>CM060897.1:109640175-111095175 GCA_030762935.1 Hymenopus coronatus | reverse complement strand
AAAGATTATTTTTATATAAATAATGCTAATAATGCGAAATTAGTATTAATACTTTCTTCCTTGTAAGTAGAAGGGACATAACGGCATACACAAGGCTAAAGTCAAATCTTTTTCATTTCCGGGAGTAAAACAAAAGAGCTGAAACGAAAGTTGACTTCCCGCTTGAGAAAAGTATAAGTAGTTTAAAATTGAAAGTAATAAAAAGTAATACATCGGAAAGGTTAACTGTAAAAAAATTATATGACATAAATTGTGTTTTAATAGATCTCTCTCTTTTACGGTTTATGAGTTACATATAAGTCATCCAGAATGAAGAGTTCTTCAGATGATTTCCCCAGTTATATATTTCGTTTATGAAAATATTGAAACCATATGGCATTTTAATTGTTTGACAAAGGCAAACTTTTCGAGAAATTTTGCACATAAAGGGTAGTAGGGGTGGGGAGATTTTCTTGAAAAGCTTCATGTTACAACCTTTGAAGACACTAAACTTAAATACCAAGTTGATAAGTTCCTTTTTGAGTAATGCTACCCACTGAAACATACACTCATATACACACACACATGGATCTTTTTCTTAAAATGCTTTTTGGGGATTCAGGGGGTCTTATATATTTCCGGTAAAATTTCAGTATCGAAATTTTTGGTGGAATATAATACCTTCTTTACTGTATACATTGTACATACGTGTTAAGGAAAGTGAAAATTAAACTAATGTCAATATGTGAAAAAGTGAAAGAATATGAGTTTAAAAAGGAATTATATATTGTGTTAATTAAATTAATAACTAACGAAATAAGAGACGTGATTAAAAGATACGAGTGAAGTGAAATATTTATAATACATAAAATTAAGGGATCGATTTTATGGATTAAAATAGTAGTAGTTAAATGTTAGGAAGAATTCTTAGAAATTAAGATATTTAATTTATATTAAGGGTTCATGAACTATATATTTCAGAGAAGAGTTAGGGGATTGTAATAAAATAAAAATCTGGGGTTAGAGGTTGTTAATTAACTGTAATTTTAGTTTTTATTGAGAAATTAGTGATTAATAAATTGTGCTGACTAGCAGTAGTGTAGGTTACTAGTTTTGCTAAATCTTATAAAATTCTTGTAATTTGATAGGAAATAACTGGTTATCAGATATTTGTGTAACTGGATTCCAGTAATTAAGAATAATTGGTTTAGAGTTAGTGAAAATTGTTTAACATTTCTTAGGGGAACGCTGCGCCGTGGCTCTCACCAGGTTCAATCCCAAGCGACCACATGTTGGATTTGTGGTGGACAATGCGTTGCAGGGACGGATTTTCTCCGGGTACTCCGGTTTTACCCGCATCGCATTCCACCGAAGCTCCGTCTTCATTCCGTGTATCATGAGTGTCATAGCCTACGGTGCTATTTGTAGTAAAAGCGGGAGTTAGGTAACTATATAGAAAATCTTATGTGTTACACTCATATGACTTTCTCTAACTACTCTATAAACAAATTTCTTACAGAAGGTAATTCCTCTTTCTACACCATGCTAATTGTGATAAACATCAGCAGAATTTTATTACTTAGTTCCTTATAAATGGTCTCGAACTAAGGGAATGCACTAGGTAAACTGCTAGGGAATGCACTAGGTAAACTGCTAGTCAAATGCTTTAAAAGCTGTCGTTATGCGATTGTCATTGCAAATCACTTCTTTGCTAGGCCAGGAGTAGAACAAAAGAAAAATTGACACTCCCATCTGAGAAAAGTATAAATACTTCACAACTGAAACTAATAACAAGGAATACCTCGAAAACGGTTAGCTCCAAGAAAAAAATGTATATTATATAACTTGTGTATTTTAACAAGATCTACATGTTTTGTCTAGTAAGTTTCTGTCTTCCTCTTACGGTTTACTACTTATGCTAAATTAAGCAAAATTCATCCAGAATAAACAGGTCTTTAGGAGCTATTCCCAGAAAATTCAAAATATACATTTTATTTATGACAGAAATGGCTTTAATATGTGGCATTTTAATGAAAATCGTTAGAGCGACTTTTAAAATAAACAACATTTTCGAAAAGTTTTGCATGCAAAGGGTAGTTAGGGGTGGAGGGATTTTCTTTAAAATCTTGGTTTCGCATCCTTGGAAGATACCAAACTTAAATACTTTGGTATTCAACCGACGTTTTGAACTGTTCTGTCCACAGACTCACTTACACACACACACACACACACACACACACACACACACACACACACACACACACACATGGACCTGTTTCTGAAAATGCTTCCTTCATGTTTTGCAACCAAATATTCGATACCGATATTTCACCGGAAATACATGTTTTAAGATCCCCTGAATACAAAAAAAGCATTTTCAGAAAAAGTTCCGTGTGTGTATGTCTGTCTGTGTGTCTGTTGATAGCATAGCTCAAAAACGAAAAGAGGGTTAAATGCAAAACTTGGCATTTAGGTTTGGTAACTTCCAAGGATGCGACACGAAGATTTTCAAAAGAATCCTCCCCACACCTAACTACCCCCTTACATGGAAAAATTTTCCAAATTGTATTTTTCTTAAAAATGGCTGTAACGATTTTGATTAAAATACCATATATTCAAGTTATTTTCATCACAAATAAAATGTGTATCTTGAATTTTCTGGGAATAGCTTCTAAAGACCTGTTTACTTTGGATGAATTTTACTGAATTTTGCATAACTAGTAAACCGAAAAAAAAGACAAAAACTTATTACTTAAAAATGTAGATCTAATTAAAATACACACTTCATGTCATATACATTTTCTCGTGGAGATTTTCGTTTTTAAGATATTCCTTCTTATTTGTTTAAATTTTAAAGTACCTACACTTTTCTCAGACAGGAAGATTCCGTTTTTCTTTTTCTACTCTTGATCAAGCAAAGAAGTAATTAGCAATGACAATCGCATAACGAGAGCTTTTAAAACATATGGCCATCACTTTAATGCATTCCTTTAGTTTCCTTCTTCTTATAAGAAACTAAGTAATAAGAACATTTTGCTAATGTTTATCTCGATTAGAATTGTGTAGAAAGAAGAATAATCTTTTGTAAGAAGTTTGCTTGTAGATCAGCTACGGAAAGTAATGTGAGTGTAACACATCAGATTTTTTTGGACTCAGAGAATCCTAAAACATGTATTTCCAGTGAAATCTCGACAACGAATTTTTGGGTGGAATACAATATTCTCTTTCTCTATGTACACTGTGCACACGCGGCTAGAGAAAGCAAAAATTCTTAGGGGAAATTTATAAGCTTATTTCTACTTTATGTTATATATTTATTGGGTTTGTTTTAGCTATTAATATATGATTTATATATGTAAAACAATAAGGTATGACAAAATATAAGTGGTGAATAAATTAAAAAGTGTAGAATATACGACCAGGATGTTGTTTTACAGATTTTTTTTTTTTTTTTTTTTTTTTGTACATATGTGGTCGGGAAAGCAAATCCTAATCGAGACAATGTGTATGTTAGAAGTATCCAAATGAAGATATAAAACAATTGACATAAATGTAATCCATAGAGGTAACGGTGTGAATAGCCGTCATTTTCGCTTGGAAGATTTTGCGGGGAAACAAGTGGTTATTTCGCTCGCTAAAAAAAGTCGTCATTTCACATTTACGGGTAGTAAAAGAGCAGGATATACCAAGCACTGCACCACGGGGCAGTCCCTAATAAAATCTAAATTGCCTATTACATGACGAGGCGGGAGTAACGGCCACATGTACCACCATTCCCATCTCACCTCCGGCACGGCTGGTTTTAACGTGTGGACGGGGCAGCGGGGGGCTGCAGCGAGTGGGTGTATGTGACGTCGATCTTGCTGCTCTCGGGTTTACAATGCTGGAATAAAAAACAAAAGCCTAGCGCTACAAAGGCTGCAGGAGCCACCGGTGAATGCATGAATGGAGATAGCTGGTTCGCGTCGCTTGATGAACTCTAGCAAACTCCACAAGAAGCTATGCTGATGATCCAAACTGATGAATTTGGCTCCAGCAAAAATCGTCTTTACAAAGCTGCTCTTTTCCTTTGGCTTTTCCGTTTCCTGTTTATAAAGAGCAATTCAACAAAGATATTTAAACTATAACAGCCTTAAATTAAGGATTCCTCCTCTTCATTGTTAATCATATAATAGATAACTCCTGTAAAATAACCTCGGGTATCTATATCTATTCCTACTGTGAATATATGATGGGTTCAGACTACAAAACCAATATCTGATATTAATAGCTTAAGACGCGTAAAGTATCAGCATTAACTTTCATGTTTTTATTTTCTCTACACGTACTATGTACATATTGTAAAAAGAAGATATTGTATTGCATCCAAAAATTCAATACCGGGATTTTACCGGAAATATATGTTTTGAAACCCCCTGAATCCGAAAAAGGCATTTCTAGAAAAAAAATGTCTGTCATATTCTTCGTGTCACGAAGGATGTTACACAAAGATTTAAAAAAATAAAGTTCCCCCACTGCAAACTACCCTTTTCGTGGAAAAAATTTTGAAAATGTTGTTTTTCTCAAAAACGCTCTAATGACTTTGATTAAAATACTGGATATTAAAGTTAATCACAACACAAATAAAATGCATATTTTGAATTTTCTGGGAATAGCATCTGAAGAGCCCCTCCGATCGATTTTTGTAGAATTTATCGGTTAAACTTGTCTTAGAGATATACAAACACCTACTGCACAAAAACTGCATATGTCATTAGAACACATAATTTATGTCATATGCAATTTTGTTGTAGAGTTGACCGTTTCCAAGATATTCCTTGTTAATGGTTTTAATTTTATAATACATATAATTTTCTCACACAGGAAGCGTTCGTTTTACTTTTCTTCTGCTGCCCAAGCAAAGAAGCCAATTTTAATGATAATAGCATAACAATAGTTTTTAAACCATTTGACTATCGTTTTAGCTTAGCGCATTCCTTTGGTGCCCTTCTACTTATAAGGAACTAAGTAATACGTACATTCTGTTAATGTTTATCTCGATCAGCATGGTGTAGAAAGAAGTCTTTTGTAGAAGCGTTAGAGAAATCATGTGAGTGTAACACATCGACCTGTTATGGCTTCAGTTTCATATTGTAACTGGTCTTCCCTTTCCTTTGGGTTTGTATTGTAAGGCCATCTTTGGAATCCTTGTTTCTTTCGTTTTGGTTTATGTTCTTATATTTTTATCATTTATTGTAACAATATTCAGATTCTGATAACTTTAATTATTTTCTCACCATGTGTAGTACATGAGTTGGATTGGTGGAGTCAGATTGAAAAATGCAATGTTATGGCGGCATCTTGCCATGGTAGCTCAGTAATAGAGCAACCGTTAGAGACCAGGAGAGCTGTGGTTACAACTCTGGCTATGGTATTGAATTTTTCAGTCTGACTCAACCAATCCAACAAATATTCAGATTGTTTGAACATTTCTATAGCCCCTTTAACTTCTGTGGTCATATCAGCGGATTTTCACTGAAACTTTTCTCTTTGAACTTTTACAGTAGGTTTTTCAAACATGCATTCACTATCATTTGCATAGTACTAGTCTCTATATAGAGTATAATTCTTATTTGCATTCTTCGGGAGCTCCAGGTAAAAAATAAACTCGCTGACCACTCGACCATGGTGGCAGGCCATATTCAGCTCTTGTTAAATGATTTCATTAAGAATCTTGTCCAGATTACAACGTTTGATTGCCCGTAGAAATTTCATTTCGTCCGCCTGAATGTGGCTCTTCATTACCCAGGATTCACTGCCATATGTAGAACTTGTACGATCATAACCTTATTATAGCTGATATATGAAAAATGACCCGAGTACAGACTGCCAGCACGACTTGTGCTTCAATGCACTTTGAGCGCACTAGCATGTTATTATACGCTTTGTGCAACTCTACCTTATCAATTCTGAAAACTTCATTACGAAATCTTAGTGTACACTTTTTCCTTAAACTGCTCCGCAGATAAAAGTCGCAAGTGGTTAGTTCCGGCGAACGCGGAGGTCACAAGCCTTTGCCGACAGTCACTTTTTCTGTGAATCTCTCGTAAAATCATGAGATTGGTTCGCGTGAAGTGTGACAGTCTCCCCAAGAAAAACAATATACATACGCTCATACGTAGAATTCCTCAAAGATTCACATATACATATCAGTGTTTACTGCTGTTTCAAAACTATGGGACACACAATCCGACTTGCTGACACGGCACACCATACTCCGATTTTTTCTTCGAGAAGAGGCTCCTCATTGATTGTATAGGGATTGTTTGTTGACCAGTATCTGGTGTTGCGAAAGTTCACATGTCCGGTCATATAGAAACAGGCTTCATCGCTCATGAAATACAGCAACGGACCAACGCTCCACTCTCAATTGTTCGGCATAGTCAACTAAAGTAATTCACACGTTTTGTATTATCTTCCTCTTACAGTTCTTGGACAAATGTCATTTTATAGGGCTTCATTTCTATATGATGTTAAACACGTTGACAAGCTTTACATGAAACGTTCACTTGTTGCGACAATTTCACTTGTTGTCGACTTCTTTGGACTCTGGATCATTCTTGCGAATATCCGCTACCACAGCAGGTGTAAGAACGGACGGGGCTCCACTCTGTTGCGTTTGCAACTGAGCCTGTAATACGCTACTTTGCAACAAAATCCTTTACTTTTCTCTTTTCTGATAACGAAACGGCAGGAAACTTATTTGCAAAAATGTCCCATGTTTTCTTAAAGCAACCAGCAGACACGAAAGCCTCCACAATTGCGATTCTTTCTTGAAGAGGATCATCTTGCTGAGATATTTACGTCACTTCTGTTAACCTAGTCGCAACAGCGTTCTTATGACAATACAAAACGTAGTCGCAATATCTTCTCAGCAATAGATAATAGGTGGCGAAAATGAGCAGTCTAGTACTCGAGGTCGGTTTTTGGTGCGCCAACCTAAAACATTTCACTCTCGGCAACTATATAGATTTGAGTCCATATGGTTTATTTGTTTAAGTTATTTATAGTGTATTTTAATTGCTTGTCATGAGAGATACGCCCCCTCCTTTGACAGTTGCTTCGCCTGGACAAAAAGGGTTTTCTTGATGATCTAGCTAATTTTATTTTGTCCTTTGATATTTCAGCTTTTGGTACATATTCGAAGTGTACCTTTTCGCTGTTTATTCATATTACTTCTATAGATAAGATAAATGATAGTGTACGCTTTGGCTTAATTTCACCAATTCTGTCACACGAAAATTTCAGTAAACTATTGCAGCTTTGTAATTTATTTTTTGTATAAAATTTCTGCAAAATTTTCAACAGCTATAAAATTTGGTGAATTTTGATATACCACAAACAGATTAAACTAAATATGTTTACAATGCACACCTTTTAGTTGATTCCCAAAAAATTAATTTAATGTTGTACTGTTTGGAGAAATTGTTTCACATAACACTTGTTTTGAATTAATGTTTTATAAATTTACTCCTTTAGAGTATATTAACATGTTGTATAAATTAATTCTTAATTTCCCGTCTATTATGGTAGATAAATGCTTAAATATTTACAAAATAAAAATGTGAACAAAATTAAATTCAAGAGATTTATCTTGTTATTTTAAGAATGCATACACAATTTAATTGATATATACCTAAAATCAATGGAACAATTTAAACATTGCAATGTGCCGATGAATAAAACAAATGGATAAGTAGAGACAAATCGAAAAAATCAATGACATAGCAGAGATTTGAACAATGTATCTCTCTCTAGCTGATTGCTCTAACCCCTGAGCTATAAGATTTAATTCCTCAACTGAATAGCATGTTTTCTGGTAACCCCAAAGGGTTTTCCAAATTATTTTGAGATGACATACCCCAATGGCCAGGAAATCCAAGCGTATCCAACTTATGTTCTACACACGGCTTGTGAGGAAAAAACAATTATCGCAAAAAGTTTAAATGTTATAACATTAAAATAACAATGTCTCTGACTCAATGTTAGTTAAGCAGCATTTAGTACTGCGCCTTCTTTTCCTACTACCCCATTGTTAATTTGGTATTTGAAGATTCCTAAGGACCCATTCGAATGGTTTTTTCATTTATGTAATGGTGTGTTTGTTAATAAATAGTAATGCATTTAAATTTTGATTGAAACAAAATGAAATGGCCTTTACTACAATTTTATAGGAAGCAAGGCTTTCAGGCAACGATAGTGTTAAGGAGATCTGCATCTACAAAATCTCTTTAGTACTAAAATGATGGTATGGGTTTTTAATTAAAACAAAATCCGTATACACGAATTCTGGCAAATTTGTCTCTTTCTTTCACAAATTATCCTTAATCTTGAGTTCCTTCAAAACATGTATTACATTGAAAAGCAGCTGTATTTTCATTTAAATGCAAACCGTTTTTTCGCCTGTCTGGTCAGGTCTTGGTATTGTTTCAAAATCTGACAGTAAGATCAAAAGTAATCCACACATATGTACCTAAATAGATTCAGGTGAAATTCACGTGTAGGTTAGGATGGGGATGGCCCAGATTAAATGATCGGTGATACACCAGTTTGGGTGAGCGGGGAAGATAGAAGCTAACAATGTGATATACATTTTCGAAACATACTACCACACTCATTTACTAATTTGTATTTGGAACGATATTTTTCGGTTCCTTGTAAAACAATTTATGTTGAAAAAATGAACATTTAATTTTATTACTTTAAGTCACTGTCTGGAAACTTTTGATAAATAATACGTGTGTATAAGCAATTATAATGTTATAATAGAAACGGTCAAGTTAGCCAAACATTTAGCCTAATGACGACATCAGTTATGGCATAATCTTGATATATGGCAAATTAAACCCACTCATAAGGGAAACAACAGCTGGTAACTTAATAACTTCAACTGGATGCTGAGAGGTTCGATAATCATGGCAATATGATTACCTGTAATTACCATAGAAATTACAAATATACATTATTTCAGGTAATTACCTCACAATTATTTCTAAGTTTAACTTCCATCATTAGTATCAGATTCAAAGAGTGCATCATAAGTAAATATAACAGAATTAAAAATCTCCTTAATTGTATCATTATTTAGAACTTTTTATCACATTCAAAAAGTATTTGAACCATTTCAGTTTACCTAAAAATGTTATTTCTCAATTTAACTCTCAAATGTTATTGTAAGCGAATATAATTAAGTTTGCAAAGGAAGCCGCCCCTAAATTTAGCAAAGTGTAGATACCTCTGACAAAGGCAACTTCACTAAATTGAACATCAATTAATAAAACAACAAGTTCAAGTAAAACTGTTAATGGTAACTAAAGTTAAACTGAACTAAAATTGTTAAAGCAAACTTAGTTGTACCGAAGTTAACTTACCTCAAGTTAAGGAAAGTTTCCTTCGGTTCCTTACTCCTTGGCAACGTAAATGGTAGGCATGATTTCCAATACAAGGAATCAACAATCTAATATGAGAGATACTCTTGGTTTATTAAGTGTAGTGATTCACGTAAAAATTGCTTCGCAAATATTTACAAAATCGAAAGTTTCGTTGATATTTTGAGCAAAAATACATTTTTAAATGAAAAAATGCCTATTTACATTAAAAAAAAACAATCATAGAGTAAATTAGTATGACAATTATGTTTGTCGAAATATTCCAGTGCAAATAGTTCCCGATAAATCTTATTTTGAAACTTTTACGCACCGATATTTGTAAAACTTGTGGTAGCACAAACTAAAGAAAAGAGAAAAAAAATACTCTACTTCTGTGGATAGTAATAAGTAAAAAGAAAATTGACCTTCAAAAACTTCAATAAATACGCTTCCAGTCTGCCATAGAAAGGCTGCTATTCAGAGCAGGCAGCATAATATGTCGTTTCGTATCATCTCCTGTAGTTGATATGTCCTTGTAATCAGTGTATTTCAGCTTTTCCCGTAGAAAACAGTCTAAAGGAGTCAAATGCGGCAAACGAGCCGACCAAGGTCTAATCCTCGATTTCAAAACGATCCGTCAGGGGCCAGGAGCAGGAACTAGTCGCCCGAGTGTACTCGGGCGGGGGCAAATCACCACGGTACCTATCCGCTTTTCTCGCGGATTTACCCGTGTGATATAAAAGATGTAGTCTTGTGCAAGCGTTTATGTCTGTGTCGAAGTAATGTGGGCAGGGTGTTTCCCTCTGTGCAGCCGGCGCGGGCTGGCTTACCTACCTGAGTGGTCACCCACCCAGAGAGGGACCAGGCCCGATGCTGCTTACCTTGGCCAGCCGCTTGCGGGCTGTCAAGGAAAGCAGTGCCGGCTAGCGGGGTGAACTGAAGGGATGTAGGTGCGGGGTGGGGGAAGCCAGTGTTGCAGATCTGGTCGGAGTACAACTGGACGGTCACCCGTCCGAGTCGGGACCGGGCCCGATGCTGCTTAACTTGGCGGGTAGAACTGTAAAGAAGGGAGAGGCGGCCGGAAAACTACCATCCCAAGGCGTCCTTGGGAAGGCGGTAGCTTACGCGTCTCCTAGGCAGAGTGTGGTCGTAAAGACCGAGAGTGTTCACCTGGGGATTTGGGTGGGGAGCAAGTTTAGTGAATATTGTGCGAGCTCTTTTTCGCACAACGTCCACTATGTAAGGGATTCCGGAGTGGGAATGGAGAATGTGGGACGGGAATCTACGGTCTGTGCCATATATCATCCTCAATGCCCTGTTCTGCACGGTCTGCAGCCTGCGGATGGTGGAACGAGCCACCGAAACCCAGACCTCGCAGCCGTACAGCATCAGGGGCGGGATGACTGCGCGGTACAGCCGTAGTTTTAGGTGTGTAGGCATGGTGGAGCGGAAGATGGGAAACAACTGCCTTAGGGCAGCGTGTCCCTTACCGACCTTCTCCCTGACATGTGGAGTGAAAGTAAGGCCGCGGTCGAGGAGGACTCCAAGGTATTTGGCGGTGCGGACCCAGGGGATGACAAAATCTGTACCATAGGCTGCGCCTTGTCTGCAGAGGAACGTCTTCTAGCATCTGTGGAAGACGGTCTGTTAGGAGGTTGCGATATTTGTGCGAGTTTAAGTGTTCCTTCTATGACAAATCTGATGTGTTCCATTCACATGACTTTCTCTAGCTGTTCTACAAACATGTTTTCTTACAAAAGATTATTTTATCTGTATCATGCTAACCAGATAAAATTACCTGAACTGGTCTTATTACTGCTTCTTTGTAAGTTGAAGGGAAATAAGTGAATAAATTAGGCAACAGCAATTAAAATACGGTTCTCTTTGCTCCCTGGGAGTAAACAAAATAGATAAAAATTATCAATATCTTAAAAATTATCAGTATCAGTATTTTAAAACTGAAACTAATAACTCGCAATATCTCGTAAACGGTTAATTTAAAAAAAAGAATTATATTATATAAACTATGTATTTCAATGAGTTCCACATTTTATATAGTTATCTTCTGTCTATCTCTTACGGTACAAAAGTTATACAAAAGTCATCAGAATGAAGAGGTCTTCAGAGTTTGTTCTCAGACAATTCAAGATATGCGTTTCATTTGTCATGAAAATATCTTAGATATATGACTTTTTAAAAAATCGTTAGAGGCATTTTTGAGAAAATCAAAATTTTCGAAAAAATGTTTCATGTAAAGGGTAGTTGGGGATGAAGGACTTTCTTCAAAATCTTTGTTTTGCATTCTTGAAAGATGCTGAACATAAATAACAAGTTTGGTATTTAAATGACTTCGTTTTTAAGCTATACTGCCCACACACACACACACACACACACACACACACACACACACATACACACATAGGGTCAAGTTTCCAAAAATGCTGTTTTAAGATTCCGAGGACCTCAAATATATATTTCAGGTAAAATCTCAATATCGATTTTTGGGTGGAATACAATAGCTTCTGTATCCACTATGTGCATTGTACATATGAGCTAGAGAAAGAGTCTATGAACTTGTTGGTTCGCTATCCCACACCACACGTTTAAATTCCGTGGACGTGACGTTTACACCCGCCGAAGCCACTGTGGATTGTCAACAGACCAACAGTGCATGTTTCTGCGGTTTACTTGGCCGAATTAGTAACTGTTCCTTCATTACTAAACAAGATACCCTATGAATCTAAAGTACCATATCATAAAGCCCATGTGCAAAAGTTAAACAAACACAATTTTCTCAAAATCATTTCATGCAGTTCTTGATGGAGAGAGATGTAATAGGGATCGAACCCATGTCAATGGAGAATGCAAAGTACTTTTGCAGATACATGCCACTTCCACTTGCGATTGTGCAGAAACTAATTTGCGGATCTCCGGCAACACCAGTCAAAAAATTTAGTTCTCCTTCTTCTCCAGTCGCTCGTTTGTTTCCGTTACATTTTCTACATTTTTTCCATCTTCATATAACTGGATGTTAACTATTGGGATATATTTCCGCATGCGCTGTACAAGAACGAACTGCATTCTTCCAACTTTCTCCATACACCACGGGCATTTCGGCTTTTTCTGCATTGGGGAATCCTATAGATATTCCACTCATAACTTGACCTATCACAATCTGAATAGAAAGTCGTAATGCTATCAATGAACAAAAAGCACAATGTAAACAAACATAACAACATCGCACCTAGTTACTAAGCAGGTAGAATGAAACAAACAAGTATGGCGTCAAAACTCTTTAAAATACGATTTCTCGTAAATTAATGACACTAGAATCCTGATACATCCTTGGTATTCCAATTTACCATTTTATTTTGTTTATCAAATAGTCATTTTTTTTAAATATATATCTACTCAAAAATACTCCTTCTGTGTATTACTAAAAATCTGTTCATAGTCTAACAATCAATGCTGTGAAACCCCACACACCAGTGGCACTCTCAATTTCTGAAATATTTGTGGTGCAAACTTTTGGTGTTTCAACCTATATACAATTTATATTTAATGTAAAAATACTTGAGAAATTGATACTGTGCTCTAGAAAGCTTACCGCTTGCAATTAATACAATCAGTTTAAATGGATTACAGGGAAAGGATTGAATACTAATTAGTTTCACCGCACTATATTATGCTTATTAAGATGGCTGTTTAACAAAGCTACGATACGAGAAAATTTGACAGACGAGAGCTACAGGCATTTAGCTTCTTCTTCTGTCTGTGTTTACCCTCCTCGTATGTAGGACTTTCACCCCCAGGATTTACAAGCCAGCGCCTGAAGTCAGATGGCTATTGAGGAGCAAAGGCTCTGGATCAGAGAGAAGCCAGGATGGGTGATCAGCCAATGTTTTTGAAAATTTTGTTTTTTCTCAATATTTACATCACAAATAAAATATACATCTTCAGTTTTAAGAAAATAGCCTCTGAAGAACTTTTCACTGTGAATACATTTTACAATTCTGCTAAATATAAGACAAAGACTAAAATTTAGTGCAAGAAAACGTAGGTCTCTTTAAAACACACGATTTTTAACATTTACTTTATTTGTAGAGTTAGCCGTTTCCGAGATATTAATTGTTATTGGTTTCAATTTTAAACTACGTAACCTTTCTCAAACGAGAAGTCGTCTTTCGGGTCATCTCTTTTCTTTTACTGCTGTGGTCGTGCAAAGCAAACCTTGTTCACATAGCGACCAACTTTTAAAAGATCTGACTATCGCTTTAGCGTAGCGTATCCCCTTATTTACCTTCTACTTAGAAGAAAGCAGGTAATGAGAGAATTTATGCCAATGTATATCTCGATTACAATGATATATATACAATAACCTTTTGAGAGAATAGTTTGTTTGCAGGACAGGTAGACAATGTCATGTGGATGGAACAGGTCAGATTTTTGTTTTTCACTTGTACACTCAAAGACATTAAAAATAGACCTGAAATACTTATTGTAAGACGGTGTCTTTTCGCTTTTTACTATGCTCTTAAAAGTGAATTGGACAGGCCACATTGCCAAAGGGAAGGGGTTGAATATGAAATGTAACTTGCGACAAATGAAGTTCTGGTTGTAAACTGGTGATCCCTAAACTTTTGGTTGGGCAATAATCCACTCTCTCTGCAAAATTAGGTTAACTTTTTCCTGAGCTACATACTGAAGTTCAAATGCCAAGGTAAGTCGCGCACGTGGTGGACTAAATTAATACACTGCTTATACAAGTCAACCTGTTCTGTGGGAGCGTCGAACAGGCCTGAGGGATGAACAGGTAGATTCCCCAAGCGGTTTTGTCTTTTCTTACTCGTGTGATATGCTGTACCAGAATGACACCAATGAAAATTCTGTTAAAACCGGAGTTTCCATCAAACGTTCACATTTGGAGTAGAATGACAGCGCCAGGCGTATTTTTATCGTTTTTGAGTGGTTTCTATAGTGTTTAACGCTTTTACTACAAATGACACCATAGGCGATGACACTGATGATACATGGAACGAAGATGGATCACCGGTGGAATGCGATGGTAGAGGAAACCTGAGAACCTGGAGAAAACCCGCACCGGCGCCGCTTTATCCACCACAAATCCCAGCTGTCACTGAGAATCAAACCCGGGCCGCTTAGGTGAGAGGCGAGTGATCTAATCGTCTTCGAGTATACCATTCTTTTAAATTGAATGTGGAATTATGGGTCGTGGTATTAAATGCCCAATCCAGTACTTATTTTGGAGCTGGAAATCACGAAAAACCTCATCAAGTTAAAGAAAAGCCATCCAGAATGAAGAGGACTTCTTGAGTTATTCCCAGTAAAGCCTGGATATACTTTTTGTTTGCCATGTAAACATCTTTAATGTAGGTACGACATTTTAATCAAAATCGTTAGCTATTTTTGAGAAAATCAAAGTTTTAGGAACTTTCTCCATGTAAACAGGTTTGGTGTGGGGATCTACCCTAAAATATTTGTCACACCTTGGGAGATACTAAACTAAAATACCAAATTTGGTGTTTTACAGACTTTTCGTTTTTGATTTATCGTGTTCCCTCTTACATATACACACAGATCTTTTTTTTTTTTAAATGCCTTTTTTGCCTTTGTTACAGGGTTCCATAAGGCGTGTATTTGCGCTGAAATCTCGGTATGAAATTGTTGGATGGAACACAATACATTCTCTATCGAATATGTACATACGTTGCTAGAGAAAGTAAAAAGGTGGTTTTCCATTTTTTGACCGATTATAGAGCCTAGGGGTATCACGCATGATCAACCATGACAACACTCAAACTTCAAAGATTATATTTGGGCGTAATATTCCTTGAGTGTAAGTAGTTTTTCCAAGAAACATCCTTTCGGGATGCCATTAATTGCAGAAGAAGAAGGAAGAATATTACATTCGACTACAAATTGCAGTTTAAGGCACTGTGACTGGTTTCAAAATCGAAGAGCTTTAAGTAGTCCATTAGTATACATTACAGCTGAAACGCTAGAGTAAGGGAAGCTGAAGAACACAACTACATCACTGTTTCTGTCAGAATCACGTTTCAGCTATCGTGTCCTATTTGGTGAGCTATTCATTTATGCAGAAAACCACATGCAAGTTCTTATTTAAGTCTTGAAAGCAGAAATCTAAACGCGACATTATCAAGTAATATACTTCTCTGTTTTCCTTTGGCCGTGAAGAAACCATTGACCCAGTTCTTCGGCTTCTCTCTTCCTCTACTTCTTTAGCTAATGTATGCTGCTACTTGCAGCTAGTACGTCTGCTTCCCTCCTGATCGATCCAGGTTTCCAAATGAGGGAAAACACCTTACAGAAACAGCAAGGTCGGAACGAGATTAAGAGCAGGGGGTATGGGGGTGCAACAATGTAAACTTAGTGCCGTGAAAGCTAATGGGGACCGCTGCTTTGAGAAACAGAATACCCATACCGCTGGCATTACTATTACCATTGTTACAGGGAATGGTTTAGATCCCACGACTCGTTTAGAAAGGGATTGTAACCAGCCAATGCAGTTAAACGATGACAAGAGAAGTATTTTTGAATCCTGTGATTCTTTTAAGGGACACTGTTGTGACTACAATCGGTCAAAAAATTAAAAACACTCTTTTAGTTTCTCTAGCACGTATGTATATTACACATAGAGAAGGTATTACGTTCCATCTAAAAACTTGATACCGAAATTTGACCCGAAATACACGTCTTAGGGAACCCTATAACAAAGGAAAAAATAAATTAGAAATAGGTCTGTGAGTATGTGTCTGTAAGCACGATAACTCAAAAACGATAAGTTGGTAAAATACTAAATTTGTTATTTTATTTAAGTGTCCCCCAAGGATGCGACATGAATATTTTGAGGACCCCCCCCTCTACACAAGATTACCGTTTACATGGGAAAAGTTTCAAACATTTTTATTTTCTGCAAAATGGCTGTAACGATTTTGATTAAAGTGACGCATGTCAAACAAGATGTATATCCAGAATTTCTTCGAATTGGCCCAAGAAGTCCTTTTTCATAACTGCATAAATAGCTTTTGCATAACTGGTAGTGATATACAAATATCACCACAAAAAAATGAAGATCTCGTAAAACACCAGTTTATGTGATAAAGACTATAATGTGCTTTAATTTAGCCCGCCTGGGTAGCGTGGTGGTGGCATGTCTGCCTCACGTTCGAAAGGTCGTGAGTTCGAATCTCGCTTAGGGTGAGTTACCCGCGTAAGGTTTTTTCGGGGTTTTCCCTTATCCTGAGAAGACGAATGTCGAGTAACTTTAAGCTCCATGGACCCCATTTGAGCATCATATCATCAATTTCATTCATCGTCCGATATGACGTTAAACTTAAAAAAAAAAAAAAAAAAATATGCTTTAGCCGGACGATGAATGAAATCTGTGAAATGCTCAAATGAGCTCGGAGTACATGGACGTTTAAAATTAAGAGACATTTGCTTTCTCAGGACAAGGGAAAACATTGAAAAAACCTTCTCTAGAGTAACTCACTTTAACCGAGATTAAAACTCGGGACCTCTTGAATGAAGGCAGACACACTACTCCAAACTACAGAGGTGGGTTACAGTGTTGAAGTTAAATATATCCGAGATATTCCTTGTTGTTGCTTTAAATTTTTTTCTCCAATGGGAACAATTTCTTTTTCTCTTGACCATACACAGAGTATGGAATTTTAAGGAATTTCTTGGCGACCAGTTCTTTAAAGTTTTGAATAAAATCTTAAGCCTAATAATAAAATAATAGAAAAAATAAAAATAGAAATTAAGGTGGATCCTTTATTAATTTTTTTCCAATTAAAAGTTTAAATTCTTCATGCAATTTATTAATTATTAAATTTAATTGGAGACGAACAAATCTATAATGTAAGTGTAACTGCACACGCTTTTATTATAATTTTCTTTATAGTGATACCTATTATAATTGGAGGGTTTTGTAATTGATTAGTACCTTTAATGGTGGATTCCCTTATTTCTCTTGTACCTACAAAAAAGAAATCATGACTACTTATTATTATGTCTATCTTGATTAGTAGAAGGTAAGTAGAAAAAACATTTTAAGAATAATTTGTCACAGAACAGATAGAGAAAGTCATATGAATGGTATGACTTTGTCACATTTTCCCATCCCAAACCAAGTTAACGAAATAGCTAGATAGAAACAGCTCACAGAGAAACAAGATGATAGTACAAATAGTTCTCAATTGGCACAGCAGTAATCATTTACTTCTCTGTGCTCATCGCTCCAGGATAATTTGGTTCTCCCTTAGGACGGCGCCCTGTGGGAGAACATGCGCAGGAGCGATGCTCCTAAATACACTCCCAGGGATGGTTGGTCACGGGAGTCTCTCGAGGCGTCGCCAAGAAGCCTTCGCCTGAAGCACATTTTTATACTACATGGTACCTGATATGGTCTTCTTCAATAAATTATATTTATTTTAGTAAGAGATAACGTTGTTCCAGTTTCAGCAATCGATATTAGTCGCAAGATGTCGAAATGCTGAAATAGATGTATCCCTCTAACGCGATGCTGCCATAAGCATTGGTCTTTGTTATCAAAGTTTCAATGACTACGTCAGAAGAGCCTTGTTAGCTTTATTCAGCCTTGTTCATCTGAGCTACTGAAATTGGGAGACGTACAGTCCGACGTATTGACCGATGGCATAGTTTTACTTCAAAGTGTAAACTACAAGATTCATAATATACAGGTGAATGCTGATGGAGTTGGGTAATTCTTGGGTTTCCTCATCCCCTAACTATACATTATCTTCTCAACAGTAAAAGTCCTGTATCTCCTCGTGCATTTATTTATGGCTCCTGGTCGTTGTAACCAAAAGTACACCCTCTTGCACCTTGAACCCTGAGGCCACCCATTTCCCTCTCCAATGCGCGAATAGCTCTACTCCTGAAGTCTCCACCCCTAGTATGCGTAGTGTAGGGGTGAAACTTGCCCCACACTGGTATCTTACAGTATTATACCCTGGCAATTTTAACTATCGTTGGGCTACTGAATCGTCAGGGAAACTTTACGACTTTCAAAATTCTACTTCAACCTTTCATACATTAACTTGGCTAAATCATTAATCTTCTGCCCGGACTCAGTGTGTTATTTTCTGATTTCTTTTCTTTAATTATTACTAGCTCCAAGCCCAATACATTTTACTGTATATTCTGAACATTATATGTCCACTAATTATTTGAAAGCACTGTGCTATTTAATGTGAATTGTAAGCTTTCTTTCATTTGCTTGCTTCACTTTAAGAAATATTAATGCAAGTATATTCGCTTGGCTGTGTTGTATAGATGTTATTACTGTTATAATTAAGGAGGGCAGGTTGATGGTCTAAAATCACTTTAAAATGATCAATAAAATGCTCTTATTTTATGGGGAAATACCTAAAAATGAATAAAAAATGACGTTAAATCCTATCATTAAAGGAGTGTTGTTTGTTTATCTGACACTTCATTTTATTTTTGAAAATATTTTGAAATTTCAACTTTATAAAAACAAATTATATCATAAGCGTCCCAAAACTAAAAGTTCAGAATCAAAACATGAGTACTACAATTTAAAAAGCATTAGCATAATTTGCAAGTACTTAAATTTATGCTGTAGTGTTCTTTACGATTATTGCACATTAGGATCACTCGCAGTTGGTGGTTGAAGTATTCATGCATCATTTTATGTTTTGATTTTCAGTATGTGAAAAAGTTATAAACAGTACGATTGCGATAATTGGCTAATATCTCAATATAAAAGAAAGTGTAGTTGAACTACGGGTTAAAGGCTTACCATATTCTGTTTTGCAGTAACAACCATAGCCATTCGCAGATTTTCCTTTATAAAGTTCCTTCATTTTACATCTACTGATGTGACAAGTGCAAACTTGAAGTTCACAAGATCATTTGAAGAACATTGTTGTTCATCTACACTTGTATCAAATTGGAAAGGTAGAGTCAGACTGAAAAATTCAATGCCATAGCTGGGATTTGAACCATGGATCCCCCGATGTCTAGCCTGTTGCTCTGTTCACTAAACTATCATGCCGACATGCCGGCATAGCATTGAATTTCTCAACCTACTCGCAAGTTTCCCGGTAAAACACAAGGTGATCTCAAATTATTTTGAGATGACAACCCCAATGGTGACTTACAATGTTGTAAGTACTTTAGATCTAGGAATCACAGAATAACCAACTAGTGGATGGAGGACATCACATTTTTTGTATATAATTATTGTTACAGTAAGAGTCACAAAATTGCTTTTGATGTACGCCAGGGACCCTTGTAAATCGAGGTTCTCCTAGTACATCCTGACAGATTCTTATTGCAGCTGCATCTTCTCCTTCAAAACTATTGACTACGGACTTGACCACGTTGAAGTTATCACAGCATTTATCTATGTTCCCATCTTGTTAATACAGGCTGAGGTGGCAAGGTTAGGTCTGGAACTTCTGTACAAAAATGTTGAACTCTTGTAGGAGCTTTGAGAAACACTTTCTTCGTATTCAAAACAAGTTTATTCACTTCAGGGAAATTTTTCGTCACTTCTCCTGATACCCTGTGTAAGGCGTGTGCCAGACAGGTAATGTGTATCATTTTAGTGTAAAATTCCAATATTGCTTTTACTGCCTTCACCATGTGAGGTGCGGCATCCGTAACAAAAAGCAGAATGTTCTTATGCTGGATAACTTGGGGGTACAGCAAATGTGTAGCTTGATCGAACAATTTACAAATGTTTGAGTGGTTGGACTTCTCCAAGAAGGCTGTAAGAAGAAGCATCCTTCCAGGACCATCCACCTCGAGTGTACCTACAATAACATTTACAACATAGCAATCTTCAGCATCGGTAGTTTCATCAATCGAAACAAATAATGACTTATCTCTAATATTATTCCTTATTCTTGACATTGTGTCTTCATAGCACTGACTTAGACAGTTCTTGTGTGATAGAGATTCATCTGGGAGGCTATGGCCAGTATACCTCTGTAGAAAATCTCTGGTTGGCTAAATGTTTTCAGTAGAATGTTCACACTAACCATCACTTTACAGAGTTCTTTGAAAAAAGCACAAGATTTAATGCATGGGAGGTTAGAAGTTTGCCATAGAAGAACCTGAGAACACGTTTTGTTTTTAGCATATATTACAGTTTTGTATGTTTTTCACGTCCAATGTGCAGCTGCGCAGCAAAACGTTTTTCCGCACTTTAACGTTGCACAAGTTACAAACTAGAACACTCCATCTGTTGTAAATACATCTTCCCCGAAATTGTTTACTAGCTGGTGTAAAAACGCACTTTTTGTCCGTTTTAGTTTCGGAATTTTAAAGCATTGGATAACATTATTAAAAAGATGCATCTAAACTGAAGCTAAGCTTTTCAACATCAAGGTGTAGCTGACGGTGCGTGACTTATGACTCCACTGTCATCTGTCGCTCGCATTTCCGAGAATTTTCATAGAGACTTATATAAATACATTTAATACATTACGCAACGTTAGTATACCAGCGTGTACCCAACACAAGAAGGCAAGGGGGGCCTGAGGGGCAAGCGAGTGAGGGCTTGAACTGTTATCTGGTCACGCACTAGTGGATCTGTTTACGTTTACTACGTGTGTATATAAACCAAACTACTGTTGCCAGATCTAATGCTCGTTTCAGTAACTGCTGTGATGTATTATGCATTATTTGGGTCTCGCTGCTAACACGCGCTACGGCATATAGTACTACAGTCATATAATATTTTGTTACTTTTATTCTTGGTTTAAATATTTAAATGCAGAGAGCGGCAGCGATACCAGCGAAGATGAGGAGTTCTCCGACTCGGATCTTGTACAACAACTGGACTTCTAGCTATGTGTGAGCTGTGTGACAACACTGTGTATTTTAGATGAGCCTAACGTCCTTGCCATATCCAGATGTCGAGCATAAACATCATACGGACAGCAAAAGTGTTTACATAAGTGCTTACGTTACGCATTCCTCTACCTTGCCTTCTGGTGGTGGGTCATCAGTACTATATGTATTTAGCATTGCTAGCACATGAACTCAGGTTCTCTAAGAACTACTAAGCCTTGATGATATGCTCAAAGTTGAGCCGTGATCTTTCACAGAATAATGTTCAATTGCCCATGCAAATGCATACCTTCCAGGCACATTCTCCTGGAAGGAACGCAGTATATACAACAAGGTAGGTGAGTCTTTATCCTCAACTGTTGTGTGTGATATCTTTTTTTTTTGTAGTGTTTAACGCCTGTTTTCACTACTTATGGCACCGCAGGCGGTGACACAGATGATAAACGAATGAATATGGAGCACCGGTGGAATGCGATGGCGGGGGAAACTGGAGTACCCGGAGAAAACTCGCCCAGCGCCGCTTTGTCCACCACATATCTCACATGTAGTCGCTTGGGAGTGTGATCTCTGAACCATCCAAGTCACTTTACGCCAAGTTTAATCTTGTAATCATATAAAGAACATTGTTACTGTTTCCTGAAAATGCGACTACTTAAGACCATTTATATATAACTACCGGTTCTGCCGGTTACTTTATTCAGCAATGAAAAATGTTATTTATTTCAAATTTCAAACATCAAATTCAAAAGGAGCAAAATGTCCTAAAATGATGAATAACATTAAATAATGACTTTTCAAGTGAAATTGGAGGAAAATGCGAAAAAGCAACATAAAATACGTGATTCGGATTTGAAAATATTTCACTGGGCATAGTTCTTATATGGAATACCAAAAAATGACATTTCATCTACATCCGTCCACTAGTTATTATAAATGAGAGATGAGTTTGGCTGAGGTGTTTCTCCCACTTTGTAAGTACAGGTTCAAAATATACATTAGCATGTTACAATGGAACACCAGATTTTATTTTTCTATAACTAGTCTTTTCTTTAACGTTAATTTACTGGAAAATAAGTGTTCCATGCACATGACTTTCTCTATATCTCTGCAACAAATTATTGTTAAAAAGCTAATGCTTCTATTACTTCATGCTAATGGAGAAAAAAATAGCATAAATAGCCTTATTACTTGCTTCCTTATAAGCAGAAGAAAAATAAGGGAGTACCATAGGTTAAAATGATAGTCAAAAGCTGATTGCTATGTGATTGAAGTTCCCTTGTTTGTATGGACAGAAGTTGACAAACTCCTGAATGAGAAAATTATAGACAAGTTTTTAAAGCTGAAACTAATAAAAAAGAATATCTCAATAACTTTCAATTCCACGAAAAAAATGTATATTACATAAATAGTGTGTTTCATCGTGATCTACATTTTTGTGTAGTAAGTTTTTGTCTATCTCTTACGGTTTACAATTTATGCAAAATTCAATAAAAATCATCCAGAATAAAGAGTTCTTTAGAGGCTATTCCTAGAAAATTTAAGATATACATTGTATTTGGCATGTAAATATCTTGTAGATAAGACATTTTAATCAAAATCGTTAGAGACATTTTTGAGAAACTCAAAATTTTGGAATATTTTTTCCATGTAAAGACTAGTTATGGGTGGGGAAAGTTTCTCGAAAATATTCGTATGGCATCCTTGGAAGATACCAAAACTTAAATACCAAGTTTGGTATTTAACGGACTTTTCGTTTTTAAGCTATGCTGTTCACAGACACATACACACACGCGCGCGCGGACCTTTTTCCAAAATTGGAATTTTTTTGGAGTCAGGGAAACCCAAAACTTGTATTTCCGGTGAAATCTCGGTATCGAATTTTTGGATGCAATACAATACCTTCTCTATACACTATGTATAAAGTACGTGTAGAGAAAGTAAAAAACGACATAAGAGGTAAGAATATAGACCCAGTTTACAGTCAGTTTATGCAGCTTCTGAAGCTAATGACAAGCTTCACTCTGTAATTCATCACGTCACTTAACTCGGATCAATGTACCATGTTCCATCCTGACTTCCGCTGCATGCACACAGGGCAGAATGCCCTCAGGTCGACTTGACCTATTGGATATTACAGATGAGCATCACATGGCAAACCAATTGCCATACACCTGGGAGTGTTTCGGGATCAGTGACGGCAAACACTAGGAAACTGAGCTATGTATTCCTAGCTTTATACAAGGATTAATAATTTGGCTTGATTTATCTTTTCTAACTTTTTATTTCTTTCTTTTCTGCATAAGGGAAGTATGGAATTCCGCCCAACAATTCAAAGCCAGGATTTAACTGGAAATGTATTTTAAGTAAATACAAAAAAATATTTGTTCCATTCACATGAATTTCTCTAGCTGTCCCAAAAACACACTTTCCTTGCAGATGATTATTGTTTTATCTACAGCATGCAATCAAGATAAACAATAACGCAAGAGATGGACAAAAACTAATTACCCAAAAATGTAGATCTGGTTTAAACACAAAACTTATGTCGTATACATTCTTTTCATTTCAGATATTCCTTGTTATTTGTTTCAGTTTTAAAATACTTAATAATTTTCTCATGCGGAAATTTTTCAACTCCAGGTAATGTGAAGAAACGATCTTCAATCACATAGTAACCAGGTTTTAAAATATTAGAGTATCACTTTTGCATAGGGTACTTCCTTATTTCCCTTCTACTTACAAAGAAGCAAGTAATAAGAGTATTTCTACTAATCCATTAGCATGAAGTAGATAGAAGACTAAGCTTTTCAACAATAATTTGTTACAGAGGTGTAGAGGTCTTATTAATTGTTTCTTTGTAAGCATAAGGGAATACACTAAGCTAAAGCAATCGTCAAGACTTTTAAAAGCCGGTCGCTAACAGAAATAATTGAAATTTGCTAGGAGTAAACAAAAGAGAGACGAAGATAAACATAAGTTTAATTACCTAAAACTGAATTCAAATGACACAAAATATCTCCAAAACGGTTAACTCTACAAAAAATGTGAATGGCATAAATCGTATGTTTTAATAGGATCTAAATTTTTTGTGCATTATATATTTGGCTATCTCTTACGGTTTATCAGTTATACAAAAGCTATACAAATATCATCCAGAATGAAGAGGTCTACAGAGGCTATTCCCAGAAAGTTTAATACATACATTTCGTTAGTTGTGAAAATGCCTTAAAACATATGACATTTTAACAAAAATCGTTAGGGCCAACTTTGAGAGACTCAAAATTTTTGAAAAATGCTCCATCTAAAGGTTAGTTGGGGTGGAGGATTCTTGGAACCTTCATGTTGTATAATGAACTTAAATATCAAGTTTGGTTTCGTTTTTGAGCTATGCTGACTATAGACACACACACATATACACACACTGCTTATTTTTGAATTCAGGGGGACTCAAAATAAATGCTTCCGGTGAAATAACGATATCGAGTTTTTGGGAGCAGTATATGTTCTCTATATATTATGTGCATTGTACATACCGGCTAGAGAAAATAAGAAAGGTATTTTGGAAAAAGATTCCTTGTGTGTGTGCGTGAGAGAGAGAGAGCGAGAACAGCATTACAAAAACCAAAAGTCAGCTAAATACGAAACTTAATATTCAAGTTCAGCATCTTTCAAGGACACAAAACAAAGCTTTCCAAAAAAATCTCGTATTGAAGCTCCCCTTTGCATGAAATATTTTTCAAAAGCTTTGATTCTTTAAAATGGTTATGGTTTTTATTAAAGCACGATAATGCATTTTTATGAGAAGTGAAATGTTTGTTTTGAACTTCCTGGGAATAGCTGCTGAAGTCCTTTTCATCCTGGGCAACTTTTACATAGAATATAATAAACCTTAGACAAAATTTTACTGCACAAAAAATGTAGATCTCATCAAAGCATACAATCTGCGACACACATTTTTTGTAGAGTTAAACGCTTGCGAGATATCCCTGTTATTGCTTAAGTTTCCTAAGATCTTCTGAAATGGGAAGTCGTCAATTATTTTTATTTCTTTTATCGTTTTTTACTTTCTCTACACGTACTGTGTACATGGCGTATAGAGAAGGTATTTTAATGCACCCAAAAATTCGATACCGAGATTTCACCGCAAATACATGTTTTGAGACCCCCTGAATAAAAAGAAAAGTATTTTAGAAACATTTCAGTGCGTGGCTGTCTGTCTGTGTGTATGTGTGTGTGCTTTCTTGTAAATAGAAGCGGAATAAGGGTTAACCATAGGTTAAAGTGATAGTCAAAAGCTGGTTGCTATGTGACTGAAGTTCCTTTGTTTGTATGGACAAAAATATAAGTTTTTCAAAGCTGAAACCAATAACAAAGAATATCTCAAAAAAGATCAACTCCACGAAAAAAATATATATAATATAAATTGTGAGTTTAATGTGTTCTACGTTGTTTGTGTTTTAAGTTTTTGTCCATCTCTTATGGTTTAGCAGTTATGCAAAATTCTGTAAAATTCATCCAGAATAAAGTAGTCTTCAGAGGCTTTTCCCAGAAAATTCAAGATATACATTTTATTTGTCAGGTAAATATCTTTAACATACGATATTTTAATCAAAATCGTTAGACACATTTTTAAGAAAATCAAAATTTTCGAAAAAATTTCCATGTAAAGTGTAGTTTGGGGTGGGGGGATTTTTCTCAAAATATTCGTAAGTATCCCTGGAAGATACTAAACTTAAATACCAAGATGTGGACAGACAGACAGACAGACAGGCGCACACACGGACATTTTTCTAAAAATTCTTTTTTTGGTTTCAGGAGGACCTAAGACACGTATTTCCGGTGAAATCTTGGTATCGAATTTTTGGGTGCATTACAATACCTTCTCTATACACTATGTACATAGTACGTATAAAGAAAGTAAAAATATATGCTGCTATTATAGAAGATTACGTGCTCCAAATAGAGAAGAGGTATTAGTTTATCAAAGGTTCAATGCATCAGATATACATAAACAGATCTTGCAATTGATTTTAAGTTTAAATAAATATCGAGATTTTCAGTTGCATATTAAGTTGTGCAAGATATTTTGGTAACCTCTACAAGAAGAGTAGTATAAAAATGTTTTGTAGCGACTGAAAGTACTGTCTACTCGAGAACTTATATACCTACCCGACATATCGGATATTCGTTGCATTCAACCGGTCATTATGAACGATGAATAATTTATTCTCGCTGTAAAATCTAACAAATCAACAGCGCGTAAAGTTCCCGGATATCCTCGGTGCAACTAAATCCTAAACGAGCATGTAAATTAGCCAGGTCAGCGGTTGCATACATAATTCATTTGTAATAAAAAATGCTGATGTGTTCTATCCGCATGACTTTCTCCACCCTTCCCACAAACATCTTGCAAAATATTATATTTTTTTCTTTTCCATACTTATCGAGATAAGCATTAACAGAATTACTTAATGACATTAACTGTGTGCTTTGAGGAGATCTAAAGTTTTTGTATTGTAACTTATCTCTTACAGTTTACCAGTTATGAAAATTCATTAAGAGTAAAGATGATTTCAAAGTGTATTCCGAGAAAGTTCAAGATATACATTTTATTTGCAATGCAAATATCTATAATATATGGTATCTTAATCAAAATCGTAGACCCTTTTTTAGAAGTCAAAAAGTAGTTTAGAGGGAAGTTTCTTGGACATATTCGAGAGCATCCTTGGGAATAAATACCACGTTTGGTTTTTAACGGACTTATTTGCGATTTATGTATGCATTTCACAAAAGCACATGAGCGCTCACACACGCACACACACATAACATTTTTCAAAATATACTTTTTTATTTTCTCTAGCACTATTTAGAATGTGAACATAGTGGAGACAGAAGGTATTGTGTTCCACCCAATAATTCCAAACCGAGATTTTACCGAAAATAGGGAATGCTTTAGGGTCCTCTTAATCCAAAAACATATTTAGAAAAAGTTTGTGTGTGTGTGTGTGTGTCTGTGGGCAGCATAACCGAAATCGAAATGTCGTTAACTACCAAACTTAGTATTTAAGTTCAATATCTTCCAAGAATACTATGAGAAAACTTTCAGGAAAATCCCCCACCCCCAACTACCCTTTAGTGGAATTTTTTCGAAAATGTTTATTTTCTCAAAAAATGACTTACGATTTTGGTTAAAGTACCATATTCTCAATATATTTATGCCAAATAAAATGTATATCCTGGAATACCCTATGAAGACCTCTTCATTTTGGATACATTTTGTATAACTGACAATGCTTAAGAAATAATCAAAGATTTAGTACACAAAACTGGAGATCTCGTTAACATACATAATTTATGTCGTATAACGTTTGTTGTAGAGTTAACCGTTTCCGAGACATTCCGTGTTATTGGTACCTAAACATTTCTCAAACGGATGCCTTTTATGTTTTCGTCTCTCTGTTTTATTTCTAGCATACAAGGAGAACCGAATTTCAATTGCTTCATAGAGCGACAGACTATTAAAAAGTTTGATTACAAAGATGCAAGTAATAATAATTCTTATAATATTTATCTCAATTAGCATGGCGTAGATGCAAGAATAATCTTTTGTAATAAACTTTTGTTTAAAGAACAGCGAGAGAAATTTATGCGAATGGAACACATCAGATTTTTTTGGTCTCAAAAATATATGTGCAGTGAAATCTCGGTATAAAATGTTGGGTGGAATACAATACCTTCTCGCCTACTGTGTACATTGTACATACGCGCTGGAACAACTAAACATCTGATGTGTTACATTCACATGACGTTTTCTACCTATTCTGCAGCAAATTATTGCTACAAAATCTTGTTTTTCTATCCATTTCAATATAAACATTTGCATAAACACCTTTATTATATTCCTTGTAGAAACGCCGGAATAAAGGAATACACTAAAACTCCCATGCGCTAGTATCACCTATCTATCCGTCATCTTGTAGTCTACCTTAGATTGGTCAGGTCCACAGTGCTTAGTGAAATATCAGTTTGTTACGTATACTTTTGGGTTCTTGTAGTGCGCCAGCAAGCTGCAGTCACGTCTTCAACAGTTTAAGATGTACGAAGAAAATTGCATTTTGCAAATATTTACTGATGAAGTCCACTAGTGTTCCCAAGCAACTCGCTCAAGGATCTAGATTCTCACACACACTCATATATAAATACATAAATAAAGCACTGATCATTATACACAATTTCTAAATATACTAACGTTTAAATAGCACGCTTAACTTTGACTTGACTCTGAATTCAACAGTTTAATTCTTTGTTACATTGCGCGAGATTTCTTATAACAACTAGCGTGGATTTATTCAGCAAGACACCCCGATTAAGAGTAAACTTGAGACAATCTCTACCGTTGTGGCGCGAGATTTGTGCTCACAAGCCATTGATTACTTCTAAGATTGTGAGATGTAGTACCGCGTGCAATTTCATTGTTACTAACCCACGTGATGCAGGGATACAATGGAAAATGCCGTGATTCCATATTTTTAGGGAAATCCTCGAGAAAGTGTACTTGGGTTCCTATTGCCCGTAGAATAGTGATAAAGTACAAAAGATTGAAAAGTAGGTCAACAATCCCTCTTAAAATGGAAGTTGGAGAAAATAACCTTTTATTAATATAGGAAGCAACAAGCTTCTAACATCTTATGTACAAGATAAATTACAGCTTACACAGAAATTAAATTAAATGATCATTATTTATATACATATAACTTATTACGTCCTTAATGTGCTATATTTTCATAGCTTTATGCTGCAGCAAATCATTCCCTACAAAAGGTTATTCTTATATTTACTTCATACTTATCAAGATAAACATAAGCAGTATTTGGTTTTATTAGAATATAATTTTCTTGTAAAAGGGGAATAGGGGAACAAAATAAGTTAAACTGTGTAGTCAACTGTTTGATGAGCTTTATGATGGTATTCGAAACCTATCTGTTTCCTAGAGCACAATGAAAATAATATAACGACCTCCCATTTGAGAAAAGTAAAAATATTTGAAAATTAAAACCAATAACAGTTTGGGAGACGAGGATTATCAATCAATAAACGTTTATTTAATTTAATAAAAAAAAGTAGGGCATGATTTTTAATTTCCTCATAATATGACAGCACCACCATCATTGAATTTGTTAAGAGAAATCGGATTAATAAATAGTATAGGTAGATGAATAAGAATATTAATATTGTTTCTTATATTAACTTCAAGGAAATTGTTGGAAACCGCTCCACAACAAAAGTGTATTTGATATAAATTGTGTTTTCAGAAGTCTAAAATTTTGTGCTAAAGGTTTTGGCCTAGTTTACTAGTTGTACAAAGGACATTTATAATTAAGTGGATTTCGGAGGTTATACTCAGGAAATTCAAGATATACACTTTATTTGAAATGCAAATATTCAAATATGGTATTTTAATTCAACATTTTAGTCACTAGAAAAAATCTAAATTTTCGAACAAAAAATCCATGTAAAGGTTAGTTTAGGGGGATTTTCTTGAAAATGTTTGTGTTGTATCCTTATAAGATGCTGAACTTAAATATTTAACCGATTTTTTGTTTACGAATATCCTGTTCGTAGACGGAGAGAAAGACAAACACACACGCACACACACACAAACAAATGCGCGTGGACCTTTTCTAATTATGCTTCTTTTGGTTTCAGGTGACTTCAAAACATATTGCCAGTGAATATGATATGCTTGGCACATTTTAGACAGAATTTTGCTATTCGAGCTGGCACTGAAAGTTCCAAATACCAATACAGGTATTTCCTCTGAAATCTAGGAATCGAATTTTTGGATGGAATGCAATACCTTTTCAAGGTACTATGTGCATTGAATATACATACGTGCTAGAGAAAGTAATAAGTTGAGTAAGCTAGCAGACAAAATACCTTAAAGGAAACAGACGATATATGTTCAGTAAGGCGAGAATCTATTGCTCGTTCTGCACAGTTAACAGGTGGTACCTGACAAAATGGTTGATTTACGAGGTGTGCAGTATGAAGGCGAATCTCTAAAGGATATTCGAATATAACATTATTTTAGCGCTTTCTCCATATTAAGGAATAGATAGGAGGGCTGTCCCAGAAGGACTCGATCTAACAAAGAAAGCACAAAAGAAATTAGGAAAAACATCTTTATTTCTCTACATGGTCTCCTTTCAACTCGATACACTTTTCCAAGCGGTATTCAACAGCTTCGATACCTTGTTCAAAGTGAGTACTATCAAGGTCTGCAAAATAGCCATCCGCCTCTTCATTGTTAGCAAATCTTCTACCGCTAAGCCATTTCTTCAAGTTTGGAAACAGAAAATAATGAGAGGGGACTAAATCTGGCGAATAGGGTGCATGAGGAAGCAGTTCGAACTTTTAACTCATTGGTTTTGGTCATCGCGATAGTGGATGTGTGAACTGGTGCACTGTCTTGATTAGATTCAAATTTCTCGCTAAATGCGTTTGTTTTTGCTCGATTTCATCACTCAAACGCTGTAACAAGTTCGCATAATATTCGTCATTGATTACTTTTCCTTCTTTGAGATAAACAATGAAAATTATCCCGCATGCGTCCCATAAAACTGACGCCATGACCTTACCTGCAGATGGAACTGTCTTCGCCTGCTTTGAAACCGATTCTCCCCTTCCAATCAATGGTTTTGATTGCTCCTACGTCTCAGGTGTGAAGTGAATGGTTATATCCATTCTTATGAATCGACGCAAAAACTCAGCTTTATTGCAGCGAAACATTTGGAATGAAACATGCTCACGAAGCTGCTTTTATTCTATTGTGAGCAAACCCGGCACACAACTTTCTCATATCCAAAGTTTCAGTCAGTATGCGATGTACAGAATTTTTTGAAATGCCTGCAATGTCCGCTGGCTCACACGCACTTTCAGTCGACGTTCACCCAATATCTTGCTGTGGATTTTCTTTACAATTTCTGCACTTCACACCTGAGACGAGGGAACAATCAAAATAGTGGATTGGAAGGAGAGAACCGGTTCCAAAGAAGGCGTAGAAATCTGTAGGCAAAGCCATGGCGTCAGTTTTCATTGATATGATAATTTTCATTAGTTATCTCAAAGAAGGAAAAGTAATCAACGGCGAATAACTTGTTAGAGCGTTTGAATGATGAAATCGAGCAAAAACGGAAGGCCACATTTAGCAAAAATGAAAGTTTTGTTTCATCAAGACAATGCAATAGTTCATACATTATCGCCATGGCCAAAATGAGTGAGGAATTTTACAACATTTCAGTGATGCTGTGAAATTGTTTTGTAAAGAACATATAAATCCTTTTGTGTCTAATTATTTTTTATATTATGTTTGTCCTATATTTTCTTTATTTTTTCTTTAATTTTATAATCATTAATAGCTTATGTGAGAAGATTATATTAAAGTTCAAATTGCTTTCTCCTGCACCCTATTCGCCAGATTTAGCCCCTTCTGATTATTTTCTGTTTCCAAACTTGAAAAAATGGCTTGGTGGTAGAAGATTTGCCAACAATGAAGAAGTGGTGTCTGAAGTTGATGGCTATTTTGCAGACCTCGTTAGTTCTATCTATAAATAGGGTATGGAAGCTATTGAACATCGTTGGAAAAAGTGCATCGAGGTGGAAGGAGACTATGTAAGAAATAAAGATGTTTTTCCCCAAAATGTTTGTGTTTTCTTTGTTAGGTGGCAACTTCTGGGACAACCCTCATAAAACCGGTTAGTGAGGAACTTTCTGAGCAACCTTCATTTCACCCCACTTGCTTAACGATGACGGCGAGCGGGTTGCTCTCATTGAGAGAGGTAAAACGAAGGTCGACCTCTCCAGTTCTCCCCTGGCCGATTTTGAGTTCTGCAACTGTTTTAACGCTCGAAAGAGTATCTGAAGAAGACAAATACGGGGCAGTTGGGCCACCTAATATGCGAGACAGTTGGAGAATTTAATTTCTTTGTTATACGGATTTTTATTCAAAATCGTTAGGCATTTTTGAATAAATAAAAACGTTCGAGAAATCTTTCATATAAAGAGTTATTTTAAGGGGGAGGAATTTTCGTGAAAATCTCGCTGACGTATCCATTTTTGCTGCAAATGGGACCGCCAGCGATGACACTGATGATACATGGAATGAAGATTGAGCACCGGTGGAATACGATGGCGGGGAAAACCGGAAAACCCGGAGAAAAGCCGCATCTGCTCCGCTTTCTCCACCACAAATCCCGCATGCGGTCGCTTGGGATCGAAGGTAAGTAGTCTAACCGCTCGGCCACTTCGCCGCCATATCGCATCCTTGAAAGACACTAAGCTTAAATCCCAAGTGTATTATTATTAATAATATTATTATTATTATTATTATTATTATTTTACCGACATTTTGCTTTTCATTTATATTCATAGACACTCACATGCATACACATGGATTTTCTTCTATAAATGCTTTATTTTATATACGGGGACCCTAAAACGTGCATTTCCTGTAAGATCTTGGTATCGAGATAGAATTCAACACCTTCTGTACCTATGTACTATGCACCAAGCAGAGAAAGTAAAAAAGGCAGCTCTCGTAAAACACAGAATTTATGTCTTACATATATTTGTATTTGGATTCCCGGTATGTTATTTGTTATTGGTTTCAATTTTTAGTTGAGTACTAAACGTTTCTCAAACGGAAGATTAACTTTCATTTCATCTGTCTTGTTTTGCCCCCGGGAGTGCAAAGGAGAACTGAACTCCAATTGTTTCACATAGCGATGAACTTTTAAAGAATTTGATTATCACTTTAGCTAAATTTATTCCTTTATTTCCCTTCTACTTACTTCTAAAGTTTATTTTGATTAGCGTGATGTGTGAACGTGCGTGTATTTGTGTACTTTACGGAGGGATATTCCACCCTGCAGCCGTGGGTTTATTGTACGTCAGACCCTGGAGAGAGGATGAGATGAACGTAATTTCAGAGGGTGGCAGACATCCGGACAGGGAAGGAGTCGTCGTGGAGGTACCTAACAGTTTACAAGCAGTTCATTTCCACGCGAGGAGTGCCAGGTTTCCGTGGATCAGTCCCTGATAGACCACCTGAGCCCGCAGAAAACCACTAACACCAACCCGCTGCCGAGAGCTCTATTTCCAGAGAGGAGTCACCTCCACGAAAGGATGCCTCTGCCGCGGTCCTTGTCGACATTTACAACCCTGAAAGAGACCGGTTGGAATGAAATGAAGGGGCATGAAGTTCTAGGGAATGAAGTATACTCGCCAGTATCCCCCTGGGAAACCTCCGAAAAACCCATAGGTCAGAGAATTCGGCGGCGGGGATACGATCCCACAACCTCCTGAATGCCGTCCCAGACGAAACACCTAAGCCACTTGGCTTGATAGATAAAGGAATAATCTTTTATAAGGAAAGTTTGTTTGTAAAACGTCTAGAGAATGAATACATCATATATATTGTCTCTAGTTATTTTGAACGTATGTTATACGTGGCAGAGAAAGTAAAAAAGTAGCACAAAGAAGACACGTAGGTTTCTAAGAATGGAAATATCTAATAATTGATGGAAGAAGCAATATAAATACCTAGTCTAAAATGCATGTTATGAATGGGTAAGCGCTTTAAATTTAAACATTCCAGGTTCCCAGTTTAACCAATTTATAATAGAAGCCTTGATGCTGGGCTTAGAGACCTTCACCGTACTGCTAGTTCAGCATAGAGTTTATTAGCAGCCTGTGGCATACGTAATCCAATGTACGGCGCTGCACTTGATAAGCTTGCTATAGAGAAGCATCGAGAACACCGTCGCTTGATAAGTAATTTATATCGAATCGATCCCTCGCCCTTCGTGCTACAGCTTGCATCTTGATACGAGCATGCTTGACTGACGAACTGGTTATTTGCGAGCGGTTAAAACTTTTAAGACCTGTGCCCCCAATATCTGACACTGCTAAAGCGAGTTGCGTGGCTGTGAATTTTAAACAGACTTGCTGAAATAGAAAATAAATAGCAGCTGTCTCGATTAAAAAGAAAGCTGCAACTACATGTACACTCACCAGCACAAAAAGCGGCCCATTTTTAAAAATAACACCGCTTTTCACTTCATTACTTCTACAACATGAATATAAGAGGGATGACAAACTATGGTTACAAGGCCCGTATTTTTTGGTGTTTTGTCTTTAACAGCAAACTTAGTAGTAACCGGTAACTCTAAAATATGATGTTGGCAACAGCAGAGTTTCAGCCAACAACCACCTACAGCGCTACTGCAAGGTATACATAAATGGCTATTCGTCTGAAAAATGGGTCCCGCTAAGAAATCCTTTCAGTTATTCGATTTCTGTGGACAAAACATGTAACCGCGGCTGATATGCACCGACAGCTGTTAGAGGTTTATTCTTAAATTAAGTAAGCAGTAAATTAATTGTAATCAGTTTCGACCTAACAGTAATATATATATATATATATATATATATATATATATATATGTGTGTATATATAAACATATATACACACACACAGGTGTTAATGACTGATATAAGTAATTTGAGATCGCCGATGCATGGTTCCCGGATAAGCATAACTCAGCTACACTGCGTTAAACGTGTGGGTATCAGGTGCTGATAAGTCGGTGTTAAAGCAAAACAGGTTGAAAAAAAATGGCTTAGAATGTCTCTAAAACTGCTGCCCGAGTGTAGAAATATCGATTTTTAGCAGCTCGTTACTAGCATTCTCAAGATGTAATGTCGCAAAGATCTGTAAAATCTCGAACTAATCACTTGACAGTGTGACACTGAGAATTCATTAACTACGTTCTTTAGTTATGTAGCCTATTCTGGTAGCATTTAATTAGCTGCTATGGTGGCTTAGTGCGTAACGCGTAAAGCTGCTATCCCAAAGGTCATGAGTTTGATTCCTCTCATAGAGTAAACATTTTTTTTTCATTCCAGACGAAGTGCCACGATACGTGAACGAGACCCAAACTTGGAAACTATATTTCACTTGAAAGCCAGTATCATAACCACTACACTAGGGAGTTACGTTTTTCGTGTTATGCTCTCGAATGATAAATTAGAAACTTATAGCCGTTACTTCGAAATTTGAATAAACAGGACATAAGTCTACTATATCAAATTACTTATTTAAGTAATCTACATATTCTATGAAAATATTTCGGTGTAGTTCATTAACACCTGTATATATTAGCTGAAATTAAGTAAGAAGCAAATTATTTGCAACCAGTTTCGATCTGACAGCAAAATAGTATCGCCAGCGTGTGGAAGAATTGCGTCCAAAGTTTACGGCCGAAAAGAAAACGTCTCCGACGAGGACCGCAACGCCGACCTAACATGATATCCACAGCTCGGGTGGAGCAGTTGATTCAGGACAACAAGAGCACCATGTTACAACATATGGTGGTAGAACTGGGAATGTCTTTTAGAAGTATTCATTACATTGTTCGCGATGTTCTGCATTACCGCAAAGTTTGATTCTGATGTGTTCCATGGAATCTGTCCAACCAACACACGGAGAAGCTCATGGGGATAAGTCTAACTTTTGCAGCTGTTCTCCAAGGTAGAGAACAGTTTTCTTCACCGCACTTTCAAGGGTGACGAAACTTGGATCCACCACTATACCCCGAGCAGTAAGCGGTCGTTATTAGAGTGGGAACGCCCTTCTTCTCCAAAGCCATCTGCCGGGAAGATGATGGCCACTTTTTTTTGGAATAGCGCGTGTACCATATTCGTGGAGTCTTTGGAAAGAGGACAAACAGTGATCGCTGACTAATACTACGAGACCAAGACACGATTGTTCGAAGTAATCAAGAGGAAATGGCCAGGACTACTCACCGAGAGTTTCCTTCACGACAACGCGCGACCTCATACAGCCCATAAGACCACCAGGCTGTTCAAGCAGTTCAAGCAGTTTCGCTGAGTGTCATCGACCACCCTCCACACAGCCTAAGCGACTTTCATTTTTTTCCTCACTTGAAGAAACAGCTATGAGACCGACGATTCGCTTCAAATGAGGAGGTGCAATATTTCACGACAACGGGCTGAACACGCAAAGACCAGGAGGGACTATTCAAACATCCCACGGAGCGACGAGTACCTCAACTGACATGGACACTATGTGGAAAATTAGCCTAATGTATGTATTATCAGAATACTATATTGCTTGTTCGAAATAAAATATACTCGTTTTACTGCAGGATATGTTAGCTTAGTTTCTGACCACTCCTCGTTTACTCCATCAAAGATAAAATTAAAAAACTAATACCTACCCACATTCTTCTAGAATAGTCATATAATTTGGAGGAACTATTTCTCTTTTCGAAAAAGACTGATCAAAAAACAAAACGCTGTAATTACTTTCTACATACATATGCTCAATGTACATAGTAGGCAGAGAAAGTTTTGATTTCCGCCGAAAAATTAGGTAGCGAGCTTTCACCGGAATTACATTTACTTTGAGGACCCCTGAATCCGAAAAAGACATCTTTAGAAACAGGTCAGCGTATGTGTCTGTAGGTGTGTATGAACACTAACTCAAAAACGCAAAGACAGTTAATTACCAAACTTGGTACTTAAGTTTAGTATCATCCAAGAATGCGATACGAATATTTTCAGAAAAATCTTTCCACTCTCACTCAACTACACTTTATCCAGAACATTATTCTAAATTTTCTATTTTATAAAAAACGGCTAATAAATGTAATTGAAATGCAGAATATTACAGATGGTTAAATGGGAAAATGTATATCTTGAATTTTCTACAGAATAGCCTCTAAAGTCGTCTTCATTCTGAACGACTTCTACATATTTTTGATGAACTGTAAAAGATGCAGAAAAACTAAGTGCACATAAATGTACATATTGTTAAAGCACCTAATTAGTCTCTTTTTTCCGAAATGTTCCTTGTTCTTTGTTTTAAAACTTCTAATAGTTAGATTTTTCTTAAACGGGAAGAATTGTTTCACTTTCATTATCCTGGCCAAGCAAACAGATGACAATTTCAATTTTGATGACAACAACCGGTTTTAAAAGATTTGACTGTCACTTTGCCTAATGTGTTCCCTCATTTCCTTTCTACTTAGATGGGGCTAAATAATATAAACAGTTCTAGTAATGTTCATCTCGATTAGCACGAGGTAGAGACAAGAATAAGCTGGCCCACCAGTGGTGGTAGCGTGTCTGCCTCACATTCAACAGATCGCTAGTTCAAATCTCGCTTACTGTGAGTTACCCGGAAAAGGTTTTTTTCGGGGTTTTCCCTTATCCTGAGAATACTATTGTCCATTAACTTTAAGCTCCATGGAGCCCGAGATCATTGAACATCATTTCACCAATTTCATTCATAATCCGACATGACTACCAGGTTAAAGGACGTTAAAGCATACAAATAAAAAAAATGTGTAAGGATAACTTGTTGCAGAATAAGTAGAGAAACTCGTGTACTGTCTGTTCAGCGGTGTTATAGCTAGTAGGATGGGAGTGGCTCAGGTAACACTTTAACCTGTGGGAGGGATACACCTAAGCTGAACTCGTTTCTTGAGTGGCAAAATAGTCAACAGTGTTGTAATACTTTACTCAAGAGTCGGATGATGAGTCTAAAATCTAAGGAATCAGACAATACACAGTGATAAAATATTATTGGCAACATGCTTCCTTCTTCCACTCTGTCATGCACCTTTACCTCTCGGTTGCTTCAGACTAAGTAAACACTACCTCCATCCAATTGCTACCTGCTTGGAAGGACGCCCCAATCCACTAGCTAAAACTCCGCTGAACTGAAAATAAATGTAAGATATGTTTCACTTTTTATTTGTAATACCTTTATGGAGTGCATATTAGAAGGAATGTACAAAGTTCCCTTGTATTGGATATATTTATTCCCATGTGGCCATACTGGTGTATTCTATGTGTTGAAGCTAGCGAGATTCCGCACAAATCCCTTCTTTTACAGCTCTCGAAGTGTCAGAACCAGTTGAGTTCATAGCAAAATATATCCAAAATATTCAGAGCCATGTTCTCGCTCAATAAAAGGCTCTTATAGTTGCCTGTTGCACGCGATCTTTCCTAATAAATAAAACGTACCATCTATTTTTGGGAGGAGAAAAGCCTCCATTTCCGAGAGAACCCTGTAATCTACGTTCTTAAACAAGAGCTTGAATATGTTCTATTCTTGATCCAGGAAACGGGAGGGGGGTGATCTCTGCCGGGCATGCAACTTTAGGAGTGCCTTGTTAGAGTTTTGGAGCAGTACACGGTCATGCCGTTACTATACAAAGTCAAACAGCTTTAGAACACTTTTCCAACAGAATAGACGGATCCGTGTAGAGAAACTTCAGCTAAAGCTACAGAATTATATTCTGACTATCTGTGTGTTTAAATTAGAGCCGTGAGGAAACAAGGTTTTCCTCGTTAGTCCTTTGAAAGGAGTTCTGCAACTGTCGGTGGTACATTTGTTGTAAACAGATGAATATGTTTCTTTATCAGCTGTTTACCAACTTTACCAGATATAATTCTTCCGTCCCAACATATTTGTTTGCAGCAAATATTTAATCTCTTCTTTTCTAGTAGCGACAATGGGTTCTTAATATGTTTTTGCCTCATTCTAGCTGTGTGTAAATGTGCATTTGATTAGTTATTAAACACAATAATAATTCTCGAGTCGTCGAGAATTTTTTAAACTTTTTACTGATAGAAATCAACATGCTCTTTCGTATCCATGACGAAAACCAATAAATTCTCTCTAAGTAAAATGTATCTGTTTTTCTGTCCTTAATCTCTGTGTACAACAAAATGAGTAGGGGTGTGAAAATGTAGTCATCTTGAAATTAGAATGATATACATTATAAATTAACTATTTACATACATGTATTACTCACGAGTAGGGATAGATAGCATCTTGGAGACCCATAGAGGGACACATGTGGATACCAGTTGCAGATCTACCAAATAAAGACCGACTGCACGGGCCACGTGTAAACAACCTGTAGTAACGAGTTAGAGAATGTGGCTCGCAGCAGTATACCATGCTGTATATTACAATACTATTTTACAGGTAACTAATGCCTTTGATGATAGCATGCTCTTCAATTAAGATTGTAAAATCTTTTGCTTTAAATTGATTGCATAAAGGTTTGCAATTCATATAGAAGAATTTTACAGACACATTTACGACAGTTACAAATATTTAGAAACATTGAATGTTGAAATGCCTCCAGCTCTGAAAGCTGTCAATGAATTTGTCCAATCAATTGATCAGAGACCTGTGACACTTGTTTTAGACAGTGTGAAAAAGAAAGTGAAGGCAGTGTTTGGAAAAATTGTCGCACTTTCAATAATACGTGAAATACGAAACGTGTTACGAGGTGTTGCTGTGGAAATAATTGCTGATGGATTATCTCACCCAAAAGTCAATGATGCGTCCTATTTCCGTTTTGCTCCAACCATATCTTGTGATGTGGAGCGGGGTTTTTTACAATACAAAGCCAGTGTATGTGCCAATCGGAGACAATTCACATTTGAGACGTTACGAATTGTGCATTGTAACCTTGAGAGAAAATGAAAAGGATAATGATGCTGATGACTTGTTGCACAACAGCAATTAAATGTATGTACATTAAATGTGTTAGTTCCCGTAAATCAAGGGTACTTATGTTTACCACCCACCCAAATACAATTGCCTTCCACTTTTAGTGAAAACATCACAGTCTACCACGCAACCATTGCCCCATTTTCCTTCTATTAATACTATTATGTACACACTGCATCGTCATCACAACTATATACAATGCTGCGCTAACTTTGATTCTATCCTGCTATCGATCCTCAAGGAGCTATCGTTACTATTAAGACAATTATAAGCATTTTAATGTAATTATTACAATTCGCAATTTCATATTTTATCATATTTTATATTTATTATGTTTTATTACGCTGCGACGATTGCAACTAATGAATACTCATGAGGAATATATACTCATAATTTACAATTATTATTAACAATTATAATAGTTATTAATTATTTGTGCTGTAGGTTTATTTCCGTTACACACCCTAGTCGCTGGTAAAGGAGCAATGAATACATTGGACGCCTGACCAAGGCATATGGACAAGTGAAGTACGCTGGGAAAGTACCTGACTCTCCTTATATTCTGTTTTAGTGGCGAGAAATAGCGTACTTGTTTTGCTACAAGTCAAGAGTAGTGGTGGATTTTTTGTCAACTCTGTATCTCACTAGGTACACTCAAAGAGAAATCACGCTGTGATTTTGCTGAAAATGTGAACGTTTGACGGAGACCAGGTTTTAAGACAGTTTCATTGGTGCCATTCTGGTACAACATACCATGCCAGTAAGAAAAGGCAAAACCGATTGGATAATCTACCCCTTCATCCCTCGTCCCACTCGACATTCCGTCAAAACACTATAAGCAGAGTGTTAAGTTTGTCGACCTCGTGCGCGAATTACCTTGGCATTAGAACTTAGTATAAAGCACAGAGAAAAGATTAACCTAATTTTGTATCACCCGGTGAGAAGGGCGTATTATTTTCCAACGAGATAATTTAGGGATCACTAGTTCGCAACTAAGAGCTTCATTTGTCGCAAGTTACGTTGCATGTGCAACCCCTACCCTTCGGTAACGTGGTCTGTTAAATACGTATTGAAGAACATAGCAAAGAGATGAAAGACATGGGTGGATTCAGTGAAAAGACCCCGTCTTGCGATAAATATTTCCAGGCGTATATTTAATGTTTTTGAGTGTACATCCGCGGAGTACAATTGCACCAAATCTAGTTGCCCATAGTGGTAATTATTCATGTTGGTGAAACTTATAAATAGTGGTGTAATATGAAGGACATCCAGAAAGTAATGAAAGATTTAGCATAACTAAATAATAACGAAAGATATCAACCCAAAATGTTATTTACAAACTGTTTCTCAATGTAATCGTCATTGCTATCAAGGTATTTATTGTCACATGGTATCTTCATCGGCTGGGGAACCTTTTTAAATCAAAAAGTCATGTACGTGTCCAAAGTGAAACACCGGGTTTTCTCAAGTTTTTATCAACATTTGCTTTCAACTGCTCCATAACGATCGATGAACTGCCACTCCGTTCTGTATCGCACACACTGGTTCTTCCTTGATTACTCGTAAATTAAGCGTCATTTCCTCAATGAAGACTCGTTCATTGCATTATCGCCGTGCATTTGCAATATTTGCTTTTAAAATTCCATTGGCTGATCATTTTGTGCATTCAAAAATGAATAAGTTCTTTGGCAGTAGAAAATTATAACATCGGCATGGAAAAACCGGTCCATACGATACTAAATGTCTTGACATAAAAGGGATTATGTTGAAAAATCTTATGTGTTTCATTCACATTACTTTCTCTACATCTCTGCAATAACTTATTGTTAAAAAGTGTTTCTTCTATTTACTTCATGTTAATCGGGAAAATATTAACAGAAAATTCGTATTACTTACTTCCTTGTAAGGGTCTAGAGCGATAGCAAAATGCTTTAAAAGCTGGTAGCTATGTGATTGCAGTTCCATTGTTTGCATGACCAGGAGTTGACAAACTCCCATATGAGAAAAGTATAAATATTTTAAAATTAAAACCAATAACAAGAAATATCTCAAAATACGGTCAACGCCACGAAAAAAATGTGCTATGTAATAAATTGTGTGTTTTAACGAGCTCTACATGTTTTGTTAAGCAATATTTTGTTTATCTCTTGGAGTTTACATTCATGCTAAATTCCGCAAAATTCATCCAGAACAAAGATATCTTCCCAGAAAATTCAAGATATACATTTATATACATTTCATTTGTCATGTAAATATCTTTAATACTGTATTTTAATCAAAATTATTAGAGACATTTTTGGGAAAATTAAAATTTTCGAAACATTTTCCATATAAAGGGTAGTTGGGGTTGGTGAATTTCTTGAAAAGTTTCGTATCACATCCCTGAAGGATACTGAACCTCAATACCAAGTTTGGTATTTGACGGTCTTTTCGTTTTTGAGCTCTTCGACTTCACATATAAGGTTAAATCTGAGTACACGATAAAGAAGAAATCAATACATGGGGCTAATCAGCTTCTTCTAGGGTCCGCAAACTAACCTCCACGTTGTATTGAAAATCTAAAGAATTCGAAAGATGTTTTATCATAATGTGTTCTATTTGTTTGTATGTGATCTTCAGTTGCAAAAATACTTTGCCGTTATGGAAATTGCATTTATTTGTTATTTTTGAATTTGTGTGGGAATTAATTTAATTTAAATATATATTTAATTGTTTGATAAGTTGTATGGATTATTAGTTAAACAACTTTCATTATTATACCTTGTTCTAACTAAGCAACTTGATTGGCATATCCTTTTACCTGGATGGCAAATGTGCACCAGAGGTTAGGGTACAAGCTTTCTTGATTTGTTAAGAAAATATAGTCAATTGAGGTTTATTGATTATTCTTACATAAGGTATAACCAGTATGTAAAAGTATTAAATCGACATTGGCGTATATTATCTCAAGAGAAGTTCCGAACGCCTTGCGTTTTACTAAGAAAATTCGTGTCACATAGTATGTGTGTGTGTGTGTGTGTGTGTGTGTGTGTGTGTGTGATTAATACACAAAGACCACCAACCATAGATATGTGTGTCCTGACTAGTCAAAGTTTAACAGCAAACCTGATAAGTGAGGTAAAGAATACACACAGCAGCATTCTAATCTCTTCTGAAGGAAACCTATAACAAGACTTTTATCCAAGAGACGGCAGTGAAAGTAAAGTGAAACTGGCAGTCTAACGACATTCTTTGTCGCTTTCATTATTCAGAAGCTGAATGCACAAAAAGAAATGCCTATTTAGATGGTCAGGTTTTACAAGAGACAATATTCATCTTTATCAATATATAATAATTATACACATTGCAGCGTACCCACCCATACCACTAAGTATACTAGGGGACAATAGATTAAAGTAGAATAATTGGTCGCTAACTGCAAGATGGGAAGTGGTGTTCTCCGCAGTTAGGCGATAACGGAAAGTGTAATTTGAGCAATGATGAGGTGTCGGATATTAATATACTTCATGGTGTGGAAAAAACCTAAAGTCTTTACTTATAACTCAGAGGACAGAGTTAAGCCACATACATTCACAATGAGGCACAAACGCAGACCTAATGCAGCATAAGCGTAAGCAGAGGAAAGGAATTTCATAATGCAGTCTGCATAATGCAAGAAGCTGGCATGGTTTCTAGATCTGTAAATTACATGTGGATGTCTTCCAATTGTACCGCAACTTTCAAATCCAATAATTTAACCAGCAATATCATTTAAGAAATTCACTTAATATTTTACAGATAAGGTAAAGTGTAAATTAACAAGGACGCTTGTGGCATTACAATAATTGTTTATTCAAAGATATTGAAATAATGCAAACACCGAGACTGCAGAATGTGATAAATCTGCACCTTTAATGAACTATGAATTATCTCTTTGCGCCTTACGATTTATGAGAGCTAAGAAATTTAGACGGAGGTGGTGGATACATCCATTAAACCAAAGGAGGACTTGCAAGGACACTGCCATAACCTCTGGAGGGAAATGAGAGATGACGCGGCGTGGCCAAATATAAGAGCATGAATGTACAGTATGCGCTGTAAAATCTCGCATTGAGATTGTCTGTTGTTTAACAGCAGGCAGCGCATGGAGGAAGGAATAAGAATTATGTTTCTGTGTACGCAGCGCAGGCATAAAGGAGTTCGCAAACAAATTACGTAGTGTATTGCGTGTATCAAAGTGAATGCTTTCATTGAATAACTTGCGTGCAAAGTCTTAGACTTACATCTCATTGTGGGTGAATACTGAACATGGAATGTCATACTTGCTAAATTAATGCTCTCACCGTGACAATCGACCGATGTTTATGTGCCAGAGAAGAGAGATGACAGCCAAGAGTCGTGGCTGACCTAATCTTCTAAACTTAAGTAACTACAACCTTGCTTACATTAGCCTATTTCAATTAGGCGGTATCATGAGGCCAACGTCGTAAGCGGATTGCTACTTTGCCTTCATTGACGGTTGACACACTGTGAAAAGAAATATATATTTATTTATGCTAAGCTTTATACAGGTGAATATGGCCAGTGTTCTTTACCAGTCATACTCATATTTTACAATAGTTTATTAATTCTAGCTTATTACATCATTTTGTCTATCCATTTATTTTTCACTGTGTATAAGAATTGTCCAGTCTTCTTACTAAATAAATCTAGATAAGTAAATAATATATATATATATATAATATTTCAATAAAACACGTGAATTGTATTTTAATGTATCGGAAGGTATGTAGGCAATTAAATTATTTTGTCCCAAAACTTAGGGTAGAGACTGTCTCCAGTGACACTATGCTGCGATATGCTGTTAGTGCAGACATATATATTACTAATTCAGGACAGCGTAATAAACAATATTAATATTTGTTACATTTGGAAACTAATAATTTTAGTTAAGAGAAGCATGTTTCCAAGCCGGTTAATACTTACAAGCAGGTGCGGCACGCACAAGTCATTCATGTTTATTTTCCCCTAGAGGGCGAGGCGGAAAAATTGGGAGGCGTAACTAGAATGGACAGACCTCACAATAGCGAATGTCGATATCGCTTGCACAAAGCAAATAACAAATGGAAGAATAAGTCATGGATCTTACGTGCCCAAATAAATTTGTGTTATCTACAACGAAACTTACTGTTTTCATAGAGAAAGAAATGAGTATGACAGATTTAATTCATTTAATTGAGAATTTAATATTTATGCTTGCATTTCCGAAATATGAATTACTTATTTAAATATGTAAACGAATTCAAATGCTTTCTGAAAGGATAATGACCCCTGCCAGCATTAGGTATTGAAGTGTGAACACATGAAATCTAAAGCTATGTTGCCAGGTACAGTTACGACCATGCAGAAAAATTGGGTAGTAAATTACGTGATGTATTTGTGGGAAAACTATTAGACGAAAAACTAACACCACAATTGGATTCATGTTAAGGTACTAACTGTAAAGATATATTCACCTTTATTCTTAACACCCGTATAAACTGTCTTGGCACATTTGGGCAATAGTATTGACCTTCTCTTTCCATTTCTTTATGTGTTATCATCTTAAGGGATTAAACCTCAAACGGTTCGTTCAGGTCTCATGAATTAAATGTGTGCTGCGTCTATCTTTTCTTCTCGCTGCCAATATTTCTCTTACCTATACGTTTAAAATTTAGTAGCAATTCCGTGAAGCAGTAATGTTCCAGTCTATCTAGAGCTATTTTTGGTTTATTTCCAATTAGTTCTACAGTGAAGATTCAACTAGATTATAAAGCATAGTGTGCACAAAGGAAAAGAACAGTTCGCGCACTGCGATATAAGTGAGACCCATTACGATTCATCAACCCTAGGAGCAAGGGATGAAGTAAAGAAACCTCAGAACACTACAGACCGAAGGGAGACGGTCCACAGAGTCGCGCGGAGTCTGTTCCAGTTTCTGGCTCGAAGATCTTATCCGCTATTGGAGTAACCCAGAGAGAGAGAGAGAAAGAGGGACAGAGAGGGAGGGGCACACTTACCTTTACGCAAGTCTGTTCCAGTTTCTGGCTCGAAGATCTTACCAGCTATTGGAGTAACCCTGAGAGAGAGAGAGAGAAAGAGAGAGACAGAGAGGGAGGGGCACACTTAGCTTTAAGCAAGAATCCGCACCATCTGTCCAACACCGCCATTAGTCGTGAAACCTACCTCTAACATGAGAAGTAAATAGAATGAAAAGGAAATAAGGGAAACGAAATCGTGCAGGATGAGAAACCACACCAGCATTTCACATATTGATCAGGGAAAACGATGAAATGCCAAGATAGAATGGACAGACAACAGATGCCGGGCACAGTGGCCATGCTCGCTAAAGAGCCTAGTTTTGGTGCTTTGTGGCTTCGAGTCCCACATTGGGAATGTGTGTGTGTGTCCAGTCAAGACTCGGGAACTACACTTTTTACAACAAAAAAACGAAACAAAACAAAAACAAAATCGAAATCGGAACTGCCCAGATGTGAGCTCCACGTCATCATCAGCACAATCAATTTTAAATCCCGAGTTTCTTTCTTATCTTTTTCTTTTTTTTACCTTCTTTCTTCCTTTTTTTTTTTTTGTATAGCTTAACGTCCTTTAAAGTAATGATGCTCAAAATGATTTTGGGGTTCACGGAGCCTAAATGTACTCGATATTTCACTTACAGGATAAGGGAAATCCTCGAAACAAAACTTTATCCGGGTAACCTTAAGCGAGATTCAAACTCGCGACCTGTTGAATATAAGCAAACACGCTACCACCACATTTCCCAGGCGAGTCTTTCTGCTCTTGTTATTTCTCTTTGTTTAATAAAGTACTGCCTGCTATGCTCGTTCTTCTACTACCATTTTCACTTTCTCTACTACGTATAGTAAAAAGGCGAAGGGTTATACTCCATCCAAAAATGTATTGCCACCTGAAATATGTTTTGAAGTCCGCTGAAAAAAGAAACAATTCTAGGTCCGTGTGTGTGTGTGTGTGTGTTTTTGTTTGAACAGGATAACTAAAAAAGCAATATATATTAAACCAAAAACTTGGCATTCACACTCACTCAATTCCAAGCATTCCATAGAAATATTATATATATTCTCAACCCAACATAAATCTTACTTAGTACATTTTTCCAAAATGTTTTTTTTTTTTTTAAATGATTAACAATTTCGATTAAAGTAGACTAAAGAAACTCTTTCTGCAACAATCCTTTATTCTTCCAATAAAGAATTACAACCAAAATATTGTCACAAATAATTGTCTTTTGTAACAATTCTGTCATTTCTTTACAACGATCCTTCGAACTTACTCAACTGTTGCATGCGGTACATAACGATGAAGGTTAGGGCCCTAGTGAAAATTGAACACTACATAGGGCTTGGTTGCCCATTTTATACCTGTTGGTTACGTGACTGGAAACTTCCAGAAGCCGCCGTATGTGCACTTTACCGCAGATATTTACAAACTCACTCCGCTGTAAAAAAAAGGGCTTCGACATCAAAAATACTTCCGACAGAATGCGTGTCCACGCGCAAGGTGTAACAATCACAGCTGCGATGTCCAAAGAACTTGCCGCCGGCACGGGTGCTCACTAACGCAGGTGTAGCAATGGATGCTAACAATTAGCTGTGACTTACGTAGCTAGCCGTACACTCATGGTCGACGATTACGTTGGTTACAATAGCAAGTGTTTCTTAAGTTATGTTCAATGCAATTTATATCTTTAATTTTCCTCTCCATTCTGAATGGCTTTTACATAACCTGTGAGCCATAAGCGATATACAAAATGTTACTTCGTATAAATGATCTCGTTAAACCACACAACAAATGTCTTATTTTTTGTGGGCTTAACCAGTTCCGAGATATTCCTTGTAATTTGTTTATATTCTCCAAATGTATATATTTTCTTAGATGGGAAGTCGTTATTTTGTAAAGCGAAGAGAAGAGAATGCCAATGTCATCACATAGCGACTCTTTTTAATATATTTGACAATCACCTTGGCCTAGTTTACTCTTATTTCCCTTATACTTGCAAGGAAATAAGTAGTATGATTCTTTCTGTTAAGTATCATCCAGATCAGATTGAAGTAGCTAAAAGAATTAAGCTGTTGTAATAATGATTTGTTGCTGAATCGGTAAAGAGACATGTGAGTGTAATAGACCCCTTCCCTCCTTTTTCACGCAATGTACAGTATTCTGAGTGATACAGCAAATGACCACTGTCATTACTTTTTACTATCTGCACCGTACAGGAGAAGGTATTGCACTGCACCGAAATATTCGATACAAAGATTTCACCAGAAATACACATTTTTGAGTGTCCTGTATCCTGGATATAGGTGAACACGTAACTCAAACGCAAAAAGTCGGTAAAATACCAAACTTATAGTTCAGTATGCGACACGAAGATTTAGGAAACCCTCCACTTCAAACTACCCTTAACGTAGAAAAAATTCCGAAAATTTTGTCGCAAATAGCTAACGAATTTGATTAAAATATCCTATATTAAGAATTTACATGACAAATAAAATGTAGGTTATCTTGAACTTTCTGTGAATAGCTTCGGAAGACCTATTCTGGGTGAATTTTGCTGAAGTTTGCTGAAATTCTCCTGGTAAACCGTAAACCTGGCAAACTTAGTATACAAAAATGTAGATCTCCTTAAAAACCCGTTTATATCACATACATCTTTTTCGTGGAGTTGGCCATTTCCGATGTATCCCTTGTTATTGGTTTCAGTGCTAAAGTACTTATAATGTTTCACATCCGGGAATTTCTCAACAATATAAAGAAGGGGATTTCAATTGCATGGCAACCAGCTTTTAATATATTTAGACAAATGTACTATATATAAGAGTTAATTTGGGGTGTGAGCATACGTACACACGGACCTTAGTTTAGAATTTTTACTTTCTCTACACGTACTATGTACATAGTCTATAGAGAAGCTATTGAATTGCACCCAAAAATTCGATACTGAGATTTCACCGGAAATATATGTTTTCGATAACTCTGAATCCAAAAACAAGCATTTTTAGAAAAAGGTCCGTGTGTGCGTGTGTCTCTGTGTCTGTGGACAGCATAGCTCAAAAACGAAAAGACCGTCAAATACCAAACTTGGGATTTAAGTTTGGTATCTTCCAAGGATTCGACACGAAGATTTTCAAGAAAATCCACCCCCCCTCATTTCAAACTACTTTTTACATGAAACATTTTTTGGAAAATTTTGATTTTCTCAAAAATAGCTCCAACGATGTCGATTAAAATACCTTATATTTAAGATATTTATATGACAAACGAAAGGTATATATTGAATTTTCTGAGAATAGCTTCTGAAGACCTCTTCATTCTGGTCTTTTGTTCTGGCAATCTCAGAGATAGACAAAATCCTACTACACAAGAAATGTATATCTCATTAAAACACACAATTAGTGTTATACACGGATTATTTGTATCAATTTTAAGACACTTACACTTTTCCTTTAAAGGGAAGACATCTTTCTTCTCCCTTCTCGTTTGTTTACTCCTCGTAATAAAAAAAATGGAATTTCAATTGTTTCACATAGCGAACGGCTTTGAAAACACTTGACTGTCGCTTTTAGCCTGTGCAACCGCTTATTTCCCTTGTACTTGCAAGGAAACAAGTAATAAGACCATTTCTGCTAATGTTTATCTTGATTAGCATAGTATAATTAACAGATTAATCTCTTGAATAAAAGGTTCGTTTGCGGAGTATCTAGAGAAAGTCATGTGAATGGAACTCATCAGATTTTTAGACAGTTCTCAATATTTATGGACATATTAAAACTAGAAATAGATTGTTTTATTTATTTCACTGAGTTCATGCTTAATGGTTTGCGATATTCAGTTGTTGTCTTACTTAGCATCAGTGCTGACAACATAATGACTTACACGTACAGAACGAAAACATTCGATACAACGTAGGCAGTGTAGTAGGTGTAACTTTTCCCTCTCCGCTGTTTGTATAATTTCTTCTAGTTCAGCAGATTCCATGTTCATGACATTCAAATCATTCTCTATTTTAGCGATCGATACGAGCTTTCAGAGTCATATCCTACTTGAATGAGGCTGTGGACGCATAAACCAAAGTTGACTGTATTGGTGAGTTATAAGTTTATAACACAGAATGAAAAGCTTTCTAATTTTCACAGTACTGACATTTGATAAAAGAGCTAGTTTTAGCATCAACTGTCCATAAAGCTGATTACGGAACAGCTAGAGATGTTATTATTTTCTCTAGTCCCATATGTACAACGTAAGCAGTGGAATAGAGAAGGCATTGCATTCCATGTCGAGATTTCAACGGAAATATATGTTTTGGGGTGTTCTGAGTCCCAAAAAAAGGCATTTTTAGAAAAAGGTCCGTGTGTGTCTTTGGATAGCATAGCCCAAAAACAAAAAAATTGTTAAATATCAATGGAAAAATGTTTGAAAATTTTGTTTTTCTCAAAAATGGCTCTATTTTGATTAAAATACAGTATATTAAACATATTTACATCACAAATACAATTTATATTTTGAATTTTCTGGGAATAGCCCCTGATAATCCCTTTGTTTTTGAAAAACGGTTAAACCGTAAGAGATAGATAAAAACTTATCACACAAAAAATGTAGACCTCATTAAAAACACATAATTTATGTCATATACTTATTTTTGGTAGAGCTGACCGTTTTTGAGATTTTCCTTGTAAAGGTTTCAAATTTAAACTTCTTTAACTTTTCTCAAACAGGAAGTGACGTTTAGATTCATCTTTCTTATTTTACTGCAGTCCACACAAGGTGAATCGAACTTCTGCTGTTTCATATAAGACAAGCTTTTAAAAGTTATGACTATCGATTTAGCCTGGCGCATTCCTTTATGTCCCTCCTATTTACATGGAAGTAAGTATTTTGACAAGTTCTGCTAATGTTTATATTGATTAGCATACCTAAGACTACCTTCAAAAATGTTTTTCCATAAAAATTATAACATTTACTAATGAATATAAACAATAGATAAAACAATAATCTTTTCTAAGGAAAGTTGTTAGTCACAGCCAGAGAAAGTCATGTGAATGGAACACATGAGATGTTTACTTTCTCTACACATATTATGTACATAGTGTATTGAGAAGGTATTGCAATTCACCCAAAAATTCGATAGCATAGCTCAAAAACGAAAATACCGTTGAATACCAAACTTCCTATTTAAGTTTGCGACACGAAGATTTTCAAGAAAATCGCCCCATCCCCAACTATCCTCTACATGGAACGTTTTACAAAAATGTTAATTTTCTCAAAAATTGCTTTAACGATTTTGATTAAAATTTCGTATATTAAAGATATTTATATGTCAAATCAAATATATATCTTCAATTTTTTGAGAATAGGCTCTGAAGACTATTTTATTCTGGATGAATTTAAAACATGCACAAATTCTTACTATACAAAAAATATAGAGCACGTTAAAACACACAATTTATGTTACATACATTGTTTTCGTGGAGTTGGTCGTTTTCGAGATATTCCTTGATTTTGGTTTCAGCTTTGAAAAGCTTATATTTTTCTCATAGAGGAATTTGTCAACTCCTGTCCATACAAACAAAGGAACTTCAGTCACATAGCAACCAGCTTTTGACTATCACTTTAACCTATGGCACTCCCTTATTTCGCTCCTACTTATAAGGACTAAGACTATTTCTGCTAATTTTTTCTCGATTAGCATGAAGTACAGTCTTTTAACAATAATTTGTTGCAGAGATATAGGGAAAGTTCTATGAATAGAACACATCAGAATTTTTTTAATCGTTTCGGCAAATCTCTACAATCTTAAAGGCGGAAATTTATAACCGTTCCATCCCGTATAAAATGGTGAAAAGTAGAAGAAGATATTAATGCACTCTCTAGGCTAGAAAACACCAAGAGTAGTTGCTAGAGAGGAGCTGCAAGCTCATTTCATATTGCTGACCTAAATAGAGGTCGCATTCACTTTTTGTCCGGAGTTTTACATGACTGAGCTGGTACATATAGTCCCCAACGTATGCTTTTAGAGCTGTCAAATGCCCTTGAGAATGTTTCCTTTTCTTCGCTTAGTGTCAGACCGTTGTCGCCGCACCCGAACCAAGCCATGACGTCGAAAGCCCTGCAGGAACAAAGGACGAGCTTGAGCTCATAAAAATTCCAAGAGAAGCGAAAGCCAAGAGTGGAATTGGCTTCCTACTCACCCTCCTCACACGACACATTCGGTCTTTTCATTCGAACCTAGCGCTATTTAAAAGTAAGCACTTCCTGGACAACTTATGCCAACAGCATTATCTCCAACAGTAAAATAAGAATGCTTCTATAAAAAGAAATAGTATGGAAATTTGAAGTCCTGAGGAATTACCATAAACTGTCATGAAACATCCGTACAATCTTGGATGGATGATAAAATGAAAATAAAATCTTTTTGTTGAGTGCAGTAAATTTGGATAAGCTATCATTCGGTATCCCCATACAGACATGCGTGCTTGTACTAAGGAATGATCCTGAATAGAGATGTGCTTCTAAACAATTTTATTTAATATACTCATAGCTGTGCTTGTGTTTTTGTTTGGTTAGTTTTTTTTTTTCTTCTTTTTTTTTTTTTTTAATATATTACCTTCATGTAGCCTACTTGGCTATCTGGAGAGCAGAATGGCATGGATAGAACAGACAACACTAAACACTCATGCCCTTAGCAGGATTTGAACCCGCGACACCTTCGCAGCAGAACGTCAACGCCAAACGACTACGGCTACCAGATACTTGTTTTTTTTAGATAGTGTTTAACACCCGCTTTTACTACACGTGACACCGCAGGCGATGACACTGATGATACATGATATGATGATGCAGCACCGGTGGAATGCGATGGCGGGGGAAACCGGAGAACCCGGAGAAAACCTCTCTGCTCCGCTTTGTCCAACACAACCACATCCCATCGCTTGGGATCGAACCCACACCGTCTAGGTGAGTGGTTTAACCACTCAGCCACGGTGCGCCCCAGAGACTTGTGTTAAGTGCCTATGGCTAACTCTCTCTCTCTCCCCCCTGAAAATGTCACTTCACCCTTTCTATTAAGGTGATGATGCACCTGTGAAATTTGGCCAAAAGCTTTGAATATAATATTGTATAATAAATTTGAATATAATTTATATAATAGAATAACATTTAACCTAAATTTTAAGAAATGTACTGTTTTCCCGACTTGATGCACTTTAATTACCAATTATTAACTGAAGCTGCAGTGCCTTGGTCGTATGCTAAGGACGCGGATTGCGCAAATGTGAATATCAACCGAGACAAAAAAAACTTCGGTATTATGCCACCACGCAGAATGGGCGCAGGACCTGTCAAGGGTACGTTTACAGCTGTGAGCTGTATCAGTAGTTGCTTTGTTTTCTTGTTTTTAAGTGCACCTACAATGCGGGTGTTGTGTGTTATTTCCTTAAGAGCGTTGTTCTCTTATTAATCCACGGAAATGTCTGCACTTGAGCAGCGTTACTTTTCATCATCATTATCATCACCATCTGGTCGATCAGAAAAATTGCGATAAATTAGTTTGACAATTGATTCTGTACATATAAAAAACTGAGGACATTGCCTCTAGCATGTGTGAAAGATAATACCATTCATTTAAAACGAGTAGTGATTATAACTAAGCATACACTAGTATTAGGTAGTATAGATTATCCTTGATAAAGTAACAAGTTTTAACAGGTAGTTCGAATTCAAACTGAAAAAGTCAATGACATTTCAGTCTGACTCTACCTATCTAACTCTGTCCTGCACACAGCTTGTGTGAAAAAACAATTAAAATCAATATCAATTGACCATAATAGACTTAAAATACTTACGACATTGTAAGTCGCCATTGGGGTACGTTATCCCAAAATAATTTGAGATCACCTTGTGTTTACCTGGGAACATGTGTGTCAGTTGGGGAATTTAATGCCATACCGGCATATTGTCATGGTAGCTCAGTGATATGGCAACTGGCTAGAGACCGGGTGATCCGTTCTTCAAATCCCGGCTGTGGCATTGAATTTTTCAGTCTGACTCTACCTCAAAGTTTTAACAAAGTTGACAATATATTCAGTTAATCACAATCTATGATTGAGGACAGGGTTTGGATAAGGGAAGCTGATAATTAGCCTGCGAAATCACTGTCTTCGGAATCCAAATTCCTGATGGAGCGTACAGCAGTCATGTACGGTTGAAGTCGCGGGCCGCTTCCCTCCAGGAAGTTTTCACCGGCGAACCGTCTTATGCATCTAAAGTATTAGGAAGAAAGGATAAGGTCAACTAAAACCATTATTATTTCGCAAATTACAATATTGAATTTCCCTCATAGTTTTCCCCAAAACATGAAGGCTCCCTCCTATCACTGGGCAGTAACACATTAGCAAACAAAAGATCCTGTACTAGGGTTGGGAGGAAATATCATAAAATGTGTTTCCTAGAGACGCTGCTTGCAAGTCGAAAATCGCGCCTCAGCTAAGGGATCAGTAAGTGGAACACTTGGCATCAGCGAGGGTTGGGGCGAGCGGTCAAACCGCTCGCCTCTTACCTAGACGGCCCGCGTTCGATCCCTAGCGACCGCATGTGAGATTTGTGGTGGACAATGCGGTGCAGGGGCGGGATTTCTCCGGGTTCTCAGATTTCCCCCACCATCACATTCAACTATAGCTCCATCTTCATGTATCATGATTGTCATCGCCTGCGGTGCCATTGCAGTAAGAGCAGGCGTTAAACACTGAAAAAAAAAAAAGCGAGGGTTGGACCCCACCGCACAAACCCTAAACCCAAACTTTAAAGTCTTGGAAGAAGAGTGGTATAGGGTCATCATGTTCTGAAAAATACTGTGTATTGCTTACCTTTTCAAGGAATATGTTGAAAATATTCTGCTTGTGCTCAAAAACGGACATTGAAGCCTCTTGACAGATTAAAACATTAGCAATTCTTCATGTGCTACGTTGGTTATTTCTTCCCCTATATAATTTTGCAGGTCTTGTAAGGTTCGGGGATTAGATTTATACACTTTGTGCTTTTTGTGCTGACCCATTGCTTATTTCTGCTTGGTGCGCTAGCTTCGAAAGCCAGTTGCGAACGTTCTAACCGCACACCAATAGTGTCAATATTTTCTAAAACTTTATATTTTCAATTTTATTCCCGTGTAACACTAGTCCACTACTTTTAAATTTGTTGATTATTTTATAAATTGTGCTTCTGTTAAGAGAATGAACATATCAAAAAAGCGTTGCTGAAATTCTCTACGAAACAGAGACAGAGATTCGTGGTTTAAGTGAAAAGTGAAAAACTCGGCTGCGTCCGTGTTCAAGTGTAGAGCGATCTGACCTCTCACCCCGGAGGTCCCGGATTCGATTTTCGGTTTGTTTATAGTGTTTAACGCCCGCTTTTACTATAGACTAGGCGATGGCACAGATCATACAAGAAATGAAGATGGAGCACCGGTAGAATGTGATGGTGGGGGAAATCGGAGAAGCTGGAGAAAATCCGCCCCTGCGCCTCTTTGTCTACCAGAAATCCCACATGCGGTCACCCGGTAAGGTGAGTGGGCTAACCACTCGGTCACGGCGTGGCTGGATTCCCGGTTGGCTGTGAATGTTTTCTTTAAGCAGAAATTTTCGCTATTTCCCACAGAGTCTGGCAGTGTGTATGTGAAAAGGAATGTGCGTGTGTTTAAATGATATAAAATGATTAACCTAATGGAAATAATCTACAGTGAGAAGGTATATGAGCTTTTTCGCAAGTTAAAGCAGTTAAAGGGAAGCTATACAAGTAAAACAATTTTTAAAAATATGTGTTACACTCACATGACTTTCTCTAGCTGTTCTACAAACAAACTTCTTCCCAAAAATTATTATTCTTTCCAAAGCATGCTAATAGAGTTGCATTAGCAGAATGTATTTATTATTTAGTTCCTTTTAAGTAGAAGGGAACTAAAGGAATGTGCTATGCTAAAGCGATAGTCAAGTATTTTAAAAGCTATCGTTATGCAATTGTCACTGAAATTCGCTTCTTTGTTTGGCCAGGAGTAGACCAAAGAAAAACCCGACACTTACTGTCTTAGAAAAGTGTAAGTTGTTTAAAATTGAAGCCAATACGAGGAGAATCTTGAAAGCGGTCAACTCTACAACGTAAATTGTGTGCTTTAACGAGATCTACATTGTCGTATGGTAAGTTTCTGTCTATTCCTTAAGGTTTACAAGTTATGCAAAATTCAGCAAAATTTATTCAGATTGGACAGATCTTCAGAGACTATTCTCAGATAATTGAAGGAATACATTTTATTAGTGATGCAAATAGCTCTAATATACGGCATTTTAATTAAAATTGTTATAGCCATTTATGCGAAAAACAAATTTTCATTTATTTTTTTCCATGTAAACTGTAGTTTGGGGTGGAAGATTTTTTTTAAAACTTCGTGTGGCATTCTTGCAAAGTACCAAACTTAAATATCAAGTTTGGTATTTAACGGTCTTTTAGCTCTTGATCTATGCTGTCCACATACACACACCCACACACACACACACTAACACACCCACAAGCAGATCTTTTCCTTACAATGCTTTTTTTTTGTTTCAGGGGGTCTCAAAACATATTTCCGGTGAAATCTCAGTATCGAATTTTTGGGTGCATTACAATACCTTCTCTAAACACTGTGTATATGATATGTGTATAGAAAGTAAAATGAAAACACTGTGTAGTGTATTGGACCATGCAGTAGCATTCGACTGTAAACCACCAAAGGACGTTCTCTACTGCCCTCGTTTTCATACGAGCCGTGAGTCAGAAGGTCATGTGATATGGCTAAGACATAGGTAGTAGTTTCGTGATTTAAATGTATCTTTTCTACGAATTTGACAAGCAATTTGTTTCTCTGTGTATAATATGGATGTAGTAGGCTATGACTGGACTAGAAGAGTCACATAATTTCACTTCGCGCTGGAGCCTATCTATTCCGTTAGCTATGGTAATGTTATATGTGACGTAATAGCGGGAAATGCTATCGCAGCAGGCGAGTGGTGAGCGCCCGAGACCCAAATGCCGATAAGAGCGTGACCTATGCGTGACCTGATGGCACCGTATTTTCGAAAAATTTGATTAAAATATCGCACATTAAAGATATTTACACTAAAAATAAATGTATATCTTGAATTTTCTGGGATTAGCCTTCGAAGACAGCTTTCTTCTGGATGAGTTTGGGGGAGTTTTGCATAACTGGTAAACCGTAAAAGATAGATAAAAACTTACTCATAAAAATGTAATTCTTGTTAAAACACACAATATATATTTTTTCAACTGTGAGCCGACCGTTTTTGAGATATTTCAGTTTTAAAATGCTTATACCTTTCTCATAAGGGAATTTGTCATCTCCTGTCCATACATACAAACAAAGGAGCTTCATTTACATAGCAACCAGCTTTTAAAAGATTTGATTATCGCTTTAGCCTAAAGTACTCCCTTATTTCTCTTCCACTTACAAGGAATCCAGTAACAAGACCAATTATGCTAATTTTTTCTCCATTAGCATGAAGAAAATATGATAAGGTTTTTAAAAAAAATCTGTCGCAGAGATGTAGAGAATATCATGTGGATGGAATATATATTTTTTTTATTATTATCTGCTAATATACTATTTTATTTCTATTAAACTCGTCAATGGTTTGCTTTACGAAGTAATTTCTTTTCTTGACCTCCTTCTTACAAAGGATATGCGCTTCTGAGCTTCAGTTCCAGCAACATCCGGCACACAGTATGCGATATGCGGCACTTCCTTCAAAACACCGTTAATACAGATAACAATTCAGCTGAAATATTAAAGCGCCAATGCAATGGCCGAGATTAGGCAATTTCAACCAATCGCGGTCATCTGACTTGAGCGACATTGTCAAAACATTTTATCACAGCTGATATTCATTTCTTTAAAATTTTGTCGCACCTGACGTTCGTTTGTTTAATCTCCTATCTTGGTTATTGGTAATAAGGTGACAATTCAATCAGCCAATCTTCACTTTTAATAAATGTCAGTTGCACAATTATACTTTCAATTAATCCAGTTACAATATTTATTTAAAGTATTATCCAGTTCATATTGTATTTAGTTAAAAAAAGGAGTGAAAATAATTTTATTTGTATTTCTTATGTATGTGATGAGTGCAATAACCTCAAATAAAATAGCATTTGTTTCTATTTTATGTAGTAGCTATTAAAAGCTGAAATAAAATAATTGCTCCCTATTTCTGTTGTTCCTATCAATATTCATACATTGTGTGTACGCACGGTTGGCCTTATCATAATTCAGGAGACGGTGAAGAAAGAAAAAAAAAAATAGGTGATAAACGTGGTCGAATGCGTCATGTACCATTTGAGAACTAATGTAAGTATTACAATCACAACATGATACAAGCTCCCTTTTTATATAATTTAATAATAGTCCAATTCGCTGCAATGTCTTATCAAATACAACTCCTGTTTTCATCTCTTACAATTGACTCTCGTCGCCTCGCTCTGGTCATGAATTATCAACAAGATGAAAACACTCGTGGTATTATTTATGATTATTGTTCTTAAGCATTTAAAATGTATACTATTTACACATCTCCGAAAAGTAAGATGTTCCTTCTTGACCTTTCCTACACTGTATCGATATCCATTGTAGAGCACACAAAAATTACCCTTCTTTGTTTCTACGAGGTCCAGATCAGCAACGGGAAAAATATGCTATGTTCCATTCACATCACTTTTCTGCAGCTGATACACAAACAACCTTCATTACAAAATATTATTCTTTTATCTACGATATGCTAATCAAGGTGAGCATTGGAAGTAGAACGGACGTAAGGGAATACAATAGGCTAAATCAATAGTCATAACCTTTAAAATCTAGTCCTATGTGAAACAACTAAAGTTCGGCTCGCTATGCATGGCCTGTAATAAAACAAGAGAGATGAAAGAAAATGTCACTTCCTGTTTGAGAAAATAAAGTAATTTAAAATTTAAATCATGACAACGAGTATCTCAGAAACGGCCAGGTCTACATAAAAAATCTAATGTGTTCCATTCACATGACTTTCTTTACATCTGTGCAAAAAGTTATTGCTAAAAAGCTTATGCTTCTATTTACTTCATGCTCATCGGGAAAAAATGAGCAGAAATAGTCTTATTACTTGCTTACTTGTAAGTAGAAGCGAAATAAGGGAGTAACATAGGTCAAAAGATGGTTGCTATGTGACTGAAGCTCCTTTGTTTGGACAGGAGTTGAGAAATTCCGGTATAAGAAAAGTATAGGTATTTTAAAGCTGAATACAATAACAAGGAATATATAAAAAAAATTAGCAACTCCACGAAAAAATATACATTGCATAAATTGTGAGTTTCATTATGATCTACATTTTGTGCAGTAAGTGTTTGTCGATCTCTTATGGTGTGCTAGTTATGAAAAATTCCGTAAAATTCATCCAAAATAAAGTAATCTCCAAGGGCTATTCCCAGAAAATTCAAGATAAACATTTCTTTTGCCATAAAAATATCTCTAATTTACGATATCCAATCAAAATCTTTAGATCCATTTTTGAGAAATTCAAAATTTTTGAAATGTTTTCGAAGTAAACTGTAGTTGGGGGTGGAGAATTTCCTGGAAAATCTTCGTGTCGCATCCTTGGAAGATACCAACCTTAAATACCAGGTTTGGAATTTAACGGTCTTTTCGTTCTTGAGCTATGCTGCCCACAGACACACACACACACTCACACACACACACACAGACATAGGCATAAACACGGACATTTTTCTAAAAATCTCTTTTTGGATTCAGTAGGTCTCAAAACATGTATCGAATTTTTAGGTGCAACACAGTTCCTTCTCTATACACTATGTCCATAGTACGTGTAGAGGAAGTATAAATGTATATGACACATTATGTTTTTTAGCCAGATCAACACGTTTTATGTATCAAGTTTTTGTCTATCTCTTAAGGAATAACCGTTATGGTAAATTTTGTAAAACTCATCCAGAATAAAGAGCTCTGCAGAGGCTATTCCCAGAAAATTCAAAATATACAGTTTATGGTTGAAATCTTCCCATGATTTTCTCCACATCCCTGCATAAAAATCTTAAAAAATTTTGTTTTGTATCTACTTCGTGCTAATCGAGAAAAAATAAGCAGAAATGGTCTTATCACTTGCATCTTTGTAAGTAGAAACGAAATAAGGGAATACATTATGCTAAAGCGAGGTAAAATAGTTTAAAATCTGGTTGCTATGTGATAGTTCCTTTGTTTGTATGGCCAGGAGTTGACAAATTCTCGTATGAGAAAAGTGTAAGTAGGTATTTAAAAACTGAAACCAATAAAAAATAATATCTCATAATAGGTAAAATCCACAAAAGAAAAATGCGTATGACAAACTGTGTGTTTTAACGAGCTCTACATTATTTTGTTAAGTAAGTCTCTTACGTTTACCAGAAATGGAAAATTCATCTAGAATAAAATTGTCTTCAGAAGCTATTCCCAGAAAATCTAAGATGCCCATTTTATTTCTCATGTAAATATCTTTAATATACGATATTTTAATCAAAATGTTTAAAGCCATTTTTGATAAAATCAAACTTTTCGAAAATGTCTACATGTAAAGGGTAGTTGGGGTGAGGGGATTGTCTTGAAAACATGTGTGGCATCTTTGGAAAATACTGAACTTAAATAACAAGTTTGATTTTTAACACTAGTTTCGTTTTGAGCGATGCTGTCCACAGACACACACACACACACACACACACTATAGGACCTTTTTTTCCGACTCAGCGGAGCTCAAAGCATATATTTCCAGTAAATCTAGACATCGAGTATAATACCTTCTCCACCTACGTGCTAGAGAAAATGAAAAAGTTCAGACGATCTTCCCGAGTAAAAAACTGAAAGCGACTTCCGCAGTGAACGCGGGAAAACAACCTACACTCCTCTCCACTTTCCTGAAAGTGATCTTCATAATTGAACCGGAAATACAACAACCCTGTCGCAACCTGGAACCCATATAATTATTTCTGTGCCCAATAGTTGGGTTGATTTTCAAAGTGACGTTTCTCCGTTAAATCACATTTTTCACAAAGCACAAATTTCGTATAATTTCTGGTCTTATTAAGATAGAAGCCTAATTTTTGGCACATGCAATTCTGTAATGCTTGCAGGGATCTTATAACAGGGATTTAAGTCATTTTGGCAGTAAACTAAAGTTTCATATGGATGTCTGTTGCAATAAATGAAGAATTTCATATGTATTATTGATCAAATAAAAGTGTTATAGCTATCAGTATTATGATCATTATCTTTCAAACACCATAATATCTAAATAGTAAACCAAAAACCTTCAAAATATTACTTTAATACCAGATGAGATACTTGATTACATTTTTAAACATCACCCTCTGTAAAAATAATCAATGTCTTACTTCCTATTTCAACTAGAAATAATGTAACTAGCTAATAATCACTCTAATTGTTATTGACTTTCTGTACTTATACTATTCTTCAATTATTCAGTTTGTAAACCACAAAAACAATAATAAGAATATTAATATAAATGCCAGAGTAGGTATTTGTTTACACTTTTAAGCCTTATGCATATAGCAAAAATAAATAGCCAATGTAAAACATTTTACTTTCACTGGAAATAATAGTATCAGAATAATCATTACTGTCATTGTTAGTGAACTCCACATGACTACAAGAAAACACCTGCTTATAGAATGACATTGCAGGATGATCATCATTGATACCATTTTCAGTTTTCACGTAATAAGTTACTGTATACAAGTGGGATTTATGGTTACTTGTTCCTCTCAGCTTTTTTTTTAACTAAAGTAGAATCTGTGATAAGCTTATCCTGTTCAATTGCTTTGCAAATTGTAAAACAAAGAATGAAATCATTTAATATCCTGAGAATGTAATATTATGGCTACACATCATCCTTGTTTGCATGCAATTCTTGGTGGCCGTCCTACAATTGCACGTTTGTTTTTTTTTCCATTTTGATGGATTACAAGATTTCTTTCTTGGTTATTTAGATGATACAGATTCTATCACCTCATCATAAGTTGGCACCATTTATACAGTGTGATTCTCTCGCTTAGGCCCCAAACTTTTATCTATATGTTGATCATTTATGTGAGTTTTGTGATGAACATATGTGTACACATACCTTGAACTATGCATTGTCACATCCAACGCCTGAAAATGCTCCCCTCCCACATACAGGTATGTTTGTACGTCGCTTCAAATTTTGGAATACTTTTATTAAAGTCTCCTCTGTAATGGCTTAAATCTCTTGATGTATAGCATCTTTCAACTCTGCAATTGTTCGTGGTCTATTTCTGTATATATTTGCTCTTCAGACAACCCCACAGGAAGAGGTGGGATGGTATTAGGTCAGGAGATATTGGTAGACATAGATCAAAACATTCAATTTTCCTCATGTTTGCACCATTTTTTTGGAGATATCTGTGAGTTAATTCATCATCTGTTAACTGATTGACAAAGTCAGTGAATATTCTAATGTATTCTTCAATGTTTGACTATTTTCTGTGCATGTAGAGGTTCTGTATGTATGGCATTAGGATTTGTTTGTGCCCATATAGGCATGTTCTGGGAGTTTATGTAGCCAAAGACAGTCCAAAATCCCAGGATTCTGAGTTATAAAAGTTTGAAACCATACACAGAATTGAACACGCCAAGGGGAATGGTTGGTATATGGGGCCTCTAGCGAGAGAAACAGCACAGAAATAGCAAATAAATCGGTAGCTCCATGCCCAGAACTACTTACTAACAACATCCACCATAATACACTCTCAGTAACATTACAACTTGGTGCGTTCCTATTGGCTGTGAGGAAATAAGACGGAAATAAACACAGCTGGGAGATGCGTCACATTGGAAAAAATATCAATTTTCAATGGCTCCTGAAGCTGGATTCACAGAAGGAATTATTAATACTTTGGTATGCTTAGCTCCAAATCTTTTTCACTTGGAGATACGTAAATTTGGAAATAAGCCCTTCAATTGCTAATATTCCCCTTCAATTGCTAATATTCCAAACTGCTATGCACCCTGTTACATTCGGACGGTGTATTTTGATACTTGTTTTTTAATTATTCATACGCAAAATTAACAGCAGTTAATGATGAAAATTTAAGGCTTTTAATGAATTGATTAATAGCGCAGTCCATTCATTACTCGCTGTTCCGACTTTCATTGAAGCTGGAGAAATGTGCAAAGTAGAGTTGTCGGCTTATAACAATTTATTGCACAGCTTTTCCATTCATCTTCATTAAGCCCGGAGCTGCCACCATTCTATAAAAACTGTATCGCACTGACAATTATTAGGCAGTTGTTTTTTCCTACAAAGGAAGAAAAACAGTTTTATTTTAAATTTGAGTCAATACTAGCACAAGGAGCTTCAACAGAACTAAGCGTTTCTGAAGCCATCTTCGCGGGGGTTTAAATACAGCACGTAAGGTAAAAAATGTGCCGAATGGGAAGACATGATAACAGGAGGTTCATAGTTCAGGTCCCTAAGGACCGTCATGCCTCACTGTAAGCTTTTCAGATTTTTACTACACGTACGTATACAGGAGGTTTTGTATTGCTCCCAAAAATTCGATACCCAGATTTCATCGAAAATGTATGTTTTGAGACCCTCTGAATCCAAAAATATCCGTTGGGTGTCTGTCAGTGTGTGTTTTGGCATAGCCCAAAAACGAAAAGGCCGTTAAATACCAAACATACTATTAAAGTTGTATATCTTCCAAGGATGTGAAACGAAGATCTTCAAGAAAATCCGACTACCCCCAACTACCCTTTACAAGCAAACATTTTCAAAATGTTGATTTTTTTAAAACTGACCCTAACAATTTTGATTAAAATACCGTATATTAAAGATATTTACATGATATATAAAATGTATATCTTGAATCTTCTGGGAATAGCCTCTCAAGATATCTTTTTCTGAATGAATTTTAAGGAATTTTGCATAACTGGTACATCATAAGAGAGACAAAAACTTACTTAGCAAGACATGAAGAGCTTGTTGAAACACAATTTAGCTATATACCTTTTTTCGTGGAGTTGGCCGTTTTGAGATATAACTTGTTATTTATTCGGTTTTTAAATACTTATACTTTCCTCATACGGAAACTTTAAACACCTGGCTACGCAAAGAAATGGATTTCTATACCATAGCAATCTGATTTTAAAGCACTTGACTGTCGGTTTAGCCTAGTGTATTCTTTTATTTCTCTTCTACTTATAAGGAACTAAGTAATAAAACCGTTTACGCTAATGTTTATCTCGATTAGCTTGAAGTAGCTAGAAGAAAATGTTTATTAGTAATAATTTATTACAGAGCTGTAAAGAAAGTCATGTGAAAGGAGCATATCATTTTTGTTTATTTTTGCTGTTTCTATACGTTTATACTGTAGAGAAGTTATTGTATTGCACTCAAAAATTCGATACCGAGATATCACCTGGAATGTATGCCTTGAGACGCCCTGAATAAAAAAAAAATTACATAAAGATATGTGTGTGTGTGGGTGGGTGGGTGTGTGTGTGAGTAGGTGAGTGGATGAGTGGACAGCATAGCTCAAAAACTAAAAGACCGTTAAATACCAAACCTGGTATTTAATTTTATTACCCTCCAAGGATTCAACACGAAGATTTTAAGGACATCCCCCCACCCCAAGCCACCCTTTACATGAACATTTTTTAAAAAGTTTGTTTTTCTCAAAATGGCTAATTATTTTGTTTAAAATTCCGTATATAAAATTTATTCGGAACACAAATAAAGTGTATATTTCGCATTTTCTGGGCATAACCTCTGAAGAGCCCTTATATGGAATGATTTTCCAGAGTTTTGCATAACGGTTAAATCGTAAAAAGAGACAAAAAAATGTAATACTTAAATATGTAGAGCCTGTTAAAACACACACTTTATCTTATATGCATTTTTGTTGTGGAGTTAACCGTTTCCAAAATATCGCTTGTTATTGGTTTCAATTTTAAAATACTTATACTTCTCTCAGACAGGAAGTCGCCCTCCGTGGTGTAATGATTCGCATGCTAACTTCAGATATCCAATGTCGCGGATTCAAACCCGGCGGAGGACGATGAGATTTTTCGAGCGTGAGAATCCTTAGCATGGCTTCCTTCGGAACTGAGGTAAAGCACGTAAAAGAACCTCAAAACTGATAGGGAGGCCTATGAGCAAAATTAAGCGGTATTTCACGTTCAGTAGTGAATGGGACGCTGAGAACCACAGCAGTTAAAGAGCGGCCATAAATAAAACGCTATTTCATTTCATTTCAGAAAGGAACTAGTTCTATTGTTGTACACCTGGCCAAGTAAAGAAGCCAATTTCAATGACAATCGCATAACGATTGTTTTTAAAATATTTGACTATCGCTTTAGTGTAGCGCATTCCTTTAGTTCCCTTCTCCTTATAGGGAGCTAAGTAATAAGAACATTCTGCTAATGCTTATCTGGATTAGCATGGTGTAGATAGAAGAATAATCCATTGTAATAAGTCTGTTTGTAGAACACTTAGAGAAAATCAAAGGGGTGTAACCCAACAGATTTTTAAACATTTTTTTGCCACATTGTGAAATTCTCTGAAGTTCTGAGCGCATAAAATTACCTTATTTAACAACCAGACACTTAGAATAATTAATGCTGAAATATTTAGGAAACAAAAGGGCTTGTTTTCATGTTATAATTTTCTGGCTCGATGCTCTCTACAATATTTCAACTTTCGTCTATAATTTTAGTAGTATTTCCCCTGCTTTAACTAAAAATCTGATGTGTTCCATTCACATAGCTTTCTCTATATCTCTGCAACACAATTTTATTAAAAAGCTTATGCTTCTATTTACTTCATGCTAACTGAGAAAAAATGAGCAGAAATATTCTTATTACTTGCTTCCCTGTAAGCAGAAGCGAAATAAGGGAGTAACATAGGTTAAAGTGATAGCAAAAGATGGCTTTTATGTGACTGAAGTTCCTTTGTTTGTATGGACAGGAGTTGACAAATTCCTGTATGAGAAAAGTATATTTTTAAGGCTGAAACAAAAAACACGGAATGTGTAAAAAACGATCAACTCCACGAAAAAAATGTATATAACATAAACTGTGTGTTTTAATGTGCTCTACATTTTTTGTGTGGTAAATGTTTGTCTATTTCTTCCGGTTTACCAGTTACACAAAATTCCGTAAAATTCATCCAGAATAAAGTAATCTTCAGAGGCTATATATATATATATATATTATTTGTCAAGTATATATCTTTAATATATGATATTTTAATCAAAATCGATAGAGCCATATTTTAGAAAATTAAAATTTTCAAATATTTTTCCATGAGAAGGGTAGTTGGGGGCGGGGGAATTTTCTTGAAAATCTTCGTGTCGCATCCTTGGAAGATACTGAACTTAAATACCAAGTTTGGTATTTAACGGTCTTTTCGTTTTTGAGCTATGCTGCCCACAGACACACACTCATACACACAGATAGACAGACACACACGGATATTTTTCTAAAAATGTTTTTTTTTGATTCAGGTGGTCTCAAAACATGTATTGCCGGTGAAATCTCGGTATCGAATTTTTGGATGGAATGCAATACCTTCTCTATACACTATGTACATAGTACATGTAAAGAAAGCAAAAAGAGGAACAGGCAAACCAATTTTTACTTAGTACGTATAGAGAAAGTAAAAATTGGTTTGCCTGTTCCTCTTTTCGCTTTCTCTACACGTACTATGTACATAGTGTATAGAGAAGGTATTGCATGGCATCCAAAAATTCGATACCGAAATTTCGCGGGAAAATACATGTTTTGGTTCCCCCTGAATCCAAATAAAGCATTTTTACAAAAAGGTTCGTGTGTGCGTGTGTGTGTGTGTGTGTATATGTGTGTGTGTGTGTGTGTGTGGACCGCTTAGCTCAAAAACAAAAAGACCGTTGAATAGCAAGACCATAAGTTTGGTATCTTACAAGGATACGACACGAAGATTTTCAAGAAAATTCCCCCACCAACAACTACCCTTTACATGGAGCTTTTTTCCAAAATTTTGATTTTCACAAAAATGGCTCTAACGATTCTGATTAAAGTGTCGTGTATTAAAGATATTTACATGACAAATAAAATGCACATCTTGAATTTTCTGGGAATCGCCTCTGAAGACAAGCTTTTTTCTGGATGAATTTTACGAAATTTTGCATAACTGCTTAACCGTAAGAGATGGACAAAAACTTGACAAACAAAAAATGTAGAGCACGTTAAAGCACACAGTTTATGTTCTATACATTTTTTCGTGCAGTTGATATCTTTTTTAGATATTCCTTGTGATTAGTTTCAGCTTAGAAAAACTTACTTTTCTCATACAGGAATTTGTCAACTCCTATCCATTCAAAACAAAGTAACTTCAGCCACATAGCAACCAGATTTTGACTATCACTTTAACCTATGCTACTCTCTTATTTCGCTTCTACTTTCAAGGAAGCAAGAAATAAGACTATTTCTACTAATTTTCTTCTCAATTAGCATGAAGTAAATAGAAGCATAAGCTCTTTTAATAATATTTTTTGCAGAGATGGAGAAAGACACATATCAGATTTTTATAATGGTGATTTTAAAATCTGTGTCGTCCTTAACCTCAAAGTAAAAAATTAACAGAAACTTAAAACGTTTTCAATCAATAGTAAATATTTGAAAAGTATGTCTAGCAACAACTTGGACGTTTGCATGAAAGCATTAATCGGAAGTAAATGCTAAGCAGAAATGTAACGGAACAGTATTTATCGAAACATTATTGTGATCTTATATACGTTGGTATTTATTCTTACTTATTGTACACTGTAAAATCGGACTTAGCATCTTAAATACTCTTATCACAGTAAATACAAAGGACTATGTTTCAGTTTTTTTTTTTTTTTTTTTTTTTTTTTTTTTTTTTTTTTTTTTTTTTTAGTTTAACGGCTGCTTTCACTACATATACAATAGAGATGGAGCACCGTTGGAATGTGAAGGTGGTTGAAACTGGAGAATCCGGGCAAAACCCGCTCCCGCGTCGCATTGTCCGCCAACCACAAACCCCGAATAATTATCGCATTAGTGAGAGACGAGTGATCTAACCACTCGTCCACGGCGCGGCCACTTTCGTTTTGTCTACTTATCACAAAATAAAACAAAATCTTTTACACTACTAAAAGTATAACACAAAACTAATTTTTGTTCAATTTCCACAGATCAGACTGTCTCTTTGTCGAGTGATAGGCATTCTAGCTGCTCACCCAGAGGTCCGGGGTTCGATTCCCGGATGCGGCGGTTGTTTGATTTAACTGGAACCATCGTCTATCCCCACAAGTCTGGAAGTATACATGCGAGGTTCGAAGTGTGTGTGAGTGTGTTATGTAATATAATACTGAAACGCCTAATGTGTTCCATTCACATGGTTTCTCTAGCTGTAACACAAAAAACGTTCCTTACAAAAGCTTAGATATTTTTCTACGTTATGTTAATCGAGATAAACGTTAGCAGAAATGGTCTTATTTCTTGCAAATAAGGCAATACACTAGGCTAACACGATAATCTAATCTTTTAAAAGCTCATCGCTATGTGAAACAACTCAAGTTTGGTTCTCTTTAACATTCCCGGAAGTAAAAACAGATGAACGAAAATTTACTTCAGAAGCTTTAAGTAGTTTAAAACTGAATCCAATAACAAGGAATATCGCAAAACCGGCTAATTTAATATATAAACACACAAAAGTCTTCAAGCATAAGGAGGTCATAAACATTTGTTTGTCATGAAAATATCCTACACATGTGTTTAATTGAAATCGTTAGAGCCGTTTTTGATAAAATCAAAATCTTCGAAAATGTTGCATATAAAGAAAGGGCAGTTTGGGGTGGGGGCTCATTTCTGAAAATATTTGTATCGCATCGTTGTAAGATGCTAATCTTAAATACCAAGTTCGATATTCAACGAACTTTCCGATCTTGAGTTATGTTGACACGCACACGCGCCCGCACACACACACGCACACACACACACACATACTGATATTTTTCTAAAAATGCTGTTTTGTATTCAGGGTTCCTCAAATATTGTTTTCCAGTGAAATCTTGGTATCGAAATATTGAGTGGAATACAATACCCTCTCTACCTATTATGTTCATTGTACATACTTGATAGAGAAAGTAATATATAAATGCTGGAATGCAATTATTTGGATGACGATTTTATTACAAGGGCTACCTACCGGTCTTTTACTTTCTCTACCCAGTATATAGGCAGCGTAGATATTACACCGCATCTAAAATTTGTATACCGAGATTTCGCGATTGGGATCCTCAGTATAAAAAAAAAAAAAACATTTTTAGCAAACGACTCGCTTGTGTGCGTTTGTGAACACTATATCTCAAAACCAAAAGTATCTAAAATACCAAACTTGGTAGTTAAGTTTGTATCTTCCAGGAATGCGTCTCGGAGTAAGAGAAAATTCACCCCACCCCAAACTATCTTTAATTGTAAAAACATTTCGAAAACTTTAATTTTCTCAGAATGGCTCTAATGATGTTGATTAAAATAACGTATATTAATCGTAAATATATTTACATAACAAAATGTATATCCAGAATTTTGTGGGAATAGCCTCTGAAGACCTCTTTATTCGGAGAGAATTTTGCTGAATTTTGAATAACTGATAAACTGTAACAGATTAGACAAAAACGTACTCCACAAAAAAACGTAGATATTATTAAACACACAATTTATATGGTATTTATACATCTTTTTTCATGAAGATGAGTATTTCCGAGATATTCCTTGTTAATGGTTTCAGTTTAAGGATAATTAAAACTTTTCACATACGCGAATTTATCAACCTCCAACAATGAAAAGAAATGAATTTCAGCCACTTGGCAACCAGCTTTTAAAATATTAGACAATTGCTTTAACGTAATGTATTCCCGTTTTTCCTTCTATTTATAAGGAAGCTAGTAACATGACAATTTTTGATAACGTTTATCTCAATGATTATGAAGTAGATATAATTTGTTACAGGGATGTAGAGAAAGCCATGTGAATGGAACACATCAGATTTTTATTTTTCAGCTATAGAGAACTATTTTGTTTACAAAACTTCACATGGGGAAGAGGGGTGATAGGATTGTAATTGAGTATTTACCCCCTCCACTAACTCCATCACCTCTTTTTTACGGCTCTGTTTGTTTAAATATATTGATACAAGCAGCGCCTCAAGGCTACATTGGCGGAACCGAATGGAAACATGATTTATTGGTTTTGTGTTTAAACACTAGAGTTATACGATTGCGAGAAAAAAAATCTGATGTGTACCATTCACATGACTTTCTCCATATCCCTGCAACAAATAATTCTTAAAAAGCTTATACTTCTATTTACTTTATGCTAATCAGACAAAAATAGCAGAAATGGTCTAATTACTCGCTTCCTTGTAAGTAGAAGCGAAATAAGGGACAACCGTAGGTTAAAGTGATAGTCAAAAGCTGGTTGTTATGTCAATGAAGTTCCTTTGTCTATATGGATAGGAGTTGACAAGTTCCTGTATGAGAAAAGTATACGTTTTTCATAGCAGAAACCAAAAATAAGGAATGTCACAAAAACGACGAACTCCACGAAAAAATGTATATAACATGTTTTAATGTGCTCTACATTTTTTGTGTAGTAAATTTTTGTCCATCTCTTACGGTTTAGCAGTTATTCAAAATTTAGTAAAATTCATCCAGAATAAACTACTCTTCAGAGGCTATTCCCAGAAAATTCAAGATATACATTTTATTTGTCAGGTAAATATCTTTAATATACAAAATTTTAATCAAAATCGTTAGAGCCATTTTTGAGAAAATCAAAATTTTCGAAAAAAGTTCCATGTAAAGGGTAGTTGGGGGTGGGGGGATTTTTCTCAAAATCTTTGTGTCGCATCCCTGGAAGATACTAAACTTAAATACCAAATTTGGTATTTTACCTACTTTTCGTTTTTGAGTTATCGTGTTCACAGACACACGGACACACACACACACACACACACACACGGACCTTTTTGTGAAAATGCTTTTTTTTTTTATATTGGGGACCCTAAAACATATATTTCCGGTGAAATCTCGGTATCAAATTTTTTGGTGGAATGCAATACTTTCTCTATACACTATGTACATAGTGCGTATGGAGAAAGTAATATATAGAAACAAAACAAACATACTAGTTTACTCTGTAAAATGTATTTACAAAGGGAATTCAATAAGTCCTTAAAAAAAAAGATTATTTTTAGTAGATATTTTTCAACATAACCTACTTTTAGCTTGATACACCTTTTCAGCGTTCCTCCAACTGATTGAGCCTTCCAAAAGGTAGGATTTCGGAAGATGCTCAAAATATGGATCTGTTTGAGAGATGACCTGTTCGTTTCAAGCTTGGAAATAATAAAAAAGTCACCTGGGGTCAAATCTGATGAATACGGTGGATGTTGCAGTAATTCGAATCCTAATTCTACAATTTACGTAATCAAAACAGCGCAGTGTGCATCCTTGCATTGTCTTGATGAAAGAGAATTATTTTCTTTGCCAGATGAGGGCGCCTTTTGCTTGATTTCTCCGTTCAACCGGTGCAACAACGATGCATAATAATCGCCATTTATCGTACTTCCTTTCTGAAACCAGTCAATGTAGATGAATCCGCGTGCATGCCAAAAAAAGGAAGGAAAAAACCGAGGCCATCACCTTGTCTGCATATTTCATCACCTTTACCTTCTTCGAAGTCGGTTCACCTTTAAAATCCCACTATTTCAACTATACTTTCGTCTCTGGAGTGTAGTAGTGTAGCATATTTCATACATAGTTATGCATCGACGCAGAAATTCTTCAGGATTGCGACGGAAAAGTTCCAAACCAGCTTTCGAATTGATCACAACATTGCGTTTATTCTCCATTGAGAGCAACTGAGGCACCGTTTTTTTTTTTTTTTTTTTTTTTTTTTGTAAAATTGAGAACAGTGTAGCTTGCGATATCCCTGTGCCCACTAATATTTTACAAATTTGATTCGTCGATTATTAAAAACCAAATTTAAGATTTTTTCAATAATTTTGGAGGAAGTCACTTCCACTGGACGTCCAGAACGCTGTTCATCATTCGTGGATAGAAGTCCACGTTTAAACTCATTTATCCAATTGTAAATTGTGTTAAACACAGGAGTAGACGTGCCATGAACTTTGTCCAACTCGGCTTTTATTTCTTACGGTGTTAAGCCTATTAAATATAAGTGTTTATTCACCGTATGAGACTTCTTTCCCCATATTTCTAAATAAGCACAAGATTGTTGATTCAATCGCCAAATGCAACGAAACCACGGGATGGATATGACTTAAACTTAAACTGCCATCTAGTAAGAGACAATGGTTACTAAATACAAACTTTTTTCGATGCTACAAGAGTAATTGCATGGATTTTCTAAGGACTTATTGAAAGCCCCTAGTGCATAAGAAACATGAGACTAATTTTCTATTAGGGGTTAAACGCATTGAATAAATCATGGGATATATAAATACTAGGTGCATCATTTTCTTACATCGAATGAATCTAAGTATAATTTATAAAAACAATAATAAAGATGGTATGTCTTTATTAACCATAATATAGTACATATCTTCTTAGTTTTCTTATACCTTTTTTATCCCATTTTTGTTTCCAAGTTAATCTCTCCATATCTTTGTTTGATTACAATATAGTATACAATGGAAATCTGAGTCAATTTTTCAGCACATTGGATAATTTTTTACACCTTCGCCTTTCAAGTTTTTAACCTCTTTTCTCGGCAATGCAAATTCCTCTCTCCCAAGTTTGTTGCATATCTCCATGTACTCTTCCCTTCCTTAGATTGTTTTTGTTCCTCTATATATCCTCAATGGTATTTCTCTCTTATACTGTTAAAAATCTGTTGTCTAACAGTATCCTCTACCCTTGATTCTACTTCTCTCCGAAAGCCTCGGTTGTTTTATTCTACATTTAACCATGAGCTTCCCATACCTATTTTCTTCATAATTTCTTGCATTTTTGCAGACTATGACCATTTCCATTTACTATTCTCCAGAATGCCAAAGCATTCTTTAATAATATTCCTATCCTCTAAATTGTAAATTCGCATTTGTTTTATTTTCTGCTCCATATCGAACATTCTGAAGGATCTCTTCAAAACTCGAAGATCAGTTTTCCAGAGAATTGTTTCGAGAATTTTCTCCATCAGGCAATTTTCTGAGAATTCTTTCATGTTCTACAGAAAAATCTCGCTGTACGGAAAGCATTTCCATACTCTTCAGTTGCTGATATTTTGAAATGTTTCCTTCAAAAGTGAGGGAAATGCATCTTTTGATATTGGCCTCGGGAGCATTTCTTCCATTGGGTATGAATTGCCCGCCATGCAGTTTTCAAAGTTCTGAAGAAACCTACATCTAAGTGCTGTCTGGCGGCAACAAAACGAAAGAGATTTTATTCTTCTCACATTTAGCAATTACTCTCGCAAAATGTGACTTAAGAGGTTCCCTTATGATAGCTTTCTCCCCTTCATTGACTTCAAGATTTTGAGGGCCTAATTTAACCTCAGAAGAGCATCAAGTCTCCTTTTATAAGTCTGTGAATTGTCCAATATTCCCCCAATGTATGTAAAAAACTATAAATAGTTTACTGGATGTTAGTACAAGTGAGATATGTGGAAAAATACTCACATTTCCTTCTTAACACTCAAATAAGAAAATTATAATGAAATTATGCTTGCATATCTTTTCGCCTCTAGTACATACAATGACGAAAGTATTCACGTAAGGATAACTAATAGTTTTTGGTGCAGTTTACAATTGTAGTTTTACACCACAGTTAAACTTCCAAATGCGACAATGTATATCTGAATCTGCTTGACAGTGTGCAAGATGTAAACGCCCGCGCTGTGTAGCAGCTGGCATTCAGTGATACCAACGTAAGAAACGAAATATACTGTTCCCGTCCGAATTTATCCCTCTGTCAGATATTTCTCCGTCTTACGGTATAGATGTTTCATAGCTCTTGTGATAACTTTGACCTTTGCCTTCCCAGTTCTAACTGAGCTGTCACATTTGGTGGTGCTATTGGTTGACCTCTTATATATTTACAAAAAGATCTATTAATTTCATCAACTCTCTCCAAACATCATCTATTCCCCATACCTCTGCTCTATAAAAGAAACAGTAGCTTGAATATCTAGTAATACAGAGTGCTTTGTCTACAAGCACAATTTTTGTTCAGCATAATTTGGTTGTTAGGAAACACAGATATAAAGCTCATGTTAGTTATTGATGCTCTTTTCCTTGATTTTACAATGCTTATAAAAAAAAATCTTTATAAAATATTTGTTCACTCATACGCAGAGATCCCAATAGTGCTAATAAACGACCAGGAAATTGGTTTTTTGGGGGAAACTTTAAAGAACTGTGTCCCAAACTTCCTTGACAATATCATAGCTGTGCAATCTTTTTACTTTCTTTTGAGGAATATTGGAATATTGGTATAGTTGCAAAGAACGAAGACGAGGATCTGCTAAAAATATGTCTGAAACAGCTCAAGATAATTAAGAACAAGAAGAGCTGATGGGGTTAGCTAGAAGAAATATTACGTGGGAGACATATGGTGGAAGGGAGAAAAAAATGAAAAACGATTTTGGAAGCCAGTGAAAAATGGAATAGAGAACATTGATAAACAGAAAATATGTGGTGAACTAGAAAATAAAACATCACTTTCTTTATACCAAAAAATAAAGAAAAATGTTCACGAGAGTATGCAGATATATGTAATAAACAAAAGAGGGAAGGATTAGCGTGGATGAGGACAGGAGCAATTCTTTTGAAAGAGATGAGAGGCAATGAATTAGAACGTTTTATTTTATGCGGGGAGAAAGCCAATATTATTCAATGTTGTATTGAATGTAAAGAGGTAAGAAACTGAAGGAAAGAAATTTTAAATACAAATAGTTTAGTATGATGAGAGAAGGTACGGATGAAAACGTTGATCTCAAAGGAACATGAAGAATTGAGGAACTAGGGAAATATTTGGGAAAGCTAAGAGCAAAGCTCAATAAGAACAAGAGAGAACAGCTGTGAAAAAAAGCAGAATGTAGCGTCTAAGCGGTACTCAAACCTAAATGTTCGTTGGGATAAGTATTAGTTCGTGTAATAGAACATATTATAAATAATGAAAATTTAGCCCAAGTATATTAAAGTATTATTAACATCATTATGTTACCATTATATGGTTATTATTTAACAAATTTCTTTATTTCCTCAAAAATTGTTTACAAGTAAAGTCAAATTCACTGTGGCAATTAATTCACTCAACATTTCGACGTGTAAACAGTTTACAGCTGCACACCACCCATGGCTCTTGCACCATTGCTCGCTAACACTCCAGTCATTCACGATTCGGTACAATTCACAACACTGGGTTGCAATTCTTCCTCCTTTAATAGCTAGAACATGACATCACAGAACTTTATGGAAACTTGTTGAAGATACTGGACGCCTCTACAGAAATCTCGAGTGCACTAGCCGTGTCACTTTCGAAGTCTCCTGTTTCGTCACACGGCAAATCCTTGTTTACGCATTCCAAAGTCTCTGACTGTGATGAGTCATATACCATGGGAAATGTGAGAACCACTGCAGATGACTGCACTGTCACATTATTATTATTATTATTATTATTATTATTATTATTATTATTATCGTTGTTGTTGTTAGACAGGATTCAGCCACTGACACAAGGAGGATTTTTTGAACTTCTACCTGTTCTCGGAGTAAATGACATAGAAGGCATGCCCTAATAGCCAACAGATATACCATGGTGGAAGGGGCTGAAACTACTATTTAGGGGAAAGAACACGTTGAGGCAGATTTTTGCATTACTGGTGAAAGTGGACGGATGCATGTCAAAAACCGCGCTAGAGGATGGACTTTGGATACGAGCCGCGAAATCAAGCCGCTACAAATCGTATACATATTCAATTATTACACCTGCGACAGTATATTAACCCGTTGTGTATTTTATGAGTTTAATTAATATGTTTGCATAGGTTTCATATAGGAAATATCTGCTTCAGTAGCCAAGACGGAGCAGATTGTAAAACACAAAACCTTAGGGCGAAGAAGTTGTTATTGTGCACGCCAAGGTTACTTTCTTCGTTAATGTTAGTAACACAATCGCCTTTGTAGAGTAAGATTTTTAGCGCATTAGGGTAATTTTTAGAGAAAGGTTTGTCCCCTAAAAGTTAGCAGCTAGGGACTTTTTCATTTTAAAGAGCGGTCACGTGAATCGAATACAAAGAACTTAAAAAGTTAGTCACGTGATACCGTTATTTTCGCACTTCTTTTCCACCACTCAGGAATGAGTTCAATATTACAGATTTTAGGTATTTAAGCGATGCGCTTACAAAGAATCAGGTTACTATTATTATTATTATCATTATTATTATTATTATTATTATTGCTGTTGCTGCTTATCCTTCGTGATAGACGCGTGATGTTGAACGCTGTATGCTATAGGTTGTACGTAGTACGTAGGTGAATATGGCGGTGTGAGTATGATAATGAAAGGGTTTAATTCCCTTATTAACTTTAATACTTAACTAAACCCTTAAAAGAAAATTTTTAATCCCAATACAATGAATGGGAGAACAAAATGAAATGTAAAAAAACGGTTTAAAGTTGCATTATCAACGGCAAAACCTGATTTGATTACGCGAGATATTGTAGTTATCACACGAGTCGATTGTCGCGTAATAGGAAAGTACGCAATGATTAATGATGACCGTAGAAAATAAGAACTTAGGAAACAGCAGAAAATAGCACTAATTATTAATATTTCTAAGTCTTCAAGAATTACTATGTCGGGAGTCGCTCGTAGGGCTAGTGCCTCAACAAGCAACCAATGTTAATAAAAGCTTTAATTCAGTGGAATCTCAAGTGAAGTACCTCTATTTTTAAGTCTACCCCGTGTTACATAACCCATGAAAGAGTATAGCCGGCGCATCAAAGGACTTTTCAGAGGTATGTAGACTCCCTTTGCAAAGCATTTCACTGGTGCTAATCCAGACCGACTCCGAGGTAGACGAAAGAACAGTGATATATTGGCGCACAACGGACTACTGAAGCAGATATTTTCTATTTGAAACCTATGCAAAAATATTATTTAAACTAATAAAATACACAGCGGGCTAATATACTGGCATGCATTTTTAGCAAAAATAAAAAGGTAAACATCGCAAGAAAAACAACACCGATCAGTTACACAGTTATTTCATTATTTAATAAAGCTCTAAAGTTCGTGAATTTAGAATATAGATCCATATATAACAGATATGGCTAAATCATCGTAGAAATCTAATATGTTCCATTCACATAAGTTTCTCTATCTCATCTGCAAACAAATTTTACTTACCTACAAAATATAATTATTATATCTTCATCAGGATAATCATGATACACATTAGCAGAAATGGTTTTAAGTGACAGGGAAATAAGGGAGTGCGACAATCATATCCTTTAAAAGCTATCGCTATATTATTGTCCAGTTATTTTTTGCAAGGCCAGGAATAAAACAAGAGAGATATCCAAGGATGAGGACTCCCATTTGACAAAAGTTTAAGTATTTTAAAACTGAAACGATAATATATCTCGGAAATGGTTAGGTCTAAAAATATATAATAACAAATTGTGTGTTTTAACCAGGTTTAACTTATTATATCCTAATTTTATGCAAAAGTCCTTCAGAATGAAGTGGACTTCAGAGACTATTTCCAAGAAATTCAGGATATACATTTTATTCCCTGTATAACTATATTTAACATATGACATTTTAATAAAAACCGTTAGCCATCTTTGAGAAAACCGAAATGTTCAAAAAATGTTTCATGTAAAGGATAGTTGGGGGGATTTTCTTTAAAATCTTCGTGTTGCATCCTTGAAAGATACTGAACTTAAATACAGAGTTAGGTATTTAACCGACTTTTCGTTTTTGATCTATGTTGTGACACACAAACGTACACCCTGACATTTTTCTAAAAATACTATTTTTGGATTCAGGGATCTCAAAACATATATTTCCTGTGTAGTCTCGGTATGGAACTTTGGTTGTGATTCTTTGCAACCTCGTTCTACACACAGCTTGTGTGTAAACGGTAAAGTGAACTATTTCTAGTAAACTCAGGATAAGTATACCCTGTTTGATCATGTAAATCTCGTTAAGATATGGCACTTAATCAGAATTGTTAGACATTTTGAAAAATAAATAAAACATTTAAAAGAATTTTCAATTGAAGAATAATTTGGGGTTAAGGAATTTTTACTTTCTCTACACGTACTATGCACATGCTGTATAGAGAAGTATTGCATTCCACCAACAAATTCGATATTGAAAGTTAACTGGAAATACACGTTTTAGGGTCACCTGTATCCAAAAAATAAAATGAGTTTTATAAAAAGGAACGTGTGCGTATGTGTGAGTGCGCGCGCGCGTGTGTGTGTGTAACTTAATATCTTTCAAAGATGCGACAAGCAGACTTTGAGAAAAATCCACCTCATCAAACTACCTTTTACATGGAAAAAATATGGAGAATCTGATTTTCTCAAAAATTGATGTAAAGATTTTGATTAAAGTACCGTATATTAAAGATATTAAATAAAATGTATATACTGTATTTTATGGGAATAGTATCTGAACATATGATTATTCTGAATGAATTTTTCTGAATTTTGCATAAGTGGTAAACCATAAGAGATAGGCAAAAACTTACTAAACAGAAGATGTAGATCCGTTAAAATACATAATTTATGTAATATACAATTTCCTTGGTATTGATTTCAATTTCAAAATAGTTTCTCATACATGAATTTACTAACTCCTGGCCATGCAAAGAAACGGATTTCAATCATATAGCAACCAGCCTTTAAAAGATTTGATTATGACTTTAGCTTTGTGTATTGCCTTATTTCCCTCCTATACAAGAAAGTAAGTAATAAGGCCATTTCTGCTAATGTCTGCCTGGCCCCATAGCCGCGTTCACTAAAAGGTCTCGTTTTGGTGCTTCGTAGCGCAGATGATCGTGGGTTCAAGTCCCACCTTGGGCGTGGGTGTTTGTGAATGTGTATTTGTCATAAAACAGAAAATGGTAAACACAGGGGATTTAGGGAAAAAGAAAAAAAGTGGCATAAGAAAAAGGAATACAGCGCTGGAGTATCATTAGTATGAAATAGATGGAACAATAATATGTTAACAATAACTAGTTTCAGAAATGTAAATAAAAAGTCACGTGAAGAGAACACATCAAATTTATTGAAAAAATTTGTGTCGCATGTTTGGAAGATATTGAATTTAAATGCTCAGATTATATTTTATCTGACTTATGTTTTAGTTTTGCAATTAATACACAGATACACACATATACACAAACCTTTTCTATAACGTTCTTTATTCAAGGAGGCTGAAAATATGTACTTATAGTAACATTTCAATTTGGAATTTCTGGGTGCTGAATCTAGGCTTACCACGTGCCGTGATTTTTACTTTTCTGGGGTTTTTCCTCACTACGAGAACGAGTTCGTTCTCCTACAATAATGTCAGCTGATGTTATGATGCTATATCAATCTTCTTATGAGGTCATAGGCTCCAGTTTACCTGAAAATATAATTTTCTCTTCACTTAAATAGTCTTTACTAAATAAACTGTGAACGTATAGATACGAGGATATATGTTAATATAAATGATTAAAATAAAATTATACTATCAAGGTCAGAAAAATAATAACAAGATATTTCAAAACCAAATGATAGCCATAAAGATTCCTTGCGTATCTAGCTTCAGCGGCTAGTATCCGTTATGTCTAGGTCATCTGGCAGCTATCGTGGACAAAGGACAAGCCCTGACGAAGCCCCACATAGCGAGGCGAAACGTCAGCAAAAACTTCAGGCAAGACGCGGCCCTTCCGGAAGACCTAGACGCAACCATAAAGATGTATATATTTCCTCAGTTTTTTCGTATTTGTTTCGTTTCGTAACCGGCTTACCCACCCTGTTTCGTAGAATTGACACACCTAGGACTTAGTCGCCCTCCGTGTTCGCGGGTTTAAACCCGGCGGAGGACGATGGATTTTTTCGGGTTTAAAAATCCTTAGCATGGCTTCCTTCGGAAGAGAAGTAAAGCCGTTGATCCCGTGTTGTAGATTTACGGCGTAAAAGAACCTAATGAGAGAGAGGCCTCTGAGTAAAATTAAGCGGTCTTTCTCACCCAATTTAGAATGGGACGCTGAGAACCACAGTTAAAGAGCGTCCATAAATAACACGCCATTTTTCATTTCCCTAGGACTTACAAGCCAATGCTCAGAATCTGTCGGGGAGCCAACGGTACGAAACCACAGAAAGAGAACCTATTACGACGGGTCGGCCCGTAACCAGCCATGAACATGAGGAAGTGGATGATATAAAGGCGAAATTGATAATTGGAAAGGTGATGACGGAGCAATTGGTGGAAACTGGAGAAAACCTGCCCAGACGACACTTTTACCACCACAAATCCCACATGCGGCCGCCTAGGTGAGTGTGGTCTAATCACTCAACCACGGCGCAGACCTTCGTATTTGTACTTGACATAAATAGATTTCATTGGAAATACACGCTTTAGGCTCCCTGTAACCGAATAAAGTATTTTTAGAAAAAGGCCCGTGTGTGTCCGAGAACAGAATAATTCAAAACCGAAAAATCGATAAAATACCTAACTTGGTATTTAAGTTTAGTATCTTCCAAGGATGAAAGCGAAGACATTGAGGAAGGTCCCGAAACCAAACTACTGTTTATATGGAAAAAAATAAAAAATTTTGATTTTCTCAAAACTGACTACGATTTTGATTAAAACAGCGCACATTAAAGATATTTATATAACAAATAAAATGTATATTTTGGATTTTATGGGAATAGCTCTGAAATACTCCGCATACTGAATGACTTCTGCATAACTCTAAACCACAAGACTTACTACAAAAAGTTATATTTCGTTAAAACACGCAATTTGTGCTGTATATGCTCTTTTGTGGAATAGGTCATTTTCGTGGTATACTTGTTATTGGTTTCAGTTTAAAGTACTTTAACTTTTCTACGGACATTTGTCAAATCCTGACCCTGAAAAGAAACAATCCCAATCACATAGCAACCAGCCAATATGTAGTCGCGGGGAAATCGCGGTATCGAATTTTGGGTGGAAGACAATACATAGTGTGTACATACATAGTACGTGTAGGTACAGTAAAAACTCGTGTAGCATCATTGGAAGACACTAAATAATAAATACAAAGTTTGGTATTTAACGTATTTTCGTGTCTGAGGTATGCTGCCCAGGGACAAACACACATATACACACATACAGATGCACACACGAAATTATTTTTAATTTTCTTTTTTTGAAAACAGGAGCTTTCAGTACATTAATTTCTGTGAAATCTCGGTATCGAAGTTATGAATGCAATACATACCTCTTTATATACTATATTCATAGTAGTATAGAGAAAGTAAAACTGGAATCTTGTAGCGGTACTGTTCGGGCTGCGGGTAATGGCTATTAAATGGTGTGGATGCGTGGTTGGCTTAGCTCAGGGTTTTTATTAGCATGGAAACTCTTTTTCAGGTAGTGGTGAGACACAAGTGCTTGATTAATTGAGTACGGCCTTTTACCGCCCTACAACACACGCATATACTTCTTAATTTTTTATTGTGATGTTACACTTTACTCGCCCGCTAATGTTATTGTTTATCAATGTTGATGCAGTGATTTATTACGTATTCTGGTCAGTATTTAAACAACTATTTCCCTCTTTCCCTGGTAGCCTGTTCGGCTCCACCACGGATTCTAAAATCAAATCTTAGTTGTGTGGAAGTCCTTCACCAAGTGCCTTACAATTAAAAGGTAGCCTGTTCGGCTCCGCAATGGATTATAAATATCACATCTTAGTTAAGCGGGGGTTCTTCGTCAAGTGCCTTACAATGTCGCCTTAACAGCGAGCATAGTTTTATGTCCCGTTATGTGCCCCCGGGCAGGGCATATTCACCCCTTCCCTCAGGTCAACGCACGGCAGGTAACGGGATTTTGTACCCCGAGCTCGCGACTTATATGTGTTAAAAGTCGTTCTACTCTTCCATTTTTATTGTACATTTATATTTTCTCTTCTAAAAATATAATTTTGCCCCGGGACAAGACATGTACTGTCTCAATCTCCATATCTCTTTCCCCACCTTCACCTAAGGAGCCTGACTAAAAATATGTATGTAAATGGAAAAGAAGTCGAACCAATGTGAGATTCCTTTAAGTATGGGCCGCATACAATAAACGTATTTTTACAGAATAGTACATCATAAAAGAAAATAAAATTGTAACTAAAAAGAATCAGCCAAAAGTTCAATTCGTTATTAGGTACAGCAAGCAAATATAAGAGATACGTCCAGTTAAAAACACACACCCTCTTTAAACAGGATGAAATGTATTGTTCTGTGCTCTATGCTTTTTGAACAGATCACTTTCAGAGTCAACCGGATACAGGCACTGTCTTCTAGAGCACATCGCTAGGGACGTAACATTGTAAAACCTTAATAAAAGGTAAAAGTTAATCTTAAAAATAAGAAAAAATTCAATATATTTTTCATATCTCTTGCAGTTATACAATTTAAGTCAAAAGCTTGTCTGTGTTCTAATTGCTGCTTGAGATCCAATTTATATCTATTTCGCTTGTGCCTAGTAAATTCTCGTCCTCCCCTTCTACTTATAAGGAAAGTAAGTATTAAGGCCGTTTCTGCTATTACCTTTTCTCGATCAGCATGGAGTAGATAGAAGAATAAGCTTTTTAACAATAATTTGCAATACAATTGTAGAGAAAGTCGTGTGATTAGAACGTATCAGAGTTTTTCTTTTTCCTTTACGGTTTAGACATTGCCTGTCCTAGTCTCATATTTGTTTAAGAGATTTTTTCAAGTCGTCCATTGATCATCATGCTCTAGGTTTGCAACAAAAGAACTGAAGTCCACCTGGGTAGTGTGGTGGTAGCGTGTCTGCCTCACATCCAGCAGGTCGTGAGTTTGAAGCTGGATTAGGGGGAGTTACCCGGATAAGGTTTTTCTCAGGGTTTTTCCTTATCCTGAGAAGCCGAATGTCCATGTACCGCGAGAGCGTTTGAGCATAATTTTATTAATTTCATTCATTGACTAATCAGGTTAAAGGATGTTAAGCTACAATAAAAAAAGACCTGAGACTGAGGAGAAATTTTGTTTTATATGACTGCTTTCCAGTCTAGCGCAAATCCCCAAGCTCGAGGACCAGAGTTCTCACTCCTAGACGGGCTGCTACAAAGTCCCGTCTACCCCAACTGTTGGCCCGCGGGTGGTATCTAATTTCCTACCCATCCGCCACCTGGGGCGCGCCTTCTAGGGGTTACAGGCTCCGCAAGTTTCTTTGCAAAGTTCGCAAGCGTAGTTCTTGCCAGTCAAGCTGGATCTTAATTTATACAGCGTAGCTTTTGAGGAATGACGTTCAACTTTCACATTGCCCAAATTTCCGTTCCGTGCCGCTGGTGCTTCTGTTTCTACAGCCTATGATATAGTTATACATAATGTCTTTTGACGAAATACAAAGTGGTAATATGATTAGAATTCAATTTCTCCCTTGCTCATTTCTTTTTCCTCCGGTATAATTCTTGGCACTTAAAGCATCTACTTATCTCTGCCGAGCCATATTTTGGGAACGTATATAATACGCTTCTCATTGTTTAAACCATTTACATGCTAGTCATGGATTTTCTAAATCTATTATTTGCATATGACGTGTTCTGTTAACGTGCTTTAAAAAGCCTTTATCACAACAATTAATTCTCATTACCAAATGCCGTGACTTGAAGTAAAGGTCCATTTTGTAGCCATGACTAAATATAATGATAATAATAATAACAATCGTATAAAAGAACTTAAACCAGACGATGTATAAGAATAAGACATACATGCTACATAACAAAAGGCACGGAAAAGCTCCAGAGAATCGATAGAGGTCACAGATTAAGAGTATAATCTCAAATAAACATAACATCGACATTGCCTTCCAAGTCGTATTGTATAGAAGACCGTATTATCAATAAAACATCAATTCGTTGTGTACTATAATTTTCCAAAATAAGACATGTGATGTATTATTATTTTTATTGCTGTCATCGAATTCTTCCGCTTTCAAGGATTGAACGCTACAATCACGTGTCTTATCATTCATCCACTTCTTACAAGGTCTACACACAAGTATCTCTTTCCAGTCGGCCAATAATTCATTATTATCAAAAAATATTACTATTATTACAATAATAACTGTATACATTAAATTTAATTGAAAAGTATTAAGTAAAACTGCCTAGTAAAAATCACATTACTTCTCTATTTATACTATTCGCAAACAATCCTTAAAGAGATCCCTATATTAGATCCATATCATTCTAATCGAAATAAACTAAGCAGGATTTCCTTATTACTTGCCTCATTTTCAGGATAAGGAAAATAAGGAGATATACCAGGCTGAAGGGATAGTCAAATCTTTAAAATCTGGTTGCTATGTGAACAATTAAAGTTCTGTTCGCTTTGCACGGCCAACAGTGAAACAAAAGAGAGACGAAACGAAAAGTGACTTTCCGTTGAGAAAAGTTGCATAGGTTAAAATTGAAACCAACAAAACATATTTCGAAAACGTCCAACTCTGCAATAAATGTGTGCCACATATTCAGAATGAAGAGGACTTCAGAGGCTATTTCTAGAAAATTCGAGATATATGTACATTTTATTTGCCATACCTATGATTATTTTTAACATACGGTATTTTAATCAAAATCGTTACAGCCATTTTTAAGAAAATCAATATGCTCGAATTTTTTTCATTGCATTTCTTGGAAATATTCGCGTCTGATCTTTAATATCAATTTTAGTATTTAACGCGCTTTCAGTATATAACGACTTTTCGTTTTTGAGCTATGCTGTACACAGGCACACACTTGCATACACAGAGGGGTATTTTCGTTTTATCTAAGGGTTTTTTTTTTTTTTTTTTTTTATTCAGGGAGCCTCAAAACATATTTCCGAAGAAACTTAGGTAGTGAATACAATACATTACGTTAACTATCTATGATGTTCGTTGTACATATGCGCTAGAGAAAGTAAGCCTCAGCAGCCTTGTGATTCAGCAGTGTGAGGAGAGCGTGATAATAAAGTGTGGAACAATACACTGAGGGTGAAGTGGTCCGCGATATCAGCCGGGCCAACGCTGAAACGCAAACGCAAGGGAGGTGTGGGTCTTAATCATGAGCCCATTCCTAACACAATGCTGCCAAATGAAAAGTTATATTCAATCATGCGCACGTCCTAAAAATCAGTCCACCATTTGAAATGCAAATGCTATTCCATAATACTTGATTTCAGGGCCACAAAAGAGGGAGAAAAGAAAGGAATAAAAAATGAGGCATTTAAGCGAATGAATGAAGAACGAGAAAGGGAGATTATTCCATTGAAAATTAAACCTGGTTCCCAAATTCCTTGTTCAGACAGACGGTGTGAAAAATAGCCCCGGGAACTTCATTTTCATAAGAGCTTGAGAGCTTTATTCCAGAATATTAACTTTTATGTAGTTAACTTCAAACCTTCCAAATTCACCAACCAATGATATTAAAATCAGGTTGCCATCATTAAATCAAATGGAATAGCTCATCTGTTTCATCTGTGGCCCGCATTTGCAAGATCGCAATTTGGATCCTCGCCTACCTCATACATAGGTTTTACGAGGTTTTTCTTGGTCGCCATGTGAATGCAGGGTAAGTTCCTGCTTCGTAAGATGAAGGCTCCGAACCTTTCAGCTACTATGTGGGCTCTTAGCGCCCGTAGTACTTCTTACGTAGTACTAGTTACTAGAAGTGCGCTAAGACGAATGTCTGATGCCCTCCCGAAAGAGAGCTGTTCGAATTGGGTTGAACTCGGCGGGGTAGTTGTTCCCGAATCTTTTGGGAGATTGGATATATCTGGGCAGGATTGTGAGACCCTCCGGCTTACTAGACCGGATAAGAACATTGAAAAATGGAAAAAAGAAAATATATGGTCAAAAATGAAATCCGATATAAATAAAATTATCGATAATAAATGTAACACATGGGGATAATATTTAGAAAAAGTAAAGAATAAATGGAAATCGACTGTTAACAGAGAAGAACTATAGTTCATACGCATATTGTAATAGTGGTAGAGGTAGTTACACTAATATGTTCTCTTTTTGTTTACCTTAAACTGGACTGCCCATTGTACAAGTGTCCCGGGACAAATTCTAGTGGGCAGCACAAGATACGCATTGTAAATATATGTATTTCTTAGTGCTTCAATAAACTTAAATTTAAAGTTAGTAGACAGGAGGTAGCAACTGTCCCCCCACAGAGGTTTCGTTAGTCATCCCCCTATGGGGTTGAAGCGCGTAAATGGCATACGGTCTGTTCCTTGGCTCATGAGCCACACCTGAGTAGTCAGGACAGTGCTTCTTGGCTATATGTCCTTCCAAGTCGTTTCCCTCGCCTTCTCAATCATCCTTCATCCCGTTGATTTCTTTCAGGATGGAAGTGTCGGCGATGGTTACTCGGTGCAGCGTGGCACAGGAAAAGGAAGCTCATAGGGAATCTTCATCCCCGACTTGGGATGGTTGTCGGGATGAGAATGAGGTGGTATTGGATCCTGTGCGGCAGGATCCCCGGTTCGCCTGTCCAGCTGTCGGGGCATTTCTATCTGGAAACCGTAGGGACCCTATCAGTGCTGTGCCGTCGCTCGTGATTACGGCCGTCCGGTGTATCTTATAAACCACACCCCTCTCTCCCTTGGGTGCCCTCTGGTGCGGCATAGGTACAATAACCAACATAAAGTTCGGTACCGAATATACTACATTAATGTGTTTTATCCAAGGTTAGTGGTTAAACGATTATCTGGGGAAAATAAATACTAATCAGGAATCCTGATAGATAAATGTAAATAATAATAGTAGTAATAATAATAATAATAATAATAATAATAATAATAATAATGCATATAAAGTAAATTAAGAAATTAAACGGAAGTCACTATGTAATGTATGCAAACGAAACATTCTCGAAAAGGAAGAAAACATTAGTTTCTTGGGCTCTTCCCAGGGTAGTAAAAGGTATACTTAACCATCTTTTGACGTCTGAAAAAAGGGAAAAGATATGAAAGAACCGACAGACTGCAACAAAAAAGGTAAGAATTAACTAAACTTTAACCTTTGAATGCGCTGTTTTACATATGTGCAAAAGTGTTTTAGGCAGTGTTTTAAAATATTTTAATGCTTTAATTGATGGCTTTTAATTCCACTGAACTTAAAATATAAATACAAGAATTTTCAGGCATTTTGTACCGAAGAAAGATGTTAGTCTCTTTCAATAATATTATAGTGTATTTTTCTTTTTGTAAATGAAAAACAAGACCCATACACCTGTAGTCAAACGTACCCAGTCATTATCCACGCGTGCCAAAACACAGATTTTTTACGTGTATCCACCCCATCCTTTACCACAAGTACATTTGACTGCAGTTGCCGGGATACGAACTCGCACGTTCGCCTTTGAATACATTGTCAGGCCATTACATTTCGCACTACCACGGCTATTCTAACCACTTCCGCATCAAGTAAAAGTGAAATGAATATAAACCGGTTTATGAAATAGAGGAAGAACGGCATATGTAGCAAATCAATTTGCGCATTTAACGTTTAAAAGCCATATGCTTTATCAAGACAATCTATCAACCAATGTGTGGAATTTTAAACTTAAAAAACGTGTTATGCCAAAAGTTAAGATGTAGGTTGGCGAGGGATACCCAGAATACCCGTGAACCCAGGTCAATAAATACAAATAGCAAAAGGCGTCCTTAACCGAGTTTCAAACAGAAAAGTAGGAATTGATTAAAGTTTAAAAGCTTTTTAAGCTTTATCAAACTGCTCTATTGACACACGTGGGAAGATTTTCAAATTACCAAAAGTTAAGGCGAGGGCAACACCCATAATTAAGACAGTTACCAGGCAATAAGCCTTGGTGACCAAAGACAGCCACATTTGTTACTTTATCATAGAGAAGGCGAAGATTAATAGTTATTTTCTATATTAAGAATAAGTACATAAAGGTTATGCGAATTTCAACACAAACAGGTATTCTCTGCAGTAATATGGGTCTTACATTAAGTGCCAATTAAATATCACATGTAGAAAGAACATAAGAACGTATTTTTAGGAGTTTTAGCAGTTATTTTACCACTTATAAATCATCAAATTGTTTCATTATACAGTTTTATAACATGTGTTTTCCCTTGGTGTTTTCAGGTCTATTAGCTGAAGGGTAAGGACGCAGGGAATCCCAAGACGAACAGGATCGGACAGCGTGTTTTGTTGTTGTTGTTTTGTACTTAACGGGCTTTCGCTTTTAAGCTGTGTTGTCCAAGACATACAAGTGCATACATAAAAGTAATTAAGAACTAGTACTAGTAAGTAAGTACATTCAACCATCTCTACATGACAGGGAAGTAGAAAGAGACTTCGAGAAATACTAAAATATCCGAAGCACAAAATATAATAGGTCATCAGAGAAACTGTTAAATGTGACAACCCTCAACATCCCTGCAGAGGTTGCCATACGAAGAAATGATCCTCGCACCCGTCAAAAATTCCAGAAGTGTTATGAAACTCACAAGCAGCTAAAGTTCGTGTTAGTAATAAGTTTTTGTTTTCTATTTATTAGTTTTTTGTATAATCATAGAAACATTGGAATTTTCTCATGGGAGGCATTTGGTTTCAACGTGCATCTGACAAGTGAAGATCTTAAGCATGCGCAATGGTACTACGAGGCACCAAACAGCATATATGAGCTCAGAAGTTCACAGCTTAGGATGTTTGTGTGATCTACATTTCGCGTCTAGTTGAAGCAACTGACTTCCTACACATAATATGTATACTTTTACATAAACACAATGTTTAGTAATTCATGATTCTCACAGTAGTCACGTGGAATTATACAAGATTTTAGAATCACATTCTTACACGACCAGAATACCTTAAGTGGTTAAAACAACTCAATATCATGCGGATGCATTTGAAGTTTCACTGTTCAAATATTAGCAATAAGTAATTTTTTTATTACACTCCAAGATCATTGTTCAGTTAGTGCGTTTCATAGCACACATTACATAAATGCTTTCAGCAAATCTAATAGTTTTTGCATGAATCTACACAGCTTCTATTGAACACTGCATATACATATAATTCAGTTTTTTGAAAGTAGCTTGTACTAGGAGGTTTATTGACTTGGCTTCAGAAAGGTAAACTAAGCGCATAGGTGCTGCTCAAACTGTGTAACTCATTGAGAAAAACAAGACATTTAAAAACCTAAAAAATGGGAACTTCAGAGAGCAGTAGGAACTTTGTATCGTGAGACTAAACGAACAGCTCTATACCGACTCAGCTACCACCGTTTTAGAGCGAAGCGCTGTCGCTAACTACTGATCTGAAATCACCAAACTGTTATCAGTGGCGTGCATACACTGAAAGAACAGGCAATTTTGACAAAGTTACAAGTCCAATAATTTCAAATATCGCATGGATTGTGCACCAATACTGCATTCATTCAACTACTGGCATACAAATGAGCCATACTGAATGAAAATAGGACACACGCGTCCACATTCTTTTAATTTATGACCACTGTTGTGCGATCCAGAAAACATGTCATAACTTTGACATTTGGCAAAAGGGACAATAGGTTCCCTATCTCACAGTGTTTGTCTAGGACCCCAATACAATTTCTGCCAATTTGTGCGGTTGAATTTTGTGACATCCTCGTTAAAGCACCCGACTTATGAATAACATATCTTTGCGGAATACACCATTTTCAACAAGTTTCGTTTTATTGGTCATCATCATCATCAGCATCATCTGAATTCATCTTCAAGGTTTAGACTGTTCCAGCAAAATCATTTTACGAGGTGCGCTATCATCTTTTATTTCTTCCGGGTTTTATAGAAAACCTTTCTTTGATAGTCTATTGGAATCTATAACATCTGCAATAGATAAAGAAAGAGAGAAATACCTAAGACACTGATTTAATATTTGTAGATTTAGAAGAAGCAATATAGAGGGTAAACACAGAAATTCTTCCTAGCCTTAATAAAGTTTTATGGGGGTAGTTTGCCATGCTTCATGTTCGCAACTCGTGATTTCGTCCTACACTGCCATGTATAGCGATGAATCGATTCCTCGTCACTATGTGCACATAGAGCGAGCTCGCGAACTAGAAATTCACTGATCAGGAAACCGTTGTAACAGTGGCAGACAATGGCGTTATGAAACTTGAATATCCAGGTAATAGAAACTGTTAGCGCTTATCTTCGTTTCGTAGTTGGCTTAAGCTGCCCTTATGTAGAACTGACATCCCCCTAGAACTTACAAGTGGACAACTAGGGGTCGGAAGCCTGTCAGGGAGCCAACGGCATAAAACCACAGAATGAAGAACCTGGAAACGAGTGCATGGCCGTAGCCAGAAATTAGTGTAAGTGGATGATATGAAATGCAAGCGAAATGGATGATAGGAAATGTGATAATGGAGCAATGAGTGCGGGGAAACCGGAGGACCCGGAGAAAACCCGCCCAGTTGCAGCTTTGTCGACCACAAATCGCACATGCGAGCGCTTGGGATCGCACCCGGCCCGAACGGTCTAGCAATCTGGCCACGACGTTGCTGGCACCTTATATTATAAAACAAAAACTTGTATCAACTTTCAACTGAGTAGAATTTATATAATTTTTCTTAAAAGTAATCAACTGCTATGCGTTTCTCATTTACGTATTTTGCAATGTAGTATGCATTTTCAAAGCAATCATATAGCGACATGCTCTTTAAAATATCTGATCGTTACTATTCTTTAAGGAAATATGCAAATGTAAATAATTGAATGTTTATTTGGATTAACAAGAAGCAAATATCTAGAATAAACAATCTTTGAGGAATAATTTAAAGACAACTGATTAGATATGGTAAGGAGGTAAGTAATGATATATGTGTGTCATTCCGAAAGACGGTCCAACTACAGCCACCACGGACTTATTGTGCGTCTCACACCTAGAGCAGAGAGTGACGTAACAGTGTTATCGATAGGCGGCCGAAACCGGATCGCGTGGAAAGAGCCCTTGTGAGGAGTCCTTAACATTGTCCATGCAGTTTTTTTATCGCGATTCGGGGAACAGTAACAGCCCGCGTCTCAGGACTGAGCAACCCCCCCCTATAAACGACTCCAATGCCACCGAGAGCTGTATTTCCAAAACGCAAAGCAACCTCGAAAAAAGACCGATAGGATGAAATGGAGATGATATGATACGGCACAAAACATTGGCCACGGGAATCGAACCCAGACATCCCGAATGCCAACCCCAGAGGAAACGTCTGGACCGTATGACGCGATAAACTAATTATGCCTTCTTTAGTTACGCTATAAATGCATTTAAGACTGGCTACGTGGTAGAGTGGTCAGCGAGCTAACTTCTCACCCGGGGGTCCCGGGTTCGCTTTCCGGATATGGCGGGGAATTTTTCTTTAACCAAAATAATTCCCTATACCCCACAGAGTCTGGAAGTATGAAAGTGAATATGTGTGTATTTAACGTACCTAATGATTAACCTAATGTCAATAACCTACCGTTAATATGGAAGTTAAAATCCTCCGATATGACCGTAGCAGCATACAAATGAAATAATTTTAAAAATAGTATATTGCGTACTAATAATGTAAGTTATACTTATCAGATCAATAATGTATATTGGGAATGCAAGGCCCGTAGAGCCGAGTTTTCCCAAGCATTCGAGATCTGATAAGTAACCTACAGTTCGTGGTTAGCCAATTACTTTTGAATAACTTGAAAAAAAATGTAAAAAACAATAATAAATCAAAATTGCTTTTCCATATTTTATTGAACATTAAGAAAAAATCTGATGTGTTCCATTCACATGCCTTTCTCTACATCTCTGCAACAAATTACACTGGACAACAAAATTTTACTTTTTTTTCTGTTACGGAAACGAAAACACTGGAATTCAAAGTATTTTTTCATGCTGAATACAAATATAACAATAAAATTTTCAGATGTGGTCTAGTTTCTTGTAATTACACGAATTATACTTTGAGAAAGAAAGCAATAGAAAAAAATGCATATTCCGTAACTGGTACTGTTTGGCTAGGCTTACCTCATTTAAATACGTCTCCGTTTAGTTTGTCTGCTATTCTGGACCTCGGGAGCATCCCTCACCACCGTCCAGCAATAATCCTCTAACATGGATGTACTACATTTACCCTGGTAACGTCTTTCAAATGATGAAATTGTCTGGTGAAACCGCTCTCCATGTTCATCAGAAAATGCACCACAATTTTCAGCGAAATAGTTCAAATGAGAGTGGAGAAAGTGTATCTTCAATGACATATTGCATCCCATTTGATGATAAGACAGCAACATGTTATCCACGATTTCTCTATAGATTGATGCAAGACGGTTCCCTAGGAAATCTGAGACGACTTCTCTGAAAGATTCCCAAGCAGCAAGTTCCTTTCTTGTCGGAAGCCCACGGAAATGTTGATTAGAAAAGAGCTCTCTTATTTGGGGTCCTATGAAAATTCCTTCATTAATTTTCCTTTTAATTTTATCCTTGGAAATTTTGAATGTAAATATCTGAACACTGGACCATCATGATTCATGCTTTTAGGACAATTTTAATCAGTCCCAGTTTGATGTGTAACGGAGGGCGCAAGATTTTTCTAGATTGTCTAGATGTTCATTGTTCCTGGTTCCAAAGTTTGCCGAAGAGGTCATTCTTTCCTTTAGTAGTGCATTCTTTCCTTAGCCCGGCTGTCCCATCGCATAGAAAACAACAATATTTTGTAAATCCTTGTTGTGAGCCAAGAGGAATCGCAACCATCTTTAAATCACAACATATTTGCCACTTAAATCTGTCATAATTTATGTAATTTAAAATGTTTCTCATATTTTCATATGGACTGCTTAGTCAATTGGAACTGAAGACAAAGTGTTTCCATTGTGCAGTAATACAGCTTTAAGGCTCAGCGTGGAAGCATCTAAAAATAGCCTCCATTGCTCTGGTCGTGTTGGATGGTTATGGCTTCCATCAAGGCTTGCACATCATTACAAAATATAATGTTCTTATTTATTTCGAAAAATGTTGTACGAAAGGCCTCTGCCATGTTCTAAAAGCAGACACCTTCACATTTTCTGAGAGATAGTTAAACTGCCTTAGTCGAGATGCTAGCAGTTCTGCTTTAGTCTTTGAAAGTTCCAAGTCTCGGACAAGATCATTTAGCTCATTTTGAATCATTCTGTGTAAGTGGGACGGAATTTGAATGTTGAAGCTCCAGGTATATCTCCAGAAGTGTTGGAATTGGGTTCGTCGTCAGAATCAATGGTAAAGGACGCAGGTGGAGGTACATTTGGGTAATTCACAGTCGACCTTTTCTTCTTTGAAATGAACTTCACAGGTGGTACCATACAGAATTAATAATCACTTACATGGTCGGTTTGTTCCCTCCAAATCATGGGCACAGCATAGGGCATTGATCTCCTTTTTCCTTTCAGCCATTCACCGAGATTTGCAGAACAGCCATTGCAACAAATATGGGGGCCCAGATTTTATTTTGGCCCCCTATTTTGCATCCAAAATAAAGATGGTATACTCCCTTTATTAATGGAGTTATGTTTCGCTTTTGGATTGCAAAAGTCACTTTCCCACAAATATAACAAAAATTATCAGCACTATTTATTTATACACTTACGTGGCATAGTAGTTTCTCTTACATCACAGAATTAAAAACGAGTCTTCTAACAAAACAGATGTATACACAGCACTACAACAAACACCAACCCTCAGAATCATAAATCAATCTTCACTCCCCTGTGTAAGCAGTTTGCTGTAACCTTGAACAGAGAAACCGCTGACAAATTCTGCTGAGAAGAGTAGTCCCAGTCATATAGTTAACAACGAAACCAGACAACTGCGGCCATTTTACTGTCATATTCGTCATTAGAGGTACATAATTAGTAATAAATAGCTTATTTTGTTTCTGTAACATTTTGGCTATTGTCCATTGTTATTGTTAAAAAGCTAATTACTTCATGATAATCAAGAAACAATTAGTAGAAATAGTATTATTACTTGTTTCCTTGTAAGTAGAAGTGAAATAAGGGAGTACCGTAGATTGCTATGATAGTCAGAAGCTTGTTGCTATATGACTGAAGATCCTTTGTTTGTATGGATAGGGGTTGACAAATTCCTGTATGGGAAAAGTGTAAGTTTTTAAAGCTGAAAGCAATAACAAGGAATATCTCTGAAACGACGAACTCCACGAAAAAATTGTATGACATAAATTGCGTGTTCTATCGTGATCCATATATTTTGAACAGTAAGTTTTTTTTCTATCTCTTACGGTTTACCAGTGCAAAATTTAATAAAAACCATCCAGAATAAAGAGGTATTTAAAGGCTATTCCCCGAAAATTCAAGATATACATTTTTTTGGCATGTAAATATCTTAAATATAAGAGATTTTAATCAAAATTATTACAGCCATTTTTGAGGAAATCAAAATTGTCGAAATGTTTTCCATGTAAAGGGTAGTTTGGTGTGGGGGATTTTCTTGAAAACCCTCGTGTCGGATCCTTGGAGCATACCAAACTTCAATACCAAGTTTGGTATTTAACGGTCTTTTCATTTTTGACTTATGCTGTCCAGACCCATAGACACACGCCCACACACACGGAACTTTTTTTCCAAAAATGCTTTTTTTGGATTCAGAGGGACCCAAAACATCTATTTCCGGTGAAATCTTGGTATCTAATTTTTGGGTGGAATGCAATACCTTCTCTATACACTATGTACATAGTACGTGTAGAGAAAATAAAAATAAATTCTCGATGTGAACAAATGAAAAGCTGCATCTAAATTATATGGACAAAGTCTTATTATAACACTCCTTTGTTAATGACTTTTGCAATGCATACTTTAGTTGAAGTAGCACATGTCTTGGTTGTTAGGATATTAGTTTATGTCGCCGAATCTTTCACCTTTCATAGTTATTATTAAGCAGTAAAATTTTATAAAAATGAGCGATATTGCTACTGAAGAAGCTGCGGATCTAGCATGTGCTTCACTTTTACCAGCGAAGTCGAAGTAAAGATAAGCTGATGGTTACGTCAGTTCCTAATTGTACTGTAAGTATTAATGACCTCTCAAACTCTTACTGTAAGTACTTCTGGTGCTTGTTGGTATGACAATTAATAAATGGTTTGTAATTTTAGCTTACATTACCAAATAAATGTTCATAATAATTAACTGACATATCAAGTATTTCAAAAAAGATATTTATGGGGTAGGCTAGCAAGGCATTGAGTATGCAGGCTATTAAAAGGAAAGGCAGTATCTATGAACATGATATCCTACGTGACCTTTCAGGTCAGAGCGCAATGACTGTTTAAAGCTGATGTAACATTTTCCACACGCACATAGCTGAAGATTGTAACCTATGGGTCGCCTAAAGGCGTACAGTAAAGTTTTCGTTACACAATAATATATACTCACTGTAAGTTGCCACAAGCAAGTGGGTGAAATGCAATATCTTCTCTACCCATGTACTATATACTGAGTAGGGAAAGTAAAGCATCTCTTGTCAAATCCTTCCTTACCAAATACTTTTCATTCCCCCAAACACATTGCATAGAGAAAGTCATGAATACAACAGTTCAGACAAATTCAGTTTATAAGGTGGCCCATATAAATTATAAGTGGCCCATGTTAAGTGGCCCTAATCTTTTTACGTTGAAGTTCGTTTATCCCGGATAACACGGATACCAAAAGATTTGCCAATGCAGAACTACGAAGCGAAAGACAAGAGACTTTACTAACCGTTAAACCAATACATGATGCAGTGACTAGAGCAGTGTTTCCCAACCTTTTGAAGTTCACGGCACCCTTGGGAACAACATTAAACACCAGGGGCACCCTTCCTTGAATTAAAAGAAAATTAAGCTTAATATGTTAATTTATTGAAATATTATATAATAATGACGTACACCATAATATAATACAGTAAACTTTACTACAATCACTGAGTAAAAATACATCAATAAATTTTGTTCAATTAATGATTAATGTGAAACTTGTGATTGATGCTTAGAGCACAGATATGTGATGTCGGGTCTTACAGTTGACAGTGAAACACGCAAATCATCCTCAAGGTTATTCAGTCTACTTCTTGCTTTGAATTTTATTGTCACCATAGCAGAGAAGGCTTGCTCGCATAGATAGGATGTTGAAAAGGGCAAAAGTGCGTTAATTGCTTTCTTCATTAGGTTAGGGTACTCCTCTCTCCGTTGAAGCCAAAAACTAGCCACCGACGCCTCACTCTTGGTGAACTTGCCTTTGAGTGTGGAATCAGCGCAAAGATCAATAAATTCATCTCGTTCGCAAGCAGTGAAATCTATTTCCTCTGCACTATCTACGAAATCAAATGGTGAGACAACCCAGTCGAGATTCGTAGTGGAAATAGTTGGAAAGTACGCATCTATTGCATCTTGCAATCTTCATAAGTGATTACAAATGCGGTCTTTCAGTTTACCCAGATCTTTATCTCCTGCCACATTAAGAAGAGATGGAAAGTTCGACAAATCTCCTTTTTGAACTGCAGACTTCCAAGAACTAAGTTTTCTTTTAAAACCTTTCATTTTATTGGTTGACGAGATTATTGTTTCATGTCGACCCTGCATCGAAACATTCAGTTCATTCAGCTTATGAAAAATATCTGCCAGATACGACAGTTCAAAACACCAAGAATCACTTAGTAAGAGCTCATGAAATGTGTCTTGATTTTCATCCTTAAAAAAAGTTTTTAGCTGTTCTTTAAGTTCGAGAAACCGGTTCAACACACGACCCCGCGACAACCACCTTACTTCTGTGTGATGTAACAAAGAGGTATGAGGTGCATCCGATGCGCGACATAACTGTTCAAAAATTCTGCACTTTAAAGGTCGAGACTTCATATAGTTCACCATTTTCACAACTTGGTTAAACACTTCAGCAAAATCTTCATTACACGCTTTCACGACTAATACCTCTCTATGCAGAAGACAGTGAGTTATAATAATGGATGGATTTTCATTGAGAGCTCTGGCAGTAAAACCTTTAATTTTCCCAGACATAGATGGTGTACCATCTGCACATATACCACAACAGTCTTTCCATGAAAGATCATGGTCATTAAGATAGGGATTAATAGAAACGAAAATATCATGGCCTGTGGTTGTAGTCTCCAGCGGTCTACAGAACAGAACCTGTTCACTAATATCTTTTTCATCAATATATCTGATAAAACCAAGGAGTTGCGGTTTGTCACCAATATCGAGACTCTCATCTACTTGCAAAGCAAATGTTCTATAAGTTTTTATTTTCTCCGTGACTTGTTCGTTGATATTGCATGACATTTCAGATATCCTGCGGCTGATTGTGTTGTTGCACAGAGGAACGTTCGAAATTTGATTAGCTGCTCCTTCGCCAAGTATTGTTGAAACTATAACTTGACATGCAGGGCCAATGATTTCCTCTCCAAGAGTATGAGGTTTCTTTTTTTTTTAGCTATCAGTTCTACTACTTTAAATGAGGCTTCAAGAGCAGTATCACCTATGGTCATTCTCTTTACTATTCGCACTGCTGTTTTATTCTCCTCTTCTAATATATGTGAAAAATACATTACACTTTTCTGTGACACTCTAGGATGCTTTGTTGTAAGATGCCGCTTCAGTTTGCTAGGTACCATGGCCTCGTTGCTAAGTGTTTCGCCACAAACTAAACACACAGGGATAGGGTTTTCCTCGTTGTTATTCCACATAAATCCATACGCTAAGTAACTGTCCTGGTATGTTCTTTTCTTTCGTTTGTCTTTTTATGTGGTGAATTCGACGGTCCGGGAGAAACTGTAAGATTTGCTTCTTAAAGCAAGCAGTAGGAGCCGACTGTTCACTTTCACTGTCCTGGCGTTTACGTTTAACACTGAACTTATCCATAGCTAAACACTGTGAATCAACGCGAGGAAGACAACTGAAAGCGCCAAGCGGCGTACACTTTTATATATTCATCTGTCGAAGTCTCGGGAATGTTCGTGAGGAAGCGAGCAGTCTCGGGAATGTTCGGCAGGGTATAGCTGTAATGCCATCTGTAGGATACTAGTATATCTGAATTATTGAAATGAATCAACCACTATCACCATCTGCCGTGCATGAGAGTAATTGATTTGACTTATTTTATTTCAAGACCTTACAAGATTTAAGGCTTCAGTAGAAGGTATTTTTGTTTATCTTAATATCTCGCGGCACCCCTTAGCCAATCACACGGCACCCTAGGACCTGTGCCCACTCAGCATCTCAAGAAAAGTGAGAAGCTGCGGTAGGCAACGATCCCGGTCATTATAGCCAACATTCTGACTTGCCTACCATGGCGATGGACGTTCTGTGATCAGAACTTCCATTTGCACCGGATATGTAATCCGTCTGGTGCGCAATCAACCTGAAGGCGAGAGAAGTTTTAGTTTTGCTGGAAAAGAAAATATAATTAAAGCCTGACCGAAACTGTCTCTAAATATAAAATTAAAAGTAGTCTGAGACATATTAATGGTAAAGCGTAGGTAGGTATAAAATTGGACCATGGCTCTGTGTAGGACGCTAAATATGATGTTTTGCTCAACATGTATTTTGTTTTCTAAGGATAAGTCGGTTTGGACCGCAAGCACTATGTCAAATTGAAAATCATTATAAACCATTATGAACCAGTAAAATAACAAGTATTCCTGTAGTTATATGCTTTGTAAGGTCTTCTGTATAATGAATATGTAGGTTTTGGTGTTTACTGTAAACTTTTTACATTCTGGGCTGGTAAACTCAAAGTCAACTTTGATGGTGAGATAGAAGTAATATATTAGAAATTGCCTATTAGAATGGTCTCATTCCAAAAAGCTGTTACATATAGCCCTTGGTGTTTACTGTAAACTTTTTACATTCTGGGCTTCGTGTAGTAAACTCAAAGCCAACTTTAATGGTGAGATGGAAGCAGTATATTAGAAATTGTCTATAGAACGGACCCATTCCAAAGAGATGTTATACTCTGTGATTCAAATTCAGCAATCTAAGCAACACCCTATATCATAAAGAATGATAGAGATTAAGGATCTACTTAAAAAAACTGGAAAGAGAGAGAGAAAGGAAATTTAACTGCAATGAATTCCATCTCACATTGAATTAAAAGGAAATACAGAAGCTGATAGTTTGGCAAAAAATGGTAATAAAAATATTAAATACAAAAACCTTATCTTATCTTTTTACTCCGCAAAACTAGAAATCAAATCGTCATTCAGAATTGAAAGAACTGAATTTATCATCGTACTAAGCAGTGAAAACAGATGGGCAGCATCCTCAGCAATAAAAACAGTATGCCAGAATCACCTCAAAGTGAAACCGTTGCAACATGCCGAAAAATAACACAAATTATTGTCTAGCACACCATCTACACCGGATAAAAATTCTTAACTCACCAAATTGTCAAGAAGATGCCAATCAAAACTGGGAACATCTTAGTACATGCTCTGCTCTTCAGCAATTTTGGAATGAATAAAATGGACAACTGTATTGGGAAGCCAGGAGGCTAATGACATTTGTTCAATCCCTGAGCATTATATTAAATAAATAAACAAATATACTTTGTGAAAAAGAAATAAAAATGGTCGGTAAAACTGCAAAGTTTAATTCTGTATATCAACTGGTAATTAAAATATCCATTGAAGAGCATATCAATAGGTAAGATAGAAAAAAATTGAGGCAACACTGAGACATTTCATTCGACATATCTGTTATTTTTGGGGGTAAGGAAACAAGGGATTACATTTGTTGGACATATTGACAGTCCTAAATTATCCAAAACAGTGAATTTCATTGAGAATTCAGCTCAACTATTAAACCACCAATGTAATGGCCAGGATTAGGCAATTTCAAACAATCGCGGTGATCTGACTGGAACGATATTGTGGCAACATTTTAGCGAAGCTGATGTTCAATTCTTTGACATCTTGTCACACCTGACGTTCGTTTGTTTAATTCAGGAGACAGTGAAGAAAGAAAAAAAAATGGTAAATAAACATGGTGGATGGCGTTATCTACCATTTGGGAACTATTGTAAATATTACAATTAACCTGAGAATTCAAGTTAAAGCAAATAAGTAGTAGTCGGCTACTCTCCCCTTATGTATGACTGAACCCCCTAGGACTTACAAGCGAGTGCCTAGGGGTCATAAGCCTGTCGGAGAGCCAATGGCATGTAACCACAGAATGAAGAACCTAGAAGAAATGGTCAGCCCGTAGCCAGACATGAATGTGAGTAAGTAGATGATATGAAATAAAAGTGAAATTGATGATAAGAAAGCTGGCGATGGAGCAGCTAGTGGTATGAGCGGCGGGGGAAAGCGAAGGAACTGGAGAATACCCGCCCAGACGCCGTTTCGTCCAGCACAAATCCTATATGTGTGCGCTTGGGATCGTCCCCGGACCACCTACGTGGGTGGCGAGCGGTTTAACCACTTTGCCACGGCGCCGCCATTAAAGCAAATACACAATATAGATTTACCCCGCTTCGCCTTTGTATGTAATGTTTTTTAAACATGTGTAATTCTTTCTAGTGTCTACTGAGAAGCTATTAATTGTAAAACTAAAACCGAAGTCACGTTCGATTATTTCATGTCTCACAAAAGCAAAGAATGCATGTCAGCGAATTATTAATGGATGCGAAAACACGGTAGGATCGGCAATAAAGAACGTCTGGGGGCTTTGAATTCGATAGCCATTGTATGTGAAACCTAAAGCGCTTTATTCTTCAAGGATTCAACAGATTTCCCCAAGGGGAAGCATGCGATGTTGTAAAGCAGGAAGAAAAGCAGCACTTCGGTCAGTATATTTATGAATTTTTATTCCCCTTAGGGAGGATAATTATGTTTCAGAGAGGACATCATATTACATTACCTGTCTGAAGAATGAATGCAGACGGCCACGAGTGGAAGCTTGCGTAAACACAAACAGATAAGTGGTTTACGTGATCACTCCCGATGCATGCCTTGCAATACTGGAATGCAGCAGTTGAGTCTCTTACAGCGGACGGGTTCGAATAAAATCAAAATGCAAACACCACCGTATTCGTACGCTCACAAAGTAGAAAATTAATATTCGTTAGTAACAAAGAAAACAGCAAGTTTAGCCTGTTGCGTGTTAGTTTATTCCTGTTTACATACGCTGTGCTGATGTTTTAATTGTCAGACTATACTGCACTATATTCCAGCTTTTTCTGACTGCTCTAAACAGTGGCATGCTACACCAGCAACCTTCCCTAACAACTGCATTCTTTCGACACTCAAGTTATAAATATAGGGAATAGTGAACAAAGAGGGTGGAAAAAAATCTGTATTCCATTCACATGACTTTCTCTACATCTCTGCAACAAATTATTGTTAAAAAGCTTGTGTTTCTATTTACTTCATGCTAATCGAGAAAAAAATAGCAGAAATAGTCTTATCACTTGCTTTCTTGTAAGTAGAAGCGAAATAAAGGAGTACCATAGGTTAAAGTGATAGTCAAAAGCTGGTTGCTATGTGACTGATTTTTTTGTTTTTATGAACAGGAGTTGACAAATTCCTGTATGAGAAAAGTATAAGTTTTTCAACGCTGAAACCAAAAACAAGGAATATTTAAGAAGAAAAAAAAACGATCAACTCCAGCAAAAAACTATATGTATAACATAAAGTGTGTGCTTTAAAGGGCTCTACATTTTTGTGGGGTACATTTTTGTCCATGTCTTACGGTTTAGCAGTTATGCGAAATTCCATAAATTTGATCTAGAATAAAGTAGTCTTCAGAGGCTATTCCCAGAAAATTCAAGATATACGTTTTACTTGGCAAGTATATATTATGGATATTTGTCAGGTATATCCATAATATACGATATTTTAATCAAAATCGTTGGACCCATTTTTAAGAAAATCAAAATTTTCGAAAAAAATTCCATGTAAAGGGTAGTTGGGGGTGGGGAATTTTTTTCACGATCTTCAATAATTTTTTTGAAAGAAAATTGGTTAATATGGGGGATTTTCTTGAAAATCTTGAAAGTAAAAATCCTATGTATTCCATTCACATGACTTTTTCTACATTTCTGAATCAAATTATTCTTAATGAGCTTCTTTTGCTATCTTCATGCTAATCCAGATAAACATTAGCAGAAACGGTCTTAGTAGTTAGAGCCTTATAAGTAGGAGGAAAATAAGGGAATACACAAGGCTAAACCGATAGTCAAATATTTTAAAATGTGGTTGCGATGGGATTGAAATCCGTTTCGTTGCGTGGCCAGGAGTTGACAATTTCCCGTATGAGAAAAGTTTTAAGTATTTTAAAACTGAAATCAATATCAAGGAATGTCTCGTAAACGGCCAACTCCACGGAAAAATGGTATATCATAAATTATGTATTTGCGTCTTTTGTGTAATAAGTTTCTATCTATATCTTACGGTTTACCAGTTATGCAAAATTCAATAAAAATCATTCAGAATAAAGAGGTATTTAGAGGCTATTCCCAGAATATTCAAGATATACATTTTATTTGGCATATAAATATCTTAAATATAAGAGATTTTAATCAAAATCATTAGACCATTTTTGAGAAAATAAAAAATTTCGAAATCTTTTACATGTAAAGGGTAGTTGGGGTGCGGGATCTTCTTAAAAGTCTTCGTGTTGCATCCCTGGAAGATATAAAATTTAAATATCAAGTTTGGTATTTAATGGTCTTTTCGTGTTTAAGGTATGCTGTCCACAGACACACAACACACACACGATCTTTTTCCCAGAATGTTTTTTTTTTTTTTTTTTTTTGTATTCAGGGGGACCCAAAATATGTATGTACGGTGAAATGTCGAGATTGGATTTTTGGGTGCAATCCAATACCTTCTCTACACACTATGTACATAGTACGTGAAGAGAAAGTAAAAATCTGATGTGTGACGTGTTGAGGATAAAACTATGAATTATCGGTCTGTTTATGTAAATAATAAGTATTCACAGTGTTGGAACATGCTATACCTTTGGGCTCCATACTTTTATCATTTATGTCAATGATCTCCCATATAATGTACAACACAATTGTTTTCAGACTTACCTCTATGCTGGTGATTTGACAATCAATATGTCTCTCAAGGATAGAACTCTTATGGATCCTAAAATAGTAATGCTGTACAATATAATTGAAAACTGGTGTAAGCCGCAAGAGATAGACAACATACTATACAAAAATATATTTCTGTGTATGTCATAAACAATTTTTGTAGAGTTAACTGTTTCCGAGATATTCCTTGTTATTAATTTCAATTTTAAGCTACTTAAACGTCTATAATACGGGCGGAAATCTTTCGTTTCGTCTATATTTTGTTTTATTGTATCCTGCAAAGAAAACCGAATGCCAATTATTTCATATATTGTCAGACTTTTGAAAGAATTTGACCATCACTTTAGCATAGTACATTCCGTTATTTCCCTTCCACTTGGAATTAATACAACGATTTCTGCTAATGTAATCTCATATACTACAAGGTAAATAAAGGAACAATCTTTTGTAACAATAGTTAATAGAGAGAGCTATATGAATGGAACACAACGGATTTTATAACGCAAAATACATAGATCTTGCAGTATAATATATGTGTACAAACATTTAATTTCCTAGATTTAAAAATCTAGACTTATATTTCAAATCCATTCACCACCATAATGTCAGCATACCACTATGCGCACGTATATATGTTTTTAGATACTTGATACTAAAAGTAGGTCTTTTACCAGATGCCAGCAGTGTTAAAAGTTGAAAATTCTGTCACTTAGTATTATAAAACTATAACATTCCAATGTAGCCAACTTCGGTTTATGCGTTCACGGCCTAATTCAAGTAGGCTATGACTTTGAAAGCTCGTATCGATCAAATGGCAGATGATTTGAACGTCAGGAACAAGAATGTGCTGAACCAGGTGAAATTATTCAAGTAGCGGAGAAGCAACAATACAACTGCTACATTCCTCCGTTGTATTTTATCGTTCTGTGCGAGTAAGTCATCATGTTGTCAGCACTGATGCTATGCAAGGCAACAGTGAATATCGCAGACCGTTAAGCATGTACTCCGTGAATTAGGTAAAACAATCTATTTATAATTATAATGCGTGTATAAATATTAGGAACTGTCTAAAAAAATCGGTGTTCCATTCAAATGACTTTCTCTACATATCTGTAACAAATTATTGTTAATAAGCCTATTCTTCAATTCCATGCTAAAACATCAGCAGAAACGGTCTTATTATTTAGTTGCTGGTAAGTAGAAGGGACACAAGGGAATACGTTAGGCTAAACCGATAGTCAAATGTTTTAAAATGAGGTTGCAATGGGATTGAAATCCGTTTCTTTGCGTGGCCAGGAGTTGATAAGTTCCCGTTTGAGAAAAGTTTAAGTATTTTAAAACTGAAATCAATACCAAGGAATTTCTCGAAAATGGCCATCTCCACGAAAAACATGTAAATGACATAAATTGTGTATTTTATCGAGATTTGCGTCTTTTGTGTAATCATTTCTGTCTCTCTTACGTTTTACCAGTTATGCAATATCCAATCAAAATCATCCAGAAGAAAGAGGTCTTCAGAGGATATTCCCAGAAAATTCAAGATATAGATTTTATTTGTTATGTAAAATCTTAAATATAAGAGATTTTAATCAAAATCAAAATTTAGAAAAAATGAAAGTTTTCGAAATTGTTTCCACGTAAATGGTAGTTGGGGTGGAGAGATTTTCTTGAAAATCTTCGTGTAGCATCTTTGAAAGATACCAAACTTAAACACCACGTTTGGTATTTAACGATCTTTTCGTTTTTAAGCTACGCAGTCCACAGACACTCACACGCACCCACGGACCTTTTTCGAAAAATACTTCTTTTTTTTTTGGATTCATGGGGATCCAAAACATGTATTTCCGGTGAAATCTCGGTATCGAATTTTTGAGTGTATTACAATACCTACCTTCTCTATACACTATGCACATAGTACATACGTGTAGAGAAAGTAATAGTGTATGACACACGTGTTAAGATTGTTTCATATTGCTGGTAGGGTTGCAAGGCCTCATATAATAAAACGCCATTTTTACCACTTGTATCACAACAACGATTTCGAAAACACTGCTAAAACACGTGACTCCGTGCTTTCCATCTTACTGCGTTATATCCAATAGCCTCGGTATACGACATAATAGTAATTTTATTCCGGACAACTGTCTAAACTACGCTGACCATGAGGCGTTTTGATAATGTGAAAAGCGTTGACTATTGCTTTGTCTTAGTGTATTCCCTTATTCCCCTTGAACCTACAAGCAAATATATATTGTAAATATTTTACTAACGTTTGTGTCGATTAGCATGAAGTAGATACAAGAATAAGTTTTGATAATATTTACGTCCCGTAAAAGAACCTCAAGCCTGATAGAGAGGCCTCTGAGCAAAATGAAGCATTTTTTTACACCAAATATAGAATGGGATGCTGAGAACCGCAGTAGTTAAAAGAGTGTCACACCATTTACATTTTTTTGCAAGTCACTTACTCACTCACCTTTACTGAAGCATGGGTACACAGAAGCAGGAACAGCAATCAGTTATTGTGTACGTTATTCTCCTGTTTCTGCGCTGCAGCTGTATTGTGACTGTAAGACAAATGATGTCAGTGGTATTCATTCTCAACATTGGTTACTGCTTACACTACACTTTACACCTAATTTTCTAGTATTTCGTCTTTCCTTGACATTTATCCCTCATTTTCTTCTTCTAAATTGCTGTAATTCTCACTAATAACTAAGTATCTCGTTAAAACACTGGCAATGGCATTAAAGTGTAACCCATAGCACTTTGTAGTTAACTGTACACTGGATATTCTCAAAACGCAATCATAAGGAAGCAGAGCTGTTTGTTATTGTAATATAAACTATTTGCTGAACTGTTTATCAAGGTTAGGCTAACTCACTGGATCTTTGCTCAAGGTCATTCGTCAAGAAGGAACGAGCAGCCTGTATCTGCCGGTCTAGCGGGTAGAACTGCCAGCCTCGCGTGACGAGAGCGCTCGGTAGAAGTCGTACATTTCCGACTTCATGTCTAGCTTCCTCTGCTACAAGTCAGAATTACTCAGTGTGAGATTAAACCTTGGTGTAAATCTACAGGCACATGTTCGTACTAGAGTTTGGTTGTATCGGGTCTTTCGGTTTATTCGGCAATTTAACGCCAGTGAGCTAATTAGTTCAGCGAGCACCTTATCTCATATGGAGGTACGGAATTAAACCTTCTACTGATGCATTGCCGACTTTGTGAACAGGTATAGTGCGGTGCAGAGGTATATTTCACCAGAATATTCTGTGCGTTCTTTTAAATGCGAGATAGATGTGACCACCAATCACAGAATTTGTATGGTTGAGTGCTACTTCCGAAATAAAATAATACGTTATCTATCAGCAAAGATGATGTGATTGCGAGTTTACAAAGAACAGCGAATGTTCCAAATGTAAATATTGGAAAGGTACAATACAAGTCCCATTTCACTAAGGTGACCTTTTTTTGACAACCACATCTCTTCTGCTCATCGTTCGCTAGTCCTTTGCAAAAGGCTATGCATGATACTTGCTGCCTAGTATTGACATCATGCGTGGGCAAAGGCCGAATAAATCTGAATACCGTATACATTCGAAACGCGAATGTGTATACATAATTTTTAAGAAATAAAAATTCTAGTGGAAAAAATCTGATGTCTTCCGTTCACATAACTTTCTCTACCAATTCTGCAAACAAACTATTCCTATAAAGTGATTATTCGTCTATCTATAGGATGCCAAACGAGATAAACATTAACAAAATTGGCCTTACTACTTAGCTTCTTATAAGCAGAACGGAAATAGGCTAATATACCAGGCTAAAGCAACAGTCAAGCATACTAAGAGCCGAAGGATATGTGAACAGTTGTATTTCGGTTTGCTTTGTATTTATATAAAAAAAAAAAACACAAGACAAATGAAACGAAAGGTGACCCCGTTTGTGAAGATGCGTAGTTAAAATTTGAAACCAATAATAAGGAATATCTCAGAAACGGGTATAAAAATGTATGACATAAAATGCGTGTTTTAACGAGATCTACAGTTTTGTGTAGGTCATAAGTTTCTGTATATCTCTTACGGCTACACAAACTTCAACAAAATTCATTTAAAATGAGCAAATCTTCAGAAGCTATTCCCAAAACATTCAAGATAAACATTTTATTTGTGATGTAAATAGCTTTAACATATAGTATTTTAATCATAATTTTAGAAACATTTTTGAGAGAAACTTAATTTTCGAAATGTTTTCCATGTAAAAGGTAGATTAAGATTAAGGGGGTATATTCATGAAAATCTTCGTGTCGCATCATTGGAATATACCAAATTTAAATATCAAGTTTGGTATTTAATGGTGTTTTAGTTTTTGAGCTATACTGTCCACAGTCACACACACACAGAACTTTTTTCTAAAAATGCTGTTTTTGGACTCAGGAGACTCGAAACATAAGACTCCTTGGCACAGCTCACTAAGAGCCTTGGCCTACCACCCGCTCACTGCGTCTCCCATCTCGGTCCATTACAGACATCATGGATGGGGTGTAGTATTCGGGGGTGAGACGTGATTAGCGCTTCATCCCCCCCGGCCAGTTAATGCGGTCTTCACGACTGGAGCCGCTACTTCTCCATCAAGTAGCTCCTAAATTGGCCCCCCAGGGACCTCACGAGGCTGAGTGCACCCCGGTCCAGGTAACCCAGCGGGGGAAAAATCCCCACGCCGGTACTGGGAATCGAACCCAGGTCTACCACTTGGCAAGCAGCAACGCTACCAGCGAGCTAAAGAGAGGACCCTCGAAACATATATTTCCGAAGAAATCTCGGTATCCAATTTTTGCGTGTTTTTTTTTTTTTTCTCTCGTGTAGAGAAAGTAACTAGAACTAAATTCAGACTAAAATTTCCTGACAGACCACATATGAAGACAAATAAAACATTGAAATTAGTGATTAGTTATAAGAATAACAAAACAGTTCTGTGAATAACTAGAAAGGCCAACGAAATCGTCGAGTCCTTACTGAGGACAAACGACGAAATTGGTGTTGCCTTGGAACATAATCCTCTAAAACCTTTGAGCCGATTAGGAAAACAGATAGGAATTTCGAGAGCATCAGCCTACAAACAACGAAAATACTCCAATTAAAGCCTTGCGTAATTTCAGTATCTCACCAATTAGAGTCTGTAGCTTATAACAAAAAATTATAATTGGCAAAAGTCAATATTGGGAAATTAATTCCTGGAAAATGTTATTGTACATGGTTTCCTCTATATACCGTCCCATAATAACAGGTACTGGTCATCAGAAAAACCAGGAACTGTTTACGAAAAAATCTGATGAGTTCCATCCTACATATCTGTAACAAATTATTGTTAAAAATATTATTATTTATTTACTTCATACTAATCGAGAAAAAATTAGCAGAAATGGTCTCATTATTTGCTTTCATGTAAGTATAAGAAAAATAAGGTAGTAGCATAGGTTAAAGAAAGAGTTATAGGTTGTGAATGAAGTTCCTTTGTTTGTATGGCCAGGAGTTGACAAATTCCCGTATGAGAAAAGCATAACTATTTTAAAACTGAAACCTATATCAAGGAATACCTCAATAACGGTCAACTCCACGAAAAAAGTGTATATAGCATAAATTGTATGTTTTAATGAGCTCTACATAATTTGTTAAGTAAGCTTTTGTGTAGTTATTACGGTTTATCAGTTATGCAACATTCTGCAAAATTGATCCAGAATAAAGGAATCTTAGAGACTAAGTTCATAAAAGTCAAGATATACGTTTTGTTCGTAATGTAAAAATGTTTAATATACGATGATTAAATCAAAATCGTTAGAACTATTTTTGAGAAAACAAAAATTTCGAAATTTTACCCATATAAAGGATAGTTGCGGGGATTTCCTTTAAAATATTCGTGTCGCATCCTTGAAAAATACTGAAGTTAACAATTTTATATTTAACGGTCTTTTCGTTTTTGAGCTATGCGTGACAGAGAGACAGAAGCACACATGGACAATTTTTCAAAAAATGCCACTAAAATCTCAGTATTGAATTTTTTGGTGCAGTACAATACTTTCTCTATTTACCATGTATATGGTACGTGTAGAGAAAGCAGAAATAGGAGTGAGGTGAGCCATTAGTGCTAAAAAGCTTATTGGCCTTTTTTGCTTTCTCTACATAGTACATGGTATGTAGGTAGAGCAGAATTGCACCACCCAAAAATTCCATACCAAAATTTCACCAGAAATAAATGTTTTAGTGTCTCCTGTAGCTATAAAAACAATTTTAGAACAAGTTCTGTGTATATGAGTGAAACATCTGTAAAATACCAAACCAGGTATTTATTTAAGTTTATTATCTTCCAAAAATGCGGCACGAATATTTTGAAAAAATCCCCCAGCCCAAACTACTTTTTACAGGGGAAAACTTTCAAATTTTTTTTATTTTCTCAAAAATGACTCAAACGATTTTCCTTACTATACCCTTTACTAACGATATTTACATGACAAAATATAAAATGCATACCTTGAGTTTTCTGGGAATAGCCTCTGTAGTACTCTTTATTTTGGACGAAGTTTGGTAAACCACAAGACATAGAAAAAACTTCTTTCGTGGTTGACTTACCCTCCCCATATGTAGGACTGACACCCCCCCCTAGGACTCACAAGTGAAACAAGGGGTCAGAGGCTCTTCAGGGACCCAATGGCATGAACCACAAAATGAAGAACCTGGAATGAGTGGTCGGCCCGTAGCCTGGTATGAGTGTGAGGAATAGGATGATATAAAATGAAAGCGAGATGCATTATAGGACAGGTGATGTTGGAGCAATTGGTGGAATGAGTGGCGGGGAAAATAGGAGGACCGGAGAATATCAGCCCAGATCCCGCTTCGTCCGCCACAAATCCCACATGTGGGTGCTTGGGATTGAACCCGGCCACCTAGGTAGTAGGTGGGTGGTCTAACCACTTGCCTCGGCGCCGTCCAGACAAAAAGCTACTACACAAAAAATTTAGATCTCGTTAAAACACACAACTTATGCCATATATTTTTTGCTTGAGTTGATCAGTTTTTAGATATTCCTTGTTATTGCTTTCAGTTTCAAAATAATTAAATCTTTTCTCATACGGGAATTTGTCAACCCTGGCAATACAAAGAAACATATTTCACATGACAACCAGCTTTTAAAAGATTTGAATATCGTTTCAGCCTAGTGTATTCTTTTATTTCCTTTCTACTCACAAGAAAGCAAGTAATAAGACCATTTATGGTAATGTTTATCTCGATTAGCATGAAGTAGATAGAATAGTATGCTTTCTAACAATAATTTGACACAGAGATGTAGAGAAAGTCATGTAAATGAAACACATCAAATGCTTATTTGAAGCAACAATTTACACTGGTAGGCAAATGCGTATAATTTTGGAGCTATTGTATGATGATCTAACATACGAGGAACGTGCAACGGCGTATTATTTTCAGCAGGACATCGCCACAGCCCATACTGGGAGGAAACTGAGCCGTAAATTTGGCCAAAGAGTTATAAGAACTGGTCGTGGTCTTCCCAGTCCCTAGACCTCACAGGTTGTGATTTATTTTCTCGACCACATATGTACTATGTGCATACTGGGCAGAGAAGGTACTGTATTCCATCCAAAAATTCCATACCTAAATTTCATCAGAAATATATATTTTGAGACCCTTGAAGTGCTACAAGAATGTTATAAGAAATAGATCCGCGTGTGTCTGTGAACATCAGAGCCCAAAAACGAAAGTTGTCCTCCACAGTCAAAATATTATCGTCTATTCTCTAGGTCGCAGGCTCAAATCCGGGGTAAGACGATATTTTTTCTTTCTTTCTTTTTGCGCAAAATTATTAGCATGGCTTCCTTTGGAAACGAAGTAAAGCCGTTTGTCCCGTGTTTAAATTCATGGCACGTAAAAGCACCTCAAACCTGATAAACAGACTTAAAAATTAAGCAGTATTTCACTCCCAATATCAAATGGGGCGCTAAGAACCCCAATAGTTAAAGAACATCCATAGATAACATTTAATTTCAATTTCGTAGTCGTTCGTATTTGGTTTACCCTCCCCGTATTTAGGACTGACATCCCCCTAGGACTTACTTGCGGGTGCCTAGGGGTCAGAAGCCTGTTGGGGAGCCAACGGCACGAACCACAGAATGAAGAAGCTGAATAAGTGGTCGGCTCTTAGCCAGGCATGAGCGTGAGGAAGTTAAAGACATGAAATGAAAACGAAATAGATGATAAGAAAGGTGTTGATGGAGCAATTGGTGGATTGAGTGGCGGGAGAAACCGAGGACCCGGAAAAATCTCGCCAAGAAGCCGTTTCGTCCACCACAAACCCTAAATGCGGGCGCCCGGGGCCGGTTAGGTAGGAGTCTAGTGGTCGAACCACTTGGCCATGGTACAGCCGTGTGTATGTATATGTGCGAATGTTATGGAGAGGTATTCCGCTCTGCAGTCATTGTACGTCGGATCCCTGGAGGAAAGGATGAGATGAGTGTAATATCAAAGGGCGGCCGACATCCGAACAAGGATAGAGCCTCCGTGGAAGGTCTCTAACAGTTCACAAGCACTTCATCGCAACGCTAAGAGTCCGTGGCTCAGTCGCGGATAGACCACCAACATCGCAGAGAAGCACTAGCGCGATCCCACCGCCGAGAGCTGTATTTCCAGACACTACACGAAATGCCGCCTCTTCCTCGTCGGCACTTACAACCCTAAAAGAGATCGGTTGGGATGAAATAATACAATAAAGGAACAGGAAGGTCGGAGGAATGAAAATCCTCCTCAGCATTCGTCTAGTGACTAGGGAAAACCCCGAAAAACCCAAGGGTCAGAGAAGTCGATCCCAAGAACTACCCAATGTCAGGCCCAGACGAAACATCTGAGCCACCTGGCTCGGTAGTTTTGGAGTGTGCAAAAAGTAATACTTGTTCTATACTAATTAGGAGTAATATAAAATTCTGGTGTGTTTCATTCACATGACTTTCTCTATATCTCTGCAACAAAAAGCTTATTCTTCCATTTCTTTCATGCTAATCAAGAAAAAATTAGCATAAATGGTATTTTTATTTGCTTCCATGTAATTAGAACTAAAACATAAATACTTAGGGTAAAGTTATAATCAAACATTTTAAAAGCTGGTTGCCATATGATTGAAGTACCTTTGTATGGCCAGAAGTTGAAAGAATATCTCAAAAACGGTCAACTTCGCGAAAAAAAAGTTTATACATAAATTGTGTGTTTTAATGAGCTCTGCAAGTTTTATATAGTAAGTTTTTGTCTGTCTCTTACGGTTCATAAATTATGCAAAATTCTGCAAAATCCATATAGAATAAAGATGTTTTCAGAAGCTATTCCCAGATAACTCAAAAATAATTTTTTGTGTCATGTAAATATTTTTTAACTTACGATATTTTCTGCTGTCCTACAAACGGCTTGAATGAAAAAAAACCAATTAAGTTATTGATATACTTATTGTAGTTCAGCGACCGGTTGCAGAAGAAAACAGTAAACAATTCAATATAGTTCTTCAATATTGTGAATCCTGTATTTAACGCAGCTATATACATAAATCAGAAGGACTGTTTATGCCACAGGAAAGTGAAGTAAAAATAGTATCGACGAAGATGGGATTCGAACCCACGCGTGCAGAGCACGTTGGATTAGCAGTCCAACGCCTTAACCACTCGGCCACCTCGTCCGATAAGGACGCGCTTTCATTTATAATAAATGAAGTTTCGCTTTAGATTTCTGAGTACATATGTAACAGTCAAAAGTTCCAGGTAGACTTAATTGCTTTAATTTTATTTTGCGTTCATCTTCTCCTTCTTTAAAATTACATAAAATATGTTTGTCCACCCTTTATACTTTCTCTACCACTTTACTTAAATAAATAACCTGAATATTGCATTCCACCCAAAATTTGGTTACCGAAATTTTAAAGGAGTGACAACCTGGATCCAAAAACATCCCTACAAAAAATGCTGTTACTAATCTTCTGTGTCAGTGAATAACATAACTAGAAACGAAAAATCGGCTAATTACGGCACCTAAGTTTAAAATCTCCAAAGGTCATGAAGATTTTCAAGAAAATCTCCCACCCAAAACTATACTTTAAAATTTGTAGTCCTGAAAGCGAATGCTGGACATCCAAGACATTCAATTTCCTCATTTCCTCTCATTTCGCTTCCCTTTCGTGTTTCAAATATATACATTCTGATGCTGCAGTACTGGACAGATGGCGCAGTTGCGCAGATATCTCCCCTGATTGGCTTCTGCGGGTTTCTGTGGGCCGTCTGCCTGTGAGCCTTCCTCTCCTCCACCTCATTCCTGCCTCCCGGGGTTTAGCTGCAATCTGGTCATAAAGCTGTTGCAGAAAACGAGATGTCCCTTAATCATTTTTATTAAACTATCATATCTGTAAGATATTTTCATGAAAATAAAATTAAAAAGCTGGTGTGTACCCCTCACATGAATTTTTCTAGCTGCTCTACAAAAAAACTTCTTACAAAAGATTATTGTTCTTCCTACACAATACTAATCGAGACAAACTTTAACAGAATGTTCTTATTACTTAGTTCCTTCTAAGTAGAAGGGAACTAAAGGAATACGCTATCCTTAACTGGTACCCAAATCTTTAAAAGCTGTCGTTATGTGATTGTCATTGCAAACCTCTTCTTTGCCTGACCAGGAGGGAACAAAAGAAAAATGGACCCTTCCTGTCTGAGAAAAGTATAGGTATTTTACAATTGAAACTAATAACAAGGAATATCTTGTAAACTCCACGAAAAAACTATATATGCATAATTGGGTATTTTAAGGGATTTAAATGTTTGTGTAGTAAGTTATTGTCTATCTCTTATGGTTTACAGTTATGCAAAATTCAGCAAAATTCATCCAGAATAAACAGATCTTAAGAAGCTATTCCCACAAAATTTAAGATATACATTTTATTTGTGATGAAAATGGCTTTAATATGTGGTATTTTAGTCAAAATCGTTAGAGCCATTTTTAAGAAAAACATTTTCAAAATTTTTCCATGTAAAGGGTAGTAAGGTGTGGGAGGTTATTTTTGAAAATCTTTGTGTCGCATCCTTGGAAGATACCAAACTTAAATGCAGTTTGGCATTTAACGGTCTGTTTGTTTTTGAGCCATGCTTTCCTCACACACACACATATAAAACATAACCTTTTTCTGAAAATGCTCTTTTTGGATTCAGGGTATCCAAAAACATGTATTGCTGTTGAAATCTGCGTATCGAATGTTTGGGTGGAATACAATTCCTTCTATCTACTATGTACATTGTACATACGGTGCTAGAGAAAGTAATAAATTGTGTATCGTGAATTTTTTGGGAAAGGTCTGCGTAGTCTTTTTCCTTCTTAATGACTATTGTATAATTACACACTTTTTAAGCTGTAAGAACTAGATAAAATGTTAGATGAAATAGTCAAAAATGAAGAACTTATTAAATGTTAAGCCACACAAATGGTGCCAAATATATGTTTGTGACGTTAACGTTTTATATTGGTTAGATATATTAAGCATATTAATTGACACTTTGTTTGCACTGAACATCATAGAAGTTTCAAGAGAAATGTTGCTACTTTATATCCTCTAGCACTGCAAAACTGCAGAATAAGTATACAAATAAATCAAGTGGAGTGAGGGAGTAATTATAAACTTGAAAAGTGACCAAATTTTGTTTCATAAAAGCAGTCAAATATATGAAAACTTTATAATAATTAAAATTTCGATTTCTGCCGCAATTTTAATCTGTCCATATTTTGCAAGTTCGTATTTTATATTAAACCAAATGTTTTATGCCTTAAAGTACGCGGTTACCCTTGCATAAATATCTATGAGAGTAAGTGTTAAAAGGATTCATTTTCAGTGTGCACGATTAGGATTATCAGTCGGCTGGTGTCCCCAGTTACTGGAGCAAAGCACCGCGCGCAGACAATTGACGGTCCTTTACGATTTGTGATGGGAGTGGAGAGACCCCAAGGGATGGCAACAGTTGCAAGCATGGACGGGGCTCTATCGTTTCAAGATATAGAACATCCGAAGTTTCAGCGCACTCCTACAGCCCCTGACCCTCCTGTAACACTCGAAAGGAGCATCTAACCTGACGAATCCCGGAGGTAGACCCTGACTGGGAGGCCTCTCCAACAAACCAGCAAGAAACTATTACAGAGCGCAATACATCGCCCAACCGCAACCCGCCGAACACCAGCCGGTCCCCATGGCCGCGCTCGCCAAAGCGTCTCGCTTTGGTGTTTCGCAGCACAGGGGATCGTGGGTTCGACTCCCGCCTTGGGCATGGGCGTTATATGTTTGTGTATGTGTGTGCATAAAAAGTAAAACATAAATTCAGTAATCATACAGTAATCAAAGTAAACAAATTAGGTAAATAAAATAGGGTATACAGTGCCGGAGTCCCGATCAGACTCCGGAACTGTATTTAAAAATAACAACAACAAAAATAAAACACCTCATCTGGTCCTTCAAACCTGAAAAAATGACAAGAAAGTGATGGGTGCAGAAAATGACGGACAGGAAAGCCGAGGTAGTAGATGAACCAACCCAGTATTCCTTGCTTACCCGGGGAATCTACCAAACATTCAAGGGTTAGAATGGGTGGTCCCCAGAGGTCGAACAGGGACCTTCCAATGCAGGCCAGACACCTTACCGCCTGAGTCATTTTGATGGGTATTTTCAGTATCTACTTCTTCGCAAACCTCCTCTGGATGTTCATGAGTTCATTTTTGTTTAATTGTCCACCTGTTGCAATCGTTAACTAAATATGAATGAATAAAATACCTGAAGGGATACAGCCTTCTGTTGTGAGGAAAAATTCATAACATAAATAATACTTAAGTACTGAGAAAGCCTAAAGCAATTTAAATAAGAAAAGGGAGTGTAAAAATGTTTAAAGTCTTAGACCATTTTGTTGTGTAAATGTTATTGTATGTTGAATGGATGAGTTAAAAATTATGTACTGACGCAGGATTTAGTGTTAAATAAACCAAGTCAAGAGAAACTAGAACAATACCGCCCTAAAAGAATGCTATAAAATATATAATATACTGTTTCGCAAAATAAGCCAAAGAATTGTATGTATAAAATGGCAGCGTGACGTCATCGCCTCACGATACACACGAAATTATCCTCAAATGGAGTGCTTTAAGGAAATTAACATAGCCAAGGTCATGTAAGGCATACAACATATTATAATGCTTAATATACATCTGCATAATGGTGCTTAGAAAAGCATAATTATAATTAAATAGAATCAAAAACAGTAATATGGGAGAAGGTGAAGAATAATAAAAAGTAAATGATGCCGGATGCTATAAATTGTCTATACCGGTAACAAAGCATAAGAATAGAGTGAAACAAAATATTGTTTATGAAGTATTAGCTATGTATAAGTACATTTTCATGCAAATTATATAAATGTATTAATTTTAAATCATTATGGATGTATAAAAATGCATTATAAGTTAGTATTTTACGAAATGTAAATAAGGAAAGCTGTTGTTCTCATGGAGACAGCAGATCACAATGTATAAAACATTGATCTTCAACTATTGTGTATATGTGTAAAAGTTTAATAAGCTTCCGGGACGCAGTCAATGAGAGAGCCGCCAGGGATAAAGAAGTAAAGAGTTAATCTCGCCAATCGAGACCTCTTATGTGACGATTAAGTAAACATTATAACATTGTATTATTTAACAAGAAGAGATTGATTGTACTGTATATATGTGACACAGTTATCTGAAAAGAGGATTCTGTTAAAATAGCGTGCCTTAACGCATCACACTGTATCGAACAGTTAACAAATAAAAGTTGAAATATATCAATAAATATTTGAAATTTAATGCCATTTATTATCATATCCTACCATCCAAGCATGGAGATTAAGAATTTCGTACTCACCGACTGAAGCTAGCTGAAAAATACAGAAAACGTGCCAAAGCAGGACACAATAAGTAATCCGCTGCCGATAAATAAACTTAACGGCTCTAACAATTAAGTCTGGCGCGACTAGTCAATTACAGTTTTGCCAACAGCAATAAATACCAACTTCTTATACAGCGGCAAATTCAAACCAGTTAAAAACAGTTTTACAACATCACTCCAATCCGCCCAGTACGAATGTTAATATTTTAAATTTTGTTTCGTTGCGATCCTCAAAATCAAAGATAAATATGCAGGAAGAGAAGTGTGTAAAATCTAAAATTGGAATTAATCAAAGTTATTTTCGTGTACTTTTTGTTATGGAAGAAGTAATAATAGTAATGTAAATAATTAAACAAAATTTAAATATCTGAAATAGCTAAATGGCTACAAATGTAAAGAAAAAGAATAATGAAAGGAAACAGTCACACATTAACTCTTTTTGTCATAATAACGAAAAGAAAAAGAGAAATGTTGTAGATTAGATGAAGCTTATAGAGACGCCATTACATAAAAGGCACGTTTCATTTGTGAAAAGCTATGATATAGAGAAAAGTAATATTGTGAATTATATATAACAATTATTTCACATTTATGTAAAATATTAAATTAAGAACCGGATTATTTTGTTGAAGGAGTAAAATCATAAATGTAAAGTAAGTTATAAGTTTATAATGTGTTTTATTTTATTGTGAATTACGACGTTAAAAGCTTAGTCAGTATAATAAAAGTTATTATCTTTAATTCATCTTCAACAGTATTTATTCCAAAAGAACAGTTTTCCTATCCTGTTCGACCTTGCTGAAAAATACATAAAATAAAGTCTGATGTGTTACATTCACATTACTTTCTATACATCTCTATAATAAATTATTGTAAGAAAGCTTATTCTTTTATTTACTTAATACTAATCGAGAACAAATTAGCAGAAAGGGTCTTACTACCTGCTTCATTGTAAATAGAAGGTAAATAAGAGAGTACCATAAGCTTAATCGATAGTCAAATATCTTAAAAGCTGGTTGCTATGCGATTGAAGTACCTTTGTTTGAATGGACAGGAGTTGACAAGTTCCTGTATGAGAAAAGTATAAGTATTTTAAAGCTGAAGCTAATAACAAGGAATATCTCAAAAATTGTCAACTCCACGAAAAAATGTTTGTATCATAAATTGCGTGTTTTAATAAGATTTACATTTTTTTTAGTAAGGTTTTGCCTATCTCTTACGGTTTACCATTTATGCAAAATTCCACAAAACTCATCCAGAAAAACATGTCTTCAGAGGGATATTCCCTGAAAATTAAAGATATACATTTTATTTGTCATGTAAATATCTTAAATATAAGAGATATTAATTAGAATCGCTGAGCCATTTTTGAGAAAATCAAAATTTTCGAAAATTTGCCCATATAAAGGATAAACTGGGGGTAAGAGAATTTTCTTGAAAATCTTCGTGTTGCATTCGTGGAAGATACCGAACTTAAATACCAAGTTTGGTATTTAATGGTATTTTCGTTTTCGAGCTATGCTGCCCACAGACGCACACACACAAACACACACACACACATACACAGGGACATGTTTCTGAAAATTCATTTTTGGATTAAGGTGTCCTAGAACCTTTATCTCGGTACCGAATTTTGGGGTGGAATACAATACTTCCTCTATACACTATATACATAGTACGTATAGAGAAAGTAAAAATACTTTTTTTGGACTCAGGGGGACTCAAATCGTGTATTTCCGTTGAAATCTCGGTATCGAATTTTTGGTGCAATACAACACCTTCTCTATAGGTACATAGTACGTGTAGAGAAAGTAAAAAAGAAATACTTTGCTCTGCCGAGGCATATTACACCATCAACTCAAATATATAAATAGAATAAGAAATTGTTGGAGGGAGGCGGTATGTTATTGCTGCGGATGGAATAGATTGCCGCCACAGTTTGCTTAACTGTATAAAATTGTCTTCCACCACGATAAAATGTGTACCGCTGCAAACTCACGGTGGTGTAAACAGTTCTCGTAAGTGGAATTATTTCTTCACTTCGTATTTTAGATTTGTCGTTTGTGTCCAATCATCAGATCAACTCCGCTCACTTTTTCACTTCCTCAAAATAGACAGAGCATGCTCACTCTCGTCGCTTGCTGTTGGCTCTTTCGGATGTAGCTCAAAATCACTGTTTCCTTGCCGCCTTCATCTAGTGGATTCTTATTTCTTCTTTAGAGGGTTGGTTCATCTCTTTCCTGGGCTACTCGGAGTCTCTTCCCGATATGAGCTGACTAAACTGTACCGGTGCCCTAAATCCTTGCTAAGGTGACCTCCCTATTTCCATTTTAGTTTTGAGGCTCATTAAAATATATTCCAAGTTGTTTATTTCCAGTATTTTAATATTCCGTATCACCTTAGTATTCCGTATCATCTTTCTGCCCATCATACTTTGGCATTTGTGAATATGTTCAGGTTTGACGTCCATGTATAATGATGGAAAAAACCTGATGTGCTCCATTTACATGACTTTCTCTACATCTCTGCAACAAATTATTGTTAAAAAGTTTATGCTTCTATTTACTTCATGCTAATCGAGAAAAAATTAGCAGAAATAGTCTTATTACTTGCGTCCTTGTAAGTAGAGCCGAAATAAGGGAGTACCGTAGATTAATATGATGGTCAGAAACTGGTTGCTATGTGACTGAAGTTCCTTTGTTTGTATGGACAGGAGTTGACATATTCCTGTATGGGAAAAGTATAAGTTTTTAAAGCTGAAACCAGTAACAAGGAATTTCTCAAAAACGATCAACTTCACGAAAAAAATGTATATGACATAAATTGTGTGTTTAGATTGATCTGCATTTTTGTGTAGTAAGTTTTAGTCTATCCCTTACGGTTTACCAGTTATGCAAAATTCAATAAAAATCATCCAGAATAAAGAGGTATTTAGAGGCTATTCCCAGAGAATATAAGATGTACATTTTATTTGGCATGTAAATATCTTAAGATATTTTAGTCAAATTTGTTAGAGCCATTTTTGAGAAAATTAAAATGTAAAGGGTAGTTGGGGGTCGTGGGGATTTTCTTCCAAATCTTGGAAGATACCAAACTTAAATTCCAAGTTTGGTGTTCAACGGTCTTTTCATTTTTGAGCTGTGTTGTGTGTATTTCCGATGAGATCTCGGTATCGAATTTTTGGGTGAATTACAATACCTTCTCTATACAATATGTACATGGTACATGCGGAGAAAGTAAAAATAGTGATGAATTCTTTTGAGTTTTGATTATGATTTTGCAGTTTATTTAGATTATGTCGCAGAAAACCCTGACATATCCGTCATCAGTATCTCAGTAAGGCATATCAGAGAGTTCTTCCTCCTCCTCCTATTGATATTGGATCTTTATGACCCCCTATAAGAATTATTCCTTTTAATGCTCTTCAAGTTCCCTTACTTAATACTACTATTTTACTAGCTACCGGAATTAAAATAATCTCGTATTTACTATTTACACTAATTATACAATAATTTGAATAAGTCTCATTAAATGAATAGGTTCAAATCTAACTGCAGTATCATAAATTTTTAGACTATAGAATATTGGAACAAAGAAAGATGCATCTCACTCAATGTGACACAATAATGAATCGATTTTGGTTACAACCACCCCCGCCCCGAGAGGCCAGAATTAGATGATGATGCATTATAAGATCCCAGGCCCATAGAAACGCGCGAGAATCCCTAACATTTCCATTTTGAATATCATTAGAGAGCAACTTCAAGAGGGCGAAACTGCGGCTGCACCTCACTTGCGCACAGGGGCAAAAATTGTCCATATCATAGGCAACTACGCTATTTGCTCGGCACAAGCAACCATGTAGAACCTCAATAAACATCTGAAACAAGAAAAGGAAATGGAAGCAGAATAGTGAAAGCATACATCACCTAGGTATCTTTTTTGACGACTAGGTGAAAACCACGAAAGAAAAAGGAAAAACACAAAAGAAAAAAAATCTTATGTGTTCCATTCACATAACTTTCTCTATATCTCTGTAAATTATTATTGCTAATAAGCTTATCTTTTATTTATTTCATGCTAATCGAAAAAAATTAGCAGAAATAGTCCTATTTCTTGCTTTATTGAAAGTAGGAGCGAAATAAGGGAGTAACATAGGTTAAAGTGAAGGCCAAAAGCTGGTTGCTATGTGACTAATGTTCCTTTGTTTGTATGGACAGGAGTTGACAAATTCCTATATGAGAAAATTATAAGTTTTTTCAAATCCGAAACCAAGAAAAAGGAATATCTCAAAAACGATCAACTCCACGAAAAAAATGTATATAACATAAATTGAGTGTTTTAACGTGCTCTACATTTTTGTGTAGTAACTTTTTGTCCATCTCTTACGGTTTAGTAGTTATGAAAAATGCAACCAGAATAAAGTAGTCTTCAGAGGCTAGTCCCTGAAAATTCAAAATATACATTTTATTTGTCAGGTAAATAACTTTAATATACGATATTTTAATCAAAATCGTTAGAGCCATTTTTTAGGAAATCAAAATTTTCTAAAAAAGTTCCTTGTAAAGGGTAGTTTGGGGTACGGGGATTTTTATCAAAATCTTCGTGTCGCATCCCTGGAAGATACTTAACTTAAATACCCAGTTTGGTATATTACCGACTTTTCGTTTTTGAGTTATCGTGTTCACAGACACACGGATACACTGACACAGGGACACACGGACACACACGGACCTTTTTCTGAAAATACTTTTTTGGATATAGGGGACCCTAAAACATACATTTCCGGTGAAATCTCGGTATCGAATCTTTTGGTGGAGTGCAATACTTTCTCTATACACCATGTACATAGTAAGTATAGAGAAAGTAATAATTATCAGAGTAAGAAGTTGCTGAAAGTTTGTCAACGTTACCGCGAAATCATCTTGCTCAGTTCGTCTATTTGTAATTAGTAGACCTCGGAATTCCTTTCATGCCTTTGTCAAATTTCCTGCGCTTGGAATATTAGGTTTGGAGAGACGGGGAAAGACAATCTTGCTTCTTGATTTGCATGAACGTCAACATATTTTCATATAATTCCAGTGTTCCACATTTTGATACAAAATATTAATATATGTTAATATAGGGTCGTTACATTATAATACCTTTCGCGGCCTCTCTCCACTTCGCGACAGACCCGAGAGTCACCGGGAAAGTTGTGCCGCCAAAGGCGCACTAAAATACATATGTTAAGATAAATTAAGGAAATGTTGACCTTTTCATCACATACGGGCAGCACAATTTGCGAAAATAGTATCGCTCACTCGTCTAAGCTTATCAGCAGGAATCCTTGTGATTTCTTACGCGATGTTATCACTAATTTCTCTAGATTACATTGGCATTTCTGCTGCTGAGTTTAGGTGAATGAGCGAGAGCGTCTTTAACTTGTTATACTGCCTATTTAGGAGCAGATGATCAAATCTGTAGCATTTATTTAAGGTAAGGACTCCATTGCGACATTGCGGGCACCACTTTCCCGGCGACTCTCGAGTCTCTCGCGCAGTGGAGAGAGTCCGCGAGAGGGATTACCTTTAATTTAATGACCCTCTGCAATACAAGAGATAAAATGGTTCTGTTTTAAATTTTACTCATTTATCTGTCGAAAGTTTTATTAGAATAAAAAACAATTATCTATGTGAAGCGTTAAAAGTGGACGAATTTGAATTCGCATATTGCGTATGTTTACTTATATTTTTGCCGAACATATTTATAGTTTCTATATTTTGCTTAAAACTTCACTGATCCTAAATGAAAATCTTCCTCCATACATGACACATGTTGTAAAACATGTTATTTCTTCCTCTCAGAGTGAAATACCTATGTCCAAACTGCTGCACACATTCTAGCATGATGTGCGTGCCTACTTATGACAAGGCCTTCTTTACAACACTGTACTCTGGCATAATATTTCTGTACGTTGTATAAGTAACTGCCCACCTGCTTTTGTATAGCTAGCGATGGACGTGACATCATACACGACATGTAGTTGCAACAGTATTTTAGCACGACGCATATATTACTAGTTTAATCATTAGTTTGTACATATTCAATATAAGAAATGTCTGCTCAGTAGAACGCAGAACCCTAGCGTGTAGAAGCTCGCATTGTATTCTTCAAGGCTACGTGCTTTGTTCCAAATAACAAGAATTTTAGAGCATTAGGGGCACAAATAACAGCCCTTGAGAGGAAGATAGCTTCACCTCCTTATATTTTGGAAAGAGGGAATTTCTCATTATAGAGTAAGGTCACGTGGGAGGAAAATAAAGAAAAATCCCCGACAGTCACGCGACAACGCTAATTTACGCGTCTTTTTCCAGCCAATCAAAAAGGAGGGCAATACTCGGACCTTTTAGTATATAAACGATGTGCATTCAAGAAATCGGGCTCATAAGGTAGGAAACCGCGTATAAGAAATCGAGCTCACAAGGTAGGAAACCGCGTATAAGAAATCGAGCTCATAAGGTAGGAAACTACGTATAAGAAATCGGGCTCACAAGGTAGGAAACCGCGTATAAGAAATCGGGCTCACAAGGTAGGAAACCGCGTATAAGAAATCGGGCTCACAAGATAGGAAACTACGTATAAGAAATCGGGCTCACAAGGTAGGAAACCGCGTACAAGAAATCCGGCTCTCAAGGTAGGAAACCGCGTATAAGAAATCGGGATCGTAAGGTAGGAAACCGCGTATAAGAAATCGAGCTCATAAGGTAGGAAACTACGTATAAGAAATCGGGCTCACAAGATAGGAAACCGCGTATAAGAAATCGGGCTCATAAGGTAGGAAACTGCGTTTAAGAAATCGGGCTCATAAGGTAGGAAACCACATATAAGAAATAGGGCTCACAAGGTAGGAAACCACGTACAAGAAATCGGGCTCACAAGTTAGGAAACCGCGTATAAGAAATCGGGCTCATAAGGTAGGAAACCACGTACAAGAAATCGGGCTCATAAGGTGGGAAACCACGTACAAGAAATCGGGCTCATAAGGTAGGAAACCACGCACAAGAAATCGGGCTCATAAGGTGGGAAACCACGTACAAGAAATCGGGCTCATAAGGTGGGAAACCACGTACAAGAAATCGGGCTCATAAGGTGGGAAACCACGCACAAGAAATCGGGCTCATAAGGTAGGATACCACGTACAAGAAATCGGACACACATGTAAATCCAGAGTATAAGAAATGTGACGAGACACTGTCTAAGAAATCGCGCGGTATCCAGTGTAGGAAATCGATGTGTTATATGCTAATCCAACGGGCAATTGTTACCGTAAATGTTATTGAAACTCAAGATTACGGTGACGAGTGTAAAAATATAGTAACTCAGTAAAAGTGGAAATAGCACTTAAACAAAATTATGTCATCAAGTTCGCAGTCGGTTATGTCGGGAGTCGCTCGCAGGGTTAGTGCCTCAATCCAACCACAGATCATCAATAAAAGAAATCATCAGTGAAATTAAGTGAATTTCTCTTTTATTTGACTCTACTACGTGTTACATATCTTTATCATTCTCCCCCAACCCTGAGCAAGAGACAACTCATGGTCTACAAGAACGAACTTAGCCAGAACAACAAAGGGAATCTGCAAGGTATGTACACTCCTAATGTAGAGAATTTCTCGAGCATTAACCCTCGACCAACTCCAAGTAGACTCACCTGATAGCGTCATATTGTCGCAACACATGACACCAGAAATAAAACTGCGACATATTAGCATCCTAACGTGGCAACAATAGAACCACGACATATTGGTGCACCAACGTGACGCACAACAATAAAACTACGGCATAGTGCATACACAGACAGCATATATCGAATCTCGAGGTAATGAAAACCGACCCTAGTAATTACAGAAAAAAATTGATGTAAAGGAGAACATATCATGGGAATATTAACTGAGACTCGAAAAGTTGTTATCGTTTCCCTTTATTAGTGCAAAAGATATTCTAATTCAGGCGTCACCACCTCGCTTGGTTTTGTACTAGAGCAAACAGGCTTGCTCTTGATCTGCAGTGAGTAAACACGAGAGATCACTTAAAGCCGGGCTTCTACATAGTAGTATAGCTCTTTCACCTTGCAGTAAATCATGTGTCAGTTTATAATGTCAGGAATAGAAAGCAATCCAACATGCAGGCCATCAACTCTTCCCTCCCTGTGAGGAATCTTTTTTAATTATATAGAGTGGCCTACATTATACTGGCGTTATTTTAGTAGCTTGTAGTTTGCTTGAATTTATTCCATTTAATTATCAAGAGGTTGGTTCTTAATCACTGCTATAAATGTGAAACCTTATCTCCGAATTGTGTTAGACACCAATAAATAATTATCACGAAGCCTGTTCATGTTCACTCCTTTAAACCGGGTTTGCTTAAATTGATATCATTTATTTACCAAGATGCCTGTTCATATTCAATCGTGAAGATACAATTCAAACGCAAAATGTTACATATCGCCTCTATATTGAACGAATGCCGCATTGTCGAAAGGCACGCAGTGCGCTGTAGGTGATTCAGTCAAGCAATGAACAAATTACACTCTCTGCTTTACTTAAAGAGCTACCAGTTGGTGACGTCTGTTCAATTGATCCAAATACCAGCAAAATACTGTTTTATGTTTATGTACACTTTGTAGAAAATGATCTGTGTTTAAAGCAGAAAGTTAAAAGATTGAAAGGTTTCAAGAAGGTAAACTCCGCAAAGAGTACATTAATCACAGGTCTTCATGCTAATATGTATACGGGATGGAACAGTTGTCACAACTTAGTAACCACATCTCTCTTTCTCCCAATATATATTCTTTCCAAAGGCAGCCTGGGAGCGAGTCTCAGCTGACGATCCTCTGTGAGGTGCAGAAGCGCTACTTTGGAGTTGTGAAGACCTTCATATGAGCTCAAACGGGACGGCGGAAACTCCAAAGGCAATGATGAAGTTGGTTCCAAAAACACTGATCCATTTAACGAACCAGATCCTGTAAATAAAATAGCAAATACATATAACAGTTTATGTAGCTACACAACTATCACCAGGGTAAGGAATTCTCTAGCGGTTAGTTATACTCAAGCTATCAGTAATATATAAAACATATACAACAGTGATCATTTAGAATGTAGGCTATTGGAACGCAGGGGAACATCTTGCTCACTCGACACCATGGTTGTGACTATACCGAGCGGGAGGCAGGGATGAGGTGAAGGAGTCAAAGAAAATCCCTGTCCCGTAGGCACCTGAATCATAGGGTCACAAAATTATCTAATATTTCCAGTTCGTATATCCAAGGACAATTAGAGAGCAAAACTTGAGAGCTACACAGGGTCCACATACATACACCCTCATACAAAGAGAGAGTCAGATTTTTTTCTAACAATGCTTTTTGGACTTACGGGGCCTCAAAACATTTATTTCTGGTAAAATCTCAGTGTCGAATTTTTGGATGAAAACAGTACTCTCTCTACCTACTATGTTCATTGCGAATACTCGCTAGAGAAAGTATATACATACAGGTAACTTCACAAGGTTATGTCTGTGAAATCTCAATATCGAATTCACTAGTGAAATGCAATGCTTCCTCTAAACACTGAAACTAGTTGAACAGAGAAGTAGAATGGGATATAAATATGCATCAAACGAGCGGGATAGCTAATATGGTAACGTCTGTGGCCTGCATTCAGGAGGTAACGTCCCCGACTGCCTACTCTGACAGAAGAGATTTTCGTGTCTTTCCAGGGCTGGCAGGTGATCGGATGGTTGATCTTCTGCCAAAACATTCCTTTCCATAATTTCATATACCCATCACTTCTTTGTTATTTGTTTTAGACTTGAAAGACCCGGGGACGATGTTCGACGGATTGTGGCTGGGCGATGGTTGAGCTCTGTAAAGGTTTCTTATTAGCGTCATTGCAGTACCATTCTGCTAGTACACGCCTTTAGGAAACCCTGAGGGCTTGGGGCTTATCAGCAGAGCCTGGTCTAGGGGCAACATGCTAGCTTCTGGTTCCCAAGATCGCGGGTTCAAAACCTGCGGAGGTCGATGGAATTTTCAGGCTTAAAAACTTTAGGATTGCTTCCTTGGGAATGGAAGTAAAGCGGGTGGTTCCATGTCAGCGCGTAAAAGAACCTAACTCCTGATAAAGAAGTTTCTGAACAAAATTAAGCACATTACTATGGGGAAGATGCTGCAAGTATGATATCATCGCAGAACAGTGCTTCTCAACACCAAGCCGTCATAACTGCAGCGTTCCGTACGTGATCTCCATATGTATGCACAGTTTCTTAACCAGACGCCACCGCTTCTCCATCACTTGTCAGTGACGCGAACACTACACCAGGTGGATCTGTTGTTCGTACTATCCTCGGAAATCTACGCAAGTCACGACGGCACCACGACAGAGACCACACAATGATCAACAGCCAGCGCAGAATTCGTACAACCATTAGTAGCCACCGCAGAGGATACGCAACCCAGATCCTCCACTCCAGAGGTCGCACAACCAATCACAGCCGCCACAGCATACGTACCTCCAGGCGCATATTTCAACAGTTAATCAGCGCCGATCGGCCAAACTCAACAACAAATAGCCCACTAAAACGACATAACCAAACAAAACATCACACCAAAGCAACTTACACGCAAACAACACAAGAAATCAACAACATTATCATTACTGAGCTACAAGATAAGTCCCCAGATTCAGGAGAGCACTGACAACCTTAACACTGAACTAAACAACAACTTTATTTTATTTTTGGTAGACCAGTAGCTATGCTATAAAGGCCATAGATAACATAAACAATAAATACATTAACATTGAGGTTCTTCTCTAACATAAACTGAAATACTTGTTAGTACAGAAACGACAATATAACTTCACAAACAAATGTTACAATTGATTGAAAGTATAAAGTAAAAATAAAACTAATAGCAACAATAAAATTAAAAAAATGAAGGTACATGATTATTAAATTTGTGAATAATTATTAACAGGAGTCTTCTGTGTTACTGGTTAAGAAAATTTGTGGTAATTTTCTTTTCAGCCTTTTAAGTGGAATTTTTATTAGCAGGTTACATGCTTGAGCACCAGGAGGTAACATTGTTCATATTTGTGAAGAATATATTCCAGAGTTGCTCCATATAGTGTTCTATTGGAAGGATGTTAAGTTCGTGTTGAAGCTATGCATTCCTTAAAACCAGGGTGCATTTGTAGCTCTGCGGAGAAATTTATTTTGTACAACTTGCAGTTTATGTATATTAGTTTTACTTGTTGTGGACATAAAAGAGCTGCATAAGTGAGAAGACGTCGAATTAAAGATATGTAAAGAAAAATCTGATGTGTTCCATTCACATGAGTTTCTCTACATATTTGCAATAAATTATTGATAAAAAGCTTATTCTTCTATTTACTTAATGTTAATCGAGAAAAAAAAAAGTCAGAAAGGTTCTTATTACGTGCTTCGTTGTAAGTAGAAAGGAAATAAGGAAGTACCATAGGCTAAATCGATAGCCAAATCTTCTAAAAGCTGGTTGCTATGTGATTGAGTACCTTTGTTTGTATGGATAGGAGTTGACGAATTCCCGTATTTTAAAGCTGACACTATTAACAAGGAATATCTCAAAACGGTCAACTTCACGAAAAAAAAAAAATGATATAAAATAAATTGTGTCTTTTAACGAGCTCTACATTTTTTTTTTTCTTGTAGTAGTTTTTTTTCTCTCTCTTAATGTTTACCAGTTATGCAAAATTCCGCAAAATTCATCCCGAATAAACATGTCTTTAGAGGTTATTCCCAGAAAATTGAAGATATAGATTTTATTTGTCATGCAAATATCTTAAATATAAGAGATTTTAATCAAAATCCTTAAATCCATTTTGAGATAATCAAAATTTTCGAAAAATGTTCTATGTAAAAGGTAGCTGGAAGTTGGGTGATTTTCTTCAAAATCTTCGTGTCACATGCTTGGAAGATACTGACCTGAAATACCAAGTTTGGTATTTAATGGACTTTCCGTTTTTGAGCTAAGCTGCCCCCCACATACACACAGGGGTCTCAAAACATATATTTCCGTTGAAATCTCGATATCGAATTTTTGGGTGCAATACAATACCTTCTATATACATTGTACGTGTAGAGAAAGTAAAAATGGAGAGTCTAATCCAATCTTGGGGCGTTTGCTATGTAATGGTTTGGTGAGCCTTGAGTTAGCAAGTGTTGTGACGAGAATTGAGATGGCAACCAGGTTAGCTGTAAACAGTAACACAAGGATATTTTAGCTACATCTTGCGGCCGTATATCGCTGCATGTATGTGAGTGGTTTGCTTCGGAAGTCATACCTGATTGTTGCCACACATTATTAAGCCTGCGTGATTTTGTGACACCTGCGGTGATTTGCGCGTGCTACAGTTTCTGGAAGTTTCTTGCTACGCCAAGGAGAGAACGAGCTCCGTAGAGAGTTCAGTTTCAACTGGCAATGTATAGCGTGTAGCAGTTGCGTCAATGTTTGACAGGTAATTCATAGCGTACAAACGTCGAAAGGAAATATATGCGGCAGAATTGTTGAGACCATCTTGAATAAAAACATATATTTGTGACCAGATTTTCATTTGTATTGAATGCCTGAAATACAGCTGTTTATTGGAGTACTAACAGAGGGTTCTTGTCAAAACATCACGAAAGGAAACTATGATACAAATCATTGACAAGCTAACTAAACTCAAGACGATAATAATTCCTTTTCGTGGCCGGGTGGTCAGACCACTTTCATAATGGGTTGGTTTCCAAGCGACCGCATTTGGAATTTGTGATAGACAAAGCGGCTAAGGGGCGGATTTATTCCGGATTCTCCGGTTTCCCCCACCATCGCATTCAACCAGTGCTCCAACTTCATTCCATGTATTATCAGTGCCATTGCCTGATAAACACATCAAAAATCCCTTTAGAGCTCATTTGGGTAGCTCACGAGGGAGCATGTCTGCCTCACATTCAACACGTCGGAGTTCGAATTTCGCTTAAGGTGACTTACCCGGATAAGGTTTTTTCCGGGGTTTTTCCTTATTCTGAGAATAATAGTAACAAATAACTTTAAGCTCCATTTCCCCGAGATCATTTGAGCATCATTTCACCAATTTCATTCATCATCCGACATGACCAACTAGGTTAAAGGGCGTTAAGCACAAAAAATCCCTTTAGAGCCGGCCGCGTTGTGGCCAAGTGGTTAGAGCATTCGCCTCCCACCAGGGCGGCCCGGATCCTCGTGTCGGATTCTTGGAATGTTAAATGAATATGCCAAGTTTGATAATTTACCGACTTTTCGTATTTGAGTAGTGTTCACAGACACACGACATGCGGACCTTTTTCTAAGAATGTTTTTTCTTTGGATAAGGTGATTCTAACAGGTATATTTACAGTAAAATTTTGGTACAGGATTTTTGGGAGTAGTGCAATACCTTCTCTACCTATGTACCATGTACCATATAGAGAGAGTAAAATAGGAAAGTCATCCTGTCCCTCAACACAGGTGAGTCGGACCAATTGTAAAATAAAGACTTGATTAAAGAAACAACATAAGTCGTTGACTGAAGAACGAAATAACCTTAAGAAAGCAATGAGCTCTTTTCTGATCCCTAAATTCTTGTCATATCATTACGCCTAAAATAATCTGATGTGTTTCATTCATTCACATGGCTTTCTCTACATCTCTGCACCAAATTATTGTTAGTAAGATTATTCTTCTATCTACATCATGCTAATCGAAATGGACTTAATATTTCCTTCCTTATAAGTAGAACGGTTATAGGGGAATACACTAACTAAAGCCAAAATAAAATATTTTTAAACCTGGTTGTTATGTGATTGAAGTTCCTTTGTATGGGCAGGAGTTGACAAATTCCCGTATAAGAAAAATAGATTTAAAAACAGAAACCAATAACAAGAAATACCTAAAAAGCGGTCAACTTCACGAAAAAATGTATATGACATAAATTGTGTGTCTTAACGAGCTCTACAATTTTTGTTGAAAAGTTTGTCTATCTCTTGCAGTTTACCAGTCAAGCAAAGTTCCGCAAAGTTCATCCAGAATAAAGAGGCTATTTCCAGAAAATTAAAGATTACATATTACTTGTAATGCAAACAACTTATATATATATATATATATATATATATATATATATATATACGATATTTAATAAAACTCATTAGAGTTAGTTTTGAGAAAACCATAACTTTTTAAAATTTTTCCATGTAAAAGGAAGTTGGGGTGCAGGGATTTTCTTGAAAATCCTCGTGTCTTATTCTTGGTAGATACTGAACTTAAATACCAAGTTTGGTATTTAACGGACTTCTCGTTTATGAGCTATGCTGCCAACAAAAACACAGATACACGGACATTTTTCTAAATATCTTATGTATTATATTTACAAGATTTTCTCTAGCTGATCTACAAACTCTTACCAAATATTCTTCTTCCTTCTACACAATGAGATAAGCGTTAGTAGAATGTTCTTATTACTTATAAGTAGAAGGGAACTAAGAGTATGTACTAGGCTAAAGTGATAGTCAAATGATTTAAAACCTATTGTTATGCGATTGTCATTGCAAATCTTGGCCAGGAATAGAATAAAAGAAAAACGGACACTTCCTGTCTGAGAAAAGTATAAATACTTAACAATTAAAACCAATAACAAGGAAATCTCGGAACGGTTACCTCCACAAAAAACAAAACAAAACAAAAAAAAAACAAACGTAAAGGACATAAATAGTGTGTTTTGATAAGATTTACATTTTTGTGTGGTAAGTTTTTGTTTATTTCTTACGGTTATCTCCAGGATGAACAGGTCTTCAGATGCTAATCCCAGAAAATTCAAGATATACATTTTAGTTGGCATGTAAATATCTTTAATATGCGGTGTTTTAATCAAAATCCTTAAAGCCAATTTTGAGAAAAACAAAATTTTCGAAAATGTTTCCATGTAAAGGGTAGTTTGTGGTGGGGAGATTTTCTTGAATATCGTCGTGTCTTATTCTTAGAAGATACTGAACTTAAATACCAAGTTTGGTATTTAACGGACTTCTCGTTTATGACCTATGCTGCCCGCAGGTACACGCACACATACATACACATACACACACGCACACAGATAGACACACAAACTCGGACATTTTTCTAAAAATACTCTTTTTGGATTCAGAGGGTCTCAAAACACATGTTTCCGGTGAAATCTCGGTATCGAATTTTTGGGTGCATACAATACTTTGTCTATACACTCTGTAAATAGTATGTGTAGAGAAATTAATAAAATGGGACTGAATTTACTGCTCTAATAATAGAGGAGCCCCATCCGCAAAAATCCTAATCCTCATATTAAAATATCTGCCAAAATGGGTTATTGTCGCGATCCGTGGTGTAATGGTTACCATGCTAACTTCGTATACGGGCTCAAACCCGATGGAAGACGTTGGAATTTTTCGTGCGTAAAAACCCTTAGCATAGCTTCCTTTGGAAGGGAAGTAAAGCTGTTAGTCCCGTGTCGTAGATTTACGGTACCTAAATGAACCTCAAGCCTGATAGTGAGGCCTCTGAGCAAAATTAAGTGGTCTTTCACGCCCAGTATAGAATGGGATGCTGAGAACTTCAGCAGTTAAAGAGTGTCTATAAATAACATTCCATTTACATTTAAATGATACATAATAGCCTCAAACGATAACGAAACCTTATTGTATGCATTATACTATCACGATAGCTGAGTTGTTATTTTACCTCTGGGAAAAGAGCGATGTTTAACTGAAACACGTTGTCATTTGTTATTGTGCAGTATGTTCCAGACTGGGTCAGGTGTATGTATGTGCTAAGACAGCAGGGGGCTGCTGGCAAATTGAGGTCAGGCAATTATTTACACCTAAGTTTACTCTGTAACACTAAAACAAAGGATATCGTACTCGACATAAAATCTGAACAACGAAAAACAAAAGACTATAACCAACTGAAGCATTGCTCTACATTTCCTGCCAAATTAGCTGCGAACACTGGGGATAAAGTATTACCAGGTACTGTATGTATAAGAGATTACTCAAAGAGGAGTATTTTATAGTTTTATTACTTTATCTACACATACTTGGCATAAAGAAGGTATTGGTATTGCACCCAAAATTTCGATACCGAGATTTTACCGGAAATATATGTTTGGCTCCGTGTCGTAGATTTACGGCAACCTTGATAAAGAGGCCCTGAGCAAAATTGTTCACGCCCAATATCGAATGAGAGGCTGAGAACTACAGTAGTTAAAGAGCGTCCATAAAAAAAAACTCTATTTCCATTTCTTTTAGCTCCCTTCTGCCTATAAGGAGTAATAAGTAATAATAACTTTCTGCTAATGTTTATCTCTAATAGTAAGATATAGAAAGAACAATAATTTTTTATAAGAAATTTGTTTGTAGAACAGTTAGAGAAAGTCAGTCACGTAACACATTAGATCTTTTCTAGTGGTTATTTAAGGTGGTTTTGGCTATATGGTCTTATTACTTCCTATCGTTAAAATACATGATAGATATAAATTTACAAATATATAATCACAGAAGTTGGTTAACATTTACAATAGATAAATCAGAAAGTTCTGCATATGTTAGAAACCGTAGCGTCTTCTCCAGCATGTTGGCTCAGCATTAGGGAGACTGGAAAGCCAGGCTTGTTTTCTACTTCTACTGTGAAGAAGCCAATCTATAAGAATGTGCTGAAAGATTAGGGAAATTCACAGCTCGTACAGTTTGGAGATTGGTCCTTAATGAGAAGATAACAATGCGTTAGTTTGCAGTACCCAATTCTGACCCGAGTGATGATTGAGCCCTTCTTTTGAGATTTCGGGACTACAGAAAATGTTTGGTGCAGCCAGAGCGACCGTCTTGAAGTTTGCTGCTGATTGATGACACTTCAAATGTCCATTTTTACATGCACACGCATTTGATGAAGTTGATGACGTCTTGGTGTGGAGAGGCAATTGGCGAATCACTGACGGAATGCTTAGTTGCTTTTTTTTGCAGCTGCATCTGCTATTTCGTTACCTTTTATGCCAATGTGAGAGGGAGCCCAGACAAAGGGTAGCGTTTTATCGGTACTGTAACTTAATAAGAGGATTTTGTGGATCAGTATATGTTTGAGTTCAGAACTTTGTTAATTGATAGGAGCAATACTTTTGAAAGAGATGAGGTGCAATGAACTAGAGCGTTGTATTTTATGCGGAGAGAAAGGCAGTATTGTTCACTGTCAGTATTGTTTATCAGAATTTAAAGAAGCATTGGAGGAAATAGTTTGGGAGCACAAATAGAACAGTATGCCAAGAGAGATGGTAGCAATGAACATATTGTAATTCAAGGGAAAACTAAAGAATGGGGCAAAGGTAAAAGAAAAGTGGATACGAAGAAAGAAAGAGAGCACAGTGAGCCCGTATTTACGTGTCGCTATAAACGATGTAAATAAATAAATACAGTAAAGAAATAAATAGATATATTTCTATAAATTATAACTAAAATCAATAATAATAATATTGAGCGAACAGATGTTGAAATGTAACGAACAGCCCTTTGAAATGTAAGATCAAGAAAAACCCAAGTTACCGAGGTATGCTAAAAGTAGCGGCAAATATTCATGCTTGGCTGACTTTGCTAGATAACGCGCTTAAGTACATTCCTGAGCTGATGGCAATCACTCCAGAAGTGAGGAGCAGATACAGTTAGAAAATAGGGGTTTTGCCTTGAGGCCATGGGAGTGTCAAGCAATGTTCGGGTCAATATATAACTCAAATAATAATTTTGGCAAATGAGAACCTTGTGCTATAACAAGAAATTCAAGAAGTTTCGGAAATGATGTTGAGATCGGGGAGGGGGACTTTCAAGATGTCAGATTCTGTTCTCCGACAGGGAGAACACTTCAATTCGCACAGCAGATAGAGACAGTCCGTTTCAGTTTAGGTCCCTGTGGGACTTTCAAAATGAACACGGCAGATAGAGAAAGTCTATGACCCCGTGGGACTTCAAAAAAGAACACGCGCTTCAGCTTGTGCTGTAGGGAAAGTCTGTGTCAGTGAAGGACCTCGTGTGACTTCAAATATTGAAACCATGTCTCGCACGGCGATACAGAAAAATAACCTCGGGTCTGTGAATGAAATTTCATTATGAAACGTCTAATTATAAACTAATAAATGTGTCTCTCTGTTCGGTTCGGGCTGTAGGTCCACACTGTTTAAATAAAATCAGTGTTTTGGTGAAGAAGTAAATGGTGAGTTTTACTCAGTACCCAGGGACCAATCCACAGGAAAGCCGTCGATGAGGATACACCACGCCCTGAGAATGTAACCAACAAAATCTTCATGCTCTCGCCGACCTGCAGTGGGAGTAGAAATCACCATAAGTTACGTGGTTATCGGATTACTTTTAAATTCCGATCACCCCTCGGAGATATCAGTCCCGATCCCGACCAAACAGCCACAACAATTGAGAAAACTGAGAGATCAGGATTAAATAGGAAGCAGAAAGCAAAGGGCTACACTTGTTAACAGCCGTGGGTTGTGTGGATTAGGTGCGTAAATGGTACTCAGACCTATGCACATTTGGATAAGTAAACTAGTAAATATGGATATGATGTAATAATTGTGAATATAACCTAAGTACATTAAACTTATAAATAATGATGTTAATCAGGCAATAAGTAAGGAATAAGGAAATACACTAAGTTAAGCGATATTCAGATATTTTAATAGCTAGTCGTTGTGAAATGGCCTTAAACTGTCTGGATGAAAAAAGGAAACAAGATAGTAGAAAAGAATAAGTAATATGGTAGAAGAAACAAAAAGCAAGGAACATTCAGAAAACGCTCAACTCTACTGTGCAACCTTGAACAATTAAAATCTCTGTCGTTGCCTTAGCCTTAAACATAACTTGATCAAAATACACTGTGCACAGTTACTATGGAAATGCATGTGTGTCGTGACTTTGGTAATAGTCTGTGTGCGTTAGTAAGCTAATACACTGTGTACTGTTACTATGGTAATACACTGTACACCGTCACTTTGATAATACACTGTGCACAGTTACTATGGAAATGCATGTGTGTCGTGACTTTGGTAATAGTCTGTGTGCGTTAGTAAGCTAATACACTGTGCGCTGTTACTATGGTAATACACTGTACACCGTCACTTTGATAATACACTGTGCACAGTTACTATGGAAATGCATGTGTGTCGTGACTTTGGTAATAGTCTGTGTGCGTTAGTAAGCTAATACACTGTGAACCGTTACTATGGTAATACACTGTGCACCGATAGTATGCTGATCCACTGAGCGACGTTACTATGGTAATACACTGTACACCGTCACTTTGATAATAAACTGTGTGCTGGTACTATGGTAATACACTGTGCACCGTTACTATGGTAATACACTGTACACCGTCACTTTGATAATAAACTGTGTGCTGGTACTATGGTAATACACTGTGCACCGTTACTATGGTAATACACTGTGCACCGTTACTATGGTAATACACTTTTCACCGTAACTATGGTAATACACTGTGCACCGTTACTATGGTAATACACTGTGCACCGTTACTATGGTATTACACTGTGCACCGTTACTATGGTAATACACTGTGCACCGTAACTATGGTAATACACTGTGCACCGTTACTATGGTAATACACTGTGCACCGTTACTATGGTAATACACTGTGCACCGTTACTATGGTAATACACTGTGCACCGTTACTATGGTAATACACTGTGCACCGTTACTATGGTAATACACTGTGCACCGTTACTATGGTAATACACTGTGCACCGTCACTTTGATAATAAACTGTGTGCTGGTACTATGGTAATACACTGTGCACCGTTACTATGATAATACACTCTTCACCGTAACTATGGTAATATACTGTGCACCGTTACCATGGTAATACACTGTGCACCGTTACTATGGTAATACACTGTGCACCGCTAGTATACTAATACACTGAGTGACGTTACTATGATAATACACTGTACACCGTCACTTTGATAATAAACTGTGTGCTGGTACTATGGTAATACACTGTGCACCGTCACTTTGATAATAAACTGTGTGCTGGTACTATGGTAATACACTGGGCACCGTTACTATGGTAATACACTGTGCGCTGTCACTTTGATAATAAACTGTGTGCTGGTACTATGGTAATACACTGTGCACCGTCACTTTGATAATAAACTGTGTGCTGGTACTATGGTAATACACTGGGCAGCGTCACTATGGTAATACACTGTGCACCGATAGTATACTAATACACTGAGCGACGTTACTATGATAATACACTGTACACCGTCACTTTGATAATAAACTGTGTGCTGGTACTATGGTAATACACTGTGCACCGTCACTTTGATAATAAACTGTGTGCTGGTACTATGGTAATACACTGTGCACCGTCACTTTGATAATAAACTGTGTGCTGGTACTATGGTAATACACTGTGCGCTGTCACTTTGATAATAAACTGTGTGCTGGTACTATGGTAATACACTGTGCACCGTTAGTATGGTAATACACTGTGCACCGTTACTTTGATAATAAACTGTGTGCTGGTACTATGGTAATACACTGAGCGACGTTACTATGATAATACACTGTACACCGTCACTTTGATAATAAACTGTGTGCTGGTACTATGTTAATACACTGTGCACCGTCACTTTGATAATAAACTGTGTGCTGGTACTATGGTAATACACTGTGCACCGTCACTTTGATAATAAACTGTGTGCTGGTACTATGGTAATACACTGTGCGCTGTCACTTTGATAATAAACTGTGTGCTGGTACTATGGTAATACACTGTGCACCGTTACTATGGTAATACACTGTGCACCGTTACTATGGTAATACACTGTGCACCGTTACTATGGTAATACACTGTGCACCGTTACTATGGTAATACACTGTGCACCGATAGTATGGTAATACACTGTGCGCTGTCACTTTGATGATAAACTTTATGTTGGTAGTATGGTAATACACTGTGCACCGATAGTATGGTAATACACTGTGCACCGATAGTATGGTAATACACTGTGCGCCGTTACTATGGTAATACACTGTGCACCGATAGTATGGTAATACACTGTGCGCCGATAGTATGGTAATACACTGTGCACCGATAGTATGGTAATACACTGTGCGCCGTTAATATGGTAATACACTGTGCGCTGTCACTTTGATAATAAACTTTATGTTGGTAGTATGGTAATACAGTGTGCACAGATAGTATGGTAATACACTGTGCACCGTTACTATGGTAATACACTGTGCGCTGTCACTTTGATAATAAACTTTATGTTGGTAGTATGGTAATACACTGTGCACCGATAGTATGGTAATACACTGTGCGCTGTCACTTTGATAATAAACTTTATGTTGGTAGTATGGTAATACACTGTGCACCGATAGTATGGTAATACACTGTGCACCGATAGTATGGTAATACACTGTGCGCCGTTACTATGGTAATACACTGTGCACCGATAGTATGGTAATACACTGTGCACCGATAGTATGGTAATACACTGTGCACCGATAGTATGGTAATACACTGTGCACCGATAGTATGGTAATACACAGTGCACCGATAGTATGGTAATACACTGTGCACCGATAGTATGGTAATACACTGTGCACCGATAGTATGGTAATACACTGTGCACCGATAGAATGGTAATACACTGTGCACCGATAGTATGGTAATACACTGTGCACCGTTACTATGGTAATACACTGTGTGCTGTCACTTTGATAATAAACTGTGTGTTGTTAGAATGGTAACACACTGTGCACCGTTACTATGGTAATACACTGTGCACCGTTACTATGGTAATACACTGTGCACCGTTACCATGGTAATACACTGTGCACCGTTACTTTGATAATAAACTGTGTGCTGTTACTATGGTAATGCACTGTGCACCGTTACTATGGTAATGCACTGTGCACTGTTACTATGGTAATACACTGTGCACTGTTACTATGGTAATACACTGTGCACTGTTACTATAATAATACACTGTGCACTGTTACTATGGTAATGCACTGTGCACCCTTACAATGGTAATACACTGTGCGGTGTCTCTTTGATAATAAACTGTGTGTTTATAGTATGGTAACACACGGTGCACCGTTACTATGGTAATACATTCTGCGCTGTCACTTTGATAATACACTGTGTGCTGTTACTATGGTAATACACTGTGCGCTGTCACTTTGATAATAAACTGTGTGTTTATAGTATGGTAACACACGGTGCACCGTTACTATGGTAATACACTGTGCACCGTTACTTTGGTAATAAACTGTGTGCTGTTACTATGGTAATCCACTGTGCACCGTTACTATGGTAATACACTGTGCACCGTTACTATGGTAATACACTGTGCACCGTTACTATGGTAATACACTGTGCACCGTTACTATGGTAATACACTGTACACCGTTACTATGGTAATACACTGTACACCGTCACTTTGATAATAAACTGTGTGCTGGTACTATGGTAATACACTGTGCACCGTTACTATGGTAATACACTGTACACCGTCACTTTGATAATAAACTGTGTGCTGGTACTATGGTAATACACTGTGCACCGTTACTATGTTAATACACTGTACACCGTCACTTTGATAATAAACTGTGTGCTGGTACTATGGTAATACACTGTGCGCCGTTACTATGGTAATACACTGTGCACCGTTACTTTGATAATAAACTGTGTGCTGTTACTATGGCAATGCACTGTGCACCGTTACTATGATAATACCTTGTGCACGTAGCTATGGTCATACTCTGATTGCCGTTGTTATGGTGATAACTTCTGCACATTTGATATGGTAATACATTGTCAGGATTCTAAGTAATTTAAATTCCAGTGTTGTATAAAAGTGGGGTGTAACTGCGAGTTTGCACCGCAAAAACGTTCGCAACTTACTTTTGGGGAATCTTTGCTTTACTGTTCTAACCGATGTTTTTTTCGGGGGTTTTATGTGTCGCTGGGAGGGTGCATTATATTCCTCGAATTTCCCTTACATCATTTCCCGTTACCATCAGTTCCTAATCTGTTCTAGAGTTGAAGGAGCATTATTTGATGTTCTGTAGTTTGCGGCTCATCGGTGGTGTACGCACTTGAGAGGTTTATTCCTGACGTCGTTACAGACCACGCCTTCGGCTGCTTCAGGGTTAGGGACCTTCCAGGAGCCCTTCAGATGCTGGAGGCTTGTGAATCCTGGGCGGTTTCTGAACCGTTAGACACTCCGTCTAGGTTTGTAACCGTCGTCAACCGGATCTTGTCGCTTTTTGGGACTCTTCCCTCAAACCTCCCTCTTAAGATCACGTTACTCTCAAAGGAGCCTTAGGGCCTTCGTGTGTTGCCATGGTGAGTCCTATGCACATAATTTTCTCTACATCTCGGTTACAAATTATTGTTAAAAGGCCTATTCTTCTATTTTCATCATGCTAATCGAGATTAACATTAGCATAAATTGTATTTTTACTGGCTTCCTTATAAGTAGAAGCGAAATGAGGGAGTAGCATAGGTTAAAGCGATATTCAAATCTTTCAGAAGCTGGTTGTTATTTTATTAAAATTCCTTTGTTTAAATGACTAGGAATTGACAAATTCTCATATGAGAAATGTACTTTAAAGCTGAAACCAATAAAAAGGAATATCTCAGAAAGGGTCAGCTCTAAAACAAAAAAAAAAAAAAAACAAAAAAAAGTGTTATGACATAAATTATGTGTTTTAACGAGCTCTACATTTCTGTATAGTAAGTTCTTGTCCATTTCTTATGGTTTACTAGCTATGCAAAATTCATTTAGAATAAAGAAGTCTTCGCAGGCTATTCCCAGAAAATTAAATATATATATTTTTTTATTTGTCATTTAAGTATCTTAAATATATGATATTTTAATCAAACTCGTTAAGAGCCATTTTGAGAAAATGTTCCGTATAAAGGGTAATGGGGGGTGGATTTTGTCGAAAATGTTCGTGTCATACCCTTTGAATATACTAAATAAATACCAAGTTTGATATTTAACGAACTTTTCGTTGCTGAGCTATGCTGTTCACGGACTCAGAGGACCTCCAAACGCATATCTAGTGAACTCCTGACATCGAAGTTTTTAGCGGAATACAATACCTTCTCTATCTACTTATTTTGTACATACGGGCTTGAGGAAGTAAAAATGTGTTTTTTTATTCAGGGGGGTCTCAAAATTGTATTTCCGGTGTCTTATTGAATCTCTTGTCCTTTAGAAACAAGTAAATTGAATTTATTCACTGCCTTAGCGTAGTGAGTTAGAACTGGTGTTTCAGTTCCCAAACAAGAATGTGTTTCAGTTTAAGTGGGTTCGGATTTTTCCTCAGATGTATAGGATCAGTGACTGCTAAGCATTATAGTGTTCTGAGAAGCTCGAAAGACAACGATGTCTATAGTTCACGAAACCATCCTTCCAACTGGAGGAAGCACGGTGCTGACTACATCACACTACCAGATGCGCTGATTGATCGTCCCCAACACTCAACTCGCTATGTGAGCTTGAGATGGACAGCCACGTTGTCAGGCCAAGTCCCCCAAGGGCTGAATTGCACAGTTTCAATTTAATAACTAAACTTATACAAATGTTGTTCGTAATTCAAGTACACAGTTTGAAAACCAACTTGTCTCAGCACACACCAAAAGTAAAGCAACAATCTAGTGTTACCGAGCAGCATGGATGGGGCGGTTTCGTTTGTGGCCCATTCATCTCCCGAATATCCTGGCTACATGTAGTTTTCATTGTCATTTCATTCCTCCTTCATCCCTGCGGCTTCTTTCGGTTTCTTTTTTCTTTCTTTCCTTTTAATTATGTTTAACTGTTACGGTTCTTAGGGTCCCATTCGATAATTTTTCTCAAAGACCTTTTTATCAAGCTTGAGATTCTTTCACGCGCCGTAAGTTTACAACACAGGACTAACGGTGTTAAAACTATAAAAACACAGGACCGATGGCTTTTCTTTCCTTCAGAAGTACTCCTTTCCCTTTTTACATCCGAAAAAATACAGCGACCTCCGCCGGGTTTGAACCCACGACTTTGGAAACCGGAGGCCAGCATGCTACTCCCAGACCGCGGAAGACGGCGGCTTCTTTCAGGTTTTAACTGTCAGGCTGGTGCCCGGTGCGACGTGACAAAAAAAGTGATTATTGTGACCTTCTTCGTCCCCTGACTTCAGCTGCTTGCCGAGTTATTGTGCCTTATTGGGGCGGGGTCTCCAGCCTGCCTGTCCGACTGTCGGGTGCTTATATCTGGCAGATGTAGGGACCCTTGTCATCGTTCTGGTTCGGCTGCCCAGTGTATCCTCTCACCTCTTCCCCTCCCTCCCGGGACACCACTCATGTGGACTGTAGGTGCAATAACCACCAAATCCCCTCCTTCCGTATCCTAAACCTAATCTGATGTGTTACATTCACTTGCCTTTCTCTACCTTCTACCTTTATTAGTGGGTATACAAACTATTCTTATAAAAGTTTATACTTATCTATATCTATTTCACTTTAATTGAGATAAAATATGCAGAAATAGCTATATGACAAATTATTGTTAATAAGTTTATTGAACATTAGCAGTAGCGGTCTTATTACGTAGTGCTTGTAAGTAGAAAGGAAGTAAGGGAATACACTAGCCTAAACCGGCCTCAAACGTTTTAAAATGTTGTTGCTATGGGATTGATAAGTGTTTCTTTGTGTGGCCAGGAGTTCGCAAGTTAGTGTATGGGCAAGGTTAAAGAGTTTAAATAACAAGGAATATCCCGAAAATGGCCATCTTCATGAAAAAATGTATATGACCTTTTAAGGTGTAAGTTTTATTTATCTCTTACCGTTAATTAAAAAAACAGGTCTTCAGAGGCTATTCACAGAAAAGTGGTCATATATTTTATTTGTCATGTAAATATCTTAAATATAAGACATGTTAATCAAAATCGTTAGAGCTATTTTGAGAAAACCAACATTTTCTAAATTTTTTCCATGTAAAGGGCTGTTGGAGGTGGGGGGGATTTCTTGAAAATCTTCCTGTGGCAACCCTGGAAGAACTGAACTTAAATATCAAGTTTGATGTTTAACGGATGTTTGTTTTTTGTGCTATGCTGCACACATGGACTTTTGTTTAACCATGCCTTTTTTTTTGGATTCAGGGGGTCCCAAAACATGTATTTTCCGTGAAATCTTGGTATCGAATTTTCGGGTGCAATACAATACCTTCTCCACACACTGCGTACATAACACGTGTAGAGAAAGTAAAAATTAAAAGAAAAGTAATCATTTATCTCAAAAATGTTAGCTTTAACAAATATTACCGTGTGGTAAATGGTACTACAACGCAATAGTTAAACTATTTTTAGAAGACCTAGTAGCTTAACACAAACATGAAAATATGAAATATACTTTTTGTGTCTAAAGGCATTTTCCTCGAAACTAATATTTTGTACGCAAAAGTCAAATTCTTTCTTAAACTACAGTACCTAAAGTAATGAAACCTTGAAGGTAAATATATTTTGTAATTATGGAGCTTGTAACATGAAATTACTTATGTAAATTAACTAGAAGAGATTTTACTACTGAAATGTTGTCTAAATTTGTGTTATGAATTGGACAAGATATTTTAATACTGTTTAGCAGATGTAACTCATCAAAATATAAGAAACTTGTATATATTTCATTATTAGGTTTCATAAATAATAGTTTAATTTTTCAACAAGCTGTTACTAAGAATATAATATATTAAGACTAATTTTAACACTGGTAAGACACAGAAGTCCTAGTCCCTTTAAGTTCTCTCTCCATGGAATCGTGAGAAACAACTGAACTTCGAAAGCAGTTTGAAAGAATGACCAAGTATTGATCGATTCGGCCCACAAACACCGGATATATCGGAAACAGCTTCCGACACAAAAAAAAAAAGGTTATGTAAAACAAATTGTGTATTTTAAAAAGATATATGTTTACTTTCTCTACCACGAAAAACATTGCACATAATAAATAGAGAATGTATTGCAAAAATGTAAATGCCGTGTTATTTATGGACGTTCTTTAACTGCTGTGGTTCTCAGCGTCCCATTCTGTATTGGGCGTAAAAGACCGCTTAATTTTGCTCAGAGGCCTCTCTATCAGGCTTGAGGTTCTTTTACGTGCCGTAAATCTAACCAACGGCTTTATTTCCCTTCCGATGGAAGCCATGCTAAGGATTTTTACGCCCGAAAAAAAATCCATCATCCTCCGCCGGGTTTGAACCCGCGACCTTGGGTATATGAAGTCAGCATGGTAACCATTATACCACAAAAAAGGTATTTCATTCCACCAAAAATGCAATACTTAGATGACATTGGAGATACATGTTTTGAGAACCCATGAATAAAAAAGAACATGATCTATATTTTTTGTGTACTAAGTTTGTGTCTATCTCTTACGGTTTACCAATTATGCAAAATTCAATAAAATCATCCCGGATAAAGAAATCTTTAGAGACTTTTCACTGAAAATTCAAGATATACATTTTATTTACATGTAATTATCCTAAATATAAGAGATTTTTAATAAAAATCATTAAAGCTATTTTTGAGAAAATCAAAAATTTCGAAATTTTTTCCATGTAAAGGATAGTTTGGGATTGGGGGGATTTTCTTGAAAATCTTCGGGTCGCATCCTTGGAAGACACCAATCTTAAATACCATACTTGGTATTTAACGGTCTTTTCGTATTTGAGCTATGTTGCCCACACACACACACACACACACACACACACACACACACACATACACACACACACGCAGTTACACACCACAGACACAAAGGGACACTTTTCTATAAATGATTTTTTTGGATGCAGGGGGTCCCAAAACATGTATTTCCGGTGAAATCTCGTTATCGAATTTTTGGGTGCAATACAATACCTTCTCTATACACTATGTACATAGTACGTGTAGCGAAAGTAAAAACGTTTTAGAAGAATGTCAGTGCGTGTGTGTGTGTGTGTGTGTGTGTGTGTGTGTGTGTGTGTGTGTGTGTGTGTGTGTGAACATACAACTCAAAAACAAAAGTCCGTTAAATACCAAATTTCGTATTTAAGTTTAGTATCTTCCAAGGTTGTGACACGAAGATTTGCAGGAAAAACGCCCCTGTACGTAGAAAATGTTTCGGCAATGTTAATTTTCTTGAAAATAGCTTTAATGATTTTGATTCAAATGACATATATTAAATATATTTACATGACAAAACTAGCCTCTGAAGTCCTCATTATTCTGAATGACTGGCAAACCGAATGAGATAGACAAAAATTTATTACACAAAAATGTAGATACCGTCAAAACACACAATTTATGCCCTATACGTTTTTGTTGTGGAGCTAACCGTTTTCGAAATATTCCTCATTGTTGATTTAAATTTCAAAATACCTATAACTCTATCAAACGGCAGTTTATCCGTGTTTCCTTTGTGTTACTCCTGGCCAAGCACAGAAATGAATTTCAATGACAGTCATATAGCGAGAGCTTTTAAAACATTTGATTATTGTTTTAGCAAAGGGCAATTCGTTAGTTCTCTTCTTATAAGAAATTGAGTAATAAGAACTGTTAAAATGTATCTCGAATAATATTAAGTAGAAACAGGAAAAATCTTTTGCAAGAAATTTGTTTGCAGAGCAGGTAGAAGAAGTCATATGAATGGAACACATCAGAGTTTTTGTTTATTAAATGTTCGCCTTCCTATCAGTTATACAAGATTATACAGAATTACTTCTAATTGAAAAAGAATTCATGGGCTATTTCCAGATAGTTCGAGATATACATTTTATTTTTCTTGTAAATATATTTAATATAATGTATTGTAATTCAAATCGTTAGAGCAATTTTTGGGAAAATCGAAGATTTTGCAAATTCTTTCTTATAAAGCGTGGTTTGGAGTGGGGAGGATTTTGTCGAAAATCTTTCTATGTCATCTTTCTACGATACTGGAATGATATACCAAGTTTAGTACTTAACCGCATTTTCGTTTTCGAATTTACAAAACACTAAGACTTTTTTCTAAACCTCCGATGTGCTCCATTCACAAGAATTTCTCTACGGTTTTGTACACAAATTATTCTTATATCTACTTCATGCTAATTGAGATAAACATTAGCAGAAATTATTTTATTACTTGCTTCGTTTAAGGAAATAAGGAAATACATTAGGTTAAAACTATACTGAAATATTTTAAAAGCTGGTGTCAATATGTGATACAATTGAAGTTCGCTTCTCTTTGCATGGTCAAGGTGAAAGCAAAAGAGCCATGAAACGATTAATCACTTCACGTTTGATAAAAGTACAAACGTTTTAAAATTGAACAGCAAGGAAATGGTTAACTTACGAAAAACTGTGTCTAACATAAATTGTGTGTTATACTGATATCTTCAAATGTTGTTCCGTAAGATTTCATATATGCCAGTTATGCAAAAGTCATCTAGAGTGAAGAAAACTCCAAAGACTACCCCTAGATTCAAGATATTCATTTTGTTTATCCTGAAAACATCTTTAATCAAAGGCCCTTATTGATAAAATAAACCTGTTATGTAAAGGGCAGTTTAGCGAAGTTAGGGTGGGGAATTTCTCTAAAATCTTCGATTTGCAGCCTTGAAAGATGCTGAACTTAAATATCAAGTTTGTGTTTAACGAATTTTGGTTTTAGTGTTATGCTGTTTTAAGACACGCACATACAAAGCTATTTTTATAAAAATGCTCTTTTCTATTCAGGAAACCTCAAAACATACATTTACAGTGAAATAACTTAATTAAATGTTTGGTCTGCAATATCTTCTACAACTATGTCTATTGTACATTGGTAGAAACAATTTTAATTAGAGGATCTCAAAACGTGTATTTACTCCGAAAACTCTATTTAATTTTTATGTGGAATACAATACGTCCTCTAAAGCAAATAAAATAAAATATGCATGGACGATTTTAAACCAAGAAGGAACGGGAGCGAATTTTTCTTCAGCAACGGTCCTCAAACTTTAGGATTAAATTGTGCGAGAGATGGTAATACCGGATTAGTGCTTTAATCAAATGCAGTTTCTGTATTCACTAAGTGCAATCAAACGACGTGTCTAATCCGCTTAATTATCAGCTTATCACATTTCCGCATCTGCTTTAGCCCCAGTGCTTCTGGCGTCCTTTTAAACAGCTCGAAATGGACATTACATAGTCTGGCCTCAAGACATAAACGCAGGCTTCTCAACGATAGTTTACTCGTCTGGTGTCTTACTTATACGATGAATAAGAACCCTCTAAACTAACAAGGATCGCTTAAAATCCTGTTCTAATGCCAGAAGTTTCTGGCGAAAAGCATTCATATTCGATGTGTTCAAAGTTAATCCTTGCGAGATACTAGACTCAGAAGTCGTTCTCCCGACCACAATGAAGGTGGTGAAACGTTGGTAACTCACACATACTGTCATATTTGCGTGCAGTGCTCGGCAGTTATTGAGCTGGTTTTTAGCATACATAAACAATATGTTAGCTTCGAAATGAGGGAAATATTATTTTCATTTAATTTTCAGAGGTTCTTCACGAATTTCAAAAGGGATTACTTAGTCTATAAAAGTGTACGAACATAAAATGTTCCAAAGAAAGGGGTTGGGAGTTACTGAAAATGTTGTCTTAATATTAATTTTCCAAATCACGTTGCACCACATTTATTTATTCATCTATGAGGTATGTTATTAATAAATCTCAACCAATACGTAATTACATACACAGAAAATACAAAAGCTAAATATTTAACTTAAACATGTTGCAAGTTGAGTAGAAAATATCAACACAAATAAACCCTTTCAAAAGTTCATAATAGTAAAACTAACGGATAAAAATCTGATGCATTCCATTCACATAACTTTCTCTACATCACTAACAAATTATTGTTAGTAAGCTTATTTTTCCTATCTACTTCACTCTAATCTAGATAAACATTTGCAGAAACTGTTTTATTACTTAGTACCTTATGAATAGAAAGAAAATTAGGGAATACACTAAATGTTTTAAAATGTGGTTGCTATGGGACTGAAATCCGTTTCTTTGCGTGGCCAGGAGTTGACAAGTTCCGGAATGAGAAACGCTTTAAGTATTTTAAAACTGAAACAAGGGATATTTCGAAAACGGGTAACTCACAATGTATGTGACATAAATTGTGTGTTTTAATGATATCTAAATTTTTTCTGTAGTAAGCTTTTTGTATATCTCCTCCGGTTTAGCAGTTATGCAAAAGTCATTCAGAATGAAGAACTCTTCAGAGGCCATTTCCAGAAAATTCAAGCTATAACTTTTATTTGTCATGTAAATATCTTATGCATAAAAGATTTTAATCAAAAACATTAAAGCCATTATTGAAAAAATAAAAATTTTCGAATTTTATTCCATGTAAAGGGTAGTTGGTTAGGGGGGTTTTGTTCAAAATCTTCGTGTAGCATCCTTGCAAGATACTGAACTTATATATCAAATTTGCTATTTAACGGACTTTTCGTTTTTGAGCTAAGCTGACCACAGACTCACGCCCACACACCATGTTTTTGGGGGGGATTCTGAGGGGCCGAAAACATGTATTTCCGGCGAAATCTCTGTATCGATTTTTGGGTGGAATACTATACTACCTGTACACACTATGTACATAGTAGAGAAAGTAGAAATACTGTAGATGAGAATAATAACATAAATAGGATAAAACTAATACGTTTCACTAATTTTAGACTGGATTATATTTTTTATGTTTTAATTAAAATTTCTGAAAATTAGAGCAATTCATTATAAATTTCATTAAAAATATTTTAAGCATGTTGTTAAATTTAATGACAATATATGGCTCCATATAAATTTGTGAGTAAAACTCCTCTACAATGAATTATATTAATACCTACCAGCATCGCTGTAGATTATGCAACGATCAATTGGTTCATTTATTAAGGCTCTGTATATCATTCTTAGCAGTAGATAATGTGGACTCATCCAAAATAAAACATATCACCAATGTAAAACAGAAGACAACACTAGATGCAGGTGGGGAAGGCCTTATGTTCACAAATCATCCATTAGGTAGCATAACACCTTGTGCCTTGGAGCGTCTTTACCGCTACTTATTTAATTTGGACTTGCATGTTCTAATCAATAATGTCAACGTTCCATTAGAATTTCCGTACCCTCACACAAAAAAAGTTTTTTTATTCAGGAGTCTCAAAACATGTATTTCCGGTGAAATCTCCGTATCGAATTTTGGGTGCAATATAATGCACATTCTTTACACTATGTATATAGTAGATACGTGTGGAGAAAGTAAAAATGCTTCTCTGGTCGAAAATGTTTGAGACCCGTCAGGATACTTCCATTCTGGTTGACCGGGCAAAATAGTCATAAAATGGCAAATCAGATTACTAACCTAAGAGTAGTCCTGGCCTGGAGAAGCCACCATGCTGCGCTCTAGCGGCACGGCATGTTCCCAGCAGAGATTCATTCTCCTTCATCTTATCCAGCTCTGCTTCTCTCCGCGCTATCGCTTGCTTCTGTTTCAAAGCCAAGACTTCCAGAGCATCGTTATTCTCCTTGGATATTCCTTCTGTCTCGGGGGACTGGCGATAGATCTGTGGAAGTTTTGTGTCCAACAAATGGGATGGCAATGCAGTCGCAACTCTTTTATTCTTCAACGATCTCATCGTAAAATGCTGTTGTGACTGTTGGTGACCTGTGCGTGCAGCCCTACGAGCCGCTACTGCTCGTCTTGTTTCTTTAGACAGCTTCTGAATCGCATCCAACATTTGCGTGCGCTCGTCATCCGGTAGTAGAGATGCTATCTCTTGTAAAACCTGAAAACAAGATCATGCATTCATTTTATGCATTATACCTAGTTGAAATAGGCAGGTTGATACACATTAAACAAGAGAGAATCAGAGAAGAGAGAGAGAGAGAGAGAGGGAGGGAGAGATGTTGATTAAGGAAATGTATCTGTAAAATTTGAAATATCCACATCAATGGGAGTCGAAATGAGATTTTCATTTTTTCCCCCATTCTCATGTTTTAATTGCATAAAAATGTCAAATCTCCCGCACATTTTGGTATAACTTTCATAAAGCTACGTTATTTGTGAATAATTCTAAAATAGTATTGAAAATAATCATGCATAGTAGTTTTTGAGAACATTCTTGCACATTCACTTGATAAAACACCAATAGTTTTGTAAATATTAGTGTCAGAGAAGGATATTTTTTTTAATTTTCACCAGAAAGTTTTACTTGAGCTATTGGCAACATTGACATCCCGCTCATATTTCCTTAATGTGAGAGTTTCAAAATCCTGCGAAGTTGTGTTTGGAAAGTTAGGTTATGTTTGAAAGCAATTTCTGTAGAAGTAAGGTTGTCTATACAAACGCCCTATTATCTCAGAAAGTCATTGACATTAAGTGCAGGAAATTTTACCATATATTTGCATCTAAAAAGGATTTATTTTAACAAAAAATGTTTTATATATATGGTTAGTAATTTTTTCAAATTTAAAAGTCATGGTTTTTCAATATAATTATAAGAAGTTTATTAAAAAGTGCATACCTTTCCTTCTAAACAACAGAAGTGTTCTATTTTTCTTCAATTAACGGTAAAGCTATTTTTGAATAAGCCTTGAAATATTTAGCTCATTACCTTAAATAGTTACTGAGATAATGGCAAGATAGGAAATTTTGACTCCCCTTAATGCAGATATCGTATTCAAGTTTATACCAGTTATTATTCAGTATAATAAATATATTTTTGCCTTATACCAAAATTCTAGCTTGTTTTCCATGAAAATATCTTAAACATATGTCATTTTGATCAAAATCGTTAAGGCTATTTTTGAAAAATCTTTCTTGTAAAGTGTAGATAGGTGTGGAGAGGTTTTCTTGAATACCTTAGTGTCGCAGCCTTGAAAAATACCAAGTTTGGTATTTAACTGACTTTTCCTTTTTGAGCAATTCTGCTCATAAACAAACACACAAACACACACATACATGTTTCTAATTTGGGGGGGGGGGATTCAGGGAGTTTCAAAACATATTTTTGCGGTTAAATCTTGGTATCGAAAATTCGGGTAAAATACAATACCTTTATCTATCCACTATGTACATTGTACATTCGGCTTAGAGAAAATAAAAATTAATGTTATTTATATAATTTGATTGAAATTATTTTAAGATGATAGTTTGAGAACAAATTAAAACAAAGATTCCTGCCCGGGTTTATTTGAATCACACTGTAATTGAAAACATAATATCCACTATCAGCAACATACTATTAAATAGTAATTACTCAAGGGTAAAGAGAAAGTTTCAGACAAACTTAAGAATAGAAGAAAACTGAAAATAGTGTCTAAATTCCTCATGTAAACTAAAATACATTTTAAATACAGCCGTATTTCATGATAGTATTAAATCTCTTATTTCATTAGCCTGTCTCATTCTCCCCTGTCATAAAATACAATAAGAAACAGCATCAAAAGAAAATATCCACGTTGTAACAAGTCAGTAACTTTAGAGTGTCAAAGTTAATGAACCATTTTTCTTTAAAATACAACAACAACAAAATATGGGAGCTTACAGGTATTTAAAAGATGAATAACAGGATGGCAAAGAACTTACTAAGCTTACGAGAGGCGTCCAATAATTCATTAGAAAAAGTAGAAAATCAATTATATTTAATATTTTTTAACGTTATCTCGTTTTAGCTCGATACACTTTTTCCAGCGTATCTCCAACTGTTTTAAGCCTTCCAAAAGGTATTTCGGAAGGATTTCGGAAGGTCCTCAAAATAGGTATATGTTTCGGAAATGGGCTGTTCATTGGATGCGAATAGTTTTCCGCCGAGCCACCTTTTCAAATTTAGAAATGAAACAAAAATCACTGGGGGTCAAATCTGGTGAATACAGTGGATGCTGTGTAATTCGAACTTTTAACTTTACTATTTTTGTCATCAAAACTGCGGAGGCGTGCAACTTTACATTGTCTTGATGGAAGAAAATATTTTCTTTGCCAGATGAGGGCGTTTTATTACCGATTTCTCCGTTCAACCGGTGCAATAACGATGCATAATACTCTTTATTTATCGTTCGTCCTGTCTACAAGTAATCAATGTAGATGATACCGCGTTCTTCCCAAAAAACCGAAGTCTTCATCCTGTCTGCAGATTTCACCACCTTTACCTTCTTCGGAGCCGTACTTTTATCTCAGGAGTGTATCCATGTTTAATGCACAGCTATGTATCGACGCAGAAACTCATCAGGATTGCGACGGAAAAGTGCCAAAACAGCTTCCGAATCGATCACAAGATTGCGTTTATTCTCCATTGAGAGCAAACGCGGCACCCATCTTGCCGAGATATTTGTCAGACCTAATATTTGGTGGAAAATTGAAAACAATGTATATATCTATGTAATATGTCTGTGGCCTCTACTATTCGCAAACTTTGATTCGTCGATCACTCAAAAAAATATCTTTGATTTTGTCAATAATTTCGGAGAAAATCATTGGACATCCCGAACGATGTTCATCATTTCTGGATGTACGGCCATGTTTAAATTCATTTACACAGTTGTAAATTGTTGGAAACGCAGGAACAGATACACCATGAACTTCAACTCTGCTTTTATTTCTTTCGGTGTAAGCCTTTTAAATAGAAGTGTGTAATGACCGCACGTAACTCCTTTTTTCTATTTTTCTAAATAAGCAAATGAATGTTGATTCAATCACCTATGGCACGAGATGGACATAGCTGAAACTTTAACTGCCATCTAGTAAGAGACCATGGCTACTAAATACAAACATTTTTATGCTACGAGTGTAATTTCTTGGATTTCTTAAGGACTTATTGAACGCTCCTAGTACATAATACGCTTTAAAAATTGAGTGTGTCCTTCACATAAATTGCAACATTACATCTTTCCACAATATATGCTCTCAAAACAACACAGAATTATCCATTTCCTCGAAGATATCCACCTGCAAATGCCTGTCATCTATCCAGACACTGATTGGAGTACGTAACATCCAACATTTCATCCCATACAAAGTTTCAAATACCCATTCTTCTTCTCAAGCAGATGTTCAATCATCTGCTAGTATAACAACTACGTGAAATTTTTCAGCAACGTACGTATTGTACGTGGCTGTACAATAATTTACTCTAATAATGTGATGCTCTATGCCTTACTTAACCTCTTTACTCTGTTTTCTTATGAAGTCTTTGCCATTAAGGATGCTCTTTTATATATAAATAAGTTTCCCCAAAAATCCTACTTCGCCATCTTCACTGATTCGTTAAATACTCTGCCAGCCACGCAAAAACCTGAACCTGCTAATTCAAAAACACATGGAATCTGTTATTTGTCCTCCAATTTTAACAACACACGGACAACACAAGTGATATTAATATGTATTCCTGCCCATATGGCAATGAAACAGTCGATCAAAATATTAAGGAAGATCCAAATATCCAGTAAGTTTTTTTTTTATAGTGTATAAAGCCCAATTTACTACTTGTGGCACCGTAGGTGATACATGGAATGAAGACAGAGCACCGGTGGAATGTGATGGCGGGGGAAACTGGAGAAAACCCGCCCCTGCGCCACTTTGTCCACAACAAATCTCACTTGCGGTCGCCTGGGATGGAACCCAGGATGTCTAGGTGAAAGGCTAGTGGTCTAACCACTCGGTCATGGCACGGCCAAAACCCTAAGTGATACTGCTAAAGCCTCCTCGCAACAAGATGTCATTACTTTTATAACACGAGAGTGTATGCAGAAATTAAAAAAAGAGTGGCTACACTAACTTTTTCCAACCGCTTCGAAATCTAGTAATCATTTCCAGTCTAAGAATAAAATTGGCCACTGCAAACTAACGCACCCTTTTCTTCTAAACAAAGACCAGCCTCCCACCTGTACCATCTGCTAAACACCAGCAACTATCATTGTGGACTGTTCACTGTATTCCAAGAGTAGACAATAAGCCAGAATCTCGGATTTCTCTGTGCCGTGAACAAACCAGACAAAATAATAAAATCTCTAGTTTTTTTAAGGATATTAATTTCCTTCGTAAAGTCTAAACATTGTAAATTTCTGTTAATGTTGAAATAATTACTTTCTCTACACGTACTATGTACATAGTGTATAGAGAAGGTATTGTATTGCGCCGAGATTTAATCGGAAATACATGTTTTGGGTCTCTTTGAATCTAAAAAAGCCATTTTTAGAAAAATGTTATGTGTCTGCCTGTCTGTCAGCGTGTATGTGTGCATGTGAACCCAAAAATATAAGTATCATTACACAAAAAATGTAGATCTCATTAAAACACACAATTTATGACATATACACTTTTTCGTAGGGTTAACCGTTTGCGAGATATTCCGGATTATTGGTTTTAATATTAAGCCACTTAAACCTTTCACAAACGGGAGGACATCTTTTTCCTCGTTTCTCGTTTGTTTGCTCCTGGCAAGCAAAGAGGTTAGAATTTCAAATGTTTCATATAGCGGCAGGCTTTTAAAGGGCATGTGCATTTTCTTATTTCCGTTCTATTTAAAGAGCTATAAATAAGTCTAATTCTGATTATGTTTATCTTGATTATCATGATGTAAATAACGGATTAATGTTTTGAATAAAAGGTTTCATTACCAAACAGCTAAAGGACATCATGTGAATCGAACAGTATTGAATTTTTTCCTTCTATTTACAAGAACCAAGTAATAAGGACAGTTTCTGTTAATTTTTTATCTCGATTATCATGAAGTAGATAGGAGAATAAGTTTTACAACAATAATCCTTTGCAGAGATGTAGAGAAAGTCGTGTGAATGGAACAAAGGATTTTTTTTGTATAATGTTCGAAATAAGGTACTAATTGTACAATTATGCAAGGTCGTGATAAAACCAGTCAATGGGAAAAAAAAATCTGACGTGTTCCATTCACATGACCTTCTCTACTTCTCTGTAACACATAATTGTTAATAAGCCTATTCTTCTATCTACTTTGTGCTAATCGAGAAAAAATTAGCAGAAATAGTGTTATTATCTGCTTCCTTGTAAATAGAAGCGAAATAAGGGAATACCATAGGTTAAAGTGATAGTCAAAAGCTGGTTGCTATGTGACTGAGGTTCCTTTGTTTGGACAGGAGAGACAAATTCCTGTATGAGGAAAGCATAGGCTTTTTAAATTCGAAACCAATAACAAGTAATATCTCATAAACGATCAACTCCACGAAATTAATGTATATTACATAAATTGCGTGTTTTGACGAGATCTGCGTTTTTTGTTAAGTAGGTTTTTGTCTATCCCTCTTGATTTATCACTTATGCAAAATTCCGTAAATTCATCCAGAATAAAGAATTCTTCAGAGGTAAATTCCAGAAAATTCAGGATATGCATTTTATTTGTTGTGTAAATATCTTTAATATGCGTTTATTAATCAAAATCGTTTGAGTCATTTTTGAGAAAATAAAAATTTTTGAAAATTGTTTCATGTAAATGGCGGTTTGGGGTAGGGGGATTTTCTTGAAAATCTTCGTGTTGCATCCTTGGACGATACCAAACTTAAATACCAAGTTTGGTATTTAACAGTCTTTTCGTTTTTGAGCTTTGTTGCCACAGACACACATACGCACACACGCACACACATGGACCTTTTCCCAACAATTGTTTCTTTGTGGATTCAGGGGGACCCAAGACATGTATTTCCGATGAAATCTCGGCAGCGAATTTTTGGGTGGAATACAATACCTTCTCTATACACTATGTATATACTACGTGCAGAGCAAGTAAAAAAACTGAGAGATGTCAGCCATGACCACAGACGGCTAAGCTACGGTCCATCGTTCTACGGATCCTCTACGGATCCAAATGCTCCGCTAGGGGTCGAAGTGATACATCTCGCTCCAATTGGTCATTGTGAATGTGAAATGATTAAACATTAATTCAAAATCTTCTCGGGCTTCTAGCCAGGTAAAAACTTGGCTTGACACCAACGTTTCGAAGAAGTTCACCCTGAAGACGAGGAAGATGCACTTCTTCGAAACGTTGGTGTCAAGCCAAGTTTTTACCTGGCTAGAAGCCCGAGAAAATTTTGAATTAACACGTCGCCAGGAAAGCTTTAGTTCTTATTTTGATTAAACATTATTCTATAAATTTACTGGTTTGAAAATACAGCTTATTAATCCGCCAAACTGCAATCACTTGCCTTTGTTACAATGTTATAGTATGTTCTATTATGACAGCCATCCAATTTGCAGAGCATAATGCAGATGATCCTTTGTTCCTTTAGAGTGGGAAGCTTATCGCTAAGCACATGAGAGCATGCCATAGATGAGAAACAGAGATTCGTGCATCCTTTGTTTCCAGAGTCTCTATCAGTTTCTGGTTGCCTGTTGCAAACTTGTACTAATAAGATATAATTCTATATTATCTGCGTTAGTTTCATCTTGAGTGATGCTGTCACAGATTTGACCCTATTCCTCACGGTAACACTGGAATTTTTACTTTCTCTACACGTACTATGTACCTACATAGTGTATAGATAAGCTATTGTATTGCACCCAAAATTCGATATCGAAATTTTACCGGAAATATGTTTTGAGAACTCCTGAATCCAAAAAAAAAAGCATTTTTAGAAATCGGTGTGTGTCTGTGTGTGTCTGCCTCTCTGCCTGTCTGTCAGTGAGTGTGACTTTGGGCACCATAACTCGAAAACGAAAATTCGATAAAATATCAAATTTGATATATAAGTTTAGTATCATCCAAGAATGCGACACAAATATTTTAAAAAAAAAATTACCCCCAACCGAAACTACATGAAAAAATTTTCGAATTTTTTATTTTCTCAAAAATGGCTCTAACAATTTTGATTAAACTTGTGTATTAAAAATAAGTGGCACCGTGGTTGAGCGGTTAGACCACTCGCCTCTAATCTAGGCGGCCCGGGTTCGAGCCCATGTGGCCGCATGAGGGATTCGTGGTGGACAAAGCGGGTTTTCTCCGGGTCCTCCGGTTTCTCCCGCCACTTATTCCACCAATTGCTCCATCATCACCTTTCCAGTCATTAATTCTGCATACACTTCATATCATCCACTTCATGTTCATGCCTTTCTACCGGCCGACCCCTCGTAATAGGTTCTCCATTCTGTGGTTTCGTGCCGTTGGCTCCCCGACAAGCTTCTGATACCTAGCTATTGTCTTGTAAGCTCTAATGGAGTATCAGTCCTACATATACGGGAAGGGTAAGCCGTATACGAAATAAAACGTGCATTAAAGATATTTACACGACAAATAAATTTTATATCTTGAATTTTCTGGGAATAGCCTCTAAGGACCTCTTTATTCTGGATGAATTTTGCCCAAGTTTTCTTAACTGTTAAACCGTAAAAGATAGACAAACTCTTACTGCACAAGAACTGTACATCTCGTCAAAACACACAATGTATGTCCGTTACATTTTTGTTGTGGAGGTAACCGTTTCCGAGATATTCCTTGTTATTGATTTCAATTATAGTAAAGTACTTACACTTTTCTCAGACAGGAGGTGTCCCTTTTCCTTTTGTTCTACTCTTGGCCAAGCAAAGAAGCGATTTGCAATGACAGTTGCGTAACGACAGATTTTAAAACATTTCGCTATCATTTTCGCCTACTGTATACCCTTAGTTCCCTTCTATTTATAAGGAACTAAGTAATAACATTCTGCTAATATTTATCTGCATTAGCATGGTGTAGAAAGAAGAAAATGTTTTGTAAGAAGCTTGTGTGCAGAGCATCAGTGAGTGTAACCCATCAGATTTTTACTCTCTTTACCAATTACATAGTACGTAAATAGAGATGGTATTGCATTCCACCCAAAAAAATTTATACCGAGATTTGACCGGAAATACAAATTTTAAACACTCCTGAGTCCAAAAAAAAAAGTGTTTTAAAATGTGTATGTTTCAGTGAACAACATAATTCTGAAATGAAAAATAAAATACCAAACTTTATTTAGCAGCTTACAAAAATGTGACACCAACTACCCTTTAATTTTCTATAAAATGATCCCATCAATTTTGATTTCCTCAAAACTGGCTCTAACGATTTTGATTAAAATGCTATATGTTTAACATATTGTCATAGCAAATTGCATATATATAAATAATACAATTGTAAATAATGTATACAATATTCTGTGAATCCTGTGAATTTATTTTTTATTATGGATGACTTTCGCATAATTGATAAACTGTAGTATGTAGATAATATCTTACTATAAAAATGTCTTCAAAGCACACACTTTTTGTGAAATACATTATTTGTGTATTAGCAATTTTTGAGATATTCCTTTTTAATGGTTTAAATTGTCCAAAAGTTAATTATTATCCTCGTCATGGAAGGAAAACGGAATTTCAAAGTCATCGCATACGAGCAGCTGTTAAAATATTTTGCCATGGCAAGAGCCTAGTAAGTTTCCGTAATTCTCTTTAATCTACAGGGTAATGTGCAATAAAGCCATTTATGCTAACGTTTATCTCAATTAGCATGACACACAAGAATAAGATTTTATAATAGTTTGTAGCAGAAAGGTAGAGAAATTCATTTATTGCAATTGTAAGGTATTTGGTTGGTTTAAAAGTTAAATATCCCAGCTTATTTTCACAGTAACCTTCCTACTTGATTGAAGATATAAAGGTAATTTAACCTCTCTCTGTCTGTCTGTCTGTCTGTCTCTCTCTCTCTCTCTCTCTCTCTCTCTCTCTCGCTCTTTCTCTCTATTTAGTGAACTTGAAGAGGGTTGCTCAGTCTTAACAGCAAATTTAAACATTCATATTCTATCATGTAAATACACCAAACATTTTAATAATAACAATTACATTCATTTTTACTTCCTCTAAGATAATGCAGTTCACCCAAAAATTAGATACGAAATTTTATCGGAAACACACGTTTAAGCGTCTGCTGTACCAAAATGAACATATTTATAAAAATGGTCCATGTCTGTATGTGTCCGTGTGCCTGTGAGCACAATAAATCAAAAAAAGTTGGTAAAATGCCAAACTTGCTATTATTATTTAGTATCTTCCGTACAAAGATTTTGAGAAAAATCCCATGCACCAAACTACCCGTTACATTGAAACATTTTTGAAAAAGTTTATTTTATTAAACCTGACTCTAACAATTTTGATTAAAATACTGTTTATTAAAGATATTAATTAACATGACAAATGTATATCTTTAATTTTCTGGGAATGGACATTGAAGGCCTCTTTATTCTTGATGAATTTTACTAAATTTTGCTTAACTAGTAAAAATTGCTTCACAAACACACAATTTATGACATACACATTTTTTTCGTGGGGCTACCATTACCGAAATATTTCTTGTTATTAGTTTCAGTTTTTAAATACTTAACTTTCGTACGTAAATTTGTAAACTCCTAGCCATGCAAAGAAATGGATTTAATCCACATGGCAATCAGCTTTTAAGAGATTTCACTATGGCTTTAGCTTAGTATATTCCCTTCTACTCACAAGAAAGCAAATAAGAAATACAATTTCTGCTAACATTTATCTTGATTAGCAGGAAAACTTGTCACGTGAATGGAACACTTCAGATTTTTGAAAAATGCAGTGTAAAATACAATGACGAATAGAACGTTATGGAGGGGCAGCAAATTCGGGGGATGAGAAAAACCACTCTAGAATTCCTCTACAAAACCCATAGAAATCCGCGACAAAAACCAAGATTATTCCCGGGATCAGCATTGCAACCTTCCAAATGCGAGTTGTATCAAGGAATTACCTGACTCGGTCTAAAAGATATACATCGCAGATATAGAAAGAGAGATTAGTTTGGAAATGCCCTATTCTTATGCAGTGTGGTTGGTGAAACAGAATTTTCGCGCAGCCGCCAAGGTTAGCCACTACACTTTTGAGATGAGTATGCCTTGTGTGGACTAAATGTGCACACAAAAATAAGATTTTGTAGTGTTAAATGTTAAATTAAGCAGTAAATTTAGACTGTACGTTTTAAACTAGTATAATTCTCAATACATGTGTGGTGTTGGTTGAGACAGTACATGTCTTGCCCCGGGGAAAAGCATTATTCAGAAGAGAAAATATAAACGTACAGTGAAAATGGGAATGGTAGAAAGACTTTTAACATGTATAAGTCACGAGCTCGGGGTACAAGATACAGCTACTTCAGAGCGTTGAACAGAGGGAAAGGGGTGAATATGCCCTGCCCGAGGGGACTAACGGGACAGCAAGCAATGCTCTCCGCTGGTCAAGGGGACGCTTTCTGAGGCACTTGATAAAGGACCTCTGCACAACCAAGATGTGATATTTAGAATCTGTGGTGGAGTCGAACAGGCTACCTTTTAATTGTGAGGTATTTGACGAAGAATCCCCGCACGACCATGATGTGATATTTGAGCGCGTGGTGTAACCCTTAGTTGTGGCGGAAGTAAGTGATTTTAAGACCGATCATAGTACGAGACATAACACCGCATCAAATGAATAAATAATAGTCGCATGCGAGTAAAGTGCAACGTCAAAGTAGAAAATTAAGAAGTATAAGCGTGTGTTCAACGGCGGGAAAAGGCCGAACTAAATGAATAAAGCACTTGAGTCTCACCACTACCTGAAAGAGTTTCCATTCTGCTGAAAACCCTGAACAAAGCCAACCACATATCCACGCTATCCCCCTATAACCATAACCTGCACCCGGAATAAGAACCCGTTACCTCCCCATTGTGCGGTTTTCGAATAGCAGAAGCAATAAACAAGCAAAGGGAAACGTTTCAGTACACAGGCTAGTGTACTTATTTAAGTGATTTTTCAATGCTATACTTGAATAAGTATGCTATACATTATCAACAGAACGATTCTGTTTGTTAGATTTTAAATTCCAATTCTGAAAGACCTTAGAGAAGCTTGGTAAAAAGTAATTCGCATACAAAATTGGCAACCTACTCCGGCTTCTGCTGTATACTCATAACATTTTACATCCGATGATTGAACTTAAAGGGCCAACCAGGAGACTAAGAGAATGAGAAATTCATTCTGTGTTTCCTGCTTCTCCCTCTTATTTGCAGAAATTGTGTGCCTTATTATTGATGGCATGTGTTTGAAAGAACATGCAGGATATTCAGGAAATAGAATTATAGGTTATGTAGGCTTGGGAAATGAAATGCAATAGTAATTTCCAATGCTGTAATATATGTTATAGCCTTTTGTTAAATTAATAGTAGGCTTAGACCAAGAATTAATAATACCAAATAATGCAATAATACCAATTTATCAATAGTAACTTCTGACAGGCTAAAAATGTGATTGTATTAAATATTCCTTCAAATAGAGATCCCTCCCCTTCAATTGCTCTTTGTTCTTTACTTCCAAAACGTGGAAAAACAATTAATTTGATAGATGTTGCGTATGGTAAATATGGTAATTTGTAGTGCCACAAGATGGCGGCGGTTGCAAGACTTGCTTTAGTCCTGTGGTATGCATACAGAAAAACAGATATTGACAGGCACGATGGAGTGCAATTCCATATGTTCGCGCTCACGTCTACACCTATAAGCTATTTTTATTTTCTCTAGCACGTCGCACCATGTGCATAGTAGGCAGAGAAGGTATTGTATTCCACCCAAAAAGTTGATGCCGTGATTTCACCGGAAATACATGTTTTCAAACTCCCTGAAGCAAAAGCATTTTAGAAAACAAAGGGTTAGTTTAAAACCAAAATTGCTACTTAGGTTTAGCTTAGGTTTCCAACGATGCGACTCAAAGATTTTTAGAAAATTTCCGCAGCGCAATCTATCTTTCTATGAAACATTTTTCAAAATTTTCGATTTTCTTAAAACTAGATTAAATGATATTGATTAATATGCCGTATATTAACGACGTTTACATGGTAAGTCAAATGCATATCCTAAATTTCTTAGCAATAGCTCCTGAAGTCCTCTTCGTTTGGAATGACTTTTACATAATTAGTAAACCGCAAGAGGAAGGCAAAAGCTTACTACATAAAAAATGTAGATCACGTTAAATCACGCAGTTGATGGTACATACAGTTTTGGTAGGAATCTCATTTCAGAGATATTCTATGTTATTGCTATTAATTTTAAAATACTTAAAACTTTATAAACCGGGAAGTCCTCGACCATTTCACATCTCATTTACTTTTTTCCTGGTTATGACAATCGTATATCGACAGCTTTTAAAAGATTTGTATATTTTCTTATGCCCCTTCTGCTTACAAAGAAGTGAGAAATAAGACCATTCTGTAATGTATATCTTTATTAGCATCGTGTAGATAAAAGAATACTCTTTTGTAGGAATGGTACCAGTATTTGAAGAACAGATAGAGAAAGGCATATAAATGGAACATCCGATTTTTTTCGAGAAGTTTTCATAATGTTACTCCTTAGCGAAATCTTGAAGTCAAATTATTGGGAGTAATAAAATTTTCCTCTACTTTCCTCAGAAAGTAAAGAATCCATTGTGCTTCATTCAAACGACTTTTCTAACTGTCCTAAAAACAAACCATTCTTTCAAAATAGTAGTCTTCTTTCTACTTGATGCTAATCGTTTTGGTACTTAGTTCCTTATAACTAAAAGAAAAATAAACAAATACTAGGCTAAATCAAATCTTTTAAAAGCTGGTCACTATTCTGATGAAATTCGGTTCTCTTTGCATGGCCAAAAGTTAAACAAAAGTAACAGGAATTAAACATTTTCATTTAAGAAATATATAAGAATTTTAAAATTGAAACCAATAACAAGGTTTATTTCGGAAATTATTAACCCTATAAAAATCTGATGTGTTCCATTCACATGACTTACTCTACCTTTCTGCAAATAGCCTATTCTTAGAAAAGAGTATTCCTTTATCTACATCATACTAATCGAGGTAACGGCAAAAATTGCCTTAATACTTGCTTCCTTGCAAGCAGAAGGTAAATAAGGGAATACACTAGGCTTAAGTCATAGTCAAATCTATCTCTATGTAAAACAATTGAAATTCAGTTCTCTTTGCGTGTCTACGAGTAAAACAAAAGAGGTAAAAAACGAAAGATGATTTCCCATTTGAAACATGTTTAAGTATTTTAAAGCCAAAATTAATAATAAGGAATATCTTGGAAACGGTTAACTCCACAAAAATGTATAGTATACGACATAAATTGTATGTTTTAGCGAGAACTGCAGTCTTTCAAGCCTAGTATAGAATGGGACACTGAGAACTACAGCAGTCAAAGAGGGTCCATAAATAAAACTCCATTTTCATTTCCATTTTGCGAGAACTATATATAGAGGGGGGATATATATTGTATTAAGTTTTCGTCTATCTCATACAGTTTACCAGCTGCACAAAAGTTGTCTAGAATGAAGCGGTCTTCAGAGGTATTCCCAGAAAATTCAAGATGTACATTTTATTTATCTTATAAATATCTTTATTCGAGAGTATTTTAACAAAACTTTTACTACGTGATTTTTTTATAAAAATCATCGAGACCGTTAAAAATATAAAAGTCTTAGAAATTTTTCCATTAAAACGGTAGTTTTTTGTGGAGGGATTTTCCCGCAAATCTTCGTGCTGCATCTTTGGAAGATGGTGAGCTAAAATTTCAAGCTTGGTATTTAACTGACCTTTCGCTTTTGATTTATCAGTTCACAGACACACGTACATACAAATAGGTCTTTTTATAAAAACTTTTTTTTTGGAGGGGTACAGGGGTCCTAAAGCGTGAATTTCCAGTGAAACCTCGGTGTCGAATTAGCCTTATTGTGTATGAAATAGAGAAACTAAAAATACGCATACTTCTCTTTTGCTTTAATGCACATGGAGTAACTAAAGTGTACACGGTTTTGCAGTAAACCAAACAATGTATGCTCCTCATTAAGCTCTTTTGTTTCTCTCTAGTTAAGGAAGCTGCAGGTAGGTGACGCGATGTAGTTCGCTTTTTTCTTAATTTCATTACTTCTCTCTTGCATTGTCCCCACTTGTACAGTACTGGGACAGCTCAAACATGTTCATGAAAAACTAAGAAAAAGAGGGAAAAAGTTATTTGTATTCTGTCCTTCAGATTTCCCCTCTTTCGTATGTACCTTCATTTGCATTTTTTCTCCTCAGATTTTTCAGATGGAGCGTTATTTGCATATTCACTTTCCTACTTCCCAAACATTTAGGTCGTGTTTCTTTTGAAATGGAACACCGTGTAGTTTATTTAATGAGAAATTCCCCTAAAATGGATGTTTACAAAAATTAAATGCCCGAAAACACATAAAAGCACCGGATTTTAGGTGTGTTTTCTACTCTGCAGTACGTACTACAATAGCATCGATCCCTTTTTTTGTTCATAGTCGGCTTATTCCTGCCGTATTTAGAACTGACACGCCCTAGGTCTTACGAGCGGGTGCCTAGGGGTCAGAGGCCTGTTGGGGGGTCAGCGGTACGAAACCACAGAATGGAGAACCTGGAATGAGCTGTTGGTCAGTCCATGAGCGTGAGGAAGTGGATGATATGAAATACAAGCTAAATGAATGATAGAAAAGGTGATGATGGAGCAATTGCTGGAATGAGTAATGGGGGAAACCAGTGCCGCTTCGTCCACCACGAATCCCATATTCGGGCACTGGAATCGAACCCGGTCCACCTTATTTATCCATGCAGGTACAATAATTGAAAAGGTTTTGAATCTTTGTAATTAATGCTAGAGATGATATATAAAGCTCGTTTATATGTGTTGCCTAATCATTCGGCTATCTTGTAAGTAGAGACAGGCAAAATGTGAAGGTAAACTTTACAAAGCGTATAAAATAGATGTTTTGCAAAAACAAAATCTGTTGTATGACAGTAACCAAAAGGAATTTCCCGGTAGCAGAAAGGTGAGCAACACTTCTAACTAGGTATTCGTTGAAGGATGGTTAAGCTGTGGATTTTGTGGGCTAGGAAAGAAAATATTTACTGTGAATTGTTGTCACTTGTGAGACAACCAATACCGAAAACTATTGCTTTCAGCTGCAGCAACTGAAGATAAACGTTCAAGAGAAAATGTCTGAATTGGTAAGCCTGAAATAATCGCCTTCTGTGACGACAACGCAAGTCCTTAAACATCAATCTCGAGATTTCGATCGAAACCTGTTGTCCAAGTAATATATTCTCCATGCATTGACCAACTTGGACTACTACCTTTACAGAGCAATGCGCACTTTTCTCTAAGCTTCACTTTTTGAGGGCTACAGGCTCACATTCAGTTTCTTATATTTATATTAATTTATTTTATTTATTTATGGACGCTCTATAACTGCTGCGGTTCTCAGCATCCCATTCTATATTGGTCGTGAAAGACCGCTTAATTTTGCGCAGAGTTCTCTTTGTCAGACTTGAGAATCTTTTATGTGCCGTAAAGCAATGACACGGAACCACCGACTTTACTTCCCTTCCGAAGGAAGCCGTGCTAAGGATTTTACGCCGGAAAAAATTCGTAGCCCTCCTCCGGGTTTGAACCCACGATCTTGGGAACCAGAGGCTAGCATGTTACCCTAGACCACGGAGGACGACACTATAGGCTCAACATGGAACAGTTAATCACAGGAAAAGATCTTATAATTTGGAGAAATATATTCCAGGGATTAAGAATGATCGCGGATTGAGCCTCCGTCACTGATCAGTGCACCGCATATAGCCCCTGTGGCCCTTTTCGTCTTACGTCATTCCTGGAGGAGGATTGAGGGAAGGTGAGATTTGTATGAACGACGGGTGCAGGTATAGACGGAGTTCCTAACGTTTACAGAGGAATATCTCTGACGCCACCCGCTCCCTACTGACGAGCTCCACGGCTCCGATGGTCTCCTCCCCCGCCGAGGGAACCAGGGCCACCAGAATAAACGCTTAAAGCCCAGCATTCAACCGCAACCCCCGCCCACGAATACCGCTGCCCGACCTTTCAGCCCTGAAACAGACGATAAGGAAATAATGGGAACAGGAACTGGTGGACGGGTCACTCAAGGGATATAGTGAACCTACCCAGCATTCGCCTCGTCATGGGTAACCTCCGAAAGATATCCATAAGTCAGGTAGGCTGACCAGGGTAATTGAACCCATGACCTCCCGAATGCGAGCCGCACATGCCATTGGCAACTCCTAGAAAATATTTTAGTTTTTATGAAAATATCTTATATGGTGTTTTAATCAAATAAATTGATGCTTTTGTTGATAAATTAAAAAAGTATCGAAAACATTATTAAATAAATGGAGTCGGGAAAATTTCCTAAAAGCAATTGTCTAGTTAAAATATAAAATGGTTGATGTCTATGGACATTTGCCTTATTAAGATATGCTGTTTACAGAGAGGAGCACTGATGTTTTTCTAAAACTGATTCCATTTTTAAGTAAAAATGACTAAGAAATATATTTCCGCTCAGATTTTGGATTGAATTTTATATATAAAACACAGCACTTCCTCTAATTACTGTAAATAAGGAGTAGATAAAATAAAAATGAGAATATCACATTGTTTTTTCTTTCCTTCAGTTTAACATTCCTGGCAGGAAGAATGCCATTGTGACATTGAAGTTGCAAATTTTAGTTTGTTCTACTGAAAAAAACATTAAAAACAAAAATATCCGGGCGTCAGTTTTTAATATCTGTATCTGCGGAAAAAATTAGAAAGTTTTAAACTGTTATGGCTATTTCCTCCGCTCAACGATCAGCAAAATAGTGGCCGTACATCGTTTCTTTTTCCATTATGGCTGGCTCTAAGGGGAAAAACTCAAGAGTTAAAAATCGCAAATGTTTGTAAGTTTTCTCGTATAATATTTTAACATCCCATATACGAGTGCACAGTGAATTGAATATTATTAGTGAATCATTCTAATTTGTACTTGTCGAACTTTGGCTTATAGAAGAGAAAGCCCTGACATAAGTAGTTTTATTTTCGATCTACTTTCACTAAAATAGATCACTACTTGGTCTGTAACACCTCGTGACAATAGCCCCATGTTTGTTTTGAGCTGTATGTTTATGTTACACTAACATATTCGGCAGCTACTCTATCATAAATGTACTGCAGGCGTACATAGTTCTTAGGCGTTAGTAGTTAAGCGAATGAATATATGAGAAAACCTACTAGTAGGACTTGGAGAACTAGATCATCCTGTGAGAGCCGGAAACTTTTCCTACCATTTTTTAGAAACATTCCAAAAGTTTTCCGTGTGAAGGGTAGTTTGGGATGGGGGGATTTTCTTGAATAGCTTTGTGTTACATCCTTCGGTGTTGAGTTATGCTTCCATAGACACAGCACACACATACATAGAAACATATTGACCATTTTCTAAAAATGCTTTTTCTGGATTCAGGGGGTATCTAAATGTATATTTTCTGTGAAATTTGGAGATAGATTTTCGTGTGGAAATACAATACCTTCTCTGCCTTATATATATCGTAAAAATCTGGTGTGATACAATCACATGACTTTCTCTAGCTGTTCTACAAACTTCTTACAAAATATTATTCTTTTTGCTACACCATGTTAGTCGAGAACATTAGCAGACTATTCTATTTTTTAGTTCTTTATAAATAGAAGAGAAATAAAGGACTACTCTAGGCTAAAGCGATAGTCAAATGTTTTAAAATCTGTCCTTACGCAATTGTCTTTGCTTGGTCAGGAGTAGAGCAAAAGGAAAACGGATACTTCATTTCTGAGAAAAGTATAAGTACTTCTCAATTGAAATCAATAACAATAAATATCTCAGAAACCGTTACCTTCACTACAAAAGTGTAAAGGACATATATTGTATGCTTTAGCGAGATGTACATTTTCAAGTAGTAATTTTTTGTCTATTTCTTACGGTTTAGCAGTTAAACAAAATTCGGCAAAATTCATCCAGAATAAAGAATTCTTCAGAGGTAATTCCCAGAAAATTCAAAATATACATTTTATTTGGGATGCAAATAGCTTTGATATACGGAATTTTAATCAAAATCGTTAGAGCCATTTTTAAAAAAATCAAAATTGTCGAAAACTTTTCCATGTAAATAGTAGTTTGTATTGGGGGGATTTTCCTTGAAAATCTTTGTGTCGCATCCTTGGAAGATATTAATACTTATATTTGGTATTTTCGTATTTGAGCTATGCTGCCCACAGATACACACACGCGCGCACGCAGATCTTTTTCTAAAAATGTTTTTTTCGAATTCAGGGACCACAAAACATATATTTCCGGTGAAATCTCGACATCTAACTTTTGTGCGGAATACAATACCTTCTCTATAAAATATGTACACTGTACATATGGTCTAGAGAAAGTAAAAATATGTTGTTTAGTGGTAAAAACAGAAAGTTCAAATGGGTCGTTGAGATTTAAAATTTCAGGATTCCGCTCAGCTGCCAAAGAATAGGAATTGCTGAGCAGTTTGTGGGGATGTGCTACTACAAACTATAAAATACCTCACAGACTGCAATTTATAGCCTCCCCCCATTAAACTGCTATCACCTGCCCGCACGTGTCGTAACTGCTTATACAGAACAAGAAGGTGAATCTTGGGAGTTTCCGTGACCATAAAGCCAATTATTGCATAGGAGGAGTATCACTTTAGCCTTGGTTGGCAGTCTGCCTAGAAGATATACTTTGATGTAAAACCCGGTTCTCCAGAATGAGCTTGTGCAATGGCCGGCTCTTTTTCTACGGGTTTCCAAATAAACTATTCTTAAAATAGATTCTTCTTTTATCTACATCATGATAATTAAAAAATACACACGGGCCGCACCATGGCCGAGTGGTTAGACCACTAGACGGACCAGGCGACCGCATGTGAGATTTGTGGGGGACAAAGAGGTGCAGGGGTGGGTTTTCTCCGGGGTTCTCTGGTTTCCACCGCCACAACATTCCACCGGTGCTCTATCTAGTCACTAACGAAATAAGCACAGCGTATGCACAATTACAAAACTAGCTACTGATTGAACCTGGTAGGTAAGCTTATTCTCTATAAAATAAAGGTTCTGTAAAATAAAAAACAAAATGTTAAACCATATTTCTTTTAATTTAAAATCTATACTAATTATACCTATCAGTTTACTTTCCCTACACGTACTATGTGCATAGTGTATAGAGAAAGTATAGTATTACACCCAAAAATTTGTTACCGAAATTTCACCAGAAATAGATGTTTCGAGACCCCCTGAACACAAACAGTGCATTTTTAGAAAAATATCCGTGTGTGTCTGTGAGTGAGTGTGTGTGTGTGTGTGTGTGTGTGTGTGTCTGGCTCTATCGATTTTCATTACAATATCATATATTAAAGATATTTACATGACAAAATATATCTTGAATTTTATGCGAATGGCCTCTGAACACATCTTTATTCTGGATGAATTAAGCAGAATTTTGCTTAACTAGTAAACCATAAGAGATGAACAAAAATTTACTAAACAAACAAGAGCTTGTTTAGACACACAATTTGTGATATATATATATATATATATATATATATATATATATTTCATGAGATATTCCATGTTATTGGTTTCAGTTTTAAAATACTTTTCTCATACGGGAAATTGTCAACTTTTTGCCATACAAAAAAAAGGAACTTCAATCACACAGAAATCAGTTTTTAAAAGAGTTTTCTCCATTAGCATGAAGAAAATAGAAGAATAAGCTTTGTAACAATAATTTGTTACAAAGGAGCAAAGAAAGACGTGAATGGAAGACGTAAGATTTTTTTCCGTTTATTCTGTAAAATAAAAACAAACCATGAACTGTTTTACTTGAAATTTAAAATCTATAATAATTATGTCATCAAAAATAAGAACTAAATATTAATTTGTTTTTCTCAGACGTTATTTTGTTACATAAGTCTTTTTATGTAGACGACCACAATTATGCATTGAGACACTGTAAAGAAAAGAAACAGCCAAACAGTAAAGCGCTGTGACGTCAGTTCACGTTTAACATTGTGCTAACTTACAAGCCGATGCTGAGGGGGAAAACACAATATGCTGTGTAACTTTTTATGAATCAAGTTATATATAGATATAACTAGGTTACAAATATGTGAGTAACTTACAGAAAACTTCTGAAGAGCGATGAGGACATGCACGATGTCTCCCATTCCCCTCTGGTGGCCGTATCGGCGACGAGAATCTAGAAGTAGGGTGAGAGGACTGGCGTCCCGAAGCCGGCAATGTGGGGGTGGCTGTTGTAAAGCATGTCCACTTCTGAGTCCCATCCCACTCTTTCCCAGTCCTGGAAACAGTGCCAACGTGCATTATTGGTAGGTATTACCGTCATTAAACTCTGATCCCAGCTGACTGCAAATCACAGAGCTATTAGAACACCTTTTATTGCTCCTAAAACACGAACTAGTATTTGACAATTAATAGTTATAGCCATCTCGGTTACCAGTAGTGACTTATATAAGGTCCTTCGGAAGTCACTTAATACTTTAATTCGCTATAAGCATTACACATGAGATAGGATAAAAGCAAAAGAATTCAATACTCCCTCTGTGATCGAGTGTTCAACGAGCTGCCTTCTCACCCGGAGGTCCCAGGTTGATTCCCTTTTGGGGCAGAGAATTTTTCGTTAACTAGGATTATTCACTATGTCCCACAGAGTCTGGAAGTATGCATGTGAGACTGATTATGTGTTTGAGAGAGACAAAACGATTTAAACCCAACGTGAAAAACCTACAGTTAACGAGTTGTTTCTAATGCAAAGCCCCCCTAGATGTTACAGGAGGCTAAATACATGAAACAATAAAAAAATCTGATGTGTTCCATTCACATGACTTTATATCTCTGCAACAAATTTAAGTTCCTTTGTTTGTATGGACACGAGTTCACAAAGTCCTGTATGAGAAAAATATGTTTTTATAGCTTAAACCAAAAACAAGAAATATCTAAAAAAACAATCAAATCCATGAAAAAAATGTATACAACATAAATTGTGTGTTTTAGTGTGCTCTACATTTTTTGTGTGGTAAGTTTTTTGCTCTCTCTTACGGTTTAGCACTTATACAAAATTCCGTAAAATTCACTCAGAATAAAGTAGTCTTCAGAAGCTATTCCCAGAAAATTCAAAATATACATTTTATTTGTCAGGTAAATATCTTTAATGATGATATTTTAATCAAAATCGTTAGAGCCACTTTTTAGAAAATCAAAATTTTCGAAAAAAGTTTAATGTAAAGGGTTATTTGCAGTGGGGGGATTTTTCTCAAAATCTTCGTGTCGCATCCCTGGAAGATACTAAGCTTAAATACCAAGTTTGATATTTTACCGACTTTTCGTTTTTGAGTTATTGTGTTCACAGACACACGGACACACTGACACACGGACACACACACGGATCTTTTTCTGAAAATACTTTTTTTGAATACAGGGAACCCTAGAACATATGTTTCCGGTGAAATCTCGGTATTGAATTTTTTGGTGGAGTGCAATACATTCTCTATACACTATCTACATAGTGCGTATAGAGAAAGTAATAAGAAGTCACTTAATGAGCCAATTTTTGTCCTTTTACTTTCTCTACACGTACTATGTGCATAGTGTATAGAAAAGGTATTGCATTCCACCCAAAAATTCTATTTCACTGGAAATACGTGTTTTGGGACCCCCTGAATCCAAATAAGAGGTATTTTTAGTAACATATCCATATGCCTGTCTGTGTGTGTGTTTCTGTGTCTGTTTTTGTGTGTGCCTGTGGGCAGCATAGCTAAAAATCGAAAATATCAAACTTGGTATTTAAATTTAGTATCTTCCAGGGATGCAACACAAAGATTTTCAAAAATATCTCCTGCCCCCCATACTACCCTTTATGTGGAAAAAATGCGAAAATTTTGATTTTCTCAAAAATAACGTTAACGATTTTGAATAAAATATGCTATATTCAAGATATTTACATGGCAAATAAAATATATATCTTGAATTTTCTGGGAATACCCTCTGAAGACTTCCTTATTCTGATGAATTTTGTGCAATTTTGTATAACTGGTAAACCGTAAGAGATAGATAAATCCTTACTACAGAGCTCATTAAAACACACCATTTATTTTATATACATGTTTTCGTAGATTTGGCCGTTTTTGAAATATTTCAGTTTTAAAATACTTACACTTTTCTCATACGGGAACTTGTCAACTCCTGGCCACGCGAAGAAACAGATTTCAATCCCATAGCAACCACATTTTAGATTATTTTACTTACGGTTTAGATTAGTGTATTCCTTTATTTCCCTTCTACTTATAAGGAACTAAATAATACGGCCATTTCTGCTATGTTTATCTGGATAAACATCAAGTAAATAGAAGAATATGCTTATTTCAATAACATGTTACAGAGATGTAGAGAAAGTCATGTGAATGGAACACCTCAGATTTTTTTTTTGATCACATGTTGTGATGGTATTTTGTTGGGTATATTACGCTACGTAAATAAAACCTTTTATCGCAGTATCAAAAAGAATACCCTAAAGCTAATTGAATAATTGTAGCAATGACTCCTATTTTGTTGTGTTTAGGATATAAGTTGTGCCACTTTTTTGAAATTATCAATAAATTTGCTTTAACTTTCTAACCTAAAACTGAACCTCAATAAGACAATTTATTTTTAAAAAGTTGTTGAATACTACATAAATGAGTAATAATAAGAAAAACAGAAACAAAAATGGTAATTAATGGTTGTAATAATAATTTTCATTTTCTTCTCCTAAATATTGGCTTCCCAGTTCATTTAACTTTTTTTACATCATTTGCTGTATATCCTACACGTACTTCACTAATGGCCTCTGCTGTGCTTCTATTATTTCCAGTTCTTTTGGTTCTGTTTTTATAATCTTTATGTTTTGAATTTACAGAATATCATGATTCATAATAGGAAATAAGCAGTTTGGTTGTAGTCACTAACCATGTGCAGCACCTGTCAGCCGTTTTCATTTTTAATCTCAGATGTAAACAAATGGTATAACTTTTATCACTGCCACATGTGACTAAAGATGCTTAATTACAATATAAAGGTTTTAAAATATATATATTATTTGAACGCATTTCTGTGACACACGAATGTGAAAGTGTAATACAGGCCTTAACAGTTATGGCTATCACTGTTAACAGTAGCGATTTATTTAGGGTTTTTCAAGTCACTTAAAATTTTAAACTGCTATAATTATTACAATATTTGAGATAGGATAAAAGCAAACGAAGTCACTTAATGACCAAATTATTGTCTTTTTACTTTTTCTATACTCACTATGTACATAGTGTATAGAGAATGTATTGCACTCCACCTAAAAATTTGATACCGAGATTTCACCGGAAATATATGTTTTAGGCTCCCCCATATCCAAAAAAAGCATTTTCACAAAAGGGTCCGTGTGTGTGTGTGTGTGTGTGTGTGTCCGTGTGTCCGTGTGTCTGTGAACACGATAACTCAAAAACGAAAGGTCGGTAATATACCAAACTGGGTATTTAAGTTTAATATCTTCCAGGGATGCGACACGAAGATTTTGAGAAAAATCCCCCCACCCCCAACTACCCTTTACATAGAACTTTTTTCGAAAATTTTGATTTTCTCAAAAATGGCTCTAACGATTTTGATTAAAATTTCGTATGTTAAAGATATTTACCTGACAAATAAAATATATATCTTGAATTTTCTGGGAATAGCCTCTGAAAAGTAGTTTAGTCTGGATGAATTTTACTGAATTTTGAATAACTGCTAAACCGTAAGAGATGGAATAAAATTTAATCCACAAAAATGTAGAGCACATTAAAACACACAATTTATGTTATATACATTTTTTTCGTGGAGTTCGTCTTTTTTGAGACATTCCTTATTTTTGATATCTGCTATGAAAAACGTATACTTTTCTCATAAAGGAACTTGTCATCTCCTATCATATAAACAAAGGAACTTCAATGACATAGCCGCCAGCTTTTGACTATTATTTCAACCTATGGTAGTCCCTTATTTCGCTTCTACTTACAAGGAAGCAAGTAATAAGACTGTTTCTACTATTTTTTTTCTGATTAGTATAAAGTAAATAGAATTAGAAGCTTTTTAAGAATAATTTGTTGCAGGGATATAGAAAAAGGCATGTGAATGGTTCACATCATATTTTTACTTTCTCTTTAGGCACTAGGTACATAGTGTATAGAGAATGTATTGCACTCCACCAAAAAATTCGATACCGAGATTTCACCGGAAATATATATTTTAGGGTCCCCTTTATCTAAAAAAGCATTTTTGGAAAAAGGCCGTGTGTATGTGTGTGTGTGTCCGTGTGTCCGTGTGTCTGTGAACACGATAACTCCAAAACGAAAAGTAGGTAAAATACCAAACTTGGTATTTAAGTTTAGTATCTTCCAGGGATGCGACACGAAGATTTTGAGGAAAATCTCCCCTCCCCCAACTACCCTTTACATGGAATTTTTTTCGAAAAGTTTGATTTTCTCAAAAATGGCTCTAACGATTTTGATTAAAAATTTTTATACCAAAGATATTTACCTGACCAATAGAATGTATATCTTAAATTTTCTGGGAATAGCCTCTGAAGAGTAGTTTATTCTGGATGAATTTTACTAAATTTTGAATAACTGCTAAACCGTAAGAGATGGACAAAAACTTACTACACAAAAAATGTAGAGCACGTTAAAGCACACGATTTATATTATATACATTTTTTTCGTGGAGTTCGTCGTTTTTGTGACATTCCTTATATTTGGTTTCTGCTATGAAAAACTTATACATTTCTCATGCAGAATTTGTCAACTGCTGTCCATACAAACAAAGGAACTTCAGTGGCATAGAAACCAGCTTTTGATTATCACTTTAACCTGTGGTACTCCCGTATTTCACCTCTACTTGCAAGGAAGCAAGTAATATGGCTATTTCTGCTAATGTTTTACTGATTAGCATGAAGTTAATAGAAATATAAGGTTTTTAAGAATAATTTGTTGCAGGGATATAGAGAAAGTCATGTGAATGGTACACATCAGATTTTTTATATTCTGTACACGTACTATGTACCTACATAGTGTATTCCTGAAATACATGTTTTGGGATCCACTGAATCCAAAAAAAATAGCATTTTTAGAAACTTGTCCGTGTATTTGTGTGTGCAGCTTAGCTCAAAAACGAAAAGTACGTTAAATACCAACTTGGTATTTCAGTTCAGTATCTTCCAAGGTGCGACACGAAGATTTTCAAGAAAATTGCCCCACCCCACTCTAAACTCTACATAGAAAAAGTTCGAAAATGTTTATTTTCTAACTATTTTGATTAAAATCTTTATATTTAAGAAATTTACATGACAAATAAAATGTACATTTTGAATTTTATGGGTCTAACCTCTGAAAACATATTTATTCTGGATGACTTTTGCTGGATTTTGCATAACTAGTAAACCGTAAGAGACACAATAGCTACATAAAATTGTCCTTATTTCACTTCTACTTATAAGGGACTAAGCAATAACACCATTCTGGTAATATTTGTCTTTCAATTAGAGCGTTGTAGATAAATGAACAATCATTTGTAAGGGTAGCTTTTGCTAAACAAATATGCTAAGCCATGTAAATGGAAAATAACAGTTTTTACTTTATTTACGCGTACTATGTGAAGAGAAAGTAAATCCATCCAAAAATTGGATGCAAGATTTCACTGTAAATATGTTTTGAGATCTCATGAATCCAAAACATGGACTACATATGGGCTAGAGAAATTAAAAGATGCTCTTTTTGATATCAGCGGGTGCCAAAATATGTATTGAAATCACGGTATTGAATACAATATCTTCTTCATCCGCTATGTACATTGTACATATGTGTTAGAGAGGATAAAAACTCTATAGTTAAATGTTCTTCCTGTGAGAATTGCCCAGATAGTTCATCTCGTTTAACTTCCACGTTTTTATCAAAACCTTTGTAAGCGAGGAAGCATCACTCGGTTAATTCTTACCGTTGTCCCTTGGGGAGTCGAAACCTTTAGCCCAAGATTTAGAGACAGCTGTTTTCGCTATAGCAACTGTCAGAACTCCGAGTTCTTAATCCCGGACTACATGAACTAAGCCCAAGGCAGAAATCTCTTCCTGTCAACATGCTACACTCCACCAGAGGCTTTCCTCTGCTGAGTTGCTTGCCAGATAACCTTCTGAAAGTCAACTTTATGACGTGCAGAGAAGTATTCGCAGCACAAATAATATAAAACAGCTTACATAACAAGAATAGCGATTAATTATTACACTTTAACATAAATATAGTAGTAAATAAGGTGTTGTGTTAATTCAAAAATTTCATACCGAGATTTCATTGGAAATACTTGTATCTGGGACTCCTTAGAACCAGAAAAAAATCTGATTTCTCTAGATGTTGCACAAACAACTTTTCTTACAAAAGAATACTCTTTTACCTACGACATGCTAATCAAGGTAAACATTACCAAAATTGTTCTTATTATTTATCTCTTTATAAGTAGGAGATAAATGAGGTACACAGGCTAATCTGATAGTTAAATCTTTTAAAACCTGGCCGTTATATGAAATAATTGAAACTCGGTTCTCTTTGTTTGATAGGAGTAAACAAAAGGGAGACGAAAAGGCTTCTCGTTTGATAATATCTTAATTAGCTTAAAACTGAAACTAATAATTCGGAATATCTTGGAAACGGTTAGCTCTACAAAAAATGTATATGATATAAATTATATGTTTTGAAAGATCTACTTATTTTTGTGTAGTAGGTTCTTATCTATCACTTATAGTTTACCATTTATACAAACGTTATACAAAAGTGATTCTAAAGCTATTCCCAGAAACTTCAACATAAGTATATATTTTTTTTGTCATAAAAATTTCTTAAATATATGGAATTTAAATCAAAATCGTTATATAAATATGTTTCACGTAAAGATTAGTTTGGGTCTGGGGAGGATTTTCTTTAAAATCTTTGTGTCACTTCCTTGGAAGATGCTGAAATTAAATACCAAGTTTGATATTTAGCCGACTTTTCATGTTTGAGCTATACTGCCCACAGACGTACACACGAAAATGTTTCTAATAATGATTTTTTGTTGTTTTTGTTTTTTATTTAGGAGGTGTCAGAGCACATACTTCCTGTGATATATTGGTATCGAACTTTTGGGTGGATACAATAACTTATCTAATTACTATGTACACTGTACATACATGCTAGAGAAAATAAAAACCAAAGACACTTTAGAAAGATGTCCGTGTGTATCATCGAAACCATCATTCATTCATCCAGAATGTAGAGGACTTCGGGGCTATTCCCAGGAAATGTAAGACAAGCATTCTATTTGCGTGTAAATATGTATCTCTGATGTGCGGTACTTTAATAAAAATCATTAGAGCCATTTTTGAGAAAATCTAAATGTTTGAAATTTTTCCATGTAAAAGATAGTTTGTCGTGAGGGGATTTTTCTCAAAATCTTCGTGTCGCATCCCTGTAAGCCACTAAACCAAAATACCAAATTTGTTATTTTTCCCGAATTTTCCTTTTTAAGTTACTGTGGTCACAGACAAACGATCACACATACATAAAGGACCTTTTCCTAAAAAGATACCAGATATCCAGTGTAATAGAGAAGGTATTTCATTCCACCCAAAAATTCGATATCGAGATTTCACCGGAAATACACGTTTTAGAAAAAGGTCCCTGTGTATGTGTCCATGTGTCCGTGTGTCTCTGAACACAACAATTCAAAAACAAAAGGTCACTAAAATACCCACTTGGTGTATAAGTTTAGTATCTTCCAAGGATGCGACACGAAGATTTTCAGGAAAATCCCCCCACCTCAACTAACACTTTACATGGAACATTTTTAAAAAAATTTATTTTCTCAAAAATGGCTCGTTTTTTATTAAAGTATTGTATATTAAAGGTATTTACACGGCAAATAAAACGCATATATTGAATTTTCTGGGAATCTCTCAAGACCTCTTTATTATGGATACATTTTGCTGTATTTTGGTTAACTAGTAAATCGTAAAAGATAGACAAAAAAACTGCGCAAGATATATAGACCGCGTTGAAACACACAATTTATGTGATTTACATTTGTATTCGTGGAGATGACCATTTTTAGATATTTCTTGTTATTGGTTTCAGTTTTAAAACACTTAAACTTTTCTCATATGGGAATTGGTCAATTCATGGCAGTGCAAAGAAACGGATTGCATTCACATGTTTCTAAAAGATTTGACTATCGTTTTAGCCTAGTGTATTATTTCCCTTCTACTTATAAGAAAGCATTTCTGTTAATGTTTATCTCAATTAGCATGAGACAGATGGAAGAATAAGCTTTTCAACAATAATTTGTTACAGAGATGTAGAGAAAATCATGTGAACGAAACACATCAGAATCTTTTCGGATACAAGGGACCCTAAACGTATATTTACAGTGAAATCTAAATATATATTGAATTGAATTTTGCGTGGAGTGCAATGCTTTCTGTACCTACAAAAATGGATACAGAGGGAATTGAAATGGTATTTACAGTAAAATCTCAGTATCTCAGTGTTTTGGATGGAATAGTATGCTTTCTCTACTTATGTACTATTTACGAAGTAGAGGAAGTAAAAGGACGTTTAAAATGCATTATTTGACATAATAATAGCTCCATGGCACGATAGCTCACAAGGAACCTTGGTCTACCGCCCGGTCGATATGTCCCTCATCTCAGTCCATGACAGACATCATGAATGGGGTGCAGTATTGGAGGGTGAGACGGTCAGCGCCTCGAAACCCCCCCCCGGCTGGTTGATGCGGTCCTCATGACCTGAAGCTCCTCAAGTAACTCCTCAATTGGCCCCCCAGGGATCTCATGAGGCTGGGTGCACCCCGGACCAAGTCTTCCAGAGGGTAAAAAATCCCCACGCCGGTACCGGGAATCGAACCCAGTCTCCCGTATTGTAAGCAGCTGCGCTACCACCGCACTAAGGAGACGACCTCATATTTTACATATTCTTAAATTATTCTGCAATCAACCAATCCCAAATTACACGTAATATTTGGAAGCAAAAGAAGGTCATGTATTGTTACTCCCTAAGGAGTACAATTCCCTTTTTATTAGCTTTATACGGCCTGCTGTTTGTAGCATGTTTAAGTGTATAGCGTGTTTTTATCGGCACCCTCCTGAGGCGATCCATAACATGCAACAGGCTTACAAGAAGATGCTTTCAAAGTTCGTCTCTCAGATCTGATACAAAACATGCTCGGAATATAAATGTATGATCATCACTTGGATTAGCGTTTCCCATAACATCTCTCCAGGGGCTTATTCTGAGTGCTAACTAGGCTAGCTGCGAAGCCTGGTAAATTCGTGAAGAAGGAACTTCTATTAAATTTATAAATAACGAAGATTCTATTCCAGATCGGTAGCCTGTTTGTTACGAACGGCTATATTTATATTTTGAGCCTTGGCAAACACTGATTGCTACAGGTGCCATCTGGTATTTCCACTGAAAAGTTTGACATTGTTGACCTTAACCTTCGATTATTTTGTCAACAGAGCGTTCTTTGCGCTGTTTACTGTGACTTTAAAATTGTGTCTCTTGAAAATGTTCATGCGATGATTTATTATGATTTTGGACATGGATTACTGTGAAATGCTGGTATAATCGTGTCGGTCCTTCACTCACTGAGGAAATTCCTGAAGGTTATCCAAAATCAGTTGCTGTGCCAGAAAACATTGATGTGCAAAAACTGATAGTGAAAGATCGTCATGCCAAATACTGTGAGATAGAGGCACCCTAGGCATTAGGTTCACCAACATATATAAAATATTTTATCATCATTTAGCCGTGAAAAAAGTTTGCTCTCGTTGGATCCCACATAACTTGACACAATCTATAGGGATGCTCGTGTCGATTGGTGCACACAAATATTCAAGAAATCAATGGTGGGACTTCAAAAGATGCACAAGATTTTAACAGGTGACGGCTCATGGATCTATGCATATGAGACGGAACGCAAACACCAGTCAAAAATGGTTATGTGGCAAAGGTGGCTTTAGAAGAACGTAAAACGGTCAGTTCTAAATGGTACACGGGCGTTTGTTTGCCGGTTGCCTTCGATGGAATAATGAAAACAAGTGCCGTCGTATCGTTCTTCACCAATACAATGCAAGTGCTCACACATCTCGTCTAACAACCGAGTATTTGAACGCTCAAAACATCGAATTGACGACATCCACCGTACAGTCCAAATTTGGCATATTTTTTTTTCAGAACATCAAGAATTAAATTAGTTTTTTCATTAGAAAGAACCGTTGATGCGTTCAAAAACCATGTTTTGGAGGTGTCTCAAGCAGATTGGAAAAATGCTATGACAGATGGTTCAAACGCATTCAAATGTATATTGGTGACAAAGAAGAATATTTCGAGAAACAGAAATGTGATTTTCAATAAAAAATTACTGTTTTTTTATTAATTAGGCTCAAAATATAAATAGTGCCTGTCAAATAGATTAAATTAAAGATTTACAACACAATTGTTAAACCTGTCATGATGTATGAAAGTAAAACCTGGATGATGACAGAAGATATACTCATAAGATGTGAAAGGAAAATGTTTGACGAAAACTTATCCACCGATAAAAGATAAAGAGAGGTGGAGAACACCCACAAATATAGTATTAAATGTGATATATAAAAAACTAATATGGTAATAGTTATTAGAGTTAAAAGAATTGAATGGGTTGGATATGTGATTAGGGTAAATAATAACAGCCTTGTTAAAAATAAAAGTGAGCGTAAACCAGAAAGTAGAAAAGGTAGATGAAGATCAAGATTAAGGTGGCCGAATTTTATGGGGAGGGAACTGCAGCGCACCGGGGATTAGAAGATTGAGGAGAACGGTAGAAAATAGAGAAGAACGGGACATCATCATTAAGAGTTATTTTCCAGAACGAGAAGAATCCCTTTATTCGTATTGCACATTTAACTTGGTGAGTGAATGTATTATTGTTTTGAATTCAAGCGCGAAACAGACGCTTTGGCCTCTGAAAAAAGGTCAGGTCTAGGTGAGCACCTAACGAAGAGGAGCATGTGAAACGTTTCACCTGAGTGGCTGGAAGGCACACTTCGCTACGAAGATCCACACTAGCATCTAGATGAGAATATCTAGTGCTGATTAAATGTCAAAAGTCTGGCACTCAAACTTATGAACTAGATCGGTATAAGGCTCAGGAGCGAAGGGAAATAAGACATAATCTTAGGGTTAGGGACTGGGCCGTGCAGAGCCGATTTAGTGTGATTTGGGTGTATCAGATGTTGACAAATTCCCGTATGAGAAAAGTTTAAAAACCAAAAACAAGGAAGATTTCGAAAATGATTAACTCCACGAAAAAAAAGGTATATGACAATGTGTGCTTTAACGAGATCTACATTTTTAATAAACCTCTATCTTTTACGGCTTATCAGATATGAAAAATTCATCCTGAACGAAAGGGTCTGCAAAGACTATTCGCAGAAATTTCAAGATACACATTTTATTTGCCATGTAATAATTTAATATACGACATTTTAATCATAATTGTTAGAGCAATTTTTGATAAAATAATTTTTAAAAATGTAAAGAGTAATTTGGGGTAGAGGGATTTTCTTGAAAATGTTCCTGCTACATACTGGGAAGATATTAAACTTCATACTAAACTTGGTATGTAACGGTCTTTTCGGTTTGGAGCTATGTTGTCCACAGACACACATCCGCGCACACACATACACACCGACCATTTTTAAAATGCTTCTTTTTGGATTCAAATGGTCACAAAACATGTATTTCCGGTAAAATTTCAACATCGAATCTTTTGGTGGTATACAATATCAGATTTCCCCAAAGTTTATCCCCTTATTATATCAGAGAAGTAATTCATAATATTTCGTGTTGGACATAGCATAAAATAAAAGATATAATTCCCAAATAGTATTTTAGTTATATTGTGATTGGAAAATGAAATATAATACGTTATTACTCTTATATAATAGAGGGGTACAAAATTAATGAAATGCGATTTTTAAGATTTGGTGTTCATGGTGTTGCTCATGGTGTTAAAATGTCATATTCCTAAAATTAATAGATTTCCCAAACTTTGAGCTATCCTATGTAACATGAGAGCAGGAACTACGATTATCAAATTAAATTCACATTAAATACAATATATATGTGTGTGTATTGCATTGTCATTTAATTTTTTCTTTCACACTGATTGTGTGTAGGACAAGGTTTGAAAAGGTTAAGTCCTGATTGAACAATCTGATGTGTTCCATTCACATGCCTTTCTCTACATCTCTTTAACAAATGATTGTAAAAATCTTAAGCTTCTATCTACTGCATTCTAATCGAGATAAATGTAAGCAGAAAGGAAATAAGAGAAATCACTAGACATTAAAAGTTGGTTGCCATGTGGGTGAAATCGTTTCTATGCATTGCCAAGAGTTCACAAATTCTCGGATGTGAAACGTTTAAAGTATTTTAAAACTGAAACAAATAACAGGCAATATTTCAAAAATGGTCAACTCTACTAAAAAAAAAAATTAATTACATAAAATGTGTGTTTTAACGAGATCTACATTTTTTGTATAGTAAGTTTTTGTCTATCTCTTACGGTTTACTAGATATGCAAAATCCAGCAACATTCATCGGGAATGAACAGGTCTTCAGAGGCTACTCCCAGAAAATTTAAGATCTACGTTTTATTTGCCGTGTAAATGTCTTTAATATACGGTATTTTAATCAAAATCGTTACAGCTATTTTTGAAAAAATCAAAATTTTAGAACTTTTTTTCTTGTAAAGGGTAGTTTGTGGTGACATAAACCTCCTCGAAACCTTCGTGTCGCAATCTTGGAAGATACCTAACTTATATTACCAAATTTGGTATTTTACCGACTTTACGTTTTTGAGTTATCGTGTTCACAGACACAAGGACACACTGTCACACGGACCCGCACGGACTGTTCTAAAAATGCTCCTTTTGGATACAGGGGACCCTAAAATGCCTCGGTAACGAATTTTGGATTCAATGCAATACCTTCTCTGTACACTATTTACATAGTGAATGTAGAGAAATTAAAAATGTAATGCCACGAATATGCCTTGTTTCCGTCCAGTTGTTAATGCCATACCCGGAATTTGAACTAAGAGATTACTGCTTTCCGTCTAGTTAACAATATGAGATTTTCTTGTAGTTTACCGGGAAATATATGAGTCAGGGTATTTACTGCTGTGTTGGCACGTTGCCATGGTAGCTCCGTGGTTAGAGCAACTGGACAGAAACCAGGAGAACCGTGGTTCAAATCCCTACTCTAGCATTGACTTTTTCAGTCTAACTCTAACTCCATGCCACGATAACACACAAGGAAGCACATGACATACGTGCAGTATTCGAGGGTGAGACGTGGTCAGCACCTCGAATCCCTCCCGGTCGTTAATGCGGTCCTCATGATCTGTCAGTCTAACTCTACCTTTCCAAATATATGTGTCTGCTTATAAATTGATATATTTTCCAACATATTTCCATTAAAGGACAAATTAGCTCCAGTGTGTGGTAAAATTTTAATACTGTCTTATGGTAACACCTATAGTTTTTTGGATAAGAATGATGCTGAATGAGAGCGAAAGAAATACTCAAATCTAAAAGATAATTTAGCAAAAACTCTTTATGTTTCAATTAACATGACTTTCTCTACAACTCCGCAACAAATTATTGTTAAAAAGCTTATTATATATTTCATACCTATTGAGATAAACATTAGCAGAAATAATATTATATAATTTATAAATAAGAATTACTTGCTTCCTTGTGAGTAGAAGAGAAATAATGGACTACACTAGGCAAAATCGATTGTCAAATCTTTTAAAAGCTAGTCATTGTGTGAAACAATTAAAGTTCAACTCGCATTACATGGGCGACAGTAACACACTTCCCGTTTGAGAGAAGTTAAACAGTTTAGAATTTAAAATAATACAAGGAATATTTCAAAAACTGTTACCTCTCCATAAAAGAGAATATATGACATAAATTATGTATTATAACGAGATCTACATTTATTATCTATTAAGTTTTTGACTATCTTTTACAGTTTAACAGATATGCAAAATTCATCCAGAATGAAAATATTTTCAGCGGCTATTCCCAGCAATTTCAATAAATACGTTTTTATCGTCACATAAATATCTTTAAAACACAGTATTTTAATTAAAATCGTTAGCGGCATTTTTGAGAAAATCAGCATTTTCGAAAATTTGTTCAAGTAAATGGTAGTTGCGATGGGAGGATTTTCCTAAAAAATCTTCGTGTCGCAACCTTGAACGATTCTAAACTTAAATGCCGAATTTGGTATTTTAGCGACTTTTTATTTTTGAGTTGTGTTCACAGGCACACTGATACACGGAATATACCCACATGGAACCTTTTTCTAAAAAAATTCTTTTTTGATACAGAGATCCCCTAAACGTATATTTCCGGTGAAATTTCGCTAGCGAATTTTGAGTGGAGTGCAATACCTACCTTCTCTACCTACGTACCATGTACTATGTAGAAGGTGTCACGAACTAATAGCACTACTGCGTGTGCATGTGTGTATATGCACACACACACATATATATATATAACTTAGCAAAATCTGGAAATCGATACTTGGAAATGTAGGTATAGTACAGGACACAGTAAATTGAAAACAAAGTAATGAGAGAATATAATATATAATGTTCTATATTATATTTTTATATATTAATATAATGTTCTTTCATTGTCTTTGTTTCCAATTTATTTGTGCAATATATATTAATCATAATATATATCTATAGTATACTTTCATTAGCTTTGTTTTCTATTTATTTATGCAGTATATATTAATTATAATATATATAATATCTTTTCATTGGAATTGTTTTCTATTTATTTGTGCAGTATATATTACTTATAATATATTTAGTATATTTTCATTATTTTTGTTTTCTATTTATTTGTGCAGTATATATTAATTATAATATATATATATATATATATATATATATATATATATATATATAATATCTTTTCATTAGCTTTGTTTTCAATTTATTTTTGCAGTATATATTAATTATAATATATATAGTATCTTTTCATAAGCTTTGTTTTCTATTTATTTGTGCATTAAATATAAAATATAATATATATTTATATATAACACGTATATATAGTGTTCTTTCATTGCATTTTTTTCTAATTTGTTTGTGGAGTAAATATGAAATATAATATTGTTATAATCTGTGTCTAGTATTTTCTTCATTGCCTTTGTTTTCTATTTATTTGTGCAGTAAATATTAAATATAGTATATATTTATACAGTATTTTTTCATTGCCTTTGTTTTCAATTTACTTTGTGCAGTAAATCTTAAATGTATATATAGTGTTCTTTCATTGCCTTTTTTCAATTTACTTTGTGTAGTAAATACTAAATATTTTATTAATTTATATGTAGAATGCTTTATTGCCTTTGTTTTCTCTTTATTTGTGTAGTAAATATTAGATATAATATATATGTATATAGATTTTCTTTCATCACCCTTATTTTAAATGTATTTGAGCAGTAAATATTAAATATAATATATGTGTAAATGGTGATCTTTCATTGTCTTTGTTTTCAAATTACTTTGTGCTGTACCGTACCAACGTATCCAAAGTATCGCTTTTCAGTTTTTACTAAGTTTTTCTTCTGGCGTTGTTTTAATGAAGTGCCCATTAGGATTCCTTTGAGAACTAAATGCAGTTTATCACAGCAACACGATCTGCAGCATTTCAAATAATTGGGTTAAGTTTTGTGAACTCGCCCTAACGAAATTCCTCTCCCACTCAATCTTAGCAGGAAGTAAAGGAGTAGAATTCGCAATGAATTTCGGTACTCCGTCCCTTTGTATACTCGCGCAGATGCACGTCTGGAGAATATCGATTGCCTCTAGGAAAGGTTAGAGCAGGCCTCCCTTTAAACTTGTGTGAAATTTCCCACAGACCCACAGCGAGATGAGACTCACCCAGGGCTAAGACCCCTCTCTCCCTCATTGTGAACAGGCTTAGAAGGGCTTTATCCTCTTGCCACTTCTCACACACACAGAGAAAGTTACACACTGACCACAAAAACTTGAAAAAACAACTTCAAAGAGGGAGTTTTAAGCTACGGAACTGAATATCAGACCTTTTCTTCACGTAAACGTTTATTCAGATTCAGCAGGAATTTTGTTTTATATGTTTTTACATCCTCTACACGTACTATGTACATAGCGTATAGAGGAGGTATTGCATTCCACCCAAAACTTCGATATCGAAATTTCACTGGAAATAGGCGTTTTAGGGTCCCCTGTATCCAAAAAAAAAAAAAAATAGAAAAAGGTACATGTGTGTCCGTGTGTCTGTGAACACGATAATTCAAAAACGAAGTCGGTAATATACCAAACTTGGTATATAAGTTAAGTATCCACCAAGATTTTCAAGAAAATCCTCCCATCACAACTATCCCTTACATGGAACATTTTTCAAAAATTTTGACTTTCTCAAAAATGGCTATAATGATTTTAATTAAATATTTAAGATAATTACATGACAAATAAAATGTATTTCTTCAATTTTCTGGAAATGGACTTTTAAGATATGCTTATTCTGGATGAATTTTGCAGAAATTTGCACAAGTGGTAAACTGTAAAAGATTACACATACCACACAAAAAAGTAGAGCTCGTTAAAACACACAATTTATGTTATATACATTTTTTCGTGGAATTTACGTTTTGAGATATTCCTTGTTATTAGTTTCAGCTTTAAAATACCTATACTTTTCTCATACGGGAATTTGTAAGTCCTGTCCATACAATCAAAATTACTTTAATCACATAGCAACCATATTTTAAAAAATGTAACTATCGATTTAACCTCTATATTCCCTTATTTCCCTTCCACTTACAAGGAAGCAGGTGATAAGACCCTTTCTGCTGAATGTTTTCTTGATTAGCATTAAGTAAATAGAAGAACAATACTTTTAACAAAAATTTAGTGCATAGATGTAGAAAAAGTCATTTGAATGGAACACATCAGATATTTTATTATTATTACTATTATAATTATTATTATTACTATTATTCACTGCATAGTCACCTTCCATGGTGTAATAATTACCATGCTAACTTCATATACCCAAGATCGCGGGTACAAACCCAGCGGGGGATGATGGATTCCTGGCGTATACATCTTTATCATGGCTTCCTTTGGAAGGGAAATAGAGCCGTTGGTTCCGTGTCGTAGATTTATGGCATGTAAAAGATCCTCAAACCTAAAATTGAGGCTTCTAAGCAAAATTAAGCGGTCTTTTACTCTTAGTATAGTATGGGACGCTGAGAACCGCGGCAGTCAAAGAGCGCCCATAAATAAAGCGCCATTTCATTTCATTTTCTTCACTACACAGATTAAACAGTTTTTATGCTCCTTCTTTTGATTGTTCAGCCCCATCTTTTATTGAGGAGGGTCTCTTATTCGTGGTTTTTATCTAGTATCATCAATTTTATTATTATTAATATTATTATTATTGTTATTATTATTACTATTATTTCCATGTGGACCTCCCTCGCATATATAATTTGCTTCTGTTGAGGAGCAAATAGAACCCAGATAAGTGATTAGCTCAATACCTGATATGAATTGGAGAAGTTAATTATTTCAAATAATGGTGAAAGGGATGAAAATAAAGATTATTATGGATCAATTAGTAGAACGAATGGTGGGGGAAGTACTCCCAGACGCCGCTTCGTCCATCATAAATTTCACATGCAGTCCTCTGGGATCGAATCCAAGTCTCCCAAATGACAGTACAGAGGCCAAATCGCTCGGCCGCGGCATCACCTTTTAATTATTAATTTTAAACAAATGTTTTCAATTCTCTTTGGACTCTTCAATTTTTGCTTTTCTAGCTTTCTCTAGCACGTATGTACCATTATACATAGCAGGTAGATATATTGTATTTTATCCCAAAATACAATACCGTGATTTCAGTGGAAATACCTCTTTGGAGGACCCCTGCATCTAAATAAAATTTTAAGAAAAAGTTCCGCGTTTATATGTGTCTGTGGGTATGTACTTTGTGTGTGTGTGTGTGTGTGTGTGTGTGTGTGTTTATGTGTGGACAGCATTGCTCAAAAACGAAAACTTGGTTAAATACTAAAGTTGTTACTTAAGTTTAATATCTTTCAAGGATGCGACAGGAAGATTTTCAGAAAGCTCCCCCATTTCTAAATACCCTTTGCTTAAATTTTTTTCTCGAAATTTTTTATCTTCTAAAAAATCGCTCTAACGATTTCGATTCAAATGTATATTAGTGACATTTATATGCAAATAAAATACATTAAAATACACAAAATTATATTATTTACATTTTTTTCGTGGAGTTGATCGTTTTTGACATATTGCATATTTTTGGTTTCAGCTTTGAAAAACATACTTTTCTCATACAGGAATTTGCCCACTCTCGCCCATACAAACTTCAGTCACATAGCAACCAACTTTTGACTACCACTTTAACCTATGGTACACACTTATTGCGCTTCTACTTACAAGGAAGCAAGTAATAAGACTATTTCTGCTAATCTTTTCTCAATTAGCATGAAGTAAATAGATGCACAATCTTTTTAACAATAATTTGTTGCAAAGATATAGAGAAAGTCATGTGAATGGAACACATCAGACTTTTTAAATGGAAAGTAGTTATGCGTTTCTTCATTCTTTTGTTTAGCTCATGGCCATCGAAAGTAAATCGAATTTCAATGACAATCGCATAGCGACAGCTTTTAAAAGATTTGATTATCGCTTTAGCGTAGTATATTCAACTGTTGTCCATTCAGTTAGAAGAAATTACGTAAAGACCATTTGAGGTAATGTTTATCTTTATTAGCATGAAAGGGTAGTCTTTTGTAAGAATAGTTTGTTTACAAAACAGATAAAGAAAGTCATGTGAATGGATCACATTCGATTTTTACTTTCTCTACACGTACTATGTACATAGTGTACAGAGAAGGTAGTGTATTCCACCCAAAAATTCGATACCGAGATTTCACCGGAAATACATGTTTTGGGTCCCCCTGAATCCAAAAAATGCATTTTTAGAAACAGGTCTGTATGTGTGAGTGTGTGTGTGTGTGTGTGTGTGTGTGTGTGTGTGTCTGTGGACAGCATAGTTCAAAAATGAAAAGACCGTTGAATACCAAACTTGGTATTTAAGTTTGGTATTTTCCAAGGATGCGACACGAAGATTTTCAAGAAAATTCCCCCACCCCAAACTACCCTTTACATGGAAAATGTTTAGAAAATTTTGATTTTTTTAAAAAAATGGCTCTAACTTTTTGATTAAAATATCGTATATTAAAGATATTTACCAGACAAATAAAATGTATATCTTGAATTTTCTGGGAATAGCTTCTGAAGACTACCTTATTCTTGAGGAATTTTGCATAACTGCTAAACTGTAAGAGATAGACATAAACTTACCACACAAAAATTGTAAAGCGCATTAAAACACATAATCTATGTTATATACATTTTTTCGTGTAGTTGATCGTTTTTGAGATATTCCTTGTTTTTGGTTTCAGCCTTGAAAAACATACTTTTCTCATACAGGAATTTGTCAACTCCTGTCCATACAAACAAAGGAACTTCAGTCACATAGCAACCAGCTTTTACTGTCACTTAAACCAATTGTACTCCCTTATTTCCCTTCTACTTACAAGGAAGAAAGTAATAATACTATTTCTGCTAATTTTTTCTCGATTGGATGAAGTGTATATTAGCATAAGCTTTTTAACAATTATTTGTTGCAGAGATTCAGAGAAAGTCATGTGAATGGAACACATTAAATTTTTTTCGATTACGTTATACGTAGGTATGTGTATGTATGAATATCCTGTCGGCCTGAATGGTTCATTTGTTTGGGCGATGGTCTTCTGCTTCTAAGGTCGCAGTGTATATCAATGATTTTTAACTGTGCTTAAAAGCAATAGCCTCATGTAAGCAGTATTACTAACTGTAAAAGAAGTGCTACGGAATTAAATTCTGGAACAACGGTGCCACTGATATGATTCTGGCAATTGACATCAGTAACAATTTAATACGAATTGATTTAATTGTTTTTTTTACACAAGCCAAAGAGTTGGAAAGGTAGAGTCAGAGTGAAACATTCAATACCACAGCCGGGATTTGAACCATTGTAAATTGCCATTGGGGTGTGTCATATCAAAATAATTTGAAGTCACCTTGTGGTTTACCGGGGAACATGCGAGTCAGTTGAGAAATCCAATGCTATGCGGGGATGTTGCCATGGTAGCTCTATGGTAGAGCAACCGGCTAGAAATCGCGAGATTCGTGGTTCGAATCCCTGCTGTGGCGTTGAACTTTTCAGTCTGATTCGACCTATCAATTTAATAGGTAATTTAATTTTGCACATTATCTTAATTTCAAGAGACCTCTTTTGGTATAGCACTTTATCCTTCTCAGAAATCTCATTTCTCTGCAAGTACTATCCACATAGTGTATAGAGTAGACATTGTATTCCACCCAAATATTTTATGACGGGGTTTCATCAGAAATGCATATTTTGATACCCCCTGAGTTAAAAAGAAGCATTTTTAGAAAAATGTATATGCAGCACAGCCCCAAAAACGGAAAGTACCTTAAATTCTAAACTTCTTACTTCTTACTTCTTACAAGGATGCGACAGGAACATTTTCAACAAAATCCCCCTGCTACCCTTTACACGGAGAAAATGTTGATTTTCTCAAAAATAGGTCTAACGATTTTATTAAAATATCGTATATTAAAGACACATTTATGATAAACATAATATATATCATGAATTTTCTGGGAATGGCCTTTGGGATAATCTTCATTCTGGATGACTTGTTACTTTCTCTACATGTACTATGTACTAGTGTATAGAGAAGGTATTGTAATGCACCCAAAAATTCGATACCGAGATTTCAACGGAAATACATGTTTTGGGTCCCCCTGAATCCAAAAAAAAAGCATGTTTACAAAAGGGTCCGTGTGTGTGCGTGTGTGTGTATGTGTCTGTGTCTATGTGCCTGTGGACAGCATAGCTCAAAAACGAAAAGACCGTTAATACCAAACTTGGTATTTAAGTTTGGTATCTTCCAAGGATGCGACAGGAAGATTTTCAATAAAATCCCCCCACCCCCAACTACCCTTTACATGGACATTTTTCGAAAATTTTGATTTTCTCAAAAATGGCTCTAACGATTACAATATCGTATATTAAGGATATTTACCAGATATATAATATGTATTCTTAAATTTTCTGGGAATAACCTCTGAAAACAACTTTATTCAGGAAGAATTTTACGAAATTTTGCATAACTGCTAAACCGTAAGAAATGGACAAAAACTTACCCCACAAAAAATGTAAAGCACATTAACACACAATTTATGTTATATAAAATTTTTTTCGAGGATTTGATCGTTTTTGAGATATTCCTTGTTTTTTGTTTTAGCCTTGAAAAACTTGTACTTTTCTCATACAGGAATTTGTCAACTCGTGTCCATACAAACAAAGGAAATTTGGTCACCTAGTACCCAGCTTTTGACTTCACTTTAACCTATGATACTCCCATATTTCGCTTCTACTTACAAGGAAGCAAGTAACAAGACTATTTCTGCTATATTCTTCTCAATTAGCATGGAGTAAACAGAAGAATAAGCTTAATAACAATAATTTGTTACACAGAAGTAGAGAAAGTCATGTGAATGGAACACATCAGATTTTGTATATCTGGTAAACCGTAGGGGATAAACAAAACCTACTAAACAAAAATGTAGATCCCGTTAAAAGACACAATTTATGTCATACACAATTTGTTTCGTGAAGTTGCCCATTTTTAAAGTATTTCTTGTTATTGGTTTCAGTTTAAAATGCTTAAACCTTCCTCATACCTGAATTTGTTAGCTCCTGACCATGCAAAAAAAAAAACGAATTTCAATCACATAGCAACCAGCTTTTAATAGAGTTGACTATCACTTTAGCATGGTATTTCCTTATTTCCCTTCTAATTACAAGGAAGGAAGTAATAAGACCATTTCTGCTAATGTTTATCTCGATTGGCATGAAGTAGAGAGAAGAATAAGCTTTTCACCATTACTTAGCTTCAGAGATGTAGAGAAAGTCATATGAATGGAACACATCAAATTGTTGCAGCTTGTAATTTACTTTTATCTATTTCACACTCCTTGATACCGAAATACATCACTGTTGGTACAGCTATGTTTTGTAAAATTTAATTTATTTATATTTTTACTTTCTCTATACGTAGTGTATAGATAAGGTATTGCACTCCACCTAAATATTCGATAAAGAGATTTCACCGGGAATTCACATTTTAGGGTCCCCTGTATCCATAAAAATGTCCGTAGGTGTGTGTGAGTCCATGTGTCCGTATGTCTGTGAACACGGTAAGAACACCAAACATGATATTTAAGATGAGTATCTTCCAGGGATGCGACTCGAAGATTTTGAGAAAAATCCCACCACCCCAAACTATCCTTTACAGGGAGAAAATTCGACAATTTTGAATTTCACAAAACTGGCTCTAAAATAACGCATATTAAACAAATGTAAATGTCGTGTTATTTATAGACGCTCTTTAACTGCTGCGGTTCTCAGCGTCCCAGTCTAAATTAGGCGTGAAAGACCGCTTAATTTTGCTCAGAGGCCTCTCTATCAGGCTTGAGGTTCTTTTGCGTGCCGTAAATCTACGACACGGGACCAACGGCTTTACTTCCCTGCCGAAGGAAGCCATGCTAAGGATTTTTACACCCGAAAAAAATCCATTACCCTCCGCCGGGTTTGAATCCACGACCTTGGGTATATGGAGTCAGCATGGGAACTATTACACCATGGAGGGCGACCATATTAAAGATATTTATATGGTTAATAAAATGTATATCTTGAATTTTCTGGTAATTGTCTCTAAAGACCTCTTTATTCTGAGTGAATTTTGCTGAATTTTGCGTAATTGGTAAAACGTAAGAGGTAGACAATAACCTATTCAACAGAAAGTGTAGAGCTTGTTAAAATACACAAGTTATGATATATAGTTTTTTTTTTTTTTTTAGAGTGGAAACTTGTAAACGTTTGGCCGTGTAAAGAAACGGATTTCAATTCCATAACAACCACATTTTAAAACCTTTGACTGCCAGTTTATTACAGGGTATTTCCTTTTTTTTTTTTTTTTTTTTTTTTTTGGTAGTGTTTAACGCCCGCTTTAACTACTTACAGCACCGAAGGCGGTGACACTGATGATACATAAACGAAGATGGAGCACCGGTGGAATGCGATGGCGGGGGAAACCGGAGAACCCGGAGAAAACCCGCCCCAGCGCCGCTTTGTCCACCACAAATCTCACATGCTGTCGCTTGGGATCGAACCCGGGTCGTCTAGGTGAGATCAAGTGGTCTAACCACTCGGCCACGGCGCGGCCCAGTGTATTCCGTCATTTCCCTTCTACTTATAAGGAACTTAGTAATAAGACCGTTTCTGCTAATGTTTATCTCGATTAGCATTAAATAGATAGAAGAATAAACTTATTGATAATAACTTGTTACAGAGCTGTAGAGAAAGTCATGTGAATGTAGTATATAATATTTTTCGGTTTTATTTTTAATCATGTTGTTTTTGTGGCACAGTTTTGATGAAATTATTTCAATTTCAATGTTGATGAAATATTATTTTGTTCCAATATTGGCACAAGCATTTTGTACGCGCGCCTTCATGTTGTCTGAAGTTGTTGGTATGTAAATGGTTCAGCATGTATTTTAGTAAAATCCAGTTTCTCTGTGTTAAGTGGATCTCAATACATGCATTTTCGGTGAAATATTGATAGTCAATTCTATCATATTCACCCTTATGTGTTCTATAAGGCTTTTCAGAATTACTAACATAAGCATTACAGCCGAAATAAGCCTAATCTCGCATTAAATCAAGCTTCTTTTATCACGTAATGTACCTTCTATATCCGATGCAGTACTGAAGCTTTCAAATCAATAAATGGGTTGTCGGAAGTCTGATTTAGTGCCACCCTCGTGGCTCCGTAAATGAGTATAATGTTGATAAACGGAAATGTAACGCCATGGTTGTTGGTAAGCTTTCACATAAATCTTCATAAATCCGCGATAGGCTTATTCCTGCAATCTTTCTCTAGCCAGCTCCCTACGCACATTACGGAAAGCAGTCTGCCCACTATCGGCAACCGCAGATTTACTGCCTGAAGGGACATTGCTTAAAAAGTCCTTTAGAAAGAATTAGTACGGGAATGGAGATCGCCATCACTGGAAATATCTCATGTGAAGCTTACATTCTTTCTCTGCAAAAAATATTCTTAAAAATCTGATGTGTTCCACTCTCATGACTTTTTCTACAGCTCTGTAACAATTTATTGTTAAAAAGCATGTTCTTCTATCTCCTTAATAATAATCGAGATAAACATGAGCAGAAATTGACCTTATTACTTGGTTCCTTATAAGTAGAAGGGAAAAAATCAAATGTGTTCCATTCACATGATGTCTAGCTGTAAATAAGCATTTCATTTAAAGCATTAATCTGTTAATATATACAACATAAAATGTACGTTTCAACGAGCTCTGCATTTTCTATTCAGTAAGTATTGGTCTATCTCTTACAGCTTAACAGTTATTCAAAATTCCATAAATTCATCCAGAACAAAGATCTCTTCAGTGGCTATTTCAAGAAAATTCAAGGTATATATTTCATTCTTCAGGTAAATAACTTTAATGTACGGTATTTTAATCAAAAGCATTAGAGTCATTTTTGAGGAAAAAAAATGTTAGAAGTTTTTTCCATGTAAAGGGTAGTTGGGTGGGGATATTTTCTTGAAAATCTTCGAGTCGCATCCCTGGAAGATACTGAACTTAAATATCAAGTTTGGTATTTAACGAAGTCTTCGTTTTTGAGCTACGCTGCTGACATACATACACAGACGGACTTTTTTTTTAAAGATGTTTTTTATGGATTAAGAGGGTTCCAAAACATATATTTGCGGTGAAATCTCGGTATCGAGTTTTTGGATGCAATACAATACCTTCTCTATACATTATCTTCATAATACTTGTAGAGAAAGTGAAAATCCAATGTGTTCCATTCACATGATGTCGTCTAGGAGTTCGGTAAACAAACCTTTTATTCAAAACATGAATCTGTTATCTTCAAGATGCTAACCAAAATAAACATAAGCAGAATTCATCTTACTACTAAATTCCTTGTAAGTATAAGGGAAATAAGAAAATGCATAGGCTAAAGCAGTTCTTTAACAGCCGGTCGCTATGAAAAACAATTGAAATTCCAATTTCTTTGCTTGCCAGAAGTAAACAAAGGAGATACGATAAAAAATATGTCTTCTCAGTTCAGAAAACATTTAAATGGCTTAAATTGAAACCAATAATCCAAAATATCTCGAAAAATGTTAATTCTACAAAAAAATATATATGACATTAATTTGTGTTTTCTAATGAGATCTACATTTTTGTGCAGTAAGTTTTTGCATCTATTACGCTTTGCCAACTATACAAAATTCATCCAGAATGAAGAGATCTTCGGAGATTGTTCCCAGAAAATTCAAGATTAAATTTTGTTTGCTATAAAAAATATCTTATAGGTACATACGGTGTTTTAATCAAAATCGCAACAGCCATTGTTGAGAAAATTATAATTTCCAAAAAATGGTCCATATAAAGGATAGTTTGGGGTGGAGGTATTTTCTTGAAAATCTTCGTTTCGCATCCTTGGAAGATACCAAACCTAAATACCAAGAACGGTCTTTACGTTTTTGAGCTGTGCTCTTTACAGGAGAGAAGGATTTCAATCACATAGCAACAGTTTTTAAAACATTTGACTATCGTTTTAGCCAAGTGCCCTTCCTAATTTTCCTTCTGCTTACAAAGAATCAAGTAATAAGACCATTTCTGTTAATGTTTATCTAGATTAGCATGAAGTAGACAGAAGAATAACGTTTTCATCAGTAAGAGAAAATCAAATGAATGAGACGCTTCAGACTGTTTAAAAAGGTCCGTGTGTATGTGTGTGTCCGTGTGTATCTGTATGTCCGTGTGTATGTGTGTGTCCGAGTGGATAATACTCAAAAAGAAGTCAGCTGAATAACAAACTTGATAATTAAATTCAGCATTTTCCGAGGACGCGACCCAAAGATTTTCAGCCAAATCCCCCCCCCCCGCCACAAAGTACTCATTACAGGAAAAATATTTGCAAAAATTCGATTTTCTCAAAAAGGTTCTAACAATTTTTATTAAAATGCCATATATCATGGGAATAACCTCTTGAGTTGCCTTTCATTTCGAACTACTTAGCATATCTGGTAAACCGTAAGAAATAGACAAAAACGTACTACGCAAAAAAGTACCCGCCTGGGGAGATGGTGGTAGTGTGTTTACCTTACATTCAACAGGTCGTTAGTTCGAATCTCGCTTAGGCTGAGCTACCAGATAAGTTTTTTTCGGGGTTTTCCCTTATCCTGAGAAGACGAATTTCGAGTAACTTTAAGCTTCATGGACCCCAAGATTATTTGAGTATTATTTCACCAATTTCATTCATCGTCTGATATGATCAACCAGGTTAAAGGACGTTAAGCCATATATATGTCATATCATTTTTGTGGAGCTTAACATTTCAGGGATATTGGTTTTAATTTTATAATACTAAAACTTTTCTCAAACGAAAATGTGTTATTTCTGTAGCTTTTCTTTTACCTTTGGCCATGCAAACATAACCGAAATACATTACATAACGACAGCTTTTAAAAGATTTGACTATCGCTTTAACTTGTGTTTGCGCTTATTTCCCTTCTAGCTGGACCGCTCGGGCGTTTTCGTCAGCGGTCCTCATTCGGAAGACCCGGGGTCGCTTCCCGTGGCTGGCTTACCTGACCCATAGTTTATTGGGGAATTTTTCCGGGTCAGGAATGCTGGATGGTTTGTTTCATCCCCAGAAGTTTCTGTCCCATAGTCATTTCCTTCATCACTCATCCCGTTGGCTCTATTCAAGGTTGGAAATGTATTCGCCAATATTTAGAATGCCATTACTATGCAATAAACGACATCCTTTAAACATATTTCATATGGACATTAACAGTTTTGCTACATCCTGTGATTATTTATTACCAATATTAGATCGATAGATTTGGTGCACATGTGAATCAATGTTACCAACTTTCTACGTTTTGTGTTTCTGTTGCGTTTTTTATGCCCTACTATGATTTATTTTCTAATTAATTTTGTGATGTTCTTGTCACTTATTTTGTAATGAAAATAATATTGTAAATTTTAAGTGAACATTATAATTGGAGAAACCTGTAATGTTCACATTTTAGATAAATAATAAAATAAAAAAGTGTTTGCGATGTTGCTCGGTGCGGCGTGACAGGGAAAAGGATATTCTGAGTAAGTATCTCTGTACCCTGATTTCGAAATGGCGCCCCTGGTGGAGGCGTTAGACCCTATATTTGGCGGTGGACTATGCTCTACTTGCCCAATTGTCGGTGTGCTTCAATCTGGAACCCATAGGAACCTGTCATTGAATGCGCCGTCGCTCCTGATTTCGGTCTCCTGGTGTATCCTTTCACTTCATTCCTCCCTCGTGTGATGTAGTTACAATATCCTATGGTTCGTTGCCAAGTCTCCGACGGGTGTCCTATTCTGTTCCTTATACTTATGAGGATTTAAGTATTAAGATAATTCCTGCCAATATTATATCTTAATTAGCATGAACTAAAAGTAAATTAAAGAATAGGTTTTTCTAAGAATAGTTTGTGTCAGAATAGTTAGAGAAAGTCATGCGGATGGAACACATCAGATGTTTTGTATTTACATACCCTGAAATCTTTCTTGCCATTTTCCAGAAGTTATTTACATTATTTTCCCTTTTTCTCCATTTCTAGAAATTGCATTGCACGTTATCTCTTAAAGTAAGTGTGTAATTAAAACGAGAACAAACATCTGGCGAACATTTGCTCCTGCTACGTGACACTTCTATCACCGCTTCACACTCACCTGCAACTTCATATACGTGATAACTCGAGCTTAATGTACTTTTGCCATCATCCAAATGAACCATCTTTCCTTCAACAAACAGTCTGCAGTCATTTTACTTTGCGAAAGAGCAAAGCTTTTGTACATCACTTTTCACGCTGCATCTACTCCTTCCATTTTGAAAATTAGAATAAATGCTAAGGAAAAGTCTGGAGAGGGTGCGTAAAAGTAGATGGCTTAACTGTAATATACACTTTTGTATAATATTCCTTTTGTTTCTGAATCCCGTTTAGGAAGAAATTAGAACTAGGTATTAGAATAACATATACCAATATACTAACTGCACAGGTTTCAGATTAGCCATTAGTGAGACTAGTAGGTGAAATTTGAGAAACAGTTACTTTTTTCAGGTTTTGGTTCAGTTATTTATTTTGGAATTTCATCTTTAAGGAACACTGGGAGTGAAGTTTCAAATACATATTTTTATAACTTTTCCTCAAAATTTTACTGTGATAGAATGCTGTTATGTTAATATTGTAACGGCCACACGTGAGCCTGAGCGATCGCTGAAGGGATAGCTGCCTGACCCGCTGTAACAATAGAGCGAACGGATACAATAGTCGGTGTGTTGGTGTGTTTCCCTGCAAGACTTCTCGAACCTTCTCTCTCCCTAGGCCTTGAACATTCTTCTAGAGTAATTTCTTTCTAAATAATAAAACGTAATTTTCGCGTAATTTTTAAGACTGGAATTTTTGGAAGCCGGCCACAGACTACATAAGGGGCCGATAAGGGCCGGTGAAGGACGTGAACTGACTGAACTGAAGTGAAGTGAAGTGAGTTAAAAGTCAATATAGTGAGTAATGCTTGCTAAGAAAATGCCTTGAATGCAGTGATCTGTTATTTGTGTAACTAAAACGTATGTGCTGTGTTACGTGTTGACTAATAAAGTGAATTTAACAGAAACTGTTGTTCTCGTTTGTTTGAATTGAATACCAAATGGCATTCAAATTGGATCGTGCAATATAAAGTATTTAATAAATCTTATTGTGAAAATATACTGTATATCGGGAAGGACCTCCGGAGCCTTGCGGGTTTTGAGCAGCGACTGGGCAGGGTCGAAGGCGCCGTTACTGATCCATTCATGCTTTCGCTCGTCGTCATTCAGATCTATTCGCTCTTCGGGTCTCTTCCCTCATCTGTTTCTTGACTTACGTAAGACGTAAATGGCCACAAAGACTTATGTGACGTGCCATTTGCGATTTCCTTAAGCGACATTTACAATTAAATGCAGCGTAAGCATGAAGGAAGATCATTTGCAACGCAGTTGTAAGCTTAACGCAAGAAGTTGGCACGAATTTTTAGATCTGTAAATTACAAGCGGATATCTTCCATGCGCTCTGCAAGTTTCAAATTGAATAACAAACTAACAATACCATATAAGAAAATTCACTCAATATTTTACAAATGAATAGGTTATAAAATTACATACTAATAACTGATGCTCGCGGCCGTGATGTCACAATCATTGTTTATCCAATGACCTTGAAAATGGTGCAAGCATAGAGACTGCAGAGAGTGATAAAGAATTGAACTGTGAATTATCTCCTTGCGCCTTACGATTTATGAGAGCTAAGAATCTAGATGCAAATGGTGAGTACATTCATTAAATCAAAAGAGGATTCGCAAGGAGACTGCCATAACTTCTTGAGGGAAATGAGACATGGCGCGGCACTGTCAAGTAGAAGAGCATGTATGTACAGTAGGCCTGTAAAATCTTTGAATATAATTTTAGAAATTTAATTTTAATTTTTACAATTAAAATGCAATGTTTTGTTTAAAAGATATATTAAATATAAATAAAAATCTAAATAATTTGATTTCAGATCAACAATTTTTAATAATTACTTTTATTATTGTCTGTTGTTGCACAACGGGCAATGCATAAAGGAATGCACACTTCTTTCTCTGCGTACGCAACGCAAGGAAAAACTTTGGGATTTACGTTGAATTGCATTGCTCAGCGTATTTCATGTGTCATGTAAATGCTTACAAGCGCAAAGTCTTGCGTTTACACTGCGTTTGCGCTAACATCTCAATGGGGCACTAATTCTTGAGCAACACATAGTTGTACTGCTTAGAGCACTTGTAACCAACTTATGAAGCATAGTGGACAGACGTCCTGGCATCATTTGTGGGTGTTTCCTGCCTCCTCTACTCTCCTCTAGATATCTCCTTTATTAGTTTGGATGTCCTCTGTAATTTAAGATTTTCTACTCGTTTTAGCTTTATTCTTTCTTTCTCTGTTTACCTTCCTCGTAAGTAGGACTTACACTCCCCAGAATGTTCAAGTCAGCGTCTGGGGTCTGATGCTTGTTAAGGAGCAGATGGACTCTGGATGAGAGAGAAACCACTATGGGTGATCAGTCCGAAGCCTGGTATGAAAGTGAGGAAGTGAATGATATGAAATGGCGGTGAAATGGATGAAAGGAAAGATGATTATGGAACAATGGGTGGAATGAATGTCGGAGAACCCGGAGAAAAGCCATCCAATCGACGCTTCATCCATCGTAAATCCCAGCTGCGGTGTCCTGGAATCAAATCTTTTACCTTTATAAGAACATTAAACTTCTATCGTAAACTTGATAAATTGTTATTCGGGCACAGAGCTTCTTTGTTATTTACGAGTTCTTTGTTGCTATCGTGCATTATGTCGGTGTTTGCCAACAATGATCCAAAAAGAACAGCGATAAGGCAAGCTGCCAACTATCCCGACATCTATTAGACCTTTAAGACTATTGTAAATTCCAGCATGAAGAAGATATCCGGGTCCCTGATCGCCGCACAGGAGGGTTCTCTAGAATGTATTTTGATTTTAAATGCGTTTAATGCATTGAAAGTATTAAATATATATAAATGCTCTGGTTCCATAATGCGCCCTGGTTCGATACCAACCATGTGGATTTTAAGTCCTAAGTATAGGATCGATAACCACTCAGCAAGGTGAGGAGCTGCGATAGGCAGCAATCCCGAACATAATTGCCAACGTTACGATTGGGGCATGCGTCATGCTGGCCGCATCACCGTCCCATATTGGACGGATGATGGTTCACATCTGCTGTGCGTAATTAGGTGTGAAGCCGACAATTGGATTGGTAGTCTAAGGCTCGTAGGTGCTGTATATATGCGGGATTATTATTATTATTATTATTATTATTATTGTTGATAATCCTTAAAAAGAGTAGGAGGCGAGAGACCATCAAGCAGTAGCTAGCTAGTAAATATACTGCGTCTTCTAATTTTCAGATTAGCTCTAGATTTGAGTGTTTGCAAAACATGCGTGCAAAACGAGAGTGCGGTCTGTTAGGTCTAGCTTAGAGTGTGTGTGTGTGTAAATAAACGGCTTTTACTTTATCTACGCATACTACCTACATAGTGTATAGAGAAGGTATTATATCGCACCCAAAAATTCAATACCGAGATTTCACCGGAAATACATGTTTTTATACCTCCTGAATAAAAACAAAGCATTTTTTGAAAAATGCTTGTGCATCTGTCTGTCTGTCTGTCTGTGTGTATGTGTGGGCAGCATAACTCAAAAACGAAGAGACCGTTAATGACTGTTTTATGACAAACGAAATATATACCTTGAATTTTCAGGGAATGGCTTCTAAAGACCTTTTATTCTGGATGAATTTTGCGTAATTGGATAACTGTAAGAGATAGACAAATATTTACTACATAAACACTGTAGTTCTTTTTAAAATACACAATTTATGTAGGTATGTCTTTTTCGTGGAATTGGCCATTTCTGAGATATTTCAAGTTATTTGTTTCAGATTTTAAAATATTTAAAATTTTCTCACACTTTTCTCCTGGACATGCATAGAAACGAATTTCAACCACATGGCAACTAGCTTTTAAAAGATTTGACTATCACTTTAACCTAGTGTATTCCCTTATTTTCCTTCTACTTACAAGGAAGCAATTAATTAAGACAATTTCTGCTAATGTTAATCTCTATTATTATATAGTATATAGAAAAATATGCGTTTTAACAATATGGTTACAGTGAGTAGAGAAAATCATGTGAATGAAACACATCAGATTTTGTAGCATTTCTGGAAGCTTGGGGCTTTGAGAACACCACATCGTATCACGGCTAAGTGTGTACTGTTGTCTCCTGCAATCTAAATTTTAATCTAAATTAGCATATTCATTCACATTTACTGCACATTTTGGAGCACTGTAGATATCATTCGACAAATTAAATTCACTACAAGTAGCTTTTAAACAAGATCAAGTCTTTAAACTCAGATGCCCTTCTTTCTCGTTGTTATCAGCTTCCATCATTTATCGCTGATAGCGCCACCACATTTTTGTCACTGATTAACATGTAACTTATGAGTTCCATCCACATGACTTTCTCTAGCTGTTTCTCAAACAAACTTTTCTTATAAAAGATAATTATTTTATCAACGTCATGCTAATTGAGGTAAACATTAGCAGAAATAGTTTTATTATTTGCTGCTAGTAGAAGGGAAACAATAGTCAAATCTTTTAAAACCAGGTTGCTATTTGAAACAATAAAATTAAAATTAGGTTTATCTTGGCTTTTTAAGAGTAAACAAAAGAGAGCCGACAAGAAAGATGATTTTCCATTTGAGGAAAGTTTAAATAGCCCTAAACCGAAAACAATAACGTGGTATATCTCCGAAACGGTTAACTTACAAAAAAATGCCAATGGGATAAATCGTGTACTTTAATGACATTTAATTTTTGTGTAGAAAGTTTTTGTCTATCTCTTACGGTTTATCAGTTATACAAAAGTAATATAATGAAGAGATTTTCAGAAACATCTCCTTTAAAATTTAAGATATACATTTTGTTTGTCATAAAAATATATTAAGCATATCGTATTTTAATCAAAATCGTAGAACCATTTTTGAAAAAATATGAACTTAAATATCAAACTTGGTATTTAACGGATTTTTCGTTTTTGATCTATGCCGCCCATAGACACACACGGACATTTTTCTAAAAATGGGGGGCCCGATACATTTATTCCCGGTGTAATCTCGGTATCGCAATCTACATACTATATAGATAATACGTGTACAGAGAGTATAAATGCTTTCTTTAGCTATAGCGGATCTCAAAATATATACCTCGGTATCGAATTTTTGTGTGGAAATAAATACCTTCCCTACCTACTATGAGCATTGTACATACGTGGTAGAGAAAGTCAAATTGATGGAACAGTTTATAGTACCAAAACAATTTACATAAGATTATTCCTTATCTTCATGCGCATGCCCTGTTGGGAGTGGCTTGAATGTGGGAACCAGCACAAATGCAAATTCTTTAAGGAACATTAATGTTTACATCCCCCCTCACGCATGCTCGAACACCTGTATGGGGCTTTGTCAGTTTTCCTTCAATGTTTGTCTTGTTGAGCAGTCTTGTGTCTTCAGGCACATAAACACTCCTCCTCTGTTTTAAGCTGAACTTGTAGAATGTTTCTTCTTAGAGGTGTTCTTACTTTCTCTGGCATGGATGTACGAGGGTCATCCAGAAAGTAACAGACGATTTGGCATAACTAAATAACTACGAAAGATATCAACACAAAACTTGATTTACAAAGTTACAGTACCTTACTCTATTTCTCAACGTAATCGGTGTGGCTATCAAGGTATTTATTGTCACGTGATACCGCTTTTTCAATGCCGATGTTATGCTTTTCTGCCACCAAAGAAATTATACGTTTCTTTTTATTCCACAAAATGTTCGGCCAATCGAATTTTATAGAGAAGTAACGCAAGTGCATGGTGATAATGTATTGAATGAGTCTTAGTGAAGAAATGCCTCATAATTTACGAGTAATCAGGGAAGAAGCTTCTGCACGACAAAGACCGGAATGGAAATTCATCAATCGTTATGCAGGAATTGAAAGCAAATGTTGATTAAAGCATTACCAAAAAAAAAAAAAAAAAAAAAAAAAAAAAGGAGGTGTTTTACTTTTAGACACGGTATGACTTTTTGGGTGGAAAAGGTTTCCCGACTCGATCTGCTTGATTTTCTTCTTGCATATTCATCAAGTGATTCTAACGTAAGTAACTAAAGCAACTCAAGATTGGATTAATAGTTTATTAGATACTTTAGCCTAAGTTTCGAAGATTGTCATTTTGATTCACACCTTAGCGTTTTTGTGTAGTTTGCTCCATTTGATACCAACATGCATGGAGATTGCTCTTTCTGTTAATAAAAGAAAGGATTGCTGTATCTGGGTATTTATTTGAATCAAACTACCATTATCATTTAAGTTAATTATTATTTTGCATTAAAATACATGGTCAATAATGGTAATATAACGTAGACTATTTAGTACTCTTAGAAAAGTGAAACAGACCATTATCTAAACTGCAAGGGGAAATCATGCATGAATCTGTTTTCCATTAAGAGTTAGGCAACTTGGAGTGACAAAAATATTTTAAATAATTGCAGTTTGGTTATCCATCTTGAGAGTGTTAGATTTAAAGCATTAACTATAACAATGATATGTGCAAATTTAATTGCTTAGACCTACTGTGCAACTAATAACAGAAGGTTCTTTTCATAACAGACTTTATCATTAAAGTGTCGATAAATTTGTGTTAAAAAGTAATAAATAAACAACAAAGTACATTACAACAACATTTTCGCTTAGTATATTAATAACTGAAAGAATACAATTATCTCAGCCTTTTAGAAACAACTGATTCCCATTTCCTTGCCTCCCGAACCCGTTTCCTAGCTTTTGTGGGAGTGACGGGTGTCGCATTTTGAGGCACCGTATTCATCACAGAGCACTTAGAACAAAACTAGCACTTGTCTTTATAACATAATAAATGGTAAACAGTTTAAAAAAATCTGATGTGTTACACTGCTCTAGCTGCTCTACAAAGACAGTACTTGCAAAAGATTATTCTTCTTTCTACACCATGCTAATCGAGATTTACATTAGAAGAATTTACTTATTACTTAGTTGCTTATAAGTAGAAGGGAACTAAAGCAATACGCTATGCTAAAGCGATAGGCAAATGTTTTAACATTTAATTGTTTCATTTGTATAGCCCCCTTTAACTATAATGGTCATATCGGGGACTTTGACTTGCGAAACAACTCTATTAGAACGTTAGGTTTAATCAGTTTTATATTACTAAACACGCGCATTGATACTTGAAGACTCTATGCGGGATAGGGAATAATCCCGGTTAAAGAAAAATTCCCCGCCCCAGCCGGGAGTGTAACCCTGGATCTCCAGGTGAGAAGTCAGCTCGCTGACTACTCGACCACGGAGGCAGTCGGAGCCCTTTTGGTAGAGTAGTTAAAAACAAAAAATCTAAAATAAATACTTTATGCATTTGTCTTAATATTTCAGAATTAGTTACGCAGAACAATAGAGGAATGTGGTAAAAACTGACCATATTTACTTATAGAACATTGAATTTGAATTTTTCACAAGTTGGTCTCCTAAAACTTTTGGCAAGTGGAAAGTGAACCTTCGTTTCATATCTCTTTTATTTTACTCCCTAAAGAGAACCAAATTGCAATTGTTTCACAGATCGATCAGATTTTAAAATAATTTACCACCGCTTTAGCCTAGTGTATACTCCTATTTCCTTTCTACTTACAAGAAATCAAACAATAAGACTATTGCTGTTAATGTTTATTTACATTAGCAGATAAAAGAATAATATTCTGTAACAATAGTTTGTAAGAGAAAGTCATGTGAATGCAACACTTCAGATGTTTACTTTCTCTACACATACTATGTACGTAGAGTATAGAGAAGGTATTGTAACGCACCCAAAAATTCCATACCGAGATTTCACCGGAAATACATATTTTGGGTTCCCCTGAATCCAAAAAAAGCATTTTTGCAAAAAGGTCCGTGTGTGTATGTGTGAGTGTGTGTGTGTGTGTTAGTGTGTGTGTTTGTGGACAGCATAGCTCAAAAACGAAAAGACCATTAATTAAATACCAAACTATAATTTTCAAGAAAATCCCGCACCCCCAGCTACCCTTTACATGGAACTTTTTTCGAAAATTTTGATTTTCTCAAAAATAACTAACTATTTTGATTACAATATTGTATATTAAAGATATTTACCTGACAAATAATATATAAAAATTATCTTGGTCCAGAGTTTCCGGTGTAGACCGCGTCTTAAGGCTAAAATCTGCCGACGTTTCGCCCATCTTATGATAAGGCTTCCTCAGGGCTGACTGCGTCTGGTCCGGCTGGCGTACCTTCTTTTATACTGTAGTTGGGACATGCCAAGTACCGCCCTCCTGTGTTGCCATTGGTTATCGTTTGGCCAATGGCTGGGGTCGCTGCTTTCTGTATTCCTATTGGCTCGCTGGCCGCAAGGTGGGATGCTTTTCTTAGCAGAGGTCTCCAGATGGTGTTCAAACTTTTTCCATTGTCTCTGTTAACTTTATGTTCTTCTTTAATTATTTCTATGCTTTCGCGTATAATGCGATGTTTGTAGTCTTCACATGGTACCAATAATTTCATGTTATCAAAATCAATGTGATGGCCAGTTTCAATAGCATGTTCGGAGAGAGCGGACTTTTCAGGCTGATTAAGTTTGAGGCTTCTGATGTGCTCTTTTCGACGTGTGATTGCCGATCTTCCGGTCTGACCTATATATGCTTTGCCGCAATCGCAGGTTATTTTATAAATTCCTGGCCTAAGTAGTGGGTTGGATTTGTCTTTTACTGGTCTGAGGGTGGATTGTAACTTCCGAACCGTGCTGTACCGAGTATTAATCCCGTGTTTGAGTAAAATTTTGCCAATCCTTTCAGTGGTGCCCTGAACAAAAGGAAGGCGAGCCCATCTTGTCTTTTGTTTTTCTTTTTCTTTTTGTGGTTTTTTGGCATTCTTTCCCCAGTATTTTATGTCGGTTTTTGAGTATCCGTTGGCTTTTAACACTTCCTGTAAGTGGTGTCTCTCTTCAGTTAAAAGATTTGGGTCACAAATACGCGTAGCTCGTTGGAACAGAGTTTTGACCATGCTTCGTTTTACTGAAATGGGGTGGTGGGATGTGGCATCTATGTATCTGTCTGTATGTGTAGCCTTTCGGTAAACTGAACAATGCACTGTTTTGCTTGCTGAATTTCGCTCTACTAGAACGTCTAAAAATGGTAATTTTTGGTTATGTTCTAGTTCCATAGTAAATTGTATATTTTGATGAAGACTGTTTAGATGTTCAAGGAACTCTGGGATGTTGTTCAATCCATGTGGCCATACCACGAAAGTGTCATCCACATATCTTAACCACATATCCGGTTTGAGTCGGCAAGTGTCCAAGGCCGTGTTTTCAAAATCTTCAAGGAAGATATTAGCCACAATCGGCGAGATAGGAGATCCCATGGCTGCACCTTCTTGTTGTTGGTAGATGTCTTCTTGGTATGAGAAATACGTATTGGTTATACAGTGGGCAACAAGGTCGGTCCAGTCTTCTGGGAGATGGTTAATGCTGATTCTTCGTTGTACGGATCTAAGAGCTTCTTCAACTGGGATGCGAGTAAACAGAGATTTTATGTCAAAGCTGACTAAGATGTGGTGCTCTTCAAAGGTAAAATTCCGGAGTATTTGTACAAAATGGCCGGAGTCCCTGACAAAAGAGTCTGTCTTGCCCACTAGTGGTTGGAGACCCTTGGCTAGAAATTTGGCGAGTTCATGAGTGGGTGAGCCTATGGCACTGACGATTGGTCTCAATGGGATGTTTTGTTTGTGAACTTTAGGCAGCCCATAGAACGTCGGTGTACGAGAGTCATGAGGGAGGAGACGTTTTTGTTGTTCTGTTGGTATTGAAGAATTTTTTATTACCGAAATTGTGGTTCGTTCTAGTTTGTTTATTGGATTCTTCTCTACTTTCTTATACGCTGTATCATGCAGTAGGTGTGTCATTTTTTCTACATAATCCTCAGTGTCCATCATGACAGCAGCGTTGCCTTTATCTGCTGGTAAGATTACGATGTCTGGGTTGGTAGCAATGCTTTTGAGGGCTTGACGTTCCGCATGAGTGATGTTTGCTTTGGGAACTTTTGCGTGTTTGAGTACCTTGTAAGTGTCCATTCTGATATCATTGGATGTCTCCTCTGGTAAGCCAGTAAGTGAAGCCTCTATTCCAGTAATAAACTCCTCCATCGGTATATGCCGGGGTGTGATAGCAAACTTTAGTCCCTTTGCTAGAACTTGTGTCGTGGGTTCGTCTAGAGTGATTTTTGAAACATTGACCACTAACCTTTCTATATCTAATTTGTGTTCCAATGGATATTGTTTCTTTTTTAATGTTTGAAATCTTTTTCGTTGCCTATCTTCAGCAATATATGCTGTCTGGTATGCTAATGTGTATGAAATTTTCTCCAAAGTATTCCAGTCGTTTTCTTCTAAATCAGTAGCAAGCAGGTGATGCATTCCATACAATTCTGTCTCTGTAAAATGTAACTCTCGTCTTGTAAAAGCTATTCTCTCCCTTAGTAGACTGAGCGAGGCTTTCCGTAATATGTTGCGTGCATATCTGGTGTTGATGTGGTGTTTCAACTGTACAAACGTCGGAACTACATGTTGGTCTCTGCATCGTTTTAGGAAGGTTAATTGTGAAATAAGTCGTAGTTTCTTCTTCCGCAGTTGGCAGAACAGTTGTGTTTTCTTATACATTCTCTCCCCGTAGAGGTGTGTTATATGTTTTCGTAAACTTCCACGGCCAATATTAATATACATCTTGAATTTTCTGGGAATAGCCTCTGATGACTACTTTATTCTGGAGGAATTTTGCATAACTGCTAAATCGTAAGAAATGGACAAAAACCTACCACACAAAAATGCAGAGCACATTAAAACACACAATTTATGTTATATAAATTTGTTTCGAGGAATTGATCGTTTTTGAGATATTCCTTGTTTTTGGTTTCAGGTTTAAAAAACTTGTACTTTTCTCATACAGGAATTTGTCAACTGGTATCCATACAAACAAAGAAATTTCAGTCACATAGTAACCAGCTTTTGACTTCACTTTAACCTGTGATACGCCCATATCTCGATTCTACTTACAAGGAAGCAAGTAACAAGACTATTTCTGCTAAGTTTTTCTCGATTAGATTGAAGTAAATAGAAGAATAAGCTTATTAACAATAATTTTTTACACAGAAGTAGAGAAAGTCAAGTGAATAGAGCACATCAGATTGTTTTCAACCTCTACCCAATAGAGTCCTATGAGATTATGTCTTCATACACCCGAGTCAGTATTCCAGACTCTTTTCCCATCAGGCTTTCCCTGTTTTTGCTTTCTGCTGTAGTTGGAGAGGAGCGTAATACAGCGACTAGATTGAGAAGACTAAACGATTGCCGGCTCAGTACTAACAGCCCTAAGAGGCAAATAGTATTTCTGTATTCTGACGCTAAGAACTAGAAGAAGAAGCATGTAACATTGGGCATTAAGTTAAAGGCTCTTATCTAGGCAGAATGCGCTTACTGTACCACGAATCCCGGAAAGCCAATTCAAATGCGAAGATCTCAAAGTCCTCAGAGCACATCTAAACTTAAAATTAGGAAATAATGTTAGGGTGAGCAGTTTGAGAAGAAATAAGATGCTTTTATTTTAAAAGGAGGAAATCAGTTATTAGCAATTTATGCAACTTATAAGATTAGAAGCATAAATAGCAGTAGAAGAAATTCATGTAAAGAATATACTCAAATAGAAAATGTAGAATATTAATAAAAACAAAAAGGCATCAAAGAGGTAGAAAAGAGATAATTTGTTATGGTGAGTTGATGGCGGCTAAGAAAGTTCTAGATGATTAGATTTTTTTGGATAGTGTTTAACGCCCGATTTTACTACCATGTCACCGCAAGCGTTGACACTGGTGATACATGGAATGAAGATGGAGCACCGGTGGTGGGGGAAACCGGAGAACCCGGAGAAAACCCGTCCCAGCGCCGCTTTGTCCACTACAAATCTCACATGCCGTCGCTTGGGATCGAGCCCGGGCCTTCTAGGTGAGAGGCGAATGTCTAACCACTCGACCACGGCGCGGCCCAGATAATTAGTTGACGGTGCTGGAGGAGCTTATAGAAAAGTAAGTCAGAAGGAGGCGTTAAATGAAATGGTTTATTTATTAGGTTCTAGTAGATTTTTATTCTGTAGAATAATTGTATAAACATTGTAGATAAAAATTGAAAACAAATAGAAAGATAGCAGGTAAGTATAACAAATTAGGTGCCAGGGTATAGTATATATATTTTATTTTATTTTTAGCAGGTTCCATTAAGTGTGGTATTGCAGATGAGCTATATGATGGGTGTCATAAAATAACACAAATATATACAATTTATAATTTATTACAGACTAATAAATGTAATTCTATGTTCTCAAAAAGTCGAACCAGAAAGACCGCTAAGTGAATCATCGTTGGCGCACAATGTTATTGTGGTACAGTGTCAGAATTGTGAACAGCAGACAAACCTAATCCATTGTTAGAATTATTGTAAAGGAAGAAAACCAAATGTTAGAGAGAAATGTAGTTTAACTTCTTTAAAGTTAGTGTCTTCTTCTTCCGCTATTTAGCCTCCTGTATGGAGGATGACTTGCACCCTAGAAATTAGAAGCACAGAGAGAGTAGTCAGGATGGGTGATCAGCCCAATTTTGGTAAAAGAATGAGAGAAAAGATTATATAAAATGACGGTCAAAAGAAATGGTATTAAGTGCAGTAAAAATCTCTGTATAATAATATTGTTATAGAAATAAACAAAAAAAACATAGAAATAAAGCAAGGGCTAAAGGAAGTTGTGACATTTCTCTAAAACTTTTTGACTTGTATATGAAAAAAATCATACAAGAATGGAAGCAAGAAAACATCAATTCTATATTGGAAACAATAATATAATTAACAACATCCTCTTTGCAGTTGATCAAGTACTGTTGGCGGAAACGGAATATAGTCTCCAAGTTAATTTGACAAAATGAAACAGCTTTGCAAAAATATAATATGGCAATATGTATCCCAAAACTATCATTAGAACTAAAATTGTTATAAATAACAATATAACAGAACAAGTGAATGATTTCACATACATTGGATGTGAAATACCAATAAATAAAACAAATAAAGACTTGGGAAGCACATTGCAAAAGTACAATATAAACGGATGTATAGAAATATATTTGGGGAAGAAAATGAATAAAGAAATCAAAGTAAGGCTACATAACATAACCTCAAAACCCTCCCTGGTGTATGGAAGTGAGACATGGCTGCTAAGAACAAGTGATAAAAGTTGAATTGAAGCTGAAATGAGATTTTTAAGATATATATTAGGAGTGAGCCTTAGGGACCAAAGAAGAAACCAAGAAATAACAGCGGAATTGAACTAGGGTTGCCAGGTTTTCTAACTGAAAATAAGGAAGATTTCAAGAATGGTTTTCCCGATTACTGGACACGGCCTATCGACCTTTTACTTTGTTAATTTCAGCAGAAAATGTGTAAAACTAAAACATTTGGTACACTAATATAATTTAAAACAATAATAGGTATAAATATTTACAATATGATATGAAAATATTGTGAAAATGTATCATTTGATTTATACTTGAGGCAATATTTATACATTATTCACAAAATCTGCCGGCATTTTATGAGTTTTATGTCATGTTTATAATATTTGATGTTCAATTGTTTTTATTTCTTTGCTTCCGAAGTTGAAACCGCTGGATGCATATTTTTATTACTCCTTGTACTTTCGTCGCATTTAAGTGTTTTGATTTTCTCGATGCGATTTTGTTTTTCAACAGTATCTATAGTTACGTGTTGATTTTCTGGCTGGTGACGCCAAGTATCATGAAGAAGGAGGCTTCTTCACGTGTAATGGAAAAGGCCGTGTATTCGTGTTGAATTATACGCGCCCATGGATTCACAGCGTTCAACAAAGTAAAGAATTGCATCGAATGATTACAGTTTATCTTTGGAATTGTAAAATAATAACTATAAAAATAAACTGCGATTCTACAAAAATCCTATTAACTTATTATTTAAGAAGCCGCCAGGTAGTCTGGATCTGGGAAGCCCAACAAGTCCGATAAGAAAACGCCCTGAGAAGAGTCAAACGCTACACAAAGTCAAACATAAGCGCGGGTAGACTTACAATCCAACATTTGACGAGCGCTTATAGAGGCTTCTCACATTAATTGCTTCACACTCATCCAAAAGCTTGAAATTAGTTCTCACATGATTAAAGAACTCTTTGCAACTCATTTTAAAATTTAATGTAATAAGCAATTCAGCTTTGATGAGTTTTCCAGAGCTTATTGTTCATTAAGGAAAACACTCTTTCTGTGTATCAGAACCTGGAATAATCATTACAAAAGACAGCAATGTTTCCAAATTTGGTACACTGATTCCATTTTTCCTGCATTAACAAAATACAGACACCCATTGTGCATAAGTATTTCCAGCAATATTAGCTTTATATTTTAAAATGTCCTTAATACTAAAAACTCATCATATAGGCCATCCTCATTCAATTCAAATTCGAAACATTCATAAATATTATGTAATTCTTTAAACTCAACTCCATTGTTAAGACAAAGAGGAAGAATGCTAATGATGGAAACATTTTGCATTATGTTGAAACGTGGTACCATTGCTACCAACAGCTAATTAAAAAATTGCTGACAACATTGGAAAAAAGGAACTACCACTTATATATATCGCATATTCCAAATATCCTTTTAAAACTCAGAATTCATGGCAGTGTATGAAATACGGGAGAAGTAGTCCAAAATACGGGAGGCGGGATACTCAACAAAATAAGGCTGAAATAACGGAGAACCTGAGAAATACGGGATACCCGGCAACCCTAAATTGAACACAGGAAATAGTATTATGGAAGAAGTGGTACTGTATTAGAGGAGGTGACACCAGCATGTACAAATAGTGTCCCCTAATCGTGGCAAGCATATTCTTATCATTCAGTACGAAGAAGGGACATAGGATGGCCCAAAAAGAGATGGAAGAAACGGTTCATCTAAAACTTTGGCTTCGGAACTGGAATAATCCAAATCCAAGAATAAGAAGAAGAGCTGATTATTGAGTAAATGGAATGTATGGCTAGGAAAATTGGAGAATCCAGAGAAAATCCGCTCAGACGCCGCTTTGTCCACCAAAAGCCCACATTCACCCCCCTGGAATCGACTCCGGGCTGCCTTCGTAAGAGGCTATCGGTCTAACCACGGCGCTATAAGTTAGAATACACTGCTTTAATGAACTGCAAATTGAATGCAAAAGAGTACTGAGGTTCCGTTCTATTGACATTCAAGCCTCATTCAGTTCATTAAGCTCAGGTGAAATTCACAAGGCGTTCAGTAATGAAATGTTAAAGAAAGCGGGATTATTCTGCTCCTAAAAAAAGTTCAGGAAGGAGAGAAGCTGCGAACCCTTTGCAGTTATTAGTTCGAAATAGACTGACTCAGTGTATGCTAATGGACTACATCCAGTGCTAAGATTTCTTCACTGGGCAGAGCAGAAAAGGATAAAGTAACACTAGGCTCATTAGGAAGTCTTGGATTAGTCTAGATTATTTAAGGAACAGAAGGGACTAAATGAAGCCCAAAAGATATGGAAAGAATAAGTCCATTATTGATCAAAATCATCTGTTTAAGGTTTCAGAACGTGGTGAAAGTACAGAATTATACCTCAGAATAACTAACACATTTGAGAGTACATAAAGTAAAAAGGTAGTGTAAAATGCTGCTTTAGATTTATGTTTTATAAGTAACACTATCAATCATAATTAAATAACGATAATAAAATAATCATAATAAATTAAAATAAACGTTGATGATAATTAAGAGGATAATAAGCTATCGTAAATATTTTTAAACCTGAAAAAATAAACTGTAGAAACTGTATTGTTTTGATTTTGGTTTTGTAGGTGCCAAAAAAGAAAAACAATCTGAACTGTTCGTTCACATGACTTTCTCTACACCTCTGTAACAAATTATTGTTAATAAGTTTATTCTTCTATGTACTTCATGCTAATCGAGACAAACAGTAGCAAAAATTGTCTTATTTTCTTGCTTCCTTGTAAGTAGAAGGAAAATAAGGGAGTATACTAGTCTAAAACAATAGTCAAATATTTTAAAAGCTGGTTTCCATGTGATTGAAATAAGTTTCTATGCATGACCAGGTGTATAAATTTCCGGATGAGAAAAGTTTTAAGTATTTAAATCTGAAACAATAAGCAAGGAATATCTCAGAAATGTCCACTCCACGTAAAAAAACAAACAAACGTATATGACATAAATTGGGTGAACTGATGGTTTGACCTTGCGGAGACTGGTATTTATAAGAGCTGGGATGAAGCTAACATCTGATTGGTTCGCGAACCAATCAGATGTTAGCTTCATCCCAGCTCTTATAAATACCAGTCTCCGCAAGCTCAAACCATCAGTTCACCCTGAAGACGAGGAAGATGCACTTCTTCGAAACGTTGGTGTCAAACCAAGTTTTTACCTGGCTAGAAGCCCGAGAAGATTTTACATTAATGCGTCGCCAGGAAAGCTTCAGTTCTTATTATAAATTGGGTATTTTAATAGATCTACATTTTTTGTGTTGCAAGTTTTTGTCTATCTCTTACGGTTTACTAACTACACAAAATTCAGAAAAATTCTTCCAAAATAAAGAGATCTTCAGGCGCTCCTCCCAGAAATTTCAAGATATACATTTTATTTGTCATGTACATATCTTAAATATATTATATTTTAATCAAAATCGATTAAGCCATTTTTGAGAAAATAAAAATGTTCGATTTTTTTTCCATGTAAAGGGTAGTTGGAGGAGGGAGAATTTTTTTGAAAATCTTCGTGTCGTATCCTTGGAAGATACTGAAATTAAATTCCATATTTGGTATTTTACGGACTTTTAGTTTTTGAACTATGCTACACACACACACACACACACACACACACACACACACACACACACACACAAAATTACACATAAACAGACACACCAACATTTTTCTAAAAATCCTATTTTGGATTCAGGGGGTCTCAGAACATATATTTCTGGTGAAATCTCGGTATCGATTTTTTGGTTGCAATATATAATGTGCATATTAGTATATGTAGAGAAAGTAAGAACCTTATGTACTTTTTCACGTGAGCTGTGCCACAAACAAACTTCTTATAAAAGATTACTATTTTATCTTCCTCATGCTAATCAAAATAAACTTTGCCAGAATTTCTCTTATTACTTGCTTCTTTCTAATAAGGAAAGGCTAAAGCAATAACTAAATATTTTTAAAGTCGGTGGCTAAGTGAAATAATTGACATTTGCTTTCTAGGAGTAAACAAAAAAGAGAGGAAAAGAAAGATGTCTCCCATTTGAGAAAAATTTAAGTAGCTTGAAACTGAAAACAATAACGCGGAATATCTCAGAAACGGATACCTCTACAAAAAAAAAAAAAAAAAAAAAAAAAAAAAAAAAAAAAAAAAAATATGGCTTAACAAGATCTACGTTTTTGTGTAGTAAGCTTTTGTCTGTCTTTTACGATTTACCATTTTCACAAAAGCTATGCAAAAGATATCCAGAATGAAGTGATCTTCGAGTGGGTAGTGTGGTGGTAGCATATCTGCCTCTTATTCAACAGGTCGCGAGCTCGAATCTCACTTAGGGTGAGTTACCCGGATAAGGATTTTTTCAGAGGTTTTCTTATTCTGAGAAGACAACTGTTGAGTAACTTTAAGCTCCATGGACCTCAAGATCATTTGAGCATCATCTCACCAATACCATTCATCGTCCGATGTGACTAACCAGGCTAAAGAACGTTAAGCTTCAAAATAAATATGTAGAGGAAAGGTGATAAATATGGAATACCAACTCGGTTTCTCTCTATATGTTTATTGCCATATGGTTAATTAGTATCATATGTTCTGAAAATTATCCTCCTAATTATCATTTCCACTCAATTATTGCTATGGAAATCTTATATAACAACACTTTTTTGAATCAATTTTAGTAAAGGGTGACAATTATGGAATATCTAAAAGGTGTACTCAAATAGTAAATTAGCTCTGAATTGTAGCTATTGCTTACAAAAATCACAAACATAAGCCCCTTATTCATAATCTGCACACTTAACATGGCACCACAGATCACATTTGGACCCTATATATCATCTGAAAATTTGCTATAGCAGAAAAGGCATTGAGAATCACCTGATTCTGGAGATTTTAAAACCATGAGTTTCAAATTCACCATCGCTAGAGTCATCGTGGCTGGATACCTGTTCTTCAGAGCTGGAGGGAGGTATTCTCAACAATGGTTGTAGCTGCTGATTTCACTTATTTCTGTTTCCCCTTTCCTTTGGATCTATTCTTTTGCTCTCGTGCCTCCTCCTGCTGTTGCTGCTGCTGCAACAGGCGTTTGTAAGGTGGCAATGTTATAATGGCAGAAAACCCAGGCTTTCTACCTCAACGAGATCTCTTCTTCTGAACAACTGGAAAGGGGGATATTTGCTGTGGAGTAATCTTCTCAGCGGAAGATCTGCTTGTGAAAGATTCTTCCTCTCTGTGCTCAGTTGTTTCTTTCTCTGGGGTAATTTCTTGACCACTAATCTGGGTAGCAGTAATGAACTCACATGTGCTGAATATGCTCCTATTAACAGGGTAAATTCCAGTTGCCCTAAACCTATTTTTTTTTTTTCAATAAGCTCTCTCAAATAACTCAGCAACTTCGAAGTGTGTAAGTGGTCTGCCTGAATGTATCAGCCAGATCCTAACCTCTTCGCTATAATACGTCTTCAGTGCACTAATCAGGATTATGTCAATTGGTTGCAATTTGTGTTTGGTATGAGAGAAAGACACACAATAATTACACTATTTTTCCTTTGCGAGATCGCCAGAAAAACTGGCGAACCGTCTGTGGGTTTGACTTTCTCTAGAAAATGTTAAAAATTATAAAACTGTCTACAAAAAACCATCCGGAAGGATGACAGATTTATAATGGTTCTTGGTGAAGCACCTTTCATGAGTTGGGGCTTATTCAACTTTCTTGGGTGGTGGTACACAGGTACCACCAGCAGACTTACAAAGAACTGTTATAATTAACGAAACTCTTTTAGCCGAAGAATTGCACCAAGCGACAGATTTTCATTGATCTATCGTTTCCCTTTTAGCGACAATACAGCAGGCACTTAAGACTACACTATCGACATCCCAGTCTCGTCAACATTAAATATTCTCTCTGGTGAATATTGATTCTTGTTCATTTATCAAAGAGATCAAAAAACTGTCCAGACTCCTTGTAAAAGTCAAGTGCGCTGCTGATGATGTAGGTACCATTTGGTTTTCTAAATGTCAAAACACATTTATGGCGCCTAAGAAATAGTTTCAGCTAACTTTTCCCAGCTGTTACTAGAACACCATATGGTTAGGAATATTGCTTGAAACAGTCAGCTGATTCGCTATGTTGCGTACATCACTTCGCGTCAACCCAAAAATGGTTCTGCTCCATCATAAGACAATAATTGACGAGATTTTTTTAATATATGGTGGAAGAATTGTTTTCCCGCCTAACTTTGTTTTAGCCACAACCGGAGGAGTTACGCATGTTTTACTTGAAAGGTAGAAGAATGTATTTCGGGGCACTTCAACAATTTGGCAGCCTTTAAAAACCCCATTCTTCTTTGCCGGACAACAACAGTGACCTCTTCCATTTTTGCTTTGTTCCCCGATTTTCTCTTTTGACTTGCTTGTGGTTCACGATAGAAACTAGATTTGATTGTACAATTTACGGTCTAATAGATCTTATTCCATGCATTTCGATAATTAAATTATGAAGTAATTAATAACAGTATTCCATATTACTGCCATGTTGGAAACTTTCGTAAAGTATAACGGTATCATCATCAAGAAACAAAAAGCAAGTGAGCAATGGATAGGTAGATACTTCACCTTTCAATTGGGAGATTCAATATGCTATAAAATATAATGACACTAGAACAATAAAACTATTATTGCTCACCTTCGAACTTCTCCTTTTAAAAAAAGATCTTGCTGTCACTCACAAAATGGCATCCATTGTACTTCTAAGTATCTTAACACATAGTTTTGCAAGCATCCGTAAGATATCAGTTGTTGGTGAAATAGGCTAGTATTCCATTTAAGTATCTCTATTATATATTTGTCACCTTTCCTCTAAATACGTGCGTGCATGGCTGAATGTAGGATAAGGTCAAGTACTTGTTTTTGAAGTAAGAGGCAACAGTGTAAACAATTTCCCTAGCCTGTCCTCTAGGGGCTTACCAGAGGAGAACTTAGGTGTTGATACTCCCGCATTACTGTCAATAGTTCTCAGTTTAAATACTCTTACAATAAACAGTATAATGCTTTTTGTAATACTCACTGCCGCTTGCAATGGCCTCTTTCCACCACTGACAAAAACTTCATGATGTCACATGGACAAGGGAGAATAACGTAATCGGCAATAGTTGCGGCTACAACGTTCTGCGCAGCTTTTTTATTACCTTGACAGACTACACTCGAGATATTTAGCAATAGCACTGGTGTGGTGGCGTTGTTATTGAGTTTACATTCAAGTAGCCTGTACTCGCTATGCACAACAGTGTTTCTGCGTTGGCCGCAAGTTAACAACGCTAAAAGTAATGTCACAAATGCGGAATATTTTCGCGGTTTCCCCATACCATCTAGAATCTCAAATAAGTATTATTTAAGTACCCATTATATTGTTTTTGCCCTAATACGCTGTTTTTATTAAATACACAATAACAAACATCAATAGAAAGTCCTTTGTTTCATCAAGCAAGTTGTTGTTGCTGCTGCTGTTAGAATGACAGCAGTGTATCACATTGCTCATAATCTGTTTTGCATCAGATGCTATTTTACATTTTCAGGGTTGTCTTGTCTAAAATTGTGCGAACATACTGCGATGCTAGGTAATCCCATACATGAGACAGAAGCTACATCGAAACAAAGAGAGAACAATAATATGCAGATTTAAGCAGTCACTACATTGTTTGTTTCCATACCAGGTAACAAAGCACCGCTAAGATGCAATTGTGACACGAAAATGCGCTCTAAGGAAATCTGATTCCTTGGCTTTTCCTTGCAGTTTCCGGACTAAGACAAACAGAAACGCGATACTTCCGACAGTAAGCACATCGAGAATCGCTTCAGAACTCTGTTGTTAGTGTTTACTCGTCGCTCCGGTAATACGCCGCGGAAGATCGATGTTTTGTATGGATTTCTATTCGCATGCACGGTTTTGCAGTAAATCCATCGCTAACATTCCGCCTCTTGCTGCCGAAGATCGCAGGAGCAAATCTGTTGTCTGTGGGGACCATGGAACGCCAAACATCCGCCCCTTCACCTACCTTATACCTCCTAGGGCAGAGACAGCGAAGGCGCCATCTTTAATTAAACTTTCCGACCAAACATCTATGTCTAGCTGAAGTACAGTCAGTCAACTCAGAAGAGCAACCGTACACGTACTTTCTCTACACGTACTATGTACATAGTGTATAGAGAAGCTATTGCACTCCACCCATCAATTCGATACAGATTTCACCGGAAATATATGTTTTAGGGTTCCCTTTATGCAAAAAAAAAAAAAAAAAAAAAAAAAAAAAAGCATTTTCAGAAAAAGATCCGTGTGTCTGTGAACACGATAACTCAAAAACGAAAAGTCGGTAAAATACCAAACGTCGTATTTAAGTTTAGTATCTTCCAGGGAAGCGACACTAAGATTTTCAAGAAAATCCCCCCAACCCCAAATACCTTTTACATGGAGCTTTTTTATAAAATGTTGATTAAAATATCGTATATTAAAGATATTTACCTGACAAATAGCATATCTTGACTTTTCTGGGGCTAGCCTCTAAAGACTACTTTATTCTAGATGAATTGTACGGAATTTTGCATAACTGTTAAACCATAAGAGATGGACAAATCTTACCACACAAAAAATGTAGAACACGTTAAAACACACAATTTATGCCATATAAATTTTTTCATGGATATGATCATTTTTGAGATATTCCTTGTTTTTGGCTTCAGCTTTAAAAAGCTTAAACTTTTCTCATATGGAAATTTGTCAACTCCTGTCCATACAAACAAAGGAACTTCAATCCATAGCAACCAGCTTTTAACTATCACTTTAACCTATGTTACTCCCTTATTTCACTTCTACTTGCATGGAAGCAAGTAATAAGACTATTTCTGCTAATTTTTTCTCGATTAGCATGAAATAAATAGAAGTATAAGCTTTTTAACAATAATTTATTGCAGAAATGTAGAGAAAGTCGTGTGACTGGAACACTCAGGTCTTGTAGTTTCTGTCCTTATTTCTCTGAACAGTTGTTCAAAATAACGTGAGAAATCTCGTGAATAATATTGCATCCAAAGTAACGAGATCCTTACTCAGTGTTCTCTCCTGTACTCCTCGGTTTGGCAGAAGCAAAAATCTGATTTTTTCAATTCAGATGACTTTCTCTAGCTGTTCCACAAACAAAGAGTCACAGAGAGAACCGATCCCATGACCTCCCGAATGCCAGTCCCAGACGAAAGGTTGCGGGTTCAAACCCCGTGGAGGACGATGTATTTTCTCGGGCGTAAAAATCCTTAAAATTCCTTCGGAAAGGAAGTAAAGCCGTTGATCTCGTGTCGTAGATTTTCGGCACGTAAAAGAACCTCAAGTCTGATAGAGAGGCATCTTGGCAAAATTAAGCGGTCTTTCACTTCCAGCATAGAATGGGACGCTGAGAGCCTCAGCAGTTAAAGAGCGTCTATAAAGTACACTCCCTTTACATTTTTTCCAGACGAAACGACTAAATTCGGTGTAAGAAGGTTGTATACATTATGATTCTTTCTGGGTCTTTGGATTTAAGCTTTTTAATCTAAAATTCCAGTACAGGATACGCTGGGCTCTTTGTGCTTCAACATAACCTCTGGAAGGAATGAATGAAAGGAACCCTGGAGGGTGATCAGGTGTGCGCTAGCAAATACGGGGTCCCTAACGATTCGAACATAGTACCATCCAGCAGTGAACTATTAAACGCAGGTTTCAGTTTTCAAAAAATCTGATGTGCTCTATTCACATGACTTTCTCTACATCTCTGTAACAAATTATTGTTAATAAGCTTATTCTTCTATCTATTTAATGCTAAAACATTAGCAGAAACGGACTTATTACTTAGTTCCTTTATAAGCAGAAGGGAAATAATGGAATACATTAGGTTAAATCGACAGTCAAATGTTTTAAAATGCTGTTGCAATGGGACTGAAATCCCTTTCTTTGCGAGGCCAAGCGTTGACAAGTTCCCGTATAGGGAAAGTTTATTTTAAAACTAAACTCAACATCAAGGAATATATCGAAATTGGCCAATTCCAGGAACAAATGTATATGACATAAATTGTGTATTGTATCGTGACCTATATTTTTTGTATAGTAAGTTTTTGTCTATCTCTTACGGTTTACCACTTATGCAAAATTCAATAAAAATCATCCACAATAAAGAGGTCTTTAGAGCCTATTCCCAGAGAATTCGAGATGTGCATTTTATTCAGCATGTAAATATCTTATATATAAGAGATTTTCATCAAAATTGTTAGAGCCATTTTTGAGAATATCAACATTTTCGAAAAAATTTCCATGTAAAGAGTAGTTTGGGGTAGGGGGATATTTTTTTTTTAAAATCTTCGTGTCGCATCCTTGGAAGGTACCAAACTTAAATACCAAGTTTGGTATTTAACGGTATTTTCGATTTTGAGCTCTGTCGTCCACAGACACAAACACACGCACGCACACACGGACCTTTTTCTATTTTTTTTTATTTTATTCAAAGGGACCCAAAAATATATTTCCTGTGATATCTTGGTATCGAATTTTTGGGCCCATTACAAAACAATCTCTATACACTATATATGTAGTATGTGTAGAGAAAGTAAAAGCTCAGAAACATCCTTAAAACATGGTTAGGAAAAATGTTCCAATTAAATTACTTTCTCTATATATCTGTTAAAAATTATTCTTTAAAAGCTTATTCTTCTAACTGATTAATATTAATCACGATAAACATTAGCAGGAATGGTCTTATTACTTGCTTTCTTGTTAATAGAAGAAAAATAGTGAAATACACTAGGCTAAAGCGATATTCAAATTTTCAAAAGCTGGTCGATATGTGGCTGAAACTGGTTCTCTTATATGGACAGGAGTTGACTTATTCCCATATGAGAAAAGTATTTTAAAATCAAAACCAATAACAAAGAATATTTTTCAAATGGTTAACACCACAACAAGTTATGTATAAAAATTGCGCATTTTGACGAGCTCTACATTTTTTTAAATAATTGTTTGTACTCTACGGTTTACCAGTTATTCAAAAGTCATTCTGAATGAAGAGAACTTTAGAGGTTATTCCCATAAAATTCAAGTGATACATTTCATTTTTCATATAAACATCTTTGGTATTCGGAAGTTATATTAATCAGAATCGTTAGAGTCATTTTTTAACAAAATCAAAATGTTCAAAAAATTCTCCACGTAATTTTTTGGGTGAGGAATTTTATTGAAAATCTTAGTGCTGCATCCTTAAATAACCAATTTGGTAAGGGGTGTTTTGTTTTGAGTTATGTTGTTCAAACACACACACACACACACGCGCGCATACACACACGCAAATACACACACTCACTCACAAAGGGGTCTTTATCTTAAATATCAAATTGTTGGTGGAATGCAATACATTTTCTACCTATGTTCTATGCAGTAAGCAGAGACAGTAGAAACTGAAAGAAGTGCTATTGATGAATGGGTTAGGGGATATGTAGACCCCTCCTTGAAAGAAATTTGGAAAATAATAACATAAAGGCTAGAAGATATGAATGGGCAAGCAAATAAGGGACTAAAAGTCATATAGCTTTTACAGTGAATGGTAATCTGGACTAGAGATAGACTAATATCTCAGGGTTTGTGAAAATAATGTAAGAAAATAAATACTTTCTTATGTTTCGGAAGTTGTATATGAAGAGTTGTGTGTTTTGACGAGCTCTTCATCTTTTGGGTAGTAACTTTTTGTGCTCTTACGGTTTACCAGTTATGCGAAAGTCATTCTGATTAAAGAGGACTTCATGAGCTATCTCCAAAAAAATTCAAGTAATTCAAATTCACTTATATCTTAGGGTTTGTGGAAATAATGTAAGAAAAGAGCTTATTTGTTTAAGTTTCGAATTATAAAAATTGTGGAAGGAAGAATATGTTAAAGGAAATATGTCCAATATGTAGGGAAGATATGATCCACTTTATATTAGAGTTTTCAGGTAAGACCATTGGTGCAAACAATTGATCTGTAGGGTATAGTCAAACAGAAATAAAGAGTTAATAGGCGAAAGAATTTTAAAGACCAGTCGGAACTAAGAGTATTGGTAATTTTTATGGAATGTAAGAATCAAATGGAAGTGACAGTGAAAAGGGGAATTGAAGAATGAGAATTTTGTAGCTAAAATGTATACTGTGTAACTGTTGTGGTTTTTATATTATCTAGTGAATGGGTGTTTTCAACAGACAAACAGTACGTAACAAAAGCCTAGCACTTGTATCAATATTAACACATAGCACCAATTCTGATGCCAGCTGGCTCTGACTAATCCATTCACAATTCGATATCTTAGCAATTAATACAGTTCCCAGGAAGAGAAGCCCAGCAGCCTCAACATACGCCAAGGAGAAATCTTTCCAAAGCGCAAATTCTACCGTCCTGCCGCAACAAATAAACCGCCGTTGCATGACCCTACAAAAGTTAAACAGTTGAAAGGAAATGATGGGGAAGAAAATGGAAAGAAATTTCTTACTAGCTTTTCCCTACCGACCTGAAGTATGATATGGGACAATAGGACGATCAAAAACTCCTGTTCAGAGTGGCCAGTACGACGGGCATCGAACACTGGATCTTCCGAGTGAGAGCCTTAGATGTAACTTCCGAGCTATTTCTTTCAGTTTCTGATTTCTCTAGTTAGTATATAAGTAGAAAAGGAAATGCATTCTACCCAAATATTGGATACATAAAAGAAGAACATGTTCAGGAAAAGGTCCGTGTGCCCGTGTATAAAAAACTCAAAAACAAAACCTCGGTTAAATACCAAAATTGATATTTAAATTCAGCATCTTCCAAGAATGCGACACGAAGATTTTCAAGAAAGTTCCCCACACAAAACTACCCTTAACATGGAAAAACTTTCCAAAATTTGGTTTTCTCAAAAATACCTAAAATACAGCATATTAACGATATTTACATGACAAATAAAATCTATATTTGACTGTTTGGAAATAGCCTCTGAAGACTTCTATAATCTGAATAACTTTTGTATGACTGGTACATAGTAAGAGATAGACAAAACTTCGGAAACAAAAAAAAATTAAGATTTTGTTAAAACACACAATTTGTCAAATAAAATTGTTACTTTCTCTACATAGTACATGGAACGTAAGTGGAGAAGGTCTTGTACTTCACCAAAAATTTGATAACGAGATCTCACGATGAATACACGTTTTAGGTTCCCTGTATAAAAAAACGTATTTTGAAAAAGATTCGTGTGTGTGTCCGTGTGCCTGTGAACACGATAACTGAAAAACGAAATGTCAGTAAAATGCCAAACTTGTTATTTAAGTTTAGTATCTTTCAAGGGTGTGACACGAAGATTTTGAGGAAAATCGCCCCGCCCCTTTAAATGGAAAAATTGTCAAAAAAATTTGATTTTATAAAATGACTCTAACAATTTTGATTAATACAACGTATATCAAAGATTATTACATGACAAATAAAATGTATATTTTGGATTTTCAAGGAATAGCCTGAAAAGCTCTTCATTCTGGATGCATTTTAAATAGCTTGTAAACCATAAGAGAGAAAATAAGTTACTACACAAAAAACTTAGATCTCGTTAAAACACAGAATTTATGTCATTTGCATTTTTCGTGGATTTGACCACTTTTTTTTTTTCCTTGTTATGGGTTTCAGTTTTAAAATACTTTTCTCATGCGACAATACGTCCAATACGGATTTCAATCACATAGCAACCAGCTTTTAAAATATTTTACTATCTCTTTAGCCTAGTGTATTACCTTCTTTCCGTACTACATACAAATAAGAAAGTAATATGAATGGAACACATTGGACTTTTTAGAGACTACTGCTAAGTGCCTCGAACTTACCCGCAGTATTCTGGGTTATGACTAAATTGGTATTTAGATTTTAGATTTAGAATAGGAGAGATGCATTTTTATAGTATTGTATAGTGTGTAAAGGTCATTAAATCGATGTTGCCCATTTCATGGACCTGAAAAATGAAAAAGCTGAAAAAAACATCAATCAATATCTATAGACTCTGTTGCAGTAAAATCGCACTCGCGCAAACCCAGGTGCAGAGGTGCTTGCACAGTACATCGCTTAACCTCGGATCAGTTCGGATATTCCACACTAAGGAGGTAATAATGGAGAAGGTGAGGAAGCGGAAGATAGGCGGATCGCAAGAGAAGTATAGAAAAAGAGAGACAGTTTGACATCCATCACATGCATTGTGTATGTATTGTATGTAACTTCATATGCATTAGCGCATACCCGCTGAGAAGTTCTGATTTAGAGATTCTATGAATCACACGGGAAAACTTTGTGATGCATTTAATAGCCTTGTCAAATACCTTTGTCAAATAAGTTCTGATCCTCGAGGCGTTACTGATTATATACATACACTGATCTTCCTCAATCGCACGGGTCCAAAGATCTTAAGTGCTTTTGTATTACGCAAAAATAAAACAACATTAAAAACAAAAATGTAAAATGTGAACACGAAAATAAGATAAACATATTTAAATACAGTATCTTAAACTTATAATACACAATAAACCGTATTCCAATGCATTAATGTACTTTATTATTATAAACAAATACACCTAAGAGAGATGAACACAATGCTAACACCACAACAAAGCAATGACCAAAAATAATGACTATATATAATCACCTTCTTGCTGTTCTTATCATCCTCTTTTCTTCCCTGTTATCAAGCCTTCTCAGATCTCAGCTGTCTTACTGTCTCAGCAGAAATTTACCTATTCCCTCCGCGTCTTCTTTGCCTGCCAGTAACGTCCAACATGCTCCTAACTCTCCATTCGTGGTGGTAAAGGATCGCGGTAAATAATTTCTCCTCCATTCCTCCGTAGCTCTACATCTTGATCCCACACTCTTCCTCCTCGCAAATGGGGCAAATTCTCATACCATTCTCGGCAGTAATTTTTATCGCTGTACTCCTTCTAAACCACACAAGCCCCTATCTAAGGAGTTTGGTACACGTTTAATGTTTTGCTCCATACTCCACTCCGATTTCAGCCCAGGCTGTGCTTCCAACGAAACCATATGCGCAATTGATATCCATATCTGTATCACAATGTAACTGACGATCATTTAAAAGAGTTTAAAAGAATCAAAAGCTATCGAACGAGTAACAAAAGCTTCAAACTATGATTGCATAAGTATCCCTAAGTTCTACAATTGCCACATGTAACAGGAAAGACTAGATCAAATCCTATGGTGGCTGTAAAATGCTTGTATTGGTGTGTGGTGTATCCTAAACATTGAAGAAGCACTGGATCGATCAAAATGGACTCGTTATTAGTGTCGCTTGTATTCTTCATTCTGTTGGAGTCACATTAAAGATATAGTTTTAAGAATTTTTGTTAATTCCGAAGAACTTGCAAAATGCAAAGCGAGTACTACAAATGAAATCCGGGAATTTAGGGCTCTTGATGCGCTTTTTTTTTATGGAAATCATTGGACGTGTGTTGTTTATATTGTGTATAGAGACGGGAATTTCATGAATTACAAAATCCCAAAATATGCACTTGCAAAACTATGAAACATGCACAGTCAAGAAAAAAAATCACTAAAATACGCATTCCATTCTTTTTATGATTGTAACAATCTCTGAAGCAGATGCGTCATGCTATTTGATTAAGTTGTTCAGACATTGTATCTGAAACTATAATGTACCTAGCGTATGGTTATTTTGGTACATTAAAAACTGATGTAATTTAATTTATTCATTAATTCATTTAAGAAGCTTTATAATGTTCTACAAAGAATAATTGCTGACAAAAATATTTGGCAGTTACAACAGTTGCAGAATAAAACATCCCTATGATCTAATAAAAGATTTTCCATTAATCCATTGTGCAAAGCATAAACTTTTAGAAGCATTAACAAAAGACATATAATAACACATTATTACAAGAAAACATAATAATTAAACACATTAAAACTTAATAGGTACAAAGAATACAGAAATAGTAAGGAAATTACTTCAATTTAATACAGTTCTGAATACCGGAAAACTCTTAAACTTGTTTCAAAGGACCGATCCGAAGGTTGACGTGATGCAAGTGGTAGTTTTCCTATTCAGAATTTTATTTAAATGGCTTGGTATTCGACAAAGGTCCTTCTTTCTGAAATAGTCTTCTCGTAAATGTCGTCCTCCGTAGTCTAGAGATAACCATGATCTGGATTCCAAGGTCGAGGGTTCAAACACGACGGAGGACGATGTAAAAATGGCTTCCTTCGGAAGGGAAGCAAAGATCTCGGGACGTAGATTTACGGTGCGTAAAAGAATCTCAAGCATAATAAAGGGTCCTCTAGAAAATATTAAATGGTCTCTTACGCTCAGTATAGACTGGGACGTTGAGAAACGCAGCAATTAAAGAGCGTCTATAATAAAACTCAATTCCATAGTGACGTAAATTATTTGTCACCAACTTCCTTCAAACCCTTTTGTTCCCCGACTATTATTCTCCAAAAATCTGAAGTAATAAAACCAATCAATGAAAAGCAATCTGGAAAAATGCTATAAAAGTGAATTTCTGTTCCGGGATTGTTTTTATTCTGATTCCGGAAGCTAATATAATAATGGATAAGCATCGAGAAAGTTAAGCATCCATTCAAAGTCATTGGAGCATATATTTAAATTAAGTATCATGTATCTTGTCTGCATTAATAAGCCAATTTTTAAATGTGCATTAAGCTTATTTTTATCCGCAAAAAGCTAAAATTGCCAATACATATGGAAATAAACACATATTTGGAATGGAAAGTAATGAAATGCGGCGCCGCCGATTTCACCATTCCCCGCTCTCTTGGGTAGCCCGAGTCGATCCCAGGGAACCGCATATGGGAATTGTGGTGGACGAAGTGTCGTTTTTGCAGGGTTTCTCCGGGTTCCCCAACATTCATTCCAACAATAAAACGGTTTCATAAACATCTTCCCTTTTTATTTCATATCCAGTTCCTCACTTTCATACCAGGCATCAGGCTGATCACATATTCTGATCCCAGGGGCTGGCTGTAACTCCTAGGCTGTAGAAATCCAATACGAGGAGGGTAGACGAGAGTAGAAATACAGAGAGACAGAAACAAAGTAATGAAATGGATATGCTCCTATAAAAACTCCAATTTCATTGTAATTCCTGTTTCTAGAGATGACATTGATTAAAGTTATGTAATCTACTACATTAAGTCTGAAGTAAATGGTGCTAATTATTTTCTCTAGCACATATGTATAATGCATGAGTATTTAATAGATAGAGAAGGTATATTTTACCCAAAAATACTGTACCAATATTCGGAAATACATTCAAATAGGCATTTTTCTTTTTCTAGCACGTATGTACAAAAAATAAAATAAAATCTGTAATACAACATCCTGCATCTAATTCTCTATACCAGGACGTATATTGTAAACTTTATAATTTATTTACCACTTTTAAATTCTTGTCATACATGTTTATTTTACAGATATTACTTACGATTATATACTAATAACTAAACTATAATTAATTTAGACAAAATGAAACAAATTAAGATAAAATAAAGCAACTAAAGTAAATTCCAATCATAAAACAATTTTCACTCACACTAAATACTATTATTAATTACTGGAATTAAGTATCTCAATTAACTGGTAGCCAGTTATTTGCTTATAAAACTATGCTGTAAATGACTAACAAAAATAATCATACACTACCAATATCAAGCAGAATGTGCATTAGAAACTGGCATAGTTTATTTAATTTATATTGTTCCAATAAATACTAGATATTGTAGTGAACTGTAGTTAAATACATTTGACTCAATTTATTATTCCAATAATATATGATTGGGAAATCATATATTGTGTGTGTGTTTGTCGCTCGAAAAGAAACCTCAGTTAATAACCAAACTTGGTATTCAAGTTCAGTATCTTCCAAAGATGCGACACAAAGATTTAAAAAAAAAATCCCCCCACCACAAACTACCCTTTACATCGAATACATTTCGAGAATTTTGACTGTCTTATAAATGGCTCAAACGATTTTTATTTAAATCCTATATATTAACGCCATTTATACCCGAAATAAAATGTATAACTCGAATTTTCTGGGAATAGTCTCTGAAGACCACTTTATTCTAAATGAATTTTGCCGAATTTTGCTTAACTTCTAAACGTAAGAGATAAACGTGTGATGTATGACTCAACACAAAAAATTTACATCACGTCAAAACACACAATTTATGTCCTTTACGTTTTTGATGTGGAAGTTTCCGAAATATTCCTTGTTATTGGTTTCAATTGTGAAGTACTTAAACTTTTCTAAAACAGGAAGTGTCCGTTTTTCTTTTGTTCTACTCCTGGCCAAGCAAAACATTGATTTTCAATGACAATCGCCTAATGATAGTTTCTAAAACATTTGACTATCACTTAGCTTAGTACATTAACTTAGTTCCCTTTTGCTTATAAGAACTAAAGAAGAAGAACTTTCTGCTGGTGTTTATTTCGATAAGCAGTGTGTAGAAAGAAGAATAATCTTTTGTAGGAAGTTTGTAGAGAATCTAGAGAATCTAGAGAAAGTCATGTGAGTGTAACACATCAGATGTTTGTGTAGTAAGTTTTTGTCTATCTCTAACAGTTTACCAGCTATGAAAAATGCAATCAAAATCAACCAGAATAAAGAGGTACAGAGGCTATTCCCAGAAAATTCAAAATTTACACTTTATTTGGCATGTAAATATCTTAAATATAAGAAATTTTAATAAAAATTGCTGGAGATATTTTTGAAAAAATTAAAGTTTTTATAAAAGTTCCATGTAAATGGTAGTTAGGAGTGGGAGGATTTTCTGAATATCTTCGCATCCTTGAAAGGTACCAAACTTAAATACCAAAATGAAATACTTTTGTTTTTGAGTTCTGCTGCCAAAACACACACACACACACACACACACACACACAAACAAACACACACACACACACAGAGATTTTTCTGAAAATGTTTTCTTTGGATTCAGAGAGTCTCAAAACATGTATTTCCGGTGAAATCTCAGTATCGAATTTTTGGGTGCAATACAATACGTTCTCTATACACTAGTATTCCTATTCATTCTGGACACATGTACATAGTACTTGTAGAGAAAGTAAAAAATATGATGTGTTGCACTCACATGACTTTCTCTATATCTCTGTAACAAATTATGTTTAATAAGCTTATTCTTCTATTTCATGCTAAAACATTAGCAGAAATGGTCTTACTGCGTAGTTTCTTATAAGTAGAAGGGAGCTAAAGCAATACACTAGGATAAACCGACAGTCAAATATTCTAAAATGTGCTTGCTATGGGATTGAAATCCGTTTCTTTGCGTAACCAAGCGTTCGCATGTTCCATGTAAAGGGTAGTTTGTGGTGCGGGGATTTTTTAAAATCTTCGCGTCGCATCCTTGGAAGATACTAAACCTAAATACCAAATTTGGTATTTAAGGGTCTTTTCGTTTTGGGGCTATGCTGTCCACAGACCCACACACACATACACATACACATACACACACACACACACACACACAGGCCTTTTCTTTAAAAATGTTTTTTTCGGACTAAGGGGACCCCAAAACGGCAATGGATTTTTGGGTGCGTTGTAATACTTTCTCTATCCCTTTGTGCATTGTACATATGGGACTAGACAAAGTAAAAATGTATATCTCGTCAAAACACACATTATATGTATGTCCCTTACTTTTTTTTTTTTTTTTTTTTTTTTTTTTTTTTTTTTTTTTTGGAGGTAACCGTTTCCGAGAATTCTTTGTTATTAGTTTCAATTATAAAGTAGTTATACTTTTCTCAGGAAGTATCCCTTTTTCTTTTGTTCTGTTCCTGGCTTAGCTAAGAAGTTATTTGCTAGACCGTCGAATAGCGACAGCTTTTAAAACATTTGACTATATGTTTCGCATAGTGATTCCTTTAGTTTCCTTATACTTATAAGAAACTAAGTAATAAGAACAATCTGATAATGTTTATCTCAATTAGCATTGTGTAGAAAGAAGAATAATCTTTTGTAAGAAGTTTGTAGAGCAGCTAGAGAAAGTAATGTCATGTAACACAACAGTTTTGTTTCTCGACTAGCGTTAAGTATATAGAAGGATAAGCTTTTTAACAATAATTTCTTGCAGAGAACATCATGTGAATGGAACACATCAGAATTTTTTTTTTTATTCAGGAGGTCTCGAATTTTTTAATGAAACATAATGTCAGTTCTACACAATATCTACCTACTACGTACTTTGAACTTATGTGCTAGAGAAAGTAAAAGTGTCACAGCCAATAGAGTTCTTTAAATACTGTTTTAAAATTCTCTTGTATCACTTCCCAAAGCTTGCGCGTATGGTTTAGAGGCATTGTGTATATTGCTGCAACCAGATATATAGGGTATCGGCATATTACAAAGGGCGAACTAGTTGTTTATTATTTCCCGGCGTCCATAATGTACTATGTTTGTCATTGGCAGCTTCTACTGACACCGTAAAATAGCTCCTGGTGAAAGTGCAGCACACAGTGTTGCAATCTGAATACATTATAGCACATAGCTGCTGGCGCTGTCACTTTATGGCAAACAACATAAAGGATGATCAAGGGCAGGTTCTCTGAAAAGGGGGTGAGCACTACCAATCACAAACGATCGGTGGAAATGCTCAGGTAGGATTAACATAAGCAATACCACGAGTGTTTTCATTTTGTCGATAATTCACTACCGGAGCGAAGTGACGAAAGAGATGAAAACACGAGTTGTATTTGGTAAAACAATTCTACCAAATAGACTATTTATAATTTATAATACATAAGAAGGGAGATTTTATTACGTTATACTTGTAATACTTACATTAGTTCTCAACCGCTAGATGACGCATTCCACTATGTTTATTTACCGAATGTTTTTTACTTTCTCTACGGTACTATATAAATAGTATGTAGAGAAGGTATTGTAATGCACCCAAAAATTTGATACCAAGATTTCACCGGAAATACATGTTTTAGAACCCCCTAAATAAAAAAAAAAAAAACATTTTTAGAAAAATGTCCCTGTGTATGTATGTGTGTGCGTGTGTGAGTGTGTGTGTGTGTGTATGTGTGCGCGCGCGCTTGGTATTTAAGTTCAGTATCTTCCAAGGATGCGACACGAAGATTTTGAAAAACTCTCCCTACCCTAAAATATCCTTTACAGGGAAAAAATTGAAAATTTTGATTTTCTCAAAAATGGCTCTAATGATTTTGGTTAAAATACCGTATAATAAAGATATATTTACGACAAATAAAATGTATATTTTGAATTTTCTGGGAATACCCTCTAAAGACCACTTTATTCTGGGCGAAGTTTACTGAAGTTTGCCTTAACTGGTAGATAGACAAAAACTTACGACATAAAATGTAGATCTCGTTAAAACACATAATTTATGTCATATACGTTTTAATCGTGTAAGTGAACATTTCTGAGATATTTCTTGTTGTTTGTGTCAGATTTAAAATACTCAAACCTTTCTGATACGTAAATTTGTAAACTCCTGGTCATGCATAGAAACGGAATCAACCACATGGCAACCAGGTTTTAAAAATGTTGACTATCGTTTTAACTTAGTGTATTCACTTATTTACCTTCTACATACAAGGAAGAGAGTAATTAAGATAATTTCTGCTAACGTTTATCTCGATTATCATAAAGTAAATAGAAAATAAGCTGTTTAACAATAATGTTCTACCACGTTGTAGAGAAAGTCGTGTGAATGGAACACATCAGATTTTTCTTCTTTCTTTCTTCACTAGCTCCTGAGTTAAACAAACGAACGTCAGGTGCGACAAGATTTTGCTCCAGCCAGATAACCGCGATTAATTGAAATTGCCTAATCTCTCCCACTTCATTGGCGCTTTAACATTTGAGTTAAATTATCGTCACAAAATAGATGCATAATTAGGTGTAAGTTGCAAAAAATCCACATATCAACAGAGAAAGAAACTAATACCCAAAAAAGAATTAAAAAAATGTGATACGCTCCATTCATATGATTTCCTCTACAAATAAACTATTCTTACAAAATATTATTCTTTTATCTATAGTATTCCTATCGAGATAAACATTAAATAAATCCATTCATATGATTTCCTCTACAAATAAACTATTCTTACAAAATATTATTCTTTTATCTATAGTATTCCTATCGAGATAAACATTAAATAAATTGTCATATTACTCGCATCTTTGAAAATAGAAGAGAAATAAGCAAACAACCAGGTTAAAGCGATTTTCGAATACTTTGAAAGCTGTTCGCTATGTGAAATAATTGCAATTCGGTTCCCTTTGCACGGCAAGGAATAAAACAAAAAAGGTATAATCGAAAAATAACTCCCTGTATGATAAAACTTTGAGTAGTTTAAAATTGAAACCAATAATAAGGAATATCTCGATCACGGATAACTACATAAAAATGAAGGACATAAATTGTGCGTTTTAACGAGATCTACACTTTTTGTGAAGTAAGATTTTGTCTCTCTCTTACACTTTACCAGTTTTACAAAAGTTATTCAGAAAGAAGAGATCTTCAGAGGCTATTCCCAGAAAATTCAAGATATACATTTAGTTTGTCATAATAATAATAATAATAATAATAATAATAATAATAACAACAATAATAATAACAATAATAACAACAATAATAATAACAACAATAATAATAACAACAATATTTTTCTAAAATATTATGTTTTAACTCAAATCGTTAGGGACATTTTTAACAACAAAGTCCCAAATATGTTCCATGTAAAGGTAGTGCAGGCAGAGAGTTTCCTAAAAATCTTCGTGTCGCATCCTTGGAAGATACTAAGCATAAAACATGTCCTCAAAACACGCATTTCCGGTGAAATCTTAGTATGTTTTTTTGGATACCATGCAATACCTTCTCCATTTACCGTACATAGTTCATACGTGCTATAGAAAGTAAAAATATATTTGCTCTCTCTCTCTCTCTCTCTCTCTCTCTCTACCTTTTGTGGGCTATGTTAAATTCAACTGAAAATTTCGATATCGAAGTTGTCCAAAAATAAAATAATTGTTTCATACATACAGTACAGGTGTTCCTTGGGAAACTAAACATATACATGTTTTATTATTAATTCTCAAATATTATAAATCTTAATCATATAGCTAAAGAAAAAGATAAGGTTAATTTAACTATTACTGCAGTCCAACAAAACAAAGCTGTAAGAGAGTATTATTAAAAAGCATTTTAGTTTATTTTCTTGAAATTGTCTTAATTACTTGCTTCCTTGTAAGTAGAAGGAAAATGAGGGAATACACCAGGCTAAAACGATAGTCAAATCTTTTAAAAGGCGGTTGCCATATGAATGAAATCCATTTTTATGCAGGGCTAGGAGTTTAGAACTTTTCGTGTGAGAAAGGTTTAAGTATTTTATATCTGAAACAAATAACAACGAATATCTCAGAAACGGTCAATTCCACGAGATCGGGGGGATTTTTCTCAAAATCTGCGTGTCGCATTCTTGAAAGATGCTAAACTTAAATACAAAGTTTAGTATTTTACCGACTTTTCGTTTTGAGTTATCGCGTTCACAGACACATGAATACACACACGGATGTTTTTCTGAAAATACCTTTTTTTTGGATAAAGAGGACCCTTAAACGTCTATTCCGGTGAAATCTCTTTATCTAAGTTTGGGTGAAATGCAATACCTTCTCTATACACTATGTACATAGTACGTGTAGAGAAAGTAATATAACAAAATGAATTGTGAGGAATGGTCGAAAACAATTAGAAATAAAAACAGGAGCTATATCAGTGATTTTACTAAAGGTTTACAACTTAAAAAAATGTTGAGAGGGGAAGATAAGGTTGCTGTTTGAAGGACTGCTGTCATTCTTACCTCCCAGTCTGTACTTCCGCGTACTGCCCAGTTACTCAACATCATCCAATATCACTGTAAGGGAAACGTGTTCCTTGTTTATGCGCGGGTGCCTAGTTGAGCAAGAAAATATGTACATAGTGCGGGCGCGCCTGCGCAGAACAACACTCTTTCTTCCGTTGTACAACTTTAGTATCATTTTAAAGGATCTTATATTCATAATATGATTAGAACATAATTGTCGGAGTTTCCTAAATTAAAAATCTGATGTGTTCCATTCACATGAATTTCTCTACATATCTACAACAAACTATTGTTAAAAAGCTTTTACTTCTATTTACTTCAGGCTAATCCAGAAAAAATTAGCAGGAATAGTCTTATTACTTATTTCCTTGGAAGTAGAAGCGAAATAAGGGAGTACCATAGGTTAAAGTCATAGTCAAAAGCTGGTTGCTAAGTCACTGAAGTTCCTTTGTTTGTATGGACAGGCGTTGACAAATTCCTGTATGAGAGAGGTATAAGTTTTTCAAAGCTGAAACCAAAAACAAGGAATATCTCAAAAACGATCAACTCCACGACAAAAATGTATACAACATAAATTGTGTGTTTTATTGTGCTCTACATTTTTGTATGGTAAGTTTTGGTCAATGTCTTACGGTTTAGCAGTTGTGCAAAATTCCGTAAAATTCACCTAGAATAAAGTAGTCTTCAGAGGCTGTTCCCAGAAAATTTAAAATATACATTCGACATTTTAATCAAAATCGTAGAGCCATTTTTTAGAAAATCAAAATTTTCGAAAAAAAGTTCCATGTTAAGGGTAGTTTGGGGTGGGTTTTTTTTTTTTCAAAATCTTCGCATCCATGGAAGATACTAAACTTAAATACCAAGTTTGGTATTTTATTGACTTTTCGTTTCTGAGTTATCGTGTGCACAGACACACACACGGACCATTTTCTGAAAATACTTTTTTTGCGCACAGGGGACCCTAAAACATATATTTCCGGTGAAATCTCGGTATCGAATTTTTGGGTGGAGTGCAATACCTTCTCTATACACTATGTACATAGTACGTGTAGAGCAAGTAAAAAGGCAATTCGAATGTGAATAAGCTGTACACATAGTTGAATTGCATATGGTGGGGATGGTGGTGGTGATGATTAGACCATTCGCCTCTAGCAAGGCGACCCGGGTTCAATTCCAGATGACCACATGTGAAATTTGTGGAGCCCAAAGCAGTGCCTGGCCGGTTTTTCTCCGAGATCTCCGGGTTTCCCTGCCATTCAGTACATCTCTACTCCATAATACCGTACCTTTCATCCATTTTACGGCTATTTTATATCATTTTCTTCTTCACTCTCATACTAGCCATTGGACTGATCATTCATCCGGACTACTCTGTTTTATCCCGAGTCCCTCTGATCCTCAACAATCATAAATTTCAACCAATAAGAAATCGTGTGTGTTCCGTTCACATTACTTTCTCTACCTTAACTCGTTATAAACTATTCATGATAAAGCTTATTCTACGCACTTCACATGAATCCAGATATCCATTTTCACAAAGGTTGCATGATATACTTCCTGTTGATACAACAGGAATAGGGGAATACACAACGCTTTACCAATAGTCAAATTTTTTAAGAGCTGGTCACCATGTGAAATCCTAAAGCTTTACTTAATTAGGACAAAGAAAAAAGAATAAAGACTTGCGATTTGAAAAAACAAATGACAATGAATATTTCGGAAATTTTACGCTGCACATAAAATATATATTTGATATAAATTCTGTGTTTTTGTAATATCTGTATTTTTTGTGGATTAACTTCTTTTATCTCTTACGCTAGATCAGCTACTCTAACGTCATCCGGAGTGAATACAGTTTCAGAGGTTTTCCCAGAAAATTAAGTATATAAAATGTATCATTCATGGAAATGTCTTAACCATATAGCATTTCAATCAAAATCGTTATAGCCAGTATTCAGGAAATAAACATTAACGCAAACTTTCTCGGGAGTTTGTTTTGGAAATCTTACTGTCGTCCTTGAAAAATGCTGAGTTTAAATAACAAGTTTATTATTTAACTGCGTGTTCGTTTTTGAGTTATGCTATTCATAGACACGCCGACACCTTCGGAATTCTTTCTAAAAATCTTATGTGTGCATTCTCGTGGCTTTCTCTATCTATTCTGCAAGCAAACTATTCTTACAAAAGGATATTTTTAATCTATATATAATATCGGTATCAGATGAATAACACAGAACATCTAAAATGGTGGGCGGCGGGGCTACAACGGGGATGGTCAAAGAATGGCTTAAACGATATTTGACAAAGGGATAACGAAAATAGATATAACGTCGTGAATAAATTAAAAAGACGACTATCTGATATAAATAGAAAGGAAATAGAACCATTGGAGTTGCGAAATCAAATAAAAATTGGTTGGGGTAAAGAAACATATATTTTAGAATTGGGTATGAAACAAAAGTCAGGAATAGCGTGGGGAGTGTGGAAAACTCGTAAGGTAGTTGATGAAACTGGTATTAGGATTTGCCCATTATGCGGGTATCAGAAAGACTGGACGCATATTTTGGCAGATTGATTGCAGATGTAGGATGTTAGGAAAAATTATTGCCGGAAGTATTTTTAGCTTCAAACAAAAGATCAGAATTCTGAGATTTTATTCTAAACAGTCAAAACTGGCCAAGTCTGGGCACTAAGAGAAAATATTTGTGTAAACATTGTATAGACAAATTTGGTTTTTAAGAAATCTATATGAGTGAATACGTGTTGTGGTTGTGAGTGCAAGTGTGTGTGTGTGGTGTGCGAGTGTGTATGTGCGTGTGTGTGATATCAGAGAGTTCTTTCTTTTATTGTTCTGTGGTTCTGTTGTAGCGCGCGAGCGTGTATGTGTATGTAAATGTATGTGTGTGTATTTACAATGTTGTAAAGATATATAAAATAGATATGTAGGTAAATGTTCAAGTATTTTAGACGCATGTACAGCCACCAGACCCAGGTGACTGTGTGACGTAAATATAGTATTATTGTAAACTTAATAACATGAGACTAATCGAGATAAACGTTAGCAGATATTGGCGTATTACTAAAAAGGTTTGTTTTTCATTTAGGATGTAATCTCTGTATCGAATGCAATGCCTCCTTTACTAACTGTACATAGCACAGAGGAAGACAAATGCTGGCAATAGCAAGCATTGATTGGTTCTCTTGCTGCCAGACTGTCCTCTGCCCTGTTGACAAATCCTTGTGTCGAGAGACATACGTATGTAGGTAGAGAGATTGATTGTCGTGCTGACGTTTCTATCCTTGGGGATTCAATCCCTTGGTACGTCTCTATTCCGTCTGTTTGTCTTTTCTTCTTGCGTGGGAAGCTGCTTTGCATAAGATGACTTTGAAGTTCAGAGGGTAAGATTACGAATGTTTACTCTGTCTTACGTTTTCTTTATAGCTGATTTCATAATGTTAAAATGCTTAAAATAGTATTATTATTATTATTATTATTATTATTAGTAGTAGTAGTAGTAGTAGTAATAGTAGTAGCAGTAGTAGTAGTAGTAGTAGTAGCAATAGTAGAAGTAGTATTTATTAAGTGCATAGCTAATATTACATCAAATGCATCCTACAGTCGCATGAGTCACGATATCATATATGTTCTCTAAAAGCATTTGAATTGACAATATTACTTACCCTTATTTTATATTCACAACTTTGTTAATACACACACTCACATATACACTAAAACAAGGCAAATCTTAACATTTCTACATTCATTAATATTTTAAATCCTTTAATTATTAAAATTTGAAAACAACAAACCAACAAAAGAAACAATAGACCGATATCACACGTCCACACACTCGAATGCACAACTGCTACATCCACGTATTCAAACATATGCATCCAGTATGTCTATACAATATTTACATAAACGCTTTATCATTTTTTTTTAGTTTTTATTCGTTAAAGGTGCCAAATTTTACCCGGAGTATAACAGTACCATCACTGTTTCGGAATTTTGTCCCGCAGAGTTGGTTTACATGGCAGTAAATATACTGACATGGGGTCGTTGCTTTTAAGCACACTTAAAACCATCAGTCTGGGCCGCTTTAAACTCGCGAACTGGGGTCAAAAGGCCATCAGTAACGGACTGAGCCACCCATGCCAACATGTACTAGTCGACAAAGTGAACAGAAGTATCGGATAATATGCTCAACAGCAAAGTAGTTTACGTCATTCATAGTCGAATGAGAGTGTTTAGTTGCAGTATACTCACGGCAGATACAACAATAACAATAATGACATTGAAGGCGGTCTGTCATTCATCGCATAGGAGATAATGCATGCGTTTTACAACTGAGAAGACTGAACAAATTGCTTGCTAGATTTTAATCAAAACCATTAGAGCCATTTTTGAGAAAGGTTTCCATGACACACACCTTTTTCTAAAAATACTTTTTTTAATACAGGGGTTCTTAAAGCGTTTATTATCGGTGAAATGTCGGCATCAAATTTTTATGGAATGCAATACCTTCTGTATACACTATGTACAGAGTACGAAATTTCGGACTCGAATTTTTGGATAGAATACAAAATTTTCTTTATCTACTGTGTACATTGATTATATGAACTAGAGAAAGTAAAAATTCAGTGTCATAACCGGGATTTAAACCACGAATCTCCTTGTTTCCATTCAATTGCTGTGATCACTGAGCTATCATGGTAACTTGACCTAATAATTGGTCAACAATAAATCCTGGGTTTTAAGCACTACCAGACCTTGTAAGTAGACATTGAGGTATGACATTACAAAATAATTTGAGATGTACTTGTGATTTATCGGGAAAAACGTGAGCCAGTTGAAGAATTTAGTGCCGTGCCGGCATTTTGCCATGGTAGCTCTCCAACTTCCATCCTACACAAGGTTCGTGTGAAAGAAATAATTAAATTACAAATGAAAAAGAAATTTTAATACGTTTTATATATACTTTCAGAACTGCTAGTTTCCCAGTTGTTTAACCATTAGAAATCAAATATTATTCAGCTGAAGTTTGCCTTTTAAATACGCCTTCTAGCATAGTAAATGAATTTTCCTTTAGTGATGAAAACTCTTAGAAAAGAAAGTTTTCAAACTACCTGCATGAAAGAGAGAAACATCTTAAGAAAACCAAAAGAAGCCTCGGTTTTACACAGTCTTCAGATCTGAACCCCAACGAGCAATCCTTAGGGATTACCTTGCGGAGTTGGGATTAGCTGCGAGGGCCGAGAATATCTGAAGGAGAATTCCTTAAACTAATATTTTTTGCTTTCATTCGGAGTCCCTTTTCACACAAGGAAGTTATTACTGACTCCCGTTTGTAATGCTTTTCAAAGCTCTAGAAGAAACAAGTTATTGTTTGTGGGAAGCACGTATTTCCGTTGCTTAAACTCCAAGATTACAGAAGCTAGCTTATGTAACAATGTCTGATCAGAAAAAAAAAAACCCTGATGTTATACATTCACATCGCTTTCTCTACATACCCCAGAAACAAACTTACTACCAAATATTACTATTCCTTCTACTCCATGCTGGTTGAGATAAGCATTACCAGAATGGTGTTTACTTAGTTCCTTGTAAATAGAACGGATTTAAGGGAATATAAGATGCTAAAGCGATAGACAAATGTTTTAAAAGCTGTCGCTAAAGGACAAAGCCTGAAATCGCTCAGGCAGATTGATAGAGTGGTTAGGCACAGACTCCAGAAGAAACTTCCACAGTGCACAACCCACCGCCCAACCGCAACTTGCAGAACACCGTAACCTGATCCCGCAACACTGATGCAGATGTCAAGGAAGTGATGGGTACAGCTAACTCGAGAGACCTAACGAATCTTTGTAGGCGATCCGGAAAAAACCCATGGGTTAGGAAGGCCGGCCACGGGAATCCCGAATGATGGTCGTATATGTTACCGCGTATTAATTATAAAGACAAAGTTAACCTACCTTGTGAGACAAGAAGGCGTGGATGTTGAGAAGATAGCAGATGAGGTAGAAGAGATGCACCACGGGGACCTCCTCGTAACATGCTCGTAGTGCTACGATTCCTCCCCCAGGTTGACATTGTTTTGCAGGAACTAAACGTCGAGTATCTGCTTTCAGGAGCCGACAACTGGAACATTTGCAAAGACAATGTTACTACAGGGCCAAATTTTGTCGGTTACCATATTCTGAAATATAAGTTAAAGAAAAACAGAGTATATCAATAATATTCTCGTTATGGTTATTCCTAATGTTGTGACTGTAAATCGTTTTTACTTCTTCTACTTAGTGCTGTGATAGTGCCGCCCGTGTGTGTAGGTGCCCTTACGTTCGCCCTGGAATGAGTCGGTGGAGTTGGAGACTTTGGAGTACATAAAAGCAAGTAGTACGGCGCGCTGGTAACGGGAGGCTTTGGAACGCGACACGTCTCGTACACGCGAGATTCTTCCAGAAGCTTCTGTTTCTATAAGTTTCCAGAAAGTTTTGTGGTGTCACTTTCTAATTATAAAAGGAGCAAGAATTGCAAGCCAGTGTATAGTAGTGAATTGGCATGAGTCGTGAGTGACTGGAATATTAGTGCGCAGTGGCACGCAAGTCATCAACTGCTAACGCGTCGAAGCGTGGAGTGATTTGTTTGCAGCAAGACTTTATTTGTAACCAAATTAAAATCAATAAAGGAGTACATAGATAGAGAAAAGACTACATTCTACCCAAAATTAATACCGATATTTTACTAGAAATACTGTTTTAGGACCCTCTGAACCATAAAAAGAAGCATTACTAGCATTGTGTATGTGTCTGTTTGCGCGCGCATTGTGCATGTGTCTGTTTTGTGTTTCTGAGCATCATTACTCAATAAAGAAAATTTGGTTAAATACTAAACTTGTTTTTAAGTGCAGCATCTACCAAGAATGTGACACGAAAATTTTGCAAGCGAATCCCCCCATTAAAACTACCTCAAAATTTTGATTTTCTCAAAAACGGCTGTAACGATTTTCATTAAAATAACATTAAGATATTTTCATGACAAAATAAATATTGAATTTTCTTGAACACTCTGGAAATTGCCTCTAAAGTCCCCCTTCACTCTGGATGACTTTTGCATAACTAGTGAAGTGCAAGAGATGAACAAAAAGCTACTTCACAAAAATTGTCGATATCCTTTAAATACGTAATTTATATAAACTGCGTTTTTTGCGGAGTTTTCTATTTCCAAGAAGTTCTTTGTTGTTTGTTTAAACTTTGCATTATTAATCATTTCTCAAATGGAAATTTAACATTCGTTTTATTTCATCACTGGCCATGTAAACAGAACGGAATTTTAAGTACATCACCCAACGACCAGTTCCTTTAAAGATATAATTATCGCTTTACTCTAGTGCGTTTCGCTATTCCCCTTTTAGCTACAAGAAAGTAAGTAATAATACTATTTCGGTTAGGCTGAGTTACCCGGTAAAAGTATTTTTGAGGGTTTCCTTATCCAGAGAGTACAGAAAGAGAGAGGGTAAAAACTATAATAATTATTGAATCAAAATTATTAAAATATAATAATTTAAAGTTTTGTTGTGTGGTTCAAAGCTACAATTCAGAAATTCTATAAATTTTCTGAAGTTTTGAGATGCCTGAAACATTATAAAATTACGTGTCATTTATGGACGCTCTTTAACTGATGTGGTTCTTAGCGTCCCATTCTAAACTGGGCGTGAAAGACCACCTAATTTTGCTCAGAGGCCTATCTATCGGGCTTGAGGTTCTTTTACGTGCCGTAAATCTACTACACGGGACCAACTTCCCTTCCGAAGGAAGCCATGCTTAGGATTTTTACACCAGAAAAAATGCATCGTCCTCCGCCGGGTTTGAACCCGCAACTTTGGGTATATGAAGTCAGCATGGCAACCATTACATAACGGAGGGCGACTTAACCTTTTGATAATTGATATTTACATAGTACAGTATATTAAATAATTTATATCTTGCAAAGTATTTATCAAATATTAATACAATTTGGTCATCATGTTACCATAACAGCAATAGAATCTCAGTAAAATTTCAGAAAAAAATCAGAATGTATAAATTTTAAAACTTACTCCCACTGGCGTTTAAAACAGTTGTATATTTCAAGTTAAAACGGGCCAGTCGGGGTTGGGGAGGCCTTCGTTATACTCATGTTGTTTATCAGCGGAGACAGTGAACGGGTCGCGCCCATTGAGGGGGTTAAAACGAAGGCCTCTCTTGTCAGTTCACCCCGTTGAATTCTGTTAACTCTTTTAACGCACGAAGGGATATCTGCACACGTCATATACGGGGCAGTTGGTCCACCTGATATATTTAACATAGCAGGATAAGTTGAAACCTTCCCTTAAAACAAGCGTACTTGCAGAATTGATTAATAGAAGTTATAGCTGCAAAACCCGACAGTATCTATTATTACACCTGCTATGTTCCTCACAGAGCCGTAAAATCTAGTTTCCGCTATGACTCTAATTTACATATATCGACTTCATAATCTCAGTTACTATTGAAATTTCTAGAACAAGATGGGATTTGAATTGCATATTAACCCAAGGAAGTTTCTTTATCCCCATGATATAGCTAGAGGGTTTCAGATTCCGAGTCCTAAATCGTTTATGGTGCAAAATTGTTATGCTTAATTAAATAAGAATTGAATTCACAAAGGTATTAAGAATCGACCTTCTCCATGGAAGATTGACACGGGGTGATCTTTCACCGATCAGTGTTCTGAGGAAGTGAGACATGTTCATGTTTACTTTCCCTAGCACGTATGTACATACATTGTACATAGAAGCTACAGCCAAAAATTCGATTATATATATTTAGAGGTCCCCTGAGTCCGAAAATAATTTTTAGAAGAACATCCATGTGTGTCTGTGTGTGGCTATGGACAGCATAGCTCAAAAACAAAAGCGTTGATAAAAACCAAACAGGGTATTTATATTTAGTATCAAAGGTGTTTAAAAAACATCCCGTACCACAAACTACCGTTTACATGGAACGCTTTTTGAAAAGTGTGTTTTTCTCTAAAATGGCTCTAATTATTTTGATTTAAATACCATATATTAAAGATACAACAAAAGTAAAATGTATATTTTGAATTTCATGGGAATAGCCCCTGAATGCTGGATGAGTTATCTAGAATTTGCATAACGGTTAAACCGTAAGATATAGACAAAAACTTTACACAAAAAGTATATATCTCCTTAAAACACACAATTTATGTCATATAGGTTCGTTTTCCTTGTAGAGTTGAGACAAATTTTCTCAAACGGGACCATACAAAGCGAACCGAACCTCAGTTGTTTCCTATAGTGACCAGCTTTTAAAAGTTTGACTAGTACTTTAGCATAACGTATTCCCTTGTTTCCCTTTTACTTACAATGAAGCAAGTAATAAGACTAAATCTACTAATGTTTATCTCGGTTAGCATGTTATAGATAAAATTGTTGGAACTTCTAGAAAAAGTTACGTGAATGTAACATCAGATTTTTATATTGCTCCCTTCGACTTCAATTATCATTGGCGGTCATTTTTCGGAACATATTGGGTATATATTGTTGATTCGTTATCGTGATATTATTATGGTCATTATTATTATTATTATTATTATTATTATTATCACTATTTTTTTTTCTTTCCCCATCACGTACTGGCCTAACGAAAAACCCAACAGAAGTTTCCCGGGGCGCGCGTTAGTTCTGAGTTGTCAAGTCACTGCTGTATAGCTATCTGTATCACGAATACAGAACCATTCAAAAATACTTTTACAACGTAGGAGGATGGATTTCTAATATCAAAACAAGAACATAAGTCCATATAAGCATATGCTCTAAATCGCTTCGTCACGTTCAATGGCTTTCCGGGGCCAACCTTATAACTTCTTTTATTTATGCACTAACTCATAGAAGGCTTTGACCTATTTTACCCTGTAGAGTTGACGCCTTTATAAGCTCTGTTACAGAGACTTCATTCAGAACACTCTGCAAACATATTAGAAAACGTGCCTCTGCAAATAAGAAGAAACATGTGGTTTATGCATGATGCTCTAGCACATTTTAGTGTCATTGCTCGAGATGCACTGGTATCTAACATGACAAATGGATAAGTAGAGGAGGACTAGTTCCATGGCCTGCACGTTCGTCCGACCTCATTACTTTGGATTTTGCGGTTACTTTAAACCATTGGTTTATGCAGCATACATCCCAGATGAAGAAACTCTTAATATATGAGTCATGGAAGCCTGCGAAAAAATACATCAGCTAGGGCTATTGGACATTCCATGCTTCCAGGAGGACATTTTAATCACTTGCTATAAGTGGTGTTTATGTGGAACACCTCATAACAAGTTGAAAATGTCAAAAATAAAATAATGTGTCACTTTAAAACATTTTGATAACAGATTCAATAAATCGAGAACGAAGGGTTTCGGGACATGTGTTTACATAAACATTTATTATTGTTTTGATGTAATTAACCTGTCCCCAAACTTTGTAAAAGTATTTTTGAATCATACTGAAGGTATATATAATGTACATAGTACGTTGAAAAATAATTGTATTTCACCCAAAAATTCGATTCAAAATGTCACTGAATATTAGGTTTTAGAGACTCCTGAATCCAAAGAGCATTTTTAGGAAAAGGTTCATGTGTGCGCGCGTGAACACGACTCAAAAGCGAAAACTCGGTTGAATACCAAGTTAATAGTAAATTTCCTCCTTGATCAGATTTGAATTCCTAGTTCGCGAATTCGCCGCTATGCAACATGGTGATAAGGAAGAGCTCTTTGCCCACAGATGACACTGTAGGACCAAATCACGGCTTGCGGATGCGAAATGGCGGAATTATGCCCAGAAACCTTTTTCTTTCAAGGTATGGGGTTTTTGCAAATAAATATTACAAGCGACCATGGGCTTTACTTCCCTTCCAAAGGAAGCCATGCTAAAGATTTTTGCGCCCGAAAAAATCCATCACCCTCCGCCGGTTTGATCCTGCAATCTTGGGTGGCATGGTATTCAACACATCGCGGAGGGTGACAGTTAAATACAAAACTTGATATTTAAGTTCAGCATCTTTCAAGGATGCAACACGAAGATTTTCCGCCATTGCAGAGTACCCTTTAGATTAATCCACGGGCCGCATTTGGCAGGTAAACTTTTAGATTTAATCTATATATTTTTACATAAAGTCCGAGGTTTGCAATCACCACTGCATCATTCACCAGGAAGTTTATGTTCAAAAATAATAAACATTAATCAAGTTTTGAAACTTTTGAAGAAAGTTCTTAACTTTGCTTCTTGTATGTGGCTGAATTAACGCCAGTTTTCATCTTTACTTAATGATTTTGGAAGCGTAAAGAAAATTTGAGAGCCTAGCACACTACGCAGAAGTTCGTTGGAATTCATATCACAGAGTTCAAAAGTGCTTTTGGTTTTTTGGGGGAAAAAATAAATATTCTTGGAAATGAAGAGCATATTGCCCGAAAAATTTTGTGACGAGAATGGGCTTAGGATTTTTATAGCGGATATAATAAGAAATTAAATGGGAGAAAAATCAGGTTGTAGTTTCATAGTATGGCGAAATTAAGGCTTCCTGAAATTTAAGCTAGAAGCAATTTAAACAACTAAAGGTCTATCTTACTCTAAATGCATACTAAAAGTGATAAAGTATTATTATTTGGCACGTAAAAGAAAGGAAATGTATGTGAATAAATTAAAACGTGAATCGTGGCCTCACGATATGCAATAAAAATCCTGTTTTATATGTTTATTTTTTAATAGTTTAACGCTCGATTTTACTATTATGACATTACAGGCGATGACTCTGGTGATATAAAGATATGAATATGGAGAAGCTTTGGAATGCGATGATGGGGAGAACCGGAGAACCCGGATAAAACCCGCCCCTGCTCCGTTTTGTCATCAAGGCCCATATGTGGTCGCCTGGGATCGAACTCGGGTCATCTTGGTGAGAGCGAAAATTCCTTGAAATACTGTGTTTAACGAAATTAACATGGCCAAGAATATGTAATAAGTAGAACTTGTCATTATTATATATTAAATAACTAATATAATTATGAAAGTCTACTAAGTAAGAAGGGATTAAATATACCGTATGCTGTGATTTGTTCAAGAATATGACAAAACAAGAACACTAAAAAGAAAAAAAAGGCGTTTTATTTATGGACGCTCTTTAACTGCTGTGGTTCTCAGCGTCCCATTCTATACTGGGCGTGAAAGACCGCTTAAGTTTGCTCTATCAGGCTACGACACGGGACCCACGGCTTTACTTCCCTTCCGAAGGAAGCCATGCTAAGGATTTTTACGCCCGAAAAAATCCATCGTCCTCCGCCGGGTTTGAACTCACGACATTGGGTATAGGAAGTCAGCATGGTAACCACTACACCACGGAGGGCGACACAAGAACGCTAGAATTAATAAAATATTATGATTGTACAAGCAGTATTCTGTGATTCATTTAAACTCATTAATTTTAATCACTATGAAAATATATAAGTGCATGTTGTAAATGTATTTCAGGAAAAGTGATAACAAAGAAGTCTGTCGTAACCATGGTGATGTACAGATTACAATGGTTAAAAACAAGCATCTTCATTGAGATGAGAGAAAATGTTATGGAGGTCCGGAATATAGAATTCGTGAAAAGAAGACCTAGCAAAGACGTTAAGAGTAATCTTGAATATCCAGGTCAATACTGTGATAATTGTATATAAAATCACTTTATTGAGATGATTTCATCAAAAAGTTAGTAAGTATAAAGCAAATATAGGGTTATTATACTAAATGGTATCCCATTCAGGACCTTTCTCCCTTTCGCTACTCCCGTGCCGTCTGCCGGGACTTCGGGCTGCCAATTCCCGCTCGAAAAAGCACACCAATTTGTTGTTGCTGCTGAATCAGGTGCACGTGCAGTCAATTATTATCAGTTAGGTGCTTCTGTCGGTGCAGTAAATATAGTGCGTCGCTTGACTGCGTTTTTTTTTTTTTTTTTTTGTTGTTGTTGAAAAGTTTACAAACCCTGTACCACCCGCAAGAAAAACTAAATATGCGGTCATCAATAAATTTGAAGCTTTGGGTTCCGTGTTAGATGGGAAACATTCTAGGATAAAGTCAGTGTTAACAGAGAATAAACTGGTTGAAATCGGTGCCACTTTGGAGCGTTCGTCTCGAAAATCGCTGAATGAACTATAGCAGCAAACAGTGTCTCCATCTTCTGCCAGAAATGTTATACGTCTGTTGAAACTAAAACCTTATCGCTACACACGAGTGCAAGCATTAAAGACAAATAACGCCGGTAAATGTGTGAATTATTGAAATTGTTTTTCAATCTGTAGAAAGAGGTTTTATTGATCCACAGCTTTTGTTTTTCTCTGACGAATCTTGGTTTCACTTAAATGGGCGTGTGAATACTATCTGTCAATACTGTGCTTCAGAAAAAAACCTGTTCTATTGAATGAAACGCCTTATTATGATCAGAAAATTGGAGTTTGGTGTGCGATAAGTGCTAGAAGAATAATAGGCCCAATTTGCTTTGAGGAAACCATAAATGCAGAGCGGTATCAGAGGCTAATTCTCAACTCATTTTTTGGTTGTTTGACAGAAGAAGAAAAATCATATAGTTAGTTCTAGCAAGATTTTGCAACAGCACTCACAGCTGCCGAAGCGTTAAATATAGTAACAGAGGTGATTGATGACAGAATTACGAGTGTTGATTTGTGGCCCCCTCGTTTTCCTGACCTAACAAGCTGTGATTTTTATTTAATGGGTTCTTTAAAAGAAAAAGTGCACTGTTCCAGCGTTCGCAAACTTGAGGAACTTAGAGATAGTATCTTGCAAGAAAACACAATGCAACTGCTGAGCTTCAGCGAGTGAGTGATAACATTTTCAAGTAATGCGATGCTTGTTTGAGAGCAGGAGGTCAACATTTCCAGCATATATAATAAGGTAAGGAGTTTAGTACGCCTCTGCCGCATAGTTTTCCCGGCAACTCTCGACTCTCTCGCGCACTGTTAGAGAGCGCGCGAGTGGATTACCATATAAAATAATGACCTGACCCTGTACTGATCACACATTGTGTAAATAAGAGAAGATAAAGTTACGCACCTTTGTACGCTATGCTGTTAGAATTTTTCTAAGAATACAAGTTTTAACCTTGTTAAACCTTCAAAACTCCTTCTAATTTCACTTCTACCTGTAAAATCGTATCATCTTTTACTTACCGACGATGCAGCTAGCATTTTCGTAGATAAAGTCAAGAACTTATCGAGGTGTAACAAATCACGAATTAAAGAGCAAGGAATAAAAGTTAAACCTTCCTCAACAATCGACCTGGACTGAAATTGGCTAGCATAAACAAACGCAGCGGTAAATTTAAACCTGCCAAACGCGCATACAGCACAGATACTTCACCGAGGGTCCAGAACGAGAGGGCGGAGCACCAGAGATGCCCAGCATCCCAACCAACCCCGAGACTACATGCGTACCAGCCAACATTAATTCCTCCAACCACATCGGAAACCATCTTATAATTCCCGCTTCAAAGCTGACACTTTGGGAAGGGCAGATGAATAATGATAGACTGGATTACATTAGTTTAGATTAGAAAGTATTCTGTAGATTTGTTTATGCCAGGAAGCCACTGAACATAGAACTTGATTCATTTTCCTATCAGGGCTTTAAGAAGTCTCGCGATTATTAGAATTGTACCCATTGTTACGTTCTTTAGTACGTATGTACTATATACATAGTAAATAGAGAAGGTATTGTATTCCACCCAAAAATGCCATACCGAGACTTCACCGGAAATGCATCTATTGGGGACCCCTGAATAAAAAAGAAATTAGAAAAAGTTCTGTGTGCGCGTTTTTACGTCTGTGTGTGTATGTGTGTGTGTGTGTGTGTGTGTGAGTGAATGGATCTGGGTGTGGCGTGTGTGCATGGGCTAGAATCGATTATACCAAACTTGGTATTTAGGTTTAGTATCTTCCGATTATGTCCCCAAGACTTTCAAGCAAATGCCCTCGTCCCCAATTATCCTTTATATGAAACATTTTTGGAAAAATATAATTTTCTCAAAAACTACTTGAACGATTTTTATTCAAATAGCTACGGTATGTTAAAGATATTACCTTAATTTTCAGAAATAGCTTCTGAAGACCTCTTCAATCTGGATAACCTTTGCATAACTGGTAAACCGCAAAAGATAGACAAAAGTTTACGTCACAAAATCTTAGATCTATTTAAAAAAACATTTTATATCAAACATTGTTATGAGGAGTTAACCGTTTCCGAGATATTCCTTGTTTTTGGTTTCAGCTTAAAACTGCTTAAACTTTTCTCAAGCAGCAAGTCCTCTTTCGTTTCATATGCTTCATGTTTTACTCCTGGTGAAGCAAAGGGAACCAAATTTCAATTGTACCATTTGGCGATGAGCTTTTAAAAGATTTAACCATGCTTTAGCCTAGCGTATTCCCTTATTTCTCATCTACATATAAGAAACTAAGCAATAAGACCATTGATTATCATGAAGGAGATACAAGAATAATCTTTTGTAAGGAAAGTTTGTTTGTGGAACAGCTAGAGAAAGTCATTAGTATCAGATTGTTTTTACACAAAAGATTTTAATTAATAATTTTAAAATAAGTTTTAAAATTCAGATTCTTTGAGAAGTATTGCTTTTGTTGCTTCTCCATTTTCCTTTGATGTTCATAAGGCAATACTAGTATCCAAACAGAGCTGATTGGAATTGCTTGCAATTCTTGTTAAAAGATAAATACAATGAAACATGAATCCCTAAATGGTTCTTTTATTTGCTAAGCCGATATCCCGAATTGCATCAGTTTGCTGTTGGAATATTAGCCATGTTTGATTCCACCTTTGTGGACTTATGGAGGTTAAAAAATATTTTTCACAACCAATACTTACAGAAGAATACTTGTCTTGCATTCTGAAGATATCATCTTAATGAAGTACCTGCTATTATTATTATTATTATTATTATTATTATTATTATTATTATTATTATTATTTTCATTTTTATAACTCCCTTTGCCTATAATGATCATATCGTGAGGGGGGTGACTTACACTTTGAACTTTTACGCACGCACATTCACCCTCACATGCACACTACCACTCAACGCAGGGTAGAGAATAATTCTAATTAAAGAAAAGTTTTTCCCTCCGGCCGGGAATCAGAGAATCCAGCTCGCTAACCACTCGACCATGGAGGCAGCGTATTAAAATTCTCGTTTCATTTGTATAGCCCATTTTAACATCTATGGTCATATCAAGAGCTTTGACTTTTGCAACAACTCATTTGGTCACAATAGATTGTTGCCATTAGGTTTATCATGTTATATCATTAAACACACGTACATTCACTCTCATGTGTACACTTCCTGACTCTGTGGGGGACAGAATAATTCTGGTTAAAGAAAAGTTCTCCGCCCCAGTCGGAAACGAACCCGGGACCTCCGGGTGAGAAGTCAGCTCTCTATCCACCCGACCTCGGAGATAGTGGATTAAAATTCTTGTTCCCGAAAAGATGCTAACTCTTAAGTAAATACCAGTAGTATAAGTCGTTTAAGAATTGTTCATTTGGCTATTTATCAATTTCTAATTTGTCTACTTGGTATACATTAAATATGCAGAGAAGGTATTGCATTCAACCGAAAAATTCGATATCGGAAATTCTCTGGAAATACACTTTTAGCATTTATATCCTAAAATAACACGTTTACAGAAAAAGGTCAGTATGTCTGTGGCTGTCTGTAAGTTCAGTATCTTCCAAGGATGTGACACGAAGATTTTCAAGAAAATCTTTCCACCCCAAAATACCCTTTACATGGAAAAAATTTCGACAATTTTGATTTTCTCAAAAATGGTTATAAAGATTTTGATAAAAATTGTATATTTAAGATATTCAGATGACAAATAAAATGTGTATCTTGAATTTTCTGGGAATAGCCTCTGAAGACCTCTTTATTCTGGATGATTTTTATTGAATTTTGCATAACTGGTAAAGTAAGAGATAGACAAAAACATACTACACAAAAAATGTAGATCTGGATAAAGCACACAATTTATGTTACGTACACTTTTTTCGTGGAGTTAGCCGTTTTCGAGATATTCGTTGTTATTAATTTCAGTTTTAAAATATTTGAACTTTTCTCATACAGGAACTTGTTAATGCTAGGTCACGCAAAGAAACAGATTTCAATCCCATAGCACCCACATTTTAAAACATTTGACTGTCGGTTTAGCCTAGTGTATTCTGTTATTTCGATTCTACTTATAAGGAACTAAGTAATAAGACAGTTTCTGCAAATGTTTTAGTATGAAATAGACAGTCTTATTAGCAATAATTTGTTACTGAGATGTAGAGAAAGTCATGTGAATGGAGTACATCAGATTTTTGTTTCACCAGAGCTTAATTTCTGCCCACCCTCCCTCAGATCAAATGAACTCGCCTTCCCCCACCACCATTACCGTGTATAGCGACAACAACAATAATGCGGTTTTGAACAAGTGCTCGTGAAATAATCGCAATGATTTCAAAGCAAGATCAGAGGAATTGGTACGCAAAGTAATACATATGCACCGCAAGATTTTTTTCAATCCTTCGTAACACAGCTCTAGCGTTTGCAATTTTCAACCGTTTATCTGATCTTGCTTTGATATCATTGCGATTATTCCACAAGCGCTTGTTCATAACTGCATAGTGGAGCGGTATGGCTGTGACCCACATTCGAGAGGTCCTGGGTTCAAATCCGATGGTCACAAATAGTGCTGAGTTGTAGATTATCAAATAAAGTCTGATTTTCCTTACCTTGCCCCGCATATCAACATTATGACGTGCTTTTGTCCTCTCTTACTGGCTGTTGGACTTATAACTGCCGTAGAAACTAGAAGTAAGGTAAGTGTACCAAATAAGGCCATGCTAAGATTTGTTTCAATGCTAATTCATATTTACTAGGCCAATGTTTTAAAAATGTGATAAAACCTATATATATTGAACCTTGGGAAAATGAAAATGTACAGTTTATTGGATAACTCCAGGAATAAGTTTTTAAATATTTGGGTCTTCTAAAATGGGACAAATTGGCTTTATTAAAACCACGGGTTCAAATATGGCCAGTTCAAATTATTTTACTTAAAGTACAAGACAGAGGCGATCATGTGAATAATTAAGTAGGATTCTGAACAAAAATGTGTCTTATGAAACAAAAGTAATAACATATGAAACTTCAGTAATGACAAATTTACTTTTACTGATCAAAAAATAAAAAAGATTACAACAAATGTAAACTTAAGCTTTGTTACATTCTTAACACTGAAAATGAACAATCTTATCTTGCTTTTTTATACCAAGAGACAAAGTTCTACACATTTTGTCCTCTGTAAATATGCCTCTGACCTTCAATGCCTATTTGTGCCCTCTCTTCAATTTTAACAGTAAAAAGCACAAATATATTTAATACTCCATATATTGCAACATATTACATGGCGCCACAACTGACAATATTCTTAGCAATTGCTAGTGTTAGCTAAATCAGATCCATATGCATAACTTGCTTCTTCTCTGTTCCCACACATACTGAGAAGGAAATAATGGTTTATATGTTCCAAGGGTCAACAGGGCACTCCAATCAAAAATATGCTGCCACTTCCCTTTTTTCCAGAAACCATTATTTCTCTGCATGACCTTATTTGGTTCATATACCTTAGTAGCAAATATGAAATACAAGGGTCCTCAAGAAAGTAACAGGCGATTTGGCATAATTAAAATTTAGACGAAAGACATCAACACAACACTTTATTTACAAACTTACAGCACCTTAATATATTTCTCAACGTAATCGGCATTGCTATCAAGGTATTTATTTTCATGTGGTAGCGGTTTTTCAATACAGATGTTACTCTTCTGGCACCAAAGATCTGAGCCAAGATGTACTGTCCCTTTTGAGGTCTTCATCGGTTGGGAAATCTTTTTCACCGAAATAGTCATGTACGATATTCAAAGTGAAACACCGGTTTTTCTGAATTCTTTTATCAACATTTGCTTTCAACTCCTCCATAACGAATGATGAACTTCCACTCCGGTCTTTGTCGTGCACACTGGTTCTTCCTTGATTACTTGTAAATAATGCACCATTTGCTCACTGAAAATTCGTTCATTGCATTATCACCATGCATTTGCGCTGCCTATAACATTCGATTGACCGAACATTTTGAGCATTCAAAAAAAAAAACAACAAAGAATAAGCCCATTGACGGTAAAAAAGTATAACGTCGGCATTGAAAAACTGGTACCACGTGACAATAAATGTCTTGAGCGAATGGAGAATACGTTGAAAAATAGACTAAGGTACTGTAACTTTGTAATTAAAGTTTTGTGTTGATATCTTTCTTTGTCATTTAGTTATGCCACATCGTTCATAACGTTCTGGATAGCCCCCGTATTTGGGAGTAATGCTGGACAATAAAATGCACTGATACCCCCAGATACAATATTCGTAACAGATTGCTGAATAATTCCAAAGCTACTTGGGGCATTTCCTATTCTCATCTTATGACGATTTACAATCATGCCATTCTTCCCGTAACAATGTATGCTGCGGAGGTCTGGAATATCTCTATATCCCAAATGGCTATACTTAAATTGCGCAAAACTCAAAGTTAATTTTTTATTTTTGCAAATAAGGCCTACAGAATAGTCTCTAACAACGCTCTGTGACTAATTGCCTGTGTAATGCCCATAAACTCAGCGGTTCCTTCACAAACGATATCAAAGCCATCTCCAGAGGTCAACCCACAAATCAAAAATCACTAACACAAAAAGAAGAGAAACTTCAATAGGATCTAAAGGTATCCATCCCAAAGATAATCACATAACCATAGATACTACAGGAGCATTAGGAAAAACAGAAATTCTCATCTTTACGACGGAAAACCATGTTGGAATAGTAATGGTGACCATGTATTTTCTCCAATATAAATAACACGCCATTTTTTCACCATAATTTTAAGATAGCTTTATTACAAACGAAATGTATATCTTGAATACCTGTTCATTCTGATGACTTCTGTATAGCTTTGTATATTTTCGTTTTGCAAGAGAATGACAAAAACGTACTATACAAAATGTAGATCTTGTTCAACTTTAGACATATTCCTATACATATAAGTATATATATATATGTATATATACATATATATATACATATATATACATATATACATATATGTTTACATATATGTATATATATGGTTATATATGTATATATTTTATGTACATACTTTTTTGCTTGCTAGAATAAACAAAAGAGGGACGAAAAGGAGATGACTTCCCGTTTGAGAAAAGCTTAGCATAAAATTGAAACCTGTAACACGGAATATCTGAAAAACGATTAAACGGTTAAACGGTATATGTATGCATATTCCAGAGGAAAAGGATGTCATTTCAAATGTTTCACATAAAGCGCTGCTTCTAAAGGGTTTGACTCTCGCTTTAGGCTAGTATATTTCCTAATTTCCCTTCTACTTACAAAGGAGCAAATAATAATAAGTTTTCTGATAAGTATATCACGTTTAGCATGATGTGGATAAAAGAATAATCTTTTGTAAGAAAAGTTTATTTATAGAATAGTTAGAGAAAGCCATATAAACTGCACTCATCATATATATTTTTTTTTAAGATTTCCATTTAAGTTACATCGGGTGGCGGTTCACGTTATAGATTGCTTTAAAAGGGTCCCGGTTTCGAATCCCACGTGATGGTTCAGGAGATTATAGAAAGGTGTGGAAGTGTGAACGCCCTAGTTCAGAATATGTCAGCATGAAATCTTTCTCAGTGGTGATGTTAAGACACGAGTGGTTTCCTTTGAGTTTACGATTATTACTGAACTCATTTATTTTCTTTCTTTGATATTTTCTGCCGTCGAACAAACATGTATTCCTTCAAGTTCTCTCTCCTTTCAGCTGCTCTTTACATGACCGCGCCTACCATTCCTTGTTATGTTACTTGTGACATTTATTATGATGTATTAACTAACATTGTTTCTATAGTGGCCATACAGAGCCCGTTCGTTGCCACCGCTGAATCAAATAGCTCGTCTTAACTCATCGGGTATTCCATAGCAAATGAAATCGCTTCTCTCGACCAACAAGAAATCCGTTGTTTTCCCTTTGGTCATGTCGACCCTCGGGGTAATGGACCTTCTACCCCCTTCAGTTCATTGTCCAGCAGTAACGGGTGTACCTGGGTCGTTTGCCAACCCGTGTACTGGACACATTCGCACGTTGGTAAACTCCGTCTGTACACTTTTCGACATGTTTCACAATGTTTTCTTCCCTGCCCATTTAAAGCGCATATTTGTCCTTTTTAATGAAATTAATGTCTCCCTTATAAATACCTTCTATCCGGTGATGCGACTTGCATTATGTCAGTCGTCTGTTCACTCTAAATGCTATATAAGCAAAATTACGGTGGGAATAACCTCGGCTAATCAACGAGGACACATGATGGATACATTTAGGAGCGTTTACATCCGGGCTAACTTATAAAAAACAAAGATTAGTATTTTCAGAAAACAATACCCAGGGTAGATCTTTAACTATATTTCTAGCACTTATAGGCCGCGCCGTGGCCGAGTGCTTAGACTACTCGCCTCTCACCTAGACGGCCCGTGTTCGATCCCAAGCGAGCGCATGTGAGATTTGTGGTGGACAAAGCGGCGCATGGGGCGGGTTTTCTCCGGGTTCTCCGGTTTCCCCCGTCATCACATTCCGCTGGTGCTCCATCTTCATTTCATGTACTACCAGAGTAAAAGCTGGCGTTAAATACAACAACAAAAAAACTGCCTAGCACTTACATGCCTATAATGGTGGTAAAAGTATTAATTTTGATAACCTTTCATAATTTATTAACAAATACTGTTTAATACTTCGTAAAATTTCGAGGTTTTAATTTGCCGTACTGGTAGCGATTAATCTGCAAGCTTTCCGCGATAGGATATTACACAATATAAATAACTAAACGAAAATAAATACCAAAGGTAAAAGTACTTCCCTTTGTTTTAATTTCATATTAGTGATTTAAAGTATCTTGCATAATAGAGTGCGATTGCCTAAAGAATATTAAATACAAATAATTTTGACTTAAAAAAAAGGTTCCCCAACTTTAGCGCACACAAACGCCAGATTTGCCTTCTCGACTTGGAGTCGTTAGTGACTGTCTCGCTCTCTGAGCCTTCACTGCTGGTTGCTTCTCCACAGCTGACAGTCTAGCTCTGAAAAGATATTTCCAAACTTGGCCGTTACTGGGCAGCACTGATGCCGAAGAATGACGGAGTGTTCCTGCTTCGTCATTATTTTGTGACACGTGCCATGTCGTCATTCGTTACTTGCAGCTTTAAAACTGTGGGAATGGTGGTCGATCCAAAGTTCTACTTTCAGTCTAAAACAATGATTACATTTAAAATAGCTGGTAATTGTTATTGAGTTCCATCTATTCACAGATACTGAAAGCAATTAGACTGGACGGCATCTTAACGCCACCTATTTATCACGTAGCAAATGTATGAGACCTCGAAGACTAGCTAAACTCCGTCACCTGACCACGATGGCGCCATCTAACTACGAGTGGTGAAAGCAGCTACACTGGACGGAACCCTAATTACATTTGCCTGGCGTAAAGTTAGAGTGGTATGATACAGGTATGAGACCTAAAAGTGCTACTCTCCACCTAATACTCACCTTCATCGTCCAACAGGTCCATTGTGACGACAAATAGTTTAAGCGATGTAAAATTAACAAAATAAATAAAAACTGCATTACGATTTAATAATAGCTCAAAGTTGAATTTAGTAATAGGGAAGCCACACGCACTCACACACACATATAAGTAATTTGTCACAAAACTTCACTAATCCTTGTAAATGCATTCAATAGAAAGATACATTTCATAATTTGATTAATAGTATAATAAATAAAATATAAAACGGAATTGGACCGTTAAAATATAAGGATCTTCAACGTTCTGTTTATATATAATACCAGGTTAGCTTCACATGAAATATTTTCTTTCAAATAAATTCTTTCACTAATATTCTTTAATGTTACTGCATCATCAGCTTTCTCTTTCCTGATGTTTATTTACAGTGATTTCAGATGAAATCAGGTTTGTCCTTGAGCGCCACCAGGACTGCAACCAACCGGAGTCCTGCTGTGTTGACATATTGCATCCTCTCTTAACTGGGGAGTACCCACTAAGTGATTCCATCTCTTATAAATACCACTTGTGCTAAGAGAAAATATTCAGATTTTGCAACAACAAAAAAAAAAAAAACTCATGAGGAAAATAGGGAGTAATGTTTGTAGCAGAACGTAAAAACCACAGATTTTAGCTCAAATAGTTTTCACAATACACATGAATAAACATACCCATGTATTATATCACAATCAGAATCACATAAGCATTGTAATACCATTATTATGTGTATATATATGTATGTGTGCTCTACTATATATGTACATACGTGTGTAATTACACAGAAATGAAATGTAAACTATTGACGTGACGGTACTAACAGAATTATTACATCTATTACACTTGCAAGCTATTAAAGTCGAGAGACACGATCGAACACACTCTTGTTAGCTATACAATGCTGCGTCAACTATCACATTTGTCTCGAAATCAGGGCTCCTGTTTATTTAACTCTAGTCCCAACAGAGTTCAAGTCAATTTTCAGTTTCTGTTTAGTCAGAAATAGGCTTTTAAAGGTGAACTCAGAAGCGAATCAAAGAGGCAGATATTGCGTAGGCTCGAAGTGTTATTTTTAGGGTCTACAGATTTATTAAAAAGTGCAGCAATGACGAATTATTGTCTCTTGACGTAACTGATGACAGCGATACTTAGGAGCCACTGTATTTATTTATGATTTTAATATTATTAATTATGGTATATTTTACTTTTTGTAGATTAAATGTATTTTAAGGGAGTTTAGTTCCAACTTTATTTTAGTTTCATTGGATTAAAAGAGCAGGTAATTCATAAAGTTATAATAATATAGCTTTGAAGATAACGTGTACATAATATTCAAGTATGCATGCTCAAGTTTTAAATTTAAAAACTTAAAAGTTATAGAAGTTTAGAAAAATCAGTTAGGGTTTCCTTACGTAGACCATTATCTCGCCAGACAGATTTGTATGCTCAGAGTGCGAGTGAGAGGGAAATACTCGTATGAAAAGAACGGGGGTAGCAACCTGACAACGCAGTGCACAATAACGCATCTTATTCGCTGCAGCGTAGAACTCTTCCCATTTAAAAAACACCCTTATGGTTATGGTTACTTTCGCTATGTGATGGATTGTTTGCTAAGGTATAACTTATTCACTGGAAATAAAACAAATTTGGTGACTGAATCATTTGGTGGAAGGTATATCAAAATGTATTGTGCAATGCCTGTTCTTCAATGTCTGTTATTTCGTAACCAGATTCATTTTACTTCCAATAGATGGCAATACCGTAGCAAACAATTGCACCTAGCCGCAGTCGGTAACTGTAAACACCTAAATAAACAACCAGAAAGAGGTAGCCGATGATGTAATCACTGGATTATGAAGCGTGTGCCTTTAATTCAGCTTAATCACCAAGATAAGTGGAGTTTTATCACAAAACAGTTATTATTATATTGATAGGCATTATTGTTATCGCTGCATACGAGAATGGGCGGGGAGGGCGAGTTCATTGCTTTGAGGGAGAGTGGACATGTAATTAACCTCTGGTATAAATTATTATTATTTTGTGAACTTCGTTTTGTCACTATTAAAGAATCAAACTATATATTAGCAAGAAATGAATCACATGTTTTGGAGTCACAGAAGCTGCCGTAGTTAAATATAATCCTGCTTTGTAGAGAGAAAAAACAAAACAAAGCAGGAATTGGCTACTCTATACTCCAAATTCTGCAGAGATTATCATTTTATTCTGTAAAGTAGCCCAAAATTTACTATAAAATCTGATATGGTACAATCACATGACTTTCTCTGCCCATTTTTTACAAACTATCCTTAAAAAGCTAATTTTTCTAACTCCTTCACATTAATTCAGATAAACATTTACATAAATGTTTGTATTACATATTTCCTCTGACGATTTTGATTAAAATGTCAAATATTAAACATATATTTACCTGACAAATAAAATGTATATCTCGAATTTTCTGAAGACTACTATATTCTGGATGAATTTTACATAACTGCTAAACCATAAGAGAAGGAAAAAACTTAACACACAAAAAATGTAGAGCACTTTAAAACACACAATTTATGTCATATACATTTTTTTCGTGGAGTTAATCGTTTTTTAGATATTCCTTGTTTTTGGTTTAGATTTGAAAAAATTATACTTTTCTCATACGGAACTTGTCAACTCCTGTCCATACAAGCTAAGGAAATTCAGTCACATAGCAACCATCTTTTGACTATCACTTTAACCTATGGTATTCCCTTATTTGACTTCTACTTACAAGGAAGCAAGTAATAGGACCATTTCTGCTATTTTTTTCTAAATTAGCAGAAAGTAAATAGAAGAATAAGCTTTTTAACTATAATTTGTTGCAGAGATGTAGAGAAAGTCATGTGAATGGAACACATCAGATTTTGTTTAAAGTTTTTGTCTTAACTCAAGCTCCTAGAGTTTTCTAAGGTACTTTGAGAACAAAAACTGAAACTCGAACAATAGAACGTGTTTATTTAAAAGTCTTACCTGTGGAAAGCTCTCTGGTGGAGTCGGGGGTGTACTGGGAATGGCTAGACTATGACGAAATACTCTTCCGGGCTCCGGAGCGAAAACCAACTGCAGACCTATGCGGGGTTGTCCGGTAGCATCAGGACACACGAGATATTCCGCCATGTCCATAGCTCGTTCAGCCCAAATCCATCCCTTCGTCATGGCGTCCATTAGTGCTGGCGTCGGTTTGGCTTTCTCGCTCAGCACCAGTTGGCAATAAGTACCCAGCACCTTCATCTCGTCATCCTGACACAAATAACAATATGATCATAATTAATTCTAACTTCTACAGAAAGCAAGCTAATTAGTGTGAGTGCAGCTTTTCTTGTAAATTCGTGGACATCCATAGCAGTTGTCTAATATACTGGTGGCTGCTTCCGGTATTGGCGTGTTGTCCTGTAGCTCATGTTTTTGCCGATGTTTCGTGCAACATATGTATTTTTTTACTTTCTCTATACGCACTATGTACATAGTGTATAGAGAAGGTATTGCACTCCACCCAAAAATTCGATACCGAGATTTCACCGGAAATATATGTTTTAGGGTTCCCAAAATCCAAAAAAAGCATTTTCACAAAAAGGGCCGCGCGCGTACGCGCGCGCGTGTGTGTATGTGTCCGTGTGTCCGTGTGTCTGTGAACACGATAACTCAAAAACGAAAAGTCCTTAAAATACCAAACTTGGTATTTAAGTTTAGTATCTTCCAGGGATGCGACACGAAGATTTTGAGAAAAATTCCTCCACCCCAAACTACCCTTTACATGGAACTTTTTTCGAAAATTTTGATTTTCTCAAAAATGGCCCTAACGATTTTGATTAAAATTTCGTATATTAAAGATATTTACCTGACAAATAAAATGTATATTTTGAATTTTCTGGGAATAGCCTCTGAAGAGTAGTTTATTCTCGATGAATTTTATTAAATTTTGAATAACTGCTAAACCGTAAGAGATGGACAAAATGTTACTGCACAAAAAATGTAGAGCACGTTAAAACACACAATTTATGTCATATACATTCTTTTCGTGAGTTCTTCGTTTTTGAGACATTCCTTATTTTTGGTTTCTGCTATGAAAAACATACTTTTCTCATACAGGAACTTGTCAACTCCCATCCATATAAACAAAGGAACTTCATTGACATAGCAACCAGCTTTTGACTATCATTTTAACCTATGGCAGTCCCTTATTTCGCTTCCACTTACTAGAAAGCAAGGAATAAGACTATTTTGCTCATTTTTTCTGATGAGCATAAAGTAAATAGAAGTATAAGCTTTTTAAGAATAATTTGTTACAGAGATATAGAGAAAGTCATGTGAATGGTACACATCAGATTTTTTCAAAAGACAATTCATGAAGAAACAATAATCCAGCAGGGAGGTTTGGGACTATCAAGCTAGCATTACTCACTTTATTGATCTTAGTCTCTGCATTCCTAGACCACTAGGCAATTTTTTTTTTATCCGGAGAGAACTATTATTAAAAATCTGATGTGTACCATTCACATGACATTCTCCATATCCCTGCAACAAACAATTCTTGAAGAAGCTTATACTTCTATTTACTTTATGCTAATCAGAAAAAAAATAGCAGAAATAGTCTAATTACTCGCTTCCTTGTAAGTAGAAGCGAAATAAGGGGCAACTGTAGGTTAAAGTGATAGTCAAAAGCTGGTTTCTATGTCAATGAAGTTCCTTTGTCTATATGGATAGGAGTTGACAAGTTCCTGTATGAGAAAAGTATACGTTTTTCAAAGCAGAAACCAAATATCAGGAATGTCACAAAAACGACGAACTCCACGAAAAAAATGTATATAACATATATTGTGTGTTTTAATGTGCTCTACATTTTTTGTGCAGTAAGTTTTTGTCCATCTCTTACGGTTTAGCAGTTATTCAAAATTTAGTAAAATTCATTCAGATTAAACTACTCTTCAGAGGCTATTCCCAGAAAATTCAAAACATGCATTTTATTAGTCAGGTAAATATGTTTAATATACGAAATTTTAATCAAAATCGTTAGAGCTATTTTTGAGAAAATCAAAATTTTCGAAAAAAGTTCCATGTAAAGGGTAGTTGGGGGTGGGGGGAGTTTTCTCAAAATCTTCGTGTCGCATCCCTGGAAGAAAACCAACTTAAATACCAAGTTTGGTATTTTACCGACTTTTCGTTTTTGAGTTATCGTGTTCACAGATACACGGACACACGGACACACGGACACACACACGGACCTTTTTGTGAAAATGCTTTTTTTGGATATTGGGGACCCTAAAACATATATTTCCGGTGAAATCTCGGTATCGAATTTTTTGGTGGAGTGCAATACTTTCTCTATACACTATGTACATAGTGCGTATGGAGGAAGTAAACATTAGGCACATTCTAAATGTCACTACACATAAAATAATTAAACTGATATTTTTACACATATGATAATTTTATGTAGTTACACGGATTTAGCTCATTCAGTGATGTACATAGGCGGCTTCGCTGCTAAGCGTGACTTTTTTGTAACTTTTTTTGTAACTTTACCATTCACATGACTTTCTCTATTTCCCTGCAACAAATTATTTTTAAAAAGCTTATACTTCTATGTACTTTATGCTAATCAAAAAAATGAACAGAAATAGTCCTATTACTTGCTTTCTTGTAAGTAGAAGCGAAATAAGGGACTAACATAGGTTAAAATGATAGTCAAAAGCTGGTTTCCATGTCAATGAAGTTCCTTTGTTTATTTGGATAGGAGTTGACAAGTTCCTATATGAGAAAAGTATAAGTTTTTCATGGCAGAAACCAAAAATAAGGAATGTCTCAAAAACGACGAACTCACGAAAAAAATGTATATAACATAAATTGTGTGTTTTAACGTGCTCTACATGTCTTGTGTAGTAAGTTTTTGTCCATCTCTTACGGTTTAGCAGTTATTCAAAATTCAGTAAAATTCATCCAGAATAATCTACTCTTCAGAGGCTATTCCCAGAAAATTCAAGATATGCATTTTATTTGTCAGGTAAATATCTTTAATATACGAAGTTTTAATCAAAATCGTTAGAGCCATTTTTGAGATAATCAAAATTTTTTAATAAAGTTTCATGTAAATCGTAGTTGGGGGTGGGGGAATTTTTCTCAAAATCCTCGTGTCACATCCCTGGAAGATACTAAACTTAAATACCAAGTTTGGTATTTTACCGACTTTTTGTTTTTGAGTTATCTTGTTCACAGGCACACGGACACACTGACACACGGACACACACACACACGGACCTTTTTGTGAAAATGCTTTTTTTTTTTTGGATATTGGGGACCCTAAAACATATATTTCCGGTGAAATCTCGGTATCGAATTTTTGGGTGGAGTGCTTTACCTTCTCTATACACTATGTACATAGTGCATATAGAGAAAGTAAAAAGCATAAACAATATTAAAATATATACTATAATTAATGACATTTTTTATTATTTTTTGATTCTACTAATAATTGCTTGTATTCGCTTAGATGTCTAAAATTATAGTGTTTTAAGGCAACCTCTTGTTTCTCCCTAGATTGTTTGTACTGTATGTTGATCTTCTTCTCTGGACAGTGCATGAGCTACAAGACAACACGGCCAATACCGGAAGCAGCCAGTTTCCTAAGGTACACTGGGAGTGAAATTTCATATTTTTACATTCTCTACTTAGTACACAATACATAGCAGATAGTGAAAGTATTGAGCTCCAACCAAAGATTCCGTTACCGGAATGCAATAATTTCTCTATCTATGTACCTTTCTCATACGTGCTAGAGAAATTCAAAATCTCATTTGATTTTAGAAACATGGCATTCTACAAACTTTCAATATCACTGTCGCAATAAATATCCACCACAACATAAACCCGAGTAGATTGGAAGTTACATGGGATTTGAAACCGGTACTCCTGTAAGCAAGTCATAAACGTTACTGCCTGTACCATCTCGCTTGGTATTAGGTTATTTTGTAATAATAATTTTATTGAAATACGCTACTTTCCTTTTCTAGCAATGTGGATGAAAGCCAGATACAAAATTACCAGTCCAGAATATTAATGTAATAGGCATTGCGACAGTCACTGTTACGCCTCGTTATCCCTGATTATTTTTATTATTAATTATGTTTTAATATATTATTCACATTTGCTTTGGTCGAGCAAGTAGCTATATCTTATTTATAATCTGTTATTAATAATATTTTCAACACATACACACTTTATAATTCTTTGATATTCTAGTTGAAACGTTATTGTACGTTTTCACTTACAAATAAAATTTGAATGTCGCGTATCACTTTTCTTACATAAATAATATGTAGAACTGAACACTGTGTAAAACAGCTGACTGCTACCTAATGTTGAACTGGCTTGTACAGTAAATGAGGACGAACTACGTTAAAACTTGCATCTCTGTAGTATATATATCAAACACGCTTGTTCTACTTAAGCATTAAAACTCTACTCTTGTTGGCTTGTTTTTCCCGCTCCTAGTAGCGTCTCTCCTCATGAGCCAATAGAAGCTAGCCTACTATTTCACTTAGGCTGATAATTCTAAGTAACTTTCAGTAATTTTCACAATCTCATCACCCCCTCAAGTTTACGTTATCTGCAAGAACTTGAAACCTTCTCGGCGCTGGTTCATGAACTCTTTATAGTTCCTGTATCACGGCACCTCAACAAGACCGTGAGGGAACACAGCATGCTTGCTCTCTTCTTTTGCGGACGTTCGAATAATTTCCAATATAAAACCTCTCCGTAGAGGCGTTTAATCAACGACTTGAAACTTTCCCGCGCTGGTTATTAATGATTTCTTCTCGGGATATCAGCCATTTCCCTGATGATGGAGACAGAGTGCATCGTTGAAAGCTTGTAAATTAATTCAGCACTTATACCTGGCTGACATCCCGAGAAAAAAGCATTAATTACGTTGTCTGTTTTAGCTCAATGACATCGTTTTATACATTTCACCCCAACTCCCTGACTATTCTCTTTTATGTCCCATGTACAGTTTCAGCTATCTCGTCTCTCTTATAACTAAGCTTATGCTAACATCCTCTAATAATATAATCTCATTTCTATACCACATATACTTATTTACATTATCTTGCTTATTAATTATTTACATTTTCTTGTATTCATTAATACTGCCTCAGTATGTAGGGCAAGAAGTAACGAAAGTAAGAAAGACAGAACGGAAGAGCAAGATCAAACCACATTCAATTGGAGCGGTATTTAGCCTTTTAAGCATCTTCCTTTTTCTCCTCTCTGTCTCACTCTCGCTCTTTCTATCTCTGTCTTGAGTTTTTTTGTATCTCCCTGCCTCTCCCCTTTTGCAGTGGATTACGAGCACAAACTTAGTTTTCTCTTTATTTTTTCGTGTTGCCAAAATATTTTCCAACACAGCAGATTGTAATTATATTCTGTATTCTTCTCTGAAATGCATTTGCTTTTTCACTTAACTTGTACGGTTTGCGTTTCCCCCAGAAAACAATTAAATTTTTGAAGCTCGTTATGTGCATACGTGCGAACACTACTAATTACAACAATTGCCAGCAACCGTGTGTCTTTGTGTTTGTTGCAAAACCGTCATTTGGTTAGTCGTGACAGACACGAAATGATGGTGTATTAGCACAATCAGTCTCAAACACGTACCAACTAAATAAAAGCAGTACGTTTTCCCTATGTCGTTTGCAGATGCCTTTATAACTATAAAGCCTATTTTATGACAGTCGCTGATTTACAATAAAATGTAAAACGCATTACAGGAAATTTACACCGAGCCAGATGGTAATTGTATTCTGGGTTCACTCCCCGTCGACTGCGTACTTTGAGCCTGGGTTTTTCCGTGGTTTTCCTGGGTCCAAGTAGGCAAATGCTGGAGTTCTGTATATCTACCACGGTTTCCATTCCTTCATTTCATTTCCCTGCATCTTTCAGGTCGGCGACAGGTGTGGATCGAGGCTTTGCAGATAGCACGTTTGCTTGCTCCGAGTAAAACTCTCTTCCCCCTGGTGCTGTTGTAGTGGCATTCCTTCGACGGCCTCCCGGCGCCTATATAGCTCCCGTAGCGTACTAGGGTTGCCATCTAGTGAACTGTTATAGACTTCCGTGCGTCTCTGCGCTTAGCTCCGTCATTTCCTGTGTGCTGGTCTGTGGTTTCCCCTCCTCTCAACCCTTCCTCCCGGGGGATGGTACGCCGCAATAGACCAGTACTTGGTCGCAGTTGCTGAGGTATCCCCCACCACTAGCATACTCATACCTCACAGGGTATTTACATAAGCAGTGCTTAGATTAATCTGCGTTTCACTCTGCAACAGCCAAAGTCCCGACTACCAATCGCACCGAGCGAGATAGCTCCGGTGGTAACGTCTATGGCCTGCATTTTGGAGGCTCTGGGTTCGATCGCCAATATGAACAAGGGTTTTTGGTGTCCTGTTTGGTAGGCGAATCCCAACTTTTCTGTCAATCATTTCCAGTACCTATAATTTTTTTACTTTCTCTAGCACGTATGCAGATACAATATACTTACCTACATAGTAGCCAGAGAACGTATTGTATAACGCCCAAAAATTTGAAATTACAACGGAAATATACATTTTGAAGTCCCGAGTCCAAAAGTATTTTTAGAAAAAAGGTCATATGCGTGGGTATGGGTGTGCCTGGATAGCAAAGCTCAAACAAAAGACCGTTAAATACCGAACTTGGTATTTATGTTTACTACTTCCAAGAGTGTGACACGAAGATTTTCACGAAAATTCCCCACCGAAAACTACCTTTAACATGGACACATTTACCGCATATTAAAGATACTTACATGGCAAACAAAACGTATATCTTGAATATTATGGAAATAACCTCTGAAAACCTCTTTATTCTGGATGAATTTTGCTGAATTTTGCCTAACTGGTAAACTGTAAGATACACAAAAAGTTACTGCACCAAAAATTTAGAACTCGTTAAAACACAGCTTATGTCATATACGTTTTTATGTAGAGTTGACCGTTTCTGGGATATTCTTTGTTATTGGTTTCAATTTTAAACTACCTAACTTTTCTCCAACGAAAAGTCACCTTTCGTATCATCACTCTTATTTTACTGCTAACTTGTTTCACACGCAAACACTCTTGTTTTACATACTGACAAGTTTTTTTTTAAAGTTTTGACTATCGCTTTATCCAAGTATATTCCCCTATTTCCCTTCTACTTATAAGAAACTAAGTAACAAGACCGGTAATTCTGTTAATGTTTATCTTGATTGAAATGATGTAGATAACAGAATAACCTTTTATAAGAAAAGTTATGTGAATGGAATACAATAGATTTTCGTTTTAGGGTCGAAGGCCCAGGTGATGTTGTTCGACAGGTAGCGGTTGGGTGGCGGCTTCCGTTCTAAAGGTTTATTCGTAGCGTCGTTGCAGAGGCGAAGACCTGCCTCCAAACGTTGGGTTTGTTGCCCGTCGCCATTCGCACTTGGCCCCCTTTGGGTCTATCCACCTCATCCATTCTCACTCTCTGTATTTAGTACATAGCTCATAGCTTAAAAAGGTTATTCCATTCCACCCCAAAATTTGATACTGAGATTTCATCGGAAATAAAAGTTTTAGGCTCCTCTGTATAAAAATAAAACATTTTAGAAAAAGGTCATGACAAACGCGCGTGTGTATGTGTCTGCGGGCCGTGACCAACATAACTCAAAAATGTAAAGTATGTTAAATAACAAACCTGATTATTAAGTTCAGCATCTTCCAAGGATGCAACACGCAGATCTACAAGAACTTCTGTTTATGCTAAAACGTTTTCGAAAATGTAATTTCTCAAAACTAGCACTAACAATTTTTATTAAAATACGTAGGTTAAAGACATTTTCATGGTAAATAAAAAAATCATCTTGAATTTTTTAGGAGTACATTCTAAACTTATCAATTCCTTTTACGGGTTGAATTTTGAAATTCTTAAACTTTTCTCAAATGGGCATTTTCCATTCTTTTTACAGGAAAACCATGCTCAGAGATTTCCAGAGATTTATGCTCAATAGTTCACAAACGATCCATGTAATAGGTAAATATCAAATTCTTCTATTCTTGACTGCTTAATAAAAAAAGTCGCCCTTCTTGAATTCTAGAAAATATACTCCAAAGATTGCTCTAAATTTAAGTAACTAGGCAGTCTCGTTATAAAGAAAGATTCCTGAAACGCCATAAAGAAAGATCTGTGGTACATTCACATAACTTTCTCTGCTTATGCTGCAGAAATCTATTCTTACAAATACGTATTCTTCTATGTACTTCTTCCTTATAAAAATACTTAGCATGGCTTCCTTCAGAAGGAAAGTAAATTCGTTCGTCCTATGTCGTATATTTACGGCATATAAAAGAACCTCAAGCCTGAAAAGAGGCCTTAAAGCAAAATTAAGCGGCTTTTACGACCAATATAGAATGGGACGCTAAGAGCTGAAAAAGAGCGTTCAATAATATAACACATTTCAGTTTTTGAAATCGTTAGAGCCGTTTTTAAGAAAATCAAACTTTTCAAAGATTTGTCCATACAAAGGGTAATTTTGGGTAGTGGATTTTCCTGAATATCTTCGTTTCGCGTCCTGGTAAGATGCTTAACTATGTTTGGTATTTAACCGACTTTTTGTTTTTTAGTTATCGTGCTTGAAATCAAGCGTCAGAAGCGACCTGCATAAAGGACAGTAATGCACTGAAACTATTGAAAATAGATTCATAAAATTTGGTGTCAGCACTTAATAACACTTAAGAAATGGAGGTATAGGACCTAAGAGCACTTGATTTATCACATTCTGATGAATTTCTCCCATTTTTTACTTTTTGAAAGAATCGGATCTCCGAAAAGCCCAGCTATATTTCATAAAGCAATATTTGTCCAGATTCTCATGCAAAAGCTCAACTAACCTCGCCTTGCTCACGTTTTCTCCATTCCTCAAGATGCCAACCGTTTTCGTGAGATGCGGCGAACAAGTGATTGAGATAGGGTCGCAGTACGGGAGCCAGATGACGTTGATGTTGGTCCAAACCACGGTACAACCAGCGCAGCACTTGACGTACCAGCACGGAATCGTCTTTAAGATTTGCGGCAGCCAATTCCGTGTCTCGCCTCATTGAGTCAACCTGAAACAGGAAGTATGAAAACAGTACGATACAGACTTATTTATCTTACTTACTCAACTCGGTTACTATATTAAATTTACAGTCTTCTTCTGTTCTTCTGTAGGTCAGTTATTTATTAAAAATGTTGACACAAACTTTTCGTAAGACTTTTATTAAATTCGATGTCTAAATTAATAGTTTTTCTGTTACAATTTTATAAAAAGATTATAGATAATATAGGTATCATTTTATGATACTGAAGATGATTGACTAAAATTACTTTATTGGTTATATCTCAGCTGAAAGCTCAACATGAAAATGTTATTAATAAAACTAAAGCTATGACAATAACTAAAGCTCATTTAAAATGTCAATACGCAATAGAATTAAACAAAATCTAATGTGGTCATTCACATGACTTTCTATTCATATCCCAATAAATTATTGTTAAAAAGCTTATTCTTCTATTTACTTCATGCTAATCGAGAAAAAAATTAGCATAAATGGACTTATTACTTGCTTCCTTGTAAGTAGAAAGGAACTAATGGAGTATTATAAGCTAAAGCGATAGTTAAATCTTTTAACATTCCTTTGAATGACTAGGAATTCAAAAATTCCCGAATGAGAAAAACATAAGTGTTTAAAACAGAAACCAATAACAAGGGTTATGTTTAAAACCCAACTCCACGAAAAATATGTATATAACATAAATAGTGTGTTTAAACGAGCTCTACATTTTTTGTTAAGTAAGTTTTTGTATCTCTCTTACTGTTTACCAGTTATGGAAAATTCCGCAAAATTCATCCAAAATAAGTTTATAGAGGATATTACCAGAAAAGTCAAAAAATGCATGTTATTTTAATGTAAATATCTTTAATATACAGCGTTTTAATCAAAATCGTTACAGACATTTTTTAGAAAAACAAAATGTTGCCGTATAAAGGGTAATTTGTGTGGGGGAATTTTCTTGAAAATATTCGTGTCGCATCCTTGTTAGATACTAAACATAAATACCAAGTTTGGTGTTTAACTGCCTTGAGTTTCTGAGCTGTGCTGGCCTGAAATACACACACGGACGTTTTTCTAAAAATACTCTTTTGCGACTCAGGGCATCCTAAAAATATATATTTCCGGTGAAATATCGACATCGAAATTTTGGGTGGAGTTCAATACCTTATCTAGCTATTGTGTGCATTGTATGCGCATACGTGCCAGAGAAAGTAAAAGAGCAAATAAATTGGATATTTCTGATTATAGTGCTTGCTCTACACTGAAGCGCAGAGAAGAAACGGGGGGTCTAAAGTTGATCGACCACGCAGTGGACGTCTAAGAAAAACCATCAACAGTGGAAGATAATCAAATTATACTTTGGAGTAAATGTGATAGGCAGCGTTCGTGTGCCCATCTGCAGTAAAATAAATACTACCAGGGCAGAGCCAGTATCAGTGTCAACAATAAAAAGTCGCCTGTGCTCAGCTTCGTTATTTGGTTGTGTAGCTGTGAAGAAACCTTTGTTAACCTGTCAGCACAAGCTTAAAATGTTACAATGGGCAAACAGGTACCGCAATTGGAGCTTAAATAAGCTCTGTGGAGGATGAATCCAAGTTTGAGAAATTTAGTTCACATTGTCGGCTGTATGTCCGCCGTCTCTCAAGTGAGAGAATGCTTGAAGCTTATCTAACCCCATCTGTGTGACATGAAGGTGGAAGTATAATGGTGTTGGGAAAGTTTCGGCAGCAATAAAGTTGGAGACTTATGAGAGTGAATAGCATTTTGGAGAAAAAACAGTACCATCAGATTCTTCAGCATCATGCTGTGCCTTCTGGTATAAAACTTATTGGACATAGTTTTCTTCTTCAACAACATAACGGACACATCAAATTTGTGTATGAACTATGTGAGTAGCAAAGCAGAGGCAGGAATGCTAAAGTAAACGACCTGGCCTCAACAATCTCGGGATTTATACCCCATCGAACTTCTTTGGAAGGAGCTCAACAAGAAAGCAAAACATGTGGTCCCTAATAAAGTGGATGAGCTGTGACAGCGTCTTTTGCAAGCCTGGGTTACATAACATCAGAAGTGCTACAAAAACTGACTGCAAGGATGTCTCAAATTTGTAAAGCCATCATCAAAACAAGAGGTTGTCATTTTGATCAACAAAAACCTTGAAATATGTCTTTATTAAAATGATATTTGCGTAGATCATAACATGCACATTGAATAATAAAATAATAAACACATAATAAAATATGTATTCGCTCTTTATTGTGATTACATGAACAACGCTTTAGCATTTTTACGCTAAGTTTATAGCTTCTGTTGCTAGTTTATGGTTTAAATATGCAAAAATAAATAGTTCATTTACTAAGTCTTTGTCTATCTTTACTCTTAGACAAAATGAATAAAACTGCATTCAGAATAAAGATGACTCAAGATATACTATTTTAGTCGTGCAAATATCTTAAGCATATGTAGTTAAACTGCTTCTGAGAACATATAAAATAAGAAACATGTTGTATTGAAAATGTGATATTGAACATGATTTAAGACAATCTAAAAACTGTAGAATATAAAAAGTAGGGATATTTTCGAAACTTTTAAGTTATTCTCGTTTCATATCTAAAAGTTTAAAATAATGTGTAAATCCTATAATTTGATTAAGGAAATTTTCTAAGCTTTAAATTGTTATGTTTTTGTGGTGTCATTGAGATTCTTCTAAATACGTTAATTTTATTTTTATAATATATTTTTGCAACATTCCTTGAACATATTTTTTTTTTCTGACAGTAATAATAATATCTTGGTTATCAGCAAATAAAATAAATATTTATACTACTGTTCTCTTTGAAATTATAAGTCAAAATTCCATTCGATACAGCTGTATTCTGCATAAATCATAGCAGAACGCCAATAGCTTTGCTTAAAGGTGGTAGAGTCACAGAAATAACATCTCTTTTCTGAGAAGATGTAGATTATTTCTCGATTGCGAGAAACAGATGAATCCTTAAACTACAATGGTGAACACCAGGCAATTTAAGCGGGCCCATGGACCTCGAGGTGATTCATGCCACTAGCTCCTTCTTGTTATCGATTCAACCTTAAGGTCAATGGCAACTGGCGCAGCCTCATACACTTCAAAAGAAATGTATCCGCCGTTTCAAGCTCTTTCCTTCGTTCCTTTTCTCTCTCTTTCTTCATGAAAGAGACGAGGAATTTTCGTAACAGCACTTATCTTTGAGTAAATATCTCTAAGCCGTCTTTTAGCTTAACCTCCTGTGTCATAACAACCTGGTAAATGTCCACGACATTTTTTTCAAGAGAACAGAGCACGAGAATGTTTCCAGCCTGCAGGTTCCGCTGACAAGCAATAAGGCTCCTTTCAACTCTCTGCGACAACACGCAACGACAAGCGCAACTATTTCACATTATGCAACTTACGAACAACTACACTGCAACCAAAAATATTCAGATTCTAAAAGTACTGCAATATGTTAAATATAGGTGCTAGTTTAATATGCTACGAGACAGTGTACAAATATAAAATGTTGATATATTATATTGACATTTTAAGACTATTCTTTAAAAAAGCACATTCTCTTAACAACTTCACGTTGATTTCAATAAAAATTTTCATTAATACTTTTATTACATCTTTCTCTGTAGATACAAAGGAATAAAAGTATATACTAGGCTTAAGCCGTAGTGAAATATTTTAAGACCGGGACCTTGTGTGATTGCAAGAAATACTACCGTTTCTTTTGCTTGACCAGGAGCATATAAAACAAGAATATTCCACTTGAAGAACGCATGTCTTTTAAACATTGAAACACACAATTTATGTTCTATACATTTTTTTTCGTGAGTTCGTCGTTTTTGAGACATTCCTTATTTTTGGTTTCTGCTATGAAAAACATACTTTTCTCATACAGGAACTTGTCAACTCCTATCCATATAAACAAAGGAACTTCATTGACATAGCGATCAGCTTTTGACTATCATTTTAATCTATGATTGTCCCTTATTTCGCTTCTACTTACAAGGAAGCAAGTAATAAGACTATTTCTGCTCATGTTTTTCTGATTAGCATAAAGTAGATAAAATTATAAGCTTTTTAAGAATAATTTGTTGCAGGGATATAGAGAAAGTAATGTGAATGGTACACATCAGATTTTTAAATGTTTTTCTTTATGCATCAAATTTGGGGTTTTCCTTAATACTGTACCAATAGTCGTTCCAAATTTGTGGCGTCCTGTTGCATCCCTTTGTGTCTTTGTCCTGTTTGTCCAAAAAACGATAGTTTCAGTAATACTTCCCAGAGAATTTGCGGAATATTGGTGGAGGCGCCGGGTATATTCAGATTTAAAACGTGATCTTGGCTTTATAGTGAAATGTATTTTCGCGTTTTTCTCTCTCATTTAAAATATTAAGTTCTGTGGTGAAATTCTAAAGTTTTTTCTGGTGTTTATGGCGTCTTTTATTTGCCTTTAGGTTTTAAAACTGATTTTTAGTGTGGTATATTCGTTTTGTGATTTTAATGTGCAATTAAAGACGTTCGTCATGTGAACACGTGCTCCACTTTGTTCTAAAATGTCTAAATGTGTTATAGCTTGCGTTTGTATTTAATTTTAATGACAGACAGAAACGTTAGTTTTCAAAATAAATTTAACAACTTCTTTATTTGGTTTTCAAATTAATATTTCTAGCCTCGTTTTTGGTAACTGTGTATAGCTTTTGTCTTGCCTCCATTTTGTATGCTAACCTTGCCTTTTCTATAATACGTGTAGCTCAACGTCCTGTTTTATATGTACACAGTGCTGTAATGTTTTTTTTTTTCTACAGCAGTGTGTGTTCGACCTTGGAAAATATAATGGTAATAACAATATTATAATTTTGGTCTGTTAGTTACATTGTCATTTGTGCTTTTGAAAACTACATTACTTGTAAATTTTAAGGTTGAATTTTGCAAGCGTAATTTCCTTTCATACTAGTGCTACTTCTTTTCAAACACTTGTAATGATAGTAGTGGTAGACGGTATTTCTCCGGTTTATTTGTTGTGGTGCAATTTTCTTTCTATTAACATGCCTCCTAAAACAAAGCCAGTTAACAAAGCTATTCAATAATCTCCATCTGATCCTCCAGGCTCTGAAATTCATAAGTAGGGTTCAACAAGGTGTAGTTCTGTTTCTGGTGTTAGTGATGAAAATTTGTCCTCAGCAGATACTCTTGTAGTGGTTCAATCAGCGGTTTCTAATACTATAAGTACCAAGCCATCTTGGGTGCTTAGGCCAGTTATTCATCCTTCTTGCGAGGGTCATTTCAGAAGTCATAGCAACTATTTTTATCTGCCAATAAAGCTGCAGGAAACAAAACTCAGGATATACGATTGAAAGTCGCTGAAATGTTCTTCTCAATGCTGGTATTAAATTGGGATCCGGGTACAAGGGGCTATGGGTACGGTACATTGAAAGAAGTTCGTATTACATACTCACAAAAAAGCACGAGACAATACGCGATAGTACTATTACTGCTAACGACCTTCAAAACAATCCCCCAAAGCTTCCACACATCTGCCACGCAGAAATATAATTTTTACGTATGATCGCTGTACAATTTTAGTGACATCAATCTTGGAATACAACCTCTAGGATACTAACGTTTGCATGTGTCTACTAGCACCTACCAATGCAGTAAGACGTCCGGTGGTGGCATCCCGTAGTGTATACAACATGTTTTCAAATGTAAATATTGCATTTTCGGAATATATAAAACAGTTACCACGACTTCTGAAATAGCTCTCGTATTTTGATCCTATGTGAAATTATTCTATTAGTAGCTTTCTCAGGAACGTTGATATGGTTACTAACGCTAATTCTTGGTCTGATGCACTCAAACTTCACTTTTCCCCTTGTTATCTAAAAGGCACTGTCTGGAATGTTTTGAAAAGTGGTTTCATTTCTACTTTTCAAATGCTCACTAAGAGGAATTGTTCGAAATTAAACTACGCCAACGAGTATTACTTGACTCTGAACCAGTAAACAATTATATATCATTGAGGTAACTTTGGATTCCAGTGTAGACTATGTCATTTCTTAGACTTCCCCCTGCCAACGTTTCGTTGCGAACCTGTGTTGAGCTCCTTCCTCGGGCCTCTGCCTCAACACAGGTTGCAACGAAACGTCGGCAGAGAGTAGTCTAAGAAATGAAACGGCATACACCGTAAGCCTAGTTGAACTAGCCGTGGAAACCTGCAGATATATCTAATTATATATGATGTTTTATTATTGTGTGATAAGGTTAACCCCCACATATCTCAGGTTGAAAAAATTAAGAATTTATTCAAAGGATTGAAACCGCAATATGTTCAGGCACTTCTTCCCTTAAATATGCAAACATTTATGATGTATTACAGGTTATTCAACGTGTGGATAAGACAGACGATTATGTTCACCAGGACAATGTCTTGCTGTACCAGCTGTGCCAGTTCCTGCTTCACATGTCACCCTTGCCTTGCAAGCCCCATTACTAATAGTGCTGCGCCCCCACCGTTATTTTCTGTAACACAGATCCCCCCCCCCAAAAGTTTCAGAGGAGCAGTTAACGCAACAAGTGACCATGTTGACCACCAACTTACATCAAATGCAAGAGGCTGCCAACATGCTACATCATTCTTGGACCCATTTCTCAGGTGGAGGCAAACAGCGGCGATGTTCATTATCTCCAATGGTAGAATGGTGGTGGGATGGCGGTGGCAGTGGCGGTGGAACATGCACCTTTTTCTAAAAATGCATTTCCAGTTAAATCTCGATATCGACTTTTTGAGTGGAAACGAATACCTTTTCTTCCTACTGGTGAAGAGATGTTCCAGTACCGTGACTAACTCTGACTATTCTGCGGCAAACTATTTTTACAGGAGCCTATGCTGTTTTCTACTTCATGCTAATTGAGATAAACATTAGCAGAAATGGTCTTATTACTTGCTTCCTTGTAATTCGAAAACAAATAAGAAAATACAATTGGTCAAATCTTACTAAGAGATGATCGCTATAAGTTGGTCTTAAAATCCTCTTCTCTTTGAATGACAAGGATGATAAAAATAGAATTAAAGACTTCCTAATTGAGAAAAGGATAAATATTATATACCTTTAACCAATAACAAAAAACATCTCGGAAATGGTTCATGCATAAAAAATGTATTTTAAATAAATTGTATATTTTAAAAATATGTAATTTTTGTGTTGTAAGTTTTTGTCTACCGCTTACGGCTTAGTAATTATGAAAAGTCATCCAGAGTGAAGTTAGAGCCAGTTTTGACAATATAAAAAATGAAATATATTCCGTAAATGAAATGGCATTTTATTTATGGAACGTTCTTTAACTGCTGTGGTTTTCAGATTTTAAAGGTCGAACAGACCTAGTTTATGAACATCTACACCCATAACTAATCTTAATCCAACATCGAAGTACAATCTTTCTTTTCGATAAGAACTCTTAAAAAGAAATATGCTGTTATCGTGTCCCATTCTATATTGGGCGTGAAAAACCGCTTACTTTTGCTCAGAGGCCTCTCTATCAGGCTTGAGGTTCTTTTACGTGCCGTAAATCTACCTCGTCGGACCCACGACTTTACTTCCCTGCCAAAGGAAGCTATGCTAAGGATTTTTACGCCCGAAAAAAATCCACCGTCCTCCGCCGGATTTGAACCCGCGACCTTGGGTATATGAAGTTAGCATAGTAACCAGTAGGTACACCAGGAGGGCGACTATATATTTCCTATAAAGGGAAGGTGGAGGGTATTTTTTGATAATCTTCGTGTCGCATCCATGGAAGATGCTATGTTAAATATTAAGTTTATTATTTACCAACTTTTCGATTTTGAATTAGACTGTTCACTGATAGACACGCAAACACATACACAGATGCACCGCTTTCTAAAACCTTTTTTATTCATGAGATATCAAAAATATGTATATTTCCGGTGAATTTTAACCTTGGGCTGAATACAATGCTTCCCCTATTAGTTATAGGTGTACAGAAAGTAAAAAAAAAAAAAATGTCTTTTTGAATTATAGCTATTGATGTTACAGACCGCGATGGAATTTTTTTAGGGAAAGAAGTTCAGGACTAAAATAATTTGTTAGCGTGGGCGCCATTCACTTTAACGAGTACGCTTCCATTACATGTACTCACTGCATTGCTACTGAGGACAAACCGACCGCTCCCACTGCGCGGCACGCACTGTCATCACAGTGCCGTATGCAAGCATATTCACCGGGAAAACGTTTCGGTGTGGCTGAATTTAGAGATTTAAGGTATTATTCTAAATAGCTATTAAAGAAAAGATTTTATCATACCATAGATGCTACGGCAGCCTCGAAATTAGTGCGAAAGCGCCCACCTCCACGTTGTTTCACTCCAGATCGTTTGCCTCCAGATCGTCTTCTACTGACTGTCCCAACCATGATGTTTTCGCCAAGAGCCTGCTCTTTTGCTTGTTCTAAGATTGCACTAAGTAGATAAACAACATCTTCCACAGCTTCGTCGTGGTTCAGAGACTTCATAGCTGTCTGCAGAGGGCCTTCAAACCAACAAGGTGCACTGTGATGCTATCGAAAGAAAGAAAAAAGATACTTAACTTTATAATATTTTACAGAGCTTGCAAAATTAGTGTACTTCAAAAAAATTCAGAACAGTGGTATACTACTTTACTACAATTTTACAAATTTGTTTTCTATGATTAGTATTCAAATTATAGTAGTAGTTTTGTTTCACAACACAATTCATCCGTTATACCCTTGGTTTATTGAGACCATTAAATTGGTCGACAATTTAAACACAAAAATTGCGGACCAAAACAAGCTAAATATGTCACTAAACATTAATTTCAAAATGCATACTACTACATGACAAACCGAGCCAGGAGCCTCAGGCGTTTCGTCTGGGACTGGTATTCCGGAGGTCGTGGGATCGGTTCCCCGCGGCCAACCTCTCTCAACCATGGGTTATTTCGTGGATTTTCCCGGGTCAGTAGGCGAATGCCGGGGAAGATTCTTCATTCTCCCGAATTCTCTGTCCCTCCATTTCATCCGCCTACTCCTTCTTTCAGGATTGTAAGTGTCGGCGAGGACTGCGGTGGTGGAGATGTTTGCGCATTGGAATCGCCATTCTTGGCGGTAAGAGAGCGCTGGGGCTTGTCGGTATACTCAGGGGAATTTATTCAGAGCTGAGGCAGCACTTCTAACGCTCACCGCGTCAAGATGAAGAAATGCTGGGAAACTTTTAGGAGCTCTCGCTACCTGTTGCAGTCTGGTTCCGGCTATCCTCTGTAATTTCTCTCATCTCATCCTCTCCTCCCGGGGTCTGACGTACAAAAAGTCTAATCACTGGTTGAGGTATTCTACACTACCTAATACCTGTTTCTATTTATACTCCACCATTGAACTGACCAATTGTACCAAAGATAAAATGTATGGTATTTCAGCAGCCACCTCGCCTGCGCGAAGTCATTCTTAGCTGTTATCTTACGGTTATATGATAGGGGATGGGCAGAGAATGCATGAGTGTAAACAAAACAATATGTAAAGATTGGTAAATATGTCCATTGTAGGAACATACTATCTAGCTTAAAGTTAGAGATATAGGTGAATTTAGCGGGTGACGTGAGAAACAGTATGATGTGATCTATTGACATGACTTTATCTACCTATTCTGCAACAAATTATTTTTACATTTTAATCTTGTATCTATTCCATGTCAATCAAGATAAACATTAAAAAAGCCGATGTGTTCCAATCACATGACTTCCTCTGCATCTCTGCAACAAATTATTGTTAAAAGCGTAATCTTCTATTTACCTCATGCTAATCGAAAAAAAAATGTTCTTATTGCTTGCTTCCATGTAAATAAAAGGGAAATAAGGGAGCATCATAGGTTAAAGTGATAGTCAAAAGCTGGTTACAATATGATTGAAGTTCCTTTGTTTCTTTGCAGGAGTACACAAATTCCCGTATGAGAAAAGCATAAGTATTTTAAAGCTGAAACTTATAACAAATAATATCTCAAAAACGATCAACTCCACGAGAAAAGTCCATAACACAAATTGTGTGTTTTAAAGACTTTTACATTTTTTGTGAAGTAAGTTTTTGTCTATCTCTTACGGTTTACCCATTATGCAAAATTCCACTAAATTCATTCAGAAAATTGAAAGTATACATTTTATTTATATGTAAATATATTTAATATGCGATATTTTAATCAAAGACGTTAGAGCCATTTTTGAGAAAATAAAAATTTTCGAAACATTTTCCAAATAAAGAGTAGTTAGTGGTGAGGGAATTTATCTTCCTGAAAATCTTTGTGTCGTATCCTTGGAACAAACTGAACTTAAATACCAAGTTTGATATTTGACGGAATTTGTGTTTTTGAGCTTTGCTGCGCACAGACACACACACACTGGCAGACAGACAGACAGATTGACACACACGAACATTTTTCTAAAAATGATTTTTTTTTTTTTTTTTTTTTTTTTTTTTTTGGATTCAGGGAGTCTCAAAACATATATTTCCGGTGAAACCTTGGTATTGAACTTTTCTGGTGCAATGCAATACCTTCTCTATACGCTTTGTAGGTATATAATACGTGTAGAGAAAATAATAGCCTATTACTCCATTCCTTATATGTACAGGAGATATTGCCACGTATGTGATTGACGAGTATTTTTAAATTAGCTTATTGTTTGTTTTAAGTCATATTATTTTAAATGTTTTAGAATCCATTTAGTACATTCTTATAAATTTCTGTATTTCTTAACACCCGGATTCTTGGGTTGGATAAGAGGAAGCTTTATAGTTTTCTTTGTTATTATAACCGGATGTGTCTTCCTCTGATTAATGGAACATTTTACCACATTTTGCAACTTATGAGCTTCCGTGGGCTTTCAACCACTTCCCGGAACCTGCGTGACATTTCGTAGGCTAGGACAGACTTTAATCCCAAGCACGTCATGTGGAAGCCCTTAAAACTGTAGTTTGATTGGTGAATTTATTAAGAGCCTGTGCGTAGATTCTGAAGAATCCCCTAGAGACAATTGTCTAGTATAAAATTGTCTGGAATCTTGAATTCCGGGCGCTTTTGATTCTCAGTACTTGACAGAGGCAGACTCGCTGCCCGAGGGACGTCCGAAGCACCACCCCGGGTCACTGGCTACCATACCGACACACATGTTTCTTCTCGTCGAGCTAATCAACCTAAAAGGTATTTGTTGTATATTAACTACCTTACCAATTCTTGCCTTCGGTATTCTGAATTAGTTCTCGCTCGATACGAAACGCTTAAGTCTTGTTTATTGTAATTTATCTTACTATTTTATTGAAAGTATATTTGCCTTTCACTATTTGTCAATATATTTACATTTTCAGGATTCCCTTTGCGTTGTTATCATTGCTCTACCATCTGCCTTCCTTTTACCACCCTCAAATAGCTATCCCCCACGTCGTAGAATTATGTTCGCGTCAATATAAGGTGCTTAACATTAGGCTGAAGCGAGAGTCAAATGAATAAAAACGAATGATGGCTTTCCATTCCAAAAAAGTTCCTATAGATATTAACATTTTTAAATCATTACAAGGAATAGCTCGGAAATGGTTAACTCCACCAAATCAATGTATTGGACATAAACTGTTGTTTAATATATTTATATTTTTGTAGTAACATTTTGCCTGTCTGTAATGGTTAAGCTGTTATACAAACAATCCAGAATAAATAAGGCTTCAGAGGCTATGTAAATATCTTAAACATAAGGTATGTTATTCAAAATCGTTACATTCGTTTTTGAGAAAATCGAAAATTCCAAAATGTCTTCTAAATAAAGGTTGGAGGAGCCTTTCCTGAGGGGTTGGGGGAGGAATCTTCATGAAAATTTCCTTGGAAGATATATAAGGTAAGATGAAATAGTATTACATCTCGGTAGGACAATGGCCTCCTACGCTAGATATGGTAACTAATGTAAAAACTCCCAAATTTAACCGACAAGTTGTTCACAGACATATTTTCTTATGAAATGCTTTTCTTACTCAGGAGGCACAACGTGTATTTCCAGTGAAATATAGCATTAAAAATGTTATGTGAAATACAATACTTTCTCTTGACTGCCTCCGTGGCGAGTGGTCAGCGAGCTGACTTCTCACCCGGAGGTCCCGAGTTAGATTCCCAGCTGGGGCGGGGAAGTTTTCTTTAACCAGAATTATTCACTATCCCCTCAGAGTCTGGAAGCATGTATGTGAGAGTAAATGTGTGTGTGTTTCAGGAAAGTAAAATGATTTAAACCAAACGTAAAAGAACCTACAAAGAACGAGATGTTTCAAGTGCAAACCCCCCGATATGACCTTAGATGTTAAAGGGAGCTATATAAATGAAAAAAATAAAAAAAAAGCATTTTCTCTGTCTACCACGCATGAATAGAAAGCAAAAAGAGAGAAATGTCAGTAACGATACAAAAGTTAAAATTTTATTTTCTCTACACGTGATATGTGCATAGTAGATAGAGAAATCGTCTATTGTATTCCACCCAAAAATTCGATACCGACATTTCACTGGTAATAGATATTTTAGGGTACCATGAGTCCTGAAAAGCACTGTTGGAAAAAGGTCTATGTGTGTGCGGACATCAGAACTCAAAAGCGAAAAGCCTTAAAATATAAACTTAGTCTTTAAGTTCAATGCAGCAAGATATACCTTTTGCATAGAAAATTTTTCAAAAGGATGATTTTCTCAAAAATACCTCTAACTATTTTAATTAAAATACCATATGTTTAAGATACTTATTTGTCAAACGATATATATATCTTGCATTTTCTGGGAATGGCCTCTAAAGACCTCTTCATTCTGAATGACTTTTTTGTAACTAGTAAACCGTAAGAGAAAGCCAAAAGCTTTCTAAACATGAAATATGGATCTCGTTATAACAAGATATTCTTGCTGTAGGTTTCAATTTTAAACAACTTAAACTTTTCACAAACAGAGGTCATCTTTCATCTTTCGTTTCATATCTATTTTGTTTTACTCATGGTCATCCAAAGAGAACCGTATTTCCATTATTTTACAAAGCGACCGCATTTTAAAAGACGTAACTATCGCTCTAGCCTAATGTATTTCCCTTCTACTTACAAGAAAGAAAGTAATAAGACCAACCCTACTAACGTTTATCTCGATTAGAATGATATAAATAAACGAATAATATTTTTAAAAATCTGATGTGCACCATTCACATGACTTTCTCCACAGCTCTGCAACAAATTGTATTTAAAAAGCTTATGCTTCTATTTACTTCATGCTAATCGAGAAACATTAGCAGAAATAGTCTTATTATTTGCGTCCTTGTAAGTAGAAGCGAAATGAGAGAGTACCATAGCTAAAATGATAGCCAAAAGCTGGTTGTTATGTAACTGAAGTTCCTTTGTTTGTATGGGCAGGAGTTAACAAATTCATGTATGAGAAAAGTATGTTTTTCAAAGCAGAAACGAAAAACCACGAATATCTTAAAAATGATATACTCCACGAACAAAATGTGTATGAGAAATAGTGTGTGTTAACGTGATCTACATTTTTCATGTGTAAGTTTTTGTCCATCACCTACGGTTTAGCAGTTATGCACAATTCCGTAAAATTCATCCAGAATAAAGTAGTCTTCAGAGGCTATTCCCAGAAAATTCAAGATATACATTTTATTTGTCAGGTAAGTATCTTTAATATACGATATTTTAACCAAAATCGTTAGAGCCATTTTTAAGAAAATCAAAATTTTCGAAAATTTTTCCATGTAAAGGGTAGTTTGGGGTGTGGGAATTTTTCTCAAAATCTTCGTGTCGCATCCCTGGAAGATACTAAACTTAAATACCAAGTTCGGTATTTTACCGACTTTTCGTTTTTCAGTTATCGTGTTCACAGACACACGGACACACGGACACACTGACACACGGACACACACGGACCTTTTTCTGAAAATGCTTTTTTTATACAGGGGACCTTAAAACATATATCCGTTGAAATCTCGGTATCAAATTTTTTGGGTGGAGTGCAATACCTTCTCTATCCCTATGTACATTGTACATACGGGGCTAGAGAAAGTAAAAATTGTTTGTGAAACAGGTAGAGAAAGTCATGTAACTGAAACGCTCATTTTAAGAGCTATTTGTTGATAAATGCATAGGGAAATCAAGTGAATGTAAGGCATCAGATTTTTACTTTCTCTATTTAGTACTTACATAGTACATAACAAGAGAAAGTATTACAATCACAGGAAATTCACATCCCTATATAAAAAAAGCGGCTTTAGAAAAAGATGCGTGTGTGAGGGGGGTATTGTGGATGGGTGAACACAATAACTCAAAAATGAAAAGTCGTTTAAGTGTCAAACTTGATATTTAAGTTTCGTATCATCCAAGGTTGCGACAGCAAGATGTTCAGGATAATTTCCCAACTTCAAACTTCCCTTTGCATGGAAAATGTTCAATTCTTTTTATATTCTAAAAAAATATTTTCATTAATATGACAAATAAAATGTATATCTTGAACGTTCGGAGAATAGGCTATGAAAACTATCCATTCTAGATGATATTTGTATAACTGATAAGCCGTAAAGAATATTTACCTGACAAATAAAATGTAAATCTTGAATTTTCGGGAATAACCTCTGAAAACTACTTTACTCTGGATGAATTTTACGGAATTTTGCGTAACTGCTAAAGCGTATGAGATGGACAAAAATTTACCACACGAAAATGTAGAGCACGTTAAAACTCACAATTTATGCCATACTAATTTTTTTGCGGAATTAACCATTTCCGAGATATTCTTTGCTATCGGTTTCAATTTTGAAGTATTTAAAACTGTTATCAACTGGGAACTTCAGATTCCAGTTTCTTTTGCTTTACTCCTGGCAATGCAAAGAGACCAAAGCAACCAGCATTTTAAAGATAGGACTATCACTTTAGCCTATTGTGTTTCCATATTTTTTCTTCCTCTTATAAGTATCTAATTAATTAGGCCTTTTTGCTAATGTGTGTTTTGATTAGCACAAAGTAAATAGAAGCTTTAGTAAAAATACTTAGTTACAGAATAGGTAGAGAAATTCATTTGAATTAAACATATCGGATTTTGATTTATAGACTTCTAAGTTTTTGTGTATTTTGGTACCAAGAATCGAGTAAAATCAGAAACATTATATCGGAAATAAGTGGGTTATCAGACATAAGAAAAAAGTACATCATCGATACAGAATGTTCTGTAAATAGATTTTAGAACTAAGCAAAGCAGCATCAAAAGGGGTAACAAGGTTAGAATTATGAAAACCAGGAAGGCGTGGCTTGATCCTAGAGAGCGCATTGAAATACTAGTGGGGAAAAGTATACAAAGAGCGCAGACGAGAAACTGCTAAAAACATTGTGAAAGAGTTCAAAATAATTAAGAACAAGAAGTGCTGGTGGGAGCAGCTAGTGAAAATTTGAGGAACTGGAAATGGGAGACGTGTGGACGAAGGGAGAACAAAAGTATATAAGATATGAGAAATAGTATAGAAGACATAGATACTAAACGGAAATATAAGGTGAACTAAAAAATATAAAGTCGCTTAGTTTTATACCGAAAAAACCTGATGTGTTCCATTCACATGACTTTCTGTATATCTCTACAATACATTATTGTTAAAAATCTTATTTTTCTATTTCCTTAATACTAATCGAGAAAAAATTAGCAGAAAGTGTCTTATTACTTGTTTCCTTGTAAGTAGAAGGGAACTAAGGGAGTACCATAGGCTAAATGGATAATCAAATATTTTAAAAGTTGTTGCTATGTGATTGAAGTACCTTTGTTTGTATGGACAGGAGTTGACCAATTCCTGTATGAGAAAAGTATAAGCCCGATTTAAAGCTGAAACTAATAACAAGGAATATCTCAAAAACGGTCAAATCCACGAAAAAAATGTATATAACATAAAGTATGCATTCTAAAGATATCTCATTTTTGTTAAGTAAGTTTTGCTTATTTCTTACGGTTTAACAACTATGCAACATTCCACAAAATTCATCGAGAATAAATATACCTTCATAGGTATTCCCAGAATTTGTCATGTAAATATCTTAAATTTAAGAGATTTTAATAAATATCGTTAGAGCTATTTTTGAGAAATCAAAATTTTCGAATTTTTTCCATGTAAAGGGTAGTTGGAGGTGGGGGATTTTCTTTTAAATTTTCGGTTGACCCTTGGAAGTTATCGAACTAAATACCAAACCTGGTATTTAACAGTCTTTTCGTTTTTGAGCTATGCTGCCTACAAACACCCACCCACACACACACACACACACACTTACGCACAAAAACAGACAATCATCCACATTTTTCTAAAAATGTTTTTCTTTGTTTCAGGGGGTCTCAAAACATGCATTACTGATGAAATCTCAGTATCACATTTCTGGGAGCAATGCAATACCTTCTCTATACACTGTGTTCATAGTACGTGAAGAGAAAGTAATAAAGAAAGAGTGGTAAAGAGAGGGATATGAAGATGCTTGTAATAAACAAGAGAGAGAAAGTCTGCCGTGGATGAGTCAGAAGTAATACTTTTCAAAGTGATGAGAGGTAATGAACTAGAACATTGTATTTTATGCGGGGAGAAAGACAGTATTATTCACTGTTTAACAGAATGTCAAGGGAAAGATAAGAATTAAAGAAAACGGCAATATTTGGGAAAGGTAAAAGTAAAATCTGATGTGCTCCATTCACATGACTTTCTCTACATCTTTGCATAAAATTATTTTTAGAAAGCTTATGCTTCTATATACTTCATGGTAATCGAGAAAAAAACTAGCAGAATTTATTACTTGCTTCCTTGTAAGTAGAAGGGAAATAAGGGATTACCATAAGTTAAAGTGATAGTCAAAAGCTGGTTGCTATGTGATTGAAGTTCCTTTGTTTGTATGGACAGGAGCTGACAAAAAAAAAAAAAAAAAAAAGACTATCAAAAACGATCAAGTCCAAGAAGAAAATGTATATAACGTAAATTGTGTGTTTTAACGTGCTCTACATTTTCATGTGGTAAATTTTTGTCCATCTCATATGCTTTAGCAATTATGCAAAATTTCGTAAAATTTATCCAGAGTAAAGTAGTTTTCAGAGGTTGTTCCCGAAAATTCAAGATATACGTTTTATTTGTCAGGTAAATTTGTTTAATATACGATATTTTAATCAAAATCGTTAGAGCCATTTTTGAGAAAATCAAAATTTTCGAAAATATTTCTATGTAAAGGGTAGTTGTGGGCGGAGGGATTTTCTTGAAAACCTTCGTGTCGCATCCTTGGAAGATACCAAACATAAATACCAAGTTTGGAATTTAACGGTCTTTTCGTTTTTGTTCTATGCTACCCAAAGACACACACAGACAGATAGTCAGACACACACACGGACATTTTTCTAAGCATGCTTTTTTTGGATTCTCAAAACATGTATTTCCGTTGAAATTTCGGTATCGAATTTTTGGGTGCAACACAATACCTTCTCTATACGCAATATACATACTACCTACGCATAGAAAAAGTAAAAATGTATAAGAATAAAAAAAGAGAAAACAGCATAAAAAATCTGATGTGTTACACTCACATGACTTTCTCTAGCTGCTCTACAAAACTCCTACATAAGATTATTCTTCTTTGTACACAATGCTAATCAAGATAAATGTTAGCAGAATGTTATTACTTAGTTCCTTATAAGTAGAAGGAAATAAGGGAATGCACTATGCTAAAGTCATTGTCAAATGTTTTAAAAGCTATTGTTATGCGATTGTCATTGCAAATCACTTCTTTGTTTGGCCAGGAGTAGAACAAAAGAAAAACAGACACCTCTTGTGTGAGAAAAGTTTAAGTACTTCACAATTGAAACCAATAACAAGAAATATCTTGAAAACGGTTACCTACACAACAAAAACGTAAAGGACAAAATTGTGTGTTTTGTCATGAGGTACATTTTTTGTATAGTGCGTTTTTTTCTATCTCTTACGGTTTAGCAGTTAAGCAAAATTCAGCAAAATGCATCCAGAATAAAGAGGTCTTTCCCAAAAAATTCGAGATATGCATTTTATTTCGGACATAAATAGCTTTAATATACGAGATTTTAATCAAAATAGAGCCATTTTTAATAAAATCAAAATTTTCGAAATTTTTTCCATGTAAAGGGTAGTTTGTGGTGGGGGGATTTCTTTGAAAATCTTCGTGGCTCATCCTTGAAAGATACCAAGTTTGGTATTTAACGTTCTTTTTATTTTGGAGCTATGCTGTCCACAGACTCACACACTGACAGACAGACACACACACGCACGCACCTTTTTTTAAAAATTTTTTTTTCGGACTCAGGGGACCCCAAAACATATATTTCCGGTGAAGTCTCGGTATCGAATTTTTGGGTGCATTACAATACCTTCTCTATCCCTATGTACATTGTATATATGGGGCTAGAGAAAGTAAAATCACAGAGAATGGGATGGAATGAGTTTTCCGTGAAATTATGTCACCATGTTCCAAAAAGTATGCTATTTTGCTGAAAGTTATGCCACGGTCATTAAATATTAGCTTAATGTTACCATAAGTTAATGCAAACGAAAATTTTTAAATGTAAATCATTGTTCCATAATTTATTATTGCCTGTATCATTGTAAAAGCACTCAAACATTGTCATTGCTACCGTTTCAATTGTTTCGCATAGCGACCAGCTTTTAAAATGTTTCACCATCCCTTTAGTCTAGTGTGTTTTCTTAGTTGATTTTTACTTACAAGAAGCAAGTAATAAAGCAATCCCGCTAATGTTCATCATGATGTCGATAAGGAAATCATCTTCTGTAAGAAAGGTTTGTTTGCGGAACAGCTAGAGAAAATCATGAGAATGGAACACGTCAGATTTTATCTATGATAGAATGTTCAATATTTTAAAATGGTTATTTTCTTCAATTTGGATCATATACCCACACTTTCAGAAGAGAATATCACAATTTTAATGGATTGGCATATTCTTACCTTATATTGGGAACACATTTACAGATATACAAGAGGCAGGACACTGGCTGGCCGGTATCTTAGTACTGAGTTTCTAATCTATTGAGCTGTGTTGACAAAAACCTACCACTATCCGCAAGGGACTTTCATTTCTTTAGGCGAGTACAGTAACGCAAATATATTGTTTAGAAAAAGAAAATAGTCAACCTCAAAGTTTCTCCTCTTTTCGTTTTCCTTTTTACTCTCCCTAGCCCGCATGTGGATAGATATTGTATTCCACCCAAAAGTTCGATATCAAGATTTTGCCGGAAATATATGTTTTGAGGTCCCTTGAGTCCGAAAAAAGCATTTTTAGAAAAATATCTTGGTATCCAAGTTTAGAGTCTTCCGGAATGCGACACTTATATTTTAAGAAAATCCCCCACTCCAAACTACCCTTTACATGGAACATTTTCGAAAAGTTTGATTTTCTCAAAATGGTTCTAACAATTTTGATTAAAATTTTGTATATTAAAGATATTCACATAAAAAATAAAATGAATAATTTGAATTTTCTGGGAATATCTTTTGAAGGGCTCTTTATTCTGGATGAATTTTGCTAAATTTTGGATAAAAGTTAAACCGTAAGAGATGGAGAAAAACTTAGTACGCAAAAAATGTAGGTCATGTTGAAGCACACAAATGTGTCTTCCCCCCCCTCGCACTTTTTTTATAGAGCTGATCGTTTTTTTAGATATTCCATCTATAGATTTCAGCTTTGAAATACTTATACTTTTCTCAAACGGGAATATCTCAACTCCTGGTTATACAAGCAAAGGAATTTCAATCATAAAGCAACCAGCTTTTAAATAGTTTGATTATCGCTTTAGCCTAATGCATTCACTTATTTCCCTTCTACTTACAAGAAAGCAAGTAAAAAGAGCAATTCTGCTAGTGTTATGTGAATGTAACATATCAGATTTTTTAAAGGGAGAATGCGGCAGGCAATAGTTGCCGGCTGCACACAGATCCATAGGCAACTTTAACTTTTGACCAACTCAATTGTTGGCGGTGTATGACTTTCTTTTCTAATTAGGCAATGAAAAATTCGTAATAACTTACCTCACAAAATTGCGCTACCTTTTCGGAGTGTAATGTAAAAGTTATGCTATATATCCGAGGCCGAAATTATGATACGCGTAGCATAATTGTGAAACGGTTGCCAACACAAACTAAATGAAATTACATTAGCAATTAACCAGGGAATTAGGAGGATGTAGTGTCTAAGCGTTACTCAAAGGTTATAAGAGGGCCAGCCAAAAAGTTACACGAAAGATATCAACACACAATTTTATTTACAAAGTTATAGTACCTTACTCTATGTTTCAACGTAATCGTCATTGCTATCAAGGTATTTATTGTCACTTGCTACCGGCTTTTCAAAGCAGATGTTATACTCTCCCACCGCTAAAGATATGAGCCAAGATGTCACAGTCACTTTTTTTTTAAACAGTACCGGAGTCTGGCAAGGACTCCGGCGCTGTATTCTCTATTTACATCCCCACCCCTTTATGATTACTGATTTTACTGTTCCTTCACACAAATATATACACATTGCACAAATATATATCACCCATGTCCAAGGCGGGACTCGAACCCACGATCCCCTCAATTTGAGGCCTTCATCGGTTGGGCAATCTTTCCCATCCAAAAAGTCATGTACGGTGTCAAAAATGAAACACCGGTTTTTCTTAATTATTGTATCAACATTTGCTTGCAACTCCTCCATAACGATTGATGAACTTCCACTCCGGTCTTTATCATACACACTGGTTCTTCCTTGATTAAACGCAAACTATGCGCCATTTCCTCACTAAAGATTTGTTCAATGCATTATCAGCATACAATTGCGTTATTTGCGTATAAAATTCGACTGACCGAACATTTTGTGCATTCAAAGAAACGGTAGAAAAATATAACATTGGCATTAAAAACTGGTACCACGTGACAATAAAAGTCTTGACACAATGAAGATTACATTACAAAATAGTATAAGGTGAATACAATTTTGGGTTGATATATTTTGTTATCATTTATTTATGCCACTTTCTGGATGACCCTCGTACATTATAGTAAGTAGTATACTTAAGCAGCAGATCATGATTTTGTATATAATTGGAAATGTAGCCTATGTGCAATAAATTTAGTATTCTTTTGATAAAACAGATATTGAGTTATTTTTCACCAACTTCAGCAATTTCTCTCTGAAATATGACATCAATGTGAAGGGTTGTTTACCTGTAGGGTCAGTTGACGTACACGCAGCATTTCCCTTAGTAATGTAGCGATGTAATCGAGTTGACGTTGTGTGTACTGGGACGCAGCTGCCGAGTTGTAACTGATGGTCGCCGATGTGGAAGGTGCGCCATTGCTGAAACTAAGCCTCTGCGACCTGCAACATGTTTGCTAAAGTCAGCAACCTGCTGTTTATTTACGTGCAGAGAATCGTCAGATGTAACATTCATGACAAAAATGGAAACACGTTATAACTATGCAGGTATATTACAAATAGATGTTTTTACTGGATTTGGCAGTAGAGTTAGTTTAAAGTCGGAAATATCCATAGTGATCCCTGATAGTTGCCTTACCTCGTGACCGCTACGTTACACGGTTGCCACTTCGTCCCGTCCACCAAACCTCTCAGTCGCTTGGTAAAGGTTCCTCTCATAAATCATCTTCATCGTCAACTTCGTTGTTTTTAAAGTCTGTCACTGGCATTATCATTACTTATATTTAAAACTATTCGGCGCCGACTGAAACTGCATTGAGGAATGCTTGTTACATCTTACAACAAGGGTGACATCATTGCTTACGTAGCATGAATCAATTGGCAGGGCGGCAGACACACCTCTTATCAGCTGAGACAGTGCCCTGGCTGTCAAGGATCACTATGGATCTACCCGATTTAGGTTTAAGATTACACAGAGACGGGTCCCCAGGCACTATGGCAGAACAACAGTACGCTCTTGGGGCCTTTAACCTCAGGGATGAGCCCAGTCAAGAAAGGCAACTAGATCCGCGTAACAACGGGGGTAAGCATGGACGGGGTCCCTAGCTGTTCCAGACTGGACACCTCCACCTAGGCATGTACCCATGTATTATGAATGTCATCCCCAAAGGTGTCATTGTATTAAAAGCAGGAGTTAAACACTATAAAAATAACGGAATTATTATATATTTTGCAACTTTTGATTTTCACTACATTAATAATAGGGAAATCGGTAGCATGTTCTATCACTCCAATAAAGTAAGTAAATATCCGAACATAATATTGTTAATGTTAATATTGTAAAAGCTGTAATTTAATACAGCGTTATTTTTGCCCATAGAGAGGGAAACTCGGGAGAACTGCTAGAGCTGCTATGAAAGTTAATTAAAAGGATCCCATTTAATTAAGAGAATCTTCATGAGGGATACCAACAAAGCGTGCAATGTTTCTCTTAGCGAATCAGAATAATACCGCTAGCAAATGCAAAAAGGAGAAACCTGCACAAAGAAAAAAGTTCATGTATTCCATTCATAAGACTTTATAGTTACTTATTCTGTAACAAACTATTCCTACAAAAGCTTATTCTTCTATCTACTCCGTTCCATTAGAAACAAAAATTATCAGAACTAATCTCATTACTTAGTTCCTTATAAGCAGAATGGAAATAAGGGAATACACTAAGCTATAGTCAATTGTTTTAAAAGGTGGTTGAAATGTGATTGAAATTCCATTCTCTTGACATGCCCAGCAGTAAAAAGATTAATAAACAGAAATAAAATATTCCCGTTTGAGAAAGGGTTAAATATTTTAAAATTTAAATCAATAACAAGGAATATCTTGGAAATGGATAGCCCCCCAAAATGTATATATGTTAAAACATGATCTACGTTTTCTTTGTAGTAAGTTTTCGTCTCTCTCTCTTACGGTTTACCAGTTTTACAAAGGTCATCCAGGATGTAGATGTCTTCATAGGCTATTCTCAGAAAATTCAAGATAGACATTTTATTTAACATGTACATGTATTTAATATATAGAATTTTAATAAAAAACGATGCTCATTTTTGAGAAAATCACAGTATCCTAAATATCTTACATGAAAACAGTAGTTTAGTGTCGGTGGATTTTCTTTGAAATCTTCGTGTCGTGTCCTTTGTATTTAAGTTTGGGTTTAATGAACTTTTCGTTTTCGAATCATGCTATCCACAGACACACACTCGAGCCTTATTCTAAAAATGCTTTTTACTCTCTCTACAATGTATGTAAAATGCACATAGCAGGTACAGAAGGTATGTTATTCCACCCAAACATTCTATACCGAGATTTCACCAGAAATACGTGTTTTGAGTACTCCTCAATAGAAACATTTTAGAAAAAGGTGCGCACGCGAGCGTGTGTCTGTGTGTGTGTTTGTGAGTGTGTGTGGACTGAATAACTCAATAATTGGAGTTAAATATCAAACTTGGTAAATCAGTTCAGTATCTTCCAAGGATGGGGTACGAAGATTTTCAGGAACTTTCCTTTACAGGGTACATTTTTTGAAACTTTTACTTTTCTCAAAAGTGTTCTAAAGATTTTGATTAAAAATACCATATGTATAAGATACTTTTATGACAAACTAAATGTCTATCTTGACTTTTCTGGGATTAGCCTGAAGAGCTCTTTATTCTGGATGACTTTTTTATAACTGATAAATCGTAAGATATTGACATCTTACTACACAAATAATGCATATCTTGTTAAAACATCAACTTATGTCATATATAATGTGTAATGGTTGGCATAATAAAAACACTTTTGAAAACAGTAAGAAAGTAGCCACCGTTTAATTTTAAATCTAAACGTTTATGTATCGTCACGGATTAGGAAATTGTGCTAAAAGTTCTGGCAGGAAGCATTGCATCACCCATTCATTATTTTAACTTGTAAATGTTAAGTTGAAATTGTGAATAATTTTCGATTGGAATGAATAGCGAAAGCATTTAGATTTACATTTCAGAAGTGGAAGTTTGATATTAGCTGCATAATAAGGACTCAGAAGAATCAATTAAACACCCTCTTCAACGGCAGCCAGAATTATGTAATGGTAACCTCGTTGGTGGTTACGGCTTTGACTGAATTCAGGCCTTTTACTTTCTCTAGAAGGTATGTATAATGTACATAGTACATAGAGAAGGGATTGTATTCCACCCAAAAATTCAATACCGAGATTTCATTCCAAAGAAATCATTTCGTGTGTGTGAAAGAGCGATAGTGGAGTGAGTGAGTGAGTGAGAGTGAGTGAGTGAGTGAGTGAGTGAGTGAGTGAGTGAGTGAGTAGGTGAGTGAGTGAGTGAGTGAGCGAGTGAGTGAGTGGACAGCATAACTTAAAAATCAGATGTGTACCATTCACATGACTTTCTCTACATCTCTGCAACAAATTACTGGTAAAAGCTTATGCCTCTATTTACTTCATGCTACTCGAGAACAAATTAGCAGAAATAGTCTTATTACTTGTTTTCTTGTAAGTAGAAGCTAAATAAGAGAGTACCATAGGTTAAAGTGGTAGTCAAAAGCTGAAGTTCCTTTGTTTATATGGACAGGAGTTGACAAATTCCTATATCAGAGAAGTAAGTTTTTCATAGCTGAAACCAAAAACAATGAATATCTCTAAAACGATCAACTCCACGAAAAAAATGTATAACATAAATTGTGTGTTTTAACGTGCTCTACATTTCTTGTGTAGTAAGTTTTTATCTAAGTCTTACGGTTTAGCAGTTATGCAAAATTCCGAAAAATTCGTCTAGAATAAAGTAGTCTTCAGAGACTATTCCCACAAAATTCAAGATATACATTTTGTTTGTCAGGTAAATATCTTTAATATGTGATATTTTAATCAAACTCGTTAGTGCCATTTTTGCGGAAATCAAAATTTTCGAATTTTTTTCCATAAGAAGAGTAGTTGGGGGTGGACGGATTTTTCTCAAAATCTTCGTGTAGCATCCCTGGAAGATACTAAATTTTAATACCGAATTTGGTATTTTACCGACTTTTCGTTTTTGAGTTATAATGTTCACAGACACACGGACACACACACATACACAACACACATGGACCTTTTTGTGAAAATGCTTTTTGGATACAAGGGACCCTAAAACATATATTTCCGGTGAAATCTCGTATCGAATTTTTTGGTGGAGTGCAATACCTTCTCTATACACTATTCACATAGTACGTGTAGAGAAAGAAAAAACGAAAATAACGTTAAACGCAACATTTGATATTTAAGTTTTGTGTTTTCCAAGGATGTAAACACGAATTTAAAAAAAAAAAATTCCCCACTAAACTACCCCTTATATGGAAAATATTTTGAAATTTTTTATTTTCTCAAAAATTGCACTAACGTTTTGATTAAAATGCAGTATATTAATGATTGTTCTATGAGAAATAAATGTGTATATCTTGAAGTTCCTGTAATAAGCCTTGGAAGTCCTCATTCTGAATGACTTTTGTATAACTGGTAAACTGCAAGAAATAAACAAAACATTACTGCGTATGTCTGTCAAAACACAGAATTTGTGTGTCATACATTTTTGTTTTGGAGCTAAACAATTCCGATATTGTTTGTTATAGGTTTAAAGTTTTCAATACTTATACTTTTCTCAGATGGGAAGTCGTTGTTCTTATTTTTTTTCATCCTGGCGAAGCAAAGAGAACGGAATTTCAACACCATCACATAGCGACCAGCCTTTAACAACTTTGAATATCGCTTTAGCTAATTGCATTTCCTTCTTCCCCTTGTAAAAGGAAATAATATCGTAATAAAAACAAGTTCGCTGATGTTTATATTGAGAAACATAAAGTATATATCTTTGATAGTATTTAACACCCAGTTTTACCATAAATGGCACCGCAGGCGATGACACGATGACACATGGAATGAAGGTGGAGCATCGGTGGAATGTAACAGCGGGGGAAACTGGAGAGCCCGGAGAAAACCCGTCCCTACGCCGCTTTATCCACCAGAAATCCCACATGCGACAATTTGGGATCGAACCGGGCAGTCTAGGTGAGAGGTTTAACCACTCGGCCATGGCGCGGCCCGAGAAGTAGATAGTCTGTCCGGGTAGCTCAGTTACTTAGATGTTGGCCTTCTGAACTCAAGGTCTCGGGATCAAAAGCGTCTCAGATAGATGGTTTTTGAATGTGCTTAAAAGCGACAGCCTCATCTCAGCAGATTTACTGGTATGTTAAAGAACTCTTGTGGGTCGAAATTCCGACACACCAGCGGCGTCGATATGATCCTGGTAATTGACAGCGTTGCTAACAAACAAATAATTTAATTTTAATGAAGTAGATAGAAAAAATTGGTTTTTAAGAATAGTTTGCTGGCATATGGGTGGAGACGGTTAAGAGAATGTAAAAATGCATTTTTTTATATATTTTAGGCCGTTTTTGGATACATTTCACAAATCCTTTAGGTGAACTGAAATAATATGTTACCTGGTAGTGGCTGGTGGTGCCAAATCGGCAAGTACGGCACTCCACTTGCGCACTAGAGCACTCTCAAGCCGTTCGGTTGTTCGGAATCTTTTGGCATCGTCATCGTCCTCGTCATGTGCTACAGGCGCCGGTGACAGCGATTCCTCGTGAAGGTTAAGAAGAAAGTTTTCTAAGACAGCCGCATCACCCAGATAGTCATCCTCGGAGTGCTGATGATGACCGGTAGCCGCGGCCGCAGACTGCAACATGATATTGCAGCGAGGAAAGAAATACGATCTGGCTCGCTGAGTGCGGAGAGATACTAGCAGACTGTCCAGAAGTTTCACCACGTGCCAGGATAAAGTATCCGTAGTCCAGGCTGCTAGAGTCGCGCTCTCTTCCATCTGATGCCATAGCAGCGTTCGCAACATGTAGCGGCTCACAACCTTCAGGAACTCCTGTGCGAAAGCAGTTAAACCAGTTTCACAATGACATGCAAGCGCAGATGTAGCGCAGGCGCGAAGGAAGCCCATTCACAATGCAGTCATATAAGAAAATGCACTCAATATTTTTTAAATAAGTAGGTTATAAATTTACATACACACAAATGACGCTTGTAGCAGTGATATCACAATAATTGATCAAAATGTTGATAATTGTGCAAGCATGGAGACTGTAGAAAATGATAAAGCAGCACATTTATGCAATGTCCATTATCTCTTTGCACCTTACGATTTGTGAGAGCTAAGATGGTGGAGTAATCTATTTAATCTAAGGAGGGAAATGTGAAATGCCGTGGCAGGGCCAAATAGTAGAGCAGCATATACGTATTAGGGCTGTCCCAGAAGTACTCGACCTGGCGTATAGATAGCGGTTGTTGTTTCAAACCACAACAATGGTAAAAAATACCAACCTTAGAAAGCCTAAGTTACAAGTTTGACGATTTAACATCGTTCAGCATTAGTGAATGCTCTCAGCGAATTTGTAAACATAGATAAAACTGGTCATCATTATGTGATACAATACTTTCATTTGAAAGGCCTTAGTCCAACTAATATTAAAGCTGAGTTAGACTTTACTTTGAGGGAGTCTGCTCCTTCGTTTACAACAGTGAAATATTGGGTGACAGAGTTTAAAGCGGCCGTACGAGCTGCCAAGGCGCACATCGCTGTGGTCAACCAAATGAAGTTACCAGTCCAGAAACCATAAAGAAAATCCATAAAATGGTATTGGATGGCCGTCAATTGAAAGTGCGCGAGCTCATTTCAAAAAGTTCTGTATATCGCATACTGATTGAAAATTTGGATATGAAAATGTGTGCAAGGTGGGTGCCGCGTTTGCTCACAATTGAACAAAAACAGCGTCATGGGGATGTTTCAGTCGAGTGTTTGACTATGTTTCGCTGTAATAAAGCTGAGTTTTTGCGTCGATGCATAACAATGGATGAAACCTGGATCCATCACTTCACACCTGATACGAAGGAACAATCAAAACAGTAGATTGTAAAGAGAGAATCAACTCCAAAGAAGGCGAAGACAGTTCCATCTGCAGGCAAGGTCATGTCGTCAGTTTTCTGGGACGCACGCGGGATAATTTTCATTGATTATCTTAATAAAGGAAAGGTAATCAATGGTGAATATTATACGAAATTGTTACAGCGTTTGAGTGATGAAATCGAGCAAAAAATGAGTTAAAGTTCGAATTGCTTCGTCATGCACTCTATTTGCCAAATTTAGTCCCCTCTGATTATTTTCTGTTTCCAAACTTGAAAAAAATGGCTTGGTGGTAGAAGATTTGCCAACAATGAAGAGGTGGAGTCTGCAGTTGATGGCGATTTTGCAGACTTCGATAGTTCTCACTATAAACAGGGTATCGAAGCTATTGAACATCGCTGGGAAAAGTGTATCGAGCTTAAGGAAGACTATGGAGAGAAATGAAGAAATTTTTTCCCAAAGTGTTTGTGCTTTCTTTGCTAGGTCGGGTACTTTTGGGACAGCCCTCGTATGTGCAGTGGACTCTGTAAAACCTCGCATTGCGATCTCTGCTGTTGAGTAATAGGCAATGTATAGACAAAAGAATGCAGAATTCCTCCTCTATGCGCGCTACGCAAGCAAAATTTTGGACTTTGCAAAGTCATAAATTGCATAGAGCGTTGCGTTTATTTATGTAAATGCTTGAATAACATCGATTTGGTAGTCTCCTTGCTGAATCCTCCTTTGATTTAATGGAAGTACCCATCACCTAATTCTAGATTTTTTAGATCTCTCAAATCGTAAGGTGCAAAGAGGTGCACATTGCATTACATGTGTAGCTTTATAATTTCTGTAGTTTCCAAACTTACAGTATTTTCAATATTTTGGCCAAACAATTATTGTGGTGTCATTATTGCGAGCGTCAGTTGTGTATGTGTGTGTGTGTGTAATGTTATAATCTATTTATTTATACAATATTGAGTGTTCTCTTATATGATATTGATGACTATGTTATTCAATTTGAAAATTGGAGTGCGCTTGGAAGATGTATGCATATAATTTGCGGTTCTATAAACCCTAGCCAACTTCTTGCCTTACGCTTACGACTGCATTGTGAATGGTAGTCCTTCGCACATTCGTTTATGCTGTGTTATATATGCGCTTGTATCTCATTGTGAACATAGCTTAAGTGATTCCCCATGGCAATGATATTTTCAATTAGAATTTACTAATTACTCGATTTGTATTATCAATTGGGAATTTGCCTTTAATTTTATGTATACAGTCAAAACTAGAGGTATAAATCATATAGAACTAAACATAATTATTCCATAAACTTATATAAGTTAAAGTAATAATGCAATATATATTATATATTTATTGTCGGCTTACCCTGTCCTATATAGGACTGACACTCCCTTAGGACATACAAGCGGGTGCTAGGAATCAGAATCTTGTCGAGGAGCTATCGATATCTAACCACAGAACGACTGGTCGTCCCGTAGCCAGGCTGAGCGTGTGGAAGTGGATGATATGGAATACAAGCGAGATAGGAAAGGTGATAATTGAGCCATTGGTGAAATAAGTGGCGGGGGAAAACGGGGTAGTTGGAGAAAACTCGCCCAGACGCCGTTTCGTCCATCACAAATCCCACATGCGGGTGTTTTGGATCGAACATGGGCCGCCTAGGCGGGAGGCGAGCAATCTAGCCACTCAGCCCTAGCGCTGTCTTAATATATCTATGTCAATAAAAGTCTTCCTACATTCCTTCACATCGCAACACTTTACACACTCTTGCTAGATGCAGTAATATAGTTATGACAACCATGAGGGGTCTCTTGGAGTCCGAAGTGCGAGATGCACTGTTGGCTGCGGCAGTTCCTTTCTGTATAAAGGTTACTGTTGGTTGTGCTCTTTATTACCTGCTGACTGCCAGACCTACCTGATGTTTAGTTAGGGGTAAACCAAAGCCTCCTAGAGCCTGTCTGCTTGTCCGTCCACGCAGTTGATGCAAGATGGTTTCCAAAACAGAGAGCACCCTCGCTGGAAGGCTGGAGCTGGAGTAGTGTGCCAATAGTGCTATCTCTGCAGCTGGAAGCCACACTTGCCAAGTCACCGTTCTGTCGTCACATCGCACTGCAGGATGTGGCGGTCCCGGTACCAGGTAAAATCCCTGTGCACAAATGTCATTATTCTTAATAAACAACTAGTGTTAAATAATGATCTCATGTCTGTTTTTTTTAATACAATTCCGGAGTCTAGTCGGGACTCCGGCGCTGTATACCCTACATTTTATTTACCTAACTGTTTTACTTTGTTTGCTGTATGATTACTGAATTTGTTTTCCTCTTTTTACACACACACACACACACACACACACACACACATATACACAAACATATAACATCCATGCCCAAGGCGGGACTCGAACCCACGATCCCCTGTGCTACAAAGCACCAAAGCGAGACGCCTTGACGAACGCGGCCATGGGGACCGGCCGTTGAGAAAATGGATCACAGGTGAACGACTGTTTTATTTGAAAATCTTTCACAAGAGTTTTCCTCGGTGCAGCCCAACTACTATGCTCACAGGTTTACTTGAGCGCTAGATTTATGGGGTAGCGAGGAAAGAGAGAGAGAGGGGGGGGGACAGAGCACCTGCCTGCCTTTCCGTAGTGTACTTATCTAAGGAAAGTTTCTTTTTCTGAGGTGATCATCATTAGGTTGAATAGGTTATATAATTTACAGGAACTAGTTGAATTATTAATGAAACACAGCGCATGTGCATGTGCATTCTGAAATTTATGGACTGTACCCTTTCCAGCTCTCTATAAAGAAAATAACTAGTTCATCCTGACTGAGAGATTCTAGGCCGCTGGCTTCAAACATATAGCAGCCAGAATTACTCCTGCTACCAGTCATACGTGGCACGCTCAAGAGTTACTACAGTAGTTCTAAGTAAAGTGGTTATAGCGCTCTGCTCTTACTTCCCCCAGTAGTTGCGGCGACTGGTGGCGAAGAATCGAACTATACGCTCTCCCAACAGGACTGTATAAGGTCGTGTTCACAGACCTTTTTTTGGGGGGGGGAGCACATCAGGGAACTGAGGTGTCGGGGTCACGGGGCTTCGGCCTCCTTGTACCCGATACTGAAGTCCACGATGCCGGTTCCCCTTAAGTTGCGCCTTTTGAGGGCCCTCATAGTCCCCTTATTAATCTACGCCTGTGAGATCTGTGGCATGGCGGCAGACTCCAGTCTGCTGTTGCTTCAGCGGGTACAGAATAGAATATCTATTCTGTACCTCGTGGCTTTCCTACGAGACTCCTGCTGGAAGCCTCTGGTCTACCATACCTGGAGGTCGAGATTAGGCGTCGGGCAGCAAAATTCAACGAAGGGTTGCCATTCCATCGCAGCGCCCTCGTTAGGTCTCTTGGAGATTACAATCCCACAAACCGCCGCTTCAGGCGATACCGACTTCCCCGCATGGCTTGCGAGCATCCCCGGTAACGAAGGAGCACCTCCAACAGCTGCTACGGCTAAGCTCCTTACAATCCTTCAAGAGTTGCTTGGATTCAAAATTAAAACCTCAAAATAAACATTTTTTAATGAGCTTCACAAGGGCCGTTGCACCATGATAGGCAACCGTCGAGGAGCGATACTTGCCTCCTCCTGTCACTCCACAACTCCAACACTCACCCGCCATCCTGCAAAACCCACAATCCCGTCACGTAAGTGGTTAAGTTCTCTCCGAGAACAGGGACACGTCTAACACACCTCGGGCTGCCCTCAGCCTGCCAACTGCTCTGGTCTGGTCTTTTATGTGAGTTCCAGTTTGTTCATCGCACGGAATACGACATAATGAGTGTATCAAGGGGAACACAAGGTTGGTGCCATTTGTATGAGTGGTAAAATTTTGGACATCTAAATTCTGAAGGAGAATTACTTATTTTGGCCCTTCTAAGTTTTTTTTCTTCTGCTTTATTACCGGCTCATTGAAACTAAAGTCAAAAGTTTGGTAAAATGGAACGACGTTACACAAAGTCTTTATATTGTGATTTCTAATTACTATTTGTATTTAACAAAGAGATAATATTCAGAAATGTAACTTAAATTCTGATAGTGAACTAAACAAAGAGAAATGTAATCAGTTCATTTAACCTTCTTAGTAATGGAAATTTAGAAATCCCGAGTTATTTGCAACTTCAAACGGTCCCACTTTTCTAGAATATCTAAAAGGACAAAATTCAGTACAATACACGATGAAACCACCGCTTTATTAATTTCGAGACTTTACCGCAAATTTTGGTTGAAACATTTATATACCAGAATATGCGTTGAAAAACCTATGATCAAATAATCTAATGTTCAAAAATTAAAAATACCCATTCTAATGTCAAAAGCCCCCCATTACATTTGGGGCGGATCATTCTGGCTCCTATTTATGTATATTTTTATGAATCGCCTCGCCATTATTAAAATGTATTAATGGTATATAATATATGTATATATACATCCCTAATGCAGGGCTGGATAGGTAAAAGGAATTGTTTTACAAATAAACATTATGAATTCAAGTTTGAGTATAAATTTCAATCCGTTACAATAAAAATATTAACAATTATAGTTCACTTGTATATCTACGAAGATCCTAGCTGAAACTGTATTCTACGCGTTTATTTACAAGCCTGAGATTTTGCGTGTCATGATCTTATGAAAAACGTAAAATTGTGGAAGAATTGGCATATGCCTCATCCCCTTAGAATATGTACCCACTACCCCGGTTATGCTGGCTTTTTGCGCGTTTGTTAGTGTCTGCTTTCTTGAGCCAATCGCTACGATTTTAGCATCCCCGCGTTCTGTATTTTTACTTTCTCTACACGTACTAAGTACATAGTGTATAGAGAAGATATTGTATTGCATCCAAAAATTTGATATGCAGATTTCACTGGAAATATAGATTTTGAGATCTCCTGAGTCAAAAAAAAAAAAAGGAATTTTTAGAAAAATGTCCGTGTGTGTGCCTGTGGGCAGCATAGTTCAAAAACAAAAAGTTTGTTAAATACCAAACTTGGTATTTAAATTCAGCATCTTTCAAGGATACGACACGACGATTTTCAAGAAAATACCCTTTATATGGAAAGATTATCGAAAATTTTGATTTTCTCAAAAATGGCTCTAACGATTTTGATTAAAATATCATATATTAAGGGTATTACGTGACGAATAAAATGTATATCTTCAATTTTCTGGGAATAGCCTCTGAAGACATCTTTATTCTGAATGAATTTTGCTGAATTTTGCATAACTGGTAAACCGTAACAGATAGACAAAAACCTACTACACAAAAAATGTAAATCTCGTTAAAACACACACTTTATGTCATGTACAGTTTTTAGAGGGGTATTCCACTTCAGGGATATTCCGGTTTATTTCCAATTCTTAAACTTTTCTCGGAATGAAATTCGTCATTCACTTTTTGATCCTGGTAATTCTAAGAGAATAGTTTCAATTACATGGCACGGCGAAAGTTTTTAAAAGATTTCACAATCACTTTAGTCTAGTGTATTCCCTTATTTTCCTTATGCTTTTAAGGAACTAAGTAATACGACCATTTCTATTAACGTTTATCTCAATTACCATGAAGTAGACAGCAATAAGCTTTTGTAAGAATAATTTGTTGTAGAATAGAATAGATAGGTGTGAATGAAAAACATTCGATTTTAATCCTAGTTTTAATTCTGGGAATACGAATGTTATGAGATCTAGGTAAGAACTAATATTATTTATTTTGTTTCTTCATTTTTCTGGCTCCTGATGCAATAATCGAAAACATCGCGTGCGCTACCAAATATCCCTTATACTATGGGTTTCGATCTTTTACATATTTATTTTTGTTCATTTGAATTTACAAGTTTTATTTTGAATTATTAAAGAAGATTACTAATTCTGAACTCCGCCTAAGCATATATGACATTTGAATAGAACATTATCAATTTAATTCTGCCATAAATGTTGTGCAAAAAAGTATCTATCTGAAAATTCAGGTTAATTTGCTGAGAAAATAATTCGAATGAAATCGATGAAATACCTTTATTTTGAGATCACTCTTAAGCTGTAGACTTAAATTTCGGTTAACATACACGATTATCAATGTGTGTAAATATAATATCTTACTGAACACAATTGTTCATATAGTTTCTTTTTTACTTTCTCTAAACATACTACATAGTGTATAAAGAAAGTATTTTAATGCACCAAAAATTCGATATCGAGATTTCACCAGAAATACATGTTTTGAGACCCCTGAATTAAAAAAAAGCATTTTTGGAAAAATCTGTGTGTGTGTCAGTCTGTGTCTATGGGAAACATAGCTCAAAGACGAAAAGACCTTAAATACCAAACTGGGTATTTAAATTTGGTATGTTTCAAGGATTCAACACGAAGATTTTCAAAAAAATCTCTCACCTAACACCACCCTTTACGTGGAACACTTCTAAAAAGTTCTGATTTTCTCAAAAATTGCTCTAACGATTTTGATTTAAATACCTTAAGTATAAGACATGTTTACGACAAACGAAACATAAATCTTGAATTTTCTGGGAATAACCTCTAAAGGCCTATTCATTCTGGATGACTATTACATAACTGCAAAGATACATAAAAAATCTGATGTGTACCATTCACATGACTTTCTCTATATCCCTGCAACAAATTATTCTTAAAAAGTCTATACTTCTATTTACTTTATGCTAATCAGAAAAAATGAGCAGAAATAGTCTTATTACTTGCTTCCTTGTAAGTACAAGCAAAATAAGGGACTACCATAGGTTAAAATGATAGTCAAAAGCTGGTTTCTATGTCAATGAAGTTCCTTTGTTTATATGGATAGGAGTTGACAAGTTCCTATATGAGAAAGTATAAGTTTTTCATAGCAGAAATCAAAAATAAGGAATATCTCCAAAACGACGAACTCACGAAAAAAAATGTATATAACATAAATTGTGTGTTTTAACGTGCTCTATATTTTTTGTGTAGTAAGTTTTTGTGCATCTCTTACGGTTTAGCAGTTATTCAAAATCCAGTAAAATTCATCCAGAATAAACTACTCTTCAGAGGCCATTCCCAGAAAATTTAAGATATACATTTTATTTGTCAGGCAAATATCTTTAATATACGAAATTTTAATCAAAATCGTTACAGCCATTTTTGAGAAAATCAAAAATTTTTAAAAAAATTCGATGTAAAGGGTAGTTGGGGGTGGGGGGATTTTTCTCCAAATCTTCGTGTCACATCCCTGGAAGATACTAAACTTAAATACCAAGTTTGGTATTTTACCGACTTTTCGTTTATGAGTTATCGTGTTCACAGACACACCGACACACTGACACACACACACACTTTTTCTTTTTACTTTTTCTATACTCATTATGTACATAGTGAATAGAGAATGTATTGCTCTCCACCCAAAAATTCGATACCGAGATTTCACGGGATATATATGTTTTAGGGTCCCCTGTAACCAAAAAAATCTGATGTGTACCATTCACATGACTTTCTCTACACCTCTGCAACAAATTATTCTTAAAAGGCTTATACTTCTATTTACTTCGTGCTAATCAGTAAAAAAAAATAGCCATATTACTTGCTTCTTTGTAAGTAGAAGCGAAATAAGGGAGTATCATAGGCTAAAGTGATAATCAAAAGCTGGTTGCTAAGTCAATGAAGTTCCTTTGTTTGTATGGACAGCAGTTCACAAATTCCTGTATGAGAAAAGTACAAGTTCTTCACAGCAGAAACCAAAATAAGGAATGTCTCAAAAACGACGAACTCCACGAAAAAAATGTATATAATATAAATTGTGTGTCCTAATGTGCTCTACATTTTTTGTGAAGCAAGTTTTTGTCCATCTCTTACGGTTTAGCAGTTATTAAAAATTCAGTAAAATGCATCCAGAATAAACCACTCTTCAGAGGCTATTCCCAGAAAATTCAAGATATACATTTTATCTGTCAGGTAAATATCTTTAATATACGAAATTGTAATCAAAATTGTTAGTGCCATTTTTGAGAAAATCAAAATTTTCGAAAAAAGTTCCATGTAAAGGGTAGTTGAGGGTCGGGGGATTTTTCTCAAAATCTTCGTGTCACATCCATGGAAGACACCAAACTTAAATACCAAGTTTGGTATTCTACCTATTTTTCGATTTTGAGTTATCGTGTTCACAGACAGACACACGGACACACACACACACACACACGGAGCTTTTTCCGAAAATGCTTTTTTTTTAGATAAAGGGGACCCTAAAACATATATTTCCGGTGAAATCTCGGTATCGAATTTTTGAGTAGAGTGCAATACCTTCTCTATACACTATATACATAGTACGTATAGAGAACGTATAAATTTCCGTGTGGTGTGTGTATGTGTATGTCTGTGTGTTTGCAAGTAGTGTAGCTCAAAACCGAAAATACCGCACATACATAACTTGGTATTATGTTTAGCATCTTCCAAAGATTCGACACGAACGTTTTCAAGAAAATCGCCCCAACACAAACTACCATTTACACGGAAAATGTTTTGACAATTTTGTTTTTGTAAAAAAATTGCTCTAACGATTTTAATTAAAATACCGTATGTTAACGATATTTAATAAAATCTATATTTTGATTTTTCTGGGAATAACCTCTGAAGCTTTATTCTGGATGAGTTTTGCAGAATTTTGCATAACGGTTAAACCGTAAGCTATTGGCGATAACTTACTACATACATAATAAATATAGACGTGGTTAAAACACATAATTTATATCATATACGTTTTTTATGTAGAGACGGCCGTTTCTGAGATATTCCTTGTTTTTAGTTTCAATTTTAAACTACTGAAACTTTTCTCATACGGGAAGTAACGTTTCGTTTCATCTCTCTTGTTTTACTGCAGACCAAGCAAAGCGAACCGAATTACAATTGATTCAAAAAGGACCAGCTTTTAAAAGATTTGGCTGTCAATTTAGCCTAATGTATTCCCTTATGTTCAGTCTACATGCAAGGAAGGTAGCAATAAGACAATTTGTGCTGATGTTTATCTTAATTAGCATGTCGTAGATAAAGTATTAATTTTGTGTAAGGAAAGTTGTTTGTGTAAGAGCCAGAGAAAGTTATGTGAATGGAACATATCAGATTTTTACTTTCTCTAACCCCGTATGTACAATGTACATAGGGATAAAGAAGTATTGCATTCCACCCAAAAAATTCGATGTCGAGATTTCACCGGAAATACATGTTTTAGGACCCCCTGAATCCAAAAAAAGCATTTCCAGAAAAAGGTCTGTGTGTGTGTGTGTGTGTGTGTGTGTGTGTGTGTGTGTCCGTGTGTCCGTGTGTCCGTGTGTCTATGAACACGACAACTCAAAAACGAAAAGTAGCTAAAATACCGAACTTGGTATTTAAGTTCAATATCTTCCAGGGATGCGACACGAATATTTTGAGTAAAATCCCCCGACCCCAAACTACCCTTTACATGGAACTTTTTTCGAAAATTCTGATTTTCTTAAAAATGGCTCTAACGATTTGGATTAAAATATCGCACATTAAAGATATTTACCTGACAAATAAAATGTATATCTTGAATTTTCTGGGAATAGCTTCTAAAGACCTGTTTATTCTGGATGAAGTTTGCTTAATTTGGCATAACTAATAAATCGTAAGAGATAGACAAACACTTACTATACAAAAAACGTAGGCCTTGTTAAAATACACAATTTATGTCATGTACATTTTTTCGTGGAGCTTACCGTTTTCGAGGTATTCATTGTTATTAGTTTCAGTTGTGAAGTACTTATACTTTTCTCAGACGGGAGTGTCCGTTTTTCTTTTGTTCTACTCCTGGCCAAGAAAAGAAGCGATTTGTAATGACAATCGCCTAACGACTGCTTTTAAAACGTTTGACTATTGGTTTAGCCTAGTGTATTCCCTTATTTTCTTCCTACTTATAAGGAACTAAGTAATAAGAACTTGTGCTGATAACCTCGATTAACAAGGTGCAGAAAGAAGAATAATCTTATGTAAGAAGTTTGTAGAACGGCTAGGGAAAGTCATGTGAGTGTAACACATCAGATTTTTTTTGGATATTGAGGACCCTGAAATATATATTTCCGGTGAAATCTCGGTATCGATTTTTTGGGTGGAGAGCAATACCTTCTCTGTACACTATGTACATAGTGCATATAGAGAAAGTAAAAATTACTACACAAATATGTAGATCTCATTAAAACACACAATTTATACCTAATATATTTTGTGTAGAGTTAACCGTTTTTGAGATATGTCGGATTATTGGTTTCAACTTTAGCCACTTAAACTTTTCTCAAACGGGAAAATATCTTTCTTCTCGTTTCTTGTTTGCTAATTCCTGGCAATCAAAAAAATTGGAGTTTCAATTGTTTCACATAGCGACCGGCTTTTAAAAGATGAGACTATCACTTTAGCCTGTGCATTTTCTTATTTCCCCTCTACTTACAAGGAAGCTAGTAATGAGATTAATTCTGCTTATGTTTATCTTGATTAGCATGATGTAGGTAACAAATTAATGTTTTGAATAAAATGTCTGTTTACCGAATAACTAGAGTACATCATGTGAATGGAACACAACAGATTATTTCCCTTCTACTTACAAAGTACCAAGTAATAAGAACAATTTCTGCTAATGTTCATCTCCATTATCATGAAGTAGATAGAAGAATATGCTTTTTAACAATAATTTGTTACAGAAATATAGAGAAAGTCATGTGAATGGAGCATATTCATTTATCTCCTTATCCTGGAACTAAGAGGGAGGCTCCAGAGAGGGAGGAATGAATGAGAGGAGAGACACGAAGGAGGACCTTAAATGTTAGGAGATGGAAGGCTCACGTGCCTCGAGCCTCTACCGTCCTCCAAAGAGGGTGCCATGACCCGAAGGTGCGTCCCCATAGAGTGAAACTGACAACAGAATAAAGGCTGGTGCGCAACAGCCGGTAACGGCAACCAGAACGAAAACGTAGTTGGCGGGAAGCCTTCCCGAGCCCCGGGAACAGCATACTATACCTGTGAATATTGTGCATTATTACACTCTTCGATGTTGAGGGTATTCTAAGAGGCCGCCCCGTGCTTTTAGACCACTCGCCTCTTACCTTGACGTCACGAATTCAAACCCAAGCTACCGCATTTGAGATTTGTGGTGGACAAAGCGGCGCAGGGGCGGATTTGCTGCGGTTTCTCCGGTTTCCTCCGCCATCGCATTCCACCGATGCTCCAGCTTCATCCCATGTATCGTCAGCGTCTTCGCCTGCGGTGCCATTATAGTAAAATAGTGCGTTAAAGAGTATCAAAAAGGAAACGTTATTCCAAGTGTCCATGAAATGAAACAGCCGCTAGAGTTCACTTTAGTAGCAATATTTCGAATTATAACGTTCGCTAACCCGCATTATGTTAGCTGAATTCGAGACAGATATAAGATATAATTGCACGTTAAAAATCTGATGTGTTCCATTCACATGACTTTCTCTACATTTCTGAAACAAATTATTGTTAAAAACTTATGATTCTATTTACTTCATGTTAATCGAGAAAAATTAGCAGAAATAGTCTTATTACTTACTTCCTTGTAAGTAGAAGCGAAATAAGGGAGTACCATGGGTTAAAGTGATAGTCAAAAGCTGGTTGCTATGTGACTGAAGTTCCTTTGTATGGACAGCAGTTGACAAATTGCTGTATGAGAAAAGTTTTTTAAAGCTGAAACCAATAACAAGGAATATCTTAAAAATGATCAACTCCATGAAAATATATATATATATATATATATACACACATATATATATATATATATACACATATATATATATATATATATATATATATATATATATATATAACATCAATTGTGTGTTTTAATGTGCTTTACATTTTCTGTGTGGTAAGTTTTTGTGCATCTCTTACGGTTTAGCAGTTATGCAAAATTCTGTAAAATTCATCCAGAATAAAGTAGTCTTTAGATGCTATTCCCAGAAAAGTGAAGATAAACATTTTGTTTGTCGTGTAAATATCTATAATATTTGACATTTTAATCAAAATCGTTACATCCATTTTTGAGAAAATCAAAATTTTCGAAAAAAGTTCCATGTAAAGTGTAGTTGGGGGTGGAGGGAATTTCTTGAAAATCTTCGTGTCACATCCTTGGAAGATACCAAACCTAAATACCAAGTTTGGTTTTTAACGGTCTTTTCGTTTATGAGCTATGCTGCCCACAGACACATGTACACAGACAGACACACACACACGGTTATTTTTCTGAAAATGCTTTTTTTTTTTTTGGATTCAGGGGTCTCAAAACATATATTTCCGGTGAAATCTCGGTATTAAATTTTTGGGTGAAATACAATAACTTCTCTATGCACTATGTACATAGCACGTATAGAGAAAGTAATAAGTGAAGTCACAATGCACAAAATTGACCAAGATAATGATAATAATAATAATAATAATAATAAAAGAAGATGAAATGTGTTCCCGTTAACAATAACCCGGTTATTGTGAACCAGCCTTAAACCTTTACAGTACGCACAGCTACCATTCAAGCACAACCATTGCCTGATCCTTCAATCCTGAAAGAGATGATTAGGAAATGATATGAATAGGAAATTGAAGTCCGAAAAATTCGGGTAAAGTAATGAACCTAGCCAGCATTCCCATGCCGAACCTGAAAAACACCTCCCAAAAAACATAGGCCAGGTGGGCCGGTCACGGGGATCAAATCCGCGACCTTCCAAATGCGGGCCATTGACAAAACCATCTGAGTCATCCCTCTCCGTCATCTCCTTGTCATAGTTGCTGGAAGTAGTAGCGAATTTGTACTATGTGTGCATCTTTTCTTGGGTGCCAGTTTTACGGGGAAACGAGGGCTGGGGAGAAGAGAGAGCTCGCCCGCCTGTCTTTCAGTGGTCTCAATAATTAAGAAAGTTAGTTTCTTTGAGGCCCTCAGTCATTATGATAAATAGGCTATCTAATTTACGGAGAGCACGTGTATGTGCGTGAACTCTGAGAACTACAGACAGAATGAAACCTTAACGTTTAATCCACTAAATATCAGGGTGTATAAAATACTTCAGGTCTCAATATCGTCGATCTGCTCTGCTTCCGAAATTGCGCGAAATCTGCCGAATGAACCCTAGAGAGGTGAGTGTAAAGTATGCGCATAGTATGTTCTTACATAAATACGACTAGCGCATACCTTAGTAGTACATATAACTTTTAATACTTCTAAGTTTTATTTTCTGTTGGTTTTAGGACAGTCTGGCAAAGTGCAAGATTTGTGAACTTATCCTGCCTCTCGTCCTCACTACCCTCTTTCAATAGACACGTAGAGCTCAAGAAACCGGTTCATTCCGTTATTAGCCCCTTGGCAGCCTTATCAGTGCAGTGGTGGCATACATGTGCAATATGAGTGAACGGCAAATGTTTAATCAGGACTGGGATAACAAGTATTTTTTTACTAGCTATAGTATAATCCGGGCTTGTGGGCCGTGGTCTACTGGGCTCCTCCTTCTTCTTCCCAGAAGTACTCTACTTCCACCTCGCCACTACCACCGAAGATGTCTGCCGTAGTCGCAGACAAAACGTCTGGGACGAAGAAGGAGGAGCTCAGTAGAACACGGCCCACAAGCCCAGATTATACTATAGCTAGCATTGACACCGGCCGTGAAAGACTAAGAACTTTGAAGTATTTTTTTGTTCTTCAAGGTGGTCTTTCATCCATATTCTCTATTTGCTATTACCCATCTTTGTGCTTTCCTAATATACTTTGAGTTCAAAAGTAATCATTTGATTACGTCGTAAAAGACGAATCATCCAAATCCAAAATAATAGTCTTTACACACGTAACCTTTCCGCTTCTCTGCCAGGTGGAAGGAAAAAGGAAGGGGCGGTTGTATGGGTTGAGCATTTCTCACTGCGGGTGCTTATCTTAGCGGCACTGTTTTAGGATATTAAATCTACTTTCTGGAACGTTATAATAAGTCAATCACTCTACAATGAATATATCCTTGCTGCAAACCCAACCTTCTCTCGATCGAGTAAACCATGTCCTTCGAAATGAGAATGTGCTCACGCAAGGTGCGTAAACTTACTTTTGAATCTCTTCTTAGCGCAGAGACCTACTTATATCGGTAACCCTTTATTAGCGTCTTGCTAAGCTGGTTTAATTTAGGTCCTGAGGATGGAATAATATCCTCCTGATAATTGTGGTAGTATGACATTACGTGATGTCGTAACGTTTAGTTCCAACATTACCTAACCACTGCAATATACAATACAACAATTGATTCTCTAGATATCCAGATAAAACGAAATAGACATGTGCCCGTATTATTGGAATATGAAAATCACTATCCCGGAGAAGGTTCAACCAAAATAAATAAAAAAAAAAAAAAAAAAAAAAAAAAAACTGATGTGGTCCATGCACATTACTTTATATTATCTATTCTTACAAAATAATTCTTTATCTACACTATGCTAATCAAGAAAAACATTATCATAAATGGTCTTCCTATTCAGTTGCTCCAAGTAGAAACTAGCTGTCATTATGAAATTGTTATTGAAATTCGGTTCTCTTCCATGGCCAGGAGTAGGACAAAAAGTGTATCAAACGGATCAGAGCTTTTATTTTAAAATGAAACCAATAACAAGGAAAGCTTGAAAACTGTTGGTTCTGCAAAAAAAACTGGTTGTGAGATGAATTGTGTGTTTTAAGAAATCTGCAGTCTTTTTTGTAAGGTTTCATCTGTCTTTCATAGTTTACTAGCTATTCAAACGTTATTCAGAATGAAGAGGAATCAGTGGCTATACCCAGAAATTTCAGGATATGAATTGTATTTGACATGTAAACATCTTTAATATACGGTATTTTAATCAAAATCGTAACGATCCTTGAACAAGATGTCGCACCTTGCAAATGTAATACTTTTGCACACTTCATGGTGCTTTTAGAAACATCAGTAAACACGGCCGTTAAACTAAGAATCATGTCTGATGCAGGAGTGCGATACTTTTCAGAAAACATATTATAGCATTAAGAACAAATCTTTTCTCGCCACCTTTAGGGGGAGGGTTCGACTTCAACGGTATTCCACGCCTATGCTATTATTTGAAATGCATGTTGTCCACATGCTGACTGGAAGTATCCGTTACTATTACCTGTCAGGACAATGAAAAAGCTGCGCAGAACGTTGTGTTCATGAGCCATTAGACACGCATGCGCATCGCGAGATTTTTGTCAGTGGTGGGAATGAGGACATTGCAAGCGGCAGTGAGTGATCACAAAAATCATAGTATACTGTTTAATGTAAGAGATTCAAACTGAGTAGTAACAGTAATGTCGGGACTTAAGTTCTCCTCTGGTAAGTCCCTTAGAGGACAGGCTAAGGAGATTGTTTACAATGTTGCCACTTACTTAGGAAAACAAGTACTTGTTCTCCATCTACATTCAGTCATGCTCACGCGAGTTGTAACAATGATACAGGAGTGATGACCAACTCTTCCTCCATCCCTACCTTTGTTACCATCTCCGAACTCGGCCGGCAAAAGCTTGAAGAGGGGAAGTAGTTGAAGGCTTGAGCTATGTGAGCCGAAAAATAGCAGTATTTTTAATTACCTTGCCAAGTTATACTTATGAACTACACAATAAATACGCATTTATACTTTAAGGACTAATTATTAAAGTCCAGTATATTTTGTTTCTTTTGACCATTTATACAACATTATTTAAATAGCATGTATAGTTTAATAATTATTAAATATATGTGTACCCCTCTCAACAATTTAAGAGAAACCATTTTTGATGGAGAAAAGCGGTAAAATGTTCAGCAACAAATCAGAGATGTTCCAACCTGTTGCTTTTGTTTACAGTGTCGGTGAAGAAAGGATGGATGGAGAACTATTTGGCTTGCCACAGTCTGACATAATATTTATTGTTACGAGAGCTGGCATTAGAAAATTTACATATGATATATCCTGAAGATCAATGACTCCACACAAATATTGAGGGGTCGTTAAGGGGAAAAAGACTGAAACATAGACATAGGAAAGCAGACTGAAGATTTTCCTTTAGTCAGACCTTAGGACCATTCTATTCAATTTTGATGCTGAAATGGGAGCTATTACTCGTATATTTGTCAAGAGTCAACTACACAATTTAACATACTTTCGAGAAGGCAGTCATATTTTGTGATTCCAGAGCCGGAATAGCAACAATGTCTGACACTCAGGATTCAAAAATCAATCAAATTAAAGGAATACAAAATACTATTAAATCGGATAGGTGGAGTCAGATTGAAAATAGTCAATGCAATAGCCGGGATTTGAACCCCGGTTACTCTTCCACTGTCCTACACACGGCTTGTGTAAAAAAAACCAATTAAACCAATACCTATTGACCAGAATAATTGATTTTACTATGAATCCTGGGACTTAAAGTACTTACATTGTAAGTCGCCATTGGGGTGGTCATCTCAAAATAATTTGTTTTCTTGTGTGAAAAAACTATTAAACTAATACTATTAAATTATTGCAAAAAAGACAAAAAATGTATTTTAATGGATACTATCTCACTGTGTTTGGATGGTAATGAGAAAGCAGATTTTCGGACCAAAAGCGGCACGAAAATGAACAAGTTAAAAAGAGGAGCATGTCATATTTTGGAATGAAACGTGTCATCAATAGAACATTTCGAGAGGTGTTACAACAATCCAAGGATATTTCATCTGAGAGAAATTTTGTAAGAACTTAATGGCAGTGCTGGATGGATCAAGAAGACAGACAGTAGCAATGCTCCTCATGTCAAATGGTTATGACTGTTTGGCCACCCACTTATATATAGAGTCGTTAAAATATTAGGTAACCCCTTTCACGACTTCTCGCCACTGCGCAAGAGAACCGCGAGTCGCCGGGAAAATGGAGCCAGCAAAAGTGGACCCGCCGTCAGCAAGGAACATTTAGTGAAGTGTGTAAAATTAAGCGATTGTTGATAGCAACATTGTATTAGGAAGCAAGGTGGCGAATGCCCTTGAGTTAAGTGCAATATAATAATAATAATTAATAATATTGTAAAGAAAATTAATTAAGAATATCTTCTCAACAAAGAACATCTGTATAAAATTAAGCAACTGTGATTCAAACTTAACATTGTAATGGGAAGCAAAATGTCAAATGCCGTTGAGTCAAGTGCCGTGATATTTAAATAATAATAATAATAATTATAAGACTAAAATTAATAATAATAATAATATTATAATTATGTTAATAATAATAGATTTCCAAATGCACAAATACCGTTTGAGCAGCCCTATGAAACAGCAGACAGTCAATATGGCCAAGAGATGCTCTTGTAGGAAAGTCGCATCCTCGCGGCCAGCCATAGCATCCCACTGCAAGTACCAGTTTCACCTCCACATCCCGTTCGGTGCCCTCGTCACTAGTGCCGTGCTGCAGAGTTGGAGACAGAAAGCCAACTCTCAGCCGGACTTCAGGAGCACTTTCCACGATGGCGATACGGAAGTCTCTAGGATCAGGAAAACGACTTTGGTTGCAGTCCGCTGCGAACAAAAGAGAAAATGCTCTATTGTTGAGTTAGCTAACATTTGTAATGTCTCCGTTAAGCGATGGATTCTATGCCACTTATTCGTTTATCGTTACTCCGCTACAAGCGCCTATGTCAACCTCCTTATGGGCTAGCTAGCGGGGTCCAGTGTTCTCTGCGCATGCCTGGACACGTCACGAGTTAACCCGGTCGTGGTTAGCCGCTCTGCCACGGGCGGCCATCAATTGCGATCTTACCTCTCATTGGGATCCTCTTGTGCCAGGAGGGCGCAATTCCTTCTAGGCCACTTGCGCCGTGCTGGATCATAGTAGAGCGAGCTTTTGGTTTGTTTAAATTTAGTATACTTAACCTTGTAATATTTTGACTTACACTTGGCAAAATGTATTATTCTTCTCGCTTCCGTAAGTTATACCGGACGGTTCGAAGTAACCTTATAGTTTTTTTTTTTTTTTTTTTTTTATTTGTGGTGGGCACGAATCTTTGTTAATATATGTGTATTATGTCTAGTAATAGTGCAAATTGTTAAATAAATGTGTGAAGTTGGGTTGAATTCTTTTAATTTGAATGTACACATTAATCCTTCCTTTACCTGTACTTAGATACCGGGCTTGGGCTTTCTCTTTAACTTACACGTTTCCATAAAAATGGTTTTATCATTAGGGCCCAGTGGAACACATTACAGAGTGTTTATTATTAACTCTTAAACGTATGTGCCTTACTCAATGATACTCGCTCTTTTTAAACTTCATGAAACTCATAAACAGACCAGTCCAACTTTAATTGTCTTTTATGTATGGATGCTCTTTAGTATTCTGTTGTGGTTCTTAGCATCCCATTCTATGTTAAACGTGAAATACCGCTTAATTTTGCTCAGAGGCCTATTTATCAGGTTTGAGGTTCTTTTAAGTGCCATGAATCTATGACACGGGGCTAACGGCTTTGCTTCCCTTCATAAAGAAGCCCTGCTAAGGATTTTTTTATGCCCGATAAAATCGATCACCCTTCACCGGGTTTGAACCTGCGACCTTGGTAACCAGAGGCTATCATGTTACAGAGGCTGACAGGCATGTCCAAAGGTAACCCTTGCAAGGTACTGCCACCAGTACGTCAGTTCTCCGCCACAATAAAGACGGGAAATGTCGGTGAGTCACACATACTATCACATACACGCAGAGTGGAAGGAATCGCGTGCGCTATTTCTAAGTAATCATAAACAGTATATGAGTTTCGAAACGCAGGAAGTATCATTTTCATATGATTTTCAGAGGTTCCACACAAACTGCCAATCGAATTACTTGCTCCACAAAATTGCGTGTACATAAAATATTCGAAAGAAAGAGGTTGGGTGTTATTTAAATGATTGCATAAGGATTCATTTGTCAAAATTCCATTATTTGCATCACATTTAATGACAATGTTTGGTTCCATGTACATTTGCCGAGCACAATTTCTCCAAAATGAATTACATTAAAAGCCAGCATCGCAGAGACAATACGACGATGATTGGTTGATCTATTCAGGCTCTGTATAAGTAGCTCAACTTATACATACTAAAAAAAATATAATCCAATTAAACGTATACAACTTTCTTATTAAGAATTATATATTTGTATATTTTTTTTTATTTTATCCTTAGTAGTTGATATTGATGGAATCGCTCAATGTAAAAATTATCGCCAAAGTCAAAAAGATAATACTAGAATCAGATGAGCAAGGCTTTGTGTTTACAAACTTTCCTTTACATTGCATAGCGCCATGTCCCAGTGCTTCAAACGGAGTACAAAGAGTTGTTGCGCCTTTCCCTCTTTCAATTTGGATGTGTTTGCTAAATAATAATAATAACAATACTAATAATAATTAAATTGTGAGTTTGACTCAGTGATTTTTGATGAGGGTATCAATCCAAACGTTTACATGCTGGAAATTATTTGCTTTTACACTCTACGTTCTTCTGCCAACCAGGGAAAACCATGAAAGATCAGAACGACCGGTCCCAGGAAGCGAATTCAGAACCGCCGGATGCGAGTTTCGCGTTGTCGCGAATCTGCTCGCCCGGATACAGCATGAAACACTTACATTTACAAAACGATTGATGGATACATAAAGAATACAACAAGAAAAGATACTCTGAAGCGTATTTATACCCACTGCAGTTCCACTGTCCATGAATAGATTTGAACTTAAATCTCTAGGGAAGAAAAAGAGAGAAAAAGTTCGAATGTCCAGGAAGGTAAAATAAACTTTACCGTATATTTCAGGACTTTCTACTTTAGATAAGAAGAGGAATGAAGATAAACTTAACAAATTAGAAGTTGAAACTTTGCCATATAAGATAAGAAAAAGCACGACGAAATGCTGTGAACCTCGTAAGTAGGGCGCCAGAGGTAGACTACCGTCTCAAGGAATAACTTACAAACCTATAGGAGGATAGGGTAAACTAATTTCAGCAGCTAAATGGATACCGGAGCAGGAGTTTAATGCCAAATACCTAATAAGCAAAGAAAATGAGGAGCAAAATAAGAATAAGAAAAAGACGCAGCAAATTGGAAGCTGTGAATCCTTGGGTGGATAAATCCTTATAGCAGGCATGTCTACATTGAAGGAGAAGGAGAGGCCCAGTAAGTCATTCCGCTCCATATGTGACGTAATAGAATGCTTACTTTCTCTACACGTACTATGTACATAGTGTATAGAGACGGTATTGTATTGTACCCAAAAATTCGTAACCGAAATTTTACCCAAGTACATGCTCTGAAACCCCCTGAATCCCAAAAACAATGTATTTTTTAGAAAAATGTCCTTCTACGTGTGTCTGTGTATGTATGCGATAAAAAACAAATAGACTGTTAAATACCAAACTTGCACCAAGTGGAAATAACACACCATGTTTTATTAAAGCTTGGAATTCATATCATTTTATTTCGGAAATAATTTTCTTTCTCTTTTTCACAATGTTTTGTCCGATTTCACTGATACATTACCTTAAAACCTGACAAACGCTTAAAAATTCTAATGTGCTTTATTCACATGACCTTCTCTATCTATTCTCCAATAAATTATTCTTACAAAAGTATTCTTCTTTCGACTCCATGCTAATCAAGATACACGTTAACAGAAATAGCTTTGATTGATTATTAAAAGAAGCACAATTGAAAGTGAAGATATTCATGTTTCATATATATGAACGTCCATTCTTGAGACTTCCTCGCTGAGTTTTGGTGGAAGTTGTCTGGACGCAATTCATCTGTTGCCTTCTTCTAGCAGGTCTGCTATCGTCAGAGGTGTTTGGGGGGGGGGGACAGGAATAAAGGTTAAAAGGGTAACAAGTATATAAGGTGTTTGGGAAGGATAAGGAAAAGGGGAGAGTAAGGATTTAATACTGTGGTGTCTGTTTATTGGGGCAACTGTGGTAACATGTTGCCCGGTATCGCCGAAGCAAACCGAGTGTTTGTGGATGATTACTTAGATGATGAGCGTGGGGAGCAGGTAGACGCCATGGCGCAAGGCTCTGATGGCGACCTACAAAAACTTACGTGTATCATCTTGCAGATTGGAGAGTTAATAGAGCGATAGATCTTTTCCCAAGTGGTTTCTGGACGGCCTAGCCGGTGGAGCTCCAAAGCTTAACATATTGGGACTGTGGCGAATGACTGTTATTAGTTGTAGCGTCATGTCTTGAAGCCGGATGGTCAAGCCACGATCTGTTGTTGCAGCAGCTCATCGAGCAGCTTGAGGACCTTGTAGATACTTGAGTTGTTCATGTAGTCCACCTTCTCGAGGCTCTTGTTGAAGTGGTCTCTCAAGACGGCGTTCTCCTGTGGTGTTGACTGCAGGCAGCGGTCAGTTGCCTGAAGCTCCGTCAGGGCTTCCTCCCACGTGGATAAGCGGTCGGCGATGGTGTTAACTGCCTGGCGTAGGTGTTCTTCCTCGACTTCTAATATAGGTGCCGTCGTGATTGGGACGAGTTCTGGTGGTAGTGGTTGGAACTTCTGTGACATCTACCTTCTTCCAGCGAGATTTCGGCGACCTATGGTTGGGCATCTCGGAAGTGTTTGCTAGTTTTAATTCTTCAGCTTGTTTTTCAGATTGTATTAATTTTAAAATAATGTCTTATTGTTTATTTTCTTGTAGTTAATCACTACATATACTAGTAATAAACTCTGAAATACACAAGGTGACAGTGATAGTCAAAACATTCAAAAACTATCTCTGTGCAATGACATCCAATTTGGGCTCTCATTGCTTGGCCAGGAGTAAAACAAAAGAAAAACGGCTAACAAATTCCCGTGTGAGAAAGGTATAAATATGGTAAAACTGAAACCAATATCACTGAAATATTAACTCCACAAAAATGTATTTAACATAAATTGTGTGTTCTTACGAGATCTACATTTCTTGTGTAGTAAGCTTTTGTCTTTCACTTACGGTTTACGATAATGGCACCCATTATGTAGAATTCCTATGCTATTCCCAGGAAATTTCAATTATATATAGTTTATTCGCCATAACATATTTTAAATAATTATAATTGCATTTTAATTGATATATTTACACCCGTTTTGAGAAAATAAAATGTTTCGAAAAATGTTCTATATAAAGAAAGGGTAGAACGATTTCCTTGAAAAGCTTCGTGTCGCATTCTTCGAAGATACTGAACTTAAATATCAAGTTTAGTATTTAGGCGAAATTTCATTTTTGAGTTATTCTGTTCGCCGAAACACATACACACATATAAACACACACTCATGGATCTTTTTATAATTTATTTTATTCAGATGTCCTCAAAACATGTGTTTCCGTTTAAATCTTGCTATCGCAATTTGGATGGAATACAGTAAATTCTCTACTTACTATATACATTGATTGTACCTACATACGTAACAGAGAAAGTAAAAATGAACTGGATGTCTAATTTGATTATGATTGTATAAAGTGACTTTTGGTCATCGCAAGTTGCATTGCAATCTTCTAAGTTACACAGTGTGTTTCGCCGTTGCTATTTTTTTTTTCAAAAACCGATCGTACACACACATCAGGATATTTAAAGTCAGTTTTTCTTTGAATTAAATCATTCTTAAGTTTATTATTTTGTAAGTTAAACCATCATCATAAATACTATCGAATGGGTTGAATATAGATCCAATAACAGATGAGGAATAAAAAGAATTTCTTTCTTTAGGCCCTTATGTACAGTGACATAGGGATAGAGAAGTATTGTATCCCACCCAAAAATCCCAGGTCGAGATTTCACCGGAAATACATGTTTTAGGACCCCCTGAATCCAAAAACGCAGGTCCGTGTGTGTGTGTTCGTGTGTATGTGTGGGTGTTTGTGTGTGTGTGTGTGTGTGTCTGTCTGTGGACAGCATAGCTCAAAAACGAAAACACGGTTAAATACCAAACTTGGTATTTAAGTTTGGGATCTTCCAAGGATGTGATACGAAGATTTTCAAGAAAATCCTGCACCTCTATCCTTTACATTGAATATTTTTTGAACTTTTTCCCTTAAAAATGGCTCTAACGATTTTGATTAAAATACCACATATTAAAACATCTCTATCACAAATAAAATATATATCTTGAATTTTCTGGCAATAAATTCTAAAGACCTGTTTATTCTGGATGAATTTTGTTTAATTTGCCTAACTAGAAAACGTAAGAGATAGACAAAAACTTACTATACAAAAAATGTATATCTTGTTAAAATACACATGTTAGGTCCTATACATTTTTTCGTGGAGCTTACCGTTTTCGAGATATTTCTTATTATTAGTTTCAATAGTGCAAAACTTATAATTTTCTCAGACGGAAGTGTCCCTTTTCCTTTTTTTTCTACTCCTGGCCAAGCAAAGAAGCGATTTGCAATGACAGTCGCATAACGACAGCTTTTAAAACATTTGACCATCAATTTAGCCTAGTGCATTCTCTTAGTTCCAGTCTACTTATAAGGAACTAAGTAATAAAATTCTGCTCTTGTTTATCTCTTTTAGCATGGTGTTAGAAGAATTATGATCTTTTTTAATAGGTTTGTTTTTTAGAGTAGCTAGAGAAAGTCATGTGAGTGTAACACATCAGATTTTTATAATATTTGATGTACTACATCCTCAAACTTTTGCTACCACTGCTACAACAACAATTCCTATCAAAACTTATTTTTCTATCTCCTTCACGCTTATCAAGATAAACACCGGCAGAAATTACACTAGCATGATTCCGATGCTATTTTCTTGTACAAACGGAATAAGAAAATTCAATAAGCCAAAGCGATACTCAACTCTTTAAAACACCGGTCGCTATGTGATGGCATTGAAATTCGGTTGTCTTTCTTAACCGGGCTAAAATATGAATAACGACTTCTCATTTGAGAAAAGTAAAATTTAAACCTATAAACAGCAATATCTCGGAAATGTTTAGCTCTTCAATAAAAATGTGTTTGATGTATATTCTGATCTACATTTTGTATAGTAAGCATTTGCCTATCTCTTATGGTTTACCAGTTATGCAATAGTCATTTAGAATAAACAGGACTGCAGGGGCTACAAACAGAAAAACGGGATATAAATTTTATTTACCCTTAATATATGGTAATTTAATCAAAATTGTTACTAGAATTTTCGAGAAAATCGACATTTTGAAAAAGTTTTCCATGTAAATTAGAGTGGAGGATTATCTTGAAATATTTTTGTGCCACCTCCTTAGAATTTGCTGAACTTTAATATCTAGTTTGGTATTTAAACGAAGTTTCATTTGTGAGTTATGCTGTTCACACACACACAGGGACCTCTTTATAAAAATCTGATGTGTGTTACACTCACATGACTTTCTCTAGCCGTTCTACAAACTTCTTACATAAGATTATTCTTCTTTCTGCACCTTGTTAATCGAGGTATTCAGCACAATGTTCATATTACTTAGTTCCTTATAAGTAGGAGGAAAATAAGGGAATAAACTAGGCTAAACCAATAGTCAAATGTTTTAAAAGCTGTCGTTATGCGATTGTCATTACAAATCGCTTCTTTTCTTGGCCAGGAGTAGAACAAAAGAAAAACGGACACTCCCGTCTGAGAAAAGTATAAGTACTTCACAACTGAAACTAATAACAATGAATTCCTCGAAAACGGCAAGCTCCACGCAAAAATGTACATGACGTAAATTGTGTATTTTAAAAAGGCCTACGTTTTTTGTAATCTCTCACGATTTATTAGTTATGCAAAATTAAACAAAATTCATCCAGAATATACAGGTCTTTAGAAGCTAATCCCAGAAAATTCAAGATATACATTTTATTTGCCAGGTAAATATCTTTAATACGCGATATTTTAATCAAAATCGTTAGAGACATTTTTAAGAAAATCAGAATTTTCGAAAAAAGTTCCATGTAAAGGGTAGTTTGAAGTCGGGGGAATTTTATCAAAATATTCGTGTTGCATACCTGGAAAATACTGAACTTAAATACCAAGTTTGGTATTTTAGCTACTTTTCGTTTTTGAGTTGTCGTGTTCATAGACACACGGACACACCGACACACTAACACACACACAGACCTTTTTCTGGAAATGCTTTTTTTGGATTCAGGGGGTCCTAAAACATGTATTTCCGGTGAAATCTCGACATCGAATTTTTTGGGTGGAATGCAATACTTCTTTATCCCTATGTACATTGTACATACGGGGCTAGAGAAAGTAAAAATCTGATATGTTCCATTCACATAACTTTCTCTGGGTCTTACACAAACAACTTTCCTTACACAAAATTAATACTTTATCTACGACATGCTAATTAAGATAAACATCAAAAGAAATTGGCTTATTGCTACCTTCCTTGCATGTAGACTGAACTTAAGGGAATACATTAGGCTAAATCGACAGCCAAATCTTTTAAAAGCTGGTCCTATTTGAAACAATTGTAATTCGGTTTGCTTTGCTTGGTCTGCAGTAAAACAAGAGAGATGAAACGAAACGTTACTTCCCGTTTGAGAAAAGTTTCAGTAGTTTAAAATTGAAACTAATAACAAGGAATATCTCAGAAACGGCCGTCTCTACATAAAAAAGTATATGATATAAATTATGTGTTTTAACCACGTCTATATTTATTTTGTATGTAGTAAGTTATCGCCAATAGCTTACGGTTTAACCGTTATGCAAAATTCTTCAAAACCCATCCAGAATAAAGCTTCAGAGGTTATTCCCAGAAAAATCAAAATGTAGATTTTATTAAATATCGTTAATATACGGTATTTTAATTAAAATCGTTAGAGCAATTTTTTTACAAAAACAAAATTGTCAAAACATTTCCGTGTAAATGGTAGTTTGTGTTGGGGCGATTTTCTTGAAAATGTTCGTGTCGAATCCTTGGAAGATGCTAAACATAATACCAAGTTATGTATGTGCGGTATTTTCGGTTTTGAGCTACACTACTTGCAAACACACAGACATACACATACACACACCACACGGAAATTTATACGTTCTCTATACGTACTATGTATATAGTGTATAGAGAAGGTATTGTATTTTACCCAAAAATTCGATACCGAGATTTCACCGGAAATATATGTTTTGAGACCCCCTGAATACAAAAAAAAACATTTTTTAGAAAAATGTCCATGTGTGTGTGTGTGTGCCTATCTGTCTGTCTTTGTGTATGTGTGTGACTGTGGGCAGCATATCTCAAAAATGAAAAGACCGTTAAAAACCAAACTTGGTATTTAAGTTTGGTATCTTCCAAGGATGCGACACGAAGATTTTCAAGAAAATCCCCCCACCCCAAACTACCCTTCACATAGAAAAAAGTTTCGAACATTTTGATTTTCTTAAAATAGCTCTAACGATTTTGGTTAAAATATCGTATATTTAAGACATTTACTTGACAAATAAAATGTATATATTGACTTTTCTGGGAATAGCCTCTGAAGACTACTTTATTCAGGATGAATTTTACGGATTATTGGATAACTGCTAAACCGTAAGATGAACAAAAGCTTACCATACAGAAAATGTAGAGCACATTAAAACACACAATTCATGTTATATACATTTTTTTCTTGGAGTTGATCGTTTTTAAGATATTCCTTGTTTTTGGTTTCAGCTGTGAAAAACATACTTTTCTTATACAGGAATTTGTTGCCTCCTGTCCATACAAACCAAGGAAGTTCAGTCACATAGCAACCAGGTTTTGACTATCACTTTAATCTGTGGTACTCCCTTATTTCACTTCTACTTACAAGGAAGCAAGTAATAAGACTATTTTGCTGATGTTTTCTCAATTAGCATGAAGTAAATAGATGCTTAATCTTTTTAATCAATGATTTTTTGCACAGATGTAGAGAAAGTCATGTGAATGGAACACATCAGATTTTTTTCTAAAAATTCTTTTTTCGGACTCAGGGGACCTCAAAACATATATTTTCGTTAAAATCTTAACTTCGAATATTTGGGCGGAATACTTACCTTCTCTCTTCACTATGTACGTTATATACATACGAGCTAGAGAAAGTAAATTGCTTTTCTTGGATTCAAAAGACCCTAAAATGTTTATTTCCATGGAAATCTCACTATCGAATTTAAGGAAGAATGCTATACTTTCTCTTAGTATATTCGTGATAGACAGACTAAATATAGCCTCAAAACAAATTGTACGCGGTGTGTTACAATCTTCTACGTTACACAGTGTCACATGCGTGATTGGCAGGTGCTGTAACTTTTTAGATTAACGCTCAAGATTTAATTGGAATTTCAATTTCATGTCTTAAAGAGCAGAAATTTAATTAGATTCCGTAAATAACAGGAATACTGCGGTCTGTTCTTTCCGATGGCAAATTCCGTGGAAATTACAATGAGTTAGTTTCCTCTGGTCTACGTGCAGAGTTAAACAGAGCAACATGGAACTTTACTCCTGCTCACGTCATACGGGATGATGTGGAACAATGCAAATGCGCTGTGCTGATTAACTGCTTCAATTCTCTCCCCCCTCCGCCCCTCCCTCGGCACTTTTTTTTTTCTTTTTTTTTTAAATGAAACGGTACCGGAATCTGATCAAGACTCCGGCACTGGATACCCTACTTTTATTTACCTTTTTTATTTTACCTTGTTTTTCTGTATTATTACTGGATTGCTGTTTTCTTACTGTTAAAACACACACATAAACACAAACATATAACACCCATGCCCAAGGCGGGACTCGAACCCACGATCCCCAGCGCTACGAAGCACCAAAGCGGGACGCCATGGGGACCGGCGCACTTTCGGCGTGGCATCCCCGGACTCTTCCCGTCCACAAACTTGCTTCCTCACTGTCGACACATCTCTCAAGGTAAGACCTACGAGTTACTATCCAACTGAGGCATGACAAATGTTGTCAATATTTACCTTACGAAAGCCACTCTCTTTGTAAACCACACAACTGCTCATTGAAAATATGCACAAATTCTTCATTAAGTATATTGTTATTGTTAAGCCAAATGTTTGTTTTTGCTTTACCAACTTAGATTCCAATTTCACCTCTTCAGTCGTGAAAACAGCGAGTTTCAAACGTGATCGCTTGTACATGTCAAAATAGGTATATTTTAAAAGACTTTTTCACTGAATCAAGTGATTCTTAATATTATTTTTCATATGTATATCATCAAAAATATTTTAAATTGATTGCATTTAATTCCAATAACAACTAACATGAGTGTTCAAAGAATTTTAAATGTTGACATCTTCGGTCTAAAAGTTTATTTCTTTTTAGGGATAAAATCATGAGGAATTTGAAAACAGCTACAAAATTCGGATGTGTTCTATTCACATAACTTCTCTACATTTCTGTAACGAGTTATTCTTAGAAAGCCTATCTATCTACCTACTTCATGCCAATTGAGATAAACATTAGCATAAATGGTCTTATTACTTGCTTTCTTATTAGGGGAAAGGAGATAATGAAATATACTGGGCAAGGCGATAGTCAAATATATATATAAATATGCTTGTTAAGGGATTTAAATTCGTTTCTTTGCATGGTCAAGAGTTGAAAACTTCCCATATGAGAAGAGTTTAAGTACTTTACAATTTAAAGCAATAACGGAATATCTCGGAAATGGTCAACTCTATGAATAACAAACATGACATAAATTGCGTTTTTTAAACGAAATTTACATTTCTGTGTAATAAATTATTGTTATGTAAAATTCAGAAAAATTGAACGAGAATGAGTCTATTGGCAGAAAATTCATAATATACATTCTACTTATCACGTAAATATCTCTAATATAAGGTATTTTAATACAAATTGTTGAGCCTTTTCGAAAAAAAAACAATTTTTTCCACTTAAAGAGTAGTTTCTGTTGGAGAGATTTTTATCAAAATCCTCATGTCACATCTTTGAAAGATATTATACTTAAATAGCAAGTTTAGATTTTACCGACTTAACGTTTTTTAATTATCGTGTTCACAGATATAGCGATACGCACAGACGCGGACATTTTACTGAAAATAGCTTTTACTTAGGTACTATGTAGGTACATAGCGTATAGAGAAGGTATTGTATTGAACCCAAATATTCGATACCGAGATTTCACCGGTAATACATGTTTTGGTACCCCCTGAATTAAAAAAAAGGCATTTTTAGAAAGAAGTCAGTGTGCGTTTGCCTATGAGCAGCATAGCTCATAAATGAAAGTCAACTTAACATTTAATTCCAGTATCTTCCAGGAATTCGACAGAGAGATTTTCAAAAAAATACCCCCAACTACCCTTTATAAGAAAAAGAAAAAGAAATTGAAATTTGTTATTTCCTCAAAAATGGCTCTAAAATTTTGGTTAACATTTCTTATATTTAAGACATGACAAATAAAATTTACATGACAAATAAAATGTATATTTTGAATTTCCTAGGAATAACCTCTGAAGACCGCTTTATTCTGGATAATTTTTTTTGAATATTACTTATATGATAAACCTTAGGCAATAAGACTAAAACGTATTACACAAACAATTTAGATCTAATTAAAACAATAATTTATTTCATATACATGTTTTTCTTGAAGTTTACCGTTTTCGAGATATTCCTAGTTATTGGTTTCAGTTTTGATATACTTATGCTTTTCTCATACAGGAACCTGTTAACTCCTGGCCACGCAAAGAAACGGAATTCAATCCCATAGCAACCAAATATGACTGTCAGTTTAGCCTAGTGTATCCCATTATTTCTCTTCTACTTATAAGGAACTAAGTAATAAGACCGTTTATGCTAATGTTTATCTCGGTTATCATGATGTAAATAGAATAATAAGCTTATTAACAATAATTTGTTACAGAGCCGTATAGAAAGTCATGTGAATGCCACACATCAGATATTTTTGTATACGGGGGACCCTAAAAAGCGCATTTCTGGTGAAATCTTGGTAATAAATTTTGGGTGGAATGCAATACATTGTCTATACACTATAGAGAAATAGTTTTAGCGAGTTTGGCTGACACTTTAGATTTGCTGAAAGAATTATATGTAATATAGGAGAGGCTATATTAATAATCTGATAGATTTGGGCTCATTATTCATAGTATATTTTAGATTGTAGGCGTCGAATTCTATGTTACGCTGAATCTTTTATATATAGTTAAAACAAATTGTGCATTGTAAATGTCTTATTTTTCAAAATTGCTATATGAACTCCAAAATAATACGTACCCGAGGGAAACGTATTATTTTGGGCCCATTATTCACAGTACTTTTTAGATTGTAGGCGTCGAATTTTATGTTACGCTGAATCTTGTACATATAGTTAAAACAATTTATGCACTCTCAGTGTATTACTTTTCAAAATTGCAATATGAACTCCGAAATAATTCGTTTCCAAGTGAAAGCAAATATTTTATCCTAATAGTTAACAAGGACGAAGGGGAGTCGAAAACAAATGAAAGAGTATCTTGCATTTATCTTCAATGTGGCCAATAGAAGAATATCTTGTGTTCCATTCACGTAACTTTCTCTAGCTGTTCCATATATAAACTATTCTTACAAAAGATTATTCTTTTACCCTCAGCTTACTAATCGAGATAAAAATTATCAGATTTTTTCTAATTATTTGCTTCATTGTAAGTAGAAGGGAAATAAGAAAATATATTAAAGCGATAATCAAACGTTTTAAAAACTGGTCGCTATGTGAAACAATTGAGGTTTGGTTCGCATTGGTTAGCCTCACTTGAAAAAAAATACGTAGTTTAAAACTGAAAATAATAACAAGAAATATCCCAAAAGCGATCAACTCTGCATGGAAAATGTATATGACATAAATTATGTGTTTTAGCGAGATCTTCATTTTTTGTGTATTAAGCTTTGTCTATCTCTTACGGTTTAACCGTTATGCAAACTTCTGAAAAGTCATCCAGAATAAAGAGGTCTTCAGAGGCTATTCCCAGAAAATTCAGAACATACATTTTATTTTTGATGTAAATATCTCTAATATACGGTATTTTAATCAAAATTGTTACAGCGATTTTCAGAAAAACAGCATTTTCAAAAAATGTTTCCATGTAAAGTGTAGATTGTGGTAGGAGATTTTTTTGAAAATCTTCGTGTCGCATCCTTGAAGATACGGAACAAAAATATCAATTCAAAATCTTCTCGGGCTTCTAGCCAGGTAAAAACTTCGCTTGACACCAACGTTTCGAAGAAGTGCATCTTCCTCGTCTTCAGGGTGAACTGATGGTTTGAGCTTGATTGGATCTGATTGGTTCGCGTGATTATGGCCAGGCCATAATATCACGCGAACCAATCAGATGCTAGCTTCATCCCAGCTCTTATAAATACCAGTCTCCGCAAGCTCAAACCATCAGTTCACCCTGAAGACGAGGAAGATGCACTTCTTCGAAACGTTGGTGTCAAGCCAAGGTTTTACCTGGCTAGAAGCCCGAGAAGATTTTGAATTAACACGTCGCCAGGAAAGTTTCAGTTCTTATTTTAAAAATATCAAGTTTGGATTTTAATGACTTTTCGTTTTTGAGCTATGCTGTCCACAGACACATACACACGGATCTTTTTCTAAAAATGTTTTTTTCTGACTGAGGGGACCTCCTAGTATTTTACGGCATGTAAAAGAACCTCAAGCCTGATAGAGAGGCCTCTGAGTAAAAATTAAGCGGTCTTTCACGCCCAGTATAGAGTGGGACGCTGAGAACCGCAGTAGGTAAAGAGCGTCCATAAATAAAATGCCATTTCATTTTTTTATTTTCTCTATACTCACTATGTACATAGTGTATATAGAAGGTATTGCACTCCACCCAAAAATTCGATACCGAGATTTCACCGGATATATATGTTTTAGGGTCCCCCTTATCTAAAAAAAGCATTTTCGGAAAAAGGTCCGTGTGTGTGTGTGTGTGTGTGTGTCCGTGTGTCCGTGTGTCTGTCTGTGAACACGATAACTCAAAAACGAAAAGTAGGTAAAATACCAAACTTCGTATTTAAGTTTAGTATCTTCCAGGGATGCGACACGAAGATTTTGAGAAAAATCCCCCGACCCCCAACTACCCTTTACATGGAACTTTTTTCGAAAATTTTTATTTTCTCAAAAATGGCACCAACAATTTTGATTAAAATTTCGTATATTAAAGATATTTACCTGACAAATAAAATGTTTATCTTGAATTTTCTGGGAATAGCCTCTGAAGAGTGGTTTATTCTGGATGAATTTTACTGAATTTTTAATAAAAGCTAAACCGTAAGAGATGGACAAAAACTTGCTTCACAAAAAACGTAGAGCACATTAGGGCACACAATTTATGTTACATACATTTTTTTCGTGAAGTTCGTCGTTTTTGAGACATTCCTTATTTTTGGTTTCTGCTCTGAAGAACTTGTACTTTTCTCATACAGGAATTTGTCAACTGCTGTCCATACAAACAAAGGAACTTCATTGCCATAGCAACCAGCTGTTGATTATCACTTTAGCCTATGGCACTCCCTTATTTCGCTTCTACTTACAAGGAAGCAAGTAATATGGCTATGTTTGCTATTTTTTTTTACTGATTAGCACGAAGTAAATAGAAGTATAAGCCTTTTAAGAATAATTTGTTGCAGAGGTGTAGAGAAAGTCATTTGAATGGTACACATCAGATTTTTTCCAAGTATTTCTATTGAAATCTCCACACCGAAATTTTGAATGGAATACAAGCTATAGCTACTAACGTACATTGTATATAAATGCGTGCTAGAGAAATTAAAAAATCTGATGTGTGCCATTCACATGACTTTCTCTATATCCCTGCAACAAATTATTCTTAAAAAGCTGGTGCTTCTATTTACTTTATGCTAATGAGAAAAAATTAGCAGAAATGGTTTTATTACTTGCTTCCTTGTAAGTAGAAGCGAAATAAGGGAGTACCATAGGTTAAAGTGAAAGCCAAAAGCTGGTTGCTATCTCAATGAAGTTCCTTGTTGACAAGTTCCTGTATGAGAAAAGTATACGTTTTTCATAGCAGAAACCAAAAATAAGGAATGTCACAAAAACGACGAACTCCACGAAGAAATGTATATAACATAAATTGTGTATTTTAATGTGCTCTACATTTTTTGTACAGTAAGTTTTTGTCCATCAGTTATTCAAAATTTAGTAAAATTCATCCAGAATAAACTACTCTTCAGAGGCTATTCCCAGAAAACTCAAGATATACATTTTATTTTTCAGGTAAATATGTTTAATATACGAAATTTTAATCAAAATCGTTAGAGCCATTTTTGAGAAAATCAAAATTTTCGAAAAAAGTCCCATGTAAAGGGTAGTTGGGGGTGGGGGGATTTTTCTCAAAATCTTCGTGTCGCATCCCTGGAAATACTAAACTTAAATACCAAGTTTGGTACTTCACCGACTTTTCGTTTTTGAGTTATCGTGTTCACAGACACACGGGCACACGGACACACGGACACACGGACACACGGACACACGGACACACGAACACACACACACACACACACACGGACCTTTTTGTGAAAATGCTTTTATTGGTTACAGGGGACCCTAAAACATATATATCCGGTGAAATCTCGGTATCGAATTTTTGGGTGGAGTGCAATACATTCTCTATTCTCTATGTACATAGTGAGTATAGAGAAAGTAAAAAGAAGCAATCTTCTACCAGAATTAATAGCAAGAATATGAAAAATAATGCAATGTTATTTGCAGAACTAAAACTAATATTACACTAAGGAACATCATCGAACATTAATTGATACTAATGAACGACATTATTTGTAAGTATGCAAACATGTGATTGCACTGCATTAAAAGATTAAATTGATCAATTGTTTGCAAAGCTTAATTTGTCTGCATTGATCAACTATGTTGTGTGGTAGTTAGCAATTAGAATATTGATTTTAAATTGCAAATTTCCCAAAATGTGATTAGTAGGGTTTATTTGGGCTTGTTTACTTTCGCTTCGTTTGCTCATTGAGCAGAACGGGTGTCTAAAATTCTGATGTGTTCCATTCACATGATCCTCTCTACATGTTCTGCAAACAAACTATTCTTCTTTATCTACAGCATATATAATCGAGTTATCACTACCAGAATTTGTCTTATTACTTGCTTTCTTGTATGTAGAAGGGAAATAAGCGAGTACACAAGGCTAAACCAGTAGCCGAATCTTAAGCAGATTGATATTTCATCATTTAAGTCCTGTCACTTTGCATTCCCAATAAAACAAAAGAGGGATGATCCAAGTTTCAGAAAAGCTACGTAGTTTACAATTGAAACCAATAGGAAGAAATATATCGGAAACAGTTAAGTTTACAATCAAAACAATTTATTATTAACTATGTGTTTTATCTAGATATATATTTTTTGTGTTGTAATTCTTTGCGATTTCTTACGGTTTACCAGTTATGCAGGTTTCAGCAAAATTCATGCAGAATGGAGCTCTTCCAAAATATTCAAGATATACAGTTTATTTTTGATAAGATATTAAATACCTTTAATATGTGGTATTTTAATTAAATCATTAGATCCATTTTTGAGAAAAAAAAATCTCCATATTTGCTGTAAAGGGTAGTTTGAGTTAGAAGATTTTCTTGAAAGTAATAAAAAGAAAATAGGTATCTAATGGAAGTGACGATATACATTATAGTCTATCAGTGAAGTGCAATGTTCGAACTTGAGACAAGCTGAGACAACTGTACACACATATATATTTATATGTGTGTACAGGGTATTAATTGTCTATACCGAAATATTTTCACAGAATATGTAGATTACTTAAATAAGTAATTCGAGATAGGAAATTTATGGCCTGTTTATTGAAATTTCGAAGTAACGGCTATAGGTTTCTGAAGTGCCAGTACGCCATTGGCTAATTTATGAACCATTCGAGAGCCTAACGCGAAAAACGAAGGGACATATTATGGCCTACCTCTCTAGCGTAGTGGTTATGATACTGGTTTCAAGTGAAAGATAGTTTCCGAGTTCGGGTCTCGTTCACGTTTCGCAGCACTTCGTTTGGAATGAAAAAAATAATAATAAAAAATATGTATCTATGACAGGAACCGAACACATAACCTTTGCGAGAGCAGCTTCCCGCGTTATGCATTAAGCCACCAGAGCAGTTGAATAAGCGCCTCCAGAGTAGGCTACATAACTCAAGAACGTAGTTAATGAATGCTCAGTGTCGCACTGTCAAGTGATTAGTTCGAGATTTTACAGATTTTTGCGACATTAAATCTTGAAAATGCTAGTAACGAGTTGATAAAAATCGATATTTCTATACTCGGGGAGCAGTTTTAAAGAAAGTTTAAGCCATTATTTCAATCTGCTTTGCTTTAACACCGACGTATCAGCATCTGATACCCACACGTTTAACGTTATGCTGTGTTTTGCTTATCCGGGGACCATGCATTACCGATCTCAAATTACTTATATCAGTCACGTGCACAATCTCGCAAATTATTTCGGTGTAGTTAATTAACATTCTGTATATTACATTTTCTTGTAATCTATACAAGCTATCTTTATAACAATTTTACCACTTTTAAAATAACCTCTTCTAATTAAAAACAAATAGAAAGCATAGCTTAGGTTAATACTTGCTAATAATTTGTTGATATTTCGATAAATCAAAAACTTTGCAAAACTTTTCACACATTTTCTTCTTTATGTGCATTTTCTCCTAAATATTTAAAATAAGACATGTAAAATTACGTATATTCTATTTTTAATTTTTTAATACATGTTGCATTAGCACAAAAAATTGCAGCTCTAGTTTTCAATGTTTTTCTATACGTACCATATACATAGTGTATAGACGAAGTATTGTATTTCGTCCAGAAAGTATATACCGAAATTTCACCGTAAACAAATGTTTTTAACCCCCCAAATCCAAAAAAAAAAACTTTTTAGCAAAAGATCCGTTTGTGTGTGTATGTGTGTGTTTGTCAGTGTCTGTGTGCAACATAGCTCAAAAACGAAAAGTCCATTAAATCCCAAACTTGGTTCTTAAGTACATTATCTTCCAGGGATGCTACACAAAGACTTTCAAGAAAATATCCGCAATTCCAGCCTCCCTATAAATGAAAGAATTTAGAAAATTTGATTTTCTAAAAGCTGATTGCTATGTGATTGGAATTCGTTTATTTGCATGGTCAGGAGTTGAGAATTACACGCATAAGAAATTTTTAAAGTATTTCAAAACTGAATAACAGGAAATATCTCGGAAATGGCCAATTCTATGAAAAAAATGTATGACATAAATTGTGTGTTTTAACGAGATCAACATTTTTTGTACACGAAGTATATCTCTTACGGTTTACCAGTTATGTAAAAGTGATCCAGAATGAAGAGGTCTTCAGAAGTTAGTCCCAGAAAATTCAAGAAATAAAATAAAATTGTTAGAGCCTTTTAGAAAAAAATCAATACTTTCGAAAAATCTTCCATATAAAGGGTAATTTGGGGTGGGGATTTTCCTCAAAATGTTCGTTTCGCATTCTTGGGGGATAATAAGCTTATATACCAGGTTTGGTATTTTACCGACTTTTCGTTTTTGAATTATCGTGTTCAGACACACGGACCTTTCTCTAAAAAGCTGCTGCGTTCCATTCGTATGACTTTCTGTACATTGCTATAACAAATTATTTTAAAATGCTTGTTTTTCTATCTACTTTATGAAAATCGTAATAAACATTAGCATAAATTGCCTTAATTACTTTCTTCCTTGTAAGTAGAAGGAAAATAAGGGAATACACTAGGCTAAAATAACAGTCAACGCTTTTAAAAACTGTACTCGTGCGGTTGAATCCGTCTGTATGACTTTTGGTTTTTTGAGATATCATGTTCACAGACACACGGACACACACACAGAGAATAGCGGATGTATCTGGGAAGTTTGATCAAAAATGGTGAAAAATCAAACAATTAATTCTTTACACAATAAAGTGTATGAATTCTAATTTTCAGTAAATATACAGTTTTATCCATTTCACCGAAATGTAAGTCACATGCCTGTTTCTTTCCTTTCGCTTGTTCTTTTAGTATTGTTATATCTGCACTTGTTTATTTTGCTGTAACTGTCAATATTATCAGCTTTAACCATAACAAAATATGCTAGTAGCATTTAAGTGTCGGAATAAATGTGCAATGCATTACATTTCACGTATACTCGTCACGAGGTCGTAAAAGTATGATGGTATTTTTTGGCGCGATTGGAGGAAGGTTCTGGTGCGCTGGTCGCCTGGGTTTTGTCTTGGCGCGGATGAATTTAAGGGAGAAGAGGTGTTACTTGATCAGCTATATGCTCGTAATCGGCTTACCTTCCCCGTGATTGTAACTCTGGCACCCCCCACCCCACCTAGGTTTTTTGGCAGTGTTTAACGCCCGCTTTACTACTTGTGGCACCGCAGGTGAAGACACTGGTGATACATGAAATGAAGGTGGAGCACCGGTGAAATGCGATGGCAGGAAAACCCTGCGCCGCTTTTTCCACCACAAATCTCACATGCGGTCACTTGGGATCGAACCCCGAGGTGAGAGGCGAGTGGTCTAACCACGCTGCCACGCGACGGCCGGTGCCTAGGGGTTAGAAGCCTGTCGGGGAGCCTACGGCACGAAACCATAGAATGGAGGACCTGTTACGAGGATTCGGATGATATGAAATGAAATGTAAACGAAATTGATGATTGGAAAGGTGATGATTTAGCAATTGGTGGAATGAGTGGAGGGAGAAACAGGAGGACCCAGAGAAAGCCTGCCCAGACGCTTCTTCGTCCACCACGAATCCCACATGCGGGCGTTTAGGATGGAACCCGGGCCACCTAGATCAGAGGCGAGCGGTCTAACCACTCAACCACGGCGCCACCTCAGCTGTATCTACGGGAACTCTATGGATAAGAGAGAAAGTTGCCCAGGATCGTTTATTTCCTCTACCTTATTTCTGCCCCAGATGCTAAGAATGACAAGCACATGAACATAAGTGAAGGTATATTAATAACGGACAAAAGGTGGTTCCTTGCGCAGAGAGCAATTTTCCAAAACATATCCCTTGAGTGCGCACCACTGCGACTATATAATATGATATTCCTTTTCTGAAGAAAGGGGCTTAACGCGGGGCGGTGCCTCGCAGCATGTAATCTCTATAACGTCACTCCCACCACAATATTTCTGCTCCATCTGGATTATCTCCTCTATACAATTCACGCACTTTAAAGGTTCCAACTCAATATTCGTGAAGCTCTTGAAGAACCATGCCTAGTTTACGCTAAATTATAACGGTTGACAACTATTTATTTACAGCTGATACACTACCAAGGCGGCGTCGTGGGTGAGTGGTTAGACCGCTCCTGTCTCAACGATCGTAGAGTTGATCGTTTTTTATTTTCTCTAGCCGAATATGTATGAATGAATGAATGAATGAATAAGTGTATTTATTATTATAGCAATATCATACATAGAATTTCAACAGTCGCACGGGTCCACAGACCGTACGTGCTTTTGTAATACACATTACAAGCAATATTAAAACAACAACCACAACAAAGAATTAAAAGAGTAAACACGAAAATAAAAAGACAAAGGAAATATACAGTCAAAAGCAATATTTAACAGCAATAAAAATTAAGAGTGAATCCGAAATAATGCACATAGGGATAGAGAAGATATTGCAATGCACCCAAAAATTAGATACCGAGATTTCACCCGAAATATATGTCTTGAGCTCCTCTGAGTCCGAAAAAAAGCATTTTTAAAAAAAGGTCCGTCAGTGTGTGTGTGTGTCTGTCTGTCTGTGTGTGTGTCTGTGGACAGCATAGCCCCAAAACAAAAAGACAGTTAAATACCAAACTTGGTATTTAACTTTAGTATCTTCCAAGGATACGACACGAAGATTTTCAAAAAAATCCCCCCACCACAAACTACCCTTTACATGGTAAACATTTCGAAAATTTTTATTTTCTTAAAAATGGCTCTAACGATTTTGATTAAAATCCCGTATATTAAACCATTTATGTCCGAAATAAAATGTATATCTCGAATTTTTTGGGAATAGCCTCTGAAGACCTCTTTATTCTGGATGAATTTTGCTGAATTTTGCTTAACTGCTAAACCGTAAGAGATAGAAAAAAACGTACTACACAAAAAATGTACCTCATGACAAAACACACAATTTTTGTCCTTTACGTTTTTGTTGTGGAGGTAACCGTTTTCGAGACATTCCTTATTATTGGTTTCAATTGTGAAGTACTTTGTGAACTTTTCTTACATAGGAAGTGTCTGTTTTTCTTTTGTTCTACTCCTGGTCAGGCAAAGAAGGGATTTGCGATGACAATCGAATAACATAGTTTTTAAAATATTTCACAATCACTTTAGTATAGTGCATTCCCTTATTCCCTTCTACTTATAAGGAACTAAGTAATAACATTCTGCTAACATGTATCTTGATTAGCATTGTGTACAAAGAAGAACAATCTTTTGTTGGAGTTTTGTAGAGCAGCTAGAGAAAGTCATGTGAGTGTAACACATCAGATTTTTAGATATTCGTTATTATTACTTTCAATTGTAAACTAGATATCATTTCTAAAACGGAGCCATGCAAAACGAAACGAATCTCAATTGTTTCACATAGTGACCAATTTTTAAAAGATTTGTTTATCGCTTGAACCTAATGTACTCCCTTATTTTCCTTCTGCTTGCAAGGAAGCAAATAATAAGATCAATTTCTAATGTTTATTAGATTAGTTTGACGTACATAAAAGAATATTTTGTAAGAAAAATGTAATTGGAACGGCTAGAGAAGAGTTATGTGAATGGAACACATTAGATATTTTTGATAGTGTTTAACGCCTGCTTTTACTTCTATGGCACCACAGGCGAAGACATGATGATACATGGATTGGTGTGTGGGATTCGTGGTGGACGAAGTGGCGTCTGGGCGGGTTTTCTCCGGGTCCTCTGGTTTCCCCCGTCACTCATTCCATCAACAGGTAACAGGTTCTCCATTCTGTGGTTTCGTGAAGTAAGCTCGCCGGGCTAAGTCCTAGTCAGTCCCACAATTACGAGTTCAGGTATGCCGATAACAAAACGAAACGTAACATTACCAAGTGTTACTCCTCTTCAAATTAGTCACCAGCATTATACGCAACCCGTTACCAACGACATGGAAGTCGTAGTAGATACCTTTAACAGTGTTAGTTTGAATGGGGCGGTTTGTTGTTTAATGAACTAGTTCTGTCACGAAGAGTTCCTTCATTTTCTGAATCAAGTCAAAGTTACAAGGGCCAGAGTCCAGGCAGTATGGTGGATGGTACAGCACTTCCCAGCCCCAACAGCCGAACACATCAGTCACAGTTTGCGGTATGTCCGGCTCAGCAGTGTCGTACAAATTGATGGGTGAGTTCTGCAGAAAGTGTCCGCATCTTAGTCAACGCTAGTTACGCGTCATGGTTAGACCACTTCCCTCTCAATAGGGCGGCCTGGGTCCGATCCAAAGCGACCGCATGTGGGATTTGTGGCGGACAAAGTGGCTCAGGGCGGGTTTTTTCCGGGTTCTTTCGGTTTCCCAGGTCAATGCATTCCACCGGTGCTCCATCTTCCTTCCATGTATCATTAGTGTCGCCTGCTGCCATAGAAGTAAAAGCAGGCGTTAAACACTATAAAAAATATCTAATGTGTTCCATTCCTATAACTCTATCTATCTGTTCCAAACAAATGTTTCTTATAAAAAATTATTATTTTATCTACGTCATACTAATCTAATAAATATTAGCAGAATTCGTATTTATTACTGGCTTCCTTGCAAGCAGAAGGGAAATAAGGGAATATATTACGCTAAAGCGATAGGCAAGTCTTTTAAAAGTTGGTCGCTATGTGAAACAACTGAGGTTCGTTTCGCTTTGTATGGCTCGGTTTGAGAAAAGTTAATTAGTTTGTAATTGAAACTAATAACAATGAATATCTCAAAAACTATCAACGATATGAGAAAAATCTACTTAACATAAATTGTGTTTTGGCAAGATCTACATTTTTTGTAACGTTAGTTTTTGTCTATCTCCCAAGTCTTAACAGGTACAAAAAATTCTGCAAAATTAAACTAAAATAAAAAGCTCTTCAGAGACTATTAAAGAAAACAAAATATACATTATATTTGTGATGTAAATATCTTCTTGGTATACGGTATTTTAATCAAAATCGTTAGAAACATTTTTGAAGAACTCAAAATTTTCGAAAAATGTTTCATCTAAAGGGTACTCGGGATGGAAGAATTTTGTAGAAAATCTTCATGTAGCATCCTTGGAAGATACTAAACTTAAATACCAAGTTTGGTATTAACCGACTTTTCGTTTTTCAGCTATGTTATTCAAAGTCACACACAAGGGCATGTTTCTAAAAATCTGTTGTGTTCCATTTAAATGACTTTCTCTACATCTCTGCAAAAAATGATTGTTAAAAATCTTATTCTTTTATTTACTTCATGCTAATCGAGAAAAAATTAGCAGAAATTGCTTCCTTGTAAGTGGAAGCGAAATAAGGAAGTACCATAGGTTAAAGCGATAGTCTAAAGCTAGTTGCTATGCGACTGAAGTTCCTTAGTTTGTATGGACAAGAATTGACATATTCCCGTATGAGAAAAGTATAAGTGTTTAAAGCTAAATCCAATAACAAGGAATTCTCAAAGACGATCACCTCCACGAAAAAAAAATGTATATAACATAAAGTGTGTGTTTTAACGAGCTCTACATTTTCTGTTAAGTTAGCTTTTGTCTGTCTCAGCTATGTAAAATTCCGTAAAATTCATTCAGAATAAACAAGGCTATTCCCAGAAAATTTAAGATATACATTATATTTTTCGGGTCAATATCTAACCTTGATTTAAGTTTAGTATCTTCCAAGGATGCGACACGAAGATTTTGAAGAAATATCCCTGCACCCCTACTACTGTTTACATGAAAAAGTTTTCAAAAATATTGATTTTCTCAAAATGACTCTAACGATTTTGATTAAAACATCGTATATTAAGTATATTTACCCGACAAATAAAATGTATATCTTGAATTTTTTAGGAATAACCCCTGAAGACTACTTTGTTCTGGATGAATTTAACAGAATTTTGTATAACTGGTAAACCGTAAGAGATAGACAAAAGCTAATCTAACAGAAAATGTAGAGCTCCTTAAAACGTATAATTTACGTTATGTGCACTTTTTTTCGTGGAGTTGATCGTTTTTGAGATATTCCTTCATACTGGTTTCATTTTTAAAATAGGTATGCTTTTCTCACATAGGAATTTGTCAACTCCTGTCCATACAAACAAAAGAGCTTCTGTCACATTTTAACTCTCACTTTAACCTATGGTACTCCTTTATTTCGCTTCTACTTAAAGGATGCAAGTAATTAAATATTTCTGATATTTTTTTCTTGATTAACATGAAGTAAATAGAAGCATAAGCTTTGTAACAATAATTTGTTGCAGAGATGTAGAGAAAGTCATGTGAATTGAACACTTCAGATTTTTTTCGCGTTTGGTTTATATCCACACTTGAGGTGTGTGTAAGAAATAAATTTCAGTTATACAAAGGGCGGAGGGGAGCACACAGTGTTATACTAACGATAAGGTTCCTCTAAAGCAGACTGTCAGGAGTATTAATACTGTTCATTTTTTGGGAGAAAGAAGCGGCGACACCTTCTGCAATGGGGCTAAGAGATGCTGTACCATACACATACTCCACGTATTTAAGTCACTGTACTTTGACTTGATTCTGAAGAAGGAACCACTTCATAGCAGGCGCTTCAGAATTGTTCCAGAAATTCGTCAGGCGGTAGACCGCTCCATTCGAACTATCAATACAACAGGCGCTGCTAAAGGTATTCTAAGACTTCCACATCTCTAGCAACGGGTGGTAGAGCACAAAACATTGTAAGAAGTGCTCTTTAGTATCATTTGTAAATGATTAGTTATTACTGTAAAGATTCTTGTGTATACTGTCACTCTGAGGTAAGAAACCGCCCTGAGTTTTCATCGATTAATTATAAATGCATCTTTTTACTTTCTCTGCATGTACCATGTGCTTAGAGTATCGAGAGAGCATTGTAGTGCACCGGAAATACACGTTTTAGGGTCCCCTGTATCAACAAAGCATTATTAGAAAAAGGTCCATGTTTTTATTTATTTTTTTTTTTTTTTGGGTAGTGTTTAACGCCCGCTTTAACTATTTATGTCACCGCAGGTGGTGACACTGATGATACATGAATGAAGATGGAGTACAGGTGGAATGCCATGGCGGGGGAAATAGAGAATCCGGAGAAAACCCGCCCCAGCGCCGCTTTGTCCACCACAAATCTCACATGCGGTCGCTTGGGTCTAGGTGAGAGGCGAGTGGTCTAGCCGGCCGGTGTGTGTTTGTCTGTGTGTTTATGTGTCCGCGTGTCTGAGAACATGATAACTCAAAAACGAAAAGTCAGTAAAATACCAAACTTGGTATTTAAGTTTAAAATCTTTCAAGGATCGATATGAAAAATTTTAGAAAACTTCCCCCCACCAGTCTAAAGTACCTTTTACTTTGAAAAAGTTTCGAAAATCTTGATTTTCTCAAAAATTATTATTAAAATAGCGTGTATTAAAGATACTTATACGGCAAATAAAACATATACCTTGAATTTTCTGGCAATTGCCTCAAAAGACCTCTTTTTCTGGATGAATTTTACTGAAATTTGAGTAACTGGTAAATCGTAAGAGATAAACAAAAACTTACTACACAAAAAATGTGTCATTAAAACACACCATTTATGTCATATACGGTTTTTTCATAGAATTAACCATTTTTGAGATGTGAGATTTTAAACACTTAACTTTTCTCACACGGAAAGTTGTAAACTCCTGGCCATGCACAGAAACGGATTTCATCAACATGATAACCAGCGTTTAAAAGATTTGACCATCGCTTTAATCTAGTGCATTCTCTTATTTTTCTTCTACTTACAAGGAAGCAAGTAATAAGAACAATTTCTGCCAATGTTTATCTCGATTATCATAAAGTAGATAGAAGACAATGCTTTTTAACAATAATTGTTAAAGCGATGTGAATGGAAAACATCAGAGTTTTTTTTTCCTTTACATTTCCGAGCGAGATGGCGCGATAACCTGCGAGACTTCATTATGGAAGTCGTGGATTGCTTCCCGTGGCCAGTTTTTCTAATCCTTAGATTTTAGGGGGTTTCTATGAATCGCCAGATGAATGCTGCGAAGCCCTATTACATCTCCCGAATTTCCTGTCCAAAGTCTTTTGTTCCCATCACTTCTTAGTCATCTATTTCAGGAATGAGGGTCCAGGTAATGGTGTTCGGTAAGTTGTGGCTGAGCGGTGTGTTGCCCACTGAAGAGGCTTATTCCAGGTGTCGTTGCGGGTTCCGTCTATCGGGACCCGTCTTTGGGATTGGTACCATTTGGGGAATTCTCGGAGGCTGGGAGCTTATGGGTTGGGCCAGGGCGGCATCGGCGAGATTCAAAATGGAATGTTTGGGACCTCGTTCATGCTTGTGCCCGCCGTCCTCCGGATCTCACCGCCCTTCAGTCTCTCCCTTATCCGTCCTTCCCTGCGGCCATGTTAGTCACAAGGGCGTATCTGCATGTCCTGTTCAAGTGACTAGGGGCTCTGAACTAAGTCAAATTATTTTTTACAATATCAGAAACGAATGTGTAAAATTGAATGTCTTTCCCTACTCCTATAATGAATTACACAAAAATTATGAAATTTAAAAAACCTGATGTATTCAATTTACTTCGCTTTCTCAACCTATTCCTTAACACACTATTCTTAATAAAGTTTATTCTTCATACTAATTAAGATAAACATAACAGAAATGGTCTTATTGCATGCTTCCTTATAAGTAGATTGGAAAAAAAGGAATACGCTAAACTAAAGTAATAGTTAAGCGTTTGAAAAATTGTTGCTATTGTGAAACAATTGAAATTCAACTCTCTTTGCATTACTAGAAGCAAACATATATACATATAATATGAAACCAATAGCAGCTTCCGTTTGAGAAAAATATAAGTATTGCATAATTGAAACTAATAACAAGGCATAGCTCGGAAATGATTAACTCTACAAAAAATATAGGTGTATGGCATCAACACCCTCTAGATACTGGAAGGCCTAACAACTGCCTTTACCGTTTCCAGTGACGTCATTACCTGGAGGCGAACATCATTTTGCGAAGTTCGTTTGAAGGATTGTTAAGAGTATTGTTTTAGCGTTCTTGCTAATTGTATGTGATTATTGCAGTGCATTATTTAGTGTAATAATAGTGCTTAAGGGTTGTGAGCCGAACTGCAAGGGAAATTATGATCTGACAGTAAAAATGTGTTCAAGTTTCCGAAACTAGAGGCTATGCAACAGAAATGATTGCATGCCATTCCAAGGGAAAGCTATGAAGTTGTGAATTATTCTGTGGTAATATTAATTACAACATATTTAACATATTAATTCTTAGAAATGCAAGAATTTTGCAAATAGTAATAAGTGAATACGAATCCATATTATAATATATAAACCTAACCTGCTGCCTTTAGAAAACCATTGCAAATTAATATTGCTATTCACATGTCTGCAGTTATAAATAACAATAAAATGTGGCTATTGTTAATAATAATAATAATTACAGTGTTTAGAGTAATAAAATTAGCGGAAGCTTCTGTATTTAGTTCAGGAAGTCATTGGTAGTGTAATGCTAAAAAAACCTTAGATGCAGTTGCAATTGATATTCAGTATCACTTTAGAATTCTAGATTAAAAGCAAAGTATAACAATACCGAGCAGTAATTATACCTAACCTGTTCAGATTTATCAATTGAGTCCATTGGGGAGGTAATGCTACCATAACCTTAGCTCCACTACATAACCTTAAATATTCAGCAAGCCGTAAGGAAAGTAATTATACCTTAATCTTACTGCAGTGTAGGCAATAATAAAATCTAAAGTAGATTTAGTAAGCCATTAGGAAAGTAATTTAAAAAAAAACTAACATGTTAAATTTAACCAATCACTGAAGATATTAAGCTACCATAACCTTAGAAAAACCTGTAGGTGATGATAAACCCTAACCTGTTAGTTTTAGCAAGCTATAAGGGAAATAATTTTACAAAAAAAAAATTAACATGTGGAATTTAGAAACTCACCACGGCTATTAAGCTGCCATAACCTTAGAAAACCTGATGATAAAACCTAACCTGTTAGATTTAGCAACCATTAGGGAATTAATTTTGCAAGAAAAAAAGACAATATGTTGAATTTAGCAAATCACTGAGGCTATTAAGCTACCTCACAATCTTAGAAAAACCTGTAGGTGATGATAAAGCTTAACTTGTTAAATTTAGTAAGCCATAAAGGAATTTGTTTCACTTTAAGGGAACTGAGTAGATGATCAAATCTGGCAGTTTTTGTTTTTGGCATAAATAAAGTCTCTATTCTTTCCTAAGTTATAAAATATATAGCTTTAATGTGTTTTGCTACATATAAGTTGTTAAAAAGAATATTTTATCTATCCAACTATCTTTCAAATCCAGCAGAGGCATGTCCCTGTCACTGAAAATCACATCTCTTTTGTGTGTGCTAATATTTCACTGCTCTAAATTTGTTTCTGTACATAGCCACTGTTGTTAAGTGCAGCATTCTTTTTCCTTTGTTTCTCCACATGGGTTTACATTGAAGAAAGTTTCCTTGTTAACTAGGTTAGAATTTCTGAGCATAAAAGAATACATACATTCATACTAAAAATCCCCCAAATCCTCTTTCCAAACATTTTTTTCTCTCCGTTCTCCCACAGGAGGTATTTTTATGTCGGTATAATGTTTTAGGTTTTTCTAAGGAATATGAATGACGGATTTGGCATAAATACATAGTTTTAAGTATGCAGGAACATGCAGACATGCATTAAGCTTTATGGACATAGATTAATGATAAAACATTCGCAAACAAAAAAGATATCAAAGTAAATAAATTAATTTTAAATAAGTTTTTTTACCGCATGCATAATGCTTTTAAAGGCCATTTTGTATAGGCTTTCGCTTATTAAATGTTATTGTAATTTTAAGTATGAGATAAATGCAACCACTTTAAACTTATATGGGATCCTGTTTAACTGCTTTTCTTGTTCCTTTTCCTTTTTTATTTATTAAATTTAACTAGCCAAAATCGCCGGCGTTGTTCATGGTTTGACGATTTATACCTACAGCATAGTTTTAAGTTGCACTTGCCTAAAGGTAGGTATACTATTATTGAACAACTATTCCATCTTTAAATCTATGATCACAGATCTTTAGGAAATATGTAGGTCTATTTTGGTCTCTAGTGTTCAATAAAATACACTCGTTATATTAAAACAGCAGAATGTGTAGAGAAATCCCTGTGAACGTAACATGGAACGAATATCTAATTCTAAGCTAGACAGAAGCTAAGGACCAATTCTGTTGAACGAGTGTAAATTGATACCTCGATTAACGCGAAGAATAAGATCTTGCTTTAGTGTGTTGGAAAAACGTGTAGAGAAAGTCCTGTGAATGTAATATTGAACGGACTGTCGAATTGTAAGCTAGACAGTAACTAAGGTTTAACTCTGTTGGAATTTTGTAAATGGATATCTCAATTAGTATGAAGAATAATCCTTATCATCAAAGTCGTTAGAGAATGTGTAGAGAAAGCTTTGTGAATGTAACATCAAACGGAATATGGAGTTTTAATCTAGAATAACTAAGAGTTAAATCTGTTCGAATTGTGTATGAAGAATAAACCCGTGCTATCATAGTATGCTGGACAATGTGCAGAGACAGTCATGTGAGTGAAATAATGAACGGAATATGAATTATAAGCTAGACAGCATTTTTCACCTTGTGTAAAAAATTATCTGTGCCAAGTTTGGTCGAAATCGGAACATTGTAGAATTCTATTATAAATACATAACATAACATTACTTGCATATACATCATACACAATACATACATCCATACACTGACTTCTATATAGTAAGATGTGCAAAATATTATTAGTTCATGTGTTTTGCACACACAAACCAGATGATGGAGATGATGGACATGATTGACGGACTGCATGTCAATGCTAAGCAAACGATCGCCTCTTGTACGTGATGTCACAGTGGTGTTGTGAGGCCTTACCTATCTAGGAGGTATTGATGGCATACGTTATGTGTTTTAACGAGATCTGCATTTTCTTTGTGGTAAGTTTTTGTCTATCTCTTACGGTTGACCAGCTATGCAAAAGTCATTCAGAATGCAGAGGTCTTCAGAGGATATTCCCAAAAAAAATTCAAGATGTACATTTTGTTTTTCAAATAAAATTTAAAAATTTTGGAATTTTAATCAGTCGTTAGTCATTTTTGAGAAAACAACATTTTCGAAAAATGTTCCATGTAAAGGATACTTGGGAATGGGAGGATTTTCTTGAAGATACTGAACTTAAATACCAAGTTTGGTATTTAACCGATGTTTTGTTTTGAGCCATGCTGACCACAATCACACACACACACACACACACACACACACAAACATTCACATCTGGTATTCCTCCAAACATTTTTTTGTGTTCAGGGGGTCTCAAAACGTGTATGTCCAGTGAAATATCAGTATCAAAATTTTAGGTGGAATGGAATACCATCTCTACACATGTAATACGTACTGAATAGAGATAGCAAAAAGGAAACAAATTAAGAAAAGATGAGGGGTTATTGGCAAGGAAGAGAAATTAAGGTGGTGAATAGATTTGATTTTCAGTAGCAGTGTTTGGAGTGAGTAAAAGAGAATTTAATAGCTTAAGGTAAAATTACACTACAAACTATCACGGCATGCTTAAACAAATTACCAGGAATGCAAATAAAATTGCTAGAAACAGTTTACATGGACATAGTGGAGGCAAAAATAATCTATGGAGTAAAGATATGAGGATTTGAAGGAAGGGACATAAATATGGATATGCTCCATAGAAAATGTTTAAACAAATCCTGGGTTTTACAAGAGTTTCGCCAAATTGATTAACACAAGCAGAATAAGAAAGATTGGGAACACAAAGAAAATTGTGTAAAGAGTACTAAAATATTGGGCGAGAATTAGAAAATTAGACGAACAGAAAGTTGTACATTAGTGTTGGGTAGTGCAGAGAATGTTAAATCTAAAAGATTAGTAGATAAATAAGATATTATGTTGAAAATTGGTTTTGGGCATAGTGAAGAGCTAGGCAATCACTACAAAGAAATCGAAAAGCTCTTTAGCGATGTATAGAAATATTAAAGTGGTCAGAAACAGAGAATACTGCATTGATATATGTGATAAAGTGGCCAGAGAAGGCCTTGCATGAGTTACAACAGGGGTGGTGAAATTGAGGGGTTTGAGAAGAGGGAGCGATTTGGAGAAATTCCCTCTGTGTTACCTGAAGGATAAAGAATGACATATAGTTTTAAAACATGAAGAAACTAGAATGCCTAGGACCAGCATAAGTAAAAATGTATGGGCAACGTTACAAAAGAAACTCAAGCCATAAAATTAATGAATGTAAAATCTAGATTAAATTTAATCGAAAATGTTTGATACAGTAATGGTTGAGGAAAATTAGTCAGTAGGAGGATGGTGAAAATTGAACGATAGTAAGTAGTATGTTATAGATTTAAAATATAAGTAGGGCCCAACAACTCGACAACCTCAGAATTTGAATCTGTTGGACCCCTAAGATACACAGCAACTCAGTGTAACAATAAATAGGTAAAGAAATGTATACTAATCTGTGAAACTTGTGGAAATAAACTCTACGGGTATTATTATAATAAATTACAGTTTCTACTATGTATACTCGTGGTATAGGTATAAGACCAACGGAAACACCTCGCGCACAGCGATCTATACAGAACTATTGTGGCTAGCACCATCCCGAAGGAAAGAATAACGCAAAAGAACTACAGGAGGCCGCATGCCACAGAGACGTGCGATTTTCAGGCTACGAGGTTGATCAACGATCCGTTGACCAGGCAGCCCTCTAGTTTCATTAGAAGTACTCTTTACTTGAACCAAGCATGCGCACATCTGAAACCTGGGAAGGAAATCGAATGAAAGGAAATTATGGAAAGGAAATCTTGGTAGATGAGAAACCACTCCAGCGATCGATTACTGATCCCGAAATAAAGCATGAAGTTCCTATGGTTTAGAGCAGGTTTTCGTCGGGGATCGAATCCTAGACCTTTCGCGGTGCCATCTCCCTCGTTGCTATTTAGAGTAATTAGGAAAACTATGGCATTCCACCAAAAAATTCCATTAGACATACCGCTGGAAATATATATATATAGAGGCTACCTTAGCCAAAACTACCCTTTACATGGTACATATTTCAAAATGTTTGATTTTCTCAAAAATGGCTCTAACGGTTTTAATTAGAATAATTTTCATAACAAATGTATAATATGTCTTGAATTATCTGTGAATAGCCTCTGCAGCCCTTTCCATTCTGAATAACTTGTGTGTAACCGTAAATCGTTAGAGAATTACATCTTACTACGCAAAAGATGCAAATCTCTTTACAGCACATAATGTTCGTTAAATTCTTCTTTTTTTTATTTCTTTTGTTTTTTGAGTTAATGTTTGCTAAATATTCTTTCTTATTGGTTGGAGTTTTAAAATATTTATACATTTCTCAAGTGCGAATCACCTATATTCTCTCTCTTTCTCTTCCTCTCTCTCTCCCTCTCTCTTTCTCTTGGTCACGCAAACAGAAAGCAGTTTCTAACACATCTACTTGTTCTTTCTTTTTTTCTCTCATTCTTTGTTTACCCTCCTCGTATGTAAGACTTATACACCCATGACTTACAAGTCAGTGTCTGGAGTTAGATGCTGAGGAGCAGAGACAGAGAGAATCAGGATGGGTGATCAGTCCGGTGCCTGGTATGAAAGTGAGAAAGTGGATGATATGAGATAAAGGTGAAATGGAAGACAAGATAGATGATTATGGAGAAAATGATGGAAAGTATCGCGGGAGAAACCTTGGAATCGCAGAAAACATGCCCAGACGCTGCTTCCTCCACCACAAAATCCCATGGGACAGGTATCCTGGAATTCGAATCCGGTCCATCTGGGTGAGAGTTGAACGGTCTAATCACTGACCGCTCGCCATCGCGTTGTCCTATATCCGCTTGTAAAATACATAATTAATCCTTAAGGTCTATTGTATTTCTTTAATTCTCTTGTACCTACTAACAAGGAAAAACCCAATAAGATAACTTCTGCAAATGGTTGGTACAATTGAGTGCAACACTTCAGATTTTTACTTTCTCTTGCACGTATGTCTAATATACTTAGTATATAAAGAAGATACCTATTGTATTCCACCAAAAATTCGATACTGAGATTTCACCAGAAATGCATATTTTAGGCTTCTCTGAAACAAAAAACATAAAAACATTTTAAAACAAACTTCGCATGAGTGTGTTTGTGTGCGGTCACCATAACTCAAAAACGAAGAGTCGGCTAAGTAGCAAACTTAATATTTAAGCTCAGTATCTCCCAAGGTTGCGACACGAAGATTTTCACAAAAATCCCCAACCCCAGCTACACTTTACATGGGACATTTTTCGAAATTTTTGATTTTCTCAAAAATGGCTGTAACGATTTTGATTAAAATTAATCATAAAGGATAGCCAAAAGCTTACCACACAAAAAATGTAACTCTCTTTAAAATACACAATTTATGTCATTTAATTTTTTTCCTAGAGTTAACTGTTTCCGAGGTGCTCCTAGTTATTGATTTCAATTATAAGCTATTTAAAATTGTCTCCAAAATAGAGATCATATTTCGAATCATCTCTCTTTTTGCATTATTCCTAGCCGTGCAAAGTGAACCGAATTTCAATTATTTGATTTAGTGACCGGCGTTTTAGAAGATTTGACTGTCGCTTTAGCCTGAGTATTGCCTTATTTCCCTTCTACTTACAAGGAAATAATACAGTCATTTTTGCTAACGTTTATCTCGATTACTACGATATAGATTAACGAATAATCATTTATAAAAATAGCTTGTTTAGAGAAAGTCGTGTGAATGCAAATATCAGATATTTTATTGTTATGTTGATAACTGAATCTTCAGTTTCCTTTTTGTTTCTCGTTAGTGTCGGAAGTTGTAAAATATATGTAAATAGAATCACTATCTAAGTTCCTCCAAATTTTAGGATCCATGTAGTGATTAGTTACTTGCCGCAATATAACAGGTCAAAAAGCAACTATCTGATATCATCCTGGCGAGAAAAATACTATTCGAACAGACTGAATGAAACGTCTTTATTGCCTAGTATTAACAACAGTTGTTCATAAGCGGAGTAAAATACAGTTTCAGTGGTATCAAAACAAACACGCAATAATTACTTATCCAAAGAACTATTTTACATAAGCATTTCCAGGCGATTTCTGAGGTGGTTTCTCACGATATCCTTTCTATTATTTCACCTTTATTTCGCTCCCCTCTCTTCCTTTAGGTCTGATTGCAGGTTCGTAGTGCATGGCAGTGCGAATGAATGGCGCGGATGCATGCTCAGTGGAAAGATTACGCTTCGTAGACACTAGGTAGCTACCAGGTCGACGGGTCTTTGCACGCATTTTTACAAAAAGTTCAGTGTCTGTCTGTCTCTCTGTCCGTCCGTCCGTGTGTGTGTGTATATATATATGTATGTATGTGTGTGTGTGGTTGTGTTTGTATGTATGTATGTATGTATGTATGTATGTGGTTGTGTGTGTATGTATGTATGTATGTATGAAATGTATGTATGTATTGTATGTAATGTATGTATGTAATTGTATGTAATATATTGTATGTAATGTATGTATGTATGTATGTAATGTATGTATTGTATGTATGTATGTATGTATGTATGTATGTATGTATGTATTGTATGTATGTAATGTATTGTATGTATGTATGTATGTATTGTATGTATGTAATGTATTGTACGTATGTATGTATGTATGTAATGTATGTATGTATGTATGTGTTGTATGTATGTATGTATTGTACGTATGTATGTATGTATGTATGTATGTATGTATGTAATGTAATGTAATGTAATGTAATGTATGTATGTATGTATGTATTGTATGTATGTAATGTATTGTACGTATGTATGTAATGTAATGTATGTATGTATGTATTGTAATGTAATGTATTGTAATGTAATGTAATGTATGTATGTATGTATTGTAATGTAATGTAATGTATGTATGTATGTATTGTAATGTAATGTAATGTATTGTAATGTAATGTAATGTATGTATTGTAATGTATGTATTTATGTATGTATGTATGTATGTATTGTAATGTAATGTAATGAAATGTATGTATGTATGTATGTATGTATTGTAATGTAATGTAATGTAATGTATGTATGTATTGTAATGTAATGTATGTATGTATGTATGTATGTATTGTAATGTAATGTATGTATTGTAATGTAATGTAATGTATTGTATTGTATGTACGTACGTACGTACGTACGTACGTATGTATGTATGTATGTATGTATGTATGTATGTATGTATGTATGTATGTATGTATGTATGTATGTATGTATGTATGTATGTATGTATGTATGTATGTATGTATGTGGACAGCATAGCTCAAAACCGAAAACATTTAACTTTAGAATGAATGATGCATCCCATCACAAACTACCCTTTACATGGAAAATTTGGCTCTAACGATTTCGATTAAAATGTCGTGCATTAAAGCTGTTTATATGGCAATTAAAATGTGTATCCTAAATTTCTTCTTGGAGATAGCTAATGAAGTCTTCTTCATTCTGAATGTCTTTTCATAACTGGTAAACCGTAAGTGATTGACAAAAGTTTAATAAATGAAAATTTAGCTCTCGTTTAAACTTTCAATTTATGTAATATACATTTTTATAGAGCTAGCCTTTTCAGAGGTATTCCCTGTTATTGGTATCAGCTTTAAAATCTTTGTCAAAGGGGAATCACTTATCCATTTCATAACTCTTTTGTTTACCTCATGATAATCGTAGAGTGACAGCTTTTAAAATATTTGACCTAATACATTCCCTTATTTCCCTCCGACTTAAACTGAAAAACAAGAGAATTTTGGTAATGCTTATCTCGATTAGCACTATGTAGGCTGTAGTTTGTTGCAGAATAGGTAGCGAAAGGCATGCAATTTTTTTTAAATATAAGTAAATTGCTTTGTTTTAAGTAAGCTGCTTTTTATAAAACAATGTGTATATCATTATAAATATGTGGATAATTCAACTGTAGTATGATTTCTATAGGTGAAATTGCTATAAAAGAACAAACATTTCAATATCCATAATTTTATTAATGTTGATTTTCGAAGTGTGCTAATTTTCACATCATGCATGTTTAAATCTTCAAGGGTTCATAGAATTGATAAGTTTCAATAAGTTACGTTAAATAATAGCTGTTTTACCTGGACCATAGAAGACCTGTTGTTCCGGAGTAATTCCGTTGAGCAGTTGAGCCAGGATTCCGGCGTCGATGATCTTTCCTGGACTGCCACATAAACGAGACTCGTCCACTTGATCAGGTCTTGCAGGATCAGAAGCTCTGGCTGCAGCTTGGGCCAGCAGTTCCACAAATCGTTCCTGGACCTTGTCTCTTAAACAGAAAGTAATATATCAGTCACAATTTTCACAGCCGTGCCAAAACTGCTAGCCAGGAATGTTAATTTTCTTTGTTTTTAAGTTCATATTTTGATTAGATACAGATTAGGGATATAGCTATAGCTTGCATGTACCTTAGTCCATAGATTTTCTAATTACTGGCATTCATGTTTTTTTGCGATAAGAGAAAACCCAAGGAAACAAATCTTATTCAGATAGTGCAGCCTAACCTAGTTTCGAGCGCGGATATTCCAGATCCTTCGGATCATGAGGCAGACAGGCAACAGACCAGGGAGTAGCGTGACGCAATTTGCTGCTCCCATATTACGAATGAGTTAGGTGATTAGAGTTACCAAATAAGTGGGTGAAGCATCGGAAATAAAGTCAGATAAAGAAAACATACACATAGGTGTTGCTTCCGAGAAAACTAATGTGAAGACAGCAGCAGGCTAGTAACATTTTCATTGTGAAACTGTACATTCCCACTATCGCCTTCTCCTCAGACCCCTCGGTTCCCATGACCTTAGAATGTCAACAAACATGTGCTTAAAGTGCACTCGCAGTCGAGTACTAACAATAAACGGAATTACAAATGGACAGGCGCAAGCTTATTAGGAGGAATGTCCATCTTAAAAACTTATTTCCTTGCACACATTTGCATATCATAGAAAATAACAATATACTTTTTCTAAAATTTTTTAAAAAATCAAGCTTTTGGAACAGTATAAAAGTAATATTTTTTCTAAAATAATTTTTTATTGTTAAAAACAAATCTGATATGACAGATCCACTTGTAAACTCATTTACTGTACAATTTATATGTTAATGCGAATATTTAATAAAATGCATCGTGCGAAGCATTTTTGTTAGAACAATAAATTTAGATAGTAAAAGTATTATTTAAAGTATTAAACTGCAGCTTTGAAGCATGGCAAAAACCACTATTATTCTGTGCAATAATTAGTACATACCGGGGGCGTTCAATAAGTCGTTAGAAAAAGAAAAAAATTTTGGTAGATTCTTTTTTATTTTTTCTTATTTGTTATTAATTCCTTTTAACTCAACTTTTCTACAACTGTTTTCAGCCTTCCAAAATGTACGATTACGGAAGGCCTTCAATACAGACATCTATTTGCGATATGACCTCTTTGTTAGACGTGAATCCTTTTCCGCCTAGCCATTTTTTCAAGTTTGAAAATAAAATAAGATACTAGGGACCAAATATGGTGAATACGGTGGATGTTGTAGTAATTCGAACCTTAATTCTACAATTTTCGCCATCGAAACTGCGCAGGTGTACAACCTTGCACTGTCTTGATGAAAGAGCATCCTTTTCTTTGTCAGACGAGGGCGTTTTTTCTTAATTTCTCCCTTCAACCGGTGCAATAACGATGCATAATACTCTCCATTTATCGTTCTTCCTTTCTGCAAGTAATAAATGTAGATGATTCTGGGTGCATCCCAAAAAAACCGAGGTCATCACCTGGTCTGCTGATTTCACCACTTTGCCTTCTTCGGAGCCAGCTTTTAAAAACCCACTGTCTCGACTGTACTATGTTTCATCCTCAGTTATGTATCGACGCAGAAACTCGTCAGCACTGTGACGGAAAGTGCCAATCCAACTTTCAAATCGATCACACGATTGCATTTATTCTCCATTGAGAGCAAACGCGGCACCCATCTTGCCGAGACCTTTGTCAGACCTATTTCTGGTGAAAAATTGAGAACACTGTACTTTGTGATACGCCTGTGGCCACTCTTACTTCGCAAACTTTGATTCGTCGATCACTCCAAACCATATCCTTGAGGAAGTCATTTCTACTGGACGTCCGGAAATATTCATTTGTGGATGTACGGCCACGCTTAAATTTATATATCCATCTGTAAATTGTTGCAAACGCAAGAGCAGATATGCCATGAACTTTATCCAGCTCGGATTTTATCTCTTTTGATGTTAAGCGTTTTAAATAGAAGTGTTTAACCACCACGAGAAACTCGTTTTTGTCTTTTTTTTTTTTTTTTTTTCATCTTTCCAAAGAAGCACAAGATTGTTGATTCAGTCACCTATGGCAACGAAACCACGTGATGGATATAGTTGAAACTTTAACTGCCATCTAGTAAGAGTTGACGGCTGCTAGAAACAAACTTTTTTCGATGCTACGAGGTAATTTCTTGGATTTTCTGAGGACTTATTAAACGCCTCTAGTATTTCAACAACATATCTTAAATATTGCGCAAGTTCCAAATGGCATACATGAAATGAAATGTTATACCTACGAAGAAATCCAGCACTGTTTATGAACTCTGCCCAAAGTTCAGCACCTTCACCCTGAACACGTATCTTAGCGAATCCTTGTGGGGCGCCTTCACCGCCCAAACCCTCAATAATCCTGCATGTAGTGCTCTCTTGCGATCCGCTTTCAGGATAAACGGCTGGAGATGACAGAGCATCCAGACGCACCAGATACTCGAACCGCGGACTTCGACCTGGCTGTAAGCATAGAGCAAGTATATAAGTGCAAATACCAGCATCTTATTCCTAAGTTGCAGACTAACTTAACCCCTATTAGATGTGTTCCATTCACATGATTTTCTCTACACCTCTGTAGCAAATTATTGTTAAAAAGCTTATTCTTCCACCTACATAATGCTAAAATTGTCCTTATTACTTGGCTCCTTGTAAATAGAACTGGGGAAAATATAATGTGTTCCATTCACATGATGTCCTCAACCTATTCCGCAAACAAGCGCTTTACTCAAAATATTCAAATGTTATTTACATCATGCTAATCAACATCAACATAAACAGATTTACTCCTTTTACTAGCTCCTTGTAAGTAAAAGGGAAATAACAAAATGCACACGCTAAAGTGATAGCCAAACCCTTTAAAAGACGGTCGCTATGTGAAACAATTGAAATTTCAAACTCTTTGCTTTCCAGGAGTAAACAAACGAGAAATCACAAGAATGATGTCTTCCCCATTTCAGAATAGTTTAAGTAACTAAAATTGAAACTAATAATTCTGAATATCTCGAAAATGTTCTTAAGAAAAAGAAACATTACGATATAAGAAAGAAAATAAAACCAATAAGCAAACGAATATAAAAGAACGAGGAGAAAAGGAGACTACAATAATTAATAAGTGATTAAAGATATTAAAATGGAAATATATTAGAGTAAGCAATATTGTTAAAATTGTAAAAAACTATTTATTCCGAACATGAAAAGAAATTATTGTTGAATGGAAAAACCAGAGACTTAAGAACATTAGCTGCAAGATTTGTTTGGTAACGTGGGTCAGAAAGCTATTAGTAGAAAATGAATACAATAGAATTGTGGAAATTTTGTGTTCCGAGTTTGACAAAGGAGAAAAATTAAGCACTAATGACCAAGAGCACTTTACACCTGGTGGTAGCAAACTTTAGCCTAATGCTTTAGCTGCGGTGCCAAACTTATTTTGTGAGCTGAGACCGTTTTGGAAAAACCTTTGACAGGAAATTGTAACCAATAGAAATTAAAAAATATTTAACTTCGGACCTATTAGTGCCAGATCATAGAAAATAGATGGAGCTATAAGAAAGTTGTCTAGGCACGAGGGGAGGTTACGGTCACGAAAAAGAATCATAGAACTTGCTTAAGATTTATCAGTGGTGTTGAGTAGACATTTTGCATGTTGTAAAATAATTTTTAATTTCAGTGCTGCAATACAAAGCATGTGTCCATTTATATTAGAAAAGTGGGTGGTGGACAAAGAGTTCTTTATCCGAGTTCACATGAGAATTAGAACAGGGAATAGTTGGAAAATAGGGTAAATCTGGGTAAATTCACAAAGGTTTACTGTAAGAAACTTATTCAGTGTGGGGGAATATCATTAGTAAATGAGGAACGGAAGTCAGAGGGGACAAATATCTGATTATGTGTGAAAATAGATAAACTGATATTATCCGAAAAAAAGAGTATTTTTTTTCTTCACGCGTACCCTGAGAAAATCCCTAAAAGAGATCTTGATATTTACAATCCTTTGTATCCTTCCTATCCTGCCATAAAATGGTAAACCAAGCATAAACTTCCCGCCACAACGGTTAACTCTACAAAAAAAAATATATATGTATAACATAAATTGCGTTATTTTAATGAGATCTATGTTCTTTGGAAGTAAGTTTTTTGTATATCTCTTACGATTTGCCAGTTATACAAAAGTCATCCAGAATGGAGAGGTCCTCAGAGGCTATTTCTAGTAATTCCAACATATACATTTCGTTTGCCATAAAAATATCATTAAAATACCGTATTGGTATCATAATCATTAGAGCAATTTTTAATAAAATCAAAATTTTCGCACACAAACAGACACACGCTGACATTTTTCTGAAAAAGCTTGTTTTGGATTCAGAGAGTCTAAAAACATGTATTTCCGGTGGAATCTCGGTATCAAATTTTTAAGTGCCATACAATAACTTCTCTATGTACTATGGACGTGTAGAGAAATTAAAAATACGATGTGTTACTTATCAATCTACTCAGTAACAACTTACTATTTACTTCATTAGCAAACATTACTTTATTGCGTATTTCCGTGAATACATTAGACTAAAGCGACAATCAAATGTTTTAAGAACGGTCGTTAAGTGATGTCTTTGAAATTCCGTTCTGTTTGCATGATAACAAATATGAATAATGTCTTCCCATTTGAGAAAAGTATAACTATTGGAAAACTTAAACCAAAAACTAAAAATATCTCGGAAATGGTTAACTTCACAAAAATATGTGATTGACATAAATTGTGTTTATAACTAAATAAATATTTTTGTGTTGGAAAGTTTTGTTTGCTCTTTACGGCTTATCGGTTACACAAAAGTCATCTAGACTGAATATAAGAGCTTCCAAGTAATTCAAAGAAAATGCAACATATACATTTTATTTTTGATTATCTTTTATGATGATCTTTAATCTATGGTATTTTAATCAAATTTATTACTGCCGTGTTTAAGAAATTGGAAAATTACGAAAATCTTCTATATAAAGGATAGTTGGAGGGGGGCGGAGGGAATTTCTGAATATTTTTTTTCATATTTGGAAAATACCTAACTTCAATATCAAGTTTAGCATTAATCGACTTTTAGTTTTTGACTAATGCCGTTCATAAGCGGATACATGGACCTAGACACGCACGAACACGCGCGGACCTTCAGATGATATGTTGCATTTACATGGCATTCTCTAGGTGTTCCGCAAACAAACGTTTATCAGAAAAGATTTATCTTTTATCTACATCATACCATCTGAAATAAACATTAGCAGATTTGGTCTTATTGTTTGCTTCTTTCTAAGTAGAAGGGAAACAAGGGGATATACTAAGTTAAAGCGATAGTCAAATTCTTTAAAAGCCGGTCGCTATATGAAACAATTGAAATTCCCATCTCTTTGCTTGCCAATAGTAAACAAAAGAGAGATGATAGGAAAGATGACTCTCCTTTTGAGAAAAGTTTAAGTAAAATTGAAACCAATAAAACGGAATATCTCCGAAACGGTTAACTCCATAAAAAAATGTATATGGCTTAAATTGTGTGCTTTAACGAGATCTACATTTTTGAATTGTACGTTTTTGTCTATCTCTTAAGGTTTACAGATACACAAAAGCTATACGAAAGTCATCCAGAGAGGTCTTCAGAGGCTATCCCCAGAAAATTCAAAATATATAGTTTGTTTGTCATAAAAATAGCTTAAACATATGGTATTTTAATCAAAATCGTTAGAGCCATCTTTGAGAAAATCAAAATTTTGCAATAATGTTCCATGTAAAGGGTATTTTGGGGTGGAGCGATTTTCTGCAAAATCTATGTGTCGAGCCCTTGGAATATACTGATCTTAAATCACATGTTTAATATTTAATCAACTTTTCGTTTTTAAGCTATGTTGCTCACGGTATCAAAAACACACATACAAAATCGGATATTTCTATAAAATGCTTTTTTTGATTCAGGGGGTGACAAAACATGTATTTATACTGAAATCCTGGTATCGAATGTTTGAGTGGTATATAATACCTTTTTTTACTATATATATTGTACATACGTGATAGAGAAAATAAAACGTTTCTGTATATATTCAGTGGATGTCAAGACATGTATTTTCGCTGAAAAATCTCTAGGAAATATTTGAATGGAACACAATATTTTCTCTACCTGTTATGTACACTGTACGTGGAAGCGAAAGTAAAAATTAGTTTGTAGCATGTGCTTAACGCCATCTGCAGATAAGCTGACTCAATATAACATAACCTACTGATAGCATGCAAGTCCTGTAAAAAGATGTAAAGGATGTAAGTGTAACTGTAAACAGAATGTATATAAATATGTATCCATAAATATATCCTGATACCAAAGTTTTAAAAAACTTCACATAAACATGGGTCCAAAAAAACCTTCGTCATTAAAGAAAATCCCCGTGGTGATCCCTGGCTACGTAATTCACTTTAACATTTGAATTCAATTTTGTCTATATAAGTTGGTATTCACTTCTTTTTTTTTTTTTTTTTTTTGCTCTTCACATTACGATATATTCATTCGAAGTAATGGATATGCCCTTGAATGACCTACCAGATTACGTTGAGGTAGCTGGACGTCAAATTTATACAAAAAATATTCTAGAGGGGTTACATTATAAAAACGTATGCACGATTTTACAAAAAAACAATTGCGAGAGACGGGTGCATTTAAAAAGAAGTCTTTTATATCCGTTTGAAAAATTGAAAATATATGTAGAGTTGAGCTGGAAGGAAAGGGATTTCAAATTAATGACTGTATTCGGTGAACAACATGTACAAAAAAACATTGTTGAAGAGTTGAATATATCAAGTTTTATTGTTTCATTTATATAGCCCCTTTAACATTTAAGATCATATCGGGGGCTTTGTATTAGAAACAACTCGTCTGTAGGTTCTTTACGTTGAGTTTAAAACGTTTTATTTTCCTAAAACACACTCTCACATACATACTTCCAGATTCTGTGGGGGATAGAGAATAATTCTGGTTAAAGAAAAGTCCCCGCCCCTGCCGGGAATTGAACCCGGGATCTCCGGTAAGAAGTTAGCTCGCTGACCTCTTGATCACAGAAGAAGTCAATAAAAATAATTAATAATGCAATCAAGAAAGAAAATTTTCATGGAAATATAATATGGACAAAAAGACAAAATTTTAAGAAACAAAACTGTTTTATGGATCACTAACAAGAAGGTTATTCCAGTGAAAATGAAGTTTGAAAGGTTCTAAAAGAAATATATATTGAAGTGTAAATAGGAACAAAAAGTATAACATATTAAAACCAATTGCGTTATTGAAAACAAAAAGTAGAGACATTAAACTAAATTACAAGCATATGAAGGTATGCTGAGAGTAGTAATAGGGTGGGGGCAATTACTTGAAAACTTCATGTCGTATCTATAGAAGCCACAAAAGCTAAACACAAAGTTTTACATTTATTGGAATCTTCGTTTTACTTTTCTACTTCGTACATAGAAAAGATAATTGGATTCCAATAAAAAATCGAGATTTAACTGCAAATACATGTTTCGGTGTGAGTGTGTCTGAAATAGCTTAATTCCAGAACACAATGCGCATTGAATACCAAACTTGATCTTAAGGTTCACCAAAGATGTGACACAAATATTTTTAAGAAAGTTCTCACGTCAGAATACCCTTTACATGGAATAACTTACAAAAATGTTCAGTTTCTCAGAAATTACTCTTAACGATGTCAATTAAAATGTCATACTTTAAAGATATTTATATGATAAATAAAGTGTATATCTTGATATTTCTGGGAGTAGTCTAAGAAGCCCTGTTCATAAAGGATAGCTTTTACTAAACTGATTAACCGTAAGAAATAGAAGGGCGAACTTTAAACGAGTATAGATCTCGTTAAAACACAGTTTATGTCTTATTTATTTATTTATTTGCTTCCTCTAGCCCCATATGTGCAATGTACATAGGGATAGGGAAGGTATTGTATTCCACTAAAAAGTTTGATGTCTCGATTTCACCGGAAATATATGTTTTGGGGCACCCTGAGTAGTTAGAAAAAGGGCGATGTGTATATGAGTCTGTGGACAACGTAGCTCAAAAACGAAAAGACCGTTAAATACGAAAATCAGTGTTAGATTTCGTATCTTCCAAGGATGTGAAACGAAAAAAATTAAGGAAATCCCCCTACCATCTTTACCCACCTTTTCGAAAATGTTGAATATCTAAAAATGAGTCTAACGATTTTGATAACAATATCGTATATTAAAGATGTTTACATGACAAATAAAATGTATATCTTGATCTGTTTGCTAATATCCTCTGAAGACATCTTTATTCTGGATAAATTTTGCGGAATTGTGTATATCAGGTAAACCGTAAGAGATAGACAAATACTTACTTGAGAAAAAATGTAGAGCTCATTAAAACACACAATTTATGTATTAAATATATTTTTCGTGGAGTTGATCGTTTTTCGAGATATTTTAAAATACTTATAAATATAAAATACTTTACTCATACGGGAATTTGTTCAACTCCTAGTCATACAAACAAAGGAATTTCAATCACACAGTAACAAACTTTTAAAATATTTGACTATCGCTTTAGCCTATGATAGTCCCTTATTTCCTTCCTACTTACATACAAGGAAGCAAGTAATAAGGTTATTTCTGCCAATTTTATCTCGATTAGCATGAAGTACATGGGAAAATAAGCTTTTTATTAATAATTTGTAACAGAGATGTTGAGAAACCCATGTGAATGGAGCACATCAGATTTTTTTTATTATTTTGTATCTTTGTGGCCAAATTTCACAGATATATAACGTTAAGAGATTAGATTATATAGATTTTTATTCTTCCACATTTTTCTGACCAAATTTAATAGAAGTTTTATTATTGAAAATAAGTCAATCTGAACATAAGTAGTCATATCTGATTTGCCTCGGAGAGTTTGTTTGGCAATTCTTGCTATTCCTGCACTATTAATTTCATAAATGTGGTGCCAAATTCACTCAAGTGTCATCAAAGTTAACAAAGAATGAAAGCGGGGCTCGGGAGTAGTCGCTTTTTCAATTTCTCTACGCGTAATATGTACAAAGTGTATAGAGAAGATATTGCATTCCACCCAAAAATTCGATACAGAGATTTCACCGGAAATACACGTTTTAGGGTTCCCTGTAACCAAAAAACGTATTTTTAGAAAAAGGTCCGTGTATGTGTGTATGTGTTCATGTCCGTGTGTCTGTGAGTACGAAAACTTAAAAACGAAGAGTCAGTAAAATACCAAACTTGGTATTTAAGTTAACTATCTTCCAGGGATCGACATGAAGATTTTGAGAAAAATCCCCCCACCCCAAACTACCTTTTACATGGAAAAAACTCGAACATTTTGATTTTCTCAAAAATGGCTCTAACGTTTTTGATTAAAGTGCCGTACATTACAGGGCAAAAAAAGATATATATTTTGAATTTTCTGGGAATAGTCCCTAAATACCTCTTTATTTTGAATTATTTTTTCTGAATTTTGTGTTATTGGTAAACCGTAAGAGATACACAAAAAGTTGCTGAACAAAAGATGTACATCACGCTAAAAAGCACAATTTATGTCATATTCATATTCTTCGTGGAATTGATCGTTACCGAGTTCTTTCTTGTAATTGGTTACAGTTTTAAAGTACTAAAACTTTTCTCATATGGGAAATGTTCAACTCCTGGTTATGTAAAGAAGCGGATTTCAATAGCATAGCAACCAGCTGTTAAAAAAATTGACTATTGCTTTAGCCTACTCCCTTCTAATTACATGAAAGCAAGTAATAAGACCATTTCTGCTAACGTTTATGTCGATTGGCATGAAGTAGATAGAAGAATAAGCTATTCAACAATATATGTTACTGAGATGTAGAGAAATCCATGTGAATGGATACATAAGATGTTTCAGTTTTATACTATTTATTATTATTAGGGAATTATTTTGATTGAAAATTCACCGGTCGGGAATAGAATCCGGTACGTTTGGATGAGAAGTCAGAATGCTGAACACTCAACCACAAAGGTAGCTAAAATATATTTTTCTGTCATTTAATGGGAGTGTGTATTAGTCGATATGATGCCTATCTGAACATACTCAAATAGTGGCATCTGATTTGTCTCGGAGGGTCTATTTGGAAAATGTTGCTACTCCTGCACAATTAATTTCATCAATATGGTGCCAAGTTTGACAACACAGTTGACAAAGAATGTAAGCCTGGCTCGGGAGTAGTCGCTTTTTTGTTATTTTAAATTGTTGAAGCTTCTATAACGCCTTTTCTTTGTCTCTACAAAGCTTGGGAACTGAAAGCAAACGATCTGTCCTCTTTGATGTAGGGTTTAAGTCATTAATTCTCATGCATATTCCAATAGGTCCTTGACATGCTTGAGCGCAATATTAACGTCTCTGTGTTCGCAGTTTTTGTCACTATGTGGACGTTATATTAGATCCCCCGTAGTTCGCCCGTCAAACGCAATCTTCCAGCTTGTAGATTTCCTGTCTTCAGGGCAATGAAATAAAGCGGAACGTTCCGAGATAAGGAAGGAGAGGGCGGAAGATGGGTCGTGTGATTGTCTCAGATGTTCAAATGCGCATCGTCTTCTTCCATTTCCTCCCATTCTTTTCCATTGCTGCACAAAATTACCAACAGAGTTTGCCTTAATGCTCGAAATACCACAGCGTGTTAGACAACACTTGTCGAACACCTACTGGAAAACATTTTGAAAATATGCAGTTTACAAACTGTATATTAATTACTTTATCTAGTTTTTACTTCTCCGTATTCTTTATTTAACTGACGAAAATCCCAAACACATTTTAACATTAAAACTATTGGACTGATGCATTCATTCGCGTGACTTTCTCTGCATCTCTGTTACAAATTGTTATTATAAAACTTATTTTTCTATCCAATTCATGCTAATCGAGATAAAATTACCTAATCCAGATAAAATGGTCTCGTACTTGATTCCATGTAAATAGAAGCGAAATAAGGGAGTACAGTAAGCTAACGCGAAAGTCAAACATTGACATTGTTTGCTAATGTGATTGAAATTCCTTTGTTTGTATGGCTAAGAGTTGACCAATTCCCATATGAGAGAAGTATGAGTATTTTAAAAACAAATTAATAACAAGGAATATCTCGAAAACGGTCAACTGCACGAAAAGAATGTATATAATACATATATTATGTGTTTTAACGAGCTCTACATGTTTTGTTAGGTAAATTTTTGTCTATCTCTTACAGTTTACCACTTGTGCTAAATTCCGCAAAATTAATACAGAGTAAAGATGTCTTCAGAGGTTATTCCTAGAAAATTCAAGATATGCATTTTATTTTTCATGTAAATATTTTAACTATAAGAGACTTAAACAAAATCGTTATAAAATGGAATCTATGAGTATAAAAATATACTTGAGTATATAATAAGTGTTTAATATATATATATATATATTTGAGAAAAACAAAGTTTTTTAAAATTTTCCCATTCAGGTATGCTGTTCACTGACACACAGGCACACACACACATATAAGGACGGACCTTTTTTCTAAAAATGCTTTTTTTTTTTGGATTCAGAGGGTGCTAAAACATGTATTTTTGGTGATATTTCGGTATCTAATTTTTGGGTAGTACTTGAAGAAAAAGTAAAAAAGGTGACTATTCCAGCGGCCGGCATTCATTCTTTGTCAACTTTGATGACACTTGAATGAACATGGCACATATTGATAAAATTAATTGTGTAGGAATAGCAAAAACTGCCAAATAGACTCTCCGAGACAAAGCAAATACGATTGTTTGAGTATGTTTGGACAAGCTTATTTTCAATAATACAAATTTACATTAAATCTGGTCAAAAATTTCATTTTAGAGAGGAATAAAATCTATATCCCAATAATCTAATCTATTAAAGTTATGCATCTGTGAAATTTGGCTAAAAATGGTACAAAAAATTATTAAAAAGCTTATTTGCCTATGAACTCCATTCTAAAAGAGATACAATTAGTAGTAATGGTCTAATTACCTGATTATTTGTATGTAAGTAGAATGGAAGTAAGGGAGTACCTTAAGCCAAACGATAGTCAAATCTTTTAAAAGCTGGTAACTCTGTTTGAAATTCCTTTGTTTGTACGGCTAGCAGTTGACAAGTTCCGTATGAGAGAAGTATAAGTATTTTAAAAATGAAATTAATAACAAAGAATATCTCGAAAACGGTAAATGCACGAAAAAATGTATATAATACGTAAATTGAGTGATTTAACGAGATCTACATTTTGTTAAGTAAGTTTTAGTTTATCTCTTACAGTTTACCACCAAATTCATCCAGAATAAAGAGGCTATTCCCATAAAATTCAAGATATACATTTTATTTGTCATGTAAATAACTTTAGTTTAATCAAAATTGTTATAGCAATTTTTGAGAAAATCAAAATTTTCGAAAAGAATTTCATGTAAAGGGTAGCTGACAGTGGGGGGATTCTCTTGAAAATCTACGTGTTGGACCGTTGGAAGATACTGAACTGAAATATCAATTTTAGTATTCGTTTTTGAGCTATGCTGCCCACAGACACAGACATTTTTCTAAAAATGCCTTTTTTGTACAGGGTACCCTAAAACAACTATTTCCGGTGGATCTTGGTATCGAAATTTTGAGTGGAAAGCAATACCTTCTCTATAACTATATATAGTACATGTAGAGAAAGTAAAAAGGAAAAATCGATTAAATACAAAACTTGACATTCAAGTTCAGCAATTTCCAAGAAGATCTTCAAGCCAAAAAATCCAAAAATTTTCAAGCCACCCCGAGACTATCCTTTATATAGAAAAACGATAGAAAATTTTATTTTATCAAATCTGTTCTTAGTATTTGATTAATACCGTGTGTTAAATATATGTACATTATAAATATAACGTATATCTTGAATTACCTGGGACTCACAACCGTTGAACTGTTCAGCGGATGAGTTTTGCAGAGCTGGTAAACAACAAGAGATAGAAAAAACTTACTGCACAAAAAATGTAGATCTCATTGAAATACATAATATATGTCATCGTTATTTTTGTTGTGGAGTTAAGTATTTTCAAGGTATTCCCTGTTATAAGTTTCAATTTTAAAATAGTTGGAAACATTTCTCAAACGGAAATGTACCACTCATATTTCTTTTGTTTTACTCCTGGCAAGGCAAAGTGAACCGAAAGCTTTTAAAAGATTTTCTCACTTTACCCAGTGCATTTCCCTTATTTTTTTCTGCTTGGAGGAAAGTAAATAATAATACAGTTTCTGTTAATGTTTATCTCGATGAGCATGATGCAGATGAAAGAATAATCTTTTGTAAGAACAGTTTGTTTGCAGAACGAGTAGAGAAAATCATTTGAATGGAACACATAAGATTTGTGTTTGCTTTCTGCTTTCTCTGCACGTACTATGTACATAGTGTATACAGAAGATAGTGCATTCCACCCAAAAAATCGATACCGAGATTTCACCAAAATAGGCGTTTTAGGGTCCCCTACATCCAAAAAAGTATTTTCAGAAAAAGGTTTGTGTGTGTATATGAGTGTGTGTCCGTGTGTCTGCGAACACGATAACTCAAAAACGAAAAACTTTATATATAAGTTTAGTATTTTCCAGGGATGCGACTCGAAGATTTTGAGAAAAATTCCCCCACACAAACTACCCTTTACCCTGAAAATTTTTCGAAAACTTTTATTTTCTCAAAAATGGCTCTAACGATTTTGACAAAAATACCGTCAATTAAAGATATTTATATGGCAAACAAAATTATATCTTTAATTTTCTAGGAATAGTCCTTAAACACCTCTTTATTCTGAATCAACCTTGCTGAATTTTGCGTAGCTGTAAATCGTAAAAAATAGACAAACGTTTACTACACAAAAAATGTAGATCAGTTAAAAAGCACAATTTATATCATATACGTTTTTTTCGTGAAATTAGCCATTTCTGAGATATTCATTGTTATTTGTTTCAGATTTTTCACATTGAAAGTTGGAAACTCCTGTCCCTGCATTTCATCCATATGGTAACCAGCTTTTAAAAGATTTGACTAACGTTATAGTCTAGTGTATTCCCTTATTTTCCTTCTACTTACAAGGAAGCAAATAATTAAGACAATTTCTGCTAATGTTTATCTCGATTATCATAAAGTAATTAGAAGAATATGCTTTTTAACAATAATTTGTTGCAGAAATGTAGAGAAGGCATGTGAATGGAACACATCAGATTTTTACTTTCTCTACACGCACTATGGTGTATAGACAAGGTATTGCACTCCACCCAAAAATTCGATACCGAGATTTCACCGGAAATATATGTTTTAGAGTCCCTTATATCCAAAAAGGTCCGTGTGTGTCCGTGTGTCTGTGAACACGATAACTCAAAAAGGAAAAGTCGGTAAAATACCAAACTTGGTATTTAAGTTTAGTATCTTCCAGGGATGCGACACGAAGATTTTGAGAAAAATTCCCCAACCCCAAACTACCCTTTACATGGAACTTTTTTCGAAAATTTTTATTTTCTTAAAAATGGCTCTAATGATTTTGTTAAAATATCACATATTAAAGATATTTACCTGACAAATAAAATGTACGTCTTGAATTTTCTGGGAATAGCCTCTTAAGACTACTTTATTCTGGATCAATTTTGCATAACTGCTAAACCGTAAGAGATGGACAAAAACTTATGAGACAACAAATGTAGAGCACTTTAAAAGACACAATTTATGGTATATAAATTTTTTTCGTGGAGTTGGTTGTTTTTGAGATATTCCTTGTTTTTGGTTTCAGCTATAAAAAACTTATACTTTTCTCATATAGGACTTTGTGAACTCGTGTCCATACAACCAAAGGAGCTTCAGTCACATAGCAACCAGCTTTTGACTATCACTTTAACCTATGGTACTCTCTAATTTTGCTTCTACTTACAAGGAAGCAAGTAATAAGACTGTTACTGCTAATTTTTTTCTGATTAGCGTGAAGTAAATAGAAGTATAAGCCTTTTAAGAATAATTTGTTACAGAGATGTAGAGAAAGTCATGTGAATGGAACACAGATTTTTTTAGTTAGAGAGAGTTCTCGACTGTTCCAACAGTTGCTTTACAGGGCAACATATTCAGTAATGTTGTACTCTTATTTTGTAGGACACAGAATACACTACACCTCTGTTGTATCCACTTCTCTTCCAATGCAAACAAGAGCGTGACTGATTTAATTAACGCTGGAACTGCGAGTTCGATCGCTTGGTTATATTCACTCCAATTGACTATCCTCGGGAAATGTTTGGCACTGTAGTTAATTTAAATAAAAGATAATAACGAGTCAAAGGCTCTGAAAACGTCATGGTATTACGTTTTCCAGCTACGTTGTCCTCAGATACCAAGAGATATGCGAATACGTTACATTTAAATGAAATTTAATTTGCAATGAGTCACTGAAACAGTGCAATATGTTGACAAGTTACAGCGGTTTTCCTTCGTCCTTGTTCGCATAAAATATCTCGCATACAATATACACGTTTTGATTTAAGCTTGACTGACGCTGAGGAACGGTTTCTTTAAAATTAAATTCTTCTACGCGTTTATCGACATCACCAGTTACAACGATAAGACTGGTCTATTTTGTTCTGGCTGCCTCTATTTTTTTCTTTCTTCTTTTTTACTTTCTCTTCACGTATGTGTAGTGTATAGATAAGGTATTGTATTCCACCTAAAAATAAGATACCGAGATTTCAACGGAAATAGACTTTTTAGGGCCCCCTGTTTCCAAAAAAAAAAAAAAAAAAAAAAAAAAAGTGCTTTCAGAAAAAGGTCCTATGTATATATCCTGTGCCAGTGTGTTTATGAAGCCAATTGCTCAAAAACGAAAAGTGGGTAAAATACCAAACTAGGTATTTAAGTTTGGAATCTTAAAAGGATACAACACGAAGATTTTCAAGAAAATTCCCCTAGCCCCAACTACACTTTACATTGAACTTTTTTTGAAATTTTTGATTTTTTAAAAAAATGGCTCTAATGATTTTGATTGAAATGTCGTATATTAATGATACTTTCCTGAAAAATAAAGTGTATATCTTGAATTTTCTGAGAATAGCTTCTGAAGACTACTTTATTCTGGATGAATTTTATGGAATTTTGCATAACTGCTAAACCGTAAGAAATGGAAAAAATCTTAAATCACAAAAAATGTAGAGCACGTTAAAATAGACAATTTATGTTATATACATTTTTTTCGTGGAGATTATCGTTTTTGAGGTATTCCTTGTTTTGGTTTCAGCTTTGCAAACTTATACTTTTCTGATACAAGAATCTGTCAACTGCAATCCATGCAAACAAAGGAATTTCACTCATAAAGCAACCAGTTTTGACCATCACTTTAACCTATGGTACCTTATTTCCCTTCTACTTGCATGGAAGCAAGTAATAAGACTATTTCTGCTAATTTTTTCTCGATTAGTATGAAGTAAATAGAAGTATACGCTTTTTAACAATAATTTGTTGCAGAGATATAGAGAAAGTCATGTGAATGGAACACATAAGATTTTTACTTTCTCTACACTTACTATGTACATAGTGTATAGAGAAGGTATTGCATTCCACCCGAAAATTAGATACCCAGATTTCACCGGAAATAGACATTTTAGAGTACCTTTTTCCACAAAAAAGGGTGTTTTCAGAAAAAGGTCCTGTGTGTGTGCGTGTGTTCATGTGTCAATGTGTGAACACAATAGCTCAAAAACGAAAAGTCGGTAAAATACCAAACTTGGTATTTAAGTTTAGCATCTTCCAAGGATGTGAACGAAGATTCATAAGAAAATTCCCCCAGCCCCAACTACCCTTTACATGGATTTTTTTCCCGAAAACTTTGATTTCCTCAAAAAATTGCTCTACTGATTTTGATTAAAATATCGTCTATTAAAGATATTTACATGAAAAATAAAATGCATATCTTGAATTTTCTAGGAATAGCGTCTGAATGAATTCTATTAAATATTGGATAACTGGTAAACTGTAAGAGATAGACAAAGATAACTTAACAGAAAATGTAGAGCTCGTTAAAACACACAATTTATATTACACACATCTTTTTTGTGGGATTGATTGTTTTTTAAGTATTCCTTGTAATTGGTTTCAGCTTTAAAATACTTACCCTTTTCTCTTCCGGGGATTCGTCAACACCTGACCATACAAACAAAACAACTTCAGTCACATAGCAACCAGCTTTTGACTATCACTTTAACCTATTGTACTCTCTTTATTTCCCTTCTACCTACAAGGAAGCAAGTAATAACATTTTTCTACTAATTTCTTCTGTATTTGCATAAAGTAAATAGAAGCATAAGCTTTTTAGCAATAGTTTGTTGCAGAGGTATAGAGAAAGTCATGTGAATGAAAAACATCAGATTTTTACATTCTCTACATGTACTATGCAAATAGTGTATAGAGAAGTTATTGTATTGCACCCAGAAATTCGATACTAAGATTTCTGTGGAAATATATGTTTGGAGATCCCCTGAATACAAAAAAAAAAGCATTTTTCCGTGTGTATGTCTATCAGTTTGTATGTCAATGTGTGTGTGTGTGTGTGTGTCTGTGGGTAGTATAGCTCAAAAATGAAAAGTCCGCTGAATACCAAAGTCAGTATTTAAAGTCAGTATCTTCCAAGGATGTGCCACGAACATTTTCAAGAAAATTCCCCCACCCTCAATTACACATTACATGGAAAAGTTTTCGAAAAGTGTGATTTTCTCAAAAACCGCTCTAACGATTTTGATTAAAATACCGTACACTAAAGACATTTACACGGTAAATAAAACGTATATCTTGAATTTTATGGGAATAGCCTCTGAATACCTCTTCATTCTGGATGATTTTTGCTACATTTTGCGTAACTGCTAAACCGTAAGATACACATAAAAATGTAGATCTCGTTAAAACACACAATTTATGTCATAAACATTTTTTTCGTAGAGTTGACTATGTTTTAGATATAGTTTTCTATTGGTTCCAATTTTAAAATATTTAAAAACTTTTCACATACGGGACTTTATCAACTCCTGGTCATACATAAAAACGGATTTCATCCACATGGCAACGAGCTTTTAAAAGATTTGATTGTTGATTTTACCTAGTGCATTCCCTTCTTATTACAAGAAAGCATTTTTACAAATGTTTATCTCGATTAACATGAAGTAGATAGAAACATAAGCTTTTTAACAAAAATTTGTTACAGCAGTGTAGAGAAAGATATGCGATTAAAGCACATCATATTCCTTTTTTTTTTATTGTTTCAGTTGTACAGCCCCCCTTTACTTCTGAGATCATATCGAGGACTTTGACTTCTGAAACAGCTCATCTGAACAGTGTAGGTTATTACCAATAGGTTTGTCATATACATACTATATACAGAAGGTATTGTATTGCACCCAAAAATTCGATACCGAGATTTCACCGGAAATATATGTTTTGGGTCCCCCTGAATCCAAAAAAATCATTTTTAGAAAAAAGATCCGTGTGTGCCTGTGGACAGCATAGCTCAAAAACGAAAACAATTATTTATATTTAAGTTTGGAATCTTCCATGGATGCGTCACAAAGATTTTTAAGAAAATCCCCCCACCCCGAACTACACTTTACATGGCACTTTTTTCAAAAATGTTGATTTTCTCAAAAAATGGCTCTAACGATTTGGACTAAAATATGGTATATATTGAAAACCTTCGTTTCACATTCTTGGAATATACCGGCGTTTAACTGACTTTTCGTTTTTGAGCTATGCTGCCCATAGACACACACACACACACACACACGGGCGTTTTTCTAAAAATGCTGTTTTGGACTCAGCCTGTCCCAGGTATGTATTTCCGGAAAAATATCGGTATCCAAGTATTGAGTAGAATACAACACTTTCTCTCTACTATGTACTTTGAATATACGTGCAAGAGAAGGTAAATATTGTGTATTTAGATCAATATCTGTAGAAGATAGATTTAGAGTTTAGCTACTTAAATAAATAAATGTATTAGTTAATTAATATGTTCAGAATGAATGAACCTTGGTATGAACACTTCTTTTGTTACCGGTAATGTCTGCACCAAAAATTAAAGTTCTTTCGAAACAACCTTTATCAATTTTGTGTCCCATTTATGAAAGCACTCACTAAGGAATCAATCGCAAGCGACTGCATTTGGGATTTATGGTGGACAAAGCAGAGCAGGGGCGGATTTTCTCCGGATTCTCCGGTTTCCCCCGCCAATGCACTCCACCGGTGCTCCATCTTCATTCCATGTATCATCAGTGTCGACGGCTGCGGTACCATAGTAATAAAAGCGGGCATTAAAATATCAAAACAAAAAAATGTGATGATTTCCTTTCACGTGACTTTCTCTACATCTCTACAACAAATTATTGTTAATAAGCTTATTCTATTTACTACATTCCAATCCAGAAAAAAATAGCAGAAATGGTCTTACTACTGGCTTCCATGAAAGTAGAAAGGAAATAAGGGAGTACAATAGGCTAAAATGATAGTCAAAAGCTGCTTCCTATGTAATTGGAGTTCCTTTGTTTGTATGGACAGGAGTAGACAAATTCCCGTATTTTATAGCAGAAATCAATAACAAGGAGTATCTCAAAAACGATTAACTCCACGAAATAAAATTACATATAACATAAATTGTGTGTTTTAACGAGCTCTACATTTTCTATTAAGTAAGTTTTTGTCTATATCTTAGTTTAACATTTGTGCAAAATTCATCCAGAATAAAGATGTCTTCAGAGGCTACTCCCAGAAAATTCAAGATATAACATTTTATGTCTCATTTAAATAAATATCTTTGATGTAAGATATTTTAATCAAGATTCTTGGAGCTACTATTGAGAAAATCAAAATTTTCGAAATGTTGTCCATTTAAAGGGTAGTTGGGGGTAGGGGGTTTTCTTGAAAATCTTCGTGTTCCATCCTTGGAAGATACCAAACATAAATACCAAGCTTGGTATTTATTGGTATTTCCGATGAAATCTCTTTATCGAATTTTTAGTGCAATACAATAACTTCTCGAAATGCTATTTACATAGTAGGTATGTATATAAAAAGTAAAAATTAAGGAAGGCACACGTATAAAGAAATGCAATTGTATATAAAATATGTAGAGGGGTGAGTCCCAAGCTCAAAGAGCAATCCGAGATGTGTACAACTAGTACAATAAATACAGTTCAGTTCTACAACAGTTTTATTCTCGTATTTAATAATTTTATAGTTTCTTTTAAATCACGCCAATTTTTCAATCTTTCGAGGTGCTGTGTTTACAAAATTATATTTATGTATTTAAAAACACTGTTTCTTTCACTACTGGTTACTAAGACGAAAATGTACATTCGACGAAAACATTCGATTTCGAGGTGCCATCTGAAATACATGTTTTGAAGTCATATGGAGCAGGCATGTATCTATGGACATTCAGATTCACCAATAACTGGAACACAGATGTCGTTAAGATCCATGTTTAGACACATGATGGGTGTATTTTGAATGTTTTCTGACAGGAGGTCTGCCTTCTGTGCGCGTTATTTGACTTACTGAGATGTGAAGAATTAACTGATAAGGTATTGCAGGTATTATTTATATTATGATTGTTATTATATTCCTATAAATTTGTAAAAACACTAAAAGCTTTGTGGGAACAATTTCCAATTTCGCTTAGCTGTTTGCATAGATTTTGAGTAAAGTACACAAAACTCGTGATTTCAAAACACAATTTTGATGGGGTGATGGATGTTATTTGTTGACGACTCTAATGCGATTAATGGCGAATATTTTATAAAAGCATTGGAGTTGCTCCTTTTTACTTTCTATATACCTACTATATGCATAGTGTATAGAGAAGGTATTGCATTCCACTCTAAAGATTTCACCGAAAATACACGTTTTACGGTCTCCTATATCCAAAAAAAAATTAGAAAAAGGTCTGTGAGTGTCCGTGTGTCTGTGAACACGGTAACTCAAAACCGAAAACTCAGTAAAATACCAAACTTGCTATATTTAAGTTTAGTATCTTCCAGGGATATGACACGAAGATTTTGAGAAAAAACCCCACCACCCAAACTATTCTTTACATGGAAAAAATTTCGACAATTTTGATTTTCTCAAAAATAACTCTAACAACTTTGATTAAAATAACGTATATTGAAGGCATTAATATAGCAAATAAATTGTATATATTGCATTTTCTGGAAATAGCGTCTAAATACCTTTTTATTCTGAATGAATTTTGTTGAATTTGCGAAACTAGTAAACCGTAAGAGTTAGACAAGTACTTACTACGTAAAAAACGTAGATCACATTAAATCACACAAAGTATGTCACATATACTTTTTTAATTAAATTGTCCATTTCTGAGACATTCCTTATTGTTTGTTTTGGATTCAAAATACTTTTTTCTTTCTGGCTCTGCATTGAAACGGAGTTCATCCACCTGGTAAATGACTTTTAAAAATATTGACTATCGTTATAGCCTAGTGTATTCCCTTATTTCACTTCTACTTACAAGGAACCAGGTAATTAAGAGTGTTTCTGCTAATGTTTATCTCGATTATCATAAAGTAGATAGAAGCATGTGCTTTATAGCAACAGCTTGTTACAGCGATGTAGAGAAAGTCATGTGAATGGAACACATCAGATTTTTTAATACTTTCTCCATACGCGCACTATGTACATAGTGTATAGAGAAAGTATTGCACTACACCAAAAAATTCGATACCGAGATTTCACCGGAAATATATGGTTTAGGGTCCCCAATATCCAAAAAAAGCATTTTCACAAAAAGGTCCGTGTGTGTGTGTCTGTGTGTCTGTGAACACGATAACTCAAAAACGAAAAGTCGGTAAAATACCAAACTTGGTATTTAAGTTTAGTATCTTCCAGGGATGCGACACGAAGATTTTGAGAAAAATCCCCCACCTCCAACTACCCTTTACATGGAACTTGTTTCGAACATTTTGATTTTCTCAAAAATGGCTCTAATGATTTTGATTAAAATTTCGTATATTAAACATATTTACCTGACTAATAAAATGTGTATCTTGAATTTTCTGGGAATAGCCTTTGAAGAGTAGTTTATTCTGAATGAATTTTACTAAATTTTGAATAACTGCTAAACCGTAAGAGATGGACAAAACTTTACTACACAAAACATGTAGAGCACATTAAAACACACAATTTATGTTATATACTTTTTTTCGTGGAGTTCGTCGCTTTGTGACATTCCTTATTTTTGGTTTCTGCTATGAAAAACGTATACTTTTCTCATACAAGAACTTGTCAACTCCTCTCCATATAGACAAAGGAACTTCATTGACATAGCAACCAGCTTTTGACTATCACTTTAACCTACAGTTGTCCCTTATTTCGCTTCTACTTACAAGGAAGGGAGTAATTAGACTATTTCTGCTATTTTTTTTCTGATTAGCATAAAGTAAATAAAAGTATAAGCCTTTTAAGAATTATTTGTTGCAGGGATATGGAGAAAGCCATGTGAATGGTACACATCAGATTTTTCTATATACACTTCATATATGAGGTTCCTTTTAGTAAATCTCCAGCTGTATCTTTAGCTCTGCAGAGGTACTTGAAAGGCTTCTAGGTTAAGAAGTTGGTTTAGTTCCATTCAAACTGCTTTATTCAGTTTGTTTAAACATTTCCATTAATAAAACTTACCCTATTATTCTCACTAATTTCTATTTTCTTTTCTTTCCATCTCTATATTTCTTCTCTACTCTCAGCTCCTCGTGCTTATGTTGTTCTAAATCAAGCATGTCCAAATTAACAAATTAAAGGGCGGAGGAAGACGCAGTAAATCAAGCCACTCCGTGTGAAGCATTTGAACATGCTGTTAGTCGAATAATGGAATGTTTGTATACACAAGGACCTCCTCATTTGCAACTAGTGTCTTTTTACTTTCTCTACACGTACTATGTACATAGTGTATACAGAAGGTATTGCACTCCACTCAAATATTCGATACCGAGATTTCACCAGAAATATATGTTTTAGGGTACCCTGTATCCAGAAAAAGTATTTTCAGAAAAAGGTCTGTGTGTGTCCGTGTGTCTGTGAACACGATAACTCAAAAACGAAAAGTCGGTAAAATAACAAACTTCGTATTTAAATTTAGTACCTTCCAGGGATGCGACACGAAGATTTTGAGAAAAATCCCCCCATACAAATTACCCTTCATATGGAACATTTTTTGGAACATTTTGATTTTCTAAAACATGGCTCTAACGATTTTGATTAAAATATCGTATATTAAACATGTTTACATGACAAATAACATGTATATTGAATTTTCTGGGAATTGCGTCTAAAGACCTCTTTATTCTAAATGAGTTTTGTTGATTTCGCGAAACTAGTAAACCGTAAGAGATAGACACATACTTACTACGTAAACAATGTAGATCACACTAAAACACGCAATTTATGTTATATATATTTTTTTTTTCGTGGAGTTCATCGTTATTTAGATATTCCTTGTTTTTGGTTTCAGCTTTGAAAAACTTAACCTTTCTGATATAGGAATTTGTCAAATCCTGTCCATACAAACAAAGGAACTTCAGTCACATAGTAGCCAGCTTTGACTATCACTCTAACCTATAGTACTCCCTTATTTCTCTTCTACTTACAAAGAAGCGAGTAATAAGACTATTTCTACTAATTTTTTGTCGATTAGCATGAAATAAATAGACGCATAAGCTTTTTAGCAATAATTTGTTGCAGAGATGTAGAGAAAGTCATGTGAATGGAACACATCAGATTTTTTTTAATACTTTGGACGATTTCAATTTCTGATGCTAAGAATGATATACAGAGTTTTAATATCTGAGCCAAGTGATCATCGTGTAATGTACGACGATGCTGGCTTTTAATATAATTCATTTTAGAGATTTACAAGCAAATGTATGCAAAACGAAATTTTTGCAATTAAATGTTATACAAATAATGGAAATTTTGGAAATGAATCATTCGACAATGCTTTAAATAACTCCCAGCCTCTTTATTTCAAACAGTTTATGTTTGTGCAATTTTGTAGAGTAAATAATTCTATTTGTAGTTCGTGTGAAATCTCCTAAAATTTTAAAACCATTCGTTACCGATCACTACACATAGATATGACAGTATATGTTACTCATCAACATTTCACTACCTTGAATTAGGCCTTATACATGTGAACAGCCATTTGCAATAATGAACCAAATTAAAGAATTCAGTGGAATAATTTAAAAGAAAAGTCTGGTCTATATTGCGTTTTACTAGCAATAGTATCTAACAAGACATTGTTGAAAATTAAAGGTGTCAGTGTTCCATCAGTCGCCAGAATAAATAAAACAAAATCGGATGTGTTCCATTTACATAACTTTCTCTATCTGTTCCACAAACAAATCTGTCTTACAAAATATTGCTCTTCTGTCTGCCCCACGCTAATCCAGATAAACTTAGCAGAATTGTTCTTATTTCCTTCCTTGTAAGCAGAATACCGGAATATGCTAGGTTAGAGTGATGGTCAAATCTTTTTAAAGCTGGTCATAATGTGAAACAATTGATGTTCGGTTAGCTTTGATAAAAAATGATTTTAAAATTAAAACCAAGTACGATGAATATCACGAAAACGATCAGCTCTTTAAGAAAAACGCATATGACATAAGGTATGTGTTTTAACGAGATCAACATTTTCTGTGTTGTACGTTTTTGTCTATCTCTTGCGCTTTAACTGTTATGCGGAATTCTACAAAACGAAACCAGAGTAAAGAGCTCTTCAGAGGTTATTCCCAGAAAATTCAAAATATACGTTTCATTTGGGATGTAAATATTTTAATATACGTAATTTTAATCAAAACCGTTAGAGTCATTTTTGAGAAAAACAAAATTTTTGAAAAATATTCCATGTAAAGGTAGTTTGGGATGGTTGAATTTTCTTGAAAATCTTTGTGTGCATCCTTGGAGGACTCTGAACTTAAACACCAAGTTTGGCATTTTACCGACCTTTCGCTTTTTAGCTATGCTTTAGCTAATCCTGGTCAATCAAAGAGAACTGAACATCAATTGTTCATGTAACGGCAATGTTTAAAATATTTGACTATCGCTTTAGCGTAATGTATTCCCTTATTTCCCTTCTACATAGAACGAGGCAATAAGACAACTTCTGCTAATATTTATCTTAATTACTATTATGATGTATGTAGATAAAAGCTTTCTCTCAAGACTAGATTGCTTGCAAAACATGTAGAGAAGGTAATTTGAATGGAATACATAAGAGTTTTTAAGAATAATTTGTTACAGAAGACTAGTGCAAGTGATGTGAATGGAACACTTCAGATTTTTACTTTCTCTAGCCCGCATATACAATGTACATAGTGGATAGAGAAGGAACCTATTGTATTCTACTCAAAAATTCTATACCACGATTTCACCGAAAATGTATGTTTTGAGGTCCCTGAATCTGAAAAAGCATTCTTAGAAAATGGACCGTGTGCGTGTCTGTCTGTGTAGATTGACCAGGAATAAACAAAAGAGACAAAACGATAAATGACTTTCCATTTGAGAAAGTTTAAGTAATTTAAAATTGAACCAATAACAAGAAAATACCGCGGAGAAGTGAAACTCTACAAAAATCTATATATACATATATACACATATAAGATAAATTGTGTGTTTTAACGAGATCTACATTTTTCTATAGTACGTTTTTGTCTATCTCCTTTGACGATCGATGATCGCCTGAAAGCTTTTTCCTATTATGTATATCAGAGTTTTGGCTTCCTTACTCCAAGAAATTGTGTGTTTTAATGGATCTACTTATTGGTGCAGTTAAGTTATCAATCACTTACGGTTTACCAGTTATACAAAACTCATCCAGAATGAAGAAGACTAAAGAGGATTTTTCTTATAAAATTCAAAATCGAATTGTTTAAACAACTTAATTACGAATGTCCTTAACACAAACTAAGTTATCCTTTCTCAGTTTCAATAATGAACTAGTAGTGATGAAAGATTTATCTTGTAACTTTGCGTTCGTTTTTGCAGGAATTTCACACCACCTAATAAACAGCCTTATTCCGCTAACCACACACTCTAAGAATTCTCTAATACGATATTTGAGATAGCGTCTAGAAGCAAGAAGAGCAACACCAACTCACTTGGGCGCGGTCTCTAACACCTTCTAGCGTTGCCAGAAACTTGCTGGAAAACCTTGGATCTATCGTTGCTGCTCCACACATCAGACGTTGTACAAGACGTTCAACAACCACTTCCACAGCCAGACTTGCTCTTTCCTTGCTCAGGTCGTCCCCACAACCTGCCCAGAGAGAAAATCATAACAGTCTCCGTAAGGTAATGCATCTGTTCAATTTAGCTCATCCACTGTGAAGATACACTGTTGAAATATATACCAATTATTATACACAACAATGGGTAAACTTGGTAAATATGGGTACCAAAATATTTATATGAAATAAACGAAACAGAAAACCACTCTCCACTCTCCACTTTTGTGAAACAAATACATTTAAACCTTTCAAACAGTGTAAGAACCAGTACCCAACTACTATCCATCTGAATGCAGTTTAGCTTCACAGCAAATGTCCATATTTGACAAACTGTTAAGATAATATGGTCACAGTAGCCTTGAATTTGGGCAGTAGGATTTTAATGGACAAATTACAAACACTTCTTGTAGTTGTATTAACAGTTTATTGTCAGAGACATTTTATAATAATGTTATTAAACACAATGTGTACAAAAAGATAGGTTACATTGTAGTTGAGGATTCGCCAGACTTTAGTTTGTGCAATTAGTGACAGAGTTCTGTTTTTCACTTCAGTAGGTGGTATTTACAGTACGTTTTGTTACATAACTTGCAAGTGCATTTGTCCCTGGGATCGTGATGTGCTGTCCGTGCAGATCCCTCCGTGGAAGTCATGTGTCATTGCGGGAGTCTGCTGTCATTGCGTCTGTTTCCAGAGACATTTTAGCAACTATATACTTATTATACATTAAAAAAACGGACATTAGACACTGAAAATAAACCAAATTTTATCAAAAAAAATCTAGTATCCTATTTTTAAGTCCCTATATGGAAACAAACCTTTTGCTCAATAGATGAACTGCGTTAGTTTTGAATTATTCACAGTTCTAACAAAATAGAAATTAATTTGAGAAATAGAACTTGCAAAAGTTTCATTTACTACACTCATTACAATAGAAGAAATCGCCGACCAGCTGAATGCATTTCTCATGGAAGCACAGAAAACTTTAGCCAGATCCAATTCTGACCCTGATTTTGATTATAATAATTGCCGTTACAAACAAAACAAATGTAAGAAGATTTAGAATTTCCTACGCCTCTTGTGGGTTTTCGCTTTGCTCCTAAACCTCTCCTGCTGGCCAACATGTTTAATGTGTTTCTCAATTCTCTTGTAATGTTCATCTTTCTCCCGCAATTGTTGATGGTGGTTTTCACTTTTGAAATGTGCTTAATTGCTCTAAAAGTGATGTTGCTGGCTTCGAAGATACACAAGTAGAAGAATTCGAGAGATATACTGCTCTGTTGTCATTTGTTAAAACAGATTCACTGAAGGGAGGTGTGATGGAAGATGATTCAGGAAGGCCGGAAGTTAATCTAGAATGCGAAATTGACACGGGATTGGCGTGTGAAGCTGGACCAAGCGCAGAACGTGAGGATACTGCGGTATTGAAATACGGAGATGGACTGAATGTACGGCAAGCGGATGGCCAGGACACGGAAGAAAAATGTTAAACCGTAAAGGGTAGATAAAAACTTACTGCAGAGAAAATGTAGATCTCGTAAACACACACAATGTGTCAAAATTTTGTTGTGGAACTAAGCATTTCCAAAAATTAATTGTTTTATGTTAAATTTTCCAATACTGATCCTTTTTTATAATGGAAGTTGATATTCATATTTTTTCATACTGGTCAAACAAAGCTTTGACTATCGTTTTAGATAATTGTATTTTCTTATTTCGCTCGTACAAGATATAAATATTGTAGTAGATTTTTTATGCTAATGTTTATCTTAATAATCATGAAGTTGACAGAAGAATAGTTTTATAAAAATCTGATGTGATCCATTCACATAACTTTCTCTACATCTCTGCAACAAAGTATTGTTATAAAGCTTATGCTTCTATTTACTTCATGCTAATCGAGAAAAAAAAATAGCAGAAATAGTCTTATTACTTGCTTCCTTGTAAGTAGAAGTGAAATAAGGAAGTACCATAGGTTAAAGCGATAGTCAAAAGCTGGTTGCTATGTTCCTTTGTTTGTATGGACAGGAGTTGACAAATTCCTGTATGAGAAAAGTACACGTTTTTTAAATCTAAAACCAATAACAAAGAATATCTCAAAAACGATCAACTCCAGGAAAAAATGTATATAGCATACAGTTTGTGTTTTAATGAGCTGTGCATTTTCTGTTAAGCTAGCTTTTGTGTATCTCTTACGGTTTGCCAGTTATGCAAAATTCCATAAAATTCATCCAGAATAAAGTAGTCTTCAGATGCTATTTCCAGAAAATTCAAGATTTACATTTTATTTGTCAGGTAAATATCTTTAATATACGACATTTTAATTAAAATAGAGTTATTTTTCCATGTAAAGGATAGTTGGGGGGATTTTCTTCAAAATCTTCGTGTTGCATCCTTGGAAGATACCAAACTTAAATACTAAGCTTGGTATTTTGTTTTTTGAGCTATGCACTTTTTTCTAAAAATGCTCTTTTTTATTTAGGGGGACCCAAAACATGTATTTTCGGTGAAATCTCGGTATCGAATTTTTGGGTGCATTACAATACCTTTTCTATCTACTATGTACATAGTACGTGTAGAGAAAGTAAAAATCACCACCAACAGTTGAAATGGCCAAAGCTGACATTCAACTATCGACCATAAGTGCAAGCGTCAATTATTGTTTTGTTTGCATTTCTCTCCCTTTAAAAAAAGTAAAACGGAAAGAAGAGAAGCCACGCCTCTGGCTCCAGCTCTTTTTTCTTTTCTTTTTTTTTTTTAACAGTATATTTTCCTGATTGTAGTCGTAGTTTAAGGCAACATTTATTGTCCTTAAGGGATAAAGTCCCTTGCGGTAAGTGGTATGCTTTTGTCTACAGCTCCGCAAAATAGAAAGGATTACTAAACACAATGACATCACGAAACACAAGACAAGGATGAAAGCCGAGGAAGCTCTCTGAAAAGTAGCAGAATTCCAGATATATCCGTAGTCTTGCTGGAATGTGTACGTACACGGAGCGATAGTTAGAACCACGATAACATATGGAGGAGAAGTATGGGAGTAGGAACAAACGGAGAATCTGGGCCAACTGAACCAATTTTAGGAGCAGGAAGGGATATGGCCAGCTACGCAATAATGAGGGAATTCGAGGCGCAGAGTGAAACGAGAGAGTGCAAAATTTGATCAGTTAATTATTGCATTAGAATCATTCATGGATACCAATGTCTAATTAGATAGTCTACTACTGTGAACAGCTGAGAATGTAAGGTGGTCAACAAAATTAAATAAAGGTTTAGCAACCATGGGATGGGCTATATTTGGAAAGTGGGGCAGGGAAACAAGAGGACTGTTTGGAGAAAGATTAAGAACTGCCTCTGAGATATTGACAAACAACAAATAACTGCGCATTGCACGGCGAAGGCTTCGTTGGAAGTACGGTCTGGGCTAAATCGGAGTGGGGTCTGGAGCAATACATCAAAACAGGTACCAAACTCATTAGACGGAGGTTCGCATGGATTAGATGAGCATGCGAATGATAAAGATTCCTAATGAAAATGGTAGAATCTGCACTCTTTGTGAGGAGGAAGAATCATGGTTGCACATCTTGTAGGGTAACGGAAGAATGAAGAGTTACAGGCATGTTGGACACTACTGGCAGGCATAGAAGTCATGGAGGGGCTTAAGGCGAGATAGCTGAGATGTGAGAAGGTTGATAGTACGCAAGAAGGAGAGCGGGGAGTTAAGAACAACTGCATATAAGTATTTTCCTTGAAAATATTCGAGTCGCATCCAAGCGTGGTATTTAACAGTCTTTCGTTTTTTAGCTATGTTACCCACAGGCGCACATAGGCGCACGCACACACACATACACACACACACACAGACAGACCACTTGGCTCTCACCTAGACGGTGAGAGTCGAACCCAAGCGACCGCATGTGAGATTTGTGGTGTGCAAAGCGGGGTGTGGTATCGGGTTTTCTCTGGGTTCTTCGGTTTCCCCCGCCTTAACATTCCACCGGTGCTCCATCTTTATTCCATGTATCATCAGCGTATCACCTGCGGTTCCATAGGAGTAAAAGCGGGCGTTAAACACAATAAAAAACCACACACAGACACACGTACCTTTTTCTAAAAGTGCTTTGTTCAAACCGAAAAAAACAAACATTTCCGGTGAAATTTCGACACCGAATTTTTGGATGGAATATAACTACTCTAGCTATTATGTACATTGTATACACACATGACTAGAGAAAGTAAAAATATTGCTACTCTGTGGCTAACGCACAGATAGAGTAACCTATGCGTTCTTCAGATCTATTCATAACGTATCTAGTAAACACAAAGAACTACTCTAGGATAAAGCCTATGGGAATAGACCTTTAGTAAAAGACATATATGAAGAGGAAAAGAATATACAAATAAGATAAAGAAAATGGATGGTTCTTCTGTCTACTTTACTCCCCAAGGAAAAAATTGAAACAAAAACGAAACGAAAACAAAAAGAGAGTACAGCGTAACCCAGTGCCACCAGGCTTTTCTCCTTTTTTTGCTGAAATCTGAAAAGAAGTGGGGAAATGGAAATAATATATTTTGAAGATGTTGAATTTCAACTGCTGGCTCCTTCTCCCCTACTCTTCCCCGTTTCTGACGTCGCGAGCAGATAACGAGATTGCCCTCCCCTAGTCCCTTTTATACGATGATAAGCTCGGAATCAAACTCCCACTTTAAGATGGATGGTTGGCTACGAATATGTCTACTCTTCTGGATTTGGGAAACTTCCAACAAAGTTTTCACCACCAAGGAATTCCTCGCCCTGACAATGGATGTAGCAAACGCTATGATTTACTGTTGCTTGAGGTGCAAGAATGGCTGCCAAAAAGTGTGCATTTTTCTATACTCAACTGTCATTCAGCTTTACGTTTCACTGTTCAGGACAGGAAACATGTTGTGTTCAAGTAAACTTGATATCCAAACTGTGACTATTAAATTTTGACACACAATGTGTAACTGGCCATCTGAAAAGAAAGAAAATAAAGAAATAATAATCATAACATTTTATAGTTGGTTCATCCTTCCCTTACAAAGGACTGACTCCCCCTAGGATTTACACCGTGTGCCTAGGAGTTAGAAGCCAGTCGGAGAGCCAACGACATCTAAGTGCAAAATGGAGAACCTTGCGCGAGAGGTCAGTTCTTAGCCAGGCATGAACTGAGGAATTGGATGATAGGAAAGGTGATAATGGTGCAATTGATGGAATAATTGGCGGGGGAAACCGGACGATCCGCAGAAAACCCGCCGAGACGCCGTTTTGTTCACCAAATATTGCGCATGCGGGCACTTAGAATCCAAGGGCCGCCTAGGTGGGAGGCGAGCAATCTAACCATTTGGCAATAATAATAATAATAATAATAATAATAACAATAAACCACGTGGGAATGTTTAAGCAATAGAACCTATTTAAGAGGAAAAAGTAAGAGCTGTTATTACTTGATCTGAAACGTATGTACAATATACATAGTGGATAAAAAAAATCGATACCGAGATTTCATCGGAAATATATGTTTTGCGATCCGCTGAATCCAAAAAAGGCATTTTTAGAAACATGAACGTGTGTGTCTGTAAGTATGTTCGTGAACACCATAACTCCAAAATGAAAACTTTAGCATCTTGTAGGGTTGCGACACATAGATTATGAGAAAAATTACGTCACCCCAAACTATCCTTTACATGGAAGAAATTTCGAACATTTTTATTCTCTCACAGATGACACTCATGGTTTTTATTAAAATACAATATAGTAAAGATATTTACATGACAATCAAAATGTATATGTTGATTTTTCTGAAGACCGCTTTATTCTGGATGAATTTTGCTGAATTTAGCATAATTGGAAACCCGTAATAGACAAAAGCTTAGTACACAAAAGTGTGATCTCGTTAAAACACACAATTTATGTCCTATACATATTTGTTGCTGGAGTTGGCCATTTCCAAGACATTCCTCGATATTGGTACCAGCTTTAAAATACTTGAAACATTTTCTCATACGGGAATTTATAAACTCCTGTCCATGCAAAGAAAGAGAGTTCAATCACATGGCAACCAGTTTTTAAAAGAGCTGTCTATCACTTTAGCCTAGGTATTCCCTTATTTTCCTTCTACTTACAAGGGAGCAAGTAATAAGACCAATTCTACTAATGTTTATTTCGATTAGCACGAATTAGACAATAGAAGAATAAGCTTTTTAACAATACTTTTTTGCAGAGATGTAGAGAAAGTCATGTAAATGGAACATATCCGATGTTTTATCCATAATAATGGTTAATTATCTGGTCGCAAGTTTTCATTGCATGTAAGTAAGACCGAGACAGGTTACTCCGAACGTCCTGTCCCTTCGTTTCTTCTCCATTTCGTCCAATTGGTCTGTTCAGGGTTGTAAGTTATAGGCAGGACTGCGGCGGTGGCGCCCTTCCGTGGTGGTGACTGCGCTCGGGAGATAACAGCTCTCGGCGGCGGATGGCGTTGGAAGTCATCTGAAGACCCAGAGAGGTCAGCCTATTAGTAGCGTTTCCCGCATCAAGATGAAGATCTACTTGGAATAGGTAAGGCGCTCTCCGCAATGGCTTTTCCCCCGTCCGATTTCGGCCGCCCGTTGATATGATTCTCATATCCTGATGGAGTCTGAACATACAATAAGCCAATAGCTGCAGGTGGAATCTCCTCCGGCATTATATACGTGTAAAACGGAAGAAAAATGGTATTTGCATGAAAAGCAATAGAAATAGTGAAAGAATTGGACTATTTGGGGTTAAGATTAAGTGAAACTGTGGTGACTGCCTTATAATGAGTGATTCCTTTAGTGCACTTCAAAGCATTCCTAAGCTGTACAAATACCATTTGTAATGGAGGCCGGGCAGCTCAAAGTACAAAGATAGAAGCAAAAGATAAAGTGACAATGACAATAATTTGGATATGTAAATATAAATTACACCCACATGACTTTCTCTAGCTGCTCTACAAACCTCTTGCAAAAGATTATTCTTCTTTGTACCCAATGCTAATTGAAATAAATATTAGCAGAATGTTCTTATTACTTAGTTCTTTATAAATAGAAGGGAATAAGGGAATGCGCTATGCTAAAGTGATTGTCAAATGTTTTAAAAGCTATCGTTATGCGATTGTCATTGCAAATCACTTTTTTGCTTGGCCAGTAGAACAAAAGAAAAACGGACACTTCCTGTCAGAGAAATGTTTAAGTACTTCACAATTGAAACCAATAACAAGGAATATCTTGGAAACGGTTACCTCCACAACAAAAACGTAAATGACATAAATTGTGTGTTTTGTCGTGATTTAAATTTTTTTCGCGCGACTTTTTTCTATCTCTTACGGTTTAGCATTTAAGCAAAATTCGGCATAATTCATCCAGATCAAAGAGGTCTTCAGAGGCTATTCCCAAAGAATTCGAGATATTTTATTTCGGACATAAATAGCTTTAATATACGATTTTAATCAAAATCGTTTGAACCATTTTTAAGAAAATCAAAATTTTCGAAATGTTTTCCACGTAAAGGGTAGTTTGTGGTTGGAGGAGTTTTTTTGAAAATCTTCGTGTCGCATCCTTGGAAGATACTAAACCTAAATGCCAAGTTTGGTATTTAACGGTCTTTTCGTTTTGGGGCTATACTGTCCACAGGCACACACACACACGGACCTTTTTTTTAAAAATGCTTTTTTTCGGACTCAGGGGACCCCAAAACATATATTTCCGGTGAAATCTCGGTATCGAATTTTTGGGTGCATTACAATACCTTCTCTATCCCTATGTACATTGTACATACGGGGCTAGAGAAAGTAAAAAGATAGTACATAAATATAGGAAAAAGCGGAATGGCACTAGAGAGGATATTGAAATAATAGTATAGGTGTAGCAAGATCGAAGATATGAGTCTGCTATACATATGAAGCAGATCATGATAATTAAAATCAAGACGAGCTAGGGAGGAGGAAAGCCTGGCGAAAATAGATATGGGATACATATGTGGAAGGGAGAGGAAGATGAAAAACGATTCTGGAAGTCATTGAGAATTAGGAAAGAAAACATAGATAAACAGGAAATTTGGGGTGAACTAGAAAGTAAAAAGTCGTTTCGTTCATGCCGTAAATTAAATAAAGAATGGTCACAAGAAGGAATGTGTGTGTGTGTGTGTGTGGGTGTGTGTGTGTGTGTGTGTGTGTGTGTACATATATATAAGAGAGGGAAGGATTGCCGTGGATGAGTCAGGAGCATTACTTTTGAAAGAGATGGGAGACATTGAACTAGAACGTTGTATTTTATGCGGGGACAAAAACAGTATTGTTCACTGTTTAACTGAATGTAAAGATGCAAGGAATTAGGGGAAAGAAATTTGGGAAGTAGCATGAAAATGTTGAAACTCAAATGAAAGAGAAGAATTAATGAAATAGGGATATATATTTAGGAATGATAAAATAAAAGTGGATAAGAAGGAGAGAGAACAGTAGAGATAACACGGGTATTGGGATTATTGTTGTTGATAGCGTTTAACGCCTGCTTTTACTACAAATGGCACAGCAGGCGATGACACTGATTATACATGAAATGAAGATGGAGCATCGGTCAAATGCGATGGCGTGGGAAACCGGAGAAAACCCGCACAAATCCCATTTGCGGTCGCTTGGGATCGAACCCGGGCTGTCTAGGTGAGAGGCTAGCGGTCTAACCACTCGGTCACGGCGCACCGTGAGATTTTGATGGAATAGGTAGAACAAACCAAAGTGCTATACTCGCTAGGAGCCAAAGGGCTATGTGGATGTAGTCAAACCTAATTGTACATTACGATAAGTAATTCGTATAACCTGAGTAACAGGAAATGGCTTTGTAAATAATTGCAAATGCAACCTAAGTAAATGGTTATAATAATGTATAAAGTAAGACACGGAAGTTAGAACTCCGCTGTTGGCCAGACCTTAAATCAGTTGTGTGCATCTGACGTGGTGGGATCGAATATCCCAATAACCGTTTTGTGTGAACCTGATTGCTGACTTCTGACGTCAGGATAATGCCAACCTATTACTGAGGTCAGGTATAAGAAACAGATTTAAACCCCGCATTTTTGTACCCCTAAGTCTTTTGGTCATCACAGCTACCCAAACCCGCGTCGCTTTGCGCCCAATGGGGATTTTGATAGTTTTATTTTCTCTAGCACGCATGTACAATGCCCATTGTAGGTAGAGAAGTTATTGTATTCCAACCAAAAATTCTATATTGAGATTTCACCCGAAATACATGTTTTGAGGTTCCACGAGTCCAATATTTGTGTCTGTGGATAGCATAGCTCAAACAAAAAATGTGATTAAATACCAAACTTGTTGTTTATGTTCTAGTATTTTCCAAGAATGTGACACGAACATTTTCAGTAAAATCTCCCACCTCAACCCTTTATGTGGAAAATGCCTCGAAATTTGTGATTTTCTCAAAATTGGCTCTAACGATTTTTTTTTCAAATACCTTGTGTTTAAAATATATTTATGACCAACGAAATATATCTGGAATTTTGTGGCAATAGCCTCAGAAGGCCTTTTCATTCTGAGTGACTTTTCTATAACTTGTAAACCGTAAGATAGACATAAACGTAACACATATAAAATAGATCTCGTTAAAACACACAATTCATGTCATGTACTTTATTATAAAGTTAAATGTTTCCGAGATATTCCTTGTTATAGTTTCAATTTTAAACTAAAACGAAAAACCGGTCCTGGGTACGCCAATTACGTACGAATTGTTGCTCACCACGAGTTGAATCAACAGATTGATAAACATGTAATAATTAAATAATAAAGAAATAACAAATGTGCTAAAGCAATGTTTATATATACTGACACTTTCTGCAGAGCCCATCCATAATTATTGTGCACGACAAGTTTGGCCGCATATAGAGCAAGCTGTGGCTGATTTCTGCGGTCGATGGGGATGGGAACTACTGTGCTATACCATCCAGCATACGTTCCGGACTTAAGTTTTGTAGCTTTGATTTGACTCCGAAGATGAGGGAACCATTTCGAGCCATTTGCTTTAGAACCATTTCAGAAATCCGTCAGGCAGCACACATCAGACGCTGCTACGACTTTCACATTGCTGGCAGAACATTGTAAACAATGCTGGTGACTACTTTGAAGGACAGTAAAACTTGGTAACATGTATTATTTTTTTACTAGCTGTGAATAAATAGTTTTCACTATTAAAGTTTAACCCCTCATATGTAAATATTATTTTGGCCAGAATTGTGATATCTGTGCAGTTTTGATTATATCTAACTGTAGTCTTCTTTTCAGTGATGTATACGCTTCTTTTTGTTATATCTACCAGACTTATTGATATTTTTACTTTCTCTACATGTACTACATATGCACATAATGTGTAGAAAAGGAATTGAATTCCATCCAAAAAATCGACACCGAGATTTCATGGGAAATACAAGTTTTGCGAACTCCTGAATGAATAAAAAAAAGGATTTTTAGGAAAATCTCAGTATGTGTGTGTCTTTGTGTGTGTGTGTGTGGTGACAGCATATATCAAAACCGAAAAGACCGTTATTAAATACCTAATTTGGAATCTTCCAAGCATACGACATGAACATTTTCAAGAAAGTCCACTACCCCAAACTACCTTTTAAGTGAACAATTTTTTGAATATTTTTTCTCAAAAAGACTAACAATTTTGATTAATATATCATATATTATAGATATTTGCATGACAAATAAAATGTATATCTTGAATTTTTTGGGTATAGTCTCTGAAGATCTTTTCTTTTTGGATGAATTTTGCATACCTGGTAACCGGAAGAGATAGACAAAAAATGTAGATCTCTTTAAACATATTGTTTACGTTATATACTTCTTTTGTATTTATTTTTCTGTTTTCCCTACTTTATTCTGTTTGTTTTCCGTTTTACATACACATATTTACAAGAACACAAATACCCAGACACAAGGCGGGCTTCAACCCGAGATCCCCTGTGCCACTGAGCACCAAGCTTACACAATTTAGCGAGCGCGGCCATGGAAACCAGTCTGAGATACTCCTTGTTATTGGTTTCAATTTTTAGCTACTTCAAATATTCTCTGACGGGAGAATTCATTCTTTCGTGTCATCTCTCTTTTGTTTTACTCCTGATCGTGCAAAACAAATACCGAATTTCAATTTCTTCAATCCTTTTAAAAGCAAATGACTAGTGCTATATAGCCTAGTGTAGCCATATTTTCCTTCTACATATATGAGAACAACTTTTTTCAGCAATAGTTTGTACTAAACGTCATGTGAATGAAACATCAGATTGTTCGATTCCTTCTCGTGCTTGCCTGATCTTTCGTCCTTTATTATACATGATTGTTATATTTAGAGGTTAGAGCATATTAATGTCGAAGGATGCCTCGGCAACTGCGACCAAGTGTTGAATTACTGCGGTCAACCAACCCCCGGGGTGGGATGAGAGGAAGGGAAACCATATGCCAGCACAAAAAAAAACAAAAAAAAAACGACGGAGCTAAGCGCAGAGACGCCCGGAAGTCTCTAAAAAGTCACTAGATGGCAGCCCTGGTGCGTCACGGAGGCTATACAGGCGGCGGGAGGCCGTCGGAAGGATTCCTCTAGAATGGCGCCTAGCCTCAACCAGCGTAACCCGGGGGAAGGGAGTTTCACTCGAAGCAAGCAACCGTATCATCTGCAAAATCACACCTGATCCGACCTGCAAGATGAAGAAGGGAAATTTAATGAAGGAATGAAAGGGAAAGAAACCGTGGTAGATTTCAACATACGCCTAAGCGGCCCCAGAAAAACCACGGAAAAACCCAGGACCAGAGTGAGCGGTCAAAGGGATCAAACCCGGGCCTCCCGAATGTCAGTCCCAGACGAAAAGTCTGAGCCCCCCCCTTCATTAACTTGTCTGTTATTTGATTTCACTGCATTCCAATATTTGGTTTCACTCACTTAAAATATATTATCCACTATAATGAATAAAGATTTCTCGGTTGCCGTCTTATTTCTTCTGTCACTTAGCATGCTTTATTGTTTGTTACGTAATTTCAGTATTATTTGGCTATCCGTGTGTACCCCCACTCCTTTATATGAATGTCCCTTTTAATTTAAAAAGCTGGTAAGTCTACTAATGGCATTAGATGAGTAACTTCTCACTGTTCCCTCAAACGGCTTTCACAGAACAGCTAGATAACTTCCCATATTTTAATTTTTACATTCTCCGTATTACGTACATAGTGTGTAGGGGTAGTATTGTATTCCATCTAAAAATTTGATACCGAGATTTCAATGGATATATACGTTTTGAAGCTCTCTGAGTAAAAAGAATTAGAAAAAGGTCCGTGTGTGTCTTTGGACAGCATAGCTCAAAAACTGAAAGACCATTAAACACACAACTTGAATGCAAACCAAGGATTTTCAACAAAACTCCGTTCCCCAAAATACTCTTTACATGGAAAATTTTTGAAAATTTTGTTTTTCTCAAAAATGGCTCAAACAATTTTAACTAAAATACCAGTATTAGAACTATTTACATCACAAATGAACAGTATATCTTGAATTTTCTGAGAATAGCTTCTGAAGACCTGTGCATTCTGGATGAATTTTGCATAACTGGTAAACCGTAAGAAATGCACGAAAACTTACACACACAAAATGTAGATTTCGTTAAAACATACAATTTATGTCATATAGTTTTGGTAAAATATAAATTGTCCGGGCTTGTAGACCGTGGTCAAATATTAAAATTATTAAAATTTGACGTTTCGTCCTCAGCTGTGGAGGACATCCTCATTTTACCCCTAATAACACCGGCCGTGAAAGCCTACGAGCTTATATGCATTTTTGTTGTAGAGTTGACCGTTTCTGAAATATTCCTTGTTACTGCCCTCAATAGTAGACATCTCAAATTGGGTTGCCCTTCGTTTCTTCTCTCTTTTGTTTTTCTGGAAATGCAAAGCAAACCGAAATTAAATTGTCTACATTTCGTTCGGCATTTAAATTATTTGACTATCGCTTTAGCCTAGTATATTCCCTTATTTCTCTTCTGCTTATAAGGAACTAAGTTGTAAGACCAATTGTGTTAATGTTTATCTCGTTTTGTAGATAGAAGAATAATATTTTGTAAGAACAGTTTGTTTGCAGAACAGATAGACAAAGTCATGCGAATGCAAGACATCAGATCTTTACTTTCTCTGCACGTTCCTACCATGTACATGGTGTATAGAGAAGGTATTGCATTCCACCCAAAAATTCAACACCGAGATTTCACCGGAAATAGGGGTTGTAGAGTCCCTTGTATCCAAAAAGAGCATTTTTAGAAAAAGGTCCATGTGTGTCCGTGTGTCTGTGAACACGATAACTCAAAAATGAAATGTCGATAAAATACCAAACTTGGTATATAAGTTTAGTATTTTCCAAGGAAGCGACACAAAGGTTTTGAGGAAAATCCCCCTATCCCAAACTACCCTATACATGGAAAAGAATTCGAATTTACATGGCAAATAAAACGTTTATCTTGAATTTTCTGGGAATAGCCTCTGAAGAATTTTATATTTTGGATGAGTTTTGCTGGATTTTACATAACTGGTAAACCGTAAGTGATAGACAAAAATTTACTCACAAAAATGTAGATCTCGCTAAAACACACAATTTATGTCATATGATACATTTTTTCGTTGAGTTAACCATTTTTGAGGTATTGCTTGTTATTTGTTTCAGTTTTAAAATACTTAAAACCTTTCACATACCGGAATTTGTGAACTCCAGGCAATGCATAGAAACGGATTTCATCTCATAGCAACCAGCTGTCGTTTTAATCTGGTTATTTCCTTTCTGCTTAAAGAAAGCTAATACTTATATCGATTAGAATGATGAAGATAGAAGATTAAGCTTTGTAACAATAATTTGTGGAAGAGATGTAGAGAAAGTCGTGTGAATGGAACATCAGATTTCTTGACCTGAATCGCCTTTGTAATCTTCGCCAATGGGAGAGAAATGGTATAGCGAGTGTTGTACTCTGGCTAGTGAGACACCAGTGTGCTGGAATTATTCATTTTACATATTTCAGAATATAAAAATCGAATGTATTCCATTCACACGACTTTCTCTATATTTCTGTAACAAATTATTGTTAAATGCGTATTCTTCTATCTACTTCATGCTAATCGAGATAATAGCAGAAATGGTCTTATTACTTGCTTCCTTGTAAGTAGAGCGGATATAAGGGAATTCACCAGGCTAAGCAATAGTCAAATCTTTAAAAAGTTGATTACTATGTGGTTGAATTCGTTTCTTTGCGTTGGCAGGAGTTCACAAATTCTCATATGACCAACGCTTAAGTATATTTTAAAACAGAAACCATTATCTTGGAAATTGTAAACTCCAAGAAAAAGGTATATCATATAAATTGTGTATTTTAAAGAAATCTGCAATTTTATTTTTTCTATCCCGTAAAATGTTCATACATAGTGGACAGAGAAGATATTCCACTCAATATTCGATGTTGGGACTTTGCCGGAAATATTTTGAGGCCCCCTGAGTTAAAAAAAGCATCTTAAGGAAAAGGTCTGAGTGTGTTTTTCTGTACACGGCATAGCTCAAAAACGAAAATACCGTTAAATACCAAATTTGGTATTTATGTTCAGTATTTTCCAAGGATTCGACAAGAAGATTTTCAAGAAAACACCCCCACCACAAGCTGTCCTTTTCATAGAAAGTTTTTTAAAAATAAAATATTCTTAAAAATGGCTGTAACTATTTTGATTACAATACCATATATTAAAGATATTTATATCATAATTAAAATGTATATTTTGAATTTTCTTGTAGTATCTTCTGAGGACATCTTTATTTTGGATGAGATTTCCAGAATTTCGCATAACAGTTAAACCATAAGAGACAAAACTAAGTCACAGAAAAAGGAGATCTTGTTAAAACACAGAATTTATGTCATATACATCTTTCTTGTTGATTGGACCGCTTTCAAGATAGTCCTTGTTATTGGTTTCAATTTTGAACTACCTTTCTAAAACGGGGCCATACAAAGCAAACCAAACCTCAATTGTTTCACATAGCGACTGGATTTTAAAAGATATGAATATAGCTTTAGCACAAAGTATTCCCTTATTTCCCTTCTGCTTCCAAAGAAGCAATAGTAAGACAATTTCTGTTAATGTTTATCTCGATTAGTATGATGTAGATATTAGGGTCGGCTGATAAGTCCCGGGCCTCTCAATGAAAACAGTAAATAAATTCACTTATAGAAAACAAAACCGGGCTTGTAGGCCGTGGTCCACTGGGCTTCTCCCTTCGTTCCCCAGACGTTTCGCCTGCGTCTGCGGCAGGCATCATCAGTGGCGTGTACATCTCCGTGGTCTCTCTCAAAAGGTCAATGGGATTTTTACGGTAGAACTCCACATTCTTAACAGAAATAGTTTTTCTTTGCAACAAACGCGCCACCCATCTTGCCCAGACCCTGTGAAAGCCCAAAACATTTCTTAAAATTTTATCTGCACGTTCTTTTGAAATGTGTACAGCCTCTGCTATCTCAAACAACTTTAATATGCGGTCTTCCAGTACTAAACGATGATTTTTATCAATGATCCCTGGAGTTGTCACTTCTACAGGGCGTCCAGAGCGGGGCTCATCACTAGTGCTCGTTCGTCCCATTTTAAACTCTGCAACCCACCTTTTAATATTGAATATGAAGGTACAGTGTCTTTCAATGTACTGTCCATTTCCTCCTTATTTTCTTTAGACGTTAATCCTTTAAAATAGAAGTATTTAACTACTGTTCGTTTTTCCAAATCCTCCATTTTCGTGAAAACTCTAAAGTTGTCTTGTTTTAAAATACTGTCATTCAAAAACTAGACAAGGTATTGACCTGCAACAATGGATACAAGCTAGTCTAGAGTTAAACTATACATGCTACCGTCTAACTGCCCTAGTGGCGCCATATCTGTGCAAGACCCGGAACTTATAGCCGACCCTCATAAAAAATAATCTTTTTCAAAAAAAAATTTTTTGCTGATCAGCTATTGAAAGTTATATGAATGGAACCCATTAGATATTTATCTAGTTAGTTTTTGTCTAGCTCTTACGGCTTGCCAGTGGTGCAAAAGTCTTCCAGAATAAAGTGGTCTTCTGAGACTATTTATAGTGGTTCTCAACAGAAGACTACTCTTCTTCCGGAAGGAGGTTTTATTCTTTGACTATAGTGTGACCGGCGGGAGCTTTTATTATTTGACATATATATATATATATATATATGTGTGTGTGTGTGTGTAATGCATGTATACATAGTATATGAGATGCATATTCCAGTACGTCTGCTCTTGAGTTAATAATTACAGAAAAGTGTATTTGTTAAACACTTACCAAGCTGTTCTAAACGTATGAGATGCAAATTGAGACGTTGCAACTGATCCTTTGAAAACTTCAACCGTGATCCTGGAAGCTTGATTTCATCTTGACCTTTTCTTGATCCCCTGGCCCGACGTCGACCTAGACATCCTCCTCCGTTTCTTTTACTAGAGCTGCTTCCCATCTCCTATATTTGTGAAAAGAACATTAAAACAATTGTTTTAGAATCATCAAATGAAAATACATCGCGTAACTTCTTTGAACAGAAGATATTTAGCATTATTATGCTTTTAATTTTGGTACGAAAAATTGTTGTTCTGTCTGTACCACGCAGTTACATTAAGTAGAAATTTTGCATGCACCCAAAATTTGATGCTACGATTTCATCAGATATACATGTTTTGATGCCCACTGAAGCATAAAAAACATTTTTATGAAAAATAACCGTATGTGTACATGTGTGTGTTTCGCTGTATTTGTTGAATGAATAAGTGTATTTATTAATATAGCAATATCATACATAGAAATTCAACAGTCGCACGGGTCCACAGACCGTACGTGCTTTTGTAATACACATTACAAGCAATATTAAAACAACAACCACAACAAAGACTTAAAAGAGTAAACACGAAAATAAAAAAGACAAAGGAAATACACAGTCAAAAGCAATATTAAACAACAATAAAAATTAAGAGTGAATCCGAAAATAAAGATACAAAGATATTCAAATATATCAATTTAAATTTACAGCACAGAGTACACCTTCATAAATGCACCCTCTTATAATAGATAATTACACTTAAAAGACATATATACACATAATATATACAACCCTAGCACAACAGTGACCTAAGTATGATATAATATACATGTATGTAGAACATTGTAGTCACTTTTTTTTAGTTGATCTTATTTCCCCCCCCCCCCTTCTCTATTGGCAGCCTCCTCAGATCTCAGCTGTCTTGCCTTAAGTATAAATTTACCTAGCCCGTCCATGTTTTCCGTGCCTGCCAGTAACGTCCAACATGCTTCTATCCCTACATTCGCAGTGGTAAAAAATCGCGGCAAATATTTTTCCCGCCATTCCCCCGTACCCCTACATCTTGCCAAAATGTGAGTCCACGACTCTTCCTCCTCGCAAATGGGACAGATTCTTATACCATTCTCGTCAGAAATTTTCGTGCTCCTCCATGCTCCTAGTCTAATCCACGCGAGCCCCTCTCTAATGAGTTTGGTACCTGTTTTGATGTATTGCTCCATACCCCACTCCGATTTCAGCCCAGACTGTACTTCTAATGACACCTTCTCTGTGCATTGCGCAATTATTTGCTGTCTGTCAATATCACAGAGACGTTTCTTAATTTTTCTCCAAATACTTCGCCTGTTTTCCTGCCCCACCATCCAAATGTCTCCCATCCCAATAGTTTCCAACCCTTTCTTTAATTTTGATGCCCTATTATATGTGTATGTGGGTGTGTGAACAAGATTTCCTGATCTAAGAGATATAGAATCGCACATTAGGAGCTCCACAAGAAGTATATAACATACATTGTGTGTTTTGACAAGATTAACATTTTTCGTAGTAAGTCTATGGCTTATAGGTTATCAGTTATGCAACTCATTCAAAATACTAAGACTTCAGAAGCAATTCTTAAGAAATTCAGAATATAAATTTGACTTGTCATTTAAATATCTTTAATATACGGTATCTTATTCAAAATCGTTACAGCCATTTTGGAGAAAATTGAAACTTTCACAAAATCTTTCCAGTAAAGGGTAGTTAGGGGAAGAGGATATTTCTAAAAAAAAAGCATTCGTGTCAAATCCTTGGAAGATGCTAAACTTACCAAGTTTGGAATTTAATGGATTTGTTGAGCTATAATGTCCACAGACAAGCACAAACACACACACACACACACACACACAAACAAACTTACACTGAACTTTTTCTAACGTTTTTATTCAGGGAGTCTCAAAATTAATACCTCCGGTGAAAACTCGATATAGAATTTTTGTGTGGAAAACAGCACCTCATCTATCTACGATTCTCATTGTGCATCCATGCTTTCCATAGGGGGGGGGGGTTCGAAACTCTTAGCTGCTCTGGTGCGGGCGCTGTAGACCTCGAGCACCCGTACTCCTAAAGTTACTAGAAGCAGTCGGAGCGAACATTTGAGCCCCTCCTGGAAGGGAGCTGTTCGGATTGGGTTGGGCTCGACGTGGCAGTGGCCCGATACCCGTCAGGGCGGTGAGGCCGGGCGGGATTGTGAGACACCTCAATGTCCTCCAGCACTAGCCTGAATAGCTAGAAGTCGGTATTGCCAGACCTCTGTCGGCCCTACCGAGGTGTATTTGGTAGTCTTCCCTTCGGGGCTGAGGCGCATAAGTGGCGAATCCACTTCGGTCCCGCCACGTTCCTATGCCGTGGGGAGGAGGCTTTTTAGTAACTTAGGTATTGCCTAGGTTACAGTTCTGTGGGTGGGGTTCTTTTGGCCCTGGGTAGACACATTGTACACATATGCTAGAGCAAATACTAAGCTGAATGTTTTTGGTCATTCTTAAAGAACTGTCTTCCAAGTCAAATAGTTTAGTGAATACGTTCGCATTATATTTGCAGTAAAGTCATAAATTTAAAAAATCTTATGCGTACCATTCACATGACTTACTGCCTTATTACTTGCTTCTTATAAACAGAAGGGAAATAAGGGAATACTAGATAAGGTTAAAATGATAGCCAATATTTTAAAAGCTGGTTGCCATGTGTTTGAAATCCGTTTCTATGCATGACCAGTAGTTTACAAATTTCCGTGTATTTTAAATCTCAAAAAATAACAGGGAATATCTCGGAAATCGTAAATTCCACGATAAAACATATATGATATAGATTATGTGTTTTAACGAGATGTTCCTTTTTCTGTGGTAAGTTTTTGTCTATCTATTAAGAGTTTACCGTTACACAAAATTCAGCAAAATTCATCCACAATAAAGAGGTCTTTAAAGAGGTCCCAAAAATTCAAGATATACATTTTATTTTTCTTGTAAATATCTTTAATATACGGTATTTCAATCAAAATCGTTAAAGTCGTTTTTGATATAGTTAAAAGTTTTTCTATGTAAAGGGTAGTTGGCTGGGAGATTTTCTTGAAAATCTCTGAGTCGCAAGCTTGGAAGATTCTAAATAAACACCAAGTTTAGTATCTAACGATGTTTTCGTTTTTGAGCTATTGTGTGCGCGCACACACACACACATACACACACACACAGTGACAGACTCGCACACGGACATTTTTACTTTCTCTACACGTTCAATGCACATAGTATATAGAGAAGATATTATATTGAACCCAAAAATTCGATACAATATTTAACCTAAAATACATGTTTTGAGACCCCTGAATCCAACAAGGCATTTTTAGAAAAATGTCCATGTGTGTGTGTCTGTGTGTGCTGTCTGTGGGTAGCAAAACTAAAAACCAAAATACCCTTAAATATCAAACTTGGTATTTAAGTCAGGTGTGCTCCAGGGATGCAATACGAAGATTTTCAAGAAAATCCTCCCACCCCAACTACCCTTTACATGGAAAAAATTTCGAAAATATTGTTTTTCTCAAAAATGGCTCTAACGATTTTAATTTAAATCTCTTACATTTAATAGGTTTACATGACAAATAAATTGCATAGATTTTTGAAGAAAATCCCCCACCCCCAAATACTCTTTACATGGAAAAAGTTTCAAAATGTTGTTTTTCTCAAAAATGGCTCTAATGATTATGATTAAAATCTCTTACATTTAATACATGACAAATAAATGCATATCTTCAATTTTCTGGGACTAGCCTATGAAGACGTGTCTATTCTGCATGAATTTTGGGAATGTTGCATAACTGGTAAACCGTAAGAGATAGGCAAAAACTTAACTAACAAAAAATGTAGATCTCGTTAAAAGACGCAATTTATGTCATATACTTTTTTTCTTCTTCTTTTTAGAGTTGGCCGTTTTTGAGATACTCCTTTTTATTTGTTTCAGCTTTAAAATAATTATACTATTCTCATACGGGAATGTGTCAACTCCTGTTCATGCAGACTAAGATACTTCAATCACATAGCAACCAGTTTATAAAAAATTTGGCTATCGATTTAGCCTATGATACTTCCTTAATTCCGTTCTACTTATAAGAAAGCAAGTAATAAGACCTTTTCTGCTAATGTTGTCACGATTAATATTGAGTAAATAGAAGAATATGCTTTTTAGCAATCATTTATTGTAGATATGTAGGGAAAGTCAGGTGAAAGGAACACATCAAATGTTTCTAAAATTCTTTTTTTTTTTTTTTTGGATTCAAGGGGTCCCAAAACATATTTCCGGTGAAATCTCCATATTGAATTTTATAGAGAAAGTAAAACAGTAACAATCTGCCCCGGTTTCCCCTACCATGTATGCCGTAGATGAAAAAATATGATACTAAAAGACGTCATGAATGTTTCGTCTCTTAAGGGAAAGAGCTTTAACAGCAAGAGTTTGAGGTTAAGCAAAAGGATGGCGAAGACGCTAAACGATGAAGTTTGATTACTCCGGAGGAACTGTGGAGCCTCTCTTTACACAGGGCTAATACAATATGGAAGCCGTCAAGGAATATTCTTTCCAGCGGCGTAACTCATCAGCAGTGGGAGCACTACTTTCTAAACTCAATTACCCCCTTCCTCTGCCGAGAAGAAACCGCGGGCAGGAGCTCAAACGGTTCATGGCAAGAGAGGGGAACTTCGATTTTCTACAGCTCTGGGGTTTCTAGTGGTTTGCCACTCACTAATATGATCTAATATTGAAGAGCCCACTAGAGCGAACTGCAACTTCTTGATCTTTCTGCCGTCTTCTGCACCTTTCTTCCACTAACTTCAGCCTGGAGTTAAAGATCCTGGAGCAACCCAAATGCACTTCATGGACGCCGTCAGTAAGAATAATAAGTGTGGACGATGACCTAGACAGACTCCTTTTACTTTCTCTCCTAAGAAGTATATACCGCATGGAAGAAAGCTATTACACTAATTTAAACCAGTGATAGACCTCTGTATTTGGAACACATTTTGTATGTTACGACTTTGTCTTTGATAATTTCCTAAGGAGATATTTTAGTTTTGTCGAAAGTAAGAGACAGAAAAGCTGGCAACGCTGCAGGCTGTGTGGGTGTCACTTGCACTAGGTCATTACTCTTTTAATTCTTTGTTGTGATTGTTGTTTTAATACTGCTTGAATGTGTATTACAAAAGCACGTACGGTCTGTGGACCCGTGCGACTGTTGAAATTCTATGTACGATATTGCTATGTTAATAAATACACTTATTCATTCATTCATTCATTCATACATTAATACGCCTCACTAGGACTTTGAAGGAATTATTTCCATTTTTCTGTGCGAGTGTAGGCCAATCAGAATGCCAGGTGCACTCGTTATCTCCCAAAACATTACACCCTGCGTCGTGTTCGCAAGCGACCGCCGTGTTTACATCCAGAAGCCGGCAACGCATGATTGCCAAGCTACTTCACGTCTGAAAAGCTGCTCGGAATATTCCTTTAATCCTTTTAAGTGATATTATTTTGAAACCCTGTGTGATATCCCATAATTCCTACCGAAACTAGTGTCAGAAATACGTTACTCTACAATTCTTATAAGTAACAAACTATTATCTTCGTACATTCTTGTCGAGTTATGTATCCAATCTGGAACAAAAGCCATTTATTTTTTTGAAATCGACAAAGAACAAAACGCCATTATTCTTTTTTGTTTGTAATGCTTCTATGAGCACATAGTAGAAGGAATGTAATAAGTCCCCTTCCACCCGGTATATACATAGTAGGTAGAGAAGGTATTAATTAACATACAAAACCCTGATACAGAGTGTTCAACGGAAGTACTGTTTTGAGGACTCCTGAATAAAAAAAAAATGATGTATACCATTCACATGACTTTCTCCACATCTCTGTAACAAATTATTGTTCTAATCTTATTCTTCTATCCCCTTCATGCTAATCGAGATAAACATTAGCAGAAATGGTTTTATTGCTTAGTTTCTTATAACTAGAAGGGAAATAAGGGAATGCACTGGGCTAAATGGACAGTCAAATGTTTTAAAATGTGACTGCTATGGGAATGAAATTCGTTTCTTTGCGTAGCTAGGAGTTGACAAGTTCCCGTATGAGAAACGTTTTAAGTGTTTAAAACTGAAAACAAAAGAAGGAATATCTCGAAAATCGTCAACTCTACGAAAAATACGTATATGACATAAATTGTGTTTTTAAAGTAATCTACATGTTTAGTGTAGTAAGTTTTTGTCTATCTTTTACGATTTTCTAGTTATTATAATTTTAAAAACCGCATCCAGAATAAAGACGTCTTAAGAGTCTATTCGCAGAAAATTCAAGACATACATCATATTTGTCGTATACATATCTCAAATATAAGAGATTTTAATCAAAACCGCTAGAACAAATTTTGAGAAAATCAAAATTTCAAACTTTTTCCATGTAAAGGTTGATTGCGGTGGGGGGATTTTTTTGAAAAACCTCGTGGGAGATACTGAACTTAAATATGAAGTTTGGTATTTAACGGAATTTTCGTTTTTGAGCTATGCTGCCCATAGCTACATACACGGATATTTTTCTAAAAATGCTATTTGTGGAATAATGGAGTCACAAAATATGCATTTCCGGTGAAATCTCGGTATCTAATTTTTGGTGGAATACAATACCTTCTCTATACGCATGTACATAGTACGTGTAGAGAAAAGAAACAGTTGAAAAACTTCTGTGTATGTGTATATGCTCAGCATTGGGTTGGCAGGTCTCTCGTATTTCACGCGTTCTCCTGTACTTCAGACTTATTTTATTAGGTTTTCCGGCTCCTGTATTTTGGACTATTTCTCCCATATTTCATACACTAACATGAATTCTAAGGTTTAGAAAGGTATTTCCTTATTACAGTAAATTTTAAAATGTGTTACAAAGAGTTCTTTAATTAAGTGAGAACTGATGCGAAACTTCTGGATGAGTGTAAATCAAGTGCTAAATATTGCAAAAGTTTCCTATCACATTGTAAATACTTATACCTATTATTGTTTTAAATTATATTTTGTACCAAATGTGTTTTAGTTCTATACACATTTCTGCTGAAATCGACAAAGAAAAACGTCGATAGGCGGTGTCAAAATGTCGGGAAAACCATTCCTGAAATCTCCCTCATTTTTAGCTATAAAACATGTCAACCCTAGGATAGCAAACTCAAAAAGAAAAGTGGGTTAAATACCAAACTTGATATTTAAGTTCAGCATCTTCCAAGAATACGACACGAAGATTTTCAAGAAAATTCCCCAACCTAAATCCCACTTTACATGGAAAATGTTCGAACACTTTTATTTTCTCATACAAGGCTCTTATAATTTTCATTAAATATTAAAGATATTTACAAGAAAGAAAAATCTAATGTGCTCCATTCAGATGATTTTCTCTACATCACTGTAACAAATTGTTAAAAACACATTCCTCTATCTACTTTACAAAATCGAGATAAACATTAGCAGAAATTGTCTTAATTACTTGCTTCCTTCTAAGTAGAACGGAAATAAAGGAATACATTAGGCAAAACCGACAGTCAGATGTTTTATGTGTTGTTGCTATGGGACTGAAACCCGATTCTTTGCATGGTCAGCATTTGACAACTTCCGGACGAGAAAAGTTGAAGTATGTTAAAACTGAAGCCAGTAACAAGAAACATCTCGAAAACGGCCAACTCCACGAAAAAAGAGCATTTGACATAAATTGTGTGTTTTTACCAGATCTGTATTTTGTGTAGTAAGTTTTTGTCTGTCTCTTACGGTTTACCAGTAATGCAAGATTCAACAAAATTCATCCAGAATCAACAAGTCTTCAGAAGCTATTCAGAAAATTCAATGTATACATTTTTGTGATGTAAATAGCTTTAATATATGGTATTTTAATCAAAATCATTACAGCCTTTTTTTGAGAAAAACAAAAATTTTAAACATTTTTCCATGTAAAGAGTAGTTTGCAGAGGGGATATTTTCTTGAAAAATCTTCGTGTTGCATCCTTGGAAGATACCAAACTTAAATACCAAATTTGGTATCTAACGGTATTTTCATTTTGGAGCTATGCTGTTCACACCCACATACAAGGAACTTTTTCTAGAAATATTGTATTCAGGGGATCTCAAAGCATTTATTTTCAATGAAATCTTGGTTTCGAATTTTTGGATGGAATACAATAGGTACTTCCTCTATACACTAGGTACAAAGTACATGTAGAGAAAGTAAAATTTTGAAAAAGTTCCGTGTTTGTGTGTATGGACAGCATAACACAATAAACAAAATAGGGTAAAATAGTACATTTTATATTTAAGTTCAGCATCTTCTAAGAATGCAATATGAAGATTTTCAAGAAAATGTCCTAACCTAAACTTCACTCTAAATGGAAAAATGTTCGAACATTTTTAGTTTCTCAAAATGGCATTCATAGTTTTGTTTAAAATACTAAAGATTTTACATGACAAATAAAAAGTGTATCTTGAATTTTCTGGGGATAGTCTCTGAAGTTCTTTATATTCTGAATATATTTTGCATAATTGGTAAACCGTAACATATAGACAAAAATTTCCACACAAAAATATACATATTTTTAAAACATACAATATATGCCAGACACATTTTTACTTCCTGTAAGTACATACTAGGTAGAGAAGGCAGGTAAAAATACGATATTTCCCCTTAAATATAGATTTTGAGCTCCCCGAGTCCAAAAAAAAAATCACTTTTAGAGAAAGGTGCGCCTGTGTACAGCGTAATTTAAAAACAAAACGTGGGTTATATACCAAACTTGGTATTTAAGTTTAGTGTCTTCCAAGGATGCGACACAATGATTTTTGGGGAAATTTTCCACCGCAAACTATCCTTTACATGGAAGAATTTTCGAAATTCTAGAGTTTTTCAAACATAGATTTTCGTTAAAATACCGTAAATTAAAGATACGTAGTTACATAACACATGAAAGTTATATCTTGAAGTTCTTGGCAGTAGCCTCTGAAGTCCTCTTCATTCTGAATTACTTTTGAATAGCTGGTAAACGTAAGGGAAAGCTTACAACACAGAAAATTCTGATCTCGTCAAATCACGCAATTTATGTCCTATTCATTTTTGTTATATGGTTGACAATTTCTGAGATATTTCTTTTTGTTTGTTTGAATTTGATAATACTTATACTTTTCTCAAACAAGTCGTCTTCCGTGTTTCTTTTGTTTTATTCCTGGACACACAAAGAGAGGCAACTTTCAATGACAATCACATAGCGTTAGCTTTTAAAATTTTGACTCACTTTAACCTAGTGCATTCTCTTATTTTCCTACTAAGTAAGTAATAAGACCATTTCTGCTAATGTTTATCTCGATTAGCATGAACTGGATAGAAGAATAATGTTTTGCAAGAAAGTTTCGTTTGCAGAAGATACAGAGAAAGTCATGTGAATGGAACACATCAGATATTCAATTCTGAAGTATGTCTATATAATGTCTATAGTCATGTTTTGATCAGTCTGTTTGGGCTCTACCACAATGCTAATCGTGTATTGTGAAGTTTATAGGAACTATAATATGTATATACCGGTATATCATAAAAGTTGATGTGTTCCATTCACATTTCTGTAACAAATTATTGTTAAAAAACTTATTCTTCTGTCTACTTCGTGATAATCGGGGTAAACATTATCAGAAATTGTCTTAATTACTTGGTTCCTTGTAAGTAGAAGGGAAGTAATTTAATAAATTTCATTCAAATTATGTTTTCTAGCTATTCGGCAAACAAACCTTTTATTCAAAAGACTTTTCTTTTATCTACACCATGCTAATCAAGATAAACATAAGCAGAATTAGTCTTATTACTAGATCTTTGTAAGTAGAAGGGAAACAAGAAAATACACAGGCTAAAGCGATAGTCTCGTCCTTTAAAAGCCGGTTGTTATGTGAAGCAATTATAATTCCAATCTCTTTGCTTGTCAGGAGTAAACAAAACGATGTCTTCCCGTTCGAGAAACGTTTAAGTAGCTAAAATTGAAACCAGTAATCTGGATTAGCTCCAAAACGGTTAACTCTAAAATAAATGTAATTGATATAAATTGTGTATTTTAATGAGATCTACAAGTTGTGTAAGTAAGTTTTTGTATATCTGTTACGGTTTGCCAGTTATATAAATGCCATCCAGAATCAATAGTTCTTCAGAGGTTATTCCCAGAAAATTCAAGATAAACATTTCGTTTGTCATAAAAATATCTTATACCAGGTATTTTAATCAGAATCGTTAGAGCCTTTTTGTAAAAACCAAAATTTTCGAAAATGTTCCAAGTAAATTGTAGTTGGGGTGGGGGGATTTCTTGAAAATCTTCGTGTCGCATCCTTGGAGGATACACAACTTAAATACCAAGTTAGTATTTAACTAACTTTTGTTTTTGAGCTATGCTGCCCACAGACACAAACCCACAGAGACACACTCAGACAGACATACTCTTTTAAAAATGCTTCTTTTGGATTTCAGGGGGTACAAAATCATGTCCTTCCGGTGAAATCTCTGTATCAAATTTTGGGTGCATTACAGTACCTTCTCTATACCTATGTACACAGTACATGTAGACTAGAGAAAGTAATATAAAATTGTAGTTAACGTGCTGTTAACCAATTTATTTAATGAGGTGATCAAGAGATTACATAAACTCTCCAATTAACACGGAAGAAATAATTATGAATTGAATGTCCTATCGTGTAATTATTTTAATTGCATACATTTTAATTATGTTTATTATTTGTTAAAATAATTTCATGTCACAATCTCATTATTATTACCGCTAGAGAAAATCCGGATCTATATATTTCAAAAACGATATTATTAACTTCAGGTTATACTGACTGATTCAAAAATACTTTTAAAAAGATTGGGAACTGGTTCCTTACATCAAAACAAGACATTTTTTCGTATAAACAGATATTCCCAAAACTTTCTATTTCGACTTATTGAGGTTCAAAATATTATTAATCAAAAAATTTTAAAGGGGAATTTTATTCTATTTTGACGTTGTCAGCTTGTTAGGAGTGTTCAACCCAGACAGTGCTCATAGCTAATGATCGAAATGTCCTGATCTTGGTCTAGACATGCATGCACTCGTCGAAGCAAGGACTGTTAAATATTCCCTATCGGTGATATACGGTTTTGCAGGCTTCCATGACACATAGATTAAGAGTTTCTTCATCCGGATTATCTGCTGCACAAACTAATTGTTTAAGGTGGCCCCAAAGATAAAAATTCAAAGTATCGAGGTCGGGGGAACCTGCAGGCCATGGGGCTGGTCCTCCTCTACCTATCCATCTGTCAAGTAGATACGAGCCAATGCATCTCAAACAATGAGATTAAAATGTGCTGAAGCTCCATCATGCATAAACCACATGTTTTTTCTTATTTGCAGGGCACATCTAATAAGTCTGGGAGAGTGTTCTGAATGAAATCCCTGTAGGTAGCTCTGGGCGAATATATTACACAAATGTCAAATGTAAACAAGCAGCCATGGCAATCAAGATCAACTTCGCAGGGTAAAATGGGTCAAAGCCTTCTATGAATGAGTACGTAGATAAATGAAATTGGGTTGAACTCGGAAAGCTTTCAATGTAAACTTTCGTTAATACATTGATAACGTGAAAACGAAGGTTTTTAGAACATAGGTTTATACGAACTTATTTTCTTATTTCGATGTAAGACATGCACCACCAAACTTTGTAAAAGTATTTTGAATCACCTGTACAGAATCACAGGAAAAAATAGGAATTATTGCTTTGATGTGATTATCTTTATTCACTATTACAAAATCGGATTTCTTCTACCTATTCTGGTTAATTCAGATAAATTTTCAATATACATCTACACATATTATTGTAGGTCTATTGTCTAAGCTTATTGCTAGCATAATCGCTATAATTTCAACTACTTTCATACCAAATTTCATAATGATATTTAAGATTAGCTCCTCTGTAATGTGAATTATTACCCTTGTAAATTCCGAGTAGAAACCTTAGTGGGCCTGAAATGCGTAATCTTTAATAAACATACCAGACGTTCGTAGATTGTTTTCTATACCGCGTAGCCAAAACATTTGCTGAAACTTGGTAGCTTATGTTTAAAATTTGAAATTGTTCTCTTTCAGATAAAGTATAGAAACACTATTTTTACTTCTTTTTTTGTAGTGTTTAACGCCCGCTTTTACTATTTGTGGCACCGCAGGCGATGACACTGGTGATACATGGAATGATAATGGAGCACCGGTAGAATGCGATGACGTGGGAAACCGGAGAACCTGGAGAAAACCCGCCCCTGCGCCGCTATGTCCACCACAAATCTTACATGCGGTCGCTTGGGATCGAATCCGGGCCGCCTAGGTGAGAGGGGAGTGGTCTAACCACTCGGCCACGGCGCGGCCTATTTTTGCTTAAAAAAATAAATAATAGAATCATAGATTTAAGCTTAGGCATTTTGAAACCACAAGTGAGCCCATATACAGGTTTTGAAAAGCATTGTAATGCTCACCTGATGAAATGAAAGTTAAGACTGACTGCTATAACAATATAGAAGACATAATTCGTGATCTACACACTAATTCGTAAGTCTTTGTAATCCGTAGCCTGTTCGAGAAATGGAAACAGCCAATACGGGTGGAAGGGAACTCATATCATTTCTTCTAGTATGTGCTTCACAGAAGCATTACAAACAAAAAGTCTAATGGTATTTTGTTTTTTGATCAGTCGATTTCGAAAAAATAAATTAATTTTGTTTCCAATTGGATGCGTAACTAAAAAAAAAATTACGAAATAATAGTTTGTTACTTGTAAGATGCGTAGAGTAACGTATTTCTGACATTAGTTCTGGTAGGAATTATGAGAGATCATACACAGTTTCGAAATAACTAATCAATTTAAAAAATTAAAGCAATATTCTGAGCAGCTTTTCAGACGTAAAGTAGCTCCAGAACCTTGCACTAAGGTTCCTCAGATTTCTGAACCGGCTTATGGATGTAAACACGTCGGTAGCTTGCAAACACGGCACAGGGTGCAATGTTTTGGGAGATAACAAGTGTAACTGGCCTACACTCGCACAGTAAAAATGAAAGGAATACCCTCAACGTCCCTAGTGAGGCGTGTTTATGTACTGATCTAGTGCAAGTGACACCCACAAAACCTGCAGCGTTGCCAGGTCTGTCTTCTACTCTCGACAAAACTAAAATATCTCTGTAGGAAATGGTCAGATACAAAAACGTAACATACGAAATGTGTTCCAAATATTAAGATCTATCATTGGTTTAAATTAATGTAATGACTTCCCTTCCATCCGGTTCGATCAAGTTGCAATAGTAGAACTGTGTCTCAGTGTTATTGAAATTATAGAATCTACAAGACTACAATTACGAACTTGCGTATGTGGTATAGGAGGTTCCAATAGAAGGATTATATCTGAGCTTCTTTCATTAAAGACCCATTTCCTGAGGATCGTCGATCTTAGACTATCTTTCGCGTCCGGAAAATAATTTTATTTATCTGTGCATTATATTTTGGTTACCATAGGCAGAAAATTCGAATAAAATGTTTTACTACAATTTAAAACAGCATACCGCAGAAGTAATGCGTGCCTGCAAAGCAGCAGACAGTTTCTGGGTACTACGCAACGTCACAGGTGCCTAGGCGAAAGTAGAAAAGGTGCGCATGAGCCTTACCGTATTCTTCTACTCACCGTTGCTGTAACCAATAACCTAGACTCATCTTAAATATTAAATTAAACTTTGAACGGTAGTATAGACATAATTTATAGAAAAACAACCTATATATGTATATACACACAAACACACATTTTAATGATGATTTCGACAGCTAAAATCGCACTCAGACAACACCTACGCCTAAAATTGCAAAAACAATTAAAATTTCTAATCAACTGTAAAGATTACACCTAATAATTAATAATTTCGTAATAACTTAACCTAAGCTTCAACTGGTTGCTCATTGAGTAAAGCAGAGAGAGCAACATCACTCGATGGTCCTGCGAATCGCCTACTGTAAACTGCGCGAGCAACTCTGCGGAAAGCCCAGTTCCAGGATTCAACATTTTGAGTTTAAAATACGTAGTCCACCTTTATAAGCAGACTTAACGCGACCATCGTAATGAAGGAATTCGACTGTACTTGCCCTTAACACTGAAACCTTAGGGTTTCTACTTTCTCTACACGTACTCACGTACTAAGTACAGAGTGTATAAAAAAGGTATTGTATCGCCCTAAAAAATACAATACCGATATTTCACCGAGTCCACCTGAATCCAAAAAGAAAGAGAAAGGTCCGTGTGTGTGTGTGGACTGGATAGCTCAAAAACGAAATCACCATTAAATTTTGTATCTTCCAAGGATGCTATACGAAGATTTTCAAGAAAATCCCCATCTCCAACTACCCTTTACATGGAAAATTTTGACTCCAACTCCGTGGCACAGCTCACTAAGAGCCTTGGCCTACCGCCCGGCCCCCATCTCGGTACATCATAGACGTCATGGATGGGATGCAGTATTGGGGGGGGGGTGAAACGTGGTCAGCGCTTCGATCCCCCCCCGGCCAGTTAATGCGGTCTTCACGACCTGCAGCCGCTACTTCTCCATCAAGTAACTCCACAATTGGCTCCCCAGGGACCTCACGCACCCCGGTCCAGGTCTCCCAGCGGGGGAAAAATTCCCACACCGGTACTGGGAATCGAACCCAGGTCTCCCGCTTGGCAAGCATTTGAAAATTTTTATTTTCTCAAAAATGGTCTAAAGATTTTGATTAAAATGTTTTATGTTTAAGATATTTACAAACAAATAAAATTTGTATCTTGAATTTTCTTTGAATAGCCTCTGAAGACCTCTTTATTCTGGACGGTTTTTATTGAATTTTGCATAACTAGTAAATCGTAAGAGATAGACAAAAATGTGCTAAATAAGAAATGTAAATCTCCATAAAATACGTCATATATATTTTTTTTCGTAGAGTTAGTCGTTTTAAAGATATCCCTTGTTATTTATTTCAGTTTTAAAATACCTAAACTTTTCTCATACTGGAACTTGTCAACGCTTGGCCACGCAAAGAAACGGATTTCAATCCCACGTTTTAAAACATTTGGCTGTAGGTTTATCCTAGTATATTCCCTTATTTCTCTTCTACTAATAATTCTACTAATACTAAGTAATTCTGCTAATGTTTTAGCATGAAATAAAAGAATACGCTTATTACCAATAATTTGTTACAGAGATGTAGAGAAAGTCATGTGAATGGAGCACATCAGATTTGTTGTATTATCTTTTATCGCTGTTTCTTTAGTTTAAAAGTCGTAGACCTTTATTTAGGGACAGTAGTTTGTTAACCAAATTTTCCTTACGAATATCATTTGGATTTATCAAGTAAATGTAAATGTCGTGTTATTTATGGACGCTCTTTAACTGCTGTGGTTCTCAGCGTCCCATTCTAAATTGGGCGTGAAATACCGTTTAATTTTGCTCAGAGGCCTCTCAATCAGGCTTGAGGTTCTTTTACGTGCCGTAAATCTACGACACGGGACCAACGGCTTTACTTCCCTTCCGAAGGAAGCCATGCTAAGGATTTATCAAGTCTTTTCATAGGTCAGTATACCAATTGTAGCTTTATATTTGATAAACCAATTGCCACATTATAATGACCTTTATATAAACATGTATATGTCTGAGAAAATTACTGTAAAAATAATGAAAATTATTATAGTATTAACATAAGAAATTTCATTGCAATGCTAATAGTATCAAAATTAGCTTGTAACGAAAATCTTTCACATTATAGCAGTGAATATGAACACTCATGTTTAAAACTAATTGTTATATAGCACAATTGGAAAGCGACGTTCTACTTGGTAACTGTCATACTCACTTGCATAGGTTGTATAATGACACTTCAAATTGAATTTTTGGACTGAATACAGAGCTTTGCTACACACTAAACACTTATTCCACCACTTTCTATAAATATGAAATATTGCTCCTAAGTAATAAATACTTAAAATATAGCTATTATATCTATGATTATATTAACATCATGTTTATTGTTATAATATTTGATAGAATAAATAGTGTAATTTTATTGCGATTATCATTACGTTCCATAACTACATTTTATAGAATCAAACTATAATCTTAAAACATAAAAACATTATGTGGAGAGTGATCCTCTTAATCTGTTTAATAACATATTTAATAACACTTGATTTTAATAACAAAATATTGATATGACAATACAAACGTAAGAGTCAATGGCCAGCGTGTTGAATTGATTTCTCTTACTAACATTATAAACTGACAAGACACACGAGAAGGAAAGAGAGCTCATCTATTATCATTACTTGTTTGTCCACTGCGGACACGAAGCACGGAGCAAGTCTGCATGTTCTAGTACAAAATCAAGCTAGATGGTGATACCCAACCTAACCTAATCATAGTGATTATGAAATTGAATGATCGTATTAATGGCCTAAATAATAATAATAATAATAATAATAAAATAATATTATATTTTGTTTGTATTTTCAATTATTTACAAAACCATGCCCTGTTGCCTAAACTATATTATTTATCCTAATATACAATTAGGTTTGAGTTCCACTTAGGTACTACATCCGCTAAACTCCCTGGCTGTTAGCGACTGTTTTATTTCTAATTTCCATTCCAACCCTTTGGTTTGTGCTGCCTATTCTATCTTAATCTGTGACTTTTCTTTCTTGTATTAATTTCTCTACACTTAGTATATACACAGGGCATAGAGGAGCTATTGTAAACCACCCAAAATTTCGGTACCAAAATACATTTACATATTTTGAAAATACAAGTAATATATATTTTGAGACACCCTCAATAAAAAAAGGATTTTTAGAAAAAAAATGTCTGTGGGTAGCATAGCTCAAAAACTTTGTATTTAAGTGCAGTATCTTCCAAGGATGCCACACGATTTTCAAGAAAATCCCCTCATCCCGGCTACCCTATACATGGAAAATTTTCGAAAATTTTAATTTTTTTCCAAAATGACTCGAACGACTTTTATTAAAATACCGTATATTAAAGATATTTACTTGATAAATAAAATGTATATCTTGAATTTTCTAGGAATAGCATCTGAAGGTCTCTGCACTCTGGATGGCTTTTGCTTAACTGGGAAATCATAAGTGGGAATAGCCTCTGTAGACCTCTGTTCTCTAGATGACTTTTGCTTAACTGGTAAACCATAAGTGGGAATAGCCTCTGTGGGCCTCTACATTCTGAATGACTTTTGCTTAACTGGTAAACTATAAGTGGGAAGAGCATCTGTAGGCCTCTACATTCTGGATGATTTTTGCTTAACTGGTAAACCATAAGTGGGAATAGCATCTGTAGACTCTACGTTCTGGATGACTTTTGCTTAACTGGTAAACTATAAGTGGGAATTGCATCTGTGGGCCTCTACATTCTGGATGATTTTTGCTTAACTGGTAAACCATAAGTGGGAATAGCATCTGTAGACTCTACATTCTGGATGACTTTTGCTTAACTGGTAAACTATAAGTGGGAATTGCATCTGTAGACTCTACATTCTGGATGATTTTTGCTTAACTGGTAAACCATAAGTGGGAATTGCATCTGTAGACTCTACATTCTGGATGACTTTTGCTTAACTGGTAAACTATAAGTGGGAATTGCATCTGTGGGCCTCTATATTCTGGATGATTTTTGCTTAACTGGTAAACTATAAGTGGGAATTGCATCTGTGGGCCTCTACATTCTGGATGATTTTTGCTTAACTGGTAAACCATAAGTGGGAATAGCATCTGTAGACTCTACATTCTGGATGACTTTTGCTTAACTGGTAAACTATAAGTGGGAATTGCATCTGTAGACTCTAAATTCTGGATGACTTTTGCTTAACTGGTAAACTATAAGTGGGAATTGCATCTGTAGACTCTACATTCTGGATGATTTTTGCTTAACTGGTAAACTATAAGTGGGAATTGCATCTGTAGACTCTACATTCTGGATGACTTTTGCTTAACTGGTAAACTATAAGTGGGAATTGCATCTGTAGACTCTACATTCTGAATGACTTTTGCTTAACTTGTAAACTATAAGTGGGAATAGCATCTGTAGGCCTCTACATTCTGGATGATTTTTGCTTAACTGGTAAACCATAAGTGGGAAGAGCATCTGTAGGCCTCTACATTCTGGATGATTTTTGCTTAACTGGTAAACCATAAGTGGGAATAGCATCTGTAGACTCTACATTCTGGATGACTTTTGCTTAACTGGTAAACTATAAGTGGGAAGAGCATCTGTAGGCCTCTACATTCTGGATGATTTTTGCTTAACTGGTAAACTATAAGTGGGAATTGCATCTGTAGACTCTACATTCTGGATGACTTTTGCTTAACTGGTAAACTATAAGTGGGAATAGCATCTGAAGACCTCTACATTCTGAATGACTTTTGCTTAACTGGTAAACCATAAGTAGGATTAGCCTCTGTAGACTCTACATTCTGGTTGACTTTTGCTTAACTGGTAAGCTATAAGTGGGAATAGCATCTGTAGGCCTCCACATTCTGGATGATTTTTTCTTAACTGGTAAACTATAAGCGGAAATAGCCTCTGAAGAACTCTACTCTGGATGGCTTTGTCTTAACTGGTAAACCATTAGTGGGAATAGCCTCTTTAGGCCTCTAAATTCTGGATAACTTTTGCTTAACTGGGAAACCATAAGTGGGAATAGCCTCTGTAGACCTCTAGAATCTGGATGACTTTTGCTTAACCGGTAAACCATAAGCGGGAATAGCCTCTGTAGACTTTACATTCTGGATGAGTTTTGCTAAACTGGTAAACCATAAGTGGGAATAGCCTCTGTAGACCTCTTACATTCTGGATGATTTTTGCTTAACTGGTAAACTATAAATCGGAATAGCCTCTGTGGGCCTCTCCATTATGGATGACATTTGCTTAACTGGTAAACATAAGTGGGAATAGCCTCTGTAGACCTCTACATTCTGGATGACTTTTGCTTAACTGGTAAATTATAAGTGGGAATAGCCTATATAGACCTCTGGATGACTTTTGCACAACTGGTAAACCGTAAGAGAGAGACAAAAAGTTACTGCTCCAAAAATTGCAGATCTCGTTCAAACATACAACTATGTCATATCAATATTTTAGTGGAGTTGACATCACCGAGATATTCCTTGTTACTGGTTTCAGTTTTAAAATATTCCAAATTTTTCCTACACGGGAACTTGACAACTCCTGTGCATGCAAATACAGGATTTAAATCCCATAGCAACCACATTTTAAAACATTTGACTGTCGATTTAGATTAGTATATTCCCTCATTTCGCTTCTAGCTATAAGAAACTAAGTAATAAGACCATTTCTGCTATTGTTTATATCGATTAGCATGAGATTGAATCATAAGTCTTTTAACAATAATTTTTACACATATGTAGAGAAAGTCATGTGAATGGAACACATAAGATTTTTCTTATCCACATTTCTTTTAGCTTTGATTATTATTACAACTAAAATAATAATACACATAGTCATTAAATAATACCTATATCATACATGCAATTAATATAATAAAATTACGATTATAATCATCGCATTAGCTGATAACTAGTAGACGTGTTTGATTTTATGTTTTATTTATAGGCTTTATTTAACCAATGCGGTTCCTAGTGTCCCATTCTATACTGGGAGTGAAAGCCTCTTAATTTTGCTCAGAGGTCTGTATATCAGGATTGAGGTTCCATTGCGTCCCAAAAATCTACGCCACGAGAATAGCGGCTTTATTTCTCTTCTGAAGAAAGCCATGCTAAAGATGTTTACACTCGAAATAATCCTAAGCCCTTTATCGGGTTTGAACCCGCGACCTTGGGATCCTGAGGCTAGATTTTACCCCTAGATCACGGAGGACGACACCTATGCTACATTCCTTATATACCAGTCAGACGAAAGAAACAACCTCATTTAGAGTAACATACCTGATATCTGTTGAATCGACATTTCCATAAACCTGGCCGCATGGTATTGTTAACATATCCGCATCCGGCGAGGTCCCCGTTCCGTGAAACTCATTCCGAAGGGCCCCTACCGGAACTGGCATATGCCTACTCTAATATTTCCCTTCCTAACAGCAGCGGCTCGTCAACCTATGAATTGTGGGTGCTGCAGTGGAGTGGTTATATAAAAGTCTGATGTGTTCCATTCACATGACTTTCTCTACATTTCTGTAACAAATTATTGTCAAAAAGTCTTCATGCTAATCAAGATAAATGTGAGCACAAATGCTTTCTTATAACTAGAAGGGAAATAATGTAATAGACTAGGCTAAAACCATAGTCAAGCCTAGGCCGCGCCGTGGCCGAGTGGTTAGACTACTCTCCTCTCACCTAGACGACCGGGTTTGATCCCAAGCGACCGCACGTGAGATTTGTGGTGGACAAAGCGAGTTTTCTCCGGGTTCTCCGGTCTCCCCCGCCATCGCATTCCACCGGTGCTCCATCATCATTCATGTATCATCAGTGTCACCACCTGCGGTGCCATAAGTAGTTAAACACTACCAAAAAAAATAGTCAAGCCTTTAAAAGCTGGTTACCAGTGGATGACAAGTCACAAGCATTGCCAGGCGTTGAAAAGTTCAAGAATATTAAAACTGGAACTAATAACAATGAATATCTCAAAAATGGTCAACTTAAATTATGTGTTACCACGAGATCTACATATTTTGTGCCGTAGGCTTTTGTCTGTCTCTTACGGTTTATTAATTACGCAAAATCAAGCAAAATGCATCCAGAATAAAGAAGTCTTCACAGGCTATTCGCTGAAAATTCAAGATATGCATTATATTTGTCATATACATATCTTTAATATACAGTATTTTAATCAAAATCGTTAGGGCCATTTTTGAGAAAATCAAAATTTTCGAAAATGTTTCCATGTATAACGTAGTTTGTGTTCGGGGCATTTTTCTCAAAAGCTTCGTGTCGCATACTTGGAAGATACTAAACACATACGGACCTTTTTCTAAAAATACTTTTTTTTTAATACTGGGCATCCTAACACCTCTATTTATGGCGAAAGCTCCTATCTAATTTTTGGGTGGAATGCAATACCTTCTCTGTATGTATACTATATACATAGTACATGTAGAGAAAGTACAAATCTGATCTATTCCATTGACATAACTTTCTCTACATATCTGTAACAAAGTATTGTTAAAACGCTTATGCTTCTATCTACTTCATGCTAATTGAAATAGATATTAGCAGAAATGGTCGTAATTACTTGCTTCCTTGTAAGTAGGAGGGAAATAAGGGAATACACGGGGCAAAAGGGATAATCAAATCTTTTAAAAACTGGTTGCCATGTGGTAAAAATCCGTTTCTTTACATGGTCAGGAGTTTAGAAAGTCCCGTATAAGCATTTTAAAACTAAAGCCAATAGCAAGGAATATTTCAGAAATGGTCAACTCCATGAAAAAAAAATGTTTATGACATAAATTGTGAGTTTTAACGAGATCTACACTTTTTGTGTAATTAGTTTTTGTCTGTCTTTTACGGTTTAAACATTATCCAAAATTTGCAAAACTCAACCAAAATAAAGAGCTCTTAAGAGGCTATTCTCAGAAACATCAATACAGGATGATTCAAAAATACTTTTACGTTTGGCGATAGATTCCTTACATTGAAACCAGAAAATAGGTTCATATAAACATATGCGCTAAAACCCTTCGTTTTCACGTTATCAATTTATTAATGAAAATTTACGTTCAACGGCATTACGGGTCCAACCCCAAAAATTTATTTGTCTGTGACTCATTTATAGAAAGCTTAAACCCGTCTTACCCTTCGGGATAGCCATGTGTTGCAATGGCTGCTTTTTTGCTTTTTTCAGTTATGTAATACATTCTCCCATCACGTCTTATTGCCTACAGGTACCTCATTCAGAACACTCTCCCAGACGTACTTAGAAGAAGCATGCATGATGGGTCTCCAGCACATTTAAGTCTCATTGTACTAGATGCACTGACCGGTATCTACCTTGACAGGTGGATAGGTAGAGGTGAACCAGTCCCATGGCCTGCTGGTTCCCCGACCTCAGTCCTTTGGATGTTTATCTTTGGGGACACCATAAATAATTGGTGTATGCAGCAGACATCCCAGATGAACGAAATCTTAAGCCTGTCATGTTATCCTAGAAACCACACAACATCGACCGGGAGTATTTGATATTTAGTGCTACGACGAGTGCATGCGTGTCTAGACGCAAGAGGAGAACATTTCGAGCATTTGCTATGAGCAGTGTTTATGTTGAAGACCTCCTAATAAGCTGACAACGTAAAAATAATAATGTGACACTTTAAAATATTTTTATTAATAAATTCAGAACCTCAATAAACCGAAAACGAAGGGTTTTGGGACATCTGGTTATATGAACAGTCCTAAATCTTTATAAAAGCATTTTTGTGTCATCATGTACATACGAAGGTCGGCTGATAAGTCCCAAGCTTCTAAGGCCAGTTAGAAGGTAGCATCGTATAGATTTACTCTATACTAGCTTCTACCCATAGTTACAGGTCAATAGCTTGTTTAGTTTTCGAATGACAGCATTTTAAACAAGACAACCTTAGAGTTTTCACGAAAATGGAGGAGTTGGAAAAACGAACAGTGATTAAATATTTTCATTTGAAAGGCTTAACGCCTAAAGAAAACAAGGAGGAAATGGATATTACATTGAAAGACTCTGCCCCTTCATATTCAATAATTAAAAGGTGGGTTGCAGAGTTTAGAACGGGAAGTACGAGCACTAATGATGAGCCTCGCTCTGCGTTCAGAGGCACCTATAGAAGTGACACCTCCAATGATCATTGAAAAAATGCATCGTTTAGTACTGAAAGACCATAGATTAAAGTAGTTTGAAATAGCAGAGAATGTAAAAATATCAAAAGAACGTGTAGATAATATTTTAAGCATGTTTTGGGCTTTCGCAAGGTCTGTGCAAGATGGGTGCCGCGTTTGTTGACACGTGATCAAAATTGCAAACAAAACTGTTTCTGTTAAGAATGTGGAGCTCTACCGTAAAAATCCCAGTGAATTTTTGAGACAGCTTATTACCATGGATGAAACTTGGATACATTACCACACTCTAGAAAGAAATCATTATCAAAACAGTGGACTGCGCCAGGTGAACCAACACAAAAAAAAGTAAAGTCAATTTTGTCAGCTAACAAGGTTATGGCGAGTGTTTTCTGGGATGCACAGGGAATTATTTTTATTGATTAATTTTAAAAGGGTAAAAGTATCACTGGTGACTACTACGCAAGCTTACTGCAACGTTTGAGTGATGAGGTGAAAAGAAAAAGACTTTATTTGGCAAAAAAAAAAATATTGTTTCATCACGACAATGCTCCGGCCCATCATTTAGTCATTGCAATAGGAAAAATGAGCAAATTAAAGTTGGAATTGTTTGAACATCCACCCCATTCACTAGGTGGATAGTCAGTGACTACCACCTGTTCCCAAACCTCAAAAAATTTCTTGGAGGACGAAGATTTCACAGCAACGAGGACATTGATGCGGTCAACAGCTATTTTGAGTTCCTTGGTAAATCGCTCTACAGAGATGGTTTAATTAAATTAGAACACCGATATGACAAATTTTTCAACACGATATGGAGATTGCGTTGAGAAATAAAGCACAAAAATATTATAAATGCTGCTTTCATTGAGAGGCCCGGGACTTATCAGCCGACACTAGTACATTTTATTGTTCATGTAAATTCTTTTTAATATATCTACAGTATTTTAATCAAAATTGATAGAGTCATTTTTTAGAAAATCACAATTTTTGAAATTTTTCCATATAAAGTGTAGTTTCGAAAGGAGGCGATTTTCCTCAAAATCTTCATGTCGTGTCCTTGGAAGACACTACACTTAAATTCCAAGTTTTGTATTTTAAAAACTTTTAGCTTTTGATTTATCATGTTCACAAACATATGGACATCCACACATACACGGAAATTTTTCTAAAAATGCTTTTTTTGAATATAGGAGACCCTGAATTTGCGGTGAAATTTCGTTATAAAATTTGTGGGCGGTGTGCAATACCTTCTCTTTCTATGTACTATGTAGAGAAAGTAAAATTCAAATGTGTTACATTCAGACGACTTTCTTCTATACAAACTATGCTTACAAAAGTTTGTTCCTATCTACTTCACTTTAATTGAGATAGGTCTTTGCAGAATTAGCTACCGTACATATTTCTTGTAGATACAAAGAGAATAGGGATTGTCAAATGTTTAACAAGATACTATTCACACTGATCTTTAAACATGCATTCTCTTTCCATCCTATTACAGGAAACAACTGATCATCGAAAGGACTCTGAAAGAACGAAATATAAAACGATTCAACCATTAACAATGGATATCTTGTAACTGGCTTACAGCATACAAAATTTGTTTAAAAATATCTATGTATTCCACTCACATAGCTCCCTCTATCTGTTCTGCTAAATAACTGTTTTATAAAACTATTTATTCTTTTAGCTTCTTAATGTTAATCAAGATAACGTTAACAGAAATTGTATTTTTACTTAATTCCTTATAAATAGAAGGGAAATAAGGGTATGCGCTTGGCTAAATGTTTGTTATTGAAATTCGGTTCTCTTTCTAAACACCAGGAGTATAACAAAAGAAATATGAAACGAGAGATAACTTCCCATTCGAGAAGCGTTTAAGTAGCTTAGTATTGAAACAAATAACCAGAAATATCTGGGAAATGGCTAACCCTAAAAAATAAATGTATATGACATAAATTGTGTTGTTTAACGAGATTTATTTTATTCTTTTTTTTTATTTTGTAGTTTTTTCCTCTCTCTTACGGTTTATCATTTATGCAAAATCCATCCAAATTGAAGAGGTCTACAGAGGCTATTCCCAGAAAATTAAAGATACACATTTCTTTTGTCATGAAAATATGTTAACCGCATGACATATTAATACAAATCGTTAGTAAATACATTTTTTGAAAAAATCAAAATGTTCTAAAAATATTGCATATAAAGGGTCATTTGTGTGGGAGATTTTCCTCAAAATTTTCGTGTCACATCCTTGAAAGACACTGAATTTAAATGCCACGTTTGGTATTTAAGTGACTTTTAGTTCTGAGTTTTGTTGTTCACACACACACACACACACACACACATACACACAGATGCATATTATTCTAAATAGGCTCTTCTAGTTTCAGGTATTTCCCAAAACAGGTATTTCTGGTGAAATCTCGGTATCAAATTTTTGGGTGAATGCAATAGCTTCTCTGTCTATATACTTTATACTAAGTATATAAAATAAAAATGAATAATCAATCAGGTATATAGGATCATAATAGCCTTGAAAGAAGAACATTATACTGAGTTAAATAATAAATATAACACTTACTATTAATCTAAAAGTCTACAGGACAAGTGTATTTGAGATGTAATGAGTGCATCTATTAGATAAAGAAGGTATTGTATTCCAGCCAAAAAAGTTCTATAGGAGATTTCGTTGGAAATACATGTTTTAGCATCTTTCAAGGATGCGCGCGAAGATTTTCAGGAAATCCCCCTACCCCAACTACCCTTTCGATTTTGATTAAACTATCATATATTAAAAATACACATAGCAAATAAAATTTTCTGGGAACAGTTTCTAAAGACGTCTTAATTCTGCATGGATTTTGCATAACTAGTAAACCATAAAAGACAGACAAAAAATGTAGATCTCATTAAAACACAATTTATGTCATGTACATTATTTTCTGCAGAGGCGATCTTTTACGAGATATTTCTTGTTATCTGTTTCTATTTTGAGCTAGTACTTAACATTTTTCTCTAGCTCAAAGTCATCTTTCGTTTCATCTCTGCTTTGTTTTACTCCTGGCACAGAATTTCAATAGTTTCAGATAAGGACCAGTTTTGAAAACATTTGACTATCACTGTATCCTAGTGTATTCCCTTATTTTGCTTCTTCTTATAAAAAAGCAAGTAATAAAGCTAACATTTATCTCGATTAGGATGATGTAGAATTTTAAGTATGGTTTGTTTTAAAAATGCTAGAGAAAGTCATGTGAATGTAACACATCAGCATTTTTTTATAGAATCGAATATTTGCTCTGACCACAGTTTTAGTGTACTACCAATGGCCAGATGGTCCTCACTATACCGAAATTCTCCAGCGAGCAGCATGTGTTCCGTTGCATTAATAAGTTCGGAGCGAAGGCTGAAGCTGTTAACAGCGCCACCATATTTCCTGGAGGGCATTTCCCGAGCGACCAATCCCGGTTCTCTGTATTAGTTCATCGTATCTTCCAAGAACAGGATTAACAGAATGTATGCCCATTCCAGACATTGCTATATTTCGTTTTGTTGATCAATAAGAACATACATATTTATGCAGTGAAAGACTGTTGAGAGACAGAATGCTTCAAAGAAGCTAGTACGTTATCTAAAGCGTCACAATAGCTTGAAAAACCAACAGATTCTAACTTTTGCTTTCTCTAACACCTATAAACCAACAATGTACATAGTAGCTAGAGAAAGTATTGTATTCGACCTGAAAATTCTATATCAAGATCACAGAAGCAAATGTTGTGAGGCCCCTGGGTAAAAGAAAGCATTTTAGAAAAAGGTCAGTAGTTGTGTGCGTGTTTATATGTCTGTGGATAGCATAGCTCAAAAACGAAATGACATTAAATACCAAACTTGGTATTTATGTTTAGAATCTTCCAAAGATGCGACTATCCTTTACATGGAGAAAGCTATAAAGTTCTGCTTTTCACAAGTTCTAAGATTTTTTATTAATTTACCGTACATTAAAGACATTTACATCACAAATAAAATGTATATCTTGAATTTTGTGGGAATAGCCTCTGCAAATCTGTTTATTCTGGATGATTTTGCCTCATTTTGCACAACAGGTAAACCGTAAGAGATATTCAAAAACTTACAATACAAAAATGTAGATCCCGTCAAAACACAATTTATGCAATATACGTTTCTTTATTATAGTTGACCGTTTTCGAGAATTCCTTGAAATTAGTTTCAGTTTCAAACTATGTAACTTTTCTCAAACATGAAGTCACTTTTGTTTTAACTCTCTTGTTTTACTGCCGACAATGCAAAGCGAAACGAACTTCAATTGTTACACATGGTGATCATCTTCTAAAAGATTTGAAATAAACCAACGGGGTGATGAATGAAGCAAATTACTAATGGAACAACGTGAAGGTACAAATAATACAGCGAATAAAAAAAATATTACTTCGGAACTCGACCCGGAACATCTCCCTCTCCCCAAAAATCTCGGTTCAGAGTGGTTGGTCATCAGGGATCGAAACGAGAGCCTCCCGAAAACGAGTCGTACGCAGTATCGCAACCCTGCCTCAGTAATACCGACGTAGTAGGTAGAAAAGGAAATCCATTCTATCTAAAAATTTAGCGTCGAAATTTCATCGAAAAAAACATGTTCTCTGCTTTCCAGAATACAAAGAAAACATTTAAAGGAGAAGGTCCTTGTGTGTAAAAATTTGTATGTGTGTGCGCTTACTTGTGCGTGTGAATGAAGTAAATGTGACGATTCGGATAAACACCATACTTAAATTCAGTATCTTCCAAAAATCCCCCATCTCAAACTACCCTTTTCGTAAAAACGCTATAAATATTTTGATTTTTTTTAAGTATGCCTTTAGGCACCTGGTTTGCAAAATACCATTTGTTTAAGAGTTTTTCACTATAAATGAAGTGCAATCTGGAATTTTAAGAATAACTTCTGAAGTCTTCTTAATTCTGAATAACTTTTACATAATTAGTAAACCGTAAGAGATAGCAAAACATTCATATAAAGGTTCTATAAATAAACTGTTCTTCCAAATATACTTTTATCTGCATCATGCTAATTAAGATAAATATTAATAAAATGCTCTTACAAATTGCTTCCTTGTAAGTTGAAGGGAAATAGAAGAAAAGCCATAGTTAAATTCTTTAAAAGCTGGTCTCTACGGAATCAATTGAAATTCAGTTCTCTTTGCATGGCTAAGAGTAAAACAAAAGATATTAAACAGATGAGGATTTCCCGTTTGAAAATAGCTTATATACTTTAAAATTAGAACTAATAACAGGCAATTTCTCTGAAATTATTAGCTTTACAAAAAAGATTTATGAAACATATGTGTGTTTTAACAAGATCTACATTTTTGTACTGTAAGTTTTTGTCTATCTCTTACTGTTAGCCAATTATACAAAAGTTATTGCAAATGAAGGAGACTTCAGCGGCTATTTCCAAGAAACTCGGGATATACATTCCCCCCCCACCATATAAAGGCCTTAATGCATGATATTTTATTCAAAATCGCCATAGCCATTTTTTTATAAATTGGAAAATTTCTCCTAGTAATTTAGAGTGAAAATCTCCAATCAGTTGGAGAATTTAATATTGCGTTGGTATTTTACCATGGCACTTGAGTGGTTAGAAAAACTGGACACAGACCAGAAGATTCGCGGTCAAATGGCGGTTTTGGCATTGAATTTTTCAGTCTGGCTCTACCTGGGTAGTAGAGAAAAAAACTAATTTACAATTTCTGATAATATTTATCTTGATTAGCATAAAGTAGATAGAAGATTAAGAGTAATTTGTAAGTTTTGTAACAGTAGTTTGTTACTAAATATGTGGAGAAAGTCATGTGAATGTAACACATCAGATTTTTGGCACCACAAGCCATTTCTGGATTAACTATAACAGTAAACAATAGCTTTCTCTAGCTCCACATACAAATAATTCTTACAAACGATTATTCTTTTGTCCACAACATGCTAATCGATATAAACATTACCAGAATTAGTGTTATTACTTGCTTCCTTATAAGAATAAGGTAAATAAGGGAACACACTAGGCTAAAGCGACAGTCAAATTTTTTAAAAGCTGGTCGCTATTCGAAACAAATTATTGAAATTGGATTCTCTTTCGCATTGCAGGAAGGAAAACAAAAGAGATGAAACGAAAGTTGACTACCCACGCAAGAAAAGTTTAAATAGTTTAAAACTGTAACCAATAATAAGGAATATCTCAGAAAAGATTGAACCTACAAAAAATGTATATGACATAAATTGCGTTTTAATGATATCTAAATTTTTTGTATAGTAAGTTTTTATCTATCTCTCACAGTTTACCAGTTATATACAGAATGATGAGGTCTTCAGAGACTATTTCTAGAAAATTCAAGATATACATTTCGTTTTACATAAAAATATCCTAAACATATAGCATTTTAATCAAAATCGTTAGAGCATTTTATAAAAAAAAGTCACACATACCACGGACATGTTTCTAAAAGTGCTTTTGGGCTTCAAGAATCTCTAAACATGTATTTCGGATGAAATTTTGGTGTTGAATGTTTGGTGGAATACAATACCAACTCTATCTACTATGTACATTGCACATACGTGCTACAGAAAGTAATAAGGCTTTATTTTGTATATGGTATAGCCTGGGAAGGTCTCTTTACAAGAAAAAGTTTTATATACTAGTAAACCGTAAGAGTGACAAAAAATCGTATGTGTTCCATACACATGACTTTCGCTACAACGCTAACAAATTGTTGTTTGAAAACTTATTCTTCTATTTACTTTATGCTAATTGAGGTAAGTCCGCGCCGTGGCCGAGCGATTAAAAACTCGCCTCTCACCCGGGCGGCCGGATTCGCTCCCAGGCGACCGCATGTGGGATTTGTTGTGGACTTAGCGGCGCAGGGGCGGGTTTTCTCCGGGTTCTCCGGTTTCCCCTTCCATCGCATTTCACCGATGCTCCATCTTCATTCCATTTATCATCACTGTCATCGCTTGCGGTGCCATGTGTAATAAAAACGAACGTTAATCACTATCAAAAAAGAATAATCGAGATAAACATTAGCAGAAATTGTCTTATTTCCTTTCTTGTAAGTACTTAAAAGAGAAATAAGGGAATGCACTAGACTAAAGTGATAAGTCAAATCCTTTAAAAGCTAGTTCGTATGTAACTGAATCGTTTCTTTGCATGACTAGGAATTGATAAAATCCCTATAACAAAAGTATTTTAAAAATGGAATCAATAACAAGGAATATCCCGGAAATGGATCATCTCCACGAAAAAAATGTATAGGATATAAATTGTGTGTTTTAACGAGTTCTACATATTTTTGTGCAGTAAGTGTTTGTTTCTTACGCTTACTAGTTATACAAAAGTCAACCAGAATGAAGAGGCCTTCGGAGGTCACTCCCAGAAAATTCCATATATACATTTTATTTTCATTTAAATATATTTAAATATGATATTTCAAACAAAATCGTTATCACAAGATTTGAGAACATCAAATGTTTCGGAAATGTTCCCATTCTAAAGGGCAGTTACGAGTGGAGATTTTCCTCAATATCTTCGTGTCCCATTCTTGGAAGACACTAACTTTACTACCAAGTTTTGTATATTACCGAAGGATTTATATATTTTCTTGAAAATCTTCCCACCTCCAACTACTCCATGAAAGATGTCTTTTTCTCAAAAATGCTCTAATAATTTTAATTGAAATACTGCATATTAAAGATTTTTACATGACAAATAAAATGTATATCATGTATTTTCTAGGGATAGCCCCTGAAGTCCTCTTTATTCTGGATGAATTTTGCTCAATTTTGCATAACATTTAAACCGTAAGAGATAAACAAAAGCGTACTACACAAAAAATGTGGATGTGGTTAAAACACATAGTTTATGTCATATACTTTTTCTTTCGTGGAGTGTTCTGAGATATTTCTTGTTGTTTGTTTTAGATTTAAAATACTTAATCTTGTAAACTTCTGGCCCTGCATAGAAACGGATTTCAACCAGATGGCAACCAGTTTTTAAAAGGTTTGATTATCATTTTAGCATAGGGTAGGTATTCCCATATTTCCCTTCGACTTACAGGGAGCAAGTAATAATACCACGTCTGCTAATCGATTAGCATGAGTTAGATAGAAGAATAAGCTTTTTAACAATAATATGTTACAGATATGTAGTGAAAGTCATGTAAATGGTACATATAAGATTCTTTTTTATCGCAATTGGTGTTATTTTGGAAATATAGCTAGAAATGGCGTCTATGAGTTCTTGTAGGGAGTGTGGATTGCCACTGTACACTATTTTCCTTAACGGAAAGAAACCCGGATGGGGGAGAGGACAGACGATCTGGAGGAGATTTTTGGAGATTATTTGATTTGAAAACAAAAATTCTTCAACATCCCCATGGATTCGTTAGCACTATGACAAGTATCCACAAACTTCTGTACAATATCCATAAAAATGACACCCTTGATTGTTTCCTAAAAGAATACGGCCCAACAATTCTTTGCTATATTGCACATCAAACGCAATCATTTTCTTTTTCTACACGTACTATGTACATAGTGTGTAGAGAAGGTATTGCATTCCACCGATAAATTCGATACCGATATTTCACCGGGTCTTCTGTATAAAAAAAAGCTGATGTGTTCCATTCACATGACTTTCTCTACATCTCTGCAACAAATTATTGTTAAAAAGCTTATACTTCTATTTACTGCATGCTAATTGAGAAAAATTAGTAGAAATACTCTTTTTACTTGCTTCCTTATAAGTAGAAGCGAAATAACATAGGTTAATGTGATACTCAAAACTGGTTGCTATGTGACTGAAGTTTCTTTGTTTGTATGGACAGGAGTTGATAAATTCCTATATGAGAAAACTATAAGTTTTTCAAAGCTGAAACCAATAAAAGGAATATCTAAAAAACGCTCAACTTTATGAAAAATATATACTACATAAAGTGTGTGTTTTAACATGCTCTACATTTTTGTGTGGTAAGTTTTTGTCCATCTCTTACGGTTTAGCAGTTAGACAAATTTCCGTAAAATTCATCCAGAACAAAGTAGTCTTCAGAAACTATTCCCAGAAAATTCAAGATATACATATTGTTTGTCTGGTAAATATCTTTAATATACGATATTTTAATCAAAATCGTTAGAGCCATTTTTGAGAAAATCAAAATTTTCGAAAAAACTTCCATGTAAAGGGCAGTTGGAGATGGGGGAATTTTCTTGAAAATCTTCGTGTCGCATCCTGAGGAGATATCAAACCTAAATACCAAATTTGGTTTTTAACGGACGCTTCGTTTTTGAGCTATTCTGTTCAAAGACATACACAGACACAGACACATACACAGACACACATGTAACATTTTTTCAAAAATGCTTTTTTTGGATTCACGGGGTTTCAAAACATGTATTTCCGTGAAATCTCAGTATCGAATTTTTGGGTGCATTACAATACCTTCTCTACACACTATGTACATAGTATGTGTAGAGAAAGTAAAAAAACAGTTTTAGAAAAAGGTATGTGTGTATCCGTATGTCTATGAACACAATAACTCAAAACGAAAAGTCGGTAAAATACCAAACTTGGTATATAAATTTATTATCTTTTAAGGATGCGACACCCTTTACCTGTTAAAATTTTCGAAAATTCTGATTTGCTCAAAAATGGCTCCAACGATTTTGATTAAAGTCGTAATAGACATTTACAAGGCAGATAAAGGGTATATCTTGAATTTTCTGGGAATAGCCTCTGAAGATGACTTTATTCTAGATGAATTTTGCTTGATTTTGTATAACTAGTAAACCGTAAAAATAGACAAAAACCTACTACTCAAAAAATGTAGATCTCGTTAAAACACACAATTTATGTCATATATGTATTTTTCGTGGAATTGACCATTTCTGAGATATTCTTTATTATTGGTTTTAGATTTAAAATACTTAACTTTTTTCACATGGAATTGTAAACTCCTGGCCACGCATAGAAACGGATTTCATCCACATGGCAACCAGCTTTTAAGAGATCTGACATTCGTCTTATCCTAGTGTAAGCCCTTATTTTCATTCTACTTACAAGGAAGCAATTAATAAAACAATTGTTGCTAATTTTTATCTCGATTATAAAGTAGATAGAAGAATATGTTTTTAACAACAATGTTTAACAGCGATGTAGAGAAAAGCATGTGAATGGAACACATCACATTTTTTGTGACTGATGCGGCACTTCATGGAAGACATAGGGTTTTTCTTTGCCTAAAACCTAGTATTATTGGAGTTAATGTGGCCATTTAAGTGGAACCATACCTCATCCGTAAAGTCTTATCGAGAATGTCTACTTTGTTGCCTATGAAAGTGCGGAATCATTGGCAAAAATGGGACGGCCGCAGCTCTTGGACAACCTTGACACGATATGGGTGTAGTTTGGCAAGTTTAGGCGCTTTTTGTATGGATAAAATTGCTGATCTAATCTTGCGCCAAACGTCTTACTGATTTTGTTGCAATATAACATTCGCTGGTCAACATCATGAACGAAATCTTGTACGTCTACCTTGGGTCTTCCACTTCTTCGTCTATCATTCAAGGAGCCTGCATCACGAAAACGGCGCACAATTGCATAAACGACACTTTTATCTGGTGACGAATCATTGGGAAACGCCATCTCTACAAGCATTTTTCACACGATTTGAACTCAAATCTGATGTGTTCATTTCACATGAATTTCTACATCTCTGTAATTTTAAAGTTTATTCTTCTATTTACTAAATGCTAATCGAGAAAATAAATAACAGAAAGGGCTTTATTACCCGATTCTTGTAAGTAGAAGGGAAATAAGGGATACCATTGGCTAAATCGATAGTCAAATATTTTAAAAACTGGTTGATATGTGATTAAAGTACCTTTGTTTTTATGAACAGGAGTTGAAAAATTCCCGTACAAGAAAAGTATAACTATTTTAAAGGTGAAACTAATAACAAAGAATATCTCAAAAACGAAGAAAATGTTGGTAAAAGTCTGATATTTTACCGACTTTTCGTTCTTGAGTTATCGTGTTCACGGACACAAGGACACACACATACGGGGAACCTTTTCTAAAGAACTGACGTTTCACATGACTTTCTCTACATCTCGTAACAAATAATTTTAATAAGCTTATTATTCTATCTACTTAATGCTAATTGATATAAACACCTGCAGAAACAGTCTTATTACTTAGTTCCTTATAGTAGAAGAGAAATAATGGAATACACTAGGCAAAAACGACAGTCAAATGTTCTAAAATGTGGTTGCTATAGGATTAAAAACCAACTCCTTGAGTTGAAAAGTTCCTGAATGAGAAAAGGTTAAGTATTTTAAAAATGAAACCAATAACCAGAAGTATCTCAAAAACGGCCAACTCCACGAAGACTGCATATGACATAACTTGTGTGTTTGATCGAGATCTACATTTTTTGTACAGTAAGTTTTCATCTATCCCTTACGGTTTACCAGTTTTGCAAAATTTAATAGAAATCAACCAGAATAAGGAATTCATCAGAATCTCTTTCCAGAAGGTTCAAGATACACATTCTATTTGTCATGTAAATATGTTAAACAGAAAAGATTTTAATCAAAATCGTTAGTCATTTTTGAGAAAATCAACATTTTCTAAGCTTTTTCCATGTAAAGCGGGTAGTTTGTGGTGGGGGATTTTCTTGAAAATCTTCGTGTCGTATCTTTGGAGGATACTGAACCTAAATGTGAAGTTTGGTATTTAGCGGACTTTTCGTTTTTGAGCTATGCTGTCCCCCCTCACACACACGTGTAGAGAAAGTAAAAATCTAATCGTTCTATTCATATGATTATCTCTACATATCTGTAACAAATTATTGTTCAAGAGCTTATTTTTCTATCTATTTCATGCTAATCGATTAGTAAACATGGTATTATTACTTGCTTCCTGTAAGTAGAAGTGAAATGCGGGAATACCCTATGCTAAAACGATAGTCAAACCTTTTAAAAGTTGATTTTCATCTCGTTGAAATCCGTTTCTATGCAGAGCCAGGAGTTTACAAATTTCCGTATGAGAAAAGTTTATGTATTTTAAATCTGAACCAAATAACAAGAAATATCTCAGAAATGGTAAATTCTGTGAAAAAAGTATATGACATAAATTGTGTATTTTAGCGAGTTCTAAATTTTGTGTAGTAATTTTTGTCTTTATCTTACGGTTTATTAGTTGTGCAAAATTCAGCTAAATTCATCCAGAGTAAAGAGGTCTTCAGAGACTATTCCCAGAAATTTCAAAATATATGTTTTGTTTGCTCTGTAAATGTCTTTAATGTACGGTATTTTGATCAAAATCGTTAGAGCCATTTTTGAGAAAATCAACATTTTCGAACAATTTTCCCTGTAAAAGATAGTTTGCGGTGGGGTTTTTTTTTTTTCTTAAAAAATTTCGTGTCGCATCCTTGGAAGATACTAAACTTATACACCAAGTTTGGTATTTTGCCGATTTTTCTTTTCTGAGTTATCATGTTCACAGACATACGGACACACGACACACACATACCTTTTTTAAAATGATTTTTTTTTTGATAAAGGGAACCCTAAAGCGCCTATTTCCGGTGAAATCTCGGTTTCGAAATTTTAGATTAATGCAATACCTTCTCAATACACTATGTACATAGTACATGGAGAGAAAGTAAGAACTATTCCTTTTGCACTCTAACAAATGAAAATACTTTAACGCATTAAAATATAAAACTGAAATAACATAAGCGTATCTTGAGATTCTGTTTTAGCTATTAATTTCACTTCAAATAATATACTTTCATTTTACTATGCAAAAACGTGTGTTTAAACAATATTTAGAAAGCAAGAAATACAAACAGCCACATTTTATTTCCGTTCTTTACTGTAATTAAGTGTAATACCGGGTCAGGGTAAGTGGATGCACGGAAAGAATGTGAACTGACACAATGACGCAGGCAGACACAATGTAAAACATGCCATAGAATGCGGTTCAGTAAATCAACTATACCGATAACATCATCCGGTCACCAGTACATTTTTACTTTCTCTACACGTACTATGAACATCGAGTATAGAGAAGGTATTGCACTCCACCAAAAAATTCGATACCGAGATTTCACCGGAAATATATGTTTTAGGGTCCCCTGTATCCAAAAAAAGCATTTTCACAAAAAGGTCCATGTCTGTGTGTGTGTGTCCGTGTGTCCGTGTATCCGTGTGTCTGTGAATACGATAACTGAAAAACGAAAAGTCGGTAAAACACCAAACTTGGTATTTAAGTTTAGTATCTTCCAGGGATGTGACACGAAGATTTTGAGAAAAATCCCCCAATCCCAACTACCCTTTATATGAAACTTTTTTCGAAAATTTTGATTTTCTTAAAAATAGCTCTATTTTGATTTAAATATCGTATACTAAAGATATTTATTTGAAAAATAAAATGTGTATCTTGAATTTTCTGGGCCTCTAAAGACTACTTTATTCTGGATGAATTTTACGGAATTGTGTATAACTCATAAACTGTAAGAGATAGAGAAAAACTTACTTAACAGAAAATGTAGAGCTTGTTAAAACACACAATTTATGCTACATACACTTTTTTCGAGGACTGGATCGTTTTTTAGATATTGCTTGTTATTGGTTTCAGCTTTAAAAAACATACCTACTTTTCTCATACAGAAATTTGTCAACTCCTGTCCACACAAACAAAGGAGCTACAGTCACATAGCAACCAGCTTTTGACTATCATTTTAATCTATGGTAGTCCCTTATTTCGCCTCTACTTGCATGGAAGCAAGTAATAAGACTATTTCTGCTAATGTTTTCTCGAATAGCATGAAGTAAATAGAAGCATAAGTTTTTTAACAATAATTTGTTTCAGAGATGTGGAGAAAGTTATATGAATGGAACACATCAGATTTTTACTTTTTCTACACGTATTATATACGAGTACATAGTGTATAGAGAACATATTGTACTGCACCCAAGAATTTGATACCGAGATTTCACCGGAAATACGTGTTTTGAGACTCCTGAATCCAAAAAGAGCATTTACAGAAAAATGTCATGTTTGTGTTTATGTGTGTGTGTGTCTGTGGGCAGTATAGCTGAAAAACCAAAACTTGGTATTTAAGTTTGGAATCTTGCAAGGATGCGACACGAAAATGTTCAAGAAAATCCTTCCATTCCCAAATACTCTTTACATGGAACATTTTTCGACATTTTTCTCAAGAATTGCTCTATCAATTTTGATTAAAATACCTTATGTATAAGATATTTTTATGTCAAAAAATGCATATCTTGAATCTTCTAGGAATAAACTCTGAAGGCTTGTTCATTCTGGATGACTTGTGTATAACTGGAACACCGTAAGAGATACACAAAAACTTACTCTACAAAAATGTAGATATCATTAAAACACACAGCCTATGTTATATACTTATCTTTTAAAGACCTCTTTATTCTGAATGGGTTTTGCTGAATATTGCGTGACTGGTAAATTGTAAAATATAGTCAAAAATTTATAGCACAGAAAATGTAGATCAGTCTAAACTGACAATAAATGACATACACGGTTTATTTCGTGGAATTAGCAATTTCTGGGATATATCTTGTTATTTTTTTTCAGATTTAAAATATATAAACTTTTCTCACCCGGACAGTTGTAAACTCCTTGCCCTGCAAAGAAACGCTTTTCAACTACATGGCAACGAGCTTTTAAAAGATTTGACTATCGTTTTAGCCTAGTGTATTCCCTTGTTCCTCTTCTACTTACAAGGAAGCAAGTACTTAAGACAAAACCTGCTAATGTTTATCACCAAACTTGGTATTTAAGTTTAATATCTTCCAGAGATGCGACACGAAGATTCTGAGAAAAATTCCCCCACCACAAACTACCCTTTACATGGAACAAATTTCGAAATTGTTGATTTCCTCAAAAATGGCTCTATCGAATTTGGTAAAAATACAGTATATTGCAGATATTTGAACGGTAAATAAAATGTATATCTTAAATTTTCTGGGAGTATCCTCTAAAGACCTCTTTATTCTAATTAAATGTTGCTGAATTTTGCGTAACTGGTAAACAGTAAGAGAGAGAGACAAAAACTTACTACACAAAAAATGTACAACACAACACAACACAATTTATGGTATATATGGTTTTTTTCTATGGAATTGACCATTTCTGAGATATTCTTTGTTATTTGTTTGAGATTTAAACTACCTAAGCTTTACTCAAAATGCAAAGAAACGGTATTCAACCACATGGCAACCAGCCTTTAAAAGATTAGACTATCGTTTTAGCTTAGTGTATTCCATTATTTTCGCTCTACTTACAAGGAAGCAATTAATTAAGACAGTTTCTACTAACGCTTTTCTCGACTAGTATCAAGTAGATAGAAGAATATACTTATTAACAATAATTTGTTACAGCATGTAGAGAAAGTCATGTGAATGAAACACATCAGATTTTTACTTTCTCTAGCTCGCATGTACAATGTACATAGTAGATAGAGAAGGTATTGTATTCCACCCAAAAATATGTCGTGATTTTACCGGAAATATATGTTTTGTGGTCCCCTGAATCCGAAAAAAGTATTTTTAGAAAATGGTCCGTGTGTGCGTCTGTGTGTCTGTGCCTGTGGACAGCATAGCTCAAAAACGAAAAGACCTTTATATACCAATTTTGGTATTTAGGTTTAGTATCTTCCAAACTACCCACCACAAACTACCCTTTACATGGAACATTTTTTTTAAAATATTGATTTTCTCAAAACTGGCTTTATCGATTTTGATTAAAATCGTGAATAGCGAAGGTGTTGTATTACACCCAAAATGTCTATACCAAGATTTCACTGGAAATATATGTCTTGAGATCCCTAAAATCCAAAAAGAGAATTTTTAGGAAAGTATCTGCGTGTGTGTTTGTGTGTGTGTGTGTGTGTGTGTGTGTGTGTGTGGGCAGCATTGCTCAAAAACGAAAAGTCCATTAAATACCAAAGTTGGTATTAAGTTCAGTTTCCACCAAGGATGCAACATGAAGGTTTTCCAGATAGCCCCCTCACCCCAACTACCCTTTACATGGAACAAATGATTAACGATTTTTATTAAAATCCCGTATCTTAAAGATATTTAAATTTCAAATAAAATTTTAATCTTGAATATTCTGGGAATAGTCTCTAGACCTCTTTATTCTGGATGAATTTTGCTTAAATGTTAACCTAAGAGATAGACAAAATGTAGATCTCGTCAAATCACACTATCATGTCCTTTATTTTTTGTTGTGGAGGTAGCCGTTTCCGAGATATTCCTTTTTATTGGTTTCAATTGTAAAGTACTTATATTTTTCTCAGACAGAAGGTGTCCGTTTTTCTTTTGTTCTTTTGTTCTACTGGCCAAGCAAAGAAGCGAGTTGCACTGACAATCGCACAACGATAGCTTAAAACATTTGACTATCACTTTAGCATAGCGTATTCCTTTAGTTTCCTTCTACTTGTAAGAAACTAATTAATAAGAACAGTCTGATGTTTATCTCGATTACCATTGTGTAGAAAGAAGACTAATATTCTGTAAGAAGTTTGTAGATCAGCCAGAGAAAGTCATGTGAGTGTGAAACATCATATTTTTTATTGCTTTATTTATATAGTCCCCTTTAACATCTAAAATCATATTGGGGGATTTGCACTAGAAACAACTTGTCTGTAGGCTATTTACGTTGGGCTTATAAATCGTCTGATTATTTGGTTCGTTGCAAGTAGAAGGGAAAAAATATAATGCATTCCATTAACATAATGTGCTCTAGTTGTTGGGTAAACAAACCTTTTATTCTAAACATTAATCTGTTATGTACATCATGCTAATCAAGATAAACAGCAGAAATTGACCCTATTAGTTAGCTCCTTGTAAACAGAAGAGGAAATATCTAATGTGTTACATCCATATGATGTCCTCTAGCTGTTTAGTAAACAAAGCTTTTATTCAAAAGAATAATATATTATCTCCATCAATCTAATCAAGATAAACATAAGCAGAATTAGTCTTATTACTAGTTTCCTTGTAAGTAGAAAGGAAATTAGAAATACAAGGCTAAAGCGAGTCTCGTTCTTTAAAAGCCGGTCGCTATGTGAAACAATTTAAATTCCAATTTCTTTGCTTTCAAGGAGTAAACAAACGAGAAACGAGAAGAAAGATGTCTTCCCGTTTGAGAAAACATTAAGTGGCTAAAATTAAAATGAATAATCTGGAATATCTTGAAAACGATTAACTCAACAACAACAAAAATGTATATGGCATAAATTGCATGCTTTAATGAGAACTACGCCGTTTTTTTTTGTTTTTTTTTTTTTTTTGTTTTTTTTTAGTAAATATCAATCTATCCCATCCAGAATGAAGAAGTCTTCAGAGGCTACTCCCAGAAAATCCAAGATATACATTTCGTTTGTCATGAAAATATCTTAAATATAAGGTTTTTTAATCAAAATCGTTAGGGGCATTTTTTAGAAAAAATGTTTGAAAAATGTTGCATATAAAAGGGTAGAAGGGTAGTTTGGAGTGGGAGGAATTTTCTTGAAAATGTTCGTGTCAAATCCTTGGAAAATACTAAACTTAAATACCAAGTTTGATATTTGACGGTCTTTTCGTTTTTGAGCTGTGCTGTCCACAGTCACGGCCCAAAACATGTATTTCCGTTGAAATCTCGGTATAGAAATTTTAAGTGCATTACAATTCCTTCTCTATGCACTATGTATATCACACGTGTAGAGAAAGTAAAAATAATTGCTCCTCTATGAAATTTGACTAATAATTGCGAAAATTTTTGAAATATATGTTTTGTTTCATAATAAAATAATATGAATTATAAACTTTAAGAAAATATATAGTTTTTCCACTTGGCGAAATTTAATTAACAATTAACTGAAGCTACAGATGGGAAGTTGCATGTTTATTAATAGGCACTCCCAACTTTAAATCTTATTTTATAGCAAACATGTTTCCATAGCCAAAATATTCCACACGATGCAATTGTTAACAAATTTGATTCAAAATTTAATACTGCCTCTGAAATCACATTACAGAAAATAATCATATTATTTTTTCAAATAATGCTCCAAATTTGATAAATAAATTATTAAATGTTGACAAAATTTTGGAGAGTACGAAAAGTAATCATTTTTCTACACTAATTAGAGATAAACTTATATAATATGACAGATCTAAGTATTTGTTAATTAATGTACTAAAACTGGACCTCTTTTATGTGAATATTTTTAAAAATGCATCTCATGGGTAATTTTTTTTCAATAATGAATTTAGACAATAAAAATTATTATTTAAATAATCATATAAGTTACAATTTTGTTACATACCTAAAATATCGTTACTATAAAGTAAAATAACTGGTATAAATTTCAACAAAATATCATATATACTCTGGATTTTCCAAATTTCACAGATGCATCACTGTAATTTAAAAAATTCATAGACAGTCATAATATAGGCTTGTCGCAACTTACGATGAATCAATTAATATTTCCAAAGTAACTAATATTATAACAACGTATTCGAAACAAGCTGTCCCGGAATTGGTCAGCTCTACAATAATAATAATAATAATAATAATAATAATAATAATAGCATTAACATAACGTTCTCTACATCTCTGCGACAAATGTTTGTTAAAAAGCTTATTCTTCTATTTACTTCACGCTAATCGAGAAAAATTAGCAGAACGATCTTATTAGGGTAAAGTGATAAGTCAAATATTTTGGAAACTAGTTGATTTGTGATTGAAATCCCTTTGTTTGTATGACGAGGAGTTGAAAAATTCCCGTATGATAAAAATATTATAAAACTGAAACCAATATAACAAGGGATATCACAAAACAGTCAACTTCACGAAGAAAAATGTTTATAACCTAAATTGTGCGTTTTAATGAGCTCTACGTTTTAATTAAGTAAATCTCTTACGGTTCACCAGCTATGCAAAATTCCACCAAATTCATCCAGAATATAGATGACTTCAGAAGCTATTCCCATAAAATTCAAGATATACGTTGTATTTGTCATGTAAATATCTTTAATATACATATCTTAATGAAAATCGTTAGAGCCATTTTTGAGAAAATCAAAATTTCCGAAAATGTTTCCAAGTAAAGGGTACTTGGGAGCGGGAGATTTTCTTGCAAATCTTCATGTCGCACGATACTAAACTTAATTAACAAGTTTGGTATTTAACGCACTTTTCACACGCGCACGCAAGTACACACGCACACACACACTCAAACACATGAACGTTTCACTAAAATTCTATTTTTGAATTCAAGAGTCCTCAAAACAAGTTTTTCCGATAAAGTCTTGATATAAAATGTTTGGGTGGAATATCTTCTCTGCCTACTATGTACGTGATATTTAATGAAACTGAGTTTTATTTATAGACGCTGCTTAACTGTTGCCTTCTCAGAGTCCCATTGTATATTGGGCGTGAAAGACCTCTTAATTTTGCTCAGAGACCTCTTTGTCATGCTTGAGGTCTTTTTCGTGCCGTAAGTCTACGACTCGGGATCAACGGCTTTACTTTCCTTCCGAAGGGAGCCATGATAGGATAATTAAAGTACCTAATAACTGGTAGTGGGTAGAGGAAATTATTACAATCTAACATAAATATTTTTTTTATTTTCTCTAGCAGAATGTGCAATAAATATAGTAGACAGATAAAGTATTGTATTCCAAAAATTTAATACCGAAATTTCACCGGAAATACGACCTGAATAAAAAAATTAGAAAAATGTACGTATGTGTGTCTGTGAGTAGCATAACTCAAAAGCGAAAAGTTTGTTAAATAACAAACTTGGATGTGACAGGAAAATGTTCAAGAAAAGTTATAGAATTTAAAGCATGTGTTTTACAAGCTACATCTTTTGTTAAGTTTTTTTTTTCTATCCCCTACAGTTTAACAGTTATGCGAAATTCCAAAAAAAAAAAAAAAAAGTCATCCAGAGACTATTCCCAGAAAATTCAAGATATATATTTTATTTGTCACGTAAATATCTTAAATACTTTAATTCGAAATCTTTAGAGCTATTTTTGAGAAAATCAAAATTTTCGAAACCTTTTCCATGTAAAGGTTAGTTGGAGATGGGGGATTTTCTTGAAAATCTTTGTGTTGTATCCTTGGAAGATAATAAACTTAAATACCATGTATTTGGTATTTAACACACTGACAGATAAACAGACACACACAGGGACATTTTTCTAATTTTGTTTTTATTCAGGGGGTCTGAAAACATATATTTCCGGTAAAATCTCGGTATTGAATTTTTGGGTGCAGTACAGTATCTTCTTAATACAGAATGTCCATAGTACATATAAAAGCATAAATACAACAATGATATATAAATGAAAGAGCAGTTATTTTCCTAAGTTAATTTGTTAAGCCATACAAGAGTCCCCTTAAAGTTTGAAATACCGCAGTCTGCTCTATCCTGAAGATACACAACAATTCAGACGTTCTAGAAACCTGTATAGTAAAATAAAGTGACAAATACATTGCGCCAGGTGGTACTCACAGGAGAAGTTACGGCATGACAGAACGAAATATTAGGAACTCTAGACCAAGCACAACACACGCACACAAACGTCCTGCTACATGTATGATGTGACAACTGCTGAGTTAAATCTGCCATCATTGTTCGCGTTCCGGATGTGCTGCATCGGGACACCCTATTCAACAATACATCCAGCATCCGGTCGGTCACCTCCTCCTTCCTCCAGCCCTTCCCCTCACACATCCGATCACGTAAATCTGTTCACATTTAATGTATGTATGTTGCAGTGTTAAAAAATCTAATGTGTTCCATTCACATGACTTTCTCTACATTTCTGTAATAAATTATTGTAAAAGCGTTTGTACTTCTATCTACTTCATGCTAATCGAGATAAACATTTGCAGAAATTGTCTTATTACTTGCTTTCTTATAAGTAGAGGGAATATAAACCAAGACACTAGGCTAAAGTGAGAATTAGATATTTTAAAAACCAGTTGCCATATTGTTAAATCCATTTTTTACATGCCAACCAGGATTGGTAAATTCCCATACAAGAAAAGTGTGAGTATTTTAAAATTGAACCCAAAAATAAAAAATATATCTAAAGTGCTCATTTCAAGAAAGAAATATATGACATAAATCACGTGTTTTAACGAGATCTACATTTTTGTGTATTAAGTTTTTGCCTATCTTTACGGTTTAATCGTAACGCTAAATTCTGCAAAACTCATCCAGAAAAAAAAAAAAAACTTCAGAGACTATTTCCAGACAATTCAAAAGATACATTTTATTTCTGTGTAATTTTGTTATATAAAGTATTTTAATCAAAACCTTTAAAGCATTTTTGAGAAAAAAAATCCCAAAACCTTTTTCCACATAAAGGGTACTTCAAATCTTCGTATCTCTTGTTGGAAGACCTAAACACAAATACCGAGTTTGTATTTAGGGATATTTTCGTTTTTGAGCTACAATGTTCTAAGAAACACACGTGCAGATCTTTTTACTTTCTCTACTCGTACTATGTACAGAGTGTATAGAGTACAGAGTGTATAGAAAGTGGGTACCTATTGTATTGCATCCAAAAACTCGATTCTGAATTTTAACTGGGAATACATATTTTGGGACCCCCTGAATCCAAAAAGAAACATTTTTTGAAAAATGTCCATGTGTGTGTCTGTGTCTGTCTAGGGCAAAATAGATCAAAAACGAACCCCGACTACTCTTTACATGGAAAACATTTCAAAAATGTTGACTTCTAAAAAATGGATGGGACGATTTTGTTTAAAATCTGTTATGTTTAAGATATTTACATGACAAATAAAATGTATATCTTGAATTTTCTGGGGATAGACTCTGAAGACCTCTTTATTCTGGATGCATTTTGCTGAACTTTGCATAACTAGTAAACCTTAAGAGTAAACCTAAAACGTACTGTACAAAAAATGTAGATTTCGTTAGAACACACAATTTGTCATATAATTTTTTTTTCGTAGAATTTTTTTTTCCGTTTTTGAGATATTGTTTATTATTTGTTTCTGTTTTAAAATTCTTAAAATGTTTCACATACGGGGATTTGTGAACTCCTGGCAATGCATAGAAACGGATTTTATCCACATTGCAACAAGGTTTTAATGTTGTTTAGGCTAGTATATTCCCTTATTTCCTTTCTGCTTACAAGAAAGCATTTCTCCTAATATTTATCTCGATTAGCATGAAGTTGATAGAAGCTTAAACTTTTTAACAATAGTTTGTTACAGAGATGTAGAGAAAGTCATATGAATAGAACACATCAGGTTTTTTTCTTTCTTAGCTTAGCATATTTTAACCTTGTTGGTCATATCGAATGATGAATGGGATCAGTGAAATGAAGCTCAAAAGACCTCGGGGTCCATGGAGCTTAAAGTTACTCGAATTCGCTCTCTTAGGATTAGGGAAATCCCCGTAAAACAAATAAACAAACAAAATTATCCAATTAACTCACCCTAAGCAGCAAACGAACTCGCGATCTCTTGACTGTGAGGCAAATATACTACGCCCACACTACTGAGACAGGCTTCATGCTGTTAAAATAAGCATTAGCAAACATGGCTTTTTACATCCTAGCTGCAACCCCCGAGTTTGCTCGTGATTTGACGGTTCCACTTGTTCAATAGCCTTTCGTTTCTGTAGAGGCATTTAAAAAGTATATATTCATCACGTCTCACCTTTAAATATATTAATGTATTATTTCTAGACTTGTAATACAAAGGTTCGACACAACACGCGATTTATATTCAAATACACCAAAAATACTTCATTAGCTTTGACAGCTTTATTGTGCTAAGCGAATCAGAGCTGCCAACATGTTTCGTCAAAATCGTTCGCTTGCGTAAATATAGGTCTAGGTTAGTGTGTGTTTACACTGATTTTCGTGAAATCCAGGCCCCAATTTAGCGAGTTTTCCTCACTGTAGCACGTTCACAATTACGCAGTAGCGGAAAATGGCGCGATTTTCTTACCCATTTAGTATATTTTCGTAAGTTTTCGTATTTAATAGAGGAAAAATGGCGTGATTTTCTTCCCACACGCATATTTTCGCAAATTTTTGTATTTAATAGCGGCAAAATGGCGTGCTTTTCTTCCCTATTCTCGTAAGATTTTGTATTTAAGAAGGATATTACGGCGGGTGCGGCGCGGATTCAAAGCGTGGAGGATCACATCGTGGCTTCCAGAGGTAGTGGATAATACGGTTTATTTTTAAATGCCTTATTTGCCCTGGGACAATTCACGGCATGGTAACAAAGTTACTGTACAATCCCCTTAAACGGTAAGTTAATTAAAACTTTCAGGATAAGAAACATGCTGCTGTATACTTTCCTGACTGCTACCAAAGTAATAGGTATTACTTTCTCTAGCACGCATGTACAAGGCACTTAGTGAATAGAGAAGTTATTGTGTTCCACGCAAAAATTCGATGTCGAGATCTCATCGGAAAAATACTTTTTAGGTCCCTGAGTCCAAAAAAAGCATTTTTACAAAAAGGTGTTGGTGTGTGTGTGTGTGTGTGTGTGTGTGTGTGTGTGTGTGTGTGTGGACAGCATAGCTCAAAACCGAAAAGACCGTTTAATACCAAACTTGGTATTTAGGCTTAGTTCTTCCTAGGATGCGACAGGAAGATTTACAACAACCCCCCTCCTCACAAACTAACCTTTACATGGAAAATGTTAAAAGATTTTGATTTTCTCAAAAATGGATGTTACGATTTTCATTAAAATTCCACATATGTAGCATATTTACATGACAAATAAAATGTATATCTTGAATTTTCTAGGAATAGCCTCTGGAGACACCTTTATTCTGAATGAATTTTGTGGAATTTTACATAACTGTTAAACCGCAAGAGATAGACAAACACTTATCACACAAAATATGCAGAGCACGTTAAAACACCTAACTTATGTCATATACATTTTTTTCGTGGAGTTGAAGGTTTTTGAGATATTCCTTGTTATCGGTTTCAGCTTTGAAAAACTTATACTTTTCTCATACAGGAATTTGTCAACTTCTGTCCATACAAACAAAGCAACTTCAGCCACATAGCAACCAACTTTTGACTATCACTTTAACCTATGTTACTTCCTTATTTCGCTTCGACTTACAAGGAAGCAACTAATAAGATTATTTCTGCTACTTTTTTTTCTAAATTAACATTAAGTAAAAGGCATAACCCTTTTAATAATATTTTTTCAGAAATGTAGTGAAAGTCATGTGAATGGAACATATCAGACTTTTTTTAGTTTACATTGGTAAAAGCTGAAAGTATCTTGGTAATGTTGCTTCAGAAGTTGACGTGTCATGGCGTACGCTTTTAATGAGCAATGTCGGCTACCAATTGTTAAGCATAGAAGTTGCTGTGACCAAAGGAAGCGTGAAATACTAAATACATGCAAAACAGGGTGCAAAACAGTAAATAATTACAATTTTTCGGATAAAAAATTATATTTTTCTTGCGCTTTAAAAATTAATGCAATACAAGACGTGTATAGCACTGTGACTTTGCAGTGGATGAGAACGTCTGTGTCACTTCTTAAATACGCTATGCATCTATTCAAGATGTTTAACATATGGTAGTTTAGTCAAAATCATTAGAACCATTTATGAGAATTTAAACATTTTCCAAAATTTGTCCAAATAAAGGTTAGATTGGGGAGAAGGGATTTTCTTTAAAATCTTCGTCTAGCATCCTTGGAACATAAATATCAAGTTTGTTATTTAACCGAGTTATTCTGTTTATATACAGATGGGCAAACGGACACACAGACCCTGCGCGCACATGCGGATCCTTTTCTAAAAAGCTGATGTTTCCATTCACATGACTTGATCTACATCTCTGTAGTAAGTTATTTTTGCTTTCTTTACACGTGTGTGTCTGAGGACAGCATAGCTGAAAAACGAAAAGTTCGTTCAATACCAAAATTGGTATTTAAGTTTGGTATCTTCCAAGAATTGACACGAAGATTTTCAAGAAAATCCTCCCACTCCTAACTACTCTTTACATGGAAAAATTGTCTAAATTTTTTATTTTCTCAAAAATGGTTCTAATGATTTTGATTAAAATCTCTTGCATTTAAGATATTTACATAATAAATAAAATGTATATCCTGAATTTTTGGGGAATAGTCTCTGAAGACCTCTTTATTGGATTTTGCATAACTGGTAAACTTGCTGCATAAAAATGCAGATATCGAAAAAACAAGCAATTTATGTCATATGCATTTTTTCGTGGACTTGGCTGTTTTAGAGATATTCCTTGCTATTTATTTCAGTTTTAAAATCCTTAACTTTCCTCATACTGGAAATTGTTAACACAAAGAAAACGGATTTCAATCTCATAGCAACTACATTTTAAATTTGGCTGTCGGTTTATCCTAGCGTATTCCCTTATTTCCCTCCTACTTATAAGGAACTAAGTAATAAAAATGTTTCTGCTAATGTTTTAGCATGAAATAGAAGAATAAGTTTATTAACAATAATTTGTTACAGAGATGTAGAGAAAACCATGTGAATGGAACACATCAGATGTTTTAATTGTTTCATTTATATAGCCCCCTTTAACATCTAAGCTTGCATTACGAACAACTCGCTGTCTGTAGGTTCTTTACTTTGAATTTTAATCCTTTTTTATTTTCCTCAAACACACACCCACACACACATTCACTCTCACATACATACTTCCAGACTCTGTGGAGGATAGGGAATAGGTTTTGTTAAAGAAAAATTCTCCACCCCAGCCGGGAATCAAACCCGGGACCTCCGTGTGAGCAAATTGCTGTTGAAAAGCTTATTTTCTATCTACTACATGCTAAACGAGACAAACGTTAGCAGAAATTTCTTATTACTTGCTTCCTTATAAGTAGAAGGAAAATACGGGAATACACTAGGATAAAGCGATAGTCAAATCTTTTTAAAAAAAGCTGGTTGCCAAATCTGTTTCTTTGCATCCCAGGGAGTTTACAAATTTCCGTATGAGAAAGGTTTAAAAGTATGGATATCTCAGAAATGGTCAACTCCACGTAAAAATGTATATACCTAACAAAAATTGTGTGCTTTAATAAAGTCTACATTTTTTGTTGCAGTAATTTTTTTGCTTATGTCTTATTGTATTCCAGTTATGCAAAATTCACACATAATAAAGAGGTCTTCGAAAATTCAAGATATATATTTCGTTTGTCATGAAAATATCTTAAACTTATGACATTTTAATAAGAATCGTTAGAGACATCCAAATTTTCTAAGAATATTCCCTGTAAAGGTTAGTTGGCGGTGAGGAGATTTTCTTGAAAATCTTCTTGTTGCATCTTTGGAAAATACTAAACTTAAATACCAATTTTTGGCATTTAACCGACTTTTCGTTTTTGAATTTTGCTGTGTATAGACTCACACAAACACACACGGACCTTTTCTAAAAATGCCTTTTTCTGACTCATGGGATCTGAAAACATATTACTGGTGAAATATCGACATCGAATTTTTGGGTGGAACACAATATCTTCTCTAACCACTATGTAATACGTGCTGGGGAAAGTAAACATTCATTTTTTTCTACGACCGAGCGTAATTGAGTAGTTTACGAGCTCATTTCAGATCGCAAACTTGATATTTACGGAATCTACTCTCAAAGAAGTGCAGCAAGCGTAAAGTAATTTTGTTCCAACTTTAAGCTCGCCAAAATAATTCACGATATTAGTGTGTATACATCACTGATCCACAGACCAAAATTAAAATTAGTTGTGCATGATATAATGTTACGTTCAATAAACTTTTCGGGATTTAGCAGGAAGTAAATTTGATTATGCTACTTTCGCAGCTCTAAGTATATCATAATTCCCAAAATTTGCCATTTTCTCAAAATGCATCACAAAAAAAATTTGACACATGACTTTCTCTACATCTCTGCAAGAAACTATTGTTAAAAAAACCATGATTCTATTTACTAAATGCTAATCGAGAAAAAAATAGTAGAAATAGTCTTAAGTAGAGACGAAATAAGTGTGTACCATAGATTAAAGGATAGTCAAAAGCTGGTTGCGCTGTGACTGAAGTTCCCTAGTTTGTATGCACAAGAGTTGACAAATTCCTGTATGAAAAAAGTATAAGATTTTTAAAGCTGAAACCAGAAACAAGGAATATCTAAAAAAAACAATCAACTCCACGAAAAAAATTATATAATGTGTTTTTATGTGTTCTACATTTTTGTGTATCTCGTACGGTTTAGCAGTTATGTAAAATTCCGTAAAATTCCCTGAAAATTCAAGATATACAAAGTATTCGTCAGTTAAATATCTTTAATATACGACATTTTAATTAAATTCGTTAGAGCCATTTTTGAGAAAATCAAAATTTTCGATAACAGTTCCACGTAAAGGGTTGTTGGGAGTGGGATATTTTCTTGAATATCTTCGTGTCGCATCCTTGTAAGATAGCAAACTTAAATATCAAGTTTGGTATTTAACAGCCTTTTCGTTTTTGAGCTACGATGCTCACAGACACACACACATACAGACAGACAGACAGACAGACACACGCACACACAGACAGACAGACACACACATGGACAATTTTCGAAAAATGTTTTTTTTTTTTTTGGATTCAGGGGTACCCAAAACATATATTTCCGGTGAAATATCGGGGGTGCATTACAATAGCTTCTCTATACATTATGTACGTAGTACGTATAGAGAAAGTAATAATATTGGTTCGTCATGGTTTGCTATAACCGTATCGCGCCCAGCAACCACAAAGCGAAACTATATTCACTGAACACACCCTATCCTAACGCTGTGAATGGTTCAACTTAACCTCAAATTTATTTCATCTTTCGTTGCTTTTCTTTTAATGTTAGAGAATACTGCAGAAAAACACATTGTATGATACGCGAGCGTAAAGTTTCTTTTTAATTCTCGTGAGGTTGTGAAGCGAGACGCAAATCGAATCAAAAACCTTAACTTTACGTTCTTACATAAAAAATAACTATTATTTGATACAGGAGACTCTAAATCGTGTATTTCCAGTGAAATATGTTTGGAATCTCTGGGTGAAATAGAATATCTTCTCTATCTATACACTATGCACGAAGTAGAGAGACTAAAAACAGCTCTAAGCGATTTGCTGGACAAATTCATACATATTTGTCTGTAAAAGCATTAAACATCAGTGGCGTCCATTATCGATAAATTCAGTGTAAAAAAAATTAGTGAACGCATTTAGTATCTAAAACTTGACCGTAGAGTTGCACAAAGCTAGAGGTCAGCAGGTTTGCCTATGCATGAGCAGACGCGTAGGGATACGCTCGGTTTGATGTGACGTAAATATGGGAACTATGTGCGGTTACCCACAAACAGTAGCCGGTCCCCATGGCCACGCTCGCTAAAGCGTCTCGCTTTGGTGCTTCGTGGGCAGGGAATCGTGGGTTCGAGTCCCGCCTTGGGCATGGATGTTATATGTTTGTGAAATGTGTATGTGTTTGTAAAAGAAACAGTAAAGCCAGTAAACCAGTAATCAGTAAAACCTACGGGGGGAAATGTAAATAGGGATACAGTACCGGAGTCCTGATCAGACTCCGTTACTGTTTTTTAGAAAAAAAAAAAAAAAAAAAAAAAAAAAACAGTACGTTTGTCTGGAATACCAGCAGCAAGTCCCGGCAGCGTCAACAGCAATTTTGTATTCTAACGACCCGATTTCATTACTCGGTTCACGGGTTAGCTGGCACTTAGCTATTAGAGCGTAAACAGTAGAAGCCCGCAAATTAAGGAGCAAATAATTTAATTGGAGAAATGCATTATGTATTGCTTTGCTTTGTCTAAATCAGGCTTTTCCAACTGAAAATTGTATGACGTCAGAGCTTGGTTTCGCGTGCAGAGAAGCCTTACGGAGCGAGCATAAGAATCAAGGTCAGAACAGCGGCGGTGTGTGTCTATGTTATATTTGAGACAGCACTAATGTCTGCAAGCGTATGTAAATAATCAACAAACAAAATAGTGTAAATAAATGTAATAATATAAATAAGATTTTGTGGTGTAAATATCTTTAATGCACGGCACTTTAATTAAAATCGTTACCACCATTTTTGAGAAAAACAAAGCTTTCAGAATATTTCCATGTAAAGTGTAGTTTGTGGCGGGGTTTAAAATTTCCTTGTAGCCTCCATGAAATTTGTTAAGTTGGTATTTAACGTTCTTTTTGTTTTGAACTATATTGTACACAGACACACACGTACCTTTATCTAAAAATGCTATTTTCGGACTCACGCGTCCTCAAAATATATATTTCCGGTGAAAGCTCGACATCGGATTATTGTGGAATACAATACCTTATCTAGCTACTATGCACATTGTAAAAAAAAAATGTACATACTAAAAAAAAATCGAAAACGGTCCGCATATGGGTATGCATATGAACGATAACTCAAAAACGAAGTCAATTAAACACCAAAGTTGATATTTAAGCTCAGGATCTTACAAGCATGCGACGTGAAGATTTTAAAGAAAATCCCAACCTCCAAAATACTGTTTACATTTTGTAAAATAATTTAAAAGTTGCTCAAACTATTTTGATTAAAATATCACATATTAATCATATGTGACAAATAAAATGGTAGCTTAAATTTTCTGAGAATAGCCCCTTTTTCCATTTTGGATGACCTATGCATAGCTAGTAAACCATAAGAGATAGACAAAAAGTTACTACAAAAAAAGTTAGATCTCGTTATAAACCACAGTTTATGTAAAATACATTTTTTGTAGAGTTTACCATTTCTGAACTATTCCTAGTTATTGATTTCAATTTTCAAATACCTATGTTTTTCTCAAACAGAAAGTCGATTTTTGTTTTTGTTTTCTTTACTCCTGACCGTGCAAAGAAACAAAAATTCAAAGTTAAACGCCTAACGACAGATTTTAAAAGACTTCACTATCGCGTTAGCTTAGTGTATTCCCTTGTTTTACTCCTACTTATAAGCGACTAAGTCATAAAATAGTTTCTGCTGATGCTTATCTCGATTAGCATGGAGTATAACATAAAAAGAACATTCTTTTTAAAGACAAGTTCGTTTTTAGAACACGTAGAGAAAGTGCATTGAACATATCAGTAAAGTTCCGTTTCCGAGATATTATTTGTTATTGGTTTCAATTTTAAACTACTTCAACTGTTCTCAAGCGGGAAGTCACCCTTTGTTTGATCTCTCTTTTGTTTTACTCCTGGCCTTGCAAAAATAACTTAATTTCAATTGCTTTATAAAGCGATCAGCTTTTAAACGAATTTACTTTCGCTTTAGCCTATTATTATTATTATTATTCCCCTTCTTCTTACAAGGAAGCAAATAATAAGGTAATTTCTGCTAATATTTATCTCGATTAGCTAGATGATAATGATGAAAAAAGAATAATATTTTGTAAGCATAGTTTGTTTGTGGAACAGCTGCAGAAAGTCATGTGAATTGAATACACATATTTTTTCTAAGTGTTTTTGAAGCATTACAATTCTTTCATTACAAACAAACTATTGATATAAGCAGTGAAGTGTTACCTGATTCTTGCTTATTACTAAATTAATTTTCATCAATTTTATACAATTTCTAGGAACTTAAATAATGAATATCTGTATAATTTTATGTAAAGATATGACAAATAAGAACTCTAATTAGTAGTCTAGAGAAAGCTGTTACCCCGCAGTTTTTATATAATTATAGGGAAAGTATTTTATTCCAACCAAAATTTGATATCGAGGTTTCACAGGAGATATGTTTTGAGATCCCTCTTCCAAAGAAAATAGTTTTATAAAAGGTGCGTGCGCATAAGTTTAGCATCTTTCACGGAAGCAACGCAATGATTATCAAGAAAATCCACCCATCTTAAACTACCCTTTACATGGAACATTTTCTTAAATTTTGATTTGCGCAAAAACGGTTCTAACGATTTTGATTAAAATGCTTTGTTTCTAAGATATTTTTACGATAAATGGAATGTATGTGTTATATTTTCTCGGAATATCCTTTGATGTTCTTCATTCTGGATGATTATACATACCTGTAAACCGTAAAAGATAGACAAAAACTTACTGCCCAAAAATGCAGATCTCCTCTCAGCACAAGTGGAGTTAACCATATTCGATATATTCTTTATTCGTAATCGGTTTACCCTGCCCGTATTTGTAGGGCTGACACCTCCCTAGGACTTACAAGCCATTGCCTAGGGGTCAGAAGCCTGTCAGGGAGCCAACGGCATGAAACCTTAGAATGGAGAACCTGTTACGAGGTCGGACATGAACATGAGGAAGTGGATGATATGAAATGTAACGAAATTGATGATTGGAAAGGTGATGGTAAAGCAATTGGTGAATGAGTAGCGGAGGACGCATAGAAAATCCGCCCAGACGCCACCACAAATCCCACATGCGGGCGCTTGGAATCGAACCCAGGCCGCCTAGATGGGAGGCGAGCGGTCTAACCGCTCAACCACGACGCTGCCTCATATTGTTTAATATTAGTTTAAACCTTCCAATATTTATACTTTTCTCGAACGGGAAGTCGTCATTCGTCTTTCTTTAGCTATACTCCCCGATGATAAGACAATGGAATTTCAAAGTAATCATTTCGACTAACTTTTGAAAGATTTGACAATTGCTTTTGCGAAGTATGCATCCTTATCTCTCTTTCAGCTACAAGGAAATAAACAATAAGGTTATTTCTGTTAATGCTTATCTCGATTAGCTGAAGTACATAGAAGAATAACTTTTGTAAGGATAGTTTGTTGTGGAATAGGAAAAGAAAGTAATGGGAATGTTACACAGCAGTTTTTTTGTTTTTTTTTCCTATCTCGTTTTCGTGGTGCTTTAAAAATATTTTAAATTGTGGATGGAATGTTTTAATATTGATATTTCTTGATTATCATCGGATTTCGATGAGCACTTTTGTGAACGCTTCGTTTGGAGGATTTTATGGAATTTCATTTATTAAGTGGAAAGGGGCTAACTAGAGTATTAAAACTATGATCTGGATTGAAAAATTCGCCCCTTAACGTCGTTAAAATGATTAACATAAAACAAATCATGAAACTGAAAATCACAAGCGATAGTTAAGATTTATCACGGCATAAATTCTAACGATGGAGCTCACGTATGTTCTTCCCTTTCCATGCGATCAAGGAACAAAGATGAAGACCTCGATTCATATACGCGTATACTGTAATAGGTGTGGTTCGCAATTTCCTGTACCGTTTGGGAATGACCTTCAAAGGCCCTGGCTTTGGAAATTCGCAGCCAAACGGCCTATGAGGTAGCATACAGCTGGCAAGGTTCGTTCTGTCAATCTAATTATGTTTTTCCTGCTTGTTATTACGCTCTTCAAGGCCTTTTCTTAGTTAATTTCCTGTTCGAGGTTCTTTTTAAGAATATTAGAAAGGAAAAGCCTCCATGGACAAATATTTGAAATTGCCTACGTATTGCGGTGTGATATATATAAGATGAAGATGCATGGAAAAGAGAGAGAGAGATAACTCAGAAAGTTGGAAGGAAAATATTACTAGTGATGGGCAATATCGAATGAAAACTATCGAATTATTCGATAGTCGCCTATTTGTTATTCGATTTTTACCAGAGTATTCGTTTTTATTCGTTTTTAAACTCTTACTATTGGTTGCCTGGTAGTCAATATTCCCCAGTGCTTTTGAAGTTGGTTTCATCAATGAACCAAAGTAGTTATAATGCCAACGCCATTCCAAGAGTATAAAGCACTTAATTTTTTATATTCTTTATTTAACACTTTCAGTCAATCATTAATATTACAATATAGAACTCTACATATCAACTACCAAGCACGAATTTTCAGATTTATTCCGCCTTTGCAGCCAGTCCTTTGCCCGCGCATGACATCAATACTAGACAGCAAGCTTATCACGCATTGCCTCTTGCAGAGGACTAGCGAACTATGAGTAGAACGGGTGGATGTCCGCAGCTTTGAGGTCACTTTAGTGAAATGACTCTTCTATTACACCTTTCCAATATTTACATTTGGAACATTCGCTTGCGTCTCGTAAACTTGCAATCGCTGCATTTATGCTGGTAGGTAACGTATTCTTCCAGTTCGGAATAGCATTCAACCATGCAAATTCTATGATTGGTAGTCACATCCATCTCGCGTGCAAAGAATGCACAAAATGCCCTGGCGATAAACAATTCTACCGCCCATTACATCATCCTGTTTACGAAGTCACCAATGCATGCAGTCCAAGGTTCAATTCCGCACCTCCTCTGAACTAACAATAATATAATGCAATTAAACACACTGACGCTAAAATCCGAATGAAGCTGAAGATCCAGTATAAATGAGCTGCTGATCGACTAGGCACTAGAGCGTACTTTGTCTAAATATGTGCATTAATATTGCTAATATTGCCTGAGAGGTCGCCATTAGTTTTCTACTATGCGCGCGATAAAAGGTTCTTTCTTCCTTATTTGAGTCAAAAACAAAGATTGTTTAGCAGACATCAAAGGTTTTAGACTTTTACTACATTATCCACGTAATAGATAAACCTATTTCTAGAGAACGTAGTGTTAACACATGCGCGAAGTTGCCGGCAAACCGTGTCTTTTTAAGCGCATGCCGCCCCTTTATCTAGACGTCTGGATTTTTAGCACTTTCGGACGACCATTTGGAACAAATTTTCCGCTTAATAATATCCCAAGCAACCAACTCTTTGTGTGCGCCTCTACACAGTCTGGAGATTTCCTTTTGGGTGGGCTTCGAGAAGCTTCACCATCGAGAACATAGTGTCATCTAGTATTGCGGGGCCTATGTAAGGAGCTGTTAGCGCCGAGAAGACAAGAGTCATCAAAGAGTTCAATTGACTCTGAGAGACTGCCGAGTGCAGTTGATAGCTGAGAGAATTTACCTCTTATTAACAGTGTAAGCAACCAAAAAATTGTTTCGCAGCATTTTGATTTATCATTTGTTAAGTCATACGGTTTCAATGAACATATAGTGAAAACTCTTATGGTTACTTTGAAGTTAAAAAGAAATCAGTCTACAATCATTGCCATTTTTGTGTTTATGTAGTTATGGAAATCCGAATGAAACTTTAACTTATCATCATGAAAATTCACAAACATTGCAAGTCATAAAGTGAAAATAGCGTATGGCATAATTTTTAGGGAAGCCTACAATGTTTTTTCCAAATAATGACTCAGCTATTGTAGTTACGGTTCTCTTTTGACGCTTAAAAATCTATTTTATTCCATTCACATGACTTTATTACATCTCTGTGACAACTTATTATTAAAAAGTGTATTCTTCTATCTACTTCATAATCGATTAGCAGACATGGTCTTGTAAGAAGAAGAAGAGAACTAAGACAGTGCCTTATGCTAAGCCTATAATCAAATATTTTAAAAGCTCGTTGCCATGAGATGAAATCCGTTTCTTTGCATGAGCATGATTTGACAAATTCTTGTATGAGAAAAAATTTAAGTATTTTAAAAAAGAAACCCATAAAATGGAATATTTCAAAAATGGTCAATTGCACGAAAAAATATATTAACATAAATTGTGCATTTTAAAGAGATCTACACTTTTTGTGTAGTAAGTTTTTGTCTATCTCTTACGATTTACTAGTTATACAAAATTCAACAAAATTCATCCTGAATAAAGAGGTCTGCAGAGACTATTCCCACAACATTCAACATATACAGGCTATTTGCATGTAAATATCTTTAATACACGAGATTTTAATCAAAATCGTTAGAGCTATTTTTGAGAAAATCAAAATCTTTTAAATATTTTCCAGGTAAAGGGTAGTTTGGGGTGGAGTTTTTTTCTCGACATTTGTATGTTGCATCCTTGGAAGATACTAAACTTAAATACCAAGTTTGTTATTTTACGGACTTTTAGCTTTGAGTTATCGTGTTCACAGACACGCAGACGCACGCACACACACATACCACGATATTTTTCTAAAACTCTTTTTGTTTGGATACAGAGGACCCTAAAACGTATATTTCCGATGAAATCCTGGTATCGAATTTTTGGGTGGGGTGCAATACCTTCTCTATACAATAGGTACATAGTACGTGTAGAGAAAGTAAAAATAATATTGATAGCTGGTTTGTGATTGCTCCATAACGGTACACCAAAAATGCAAATGATTGTGTACATAAGCACAATAAGCTGAAGAACAAGACATCGAGTTCAACATTATTTATTGATGTTGTATATATACGTTAAATAACGGGTCGCGAGTTCGAAAATCGCTTAGAGTGAGTTACTAGGAAAAGATTTTTTCAGGGTTTTTCCTTATCCTGAGAAGACGAATGTCAAGTAACTTTATGCTCCATGGACCCCGAGATCATTTAAGTATCATTTCACCAATTTCATTCATCGTCCGATATGACCAACCAGGTTAAAGGATTTTAAGCTAAAAAAAATTAAAAATAAAATTTTCCTCACTCCAAACTATCCATTACTTGGAAAAAACTCGAACATTTTCTGCGTTTTTTATTAAAATACTTATATTAAAGATATTTATGTGCAAAATAAAAGGTAATATATATCTTGAATTTTCTGAGACCAGCCTCTGAAATACGCTTTATTCTATATTCCTGGTAAACCTTAAGAAAGAGCCAAAAAGTTGCTACACAAAAATGTAGAGCTCGTTATAAGAAATTATTTATATGATATGTAATTTTTTGTAAAGTTATCTCCAAGATATTCCTCATCAGTGGTTTCAATTTTAAAACACAAAAAGGTTTCTAATGAGGGAATTTCTCAACTTCTAGTAGTGCAAAGAGAACGAATTTCAATTATATACCAACAGCTTTTAAATATTTGACAGTATTTGGCTTTAACCTAGTGTATTTACTTATACTAAGCATTAAGACCATGTATGCGAATGTTTGCCTAGATCAGCATGGAGTTCGAAGAATAAGGTTTTTAAGAATAATTTATTACAGAGCTGTAGTTACGTGAATGGAACATCTCAGATGTTTATACTGTTATTAATAGATACCTTATTAACAGGTCATCAAACCTTGAGGAGAGTATATTGCTTAGATAAACGCTGAATCCGTTCAATTGTCAACAGTAATTCAAATAGTTAGGGCATCAGCAAAAAAAAATGCACTCTTATTACTGACTTAAAGACAATAGTACAGTATAGATAAAAATCTTATGTGTTACACTCACATGACTTTCTCTAGCTGCTCTACAAACAAACTTCTTACAAAAGATTACACTTCTTTCTCACCATGCTAATCCAGATAAACATTAGCAGAATGTTCTTATTACCTAGTTCCTTATAAGTAGAAGGGAACTAAAGGAACGTGCTATTCTAAAGTGATAGTCAAATGTTTTAAAAGCTATCGTTATTTGATTGTCATTGCAAATAGCTTCTTTCCTTGGCCAGGGGTAGAACAAAAGAAAAACAAACATTTCCTGTCCGAGAAAAGTATAAGGACTTTACAATTGAAACTGGTAATAATAAATATCTCGAAAATAGTAAACTCAACGAAGCAAATGTGTGTGACATAAATTGCGTATTTTAACGAGATCTACATTTTTTTGTGTAGTACGTTTTTGGCTACATTTTACGGTTTATAGTTATAACAATTTTAATAAAATTCATCCAGAATTATTTGTGAGGGAAATGGCTATAATATGTGGTATTTTAATCGAAATTGTTATAGCCATTTTTAAGAAACACAAAACCTTCTAAATTTTTTCCAAGTAAAGGATAGTTAGGGATGGAGGGATTTTCTTGAAAATCTTCAAGTCGCATCCCTGGAAGATACCAAACTTAAGTACCAAGTTTGGTATTTAACCATATTTTCGTTTTTGAGCTATGCTGTCCACAGACACACGCACGGACGTTTTCCTGAAAATGTTTTTTTTTTATTCAGGGGGTCCTAAAACATGTATTTCCGGTGAAATCATGGTATCGAATTTTAGGTGGAATACAATACCTTATCTATCCACTATGTACATTGTACATACTGGTCTGGAGATAGTAAAAATAAAGTAGAACCCAAAACAGATCCCTGAGGAACAAGCTCATATTCAGAAAATAAAAGACCGACTTCGATAAATACTATGAAATATATTAATTAGATGGTTTTAATCACAAAAAAACACATTAACTATAAATTTGTCCACTAAAATATCATGTGATAAACTTCGAAAGCTCTGGTTGTATTTTAAAATTTAAAAGAACAAATTTTTATGACCAATGTCACTTAGACATTCCTAAAAAAACAAAACAGTAGCATCGGTATTACGCTTTTTCTAAAAATCAAATAGATAAGCTGAAAATAAATAATTGACTTTAAAATAATTAATTAGTTGATGATAAGGGACTAAAATTAAAGATTCTAATACCTTAAATCTAACTGGAACGATTTGTGCGGTAAAATGTCTTTATCTTCTTGAGATAAAGTAACGATAAAAAGAAGTTACCAGCTTTCCTCTATTTCATTCAAGATAAAATATATAAATTTATGAGTGTGGCATTAAAGTAGATGAAAAAGGTGAAACCATTTAGATAAAAGGTTCGAGGGCGGTTGACAGATGGAGAAAACATGGGTGTTGTTCTCTTGCGGAAAATTGCCATGAACCATCTCAGTAACTGTCAGATTCCAAGAAGAATCGGTCCTCCTTTTTCCCATCTTCTGTTTTCCTTCTTCTGAAGACCCCTTTATAGAAAATTGGATTATTCTGTCTATGATTCACGATTATCATCTGCTAAAGATTCAATAACGATAAAACGCTAGAGTAAAAGAGCTAGAAAACTTTCTCTATTTATCTACAATTCACCGATGAAAAAGTATTGTACTCTACGGGATCATGGGAAATGCATGTTTGGAAGTCTCTAGAAGGCAAATAAAATAATCTTTAGAAAAGTTCCCTCTAAATCCCTTGTCTCTCTGTCCGTCTGTGGTCAGCACAACTCAAATTTACAAGGTAGAAATCCTGTAATATCTTTGCATGATTAGAATGAAAAAGGTGAATAATGTTTGCCCATTAGATAAACGTATTAAGTATTTAAGCATTTAAAAAAATAACAAGGAATACCTAGGAAATGATTAACTCCATAAAAAATGTATTTTACGTAACTTGTGCATTTTAATGAAATCTGCATTTTTGTACAGTAAGATTTTGACTGTCTTTTACTATCGAACAGTTCTGCAAAAGTTATCCAGAATGAAGAGGGCTTCAGAGGCTGTTTTCAGAATATTTAAGATATACATTTTATATGTGATATACATATCTTTGACGCAGCGCCTTGGCCGAGTGGTTAGTAAACCACTCGCCTCTCACCAAAGCTTGGGTTCGATCCCAAGCGACCGCATGTTGGATTTCTGTTGGAAAAACTGGCGCAGGGGCGGGTTTTCCTCGGGTTCTCCAGTTTCCCCGCCATCGCATTCCACCGGTGCTCCTTCTTCACCCCATGTATCATCGGTGTCATTGCCTGCGGTGCCACAGTGGTAGCAGTAGGCGTTACACACTATCATACAGTCATACAAAATGAAGAGGTCTTCACAGGCTATTCCTAGAAAATTCAAGATATACAATCTAATGTCACATAACTATCTTTAATATACGATATTTTCATCAAAATTGTTAAAGCTATTTTTGAGGGAGTCAAAATTTTGGAATTCTTTTTCATGTAATAGGTTGTTTGAGGTGAGAGAATTTCCTGAAAATCTTTGTGTCGAATCCTTAGAAGATACATAACTTATCGGTTCTGAACTATGCTGCCCACAGATACATTACCCACACACATTCAAAACACACACACACACACAAAGTCATTTTTCTAAAATGCTTTTTCTGGATTTAGGGGGCGTAAAGAAATATTTCCTTGAAATCTCGGGATTGTATTTTGTGGGTGGAATACAATAGCTTCTCTATAGGTATACCATTTACACAATACGTATAGTGAGATAAAATGCTATTTATGGGTTCAAAGGTCCTTAAAATGTGTATTTCGGATGAAATCTCGGTATCGAATGTTGGGTAGAATGCAATACCCTCTGTGTATGTTATGTGCATTGTACATACGTGCTATAGAAAGTAAAAATATGGTACTGTAATGAAAATCAATAACCATACTTTATATTTCTGTTGATTTACAGAAAACATTTCTTTTATCTTGAAGACAGACCGAGAACAGTGTAAAGAAAATCATTCAAAGACTGTCTCCGTGGTCGAGTGGTCAGCGGGTTGATTTTTTCACCCGAAGATACCGGGTTCGATTCCCGGCTGGGGCCAAGAAGTTTTCTTTAACCAGAATTATTCTCTATTCCCCGCAGGGTTTGAAGTATCAGAGTGAGTGTGAGTGTGTTTAATAATAAAAAAACAATTAACCAAGTGTTATAATCCTACAGTAATGCCAGCTGTTTCACTAGTCAAAGTTCCCAATATGACCATTGAAGTTAAAGGGGGCTATACAAATGAAACAATTAAAAAAAAATTATTCCAAACCTGAAGTAATATATTTCATCTTAAATACATCTCTGTTTTACACTCAATTTAATGAAACTAAAGGAAGATAAGGCCATGCTTGGTCGATCGAGAAATTCGATTGCAAATCTAGGTCTCCGTTTCATTTCAGTGAAAGAACCTCCCTTCCTATAAAAAGTAGTTTTGCAATAGATCATTTAACCATTAGAGCGATCTTTTAGCCCTGCTGAATACGGTCTTTTCGAGCGGAAGCAACGATATAACTGCCATCAGGGTTAGCTTTACGCGAAATGTCTATGACAACGTGAATAATGTCGCTGCATCTCTTGATGTGATTTCAACCGCGTTCATAAAGCAGATTTGCCGCTTCATGTCATTCGACCAGCCGCCTCCGCTTTCCAAGCGCGACCATTTATGTAAGGGAGAATTATTTTCGTCAGCTACTAAAACCAAAATAATTCGCGAAACCTAGCTTTTGCTTAATACAGTATTTAGGGAGTTCAAAAACTTGGTATCCTTATTTATAGAAAAATCAGATGTGTCCTCTACACCTCTGCAATAAATTATTGTTAAAAATCTTATGCTTCTATTTACTTCATGCTAACCGAGAAAAAATTAACAGAAATAGTCTTATTACTTGTTTCCTTGTAAGTAGAAGCAAAATAAGAGAGTACCGTAGGTTAAAGTGATAGTCAAAAGCTAGTTGCTATGTGACTGAAGTTCCTTTGTTTGTATGGAAAGGAGTTGTCAAATTCCTATATGAGAAAAGTATAAGTTTTTCAAAGCTGAAACCAATAACAAGGAATATCTCAAAAACGATTAACTCCACACAAAAAATGTATATGACTTAAATTGTGTTTTATCGTGATCTACATTTTTGTGCAGTGACTTTTTGTCTATCTCTTACGGTTTACCAGTTATGCAAAATTCAAAAAAAAAAAAAAAAATCATCCAGAATAAACAGATCTTTAAAGGCTATTCCCAGAAAATTCAAGATATACATTTTATTTGATATGTAAATGTCTTAATTTTAAGAGATGTTACTGAAAATCGTTAGAGCCATTTTTGAGAAAATCAACATTTTCGAAATTTTTTCCATCCAAAGGATATAAGTGTGGGGGATTTACTTGAAAATACCAAGTTTGATATTTAACTGCATTTTCGTTTTTGAGCTATGCTGTCCACAGTCAGACACACGGACCTTTTTTCAAAAATGTTTTTATTCAGGGTGACTCAAAACATGTATTCCGGTAAAATCGCGGTATCGAATTTTTGTATGCAATACAATACCTTCTCTATACACTATGTACATAGTACGTGTAGAGAAAGGAAAAACGTGACGGAACTCATTGTTATTATTTTTTACTTTCTCTAGCTCGCCTGTACAATGTACATAGTGGACAGAGAAGGTATTGTATTCCACTAAAAACTTCGATGTTGAGATTTCATCGGAAATATATATTCTGGAGTCCCCTTACTCCGCGATAAGCATTTTTTTAGAAAAAGGTAATTGTGTATGTCTGTCTGTGAGTGTGTCTATTGACAGAATAGCTCAAAAAAGAAAAGACCGTTAAATACCAAAGTTGGTATTTAGGTTTGCTACCTTCCAAGGATGCGACATGAAGATTTTTAATAAAATAATCCCACCATAAACTACCCTTTACATGTAGACATTTTCGAAAATTGTGTTTTTCTAAAAATTGGCTCTAACGATTTTGATTAAAATCCTGTATACTAAAGATATATATACACCCAAAATAAAATGTATATTTGAATTTTTTGGGAATAGCCTCTGAAGACCTCTTTATTCTGGATGGATTTTGCCGAATTTTGCTTAGCTGCTAAACCTTAAGAAATATAAAAAACGTATTGGAACAAAATGTAGATCTCGTCAAAACACACAATTTATGTCGTTTACGTTTTTGTTGTGGAGGTAACCGTTTCCGAGATATTCATTGTTATTGGTTTCAATTCTAAAGTACTTATACTTTTCTGAGGCAGGAAGTGTCCATATTCCTTTTGTTCTATTCCTGGCCAAGAAAATAAGCGATTTTCAATGATAATCGCATAACGACAGCTTTTAAAATATTTGACTATCACTTTAGCATAGCGCATTCCTTTAGTTCCCTTCTACTTATAAAGAACTAAGCAATAAGAACTTTCTGCTAATGTTTATCTCGATTAGTATGGTGTAGAAAGAAAATAACCTTTTGTAAGAAGCTTGTTTGTTGAACAGCTAGAGAGAGTGAGTGTGACATATCAGATTTTTATTTGTTGAATTTCCAATTTATAAATCATTTCCTGTTGTTCGCTGAAATGTTTAAGTTTAACTGATTCCTAAAATATAGATGATAGTACTGTTAATGTATATGAAATGATAACTGGGAAAGGAAAGCTATCGAGACCTGCGATAAAATTTATAAATGTTTCATTTATGAGCATTGAAGAAAGCTTAAAGAGAACTTCAGTTGAATATGGCACTGGCAGAATTTGAAATCACATACCGTCCGCAGATCCTATTTTGTCTCTAAAATGTTTACTTTCTCTACACGCAATATGTACACAGTGTGTAGAGAAGGTATTCTATTCCACCCAAAAGGTTCGAGTATGCGTATGTGTGTCTGTGTTGGTATTTAAGTTTGGTATCTTCCAAGGATGCGAAACGAATATTTTCGCAACCCAAACTACCCTTTGCAATGAAAAAATATTTTGATATTCTCAAAAATGGCTCTAACGATTTTGATTAAAATCTCTTATATTTAAGATATTTACATGCCAAATAAAACGTATATCTTTAATTTTCAGGAAATATCCTCTAAAGACTTCTTTATTCTGGATGACTTTTATTGAATTTTGCATAATTGGTAAACCGTAAGTGATAGACAAAGACTTGCTACAGAAAAAACGTAGATCATGACAAAACACACAATTTATGTCACATACATTTTTTCGTAGACTTGATCGTTTTTTAGATATTCCTTGTTATTGGTTTCAGCTTTAAAACAGTTATGCTCTTCTCATACAGGAATGTGTCAACTCGAGTCCATACAAACAAAGGAACTTCAGTCACATAGCAACCAGCTTTTGACTATCACTTTAACCTAGGTACTCCCTTATTTCGCTTCTACTTACAAGGAAGCAAGTAATAAGGTTACTTCTGCTAATTTTTTTCGATTAGCATGAAGTAAATAAGTTTTTTTAACAATAATTTGTTGCAGAGTTGTAGAGAAAGTCATGTGAATGGAACACATCAGATTTTTTAGAAAAAGGCCCCTTTGTGTGTCTATCAGTGGGTCTGGTTCTACAACTTGGGGGTGTGTATGTGCGTGTGAACAGCGTAATTCGAAAACGCTAAATACCAAAAAAAAAAAAAAAATAAATAAATAAATACAAGGCGACACAACCACCTTAGTTATTCTGAACAACAAGTTACAATTACCATTTTGATTAATGTAACTGTTTCTTATGTATTATTATGTATAATATGAAATATTAAAAAAAATACCAAACTTGGTGTTTAAGATCAGCATCTTCCAAGAATGCAACACGTTGAATTTCAGGAAAATAACAAAAACAACCCTTTATGTGGAACATTTTCCAAAAATTTTTGTTTTCTGGAAAATAGCTCCAACGATGTTTATTAATATAGTATATTTACTTTCTCTACACGTACTATGTGCATAGTCTATAGAGATGGTATTGTATTGCACCCGAAAATTAGATATCGATATTTCGATGGAAATATATGTTTTGAGATCCATTGAGTCCAAAAAAAGCATTTTTAAAAATGTTCTGTGTGTGTTTATGGACTGCTCAGAAACTTAAAGACCGTTAAACACCAAACTTTGTATTTAAGTTTGGTATCTTCCAAGGACACGACACAAAGATTTTAAAGAAAATCACCCACCACAAACTAACCTTTACATGGAAAATGTTTCGAAAACTTTGATTTTCTCAAAAATGGCTCTTACGATTTTGATTAAAAACCTTATGTTTAAAAGATTTTATGACAAACTAAAAGTATATCTTACATTTTCTGGGAATAGCCTCTGAAGACCTTTATATTCTGGATGACTTTTGTATAACTGGCAAACCTAAGAAATATATAAAGACTTACTATACAAAAAACGTAGATCTCATTAGAACATAGCAATTTTGTCATATACATTTTTTTTAGAGATATTCCGGATTATTAGTTTAAATTTTAGCTACTTAAACTTTTCTCAAACGGGAAGATATCCTTCTTCTCGTTTTTCGTTTGTTTATCAATATTATGTTTGTAACCAATGTGTACAAGTTTTCAGATAATTCAATAAATCCTGTTCTGCAAACAATAATATATAAATCATAATGAAACTAATCATAATAGTTTTTGTTTGTCTCTGAATTAGAATTTTTTTTATTTAAATCTATATTGTTCTCATTTCCGATAGTAATTGATTAAACAAAAATTTACCCATATAAAGTTCAACATAATTTAAATTTTTGCTTCATGATTAATGTAGTTTTTACTGAAGCAACTTATATTTGTTTCTTTATATTTATGTTACGTTGCTTTAACTACGTGGCCATAACTCGATAGATTTGTCCTCTTGGCTTGGTGTGGCGGACACTTGGCCCGTAAATTTTATCATACCTGTACTATACGATCCTGCTTTGTCAGGTGTCCACAGAGGCCTTAGTCTTAGGCAACTGTACCTCTGCGTCATTTGTCGAGCAGATTGCATTAATATTTTATTTGCTAACGAAGCTGTTAATTCCTAAGATCATATCAGGGCTGCCGGTGTGTAGCTTTTTAACATGCCAATAAATCTACTGACATAGGGTTATTGCTTATAAAAAAACTTAAAAACCACCGCTCTGGGTCAGCTTTGAACCTGCGACCTCGAGTTCAGAAAGCCAGAGCCTAACCAGTGAGCTACCCAGACCAATAGATTGCATCAACATGCTTTCATTATATGTGACAGATGACTGCATTTGCTATTACCATCTTGTTTTATGTTTAATGTTGCTTTGGACCTACGCGGGGTCATGGTATTAAATATGCATTCAGATGTTTACCTTAGTGACTGAAGGAAACCACGAAAAAAGTCTGATATGTTCAATTCACATGACCTTCTCTACTGCAAACAAGCTAGTATAAGAAAAAGTATTATCCGGGCTTGTAGGCCGTGGTCTACTGAGCTCCTCCTTCTTCCCAAGAAGATGAAGAAGGAGGAGCTCAGTAGACCACTGCCTACAATAATTTTTCTTATACTGACACCGGCCGTGAAAGCCTAAAAATGTCAATAAACGAGCTAGTCTTACAAAAGGTATCCTTTTATTTACATCATGCTGTTCGAGATAAGTATTAGCAGAAATTGACTTATTACTTGTTTCCTTCTAAATATAAGGGAGATAAGGGAATACGAACTAAGCTAAAGCGATAGTCAAATCTTTTAAAAGCTGTCGCAATGCGATTGTTATTGAGACTTGGTTCTCTTTCATGGCTAGGAGTAAACAAAAGTGGTATGTAACGGGTGAGGACTTCCCATTTAGAACATTTTCAAATATTTTAAAGTTGAAACTAATAATAGAGAGGATCTCTGAAATTGTTGGGTCTAAAAGAGAAATAAATACATTGTATGTCTTAGCAGAACTACATATTTTGTGTATTAAGTTCTATCTATACAAGTGGTTCACCTGTACCTTATTCTCTGATTTTATGCAACCCGCAGGTTACAGTCTAACCTGAAAACATCGTTCCCGAGACCCATCTTCTGCATATTAAAATTATAGACCTTTGGGCTCAAGTTATAGGTACACAGTAACGTATTTGGTTAGCGCGCGGTGTTAGCATGAGTTCCAAGCTACTCGATTCAGGTTCGAATCTTACCAAAACGTTCACAATTTTTTCCCGCGCTTTCTTTCTTCCTGATTTGGCACAAAGCTGGATGGGATAACAGAACTTGTGTTAACTTGCTTATTTGTTCCTTTTATTGTTGTTCTCTTTATTTATGTTTATTCTAACTTTGTCAGTCCAGTATTATTTGTTTATTATTTGTTGTTTTTTTTTCATGAAAATTAAGGTTCGAAAACTGAAGAACACGTAAAATGAACTGCCGATGGTTAGTAATCGTATACCTTTAAGTTTACACGTAAATTTATTAGGTGACAAACACTGAACTAACTTTGCACCTTGATGGATAATACATAAATAAGAAAAAGAGTGCACGCAGACTGTGAGACCCGAACCGCGAAACGCTGGAGGTGACGAGGGAACATGAAATTAAACAGTTGAGCTACAATCATTGTACCCGCTTTTGTCGTTAAAACGTGTACGTATAGTATCACACATGTATCCCTCTCCGCTTCTGATATCTTTATAACTGTTATGTGACTCCTTTTTGCCACTTAAGCCGTTCGTTTAACCTTCATACTTTATATTTTACGTTGCAGAACATATGACAGTAATCCTATTGATATAACCTGTACTGTAACAGGAGTTATTAAGCGCATGCTTTTGGAATGGACGTAACTATTGCTGCTAAGGTCTATTTTCCTATGAAAAGCAGGCTGGATTTGCGTGCTTACAAAATGATCGACAAGCGCGGCCTTATTGCTTTTAGAGTATGAAGAGTTGCCTATCTCCAAAAATAATAAGGGACAGATGAACCACCTGTTATATGCAAAATTAATTTAGAATGAAGAGGGCTTCATGAGATCTTCCCATGAAATTCGGGGTATACATTTTATTTGCAAAATAAACATTTTTAATGTGGGCATTTTAATCAGTATTATTAGAGCCGCTTTTTAGGAAATCTAAAATATTAAAATGTTTCTATGTAAAGGATAATTTAGGATGAGGGGTAGATTTTTCTGAAACTCTTCATGTCGCATCCTTGGAAGATACTAAATTTGAATGCCAAGTTAGCCGACTTTTAGTTTTTGAGTTATGCTGTCCACAGACAGATGTTGACATTTTCTAAAAATGATTATTATTCAGGGGTACTCAAAAAAGGTATTTCCGTTGAAATCTTGGTATCGAAACTTTGGGTGAAATACTGGCCTGTCAAATGCGGGTCACAGACATTGGAATCCTGCTCGGTATCATAATTGTTATACCTGCATACCTCTCAAACATTTAATTCACAGCGGTGTTGCCATTCAGCAACAAAGATCATTAGTTATAGTTGTAATAATTTGAGTGTGCTTTGTTTCATTTTTACAATTAGCTGAAAGCGTTTGTAGCTATTTTATATCGTAAAAGCCTACGATAGTATTGTTTTTTAGAACAAAAAGCAACATCCATACAACTGCATTCAAATTTAGCTCATTTATGAACCACGTGTGACACCACATCAATTATTTATCCCGAATGTACAATGTACATAGTAGATAGATAAGGTATTGTATTCCACCCAAAATTCGATGTCGAGATTTCACCGTATTTTTTTTTCTGAGGTCTCCCGAGTCCAAAAAAAGCATTTTAGAAAAATGCCAGGGTGTGTGTGTGTGTGTGCGCGTCTGTTGACAGCAAATCTCAAAAACGAAAAGACCGTTAAGTATTAAACTTGGTATTTAAGTCTAGTACCTTCCAAGGATGCGACACGAAGATTTTCAAGAACATCCTTTCACCTCCGGCTGCTCTTTATATGGAAAAACTATCGAACATTTTGATTTTCTAAAAAATGGCTAACGATTTTGATTAAAACCCCGTATATTAAAGATATTTACATCCCAAATAAAATGTACGAGGTCTTTTTTTTTAAACCTCCGATAAGTTATAAATAAAAGACAAGTTCATAGAAAACAATCATTTATTACTAAAAGTTTTGTACACTTAAGGTTACTTTTCAGTATAATCACCGAAAAGATTGAGACGTTTATCGTACTTGTGCACAAGCTTTGCAATATGCGCTTCAAAAAATGTTGCCGCCTATGATTTCAAATGAGCATTGACGTTGTTTTGAAGATCTTCGCACTTTACGACGTTTGCGGAGAGCCATTCAAAACAAACGTAGAGAAATGGTGACTTCAGGAATTGTGTTGATCCATGACAACGCTCGTCCACACACTGCTGGCACAACCCATCGGCTCCTCGAACAATTTCAATGGGACATTTTCGCCGTAAAGTCCTGACCTGGCGCCTAGCGACTTTCACCTTTTCCCTGAACTGAGACGTGGTTAGGAAACCAACGAAGATCTTCAAAACAACGTCAATGCTCATTTGAAATCATTAGCAACATTTTTTGAAGCAGGTATTGCAAAGCTTGTGCACAGATACGATAAATGTCTCAATCGTTTCGGTAATTATGTTGATAAGTAACCGTAAATGTATAAAACTTTTAGTAATAAAAAAATTGTTTTCTGTGAACTTGTCTTTTATTTTTAGCCTATCGGAGTTTGAAAAAAACGGCCCTCATATATATTGAATTTTCTAGAAATAGCTTCTGAAGACCTTTTTATTCTAAATGAATTTTTCCAAATTTTGCCTAACTACTGAGTCGTAAGAGATAGACAAGAACTTACTACACATACAATATAATCTCATCAAAATAGACAGTTTATGTCATTTACATTTTTGCTGTGAATGTAACCGTTTCCGAGATATTCCTTGTTATTGGTTTCATTTGTGTAGTACTTATATTTTTATCACACAGTAAGTGTCCGTTTTTCTTTTGTTCTACTACTGGCCAAACAAAGAAGCAATTTGCAATGACAATTGCATAACGACATCTTTTAAAACATTTGAGTGTGCAGTATTCTTTTAGTTCCCTTCTACTTATAAGGAACTAAGTAATAACATTCTGCTAATATCTCGATTAGCATTTGAAGAAAAAAGAATAATGTTTTGTAAGAAGTTTGTCTGTAGAGCAGATAAAGAAAGTCATGTGAGGTAACACATCAGATTTTACGTGGGCCCTCCCCAACCTTTATCACAGGTAAATTTGACTGCAGTTGCTAGAATTGAAACTCACAATGTTCGGCTTTGAAGGAATGGCAAGTCCATTAAGAATAATAGTAGAAAACGTAATATATAAATTAGACAATAAGAAAATACTCAGAGTAAATAGCACCAGATGTTTAGGGGTAATACTAAATCAAAGATTGGAGTGGGGGGAACATGTAAACTCGATCACTGGGAAGGCGTGGAAAGCGTTGCATTTCGTAATGAGGATTTTAAAACGCAGCAATGGAAAGTCGCGAAATTTGGCATACACTTCTTTAGTTCGACCAATATTAGAATATAGTGCTGCATGCTGGGATCCGTATCGGGTGGGGCAAAAACTGGCCCTAGAGAGAGAGTTCAAAAAAGAGCAGCTAAATGTGTAGACAGAAGTAAACGATTCGAAAATCATACCAGCACTGCTACTTCCTGGGAAAACTAGAAAAACGTAGGAGACGAACAAGGCTATGTGCAATTTTTAGAGCCTATAAGGGGAACCTGCATGGAAAGACATATCCAAACGATTATTAAAGCCATTATACTGTGGAAGGAATGCTCACTCGGAAAAAATAAGAAATAGGGAACAGAAAACAGACATAGGTAAATTTTCCTTCGCAAATAAAACAATAAATGAATGGAACAAAATACCTGCAGATTTACTGGAGACTTTGCCTCAAAGTGTAAATAGTTTTAAAAAGAGACTAAAGAAAAGTGATTTGTAGTCAGGATAGTAAATAAAAATATTGCGTTATTATTACTGTTGTTACAATTATGTATATATCAGTATAATGTGATTTTATTGGCATTTTAACAGTGTATTACTCACATTATTGTTTATTTAACTCATTGTATTGAACATTGTATTATTACATTGACAGCGCTGCCACCGGGCCACGCCCTAACCAGTGAAAAAAAGTATCTATCTATCTAAGCATCGTCTTAACGAGCATGGCTATTCGAATCTCTTACATTTAGGTGCCTGTTAGAGTGATATCTAAAGCTGTTGAAGAATTAGAAAAAGAGTGGCATATGTAGTACGATAATGCATGCAGAAGGTAGTTAATAAAAGATGAAACATGATTAGATGTCTATAGAGTTCGAGAAATGCCATTTAAAGCGGAAGAAGTAAGATATATCATTCACCTCTCATCGCAATTCAGTTCTACTCAACTGGAAGCAATTAATCATTGACTATGGGAACATGTTTGTTCAACGCTTCACTCAATTGTTTTCTAGGTCACAACCAAAACCAACTACAATTACATTGCACCGAAACGCTACTAACAGTTGTTGACAAAATGACTACGTTGAGTTTAAACGAGTGAATCCAGCATGAAGTTGTATGTATTTCTCTACAACGATAAGTTACTTAGATATTGAGGATTTGCTATCACCATGCAAGTGTATAAATTTCAGTAAAGCTGCGAACGTAAACACTTGTATGGTATACAATAAACTTCCATATTAAACATCGGAGCAATAAGGAAGGAAAGTATAAGTTTGATACATCCATTTATTGTTCAACACATATTTTCTGCACCTCAGACAAAACAAAAGAATTTAAACTCAATAACAGATACAGTGCTGTAATAGGCAATTTAAACAGTACCTGATGGCATAAAATCTGATGTGCTTCATTCAAATTACTTGCTCTATATCTCTGTAACAGATTATTGTTAATAAGCTTCTTTTATTTAATTCTAATCGAGATAAACATTAGTAGGTACGGTCTTATCATTTAGTTCCTTAGTAGAAGGGAAATAAAGAGAAGGTGTAATAAGTTTTTACAAGTTTACCAGTTACGCAAAATTCAGAAAAAATCATCCTACATAAAGAGGTCTTCAGAGGCTATTTCCACAAAACTTAACATATACATTTTATTTTCCCTGTAAATGTCTTAAATATAGGAGATATTAATCAAAATCATTACAACCATTTTTTTCACATAAAGAGTAGTTGAGATGAGGGGATTTTGTGTTGAAAATGTGTCGCATCCTTGGAAGACACTGAGCTTAAATATCAAGTTTGGTATTTATCGGACTTGTCGTTTTTGAGATATGCCGTCCAGACACACATACACACAAAATGCTTTATTTGGATTCAGGAGTTCCCAAAACATGTATTTGCGTGAAATCGCCCGCTTTTACTATTTATGGCACCGCAGGCGATTGGGTGCAATACATTACCTTCTCTTCACTCTGTACATAGTACGTGTAGAGAAAGTAAAAACTCTGATGTGTTCCATTCGCATGACTTTCTCTACATAGCTGTAACAAATTATTTTTAAAAACAATATTTTTCTAAATTATCATAATCGCGATGAAATTGTCTTAATTAGTTGCTTCCTTGTAAGTAGAAGGCAAATAATGCAATACTCTAGATAAAACGATAGTCAAATCTTTTAAAATCTGGTTGCCATTTGGTTGAACTTTGTATTGCCAGGAGTTTACAAATTTCCGTTTTAGAAGACTTTCAACTACTTTAAATCTGAAACAAATAACTGGGAATATCTCAGAAATAGTCAACTCCACGAAATAAAACATATATTACATAAATGATGTGTATTTTAACGAGATTTGCATTCTTGGTGTAGCAAGCTTTTGTCTATCTCATACGGTTTACTAGTTACGATAAATTAAGAGAAATTCATCCTCAAGAGGCTATTTCAATAAAATTTATTATATACATTTTATATGTCATATAAATGTCCTTAATGTACGATATTTTAATCAAAATCTTAGAGTCATTTTGAGAAAATAAATTTTTTTCCATGTAAAAGGCAATAAGTGGTGAGGGGATCTTTTCAAAATCTTCGTGTCAAATCCTTGGAAGATGCTGAACTTGAAGTTTGGTATTTGACCAACTTTCGTGTTCACACACACACGGACACACACGTATCTTTTTCTAAAAATGCTTTTTGGATTCAGGGGACACTAAAACATGTATTCCTGGTGAAATCTCGGTATCGAATTTTTGGGTGAAATATAATACCTTCTCTATGCACGATATGCATATTACTAGTGCAGAAAGTAAAAATTGCATTTTCATCTATCTAGAAATATTCAGAAAGTAAACTTCTCTATTTTCTTGCCTTACCCACTTAATGATACATACTGGTTGTGAAGTAAACTCATCGAGGTCATTCTAACATCTCCAAAGAGGTTGTACCAAGATCTGACTTATACCTAACTATACACTTATCATTAATTTTTTCTGTCTAATTCAACCGAACAGCCTACTAACATAAAACCGAAACTGAAAATAAAGCAAATAGTCGGTTAGCAATATAAGGGAGTAACTGTAGACAGTATTTATCCTATGTTTTTGTTATTTCGTGGGTTATTCTAATATGGATCTAATTTCTGGGTTTTTAAATAGTGTTTAACGCCCGATTTTACTACATATGGCACCGCAGGCGATGACACTAATGATACATGGAATGAAGAGGGAATACCATGGTGGGGGAAACCGGAGAATCGGAGAAAACCCGTCCGTACCACAAATCCCACACGTGGTTACCTGGGGAAGAACCCGGGCCACCTTGGTGAGAGGTGAGTGGTCTAGTTTTCGCTTACATGAGAAAGTTGATAAATTATTATTTTATAACTTGTTAGATTTATATGCATAAACTAAGAACGCTTTGGGCTGGTCCCGTAGCTCGATTGGTAGAGTAGCTTGACTGCTGAGCGAGGGATCCCAAGTTCGATTCCCAGCTGGAGATAGGGATGTTTTTTACTTATTTTTGGGTGGAATACAATATGTTCTCTATATCTACATTATGTACATAGTACGTGTAGAGAAATGAAATGGGCCACTGATACTAAATATATAGAAGAATAAGCTTTTGAGAAACAGAAGAAGAGGAAGAAGAAGTAAATCATTAGAAGAAGATAGAAGAATAAGTTTCTGTAAGAATAGTTTGTTACAGAATATGTAGAGAAAGTCATGTGAACGGGATACATATTTTTTAATTATCTGAAATTTCATTTGTTGTGTTCACTATTTACTATTATTAGAGTTCACACTACTTAATCGAAACAAGTGGAAATCAAATGACTCTAAGAAAGTCATTCGGTGCGATTAATTACAATAAGCCCTGACATTTACTTGTTGCTTACGGATATTTTTACCTTCTTTAGATAGTACATGATACGTAAGTAAAGAAGGTATTGCACTCCACCCAAAAATTCGAAACCAAGTTTCACCGGAAATAGACGTTTTAGAGTCCCCTGTTAAAAACATCATGTTTATAAAAGTATCCATATGTCTATATCCGCCTTCGAACACGATAACTCAAAAACCAAAAGTCGGAGAAACACCATCCTAAGTATTTAAGTTTAGTATCTTCTAAGAATGCGACCCAAAAATTTTAAGGAAAATTCCCCACCCAAAACTACCCTTTTCATGAAAAATTTCCAGAAGGTTGATTCTCTCAAAAAGGCTCTACGATTTAGACAGTATATTAAAGATATTGACATCACAAATAAAATGTATATCCCGAAATTTCTGGGAATATCTTCTGAAGACCTGTGTATTCTAGATTAATTTTTCTGAAACCACAAAATATAAACAAAAACTACTGCACAAAAAAGATATATCACTTTAAAAGACACATTTTGACACATACTTTTTCGTAGTGTTGAACATTTTTGAGTTATTGGTTATATTAAACTTTTCACATACGGGAATTTGTCAACTCTTGGCAATCCAAAGAAGCGAATTTCAACCAGCAGTTAATAGATTTGATTATTGCGTTTTTATACTTATTCCCTTATTTCCCTCCTACTTACAAAAATCTGAAGTGTACCATTCACATGACTTTCTCCATATCCCTGCAACAAATAATTCTTAAAAAGCTTATACTTTTATTTACTTTATGCTAATCAGAAAAAAATAGCAGAAATAAGTTATATTACTCGCTTCCTTGTAAGTAGAAGCGAAATAAGGGACAACCGTAGGTTAAAGTGATAGTCAAAAGCTGGTTGCTATGTCAATGACGTTCCTTTGTTTATATGGATAGGAATTGACAAGTTCCTGTATGAGAAAAGTATACGTTTTTCAGAGCAGAAACCAAAAATAAGGAATGTCACAAAAACGACGAACTCCACGAAAAAAATTTATATAACATAAATTGTGTGTTTTAATGTGCTCTACATTTTTTGTAAGGTAAGTTTTTGTCCATCTCTTACGGTTTAGCAGTTATTCAAAAGTTAGTAAAATTCCTCCTGAATAAACTACTCTTCAGAGGCTATTCCCAGAAAATTCAAGATATACATTTCATTTGTCAGGTAAATATGTTTAATATCCGAAATTTTAATCAAAATCGTTAGCCATTTTTGAGAAAATCAAAATTTTCGAAAAAAGTTCCATGTAAAGGGTAGTTGAGGGTGGGGGATTTTTCTCAAAATCTTCGTTTCGCATCCCTGGAAGATACTAAACTTAAATACCAAGTTTGGTATTTTACCGACTTTTCGTTTTTGAGTTGTCGTTGTGTACAGACACACGGACACACGGACACATGGACAAACGGACACACGGACACACACACACACACGGAGCTTTTTGTGAAAATGCTTTTTTTGGATATTGGGGACCCTAAAACATATATTTCCGGTGAAATCTCGGTATCGAATTTTTGGGTGGAGTGCAATACTTTCTCCATACACTATGTACATAGTGCGTATGGAGAAAGTAAAAATCTGATGTGTACCATTCACATAACTTTCTCTATATCCCTGCAACAAATTATTCTTAAAAATCTTATACTTCTATTTACTTTATGCTAATCAGAAAAAATTAGCAGAAATAGTCTTATTACTTGCTTCCTTGTAAGTAGAAGCGAAATAAGGGAGTACCATGGGTTAAAGTGATAGTCAAAAGCTGGTTGCTATGTCAATGAAGTTCCTTTGTTTATAAGGATCGGAGTTGACAAGTTCCTGTATGAGGAAAATATAAGTTTTTCATAGCAGAAACCAAAAATAAGGAATGTCTCAAAAACGATGCACTCCACGAAAAAATTTTATGTAACATAATTTGTGTGTTTTAACGTGCTCTACATTTTTTGTGTAGTAAGTTTTTGTCCATCTCTTATGGTTTAGCAGTTATTCAAAATTTCGTAAAATTCATCCAGAATAAACTACTCTTCAGAGGCTATTCCCAGAAAATTCAAGATATATATTCTATTTGTCATGTAAATGTATTTAATATATGATATTTTAATCAAAATCGTTAGAGCCATTTTTGAGAAAATCGAAATTTTCGAAAAAAGTTCCATGTAAAGGGTAGTTTGGGGTGGGGGGATTTTTTTCAAAACCTTCATGTCGCATCCCTGGAAGACACTAAACCTAAATACCAAGTTTGGTATTTTAGCCTCTTTTCGTTTTTGAGTTATCGTGTTCACAGACACACACACGGACCTTTTTCTGAAAATGCTTTTTATGGATACAGGGGGTCCTAAAACATGTATTTCCGTTGAAATCTCGGAATCGAATTTTTTGGTGGAGTGCAATACATTCTCTATACACTATGTGCATAGTGCCTATAGAGAAAGTAAAAAAGCAATCAATAAGACCATTTCTAATAATGTTTATCTCGATTAGTATGAAGCAGATAGAGAAATAAGCTTTTTAACAATAGTTTGTTAGAGAGACATAGTCACAAGCCGTGTGAATGGGCACGCCAGATTTGTTATTGTTTTAATCCACATTAAAGAAGCTTTGGAGTTAACACAGAGGAAATAACTATGATTATTTTTAAATTTGATTAAGCTATAACTTTAATTACTTTGTGTAAACAGCCCTTCAATTAAAAATATGCTGTATTAGATTAAGTATACGGTATTTGGAATGAAGATCAAATGATTTAATTTTGAAAGAAAAAGGAGAAATAATAAACTGTTATGAGGAATATAAATATCTGAATGTTAAAATTACAGAATATGAAGCATGAATCACAATGAAGTAGAGAATAATATAAAAAAGATTATTTATAAAAGATTTAGGTGAAATATTATGATATAAATGCATTTACATATAAGTGGAACAGAAGTTCGGGTATGAAATTCAAGACTAAAATCTCAACTACAGTCTATAAAAATGGATTTCCTAGAAGCTCTACTTGGCGTTTAGAAAATAAACGAGTGAGGAGAAGGATAAATTTTCAAGATTGAATTATTAATTTTGTACATGTCAACAATTAACTTGGTATGGACATGGTTGATGGATGGAGGATGAAACCGCAAAGAAAGAGGGAAAGATCAAGGGTTATAATGTCAGAACAAATCCTCGAAGAGATATGGAAGAAACGTTTAGAAATTGGAAAGATAGGGAAACATGGAGATGCACGGAAGATGTATCACTATTGTAAGTCTACCGTTACCGTTAGGCAGCGCATTTGGGGCACATAAAGACTGAAGCTCAAAGCACATTTACCTGTAGACGCAAGCATCACGTGCTCTCCAAACCGGCTTGGAACATAGAAGACGAAACACACACAGGGGAAGTGGTAGCCTGATCTGTCGTGAGCAGACAGTGATATAAGGTTGTTGTTTGCTGATATAAGATTAAATATGCCATATTATAATTGTTTCCTGCTATAAAAGCTCGTTAATAAAGCTTGACTCTTACATTACTTAAATAATAGACTATTTACGATACTCCACTTATGAACCTTAAGTAATTTTTCGAATAAATAATGTCATCACAGCACACAATATATGAAAGGAAATGGCTGAGAAAATAAGTATTACGCCAGTAATACTATCTTTTAGAGGTAATTTAACGTTAGTGATTATTAGGAAGAAGGCAAGGAATGATAAAGAAGTTATACAAAAAATCTGATATATTCCATTTGCATGACTTTCACTACCTTATACGCAAACAAACTATTATTGCAGAAGATTACGCTTCTGCCTAGTTCATGCTAATGGAGATAAACAATACCAACTACAGGCTTGTTGCATATGTCCTTATAGGTACAAGAGAAATACAATGGAAAGCTAAAGCGATAGTTATATGTTTTAAAAGGTATGGCTAGGTGACTGACATTTAATTTCAGTGCTATTTGCATGGCCAAGGGTAAAAAAAACCTGATGTGTGCTATTCACATGACTTTCTCTAAACCCCTGCAACAAATTATTCTTAAAAAGTTTATACTTCTATTTACTTCATGTTAATTGAGAAAAAATTAGCAGAAATAGTCTTATTATTTGCTTCCTTGTAAGTAGAAGCGAAATAAGGGAGTATCATAGGTTAAAGTGATAGTCAAAAGCTGGTTGCTATGTCACTGAAGTTCATTTGTTTGTATGAACAGCAGTTAACAAATTCCTGTATGAGAAAATTATGTTTTTCAAAGCAGAAACCAAAAAAAAAGGAATATCTGAAAAAGATGAACTCCACGAAAAAAATGCATATATAATTAATTGTGTGTTTTAACGTGCTTTACATTTTTCGTGTAGTAAATGTTTGTCCATCTCTTACGGTTTAGCAGTTATTCAAAATTCCGTAAAATTCATCCAGAATAAATTACTCTTCAGAGGCTGTTCCAAGAAAATTCAAGATGTACATTTTATTTGTCATGTAAATATCTTTAATATACGCTATTTTAATCAAAATCTTTAGAGCCATTTTTAATAAAATCAAAATTTTCGAAAAAAGTTCCATGTAAAGGGTAGTTGGGTGTGGGGGGAGTACTTTTCTCAAAATCTTCGTGTCGTATCCCTGGAAGATACTAAACTTAAGTACCAAGTTTGGTATTTTACTGACTTTTCGTTTTTGAGTTATTGTGATCACAGGCACACGGACACACGAACACACGGACACACACACACGGACCTTTTTCCGAAAATGCTTTTCTTAGATAAAAGGGATCCTAAAACATATATTTCCGGTGAAATCTAGGTATCGAATTTTGGGTGGAGTGCAATACCTTCTCTATACACTATGTGCACAGTACGTATAGAGAAAGTAAAAATAAATAAACAGCTGACGACATCATGTTTGAGAAAAGTAATAATTATTTTAAATCTGACATCAAGAACAAGAAATATCTCCGAAATTGTTAACTTTACTGCTTATAGGACATAAATTGAGTGTTTTAACGAGATCTATATTTTTGTGTAGTAAGTTTTTGTTTGCCAGTTATGTTAAAATCATTCAGAATGGAACAGGAACTTCATAGGCTATTCCTAGGAAATTCAACATATACATTTCGTTTGTCATGAAAAAAGCTTAAGCATATGGAATTCTGTTAAAAATCTCTAGTGTCATTTTTGAGAAAATCAAAAAATGTTCTATGTAATGGGTAATTGGGAGTGGGGGAAATTTCCTGAATTTCTTTGTGTCACATCCTTGAAAGATATTGAACCTGATATCAAGTTTGGTATTTAACTCCATTTTCGTTTTTGAAGTATCTATCATATTCACAGACACACATGGACCTTTTACCAAAACTGCTTTTTCGAACTCAGGGATCTCAAAACATGCATATCCGATGAAATCTCGGTATCGAGGTATCTATCATGTTCACAGATATACACACGGAATTTTTTCCAAAATAACGTTTTTTAGACTCAGGGGACCTCAAAACATGCATATCCGGTGAAACCTCGGTATCGAAGTTTTGGGGATACTATACCTTCTCTATGATGTACACAGTGCGTGCAGAGAAAGTAATAAATACCTACGGCAATAATACTATCTTTTAGTGATCTTGAGAATGCAGACAATAAACTGATAAACACATTAAATAAAAAAACTTTGATGTGTTCTATTCACATGGCTTTCTCTTCATCTCTGTAACAAATTATTGTTAATAAGCTTATTCTTTTATCCTCTTCAAGCTAATCGAGATAAACACTAGCAGAAAAGTTATTACTACTTAGTTCCTTATAAGTAGAAGGGAAATAAGGGAATACACTAAGCTAAACCGACAGTCAAATGTTTTAAACTGTGGTTGCTATGGGAATGAAATCCGTTTCTTTGCGTGGCCAGGAATTGACAAATTCCCGCATGAGAAAAATGTGTAGTATTTTAAAACTGAAACTAACAAATATAACAATAAATATCTTGAAAACGGTCACCTCTACGAAAAAAAAGTATAGGATATAAATTGTGTGTTTTAAGAAGCTCTATCTTCTTTCTGTAGTAAGATTTTGTCTATATGTTACGATTTTAATCAAAATCGTTAGAGCCATTTTTGAAACAATCAAAATTTTCGACAAATGTTCCATAAAAAAATGTAAATGGCGTGTTATTTATGGACGCTCTTTAACTGCTGTGGTTCTCAGCGTCCCATTCTAAATTGGGCGTGAAAGACCACTTAATTTTGCTCGGAGGCCTATCAGGCTTGAGGTTCTTTTACACGCCGTAAATCTACAACACGGGACCAACGGCTTTACTTGGCCTCCGAAGGAAGGACGCCCGAAAAAATCCATCGTCCTCCGCCGGATTTGAACCCGTGACCTTGAGTATATGAAGTCAGCATGGTAACCATTACATCACGGAGGGCGACACAAATGTTCCATGTAAAGGGTAGTTGGGGAATTTTCTTGAAAATCTCGTGTCCAATTCTTGGAAGATACCAACTTAAATACCAAGTTTGGTATTTAACGGTCTTTTTTAGCTATGCTGCCCACAGACTCACACACACATACAAGGACATGTTTCCAAAAATATATTTTTTGGGGATTCAGGGGTCTCAAAACATGTATTTTTGTGAAATCTCGAAATCGAATTTTTCGGTGCAATACAGTACATTTCTATACACTTTGTACATAGTACTATAGAGAAAGTATTTTTTTTATGTTCAAGGGTCTCAGAACATATACATACATTTTTCGGTATCGAATTTTTGGATGCAATACAATAACTTCTCTATACACTACGTAAATAGTACGTGTAGAGAAAGTAATAAATATCTTTTGCTGTGAGACAAGAAGTTTATCTTATTGTCTTTATATCGTAATAAAAAATAAACATTTGTTCCCTTTACAGCACGTTTTTGTTGTTTCAAGTAAGTTGCAGAGAGACAGTAACAAAATGATTAGGATAATAAGTACAAGATATTATGGTTAGGGCAAAATACGTATATTTCACACTCAATAATTCGAAACTGTCCGACTCATACGTAGTATTTTGAATCGATGACTGTCCTGTGTTCCTATACAGAAATCTAGTACAGGTTTGCTGATAACCGGCAAAGAGAAATCCTTTTGTTTACGCGAAGTGCTTGCCAAGAACATCCTCTGAACCGTATGAAGGCATCACACGTTAGTGCTTCGTGTGGTGCCTAATCTCAAAATGTCGTAATTTTCACTGTCACATAAAAACATGCCAAAAAGTTTTCGAAGCTGCGACATCATTCATCGGACTGTTATATTCGTTTGTTATCGTTTCGAAACAGCATGTATGATTTTATAATACCTCGTGTATATCTTATTATAATAGTGATATAATTTTATAAAGCTAACCTTAATTATGTACGTCTGCAGTATAACTGACAGTTCCATTTCTTCTGGACTCGGTGAACTCATTGCACTGCTGACATCGAGTATCCAAATTAGGCGCCAACGCAGCCCCTGTGTGAGTAACATTCAAGTATATGATAAAAATATAAACATTTGTTGTGTTACATTCGCATGGATTGTTCTACCTATTATGGAACAAACTATTCTTATAAAATCTTATCCTTCTACGAGAGGCGTTCAATAAATCCTTAGAAAATCCAAGAAATTATACTTCTAGAATCGAAAAAGGTTTGTATTTAGTAGCCGTCGTCTCTTAACAGATGACAGTTTAAGTTTCAGTTATATCCATCACGTGGTTTCGTTGCCATAGACGACTGAATCAACAATCGTGTGCTTCTTTAGAAAGATGGAAAAAAACGAGTTTCGTGCGGTGATTAAACACTTCTATTTAAAAGGCTTAACACCGAAAGATATCAAAGCAGAGTGGGATGAAATTCATGGCACATCTGCTCCAGAGTTTGCAACAATTTACAATTGGATAAATGAATTTAAACATGGCCATACATCCATAAATGATTAACATCGTTTCCGACGTTCAGTACAAGTAAACTTCCTCGGAAATAATTGACAAAATCCAGGATATGGTTTTGAGTGGTCGGCGAATTAAAGTTCGGGAAATAGTAGAGCCCAGAAGGATATCAAAGGTAAAGTGTTCTCAATTTTGCACCAAAAATTAGGTGTGACAAGGTCTCAGGGGAGAATAAACGCAATCATGTGATCGATTGGAAGACGGTTTGGCATTTTTCCGTCGCAATCCTGACGAGTTACTACGTCAATACATAACTGTTGATGAAATGTGGATACTCTACCATACTCTAGAAGCAAAATTATATTGGAAACAGTGAGTTTTTAAAGGTGAACCGCCTCCAAGCAATTGAAGTTGGTGAAATCTGCAGACAAGATGAAGGCCTCGGTTTTTTGAAATGCACGCAAAATCATACATTGATTATTTTCAGAAAGGAAGAACGACACATGGAGAGTATGATGAATTGTTATTGAGCTGGTTTAACGGAGAAATCAAGTAAAAACGCACTATCTGGTAAAGAAAAAGATTCTCTTCTAACAAGAGTGCACACCTCCGCAGTTTCGATGGCGAAAATTGTAGAATTAAGGTTTGAAATGACCTATTTTTGTTTCCAAACCTGAAAAAGTGACTCGGCGTAAAACGATTCACATCTAATGTAGAGGTAATTTCCCAAACATATGCCTATTTTGAAGATCTTCCGAAATCCAAGTTTTTGGAAGGTTTTAAGACAATTGGGGAAACGCTGGGAAAAGTGTATCGAGCTAAAAGTAGATTATGTTGAAAAATAATAAAAATCTACCAAAAATAGTTTGTTTTTTATCTTTTCATAAGAACTTATTGAGCGCCCCTCGTACTTCATACTAATCGACATAAGTTTAGTAGAAATGGTTTTGCTGTAACATTTTTGTAGGCACAAAGGAAATAAAGGAATACACCAGGCTAAAGCTAGCCAAGTATTATAAGAGATGGTCGCTTGAAATTCCGTTCACCTTGCAGGACGAGAATGAAAACTAAATAAAAACGAATCACGACATCTCATTTGATAATCTATAGTACTTGTAAATCTAAAGCAAATATCAAGGAATAACTTCAAAACTATTAACTCCACAAAAACCTGTATGTGACATAACATTTTTAGTATATTTCTATGACCTCTTTTAACTGGGAGGATTTTCATTGAAATGTTGGTGATTTACTCTTTGAACTTGTCGCATAAGGTTTTTCACACGCGCATTTACTCTCACATGCATACTACCAGATTCTACAGAGGGCAGAGAATAATCTTAATTAAACAAAAGTTGCCACGATCCGTCCGGGAATCAAACCCGGTACCTCCGGATATTGACATAAATGGTTAACTTAAGCAAAATCGACATTTTTTGTGTAGTAAGATATTGACGATTTTACGGTTAAACAGTTATACAAAAAGAAGAGAACTTCAGAGGTTATTCCCAGAAAATTCAAGATTTAATTTAATTTTGGATGTAAGTATCTTTAATACCACATGGCATTTTAGTCAAAATCGAATTAGCCACTTTAGAAAACTGAGAATTCCGCAAATCTGTATCTAAAGCTTAGTTTGGGGTGGGAGATTTTTCCTGCAAATCTTCAGGTCCAACCTTGATTGATGCTAAACTTAAATACGATGTTTGGTATTTAGCAGAATTTTCATTTTTGACTTATGCTATAAACACAGGCATATACAAGCATGCACAAGATATATCATGCATTTTTTCACTTTTTGTACATGTGGTAGAGAAAGAGTATATATATATTGAAATCTAGGTATTACTTCCTCTGCTTCGTATATAGTACATTAGTAGAGATGGTATTGCATTCCACCCAAAATGACGATCCCGAGTTTTCTCCGGCAGTACACCTTTTAGAGCTGTTTCAAAAATAAGTCCGTGTGTGTGTGGTTGTGTGTGTGTGTGTGCGTATGCGCGCGCGCGTTTGTATGTATGTATATTTTTGTGTCTGTAAACACGATAACTCAAAAACGAAATCGGTTAAATACCAAACTTGATACCTAAGTAGCATATTCCAAGGATGCAACACGAAGATTCCCAAGCAAATCCCCCCACCCCAATCGTAGAATTTGTTTTTCTCAAAAATGGTTCACACGAGTTTTATTAAAATGTCGTATATTAAAATATTAACATGTAAATTTAAATTAATAATACGATTTTGTCTGTCTCTTACTGTTTACCAGATAAGAAAAAGTCAACCAGAATAGACAGAACTTGAGAGGCTATTTCCAAACTATAAACCATTCACATAAATTTCTCTAGATGTTCCAAATACAAACTATTCTTACAAAGACTATTATTTTACCTACATCATGCTAATCGAGATAAACATTAGCATAATTGGTCCTATTAGTTGTTTCCTTTTAAGTAGAAGGGAAATAAGGGAATATGTTAGACTAAAGCGATAGTCAAATCTATAAAAGCTCGTCGTGAAACAATTGGGGTTCGGTTCGCTTTATATGGTCCTATTTGAGAAAAGAACAAGTATTTTAAAGCTTAAATCAATAATAAATATCTCAGAAAAGATCAGTTCTACAAAAAAGTGTATATGACATAAATTATGTGTTTTAACGAGATCTACATTTTTGTGTGGTAAGCTTTTGATTATCTTTACGGTTTACCAACTATGCAAAGTTCACCAAATTAATTTAGAATAAAGAAATCTTCAGAAATTATTCCCAGAAAATTCAAGATATATATATTATTTGTGATGCAAATATCTTTAATATACGATATTTTAATCAAAATCGATAGAGCTATTTTTCAGAAATTCAAAATTTTCGAAATTTTTCCAAGGGTAATTGCGGGTGGGGGATTTTCTTAAAAATGTTCGTGTCGCATCCTTGGAAGATACTAAACTTAAATACTAGTTTGATATTTAAGGGAACTTTTCGTTTTTGAGCTATGCTGTCCACACACACACACACACACTCGCACACACTGATCTTTTTCTAAAAAAAGTGTGATGAGTTCTATTCCCATGGCTTTCTCTAGATGTTACACAATTGTCTTATTACTTGCTCCCTTATAAGTAGAAGGAAGATAAGGGAATACACTAGGCTAAATCGATAGACAAATCTTTTAAAATCTAGTCCTATGTAAAACAACTGGATTCGGTTCGCTTTGCATGGCCTGCAGTAAAACAGGAGAGATGAAAGGAAATATCAAATCCGGTTCGAGAAAAATGGTTTAAAATTGAAAATAATAACAAGGAATGTCTCAGAAACGGTCAGCTTATGTATATGACATAAATGACGAGCTATAAGGAGACCTAAATTTTTATTTAGTAAGTTTTTATCTATCTTTTGCAATTTAACCGTTATACAAAATTCTTCAAAACTCGTCCAGAATAAAGAGGTCTTCAGAGACCATTCACAGAAAATTCAAAATATACATTTTATTTGTGATGTAAACATGTTTAATATATAGTATTTTAATCAAAATCGTGAGACACATTTTTAAGGAAAAGAGAATTTTCAAAAAATTTTCCATGTAAAGCGTAGTTTATGGTGGGGAATTTTCTTGAAAATCTTCGTAAAGTATCTTGGGAGCTACTAAACTTAAAGTTGGTATTTAACGGACTGGTTTGTTTTTCTTTTTAGCTACGTTATGCACAGACTCAGGACCTTTTTCTAAAAATGCTTTTTCGGACTCAGGGGACTTCAAAACATATACTTCCGGTGAAATCTCAACATCGAATTTTTTATGGAATACAATACCTTTCCTATTCACTATGTATGAGCTTGACAAAGTAAAAATTCAAGTTATACATATATTTTGTATTTAATATCTTTAACATACGGTATTTTAATCAAATTCGTTACAGCCATTTTTGAGAAAATCAAAATGTTCGCAAATTTTTCCATGTAAAGTGTAGTTTGGGGTGGGGAAATTTTCCTCAAAATCGTCGTGTCGCATCCTTGGAAGATACTAAACTTAAGTTTGATACTTTACCGATTTTTAGTTTTTCAGCTATCATGTTAACAGACACACGGACACAGTGATATACGGAGCATTTTCTAATGTTGCTATTTTTGGATGCAGGGGATCCTAAAACGTGTATTTTCGATGAAGTCTCGGTACTGAATTTTTGAGTGGAGTGCAATACTTTCTCTACCTATGTACCATGTACTATTTAGGGAAAGTAAAAATCGAACTCCTTTATCTACTGCATGCTAAATCATGAGCAGAAATGGTCCTATTACTCAGTTCCTTATAAAACGGAAGAGAATACGCTAGGCTAAAGTGATAGTCAAATCTTTTAAAATTGATGTGATGAAATTCGGTTCTCTTTTTGTGGCCAGAAGTAAAACAAAAGAAAAAGAAATTGCAAATTCCTATTTGAGAAAGGTTTAAGTATTTCAAAATTTAAACCAATAACAAGGAATATCTTGTAGGTGGATAACTCCACACAAAAAATGTGTATAACATAAATTGTGTATTTAAACGAGATCTACATTTTCTGAGAAGCAAGTTTTGATTTAGATATTACAGTTTACTAGTTATGTAAAAGTCATTCAGTATGAAGTATTCAGCGGCTATTCCCAGAAAATTGAAGATACACGTTTTATCGTTTATCTTTTAATCAAAATCATTGGAGCCATTTTGAGAAAATTAGATTTTAAAAACGCTTACCATTGGTTCTGAAAAGCTGCATGACCCATCCTTGGAAGATGAACTTAATTAACAGGTTTGGTATTTAACCGACTTTTCATTTTGGGTCACGCTGTATACAGGCTCACCCGGACACACCTACATAGGGATCGTTTGCTAAAAATGCTTTTCTTAGATACAGCAGACTCTAAAACATTTATTTTCACTTAAATCTGGATATCGAATTTGGATGGAATGCAATACCATCTCTACCTATGTACTCGTATTATGTACTAAGTAGAGAAATCAAACATCAGACAGCAAAATAAGCGTTTTATGAATAATGTGTAGAACCGACTTGAAAATAAATGGCAATAAAAATCGTGTGCCTGTAAAACATCACGCACTTCCTATAAATCATGATAAACGTTTCTCAGAAATTGTTTCAGTGGCACGAAGGAGCTAGAACGACGATTTACTGTTATAAGTAATTGGAATATTATCTTGATATTGCACATTATTTGCATCGGATGATAAAAAACGAAAACTATACTTGCTATATTTGCTTAAAATATTAGACAATACTGGCAGAAGATATTCTCTCAATCGTGTTATAATTACAAAGAAACAAGTAATAAAAGTATTCCTACAGATCTTTATATCGATTAACGTAAAGCAGGTAGAACATTACATTTTTACTTTCCCTATCACGCATGTGCAAGGTATATAGTAGGTAAAAAAGGTATTGCATTCCAGCCAAAACTTCGATGCTGAGATTTCACCGGAAATACACGAGATCCCCTTGATCCAAAAAAGTATTTAATAAAAAATTCATTTGTTTGTGTAGGCAGCATAATTCAAAAACGAAAAGTCCGTTAAATACTAAACGTGGTACTGCAGTTCAGTATCTTTCAAGGATAGGACCGAAGATTTTCAGGATATCCCTAAACCTAAATTATCTTTTATATAGAATATATTTTCGATTTTCTAAGAAATGGGTCTAACGTTTTTGATTAAAATACCATATCTTTAAGACATTTTTATGAAAAACAAAATGTATATCTTGAATTTTCCGGAAGTAGCCTCTAAAGGTTTCTTCATTCTCGATCATTTGTTGTACCTAGGTAAACCGTAGGAGATAGACCAAAACTTACTGAGAAAATGTAATATTTAAAATTTATGTGATATATATTTTTTAAAACATAACTGTTTCCTACTTAGTCCATATCATTTGTTTTCAATTTTAAGCATCTTAAACATTTCCCAAACAGGAGGTTATCTTTCTTTTCCTCTCTTCTTTGTTTACTCCTGGCAAGCAAAGAGATGGGAATTTCAATTGCTTCACACAACAACCGGTTTTTAAAAGATTTGACTATTGCTTTAGCCTAGTGTTAAAGTGGAAGCCCCTTCCACTTAAAGAAGCAGGTAATAAGACCATTTCTACTAATGTTTATCTCGATACCATGAAGTAGATAAAAGAACAAAAGGTGTGTGAAATATGTATGATAAGCTAGTTGTAGTTGTCATAAAAATGATAGCAGTAATATTAATGGAGATAAAAAAAGAAATAAAATAATAAATCCTAGGATGTCTTTAAATGTAAAGTAAGGATGAAAAGGAATTTAGTAACATTTTTATCCAAATTTTATGAGTAAAGCTTGTTTAATCAATAGCTAGGGTAAGTCAGATGTTTACTTTCTCTACTAAGTAGTACGTGGGTAGAGAAGATATTGCACACCAACCAAAACTGCGATACCGTAATTTCACCGGAAATACACTTTTAGGGTCCCCTATATCTAAGAAAAAAAATTTTTTTAAAAGAAGAACTTCCGTGTGTGCGTGTGAATGTGCGCGCGCGCGTGTGTGTGTGTGTGTGTGTGTGTCTGTGAACACGATAACTCCAAAACGAAAATTAGTTAAAATATCAAAGATGGTATTTAAGTTTAGTATATTCTAGGGATGCGAGACGAAGTTTTTGAGAAAAATCCCCCCACCCCAAATCACCCTTTACATAAAAAAACATTTCTAAAGTGTTGATTTTCTCAAAAATGGCTTTATCGGTTTTAATTAAAATACCGTATGTTAAATATATTTGCATAACAAACAAAATGTACATCTTGAATTTTTGTGAATAGCTTCTGAAGACCTGAATTTTGCTTAATTGTCCATAGCTAGTAAACTGTAAGAGATAGACAAAACCTTACTAAACAAAATGTGTATATCTCGCTAAAACACACAATTTTTTTCGTTGACCATTTATTGACCATTTTCGAGATATTCCTTGTCATTGGTTTTAATTTTAATCTACGTTAACTCTTCTCGAACAGGAAGCCAACTTTAGTTTCGTCTGTTTAGTTTTACTGCAGGTCATGTAAAGCGAACTGAACTACACTTGTTCAACAAGCGACCGGTTTTTAAAAGATTTGACTATCGCTTTAGCATAGTGGATTCTCATATTTCCCTTCTATTTACAAGGAAGCAAGTAATAAGACCAACTCTGCTAATGTTTATCTGGATTTACATGATGTAGGTAAAAGAATAATCATTTGTAAGAGTAGTTTAGGTATATGCAGAACAGCTAGAGAAAGTTATATGAATGGAACACATCAGATTTATAGTCTAAATAAAACAGTTAAGCAGGCTATTTTAAGGAACTAAAAAAGCTGTTTAGTATCTAATCTTGTGATCTCAGAATTATATTCTCAGCAACTCATCAATTTTCTAAAATACAAGATAGTTAAGGATGTTTACCTTACCTTTAAGACAACGCTCAGGAGGAGAAAACTGAACGTAACGCGCCCTCTGCTGAGGTAAACCTGGGGCATTTCACTGTCCGACTTGGTGGATAGAGCAACATTTCCACCTGTTCTGCTCACCGTAACACATCTGTCTGAATCACACGGCTAAATTCACAGTTGTGGAATCTTGGGAGCTGATGTTGAATGAAGAGTGAAGTACTGGCGTCCAGACAATCCCCGACTTCCCCTATGACTGACAACTTGATTTGGCCACCTCTGTGATAACAGCAAGAGGTGTATAAACAATGGAATACGCGCTCACGCTATAACCACGCAAGACAGGGGAGTCCAAACATTTCGCCATCCGTACCTGCAAGCTCTGCTATCCCATCAAAATTAACTGCAAGTAAACATGTTAAGTTATAACCTCTGCTATTGAGGTGATGCATCAGTCAAACTGTGAAAAAATAAAAAAAATAATTTTACTTTCTCTCGCACGTATGTACAATGGACATAGTATATAGAGAAGGTATTGTATTCCTCCCAAAAACCGAATTCGATATTTCACCAGAAATACATGTTTTGAGATCCTCTGAATAAAGAGAAACCTTTTTAGAAACATGTCCGCATGCATGTGTCTGTGAGTAGTATAGCTCAAAAACGAAGAGACGGTTAAATACCAAACTTGGTATTTAAATTCAGTATATTCCAAGGATACGACACGAAGATTTTCAAGAAAATCTCAATACCCCAAGCTACTCTTTACATGGAACATTTTTCAAAATTTTGGAATTTCTCAAAAATGGCTCTAGCGATTTTGATTAAAATACCATATGTTTAAGACACTTTAATGACAAATAAATGTATATCCTGAATTTTCTAGGAATAACCTCTGAAGACCTCTTCATTCTGCATAACTTTTGTATAACTTTAGAATAACTGGCAAACCGCAAGAGATAGACAAAAACTTCATACACGTGAAATGTTAACCTTGTTAAAACACAATTTATCATCTACTTTTTTTTAGTTAACATGTTTTAGATTTTCCATGTTATTGGTTCTATTATAAACTACTTATAAATTATTTTTATCTTCAGTATTTTCTTTTGCTTTTTAGGAAAGTTTTTATTCATTGGAATAAATTGTAATTCTTGTAATTATTTTTTTTTTGGTTAGGTAGGCTTAAGTAAAAATGCACTCATAATATAATAGTAACTTAATAGTATATATTTATTTACTTTTCTCGAACGAAAAGCCATCTTTCTTTTCGTTTGTCTTTAGTTTACTCCTGGCAAGCAAAGAGAACAGAATTTCCAATTATTTCGCATAGCAGCCGGCTTTTAAAGTATTTGACTATCGCTTTAGATTAGGTATTCCCTTGCTTCTCTTCTGCTCACAAGAGAGCAAGTATTAAAACCATGTCTGCTATGTTTATCTCGGTTAGCATGATGTAGATAAAAGAAAAATCTTTTATAAGAAAAACTTGTTTGCTGAACAGTTAGAGAAACTCGTGTGAATGGAACACATCAGATTGTTACTTTCTCTAGCCCCATATTTACAATGTATACAGGGCTAGAGAAGGTATTGTAATGCACCCAAAAATTCGATACCGAGACTTCCCAAAAATATATGTTTTGGGTTTCAATTGGAAGGGAACTAAAGCAGTTGGCATGTAAAAGAACCTCAAGCCTGATAAAGAGGTCTCTGAGCAAAATTAAGCGGTCTTTCATGCCCAGTATAGAATGGGACGCTGAGATCTTCAGCATTTAAAGAGCGTCCATAAATAAAACTTTATTTCCATTTCCAGCCCATATGTATAATGTACATAGTGGATAAAGAAGGTAAATTTTGTATTCCACCCAAAAATTCGATATCGAGATTTCGCCGGAAATATATTTTGGAGACCATAAATCCCAAAAAATCATTTTTAGAAACTACATCCATTATGTATGTGTGTGCTGTGTGTCTGTGGCCAGCACAGCTCAAAAACGAAAAGTCGGTTAAATACAAAACTTGGTATTTCAAAAAAGCCATAACGATTTTTATTATAATGTTATGTTGAAGACATTTTCGTGACAAACGAAATGTACGATATGAATAATTATCTTTTAAGTATCTTTAATTTTCTGAGAATAGCCTCTGAAGACCCCTTCTGACGTATAACTTTTGTATAACTGAAAAATCGTAAGAGATAGACAAAAAAAAACTTGCTACACAAAAAATGAAAACCTCAATAAAAAACACAATGACATATTCCAAGCTGTTGGTTTCAGTTTTAAGTTACACTTTGCTCAAATGTGAGACATCTTTATTATCGTCTCACCTTTGTTTACTTCTAGCAAACAAAGAGAACCGAATTTCAATTGTTTCACTTAGCGACGGCTTTTATAAGATCTGACTAGCCTATTGTATTTTAAATTTAGCTTGGTGTGATTTTAGTTACAAATTAATTCTCATTATTGACTGCCTCCGTGGTAGAGTGGTAAGCGAGCTGACTTCTCACCCAGGGGTCCCGGGTTCGATTCCCGGCTGGGGCGGGGAATTTTTCTTTAGGCAGAATTATTCCCTATCCCCCACAGAGTCTGGAAGTTTGTATGTGAGTGTGAATGTGTGCATAAAAAACAAAATGATTTAAACCAACGTAAAAGTACGTATAGACAACGAGTTCTTTTAAGTGAAAACCCCCCGATATGACCTTAGATGTTAAAGGGGGCTGCATAAATGAAACAATAAAAAAAATCTCATTATTGGCGTTACAATGCAATTGCAATGGTGTTAACCAAGTTTGTTATTTTATTATGTTAATACTATACTAATTGTTATTAGTTTTGCATTTATTTATGTTACGACTCGCAATTATTACCAAGCGTTTGAAAATATGTATGTATTTATATCCGATGTATAAATACTATTGCAAGAGACGCAATAAAGCAATTATTCTGCCAATTATGAACCTTGATAGGTGTTAACATATAAAAGATAGATTAGGTTTTGCATGTTGCCACAGCACTGAAGGATTGTCTGTTCTTGCTTTCCGCGATGCTGGTCACTTAGTGCACAGTAGGCGATCGTAGGAGCACCGAGCAAATTTGATATCTTTATTTCACTAAAAGAGCAAGTGGTTGGGCCGAGTAGTTTGACCACTCACCTACAGCCTGGGTTCCATCCCAAGCGACCGCATGCGAGATTTGTGGTGGACAAAGCGGTACAGAGGCAAATTTTCTCCAGGTTCTATGGTTTACCCCGTCATCGTATTCCACCGGTGCTTAATCTTCATCCCATGTATCATCAGTATCATCGCCTGTGGTGTCACAAGTAGTAAAACACTGTAAAAATAACTAGTTGGTTTATTTTATTTTCGTAATTTATGGACATTCTTAAACTGCTGGGGTTGTTAGTGTCTCATTCTATATTGGGCGAAAAGAGAGCTTTATTTTGATCAGAGGCCTCTTTATCAGGCTTACATGCCTTAAATCTACGACACTGGACTGACGCCTTTACTTCTCTACTGAAGGAAGTCATACTAAGGATTTTCACGCCCGAAAGAATATCCATGGCCCTCCGACGCCCTAGACCACTGAGGCAATACAATCGGTTGGTGACGTCTGGCGTAGTTGGTACTTGGAAAGCAAGACAACTAGAGATGGGGCGTTTATTGTCCGGAGCAAAAAGGAACACAAAGGAAAGCTACCGGCAATATACTCCAGTCAATAAATGGATCCAAGCACACTTGCAGTGAGTGGAGAGAAGCCATCAAGATGACACCATCGTACATGTTCATAGTGTACCAGGCGGATCCTAAAATAAACTCTGTCGACGTTGCCACAGAGCTTTGAAACTTTTTTTTTTTGACAGTACCGGAGCCTGGTCAGGACTCCGGCGCTGTATCCCCGTTTACATTTTCCTCCCTAAATGTACTGTGTGATTACTGGTTTTACTGTTCCTTTACACAAACATATAACATCCACGCCCAAGGCGGGACTCGAACCCACGATCCCCTGCCCAGGAAGCACCAAAGCGAGATGCCTTAGCGAGCGTGGCCATAGGGACCGGCATAATAATATATCCGTGGTTCTTGGGGCCAGCCACACGGCGAATTTCTTCATAATTCACGCCACCTTACTGTGAGATCGATCATCGCTGATAGACTAAAGAAAAGGTTTCACCAACCCAGATTATTTTTTCACTTTCCTACATCGCCTTTGTTTACTATTTATTTACCGTTTTCCTTTTTACTTATACATACACATTTACGTACACACAAACACCAATGCCCAAGGTGGGACTCGAACCCATGATCCCCTGCGTCACGAAGCATCAAAGCTAGGCAATTTAAGCGAGTGCGGCCATGGGGACCGGCTGATGGATCAGGCGTTTCGTCTGGTACTGGCATTCGGGAGGAGGGGGTTCGATCCTCGTTGACTGCGCACTTTGGCCCTAGGTTTTTCCGTAGGTTTCCTGGGGCCGCTTAGGCAAATTCTGGGGTTATGTATAACTGCCACCGTTCATTTCCCTTCATTCCTTTGTTTCATTTCTCTTCTTCATCTTTCAGATCGGTACAGGTATGGCTTGAGGCTTTGTAGGTTGATGGCACGGTTGCTTGCTCCGAGTGAAACTCTCTTCCCCTTGGTTGCGCTATTTGAGGCTAGGTGCCGTTATAGAGGCCTCACGGTGCCTATATAGCCTCCGTGGCGCGCCAGGGCTGCCATCTAGTGACTGTTAGGGACTTCCATGATTCTCTGCACTTAGCTCCGCCGCTTCTTGTGTGCTGGTTTGTGGTTTCCCTTCCTCTCATCCCTTCCTCTGAGGGAAGTGATAGGCTGCAATAGATCAGTACTTAGTCCTAGTTACCCAGGTGTCCCCCTCTAACCTCTAACGGTTTCACTGTTTATGTGCAAGTCCAAGATGTTTCCAAAAGGCAGCGGTAGTGGGATTGATGCATAACATTCAAACCTCCATCTTTAGAAGGCTCCAGTATTAATCCTATGATCAGGTTCGAGTTTCAAGAACGAGATGTACGAGGATTAAAGGACCATGTACTAAATAATTACATACTTTTATAAAGAAAGATATCATATCCATCACGGTGACTGGGGCTAAAGCAATGATCTCACGCTTCTTTAAAATGTTTAACCTAGATAAATATATTTTGAATGAAAATGAAATTCAGAAATGACCTTATGTTTTATAATTGGTTAGCTTTTTAGTTTCGTTTTATTAATACCTTTATTCTACTGTTGCATTGTTTTCTGGTCTTTCAATATAGTTTCAGTGTCCGGCTAGCGCGCGCGCGAGGTGTATGTGCGTGTCTGTGGGCAGCGTAGCTCAAAAACGAAAAGTCTGCTAAATACCAAACTTGCATTTGGTTTTTAGGAAGGATTTTTAAGAAAAGCCCGCACCCTAAACTAACTTTCAGATAGAGGTTTTTTCGACATTTTCGATTTTCTCAAAAATGGCTAACGATTTTGATTGAAATACCGTATATTAGCGATATTTACATGACAAATACAATGTACATCTTCAAATGTCTTGGATTAGCCTCTGAAGTCACATTCATTTTGGATGGTTTTTGTATAACTGGTAAACCGTAAGAGATACACAATAGCTTACTGCACAACAAATGTAGATCTCGTTAAATCACATAATGTGTCATATGCATTTTTATTGTAGAACTAACTGTTTTCAGATTTTTGTTGTTATTGGTTTCAATTTTAAAACACTTATGCTTTTCTCAAACAGAAGTCATTCGTGTTTCGTTTGTTTTTGTCCTGGTCGCACATAGAGAACGGAATTTCAATGACAATCGCATAGCGACAGCTTTTAAAACATTTGACTATCGATTTAACCCAGTGTATTTCCTTAGTTCCCTTTTACTTATAAGGAGATAAGTAATAAGACCATTCTGCTAATGTTCGTGTCGATCAGCATGAATTAGATATAATAATAATAATAATAATAATAATAATAATAATACTATTTTGTAAGGATTTTATTTGCAGAACATCTTGAGAAAATTTTGTGAACAGAACAAATCAGATTTTTCACTTTATGTTTGTATCTTCATTATTGTCACTTAAGCTTTTTAGCTTAAAAAATATGATTTGTTCCATTCATATGACTTTCTCTATTTGTTCTGCAAACATACTACTCTTATAAAATATTCTTTTATCGAAATTATGCTAATCAACATAAACATCAGAAATGAATAATGTTTACTTACTTCCTCGCCGTAAGAATATAGAAAGAAAGAAAGAAAGAAAGAAAGAAAGAGCTAAACGACCGTCAACTCTTAAAAGCAGTCGCTATGCGGTTGTTATTGCAAGCCGGTTCTCTTTCTGTGGCCAGGAGCAAAACAAAAGAGAAATTAAACAGATGGGGACTTGCCGTTTGAGAAGCATTTAATTATTTTAAAGTTGAAACCAATAAAAGGAATATCTTTGAAATGGTGAGCTCTACAAAATAGCTGTATATGACATACACTATGTGTTTTAATGAGATCTGTATTTCTTGTGCAGTGAATTTTTGACTATCTCTTACGGTTTACCAGTTATGCAAAAGTCATCCAGAATAAAGAAGCCTTCATTGGCTATTTCTGGTAAATTCAAAATATGTATCTCCATTGTTATATAAATAGCTTTAATATACGGCATTTTAATCAAAACCGTTAAAACTATTTATGAGAAAAACAAACTTTTCAAAAAATTCTATGTAAAGGGTGGGAATTTTCTCGAAACTCTTGGCGCTGCATCCCTGGAAGATGCTGAACTTATCAAGTTTAATACTGAATTGACTTTTCGTTTTATCCAGACACACACGCATACACAGACACGAGTGGTTTTTTTTCTTCTAAAAATCCCCTTTTTTCTTTTGGAATCAGGGGTCCTTTAAATATGGATTTCCGGCGAAATCTCGATATCGAAATGCTGGGTTGAATACAATACCTTTCTATCTACTATATACATTGTAAATACATACGTGCTAGAGAAAGTAACAATATTTATAGTAACCTGCTATTCTTTCAGGAATTAATACTATTAAATAACTATTATTTATTATACAACTGGATAAACAGAAAGTTTATCCATGAATAGGACAATTTAAAACACGACTCGAAGGGGAGCGTTTTAAGTTTTACGAGTGGATAATAGAGGTTTTCTCTCTCTCTCCTTTTTTTTTTTTTTTTGTTGGTAGCTTAACGTCCTTTAACCTAGTTGGTCATACCGGACGATGAATGAAATTGATGAAATGATGCTCAAATGTTCTCGGGGTCCATGAAACTTAAAGTTACTCGACATTCGTCTTCTCAGGATAAGGGAAAATCCCGAAAAAATACCTTATCCGGGTAACTCACCCTTAGCGAGATTCGAACTCACGACCCTTTTAGACAGACGCTACCACCACACTACCCAGGCGGGCTTAATAGGGGTTTGTCCAATTGTATAATGCATTATTTTGTCCTACAGATACGATAAATTAATATATGACAAATATTCAGTTAATGATTTTACAACAGATAGTAATACATTAAATAAGGAATAAGGCATTGAATTGCGACGTTCTTATGGTTATAAGATATGGTAGGCTATGTATGAACACTAATTTTGTTTTTATTGCTGCTAGTTTCAAATTGATTAAGTTTACGATGGATTTTGAGAATGTTTATATATCGGTTCCAAATGATATATTAAATGAAGCAAAAGAATCAGTTGAGGCTTTATTACCGTTGACTTCACGGAAATTATACGAAAAAGAATTTCAGCAAGAAAATTTATAGTTATCAACCATTTATTTATTTGCTTTATCCCACTCGTTACCGGAGCAACAAGTGAATTTTGTTTACTTTATCCCATCCGTTGTGCTAATAACTATCACTTTGATATAAAGTCTAAGTTTTCTTATATTGTTTCTGCATAGCAACGGTTCTATTACAAGTATCTGTAGGATAAAATACTATTAGGTAGACCCATCTGAGTTCGTAGAAAACTTTATACATGACGGTATTGATTGGAAGATGTTTTGTTGGCAGAAGACAGGCTTGTCTTATATTAGCTTGACCTCAAAATTGTATTCTTACTTTATTTTCGAACATTTAATTATGTTAATATGAATACCTCTGTTGGCTATAGGACTGTTAGAGATAGCTCATTAGCAAAGTATGTACGGTTTTTTGTGGTACTTAAATTCACGCACAATTTACGAGAACTTTCTGTGCGCGCGAGTTTGTTTTGGTGTTCGTGAGGACCTTCCGGTTGCGAACGGAAATTAGTGGTTCGTAACGGAGATTGCCTAAGGGTCTTGCATCCCAACATTCATGCAAATCGCCCTCTGTGGTGTAGTGTTTACCATGCTAGCCTCTGGTACCCAAGGTCGTGGGTTCAGTCCTGGCCGACGTTGATGGAAGAGAAGTAAAGCCGCTGGTCCCGTGTAATGTTTATTCACACGTAATAGAACCGTTTACCTTGAAAGAACAACTCTCTGGACAACTTTTCACCATTTTCACGTCCAAACTGCCATAATTTCGTCTTATGGTGCCATCTATGGGCGAAGAGCTGGTCCCAGTCATCATGGACGCATAGTGGTATAATCGCTAATTAGAAATTCTCTCGATTAAAACACATCATTAGATGTCCCAAATATGACGACATGGTGTGATGGAACTCGAATGTAAGTATTGAGAAAAGTGTCATTAAGGAAAGTTTCTATTTGCTTACTTTTTCGGTGTTTGCCTCACTAATATTCTTGTAATGCTTCGCTAGGGCATTAATGTTTGTCTTTTTAATGTGTTGAATTGTTAATTTTTTTAGGGTTTTCATGTGTTAATGTATTCTTTTGTGATTCATTTCATTATATTCTGGGCGTTCTAGGTCGTTATAATTCCAAAGCATGTTCAATTATTATTCATGTGGTGTTTATTGTAAGAGGAGTGAGAGAGACAGATATAGTTATATGTTTATCGGTTTGTTTTTCCATTTCTCTTGGCTCTGTATCGTTCACACGAAACTATATTAATAAAATCTTCAACATATAAAGAAGAATATACATAGGTATAGGGTGTTTCAAAGATCATTTCAAACTTTATATCATAATAAATATTGAGATAAATAAAACTAAAGAAGTCACATACTGGAAAACAATGGGGTTTTATAAAACATTGGGAAGAGTGCTTCGTTCTCTCGTTCAATGTGCACCATTCTTTCTGCAACTCCAGGTACAGAGTTTTGCAGATGATGTCTTGGAATATTAGTCATTTCTTGCGAGATATCATCTTTCAGTTGCTGTCGATTGTTGGCTGTGTCAGGAAAACTTCTTCTTTAAGGTAACCCCTCGACCAAAATTCGATCGGATTGAAATCTGGAGGTCGTGGTGGTCTCTTTGTTGAATAGTATGTGCTAATAATATGATCGCCAAATATCTGAGTAATTAATTGTTTTGGAGGGGTGTAAATATGGGGCTCAGCGCCATCTTGCATGAAGATAATATCATTGAATCAGCTGTATTAATTTAGTAATAGAGCCATGATTTGTAACTTACAAATTATTATAGCAGTATAGATAAAATTACTACTATTCGTTATGAACTGAAAAACAAAACAAAACCAAATTCTATTGGTTGCCCAGAATGTGATTTCTTTTATTTTTATCCTCTCTCAAATATTATTATATTTATAAGGACTTAAAGTTTGTAGTAACTTTTGAAAGACCCTATACTTTCCTGAATCTTCAATGTGAAGCAAGACAGGATTCTTGTTCTAAATATGTTTAATTTCTCTACCATGTTGTATATTTTCTTATATAATAGGTGGGGAAGCTATTGCAAAAATCGATATCGAGATTTCACCTAAAAAGCATGTTATGAGAACCTCTGAATCTAAAAACATAATTTTTAAAAAAAGGTCCGTGTATCTGTGTGTGTTTGTGCAGTGTCTGTGAACAGCAAAACTCAAAAATTTGATATGTTCCATTTACATGACTTTCCCTAGCTATTCCAGAAACAAACTTTCCTTACAAAAGATTGTTCTTTTATTTATGTCAAACTGATCTAGATAAACATTGATAGAATTGGTCTTACTACTTGCTTATTTGTAAGTAGAAGGGAAATAGGGGAATACACTAGGCTAAATATAGGCTAAATTGTAATTTGTTATTAATATTTTGTTCTTGTGTTCTGTACTGAAATGCAGAATCGACTTCACTGTGTTCTAACGGCATAGATCATCACCAGACTCCCAGTGCCGTTGTTTTCGCCGCTGAGAATGGATCATCAAAACACGGGAAAGCCGGATTTACATCAATTAGCACCAATATAAGATTAAAGCTCAGAGTATTTACCATTGTTGTTTGCTTCAATTACTGTTCAGGATTAGTTGTTTTTTTTTTCTGATAATCTTGTAATTTTAGCTATAAAAAGAAATAAATATCTGATGTGCTCCATTCACATAACTTTTTGTAATTCTCTATAACAATCCTTTTTTTTTTTCATTTATATAGCCCCCTTTAACATCTAAGGTCATATCGGGAGCGTTGCATTAGAAACAACTCGTGTTCTGTAGGTTCTTTACGTTGGGTTTAATTCGTTTTTTTTTTCTCAAACACACTCAAATTCCTCTCACATCCCTACTTCCAGACTCTGTGGGGGCATAGGGAATAATGCTAGTTAAAAAAAATCTCTCCTTCCCAGCCGAGACTCGAGTCCGGGACCTTTGGATGAGAAGTCAGCTCGCTGACCACACGACCACTCAGACAGTCCAAACAAATAATTGTTAATAAGCTTATTCTTCTATCTAGTTTATGCTAATCGAAATAAACATTAGCAGAAATAATCTTATTACTTAGTTCCTTACAATTAGAAGGGAAATAAGAGAATACATTAGGCTAAACCGACAGTCAAATGTTTTTAAATATGGTTGCTAAGGAATTGAAATCCGTTTCTTTGCGTATCCAGGTGTCGGAAAGTTCCCGTATGAGAAACGTTCAAGTATTTTAAAACTAAAACCAATTACAAGGAATATCTCAAAAATGGTCAAAACTACACGAAAAAATGTATATAACATAAACTGTGTGTTTTAACGAGCTCTATAGTTTTGATAAGTAAGTTTTGTCTATCTCCTACGTTTACCAGTTATGCAAAATTCCGAAAAATCCATCTAGAATAAAGATATCTTCAGAGATATTCCCAGAAAATTCAAGATATACGGTTTATTTGTCATCTAAATATCATTAATATACGATATTTTAATCAAAATCGTTTGAGCTATTTTTGAGAAAATCAAAATTTTCAAATTCTTTTCCATATAAAGGGTAGTTTGGGGTGGGAGATTTTCTTGAAAATCTTCGTGTCACATTCTTGGAAGATACTGTACTTAAATACCAAGTTTGATATTTAAGACTTTTCGTTTTTAAGCCCACATACACACAGAAATATGTTTCTAATACAGCAGATCTCAAAACATATATTTCCGGTGAAATCTCGGTATTGAATTTTTGGGTGCATTACAATATCTTCTCTATACACTTGGGACATAGTACGCGTAGAGAAAGTAAAAATGTCAGGAATAAATATGAACAGTCATCTTGGTTATTAATTGGTATCGAACACAATTTTTTTAAAGAAACGTTCTTCTCCTTGGTAACTGGCATACTCACTTCTCCTAATAACGCTGCAAATTGAATGTTATGAGTGCGAGCTTTTCCGCAAACTAAATACTTATTCCATTCCTTTCTAAATATGAAAAACATAAACGTATAGGTTGATGACTGACGTGTTGGATTGCTTTCTGTTCCCGACATAAACTAGCATACGACAAGCTATACAAGGAAGAGAAGCTTTCCCAGCTGTCTCGTGTTTACCCACTGTATATATCGTGCTAGGTGGCTCGTCTATGACTGGCATTCGGGAGGTCGTGGGATCGATTTCCGTGGCCGATCTCTCTAACCATGGATATTTTCGGGTTTTTTCTCGGGTCGCTAGGAGAGATTTCCTCTTTCCCCCGAACTCCCTGTCACTTCATTTCATATCCATTTCATATAACCGGTCTCTTTCAGGGTTATAAGTGTCGACGAGGACTGCGATGATGGCGACCCTCTTTGGTGGTGACTGCACCCTGGAAATACAACTCTCGGCGGTGAGATAGCCTTGGAAGTCTTCTCTAGACCCAGGGAGTTTGGCTAGACCTGGGGCTCGGGCTCCTTGCACTCCCTGCTTTGGAATGAAGAACTGCTTGGAATGTTAGGGACCCTAAACTGTGGCTCTTCCTCCGCCGTCCGTTTTCGGCCCCCCTTTTGACATTATTCTCATCTCATCCTATCCTCTGGAGTCCGGTGCACATTAAGCTAATGGTGGCTGCAGTGTGGAACTTCTTCCGAAGTGAGATGCACGTACACACATGCATACACTGAGGATAGGAAAAGATATGAACTTTTGGGTTTGATAAAACCAATTATTGAAGATTTTCCTAAAGAAAACTTAATTAACAAACTGTTGTTTCTAATTAAAAGGACATAGCTACTTATCTAAATAATGGCGACAGCAGATAATATAGCAAACACTTAGGTTTCAGTGTTAAGAACAGTTACCACCGGATCATATCATTACGACAGTCAAGTGTGTGTGTGTGTGTGTGTTTGTGTGTGTGTGTGTGTGTGTGTGAACGTGGCTTTGTGAATAGCACTACCATATTTCTGGCAATATGAGGTGTGTCTGGAAAGTAAGTACCATTTCGTTCTACCGCCACCGCAGTTCCACGCATGCGCATTTGCCTCTCTGGCTCATTGTCTATCCATTGACGCCATACAGTCGGATCGTGTTGTGTTTATAGTTGTTAGTGATCTTCAAAATGTATAAGACAATTTATGATCCCGCCAACTTTGAAGTGCGTTTTGTCATACGCTTTTTGAAAGCAAGGAAAGTTAAACCAGCTTAAATTCATCGTCAACTTGTAAAAATTTACGGTGAAAATGTAATGACATGTGGAATGATGAGAAAGTGGGCTAGGTATTTCAATGATGGACAATCCAATGTCCATTTGGTTGAACGAGTGAATGAGACAATTCATGAAAACAAGCGGTTCACAATAAGGATGTTTTGTGACGTGTTTCTACAAATTTCAAAAACTGTTTTGTATGAGATTGTCACAAAGCGCTCAATTATCGCAAACTATGTTCCCATTGGGTTCCGAAGATGTTTACGGATGTCCACAAAACGAAGCGCCTGGACTGTGCATGGACAACATTTGCCCGATACAGTGATGAGGGAGATGAATTCTTAAGCAGATAGTGACCGATGATGAAATTTGGGTTTGTCTTGTCACTACAGAATCAAAACACCAGTCGATTGAATGGAGGTACACAGGATCCTCCAAATGACAAAAATTCAAAGTAATGTTGTCAGCACGAAAAATCATGTGCACTCTGTTCTGTTTTTTGAGTTCCTTCCCACAGATGCAACCATCAATGTGGCACGATACTGTGAAATATTGAGAAATGTTCGATACGCAATCCTAAACAAAAGGCGTGGAATGCTCAGTCAAGGCATTGTGCTGTTTCATGACAACGCACGTACCCATGCTGCTGGTGCCCTACAAAACCTTATTTAACAATTCGGTTGAAAGCAGTTCAATCGCCCACCGTACAGTCACGATCTTGCGCCTTCTGACTACCACTTGTTCTTGAACCTGAAGCGTGCATTTGGAGGAAGGGCTTTGACAGCGATGCTCACAGAAAACAGGATATTCAGCAGTGGCTGTCTTCACTAGCGGCAGCTTTCTTTGAAGAGGACATACAACAGTTCAACCCCCGTTTTTTTTTTTTTTTTTTTTTTTTTGTATACCTACTGGTATTTACTTTCCGGACACGCCTCGTAAAATAGAGTGTTTCACTGAGTATTTCAAAGTTAAGGTAAATAAACTTAAAAAGAAGCCTTTAAGACGCTAAATTTGTAATGAACTAAATTTAAGGGCAGTTTTAACTTATTAGTGCATATTTAAGCGTATATTTCGCCATGTTTAGTGATTTTTTTCAGTATTAAGTGCATATTTCGTGCATATATTAGGAAATGTAGACATTTTAATATATTATGCACATTTAAGGTATATTTTGCAAGTTTCAGTGCATATTTGCAGTGTGTTACTGCATCTTGCATGCATATTTTGAGTATTTTTAGTTCATATAGGTAAATCCGGTCTGGTAATAACGCTATACATGAGATACTTAATAATGCAGATAAATAATTGTTTCCATATTTTTACTTTGCTTTCAAGTACTATCTATATATGTACATAATAGAAAATATAATATATTATTGTATTCAAACCAAAAAAATGATATCGATGTTTCAGCGGAAACACATGCTTTGAGGTCCCCTTAATAAAAAATTAGAAAAATGTCCGTGTGTGTTTGTGTGTATGCATTTGGACAGCATAACTCCAAAACGAAAAAGTCCTTTAAATACAAAACTTGGTATTTAAGTTTGGTATCTTCCAGGATGCGACACAAAAATTTTCAGCAAAATCCTCCCAACCAAAACTACCCTTTATATGGTACATTTTTTTAAATTTTCGATTTTCTCACAAATTGCGCTAACAATGTTGATTAAAATACCGTACATTAAAGATATTTAAATGACAATATAAAAATATGACTTGAATTTCCTGGGAGTAGCATCTCAAGTCCTCTTCATTCTGGATGACTTCTCTATAACTGTAAACCGTAAGATGTATATGTACTACAAAAAACGTAGATCTCGTCAAAACACACAATTTAGGTCATACTTTTGCTGTGGAGCTATTTGCGAAATATTCTTTGTTATTGTTTTCAATTTTAAAATATTTACACTTTTGTCAAACAGGAAGTTGTCATCCGCGTCTCTTTTATTTTACTCCTGACCATGCAAGCAGAACCGAATTCCAATGTTAATCACATTGCGACAGGTTTTCAAAACGATATTCCTACGCTTAAATCTAGTATATTCCCTTATTTTTCCTTTTAATTACAAGGAAGCAATAATATAATAATTTCTACCAATGTTTATCTCGATAGCATAAAGTATATAGACTGGTGTATTCCACCACATTACTTTGTCTACATCTCTGTAATAAATTGTTGCTAGAAAGCTTATTTTTCTATGCACGTTATGTTATTCTAGATAAACATTAGCAGAAATGGTCTTATTATTTAGTCCATTAAAAGTAGATGGGAAAAGGAATACACTAGGCTAATCAATAGATAAATCGTTTAAAAGCGGTTTGCTATGTGATTAAAATCCGTTTCTTTGCACGGCATGAATTTAAAAATTCCCGTTTAAGTGTTTTAAAACTGAAACCGATAGTAAGAAATATCTTGGAAATGGTCAACTCCAGGGGAAAAAATGCATAAGAAATAAATTGTGTGTTTCAACTTGATTTTTTTTCTTTGTAGTAAGTTTTTGTCTATCTCTTACGGTTTACCAGTTATACAAAAGTCATTCAGAATGACTCTTCAGGGGTCATACCCAGAGAATTCAAGTTACACATTTTAATGTTCATTTAAATATTCTTAATACATGGAATTTTAATCAAAATTGTTAAAGCCAGTCCAAATGTTCGAATTTTTTTCCAGGTAAATGGTTGTTTGGGGTGGGGGATTTTCGTGTCGCATCCTTGGAAAATACTGAACTGGAATACCAAATTTGTTATTTAACGGTCTTTTGCATTTGAACTATGATAACACACACGTACACACACTGGCCTTTTTATTAAAATGCCTGTTTTGGATTCAGGAGGTCTAAAAACATATATTTTCGGTGAATTTCGATATCGAATTTTTTAGTGATACCTTTTCTATTCACTATGTACATAGTACGTGTAGAGAAAGTAAAAATGTCTTTTATAGTAATTTTGTTCGCAAAACAGGTACAGAAAGTCATGTGAATCAGTATTTTACTTTCTCTAAACGTGCCGTGTATATAATATATAGAGAAGGCATTGTATGCCACCCAAAAATTCGATACCGAGATTTTGCGGGAAACATGTTTTGAGACCTCCTGAGTCCAAGATAAGCATTTTAGAAAAAAGTACACGCGCTTTTGTGTGTCCGTGAACAGCACAGCTCAAAAACTAAAAGACCGTCAAACTCCAAACTTGATATTTAAGTTTATTATCTTCCAATATACGACACGAAGATTTTCAAAAATATCCCCCCACCCCAAACTACCCTTTACATGGAAAAACTTTTGAAAATGCTGTTTTTCCCAAACATGGTTCTAACGATTTTGATTAAAATATCGTATATTATAGATATTTACAGGACAAATAAAATGCATATCTTGAATTTTCTGGGAATGGCTTTTGAAGACCTGTTCGTTCTGGAGATCATTTTCTGGATTTTAAATGACCATTAAACCGTAATAGATAGTAAAAACTTACTACACAAAAAATATAGATCTCGTTAAAAGATACGATTTGTGTCAAGTGCAGTTTTGTTGTAAAGTTGAGTTTCCAAGATATTCTCTATTATTGGATTCAATTTTAAAATACTTATACTTTATTCAGACAGGAAGTCTCCGGTTTTCTTTTATTCTACTCCTGGTCAAGCAAAGAAGCGAACTGCAATAACAATCGTATAACGACAGCTTTTAAAACATTGTCCTATCGCTTTAGCCTAATGTATTTCTTTAGATCATTTCTACATAGAAGGAACTAAGTAATAAGCACATTCTGCTAATGCAGCTCGATTAGTATGGTTTAGAGAGAAGGATATGGGGAAGCACGGGTAACCCCGGTCAGTGGGTAATGCCGGTCACGTAATTATTTCGGTGACCATCGCAGCAGTGGTCTACTGGTTTGTGTTGTAAATGCATCTTTAAGACATCTAGCCCTAATCGTCATTTCCTTAGTAGCATTATGAGCAGCAGTGAGAAAAAACATGTTTAACGCATTTTTTATCTAATTTTTGCTTGAAGATCAACGCAGAGTAAATTTACCATATTAAAATAATTAAACATGTTTATAGGGTTTTCCGAAGAGTGTATGATTTTCTTAATAATGTAGCATATGTGAGAATTAGTTTTAAACAATATGGTTGATACTGACGCATTATTAAAGCAAAATGTGTGTTGGGGCAATGCCGGTCAACTGACCGACACATCTAAAGCGTGATAAAGAGAATTCAGTATTGTTGTTATTGGATAAACGTGGCAGCCATATTACTATGGAAGATTTCGAAGTTTTCAAAAACGACGGAATTAGATGTTTCTATTCCCACACATATGGTCATTACTTTCTATGGGCCATATGGTGTGTGGGCTTATTTAGAATGTAGTCCGAAAAACTGTTTCTGTGCTGTATGTGTAAAGAGAAGAAAATTGCTATATTGAAGTTCCAAAATAAAATGTGTTCTTTTATATGCATTTTAGTGATATTTTTACCTAAATAACAGATTTGAATATAGTGACCGGCATTACCCGCATGTGTGGGTAATCCCGGTCATGACACCACATAAATTTCTCATCATTAAGGTAAAAAGTAATACTTGAATAAGATTCTTCTTAGCATACATTTAGGTAAAGAACCAAACTAACGATTGACATAAAAATGATACTTTTAATCTCCTACTCTAAGCCGTTCGCAGCGACTTTGTTTATGTGACCGCCATTACCCCATTGTCCCCTAATATTTTGTAAGAAGTTTGTTTGTAGAGAAAGTCATGTGAGTGTAACACATATTTTTATGAAAAGGCTCCTACAACATCCCAAAGAAAGTCTGATATTTTAAAAGCCTATATAACATCTCTCGAGAAAATGAAGTTTGTAGCAGCTGTGTATATCAAGCTAAAATTTACTACCCTCTTAATATTAATAGGAGTGCTTTTGAAGTGCGAGAGCTGAACTTGTGCTTCTACTCCATCGGAAAACTAAAGCTCTATGAATGCATATTCAAAGAAAGTTAATGCCAAGAAATATACGACGGTAAGCAGAAAAGCAAAAGTTGCAAGACCACACAAATGGAATTTTCTGGAAGAAGCCTACGCAACTACCCCTCCTACTCTTTTTTCATAATATTCTCCCTGCATTCACTCGCTTCAGCTTACGTAGCAATCTCGTTGGCACATTAAAGTCTCGACCATCGGAAAATCGATAGTGTTTCAAGAAGTTAATGTACGAGTTGTGAGTATACAAGGGAATAAAAAAATACCTGGGTCACTGAGATTAAAGCTACTAGTCCATTCAGTGGAAGCAAATGGCGGCACTAGTAGCTATGGTGTTATCGATATTATAGTAATACCTGCTAACAGCAAAAAGGAATATATAATCGATCCGTTACATTCGAGATGCATAAAGACCAAGCAAAATAAATAAACACAGAGAAGAAAAATATTTACGATCCCACAGTAACTTTTTACTTTCTCTATACGAATTATATACATAGTGTACAGAGAAGGTACTGCATTCCACCCAAAACTTCGATACCGAGATTACACCGGAAATACATTTTCTATGGACCCCTGTAACAAAAAAACAAAAACAGCATTTTTTAGAAAAAAAGTCCATGTGGGTGTATCCATGTGTCTGTGAATACGATAAATCAAAAATGAAAAGTAGGTAAAATACCAAACTTGTTATTTAAGTTTAGTGTCTTCCACGAAGATTATGAAGAAAATCCTCCATTCCAAACTACCCTTTATAAGAAAAAAAAAATAGAAAACTTTGATTTTCTTAAAAATTGCTTTAACAATTTTGGTTAAAATAGAGTATATTAAAGATATTTAAATGACAAATAAAATTAATTTTCTGGGAGTACATCTTACTTCTGGATGGATTTTGCAGCATTTTGAATAACCGGTAAACCGTAAGAGATAGACAAAAACGTATTCCACAGAAACTGTAGATTCCGTTGAAACACAATTTATATCATATACACTTTTTCGTGGAGTTGACCATTTCTGAGATATTCCTTATTACTGGTTTTAGTTTTAAAATACTTAAAATATTTCTCATCAGGGAATTTGTCAACATCTGGCAACGCAAAAAAAAAACGATTTCAACCACATCGCAACCAACTTTTAAAAGATTTGACGACAGTTTAGCTTAGCGCATTCCCCTATTTTGCTAAACATATTTCTGCTAATGTTTATCTAGATTAGCATGAAGTAGAAAAAGAGTAAACGTTTTAGCAATAATTTGTTACAGAGATGTAGAGAATGTCATGTGAATGGATTCCTCAGAGTTTTCTTGGGTAAATACGAATTCCAAAAAATAGAGGTTAAAAGGTTTGATTGTGTAATTCACTGGAGATGTTTTCCTTTCTTTTACAAATGTAAAAAAGTGTGCAAAAGATGTATTATGCATATCATTTCAAAGTTAGTTCTTTTTTAAGACAAATTTTTCGCTTAACCATTAGTCCCTGCGAGAAGCGTTCAGTTCTTAGAAAAAGGTAGAAAAACAAATTATTTTGGGTAGATTTTTTTTTTCCGTTTTTCAACATAATCTCCTTTTAGATCGATACACGTTTCTCGGCGTTTCTCCAACTGTTTTAAGCCTTCCAAAAAGTAATATTTCGGAAGGGCCTCAAAATAGGCATCTCTTTGGGAGATGTCCTATTCGTTAGGCATGATTCGTTTTCCACCGAGCCATTTTTCAAGTTTGGAAGTAAAAAAATGTCACTGGGGGCCATATCTGTGAATACGGTTGATCCTTTTCATTGTCTTGATGGAAGAGAATCCTTTTCTTGCCAGATGAGGGCGTTTTTTTCTTGATTTCTCCGTTCAACCTGTGCAATAACGATGCATAATACTCTCCATTTATCGTTCTTCCTTTCTGCAACTAATCACTGTAGATGATTCAGCGTGCATTCCAAAAGAACCGAGGCCATCACTTTGTCTATAGATTTCACCGCCTATGCCTTCTTTTGGAGCTGGTTCGCCTTTAAAAACCCACTGTTTCGACTGTACTTTTGTCTCTGGAGTATGGTTGTGATGCAGAAACTCGTCAGGATTGCGACAGAAAGTGCCAAACAAGCTTCAGAATCAATGGTATGATTGTGTTTATTCTTCATTGAGAGCAAACACGGCACCCATCTTGCCGAAACCCAATTTTGGTGCAAAATTGAGAACACTGCACCTTGTGGCCTCTACTGTTTCGCAAACTTCGATTCGTCGAGCACCCAAAACTATGTCCAGAATTTTGTCAACCATTTCGGATGAAGTCACTTCTACTGGACATCCGGAACGATGTTTATCGTTTGTGGATGTACGGTAACGTTTCTATTCATTTATTGAACTGTAAATTCTTGCAAACACAGGACCAGATGTGCCATGAACTTCATTCATCTCGGCTTTTATCTATTTCGGTGTTAAGCCTTTTAAATATAAGCGTTTAATCCCCGTACTAAACTCGTTTTTTTCAGCTTTCTAAATATGCACAAGATTGTTAGTTGAATCGCCTATGGCAACGAAACCACGAGATGGATATAGCTGAATCTCTTAACTGCCATCGAGTAAGAGACGACGGTTACGAGATACAAATTTTGTTCGATGTACGGATGTAATTTCTTGGATTTTCTAAGAAAATATTGAACGCCCCCAGTATTAAACGTGCGTATTAAGTGAACTACTTAATTCTAAAACTGTCAAACGGAAAAATGATATTGAACTGTAACCATCAAGGGAAGAAAACAGTTGCAGGATTAGAAGCAATTGCCTTTTATGGCACTTCCAGTGATAATTCAGAACTGAAGATTTAGAATCTAACTCTTAAAATGCCAATGCAAAAGAATTATCAAAAAAAAAACTTTTGAAAATTTTGACCTGCATCAGTATTTAGTCTAAAGAGACACGAAAAGCCGGCGTTAAAATTAAATGGGTTGTAGGAGTTCAAACAATTTGTTTTAAAGGGTGCTTCCAGTTATAGTTTAGAGTTGAAAGTTGTAAATATTAATCTTAAAACGTCAACAAACAAGAATCATCAGAAAAACAAAATTTTAGATATATCGAGGTACCTGCTCCCCTGCGAGGTGTACTTTATCAATCAGAGGAAAGGGGAAGGTAATGGTTTGCGGAGCGAACTTATAAAAAAACAAGAATTAGGTTCAGAAAGTTTCCAGAACGTATTATTTTCGCCAGAACGAAAAATGAAATGCAGTTTACTTCCCTTTCAGGTGTTAGCAGTATCCCGTCACTTACGTAAACGTTTCATGGGCATGGGCATTGTTGTTATTGCCTGGCTACTTGGCTTTTGTTGTTTGTGTGACAGATTGTGGGATACAAAACAACGTGCAAATATCAAATGCGGTGTTTTATTACATTAATCTGCTTCGGAAACATTAAGTGAACTTGAAAATGATTGTGGTTCATGTGTGTTTCATTCACATGACTTTCTCTAGCTGTTCTACAAACAAACTTCTTATAAAAGATTATTCGTCTTTCTATTCTATGTTAATCGAAATATGCTAAAATTAAGCTAAAGCGACAGTGGATTTTTTTTAAAAGTAGTCACTAAGCGTTTGAAATTCGCTTCTTTGCATGACCAGGAATGGGGGGGGGGGAAGAATACGGACGACTTCCTGCTTGAGAAAAGTGTAACTATATTAAAATTGAAACAAATAACAAGGAATATCTCGTAAACTGTTAGCTCCACAACCAAAATGCAAAGGACATAAATTTAATATTTTGACGAAATCTACATTTTTGTGCAGCAAGTTTTTATCTATATCTTACGGTTTATCGTATGCAAAAGCCATACAGAATGGAGAGGTCTACAGAGGCTATTCCAGAAAATTCCAGATATACATTTTAGTTGCCATTTAAAAATATACGGCATTTTAGTCAAAACCGTTAGAACCATTTATTAGAAAATCGAAAAATTCGAAAAATGTTCCATATCAAATGTAGTTCAGGATGGAAAATTTTTCTGGAAATCTTCTTGTAGCATCCGTGGAAGATGCTAAACTTAAATGCAAGTTTGATGTTTAATCGACTTTTCGTTTTTGAATTATAATGTCCACAAACACTCGCATTTTTTTTTCTATTTTTTTTTTAAATTCAGGGTCCTTAAATTTTGAATTTCTCTGATTTTTGTGGAATACAATGCCTTCTATACCTACTATGTATATTGTACATATGTGCGTGTTAGAGAAAGTTAAAACAGGATTTTGCCTGGCATAAACTATTTTGCGACGATTTGCGAACGATAAATAAATCACTGAGAAGGTTTCAGAAAACTGTTTCCAGGAATGTTTCCAGATACTTTATACAAATGTCACAGCGGAAAGAAACCATTTAGAAGGAAATATTATGCAAAGAAATTTACGGTAATCTATTTTTTAATTATGTACCAGTTTCGGAAAAAAAAAAAAAAAAAACTTGTATTTATAACTACTCAAGTCTTATAGCGACAACATTGTAACAATTTGAAATGTTATAAAATTTAAATACAATGTTTTATGCTTTAAAATAGTGATTATAGCTAACATGTAATAATATGTAGTTACTACATTCTAATAATAAAAAAAATAATAATAATAATAATGCATATTATAAAATAATTCATGTACAGTACAGTGGCAAGTTCACAATCTTTTATGAATTTAAACAACGATGCTAATTGGTTGGTTCTTCGAATGTTGCCTGAAGATCCGGAGGAATTTGGTGACGTACCTTTTGGTGCTGGGCTGCGCAGCGACGACTGGTCCTCTCTCCGGCATTGCAGGGCTGAAGTTCTCGACGCTCCTCGGCTATTTGTGGACTCAGCGACGAGCAATTGAGAACTATTTATATCTAGCTCAGGTATTGAGTGGCGATGATCTCAAGGAGATGGTACGTGAAATGAACTTAAAATAAGCGTCGGCACTTTTCGTTCAGTCAAAGGTTTATTTCCTTTCACAAGCGTTCCCGAGAAAGTTTCTGGCGCGATTGTGTTCCGGTAATTTCCCTCAAACAAGGGCGTAACGCGCAGAAAGGTAACTAAAATTTACGCGGCGACGAGTGCAACTGTTACGTGCAGAATCATTGTAGACACGTCAACTTTCTATCGTGGCTTCCTTGTTTCCGGCGTCGCAGGTTACGTGTGACATTACGTTTCAACTGCGTGAATCACGGTAATAACCTTACTATATTTGCGTGGATTCTTGTTTCAAGCGTCACAGGTTCCTCGTGTAGTTACATTCCAACTGCTTGAAAATCAGGGCGAATACTCTACATTTATAGCAAATTCTACCCACGCGCAAAACTCTCAACTTGTAATCTCATTGGCCCATTTTTACGCCGAAAGTAGCGCTTGAGGTGCGCTTCTGCCGTGACGTGATCAATTCTAATTGGTGAATGCGTCTTTCACGTGATTTTTGACCAAAATGTCCTCGTGGTTCCCCTGTTTATATGTCACCTCCACTTTCTCTTTCGGAGACGTGACTACATAATAGCGCCTTTCCCCTCTTGCAAAATACAAAGAAATATTGTAAACAATTGAATTCGTCGCTTGAGAACTCTCGGGTTGAAGTTAGAAACGCTTTCCAGGAACAATCTCTCTAAACATCCAACACATAATAAATACATTATATCTTACTTAGTAATTAACCTAAACAATTTAATCAATTAAAATATAGGCTATGCGCTTATTCGCCTGGGCGACAATCCGTCTCAGACTGAAGTCTCTGGCTGCAATGTTCATAGATTAGAGGTTTCTGTTTGGTGAACACATATCATGAGTTAATTTGATATGGTCAATTCTTAATCTGGTGAGTCTGAGAGATTTATATAGTTTAATAACTGATTTGTTAAGTTTTACTCCATACGGTTTACTATTGCGGTTGCTGTCAATCCAGTTTTTATTCCCTTCTGGATCAGCTTCTTCTTAACATACTGTATAGCATCTTCAGTGGAATAGAGATAGGATGATAAATTGGTGGTTGTTTTGTTGCTTCTTTGCTGCTTCGTTTGTTCTTTCATTCACCCCTATCCCTGATGAGAAGATATCTATATTAAAACTATTCTTTATTTTCAAGCAAAATGTTGTATAAATATTGAATTTCTTTGGTCAGGGGATTATCTGACCACGTATTTTGAAGGGAAATTAAAGCACTGTACAAATCTGAAAAATACACTTTTCCTGCTTACAATGTTATTAATTTAATTACTAGAGCTGTAAAAACTACACCTATTACAGCATTAGAAATTGTAACCAATAATCTTCCTATATTTTCTGAAATAAATCAGCTCTAATTCAGTATGAAAAGCTTCTCAGATTGCTTTCAGACAAGTGTTGGAGAGAATATAAAAGAAAACGCAGGCACCTTAAAACTACAAAAGGATTCATACACTAAATAGATGAGATTCGAAACAGATACATTCCTGAAATGTATATAGAAAAGCTATGGCCCCCAGTAATCCCATTAGAATACATTAACAACAAACACTACCCTTAACCTAAAACAAGAATAAAGAAATCAGAAACAAATAAGGACATTTTAAAACAAATTTCCTTATAGACAATACAGAATAGCCACAGGTATAATGGCTTCATGTATATACCGATGGTTCTTTTGTTTTACTCAAGGTCATGCAAAGAAGCAAAATGCAATGAAAATTGCATAGCGATACCTTTCAAAACATTTTACTACCGCGTTAGCATAGTGTATTCCCTTAGTTCCCTTCTACTTACGAGGAACAAAGTAATAAGACTATTCTGCTAATGTACGAGTATATCTGGATTAGCATGGAGTAGAAAGAAAAAGAATCTTTGGCAAAAAGTTTGTTTGTAGAGTAGACAGCGAAAGTCATATGAATGAAACACACCAGATTTGTATTAGTATATATTTCTTGTGGGTACAACAGTAATGGGCAAATACACAAGGCTAAAGTGGTGTTCAAATGTTTTATGTACCGCATTTTTCCTTGGCCCTCAAGAACCATTCGGCCACCAGGATCTCATGTTCTAAATTCATACCACATTCACTCTCTCACTAATACATCCTGGTTCTAGGGAGGATGGAGAACAATCCTGGTTAAGGAAAATCGAACCCTGTGTTTGGAGGCTACCATGCTAATCACTAGTTATACGTGTAATAAGACTACGCTAAACGAAAATCTGAAGTGTTCTATGGACATGGCTTTTTCTACCTATTCTACAAACAAACTACTCTTCAAAACATTACTCTTTTATCTGTATCATGAGCATTGAGATAAACATTGGCAGAAATTGTCTTATTACTTGCTTCCTTATAGCAGAGGGGAAATAAAGGAATACCTACACTATGCTGTAGAGATAATCAGATCTTTTAAAAGCCGGTTGATGTGTGAAACAACTGATGTTCGGTTCGCTTTGCATTGCCAATAAAACAAAAGAGATGAAACGAAATGTGACCCCTTTGAGAAAAATAGTTTAAAATTAAAACCGATAACAAGGAATATTTCGGAAAAGGTTAACTCTATAACACAAGTCTACATGACATATATTATGTATTTTAATGAGATCTACATTTCTTTTGTAGTAAGCTTTTGCCTAACTCTTATGGTTTACCAGTTATGCAAAACTCAGCAACATTCATCCAGAACGAACAGGTCTTCCAAGGCTATTCCCAGAAAATTCAAAATATACATGTTATTTGTGATGTAAATATCTTTAATGTCCAGAATTTTAATCAAAAACTGTTAGAAACATTTTTGAGATATGATGTCCACACATACGCACACAAATAGACACAGACCTTTTTCTAAAATGTTTTCTTTGGGCTCGGGGGACCTCATAACATATATTTCCGTTGAAATCCCGACAGCTCAATTTTTTGGGTGAAATGCATACCTTTTTTATACACTATGTACATAGCATGTGTAGAGAAAGTTAAATATTCACATGTTTTGCCTAATTGCATAGATAAATTGCTTTAATTAGTTACAATGATTATTTAAAACAAACCATATAATATTTCTCCCTTAGATGCCACTTCTTACTTTAGACTCGACTCGGCTGTTGTTTCTATAGTATGTAACGCCCGCTTTTACTACATATGGCACCGCAGGCGATGACACTGATGATACAGTATTTTTCAAAACATGATGGCCCTATCCCACTCTTCTTTCAAAGTCTTTAAAGTTTGCGGTTAGGGGGCTTGCGGTTGGAAACCAACCCTCGCTATTGTCAAGTCTTCCACTTTCTGGTGCCTTAACTGAGGTGTGATTCTCAACTTACAAGCAGTATCACCAGGAAACATATTTTACTTTGTAGCCTCTCGCCCCTACTACAGGTTCCTCTTTTGTTTGCTAATGGTTATTGCCCAGTGGTAGGGGGCAGCGGTCGCGTTTGAGGACCATCGGGTTTGGAGAAAACTATACATGGAATGAAGATAGAGTACCGGAGGAATGCGATGGCGGGGTAAACCGGAGAACCCGGAGAAAAGTCGCCCCTGCGCCGCTTGTCTACCACAAATCCCACATGCGTCGACTGAGGTAGAACCCGGGCCGCCTGGGTGAAACGCGAGTGCTCTAACTCGCTCGGGTATGCTGCCATCTCCTAGCCGATTTTGACAGATTTAATCACGAGATTGACCGCAATCCCCAAGCTTGGAATGAGTGTATATATTAGAACGAATAAAGAAGCGTTCTGTTTGGACAATCCTGACATCATTCAATCATCTACTAGCCCCACTTGATAGGGGAGTCGGGGAAAACCCTCAACCCTTGCTAAGGTGCATGACACGACTGTCCCTAGTAGGGAAGGGCGGTTACATCCCCAATTTCAAATAACATATACCACAACACTAGCACGCATCTCTGAACACCCAACACGAATACTCTGCTACAGTTTTTCTTATCACCTTCCTTACCACGTGCAATTATCACGACAGGCAGGGAAGGTATTATATTCTAACAACATTTTGATACTGATATTTCATCAGATATACAAGTTTAGAGATCCCCTGAATCCAAATAAAAGCATTTTTAGAAAAAGTTCTCTGTGTGTGTGACCATGTGTATGTGTGTGTGTGTGTGTGTGTGTGTGTGTGTGTGTGTGTGTGTCTTTGAACACCATAACTCAAAAACAAAAAGTCGAAGGTACCAAAATATATATTTAATTCTACATCTTGCGACACGAATATGTTCAACTCCAAACTACCCAATACATAGAAAATGTTTCGAAATGTTGATATTCTCAAAAATGACTAACGATTTTGATTAAAATGCTATATCTTTAATATGCTTTATGACAAATAAAAGGCATATCTTGACCTTTCCAGGAATACCTCTAAATCCCTCTTCATTCTAGATGACTTTAGCATAAGACATAGACAAAATCTTACCATACAAAAAATATAGATACCGTTAAAATACATAACTTATGTCACGTACATTTTTGTCGTTAACCATTTTCAAGATATTCCTCCTATTGGTGTATCTTCAAATTTTCTCAATCGAAGGTCGTCATTCTTTTTTTTTTTTCTTTCGTTTTATTCCTAACCATTCAAATGTCAATATCATCACAAAGCGACTAGCTTTTATAAGATTTAACTATCGCTTAAGCCATCATTCCATAATCTTAGCTAAAGAAACCAGGACCCCTTGCACAGCAGGCAAGTTTTTAACGACCAAGCTACGCGGCCAGTTTTTTTTTTTTTTTTTTTTTTTTTTTTACACACAGATTTGGCCTTTAGGCTCAATCCAAAATCTAACAAGCAACAGGCTAGAGAGAATAGCTTAAACAGAAACACACAACACTAAACATCCATGCCCATAGCGAGATTCGAAACCGCGGCCCTTTCGCGAGAGAGCGTCAACGCCAAACACGCCAATGACCACGGCTACTGGGGCCGATTAATTTTCGTTATTATTAGGCCCATTGCGTGCAGCAGGACACTGATAGATTTGTGTTTGTTTTTTTTTATTTATTTATCTATTTATTAAAACCAATAAGCTGTCATTGTCATTACAATAAAATTAGATCTTTAGTTGACTACACATAAATACACAAACATATTCTCTCTCTCTCTCTCTCTCTCTCTCTCTCTCTCTCTCTCTCTCTCCCCATAAACCCCGAGATCCCAAAACATTTAATATGTTTCATTCACATGACTCTCTCTATATCTCTGAAACAAATTATTTTTAAAACGTTTATTCTTCTATTTCATGCTAATTGAGATAAAATTAGCAGAAATTGTGTTATTACTGCCTTCCTTGTAGGTAGAAGGGAATTGTACTAGGCTAAAGCGATAGTTAAGTGTTTTAAAAGCTGGTTGCTATATGAATGAAGTTCCTTACTTGTATGGCTAGGAGTTGACAAATCCCCGTATGAGAAAACTTTAAGTATTTTAAAGCTGAAATCAATACCAGGAATATCTCAAAAACGGTCAGCTCTACAAAAATAAAAAGGTGCATTATATAAATGGTGTGTTTCAACGAGATCTACATTTGATGTAGTAAGTTTTAGTCTTGCTCTTACGGTTTACCAGTTATGCAAAATTCATCCAGGATAGAGAGATCTTCAAAGGCTAAACCCAGAAAATTCATTATATACATTTTATTTCTCATGTATATATCTTTAATATGCAACTTAAATGCCAAGTTTGGTATTTAATGGGCGTTTCGTTTTTGAGCAATGCTGACCTTAGACAAACACACTGAGGCGCACCCCCCCCCACACACACACACACACACACACACACAGAGGCATACTGGCCTTTTTCTAAAAATGATTTTATTTGGGAGAGTTTCAAAAGATGTATTTCCGGCGAAATTGATTAAAATACTGTACATTACAGATGTTTACATGACAAATGAAATGTATAATGAATTTTTTGAGAATAGTCTCTGAAGTCCTCCTCATTCTGAATGACCTTTGCATGATTTGTAAAGTTTAAGAGATAGACACAGAGAATGTAAATCTCGTTTAAAAAAACACACACACAATTTATATTAGGGGAAAGGTGCCTAAAATGACAGATGGGTAAAACGACACAACGCTATTATTATCGAGAGATAAAGATGCTAGCTGAATTTTGCTACCTATAGTTAGTGACACGTTACATTATTTCCATTGTCTCTCGACAGCACTTCGGTTAGTTTGGGCGCATTCAGAGAGGAAAACGTGTTCGTGCACTTCAAGAAATAAGTCCTGAATTTTATGTAATAACGCCCGTATTTATAATTTCTGGAAGATATCCACCGGAAAGGGTAATATAACAAAGGTATGTTCTCACTTCCACAGTAGTGTTTTATTGGTTTTGTTGTAACATTTGAAGTTATAATGAAGCGTTATAATGACGTGGTGAAGGGTAAAATGACATATAGTATGTCATTTTGCTCCCCTATGTCATTTTGCCGTATTTCTGAATGTAAGACACAATCACATCTACAAGCTTTTCTGTTTAAAAATAAATATCATTTCCATCAATTTTTCAAATACTATGTATTCGAAATAAATATTTTAAGTCAATAAGAATAATTTTATGTTAAAATTTACGCCTAATTTTTTTGCCTTTCTATGTAGAACATGGTGAACAAATCTGATGTGTTCCATTCACATGACTTTCTCTAATTAGCAGAAATAGTCTTATTTCTTGCTTCCTTGTAAGTAGAAGCGAAATAAGGGAGTACCATAGGTTAAACTGATAGTCAAAAGCTGTTTGCTATGTGACTGAAGTTCCGTTGTTTGTATGGACACGAGTTCACAAAGTCCTGTATAAGAAAAATATAAGTTTTTATAGCTTAAACCAAAAACAAGGAATATCTCAAAAACAATCAACTCCATGAAAAAAAATGTATACAACGTAAATTGTGTGTTTTAATGTGCTCTACATTTATTGTGTGGTAAGCTTTTGTCTCTCTCTTACGGTTTAGCACTTATGCAAAATTTCGAAAATTCACTCAGAATAAAGTAGTCTTCAGAGGCTATTCCCAGAAAATTCAAAATATGCATTTTATTTGTCGTAAATATCTTTAATATACGATGTTTTAATCAAAATCGTTAGAGCCATTTTTATAAAATCAAAATTTTCGAAAAAAATTCCATGTAAAGGGTAGTTTGGAGTGGGGGAATTTTTCTCAAAATCTTCGTGTCGCATCCCCGGAAGATATTAAACTTAATACTAAGTTTGGTATTTTACCGACTTTTCGTTTTTGAGTTATCGTGTTCACAGACACACGGACACATACGGACCTTTTTCTGAAAATACCTTTTTTGGATACAGGGGACTCTAAAACATATATTTCCGGTGAAATCTCGGTGTCGAATTTTTTGGTGGAGTGCAATACATTCTCTATACACTATGTACATAGAGCGTATAGAGAAAGTAAAAATAAAAACGAAAATCTGGTCGGCAGTTATGGAATGGAGAGGATATGAGAAAAATGGTGAACGCTAGGACATTTTCATCCTATTTTAACCAAGAATTGGAAAATATATTGGTAGCACATATTCTAGAGTTAGAATCGCAGATATTTGGTTTGACATTAAGAGATGTTCGAACACTGGCGTTTCACTTTTCACAAAGAACAAATATTGACAAAGATACGAAAGATATTAATGTTGACAAAAGAATGGCGGGAAAGTATTGGCTGGTAGGATTCAGGAAACACAATCCTGAGATTAGCCTTTGCCTACCATCATCAGCAGCATGCGCACAGGCCTAATAAACTCCAGGTGCAGAAGTTTTTCTCTTTGCTTTCAACAACCATTGAGAGACATAATATCCTGTCTACGCGGATTTTCAACTTGGATGAATCTGCACTAACAACTGTGCAGAAACCACCGAAGATATTCGCTGCAAGAGGAAAGAAACAAGTTGGTGCACTAACTAGTGCCGAACGTGGACTTCATGTTTCAGTGGCGGCCTGTATTAGTTCCTGTGGCATGTTGTATGTATCTCCAGTAATGCTATTTCCATGCAAGAAGTTGAATCCAACACTCTTATGATGAAGCCCCAGTGGAAACCTTACGACTCTGCAACGAGAGTGGCTATATGATTTCGGAAATGGCTACAACATTTCATATCTGAAGTTAAACCCACATTTGTTGACAAAGTTCTCTTCATCCTGGATGGGCATAGCAGTCATAAAAGCACTTGAGATTGCCAAAGAGTCTGGAGTTGTAATGTTATATCTTCCACCGCATTGCACCCACAGACTCTCTCTCTCTCTCTCTCTCTCTCTCTCTCTCTCTCTCTCTCTCTCTCTCTCTCTCTCTCTCTTTATTGTTGACCACTTGATACCTACTAGAACGAGGAAGTCAGAAAGTGGTTGAAGAACAATCCAGGTAGAATAGTGTCTCTCTAAAAAATTTCAAAACTTTTCCATGAAGCCCGTTAGCTGCAAACCGCAAAAAATGCAGTATCAGGCTTCGATGCTTCAGGAATTTCCGCACTCAATCCAGACAAAATCGCAGATCATTTGTATAAACCAAGCAGTACGACAGATCAGCCTTCTAACACCCATCACATATCGTCAACCACAGTTCAACACAGTACAGCACACCCCACCTATCCTTCAATACTTTAACTACTGCAATACTGCAAGAAATTTTTCCCAAACCCTCATCTTCTAAGGTTGAAGCTAAACGAAACCTGACAAGTCAAGCAAGTCATGAACTGACGGCAACGCCCAATATGCAGTTGGTAAAAGAATAGAATGCAGAAAAAAGCTCTGAAAGTACGAAAATCAAAGAGAGGTTCGGCTAAGCGCCAAATGCTCATGTATTCAGAACTTAATGAAGAAGTCCATTCAGATCCAATCGATGGTATTCGTAGTCACAATGATGCTTCATGCATCTACTGAAGCGATTTGTCCAGTCATTTCATTCAAAGTCTGGGGAAGTGTCGTTACGATGTATGAATTGTTGAAGGGGAGTCATGCAGATTGTGCAGGAGTGTGAAAACGTACCAAGAACTTTGTAAATGAGCTGTGCCTATAATTATTTTTTTTTTTCTATTAGCCTATTAGTTTTGATCAAAATGAACCAAGAATTTCGTGTGCGAACATCCTGTGCTTTTCCATTTCTAGCTTATTGCTTTTTAATGTGAGATTTGCAGAACCTTACATTTAAGAAGAGTGTTTCAAATTACAATACAAGCTTTGTAATTTAATTATTTATGTTTTCTCTGATTTAAATGTGTTATTATTTCTTAATTTCTTTCATTTTGTTAAGCAATGTCTCACATTATTTTGGTTTTGCCTAATATGTGTATACTTTTTAATTACATATACTAACTCCAAGCAAAACTTTACTATATCAATTTGCCCTCCCAGGCAGCCTAAAATGACAAACTAACCACATTTTCAAAATTCAAAATTTCTGGATTTTTGTATTATGCTGGGACTATTTTGAATGTGCATAGTGTCATTCATAAAATATTGTAGTCATTCAACACATGTCTCTAATTTTTAATTACATAATGTACTAAAAAATGAGGGTCCTATAAAAAGTGTGTCATTTTAGGCACCTTTCCCCTACATCCCTACGTTTTACTTTCTCTACACGTACTAGGTACATAGTGTATAGAGAAGGTATCTTAATGCACCCAAAAATTAGATAACGGGATTTCACCGGAAATACATGTTTTGAACCCAAAAGAAGCATTTTTGGAAAAAGGTCCATGTGTATGGATGTGTCTGTGTGTCTTTGGACAGCATAGCTCAAAAACGAAAAGTCCGTTAAATACCAAGCTTGTTATTTAAGTTCAGTATCTTCCAAAGATGCGACGCGAAGATTCAAGAAATTCCCCCACCCCCAACTACCCTTTACATGGAAAAATGTTCGAAAATTTTTATTTCTTCAAAAATGGCTGAAAGTTGTTTATAAAAATGTCGTATATTATAGATATTTACCTGACGAATAAAATGCATATCTTGAATTTTCTGGCAATAGCCTCAAAGACTACTTTATTCTGGTTGAGTTTTACAGGATTTTGCATAACTGGTAAATCGTAAGTGATAGACAGAAACGTACTTAACAGAAAATGTAGACTTCGTTAAACCACACAATTTATGTTATATACATTTTTTTCGTGGAGTGGATCGTTTTTGAGATATTCCTTGTCATTGGTTTCAGTTTTAAGAAAATTATACTTTTCTCATACGTAAATTTGTCAACACCTATCCATAGAAACAAAGGAACTGCAGTTACAGCTTTTGTCATAGTCAGCAACCAGCTTTGACTATTACTTTAGCCTATGGTACTCCCTTATTTCCCTTCTACTTGCATGGAAGCAAGTAATAAGTAAATTAGTAGAAACGAAATAAGGGGGTACCATAGGTTAAAGTGACAGTCAAAACCTGGTTGTTATGTGACTGAAGTTCCTTTGTTTGTATGGACATGAGTTCACAAAGTCCTGTATGAGAAAATTGTAAGTTTTTCATAGCTGAAACCAAAAACAAGGAATATCTCAAAAACAATCAACTCTATGAAAAAAATGTATGTAACATAAATTGTGTGTTTTAAAGTGCTCTACATTTGTTGTGTGGTAAGTTTTTGTCCATCTCTTAAGGTTTAGCAGTTATGCAAAATTCCGTAAAATTGACTCAGAATAAAGTAGTCTTCAGAGGCTATTCCCAGAAAATTCAAATATACATTTTATTTGTCGGGTAAATATCTTTAATATACGATATTTTAATCAAAATCGTTGGAGCCATTTTTTAGAAAATCAAAATTTTCGAAAAAAGTTCCATGTAAAGGGTAGTTTGGAGTGGGGGGATTTTTCTCAAAATCTTCGTGTCGCATCCCTGGAAGATACTAAACTTAAATACTAAGTTTGGTATTTTACCGACTTTTCGTTTTTGAGTTATCGTGTTCACAGACACACGGACACACTAACACACAAACACACACGGCCTCCGTGGTGTAATGGTTACCCAAGGTCGCGGGTTCAAACCCGGCGGAGGACGATGGATATTTTCGGGTGTAAAAATCCTTAGTATGGCTTCCTTCGGAAGGGAAGTAAAGCCGTGGGTCCCGTGTCGTAGATTTACGGCACGTAAAAGAACCTCAAGCCTGATAGAGAGGCCTCTGAGCAAAATTAAGCGGTCTTTCACGCCCAATTTAGAATGGGACGCTGAGAACCACAGCAGTTAAAGAGCGTCCATAAATAACACGCCATTTACATTTTACACACACGGACCTTTTTCTGAAAATACTTTTGTTGGATACAGGGGACCCTAAAACATATACTGAAATCTCGGTATCGAATTTTTCGGTGGAGTGCAATACCTTCTCTATACACTATGTACATAGTGCGTATAGAGAAAGTAAAAGGCTCGCCTAATATTCACGGTTACATAAATTGAGTAACATAAGGAGCAAGGCATTTTAGAACATTGCTCGTTTTACACTCTCTATGCGCACTATGTACATCCAAAATAGGATAGAAATTCTAATATCTTTTGCAGTTCAGCATTTAATTTTGAAACTAATACTACATTGAAACTTAGGAAGAAAAAATTACAATCAAAATTACGCGCACCACAATGAAAACGTTGTGCCTATGCCATCTGCTGACAAAATCTCGAATATACTAGTTCAGTGATTCATGCAGCAGAGGCCACCAAAGTATCAACTATATAGGAATGGCGTCTGTCTCTACTTATGTTAAAGATGAACAAGGTATCTTAAAGAACAAGTTTAGATATTTTGTTGCATTATTATCATTGCTAAATGAAGTTGATGTCAAACAGCATTGCTTGCCTGTTTTGGGGATCAGTAGTGTATTATCTAGTCATTCATAATATACATTGAAAACCGCTGCTAAAGTGGACTAATTATAGCTATGGGGGTGCGTGTTCGAAGGATCATGCCTTTTTATTATGGTTTTCTTAACTTTAAGGTGCAACGTTTATTGCTGCAAGTCAAAGACCTGATGGCACGTGGAGGAAACCCCGGCGAGTAAAAGATGGCTACATTCCCCAGGAGGAAGTCCCGCTGTAAGATATTTTTCAACATGTTTGAATATTCGTAGAGGGGAAACATTTGAGATTACATACCCCCTTTTACTGCTAATGTAGGAGACATTTTAGGTGATTATTTCCGAGATTTGTAACTTTTGTATTCAACTTTGGCCTCGTAAAATGTGTAAACAAAGCACGATTGAGAAATTTAGAAACGATTAAAAATAAACATAACAGAAAAGGTTTACCTTATTTTGCGAAATTCTCAAGAATACATAAATTGCATTCCTCCTTTAAAAAGAACCAGTTTAAATTAATGTTTGGCACTTTTTCTCTATGAAAATAAAAAGCTATGTATGCTCTGGCAACTGCTTTGCATTAATTATTATACTTCGAAGAATGTAATATAAATATATATAATTTACAAATTTATACAAAGTTACATACTTTAAGATTAAAAATATGAACTTAATAAGAAAGCTAATGTAAAGTTTCACAAAATTGATTTTATCTGTTTCCATACAAGGAAAAGCAAATTGGGCAAGTTAGCAACTAACCACTTCCATTTGTGATCTGGATTTGGTAATTTTGCTATTAAAGCAACTTTGTAGTTACTTACTGATCTGTTTTAGGACCTTAAGCTGCAAAGCATTATAGAGAGCCCTATACCTCGGCAATCTAGCAGATTTCAAAACTGGATATGTTAATATTTTCAACACCTTCCAATCCAAATTGCCTGTGGAAGTTTTACCCAATCTAATCCAAATAAGCAGAAATTATATAATGAATTGTCAGCCTTGGATGAAAAATTTGATGTGATACGTTCACGTGAATTTCCCCAAACACTATATCTAGTTTATCATATCTCCTCTGCAAAAATCCTTGCAAAAGCGTACTTTTCTATCTGCTTCATGTTAATCATAATAAATATTTGCAGAAATGATTTCATTACCTGTTTCATTATAGCTACAAATAAGATATGGAGACTACAACAAGTCAAATATTTAAAACTCTGATGTGTTCCATTCACATGGCTTTTTCTAGCTGATCCACAAACAAACTTTCCTTCTAAAAGATTATTATATCTACATTCATGCTAATTGAGATAAATGTTAGCAGCATTGGTCTTATTACTTGCTTCCTTGTAAGTAGAAGGGAAATAAGGGAATATACTAGGGTAAAGCAATAGTCAAATCCTTTTAAAGCTCATCATTATGAGAAGCAGTTGAAATTTGGTTCTGTTTTGCATTTCTGGAAGTAAAACAAAACAGATGGAACAAAAGTAGACTTCCTGCTTAAAAAAAGTTTCAAATTGAAACATCAAGGAATATCTTGGAGACAGTTATATGTATATGACATATTCTTCATATTAACGAGATTAAGTTTTTTTCTTACTAGTTACACAAAAGTCATCTAGAATGAAGAACTCTTCAAAGGCTCTTTCCAGAAAATTCAAGATGTATATTTCGTTTGCCATGAAAATATATTAAGCATATGTTATTATAATCAAAATCAGTAAAGCCATTTTTGAGAAAATCAAAATTTTTGAAAAAGTTCCATGTAAAGGGTGGGGGGAACTTTTGGAAAATCGTCATGTTACATTCTTGAAGACACTGGACTTAAATACAAAGTATGGTATTTATTTTTTATTTTTGAACTAAACTGCACACACACATTTTTTTTCTTTTTTTTTTTTTTTTTTCTTTCTCAAAGCGGTCTCAAAAATATATACTTTTAGTGAAATATCAGTATTAAATTTTTGGATGGAATATAATGCCTTCTCTATCTACTAAGTATAATGTACATATGTGCCAGAGAAAGTAAAAATTGATTGCCATATGTGTGCCTTGAAATTCCACACTCTTCCCATGAAATCATGGAAAATGACTGAATGGGGACAACATAAAAATGACAAACTATTAAATAATTCAAATCAATAATAATGAATATGAATTGGCAGCTGATTCCACAAAAAATTGTGGTTTAAAGAATCATACAATTTTTGTATAGTAAGTGTCTGTTATAGTTTATCAGTTATGCAGTATTCATTCCAAATGAACGTTTTGTAATGACTTAAGCTATTCTCAGAAAATTCTAGTTATACATTTGTAATGCCAATATCTTACATATATAGTATTTTAATTAAAATTCTTCAAATCATTTTGATAAAAATACAAAATTACAAAATTGTTGGTTCACCCTAGCCTCAGGTATATCATAAAATTGGAGAACTGAGTCAACTACTCTTTTTAAGGATTTGGCACTCCTAAATAATTCCTTTTGTTTAAAAAGTTTAAAGGTAAAACCAACCGCAGTAAACTTCTATAAGCAGCTATGAAGTAAAAATTTAAAGCACTTAAGAGTGTGGGCAAAATTTGGTAAAAAACTTTTAACCACAGAGTCAGATATTTTCCTCTATGTTGAAATGTACATACTCTAAATGAAGTATAATAGATATCATGATGGTTGGCAGCTTGCTATCGTATGGTAATTTTGGCAGTCACTGCCATGATTTATGATAGCAACAATAACTACAAATCAAGTCTAATAACAAGGATAAAACTTTCACAGGTGATCCAGATTTGAAGCTGTTGAAAATATTAGCAAGTCTAGATTAAAAATTCACTAGATAGCTGAAATTTTTACCTCTTCTTGGAATCATTGGGATTTTAGCTTCACAGATCCCTCGGCTGTGCAGTTGCAGCCAAAACTGCTCTACTCTTCTACTTATGAAAGGCATCCTCGGTTATGCTTTGCAGCTTACAATCCTCCACCTCCAGCTTGGGTTCTAAAAGTTTTTAACAAACCAGTAAGTATTAAAATGGTTTTAATGGCAAATGGTATTTTTAAAAAAAAAAATCCTTTTGTGTGTGCATATGTCTTCAAAAAAAAAAGCATCTTCCAAGGATTCAACACAATTTTAAAGAAAATCCCATCATCCCAAACTATCCTTTCATGGAAAAATGTAATGGCTCTTAATAGTTTTGATTCAACTACCGTATATTAAACATACCTATTTACATAAGAAATAAAATGTATATCTCGAATTTTCTGTGAATAATTTTCATTCTAAATGACATTTGCAAAACCAGTAAACCATAAGAGATAGAAAAAAATCTTACTACACAAAAACTGTAGATCTCATTAAAATATGTACATATAAATCAGATTTTTTTTTTTTTTATTTTTTTTTTTTTTTTTTTTTTTTTTTTTTATTTATTTGTAATGCCATTGATAATATTAAATATATTCCTGGAAAGTTTATTTAATTAATTGGTGAGGAAGATAAAAACTCAATAAAGAATCTTCTTTAACTCATAATATATAATTAACCATTTAAATTGCATTCTAATATCATTTTATGAGTGCAAGAGTGAATGGAACGCATCAAATTTTTTTATTTTCTCATCTTTGGGTCTGGCAATTTTGGTATATCATCTTGATGTGAATAAAACATGTATTTTGAATTTTCTATTAGTAGCCCATGAAGTTGTCTATGTTTTATTTTATTTTATAAAACTAAAAATTCATAAAAAGCTTAATACTGGAAACACAAAGAAATTCATAAAATAAACATGAACTACAAATCATACACACAAATTACTCAACTAGACACATATTTTTACTTTCTTACTCTACATGTACAATGTACATAATGGATAGAGAAGGTATTGTATTCCACCAAAAAATGTTGTGTTGAGATTTCACCTTAAATATGTTTTGAGGTCTCCTGAGTCCAAAAAAAAATTTTTAGAAAAAGGTCTGTGTGTGTCTATGGATAGTATAGGTCAAAAATGAAAAGTCCATTAAATACCAAACTAGGTATTAATTTAATATCTTCCAAGGATGTGACCGAAGATTTTCAAGAAAATTCCCCCTCCCCAACTACCCTTTAATGGAAAAATTTTTGAAAATTGTGATTTTCTCTAAAATGACTCTTAACGATTTTGATTAAATATTGTATATTAAAGATATTTACATCACAAATAATATGTATATCTTGAATTTTCTTGGAATAGTCTCTGAAGACCTATTTATTCTGGATGAATTTTGCATAACTGGTAAACCGTAAGAGAGAGAAAACTTACCACACAAAAATGTAGATCTCAGTGAAACACATAATTTATGTCATATACGCTTTTTTGTTGATCTGATGATTCTGAGATATTATGTGTTATTGGTTTCAGCTTTAAATACTTATACTTTTTAGGGGTCATACAAAGGGTACCAAACTTCAATTGTTTAACATAGAGACAATCTTTTAAAGGATTTGACTCAATTTAAGCTAATGTATTCCTTTCTACTTAAAAGGAAGCAAGTAATAAGACCAATTATGCTAATATTTATCTCGATTAGCATGATGTAGATAAAAGAATAATCTTTTGTAAGAATAGTTTGTATTTGGAACAGCTAGAGGAATCTATGTGAATGGAATGGAACACATCAGGATTATTATTATTGTTATTGTTTTTTTACAATTGGATCTCTTTTGGATGAGAGTTTTTCTGGAGCACGTGGAGCATGCCAGTTTTTCTCTTTCAATAAACATGTCAAAGTATACAACAAATTTCAGCAGTGAGATTAAAGCAATTTACTCTTCCCTCCAGAACATTTTTACTGGCTACCCATTGTAAAAATATTATCATCTTAGCTATTGTAATGCTGTAATCCAAACAAAGCTAGAACAATTGTCCAAAGATCTGAATGTATTGCATTCACATGTTATCTACTTGTTCTACAAGGAAACTAATCTTACAAAAAATTATTCTTTTATTTACATAGTGCTAACCAAGATTAACATAGCCAGCAGTAAAACAAATAAGATATGAAACAAATGATGGCTTTCCATTACGAAAAGTGAAAGATTAAAATATTGAAACTAATAACCAGTAATATTCCAGAAATTGTTAATTCTCTAATAAATAAATAAATAAATAATAAAAAGTATCTTTGGTGTAACAAGATCTACATTTTTTGTGGAGTAAGATTTTCTAGCTCTTACTGTTTAATTTGTTATGAACATATCTTAAACATACAGTATTATATCAAAATCATCAGAGCCTTTTAAGAAAATCAAAATTGTCAAAAAAATATTCCATGTAAAGGGTAGTTAGGGTAGAGGGATTTTATTGAAAATTTTCATGTCCCTGGAATATGCTAAACTTTATAGCAAGTTTGATATTTAACAGACTTTTCATTTTTAAGTGATATTCATATACGCACCTGCATGCTGACCTTTTTCTAAAAACGTTTTCTTTTTTTTACAACAGCGACCTCAATATTTGTACTTCTACTGAAATCTCGGTTCAAATTTTTCATTGGAATGCAGTTTACCTATTATTATATTGGTAGAAAAAGTAAAAATAGAAAAAATATTGAGATACAAAACATGATTCACAAATTCAAAGATTTAATTTAAAAAAGTGGTCTCACAACAGATTCCAATTCATTGGGGCATTTAGAAAACAAAGGAGCAGATATTAGCAAAAAGAATAACAAAGCAAAAAAAGATGCCAACTACAGCTTCCAAATGAATTGAAAATGGTAAAGTTAAAAATACTTTTAGACAACCCCTTCGTCACTCCATACAAAACTTTAATGCTATATTTAGATTTATCATAGGACATTATTTTTGGGTAAACATCTCCACAAAATTGGCATTTTATCATCTCCAGATTGGCCACTCTTGTCACCAAAATATAGAAATGGACATGACACAACTATCAATTTGTACAGCTCTTAAAAATTACCGAGATATGACTCCCAAGCATTAGGAAACAAGATGGAGAATAGCTTCATTGTTAACTCTCAGAGCATTAGCTAATTACATACATATACATAATAGTAATATTATAGCATTAGTCGTTAATTAAACTTCCATGTTGCAATTTTTTTATAGTGAAATGTATCAAAAATAAAAGTACCCATGCACCCATTCAAAAAAAAATGAGTTAGAATGATTCACTTATAATGTCCAATTCCTGGTACATATCAATGTTTAAAAATTATTAAACAAGAGGCTCCCATCACTGGGAAGAAAATCTGATGTGATCCATTCACACAATTTTCTTCACGTGTTCTGCAAACAAACTATTCTTAAAAAAAGACTACTCTTTTATCTACATCATGCTAACTGAGATAAAAATTACAAGAAATTGTCTTGCTACTTGCTTCCTTGTAAAGGAAGGAAATATACTAGATTAATGTGATAGCAAAATCTTTTAAAAGCTATCACAGTATGAAACAATTGAAATTCAGCTCTTTTTTGCAGCTAGGAGCAAAACAAGAGAAATGTGAAATTAAAGAAAATTATTTGATAATTTTAAGAAGTTTAAAATTGAAAACAATAACAATAAATATCTTGAAACAGTTAACTCTACAACAACAAAAAAGAATGACATAAAATAACAAAAATTCAAAATTTACATTTTGTTTGTCATGAAAATATCTTAAACATGTGGTATCTAAATCAAAATCATTAGAGGTGTTTTTGAGAAAACCAAAATTTCCGAAAATATTCCAAGTAAAGGAGGGATTTTCCTGAAAATCTTTGTGTCATATCTTTGTGAAATACTGAAAACTTGCATGCCAAGTTTGATATTTAGCTAACGTTTCGTTTCTGGTTATGTGACATATGTATAATGATATTTTTAATTTTCTTTCTTTAGCTATGAGAGCAAAGGGAAACAGTTCTTAAAAACTCAGCCACAGTATCCCGTTGGACTGTCACCAGAAATTATAAATGCTGCAAAGGCTAAAAAGGATAAGACAAAACAAGCTGCTAAAGTCAGTCCTATACCTGGACTTGTGTTAGAATCACCGTCTGAAGGTAAGCATGCAATTTAAAACTATATACTTTCTTGTAATCTAAAAACAAAATAGTCATCCCAAGTGCAGATAGCAAACTGTGGACCAAGCATTATTCAAATATGACATATGACAGCAAAATATGCATTAAGGAAATATATCAGCATAGCTGGCCAATGTGCAAGTAAAAAATCTGAAAGGTTATATTCACATGACTTTCTCTTCCTGTTCTGCAACTATTCGTATAAAAGCCTATTCTTGTATCTACTTAATGTTTAACTATATGAACATTTGTAGATATATTTTTATTACATACTTTCTTACAGATAGGCAGCAATAAGGAAACGCAATAGTCAAATCTTTCAAGAGCTGCGCGCTGTGATGCATTGACATTCTCTTCTCTTTGTGTGACCAAGCGAAAGAAAATCTGGTGTGCTCCATTCACATGCCTTTCTCTATATTTTCATAGAAAATTATTGTTAAAAGGCTTATTCTTCTGTCTACTCCAAGTTAATTGAGATAAATATTAGCAGAAATGCTTTCTTTTAAGTAGAAGGGAATAATGAATTACACTAGGCTAAAACAGTAGTCAAATCTTTTAAAAGCTGGTTGCTATGTGGAGAAAATCCACTTTTTTTTTTTTTTAATTCCCATAGGTATGTGAAAAGTTTAAGTATTTTAAAACTGAAACCAATAACAACAAATATCTCAAAAATGTCCAACTCCGCAAAAAAAAAAATGTATATGACATAAATTATGTGTTTCAATGAGATATACACATTTTGTGTATTAAATTTTTGTCTATCTCTTACAGTTTACTAATTATGCAAAATCCAGCAAGTTCCAAAATAAAGAGTTCTTCAGAGGCTATTCCCAGAAAATTCAAGATATACATTTTATTTTCCATGTAAATATGCTTAAAAACAGTATTTTAACAAAAATCGTAAGAGCCATTTTTGAGAAAATCAACATTTTCAAAAAATTTTCCATGTTAAGGGTAGTTTAGGGTAGGGGGATTTTCCACAAAATCTTTGCATCACATCCTTTGAAGATACTAAACATATATACCAAGTTTGGTATTTTAGCAACTTTTATTTTTATGAGCTATGTCCACACACACACACACACACACACACACACATTTTTCTAAAAATGCCCATTTTGGATACAGGGGACCCTAAATGGTCTATTTCCGGTGAAAGCTCAGTATTGAATTTTGGGTAGAATGCAATAACCATGTACATAGTAAGTGTAGAGAAAGTAAAAACTGAATAACAATTTCCTATTTAAGTAATGCATAACTATGAATAAGTATTTTAAAATTGAAACCATAACTAGAAATACTTCTACTACAAAGAAGAAAAAAATGTATTTCTCATAAATATTGTGTTTTAACAAGATCCATGTTTTTAAGTAGTAAGATTTTCTCTATCTGTTACAGTTTAACAGTTATGCATAAGCCATTCAGAATGAATAGGACTGTAGAGGCTATTCCCAAAATATCTAAGATATACATTTCATTTAGCATAAAAACATCTTAAACATACAATTGAATCAAAATCATCAGTCATTTTTGGGAAAATCAAAATCTTTGATGAAAAATGCTCCGGTAAAAAGTAGTGTCGTGTGGGGAGATTTTCTTGTAAATCTTTGTAATCAAGGGACTCCAAAACATATATTTCCTGGTGAAATCTCAACATCAAATTTTTGGGTGGAATAGAATATCTTCTCTACATACAGAGAAAGTAAAAATAACTAGTTGAGTTAACAAGGTTGCCACATTTTTGAAGATATCCTGGACAACTTCATGTATGCCCTGTATTTCCTGCTGGGTGGTGACTGCGCTGTTGCGGAAATACAAGGGTCATTAAGTATGTATTGAGACTCAGAATATTGCCACACTCTGGGAAATTGTTGTTGCTGTGTTGAAATATTGACCCATTGATAATGCAATGGTAGTAAGCAGAGCACTGTTGTGTAATTCTTTTTAATTGTTAGGGCTATTTTTGAGAAAATCAAAATTTTCAAAACATTTCCCTTGTAAAGGGTAGTTTGGAGTGGGCGGATTTTCTTAAAAATCTTTGTGTCACATTTTTTAGCTTACATTACTAAGTTTGGTATTTAACAAATGTTTTGCTCTTGAGTTATCCTGTTCACACATACAGAGTCTTTTGAATGCAGGATACCCTAAAACATGCATTTCAAATGAAATGTCGATATTGAACTTTTGGGTGGAATGTAATGCCATGTTTATCTATGTACTATGTACAAAATAGAGAAAGTAGAAATGGTTTCATCAAAAAATATTCTTGGATGTCATATTATGCATCACAGTGGATTCTGGTCAATCATGTCCATAACCAATTGAACTACAAACCTAAGAACAGTTTGTAGAAATACAAGCAATTTCAATATGCCATCAAGTTTGGAAAAACTTAATTTAGTCAAAAATAAATCAATACTAAGAGGTTTGATACTAAGATCCATGTACATAAATCATCAAGAAGCAATTATCATTAAATTAAAGTACTATGAATAAGTTCATTGCAAAAAGTACTTTGAGAAAAATGGACAAAATTATGGTCTTGGTTTTGGTATGGTCAGTTTCTTTTCCAGAACCTCTTTAATTTAATGAATTGCACAAGCAATTGTTCAAATTTCATTGTTTTAATTAGGTGATAGATTTTCATCCATGTGTAAGAATTAACATAATATGCCCAATATTATTCTGTTTTTACAGGCAAAACAAGCAAGAAAAAGAAGAAAAAGAAAGGAAATTCAGGGACAGAAGAACTATGTGAGGGTTTGTCAAAAACTCAGTTAAGTCCGCAACCAAAATCAAACAATCCTTCCAAGTCTAAAACATCTCAGTCAAACTCTCAAACAAAATCAGCACCTTCTCAAACAACATCACAGGTTTCGACCACCCAAAAGCCATCCTGTCAATCTGAAGCAACTGCCCCAGTGGATCCTGCCAAGAGATTGAGGAATCTTCGGAAAAAGCTACGTGAAATAGAAACTATAGAACAGAAAATATCATCGGGAGAAATCAAACCTGAAAAGGAGCAGCTAGACAAAGTTGCTAGAAAAAAGGAAGTCCTCGCTGAAATTGAACATCTATCCAGTGAACTAGGTCTCTAAAACATTATTTTGTTTTCATTATTTCTTTCTTATCTTCTAAATCCTTTTATAAACTGAAAAAGAAATAAGAAAAATTCAATATGCAATAATCCTTTTTATGCAGTTTCTAAAATAGAACATCTCTTCCAATAGGGATCTTAGTAGAATATAAATACAAAAGAATATTTTTGTTATTTTGTTCTTGGAAATGGACCCTGTATAGCAACTATCATTTAATAGAATAGAAATGTCTTTTATATGACAGACTGACACATCATAGCGATTTAGTTCTTTATCTAGGATTTCTATCCTCCAGTTTTGTTATCATTTTAAACTAAAGACTTAATATCATGTCATAAATTTTGTACAAAGATTATTTATAAAGTGTGTGTGCTGCTTAATTAGCAATATCAGTGCAATTAGGTATGGACTGCAAATACTAAACACCCGAATTGAATGTTTTGTTTGTAATATATGTATAGTTTAAAGTAATTATTTTTGCCATTTTATTTTGCTCAGCAATGTGAAAAAAAAGTAAACAAATATAGTACAGCATTCATTTTTAATCCTCTCCAAACAGCATTTGTTTCTGTGGACCTGCTGAAGGTCTCTTCCACAAAACAAGAAAAAATAATGCAAGACTGAGTTGCTTGGATTACATGGTAAACATGATTAGGATGTACCTATATTTATCTGAATACAAGATATTTTTTTTTTCCAAAATATTAATTTTGAAAACTAGCATCCATGATATATGCTTTCCGATAGCATGTGGGGGGAGGGGACTCATTTTTCTGTCCCATATGCCATCAAGCGTTGGACTCACCTCGTTCCATCCGCACCCTCCGCCTGTCCCAACACAGTCTCTTCATTTCCATCATTGTTTTTCCCCTCTTCATTCCCATTCTTTCAGTTGTATCCTCCCAGTTTATCCTCGGTCACCCTTTACTCCTCCTTCCTTCCGCTCATTTCCATTACTTGCTTTGCTTTCCTTATTTTGGGCATCCTCTGGACATGACCGTACCATTTCAGTTGTCTTTCTTCTATATTATTAATAAATGATTTCTCTTGTTTGTTCATTCCTAATCCTATATCTTCTGGTCTTACCCACCATTCTCATGTATTTCATTTCAACTGCTGTCACTTTATTGGGGGGAAAAAATTAAGTTTCACATTTTGTAGGCATGGCAGTAAAGTAGGGGAGAAGTGTTAACAGATTACTGCCAAGGTTGTGACATATGCAGCAGGTTTTGAGCCTTTTATTTTGTGCAGTAAAGTTAGCTGTTAGCAGTCAGGGGATTGTAAAACAATTTCTTTGGAAAAACAATTTCTTTCCAAGACAAATAAAAATAGAGGATTTTTTATCACATCAGTAGTAGCGCCTAATTAACGGTCAGACAGAAAGATAATTTAGTTGCGCATTTCACAGCAGTCATACAGTCCATTCTCCACTCTCCTTTCCATCCATTACATGAATTTTCGCACTGCGTGAATAACGTAAAACTTTTTACAGTGATGTGTTATATTAAGGAAATCTTATCCTATTATTGTAGCTGCACTGCCATTGCCACAACCATCTATCGCACACAAAGCAGTACATTTATACAACATATTGTATTTATCCAAATACAAGATGACCTTTTTTCAAAACTTAATGTTGGAATTTAGCATATCATCAACACGAAAAAAAATTGTATAAATTCATTTTTAAACGCATATTTTCAACATACATTTTGATCAAATCAAAGATCATTTAAGTTAATTAAGTGTAGGCAATGTTCCATGCAAATTCAAATTAGCTAAAACTGTCTACAACAATGTATTATGCTAGGTATATTGACTAAATAGAAAATCTTATCCATCATTGTCGTCACCTACACTTAATCAATTTAAGTGGCCTTTAGTTTCATCAAAATGCATGGTCAAAATATGTATTTAAAAATTAATTTATCATGCCATCTTTTTGAGTAGATGATATGTTAAATTCCAAAATTAAGTTCTGAAAAAGGGGGATCATCTTGTATTCGGATAAATACATATGTTGTTGTATAAATGAAAAAATGTATGTACCATATTTATCTGAATACAAGATAATTTTTTTTTCTAACATAGTAATGTTAAGAACTAGGGTTGTCTTGCATTCGTTATATGTTTTCCAAATAGCATGCAGGGAAAAGCAAGCTTCAAATTTCGCAGGTTCAGCAATAGCAAAGCCTAGGGAGCAATGGTAAAGATTACCACCAAGATCATGAGGCATGCAGCAGATTTTGTGCAATTCATTTTGCAGCATAAAGTTAAATGATTATGTGCCTATATGTTATCTCATTTGAAAAAGGTTTCTTAAAGAGACTAAAATAAAAAAATCTGATGCGTTCCATTCACATGACTTTCTCTACGTCTCTGCAACAAATTATTGTTAAAAAGCTTATGTTTCCATTTACTTCATGCTAATCGAGAAAAAAATTAGCACAAATACTCTTTATTACTTGCTTCCTTGTAAGCAGAAGGGAAATAAGGGAGTACTATAGGCTAAACTAATAATCAAAAGCTGGTTGCCATGTGACTGAAGCTTCTTTATTTGTATGGACAGGAGTTGGCAAATTCCTGTATGAGAAAAGTGTAAGTTTTTCAAAGCAGAAACCAAAAACAAGGAATGTCTCAAAAACAATGAACTCCACGAAAAAAATGTATATAACATAAATTGTGTGTTTGAACGTTCTCTATATTTTTCGTGTGGTAAGTTTTTGTCCATCTCTTACGGTTTAGCATTTATTCAAAATTCTGTAAAATTCATCCAGAATGAAGTACTCCTCAGAGGCTATTCCCAGAAAATTCAAGATATACATTTTATTTGTCACGTAAATATCTTTAATATACAAAATTTTAATCAAAATCGTTTGGGCCATTTTTGAGAAAACCAAAATTTTCAAAAAAAGTTCCATGTAAAGGGTAGTTTGTGGTGGGGGGATTTTTCTCAAAATTTTTGTGTCGCATCCCTGGAAGATACTAAACTTAAATACCAAGTTCGGTATTTTACCGACTTTTCGTTTTTAAGTTATCGTGTTCACGGGGACACACACACAGACCTTTTTCTGAAAATACTGTTTTTGGATACAGGGGGCCCTAAAACATATATTTCCAGTGAAATCTCGGTATCAAAATTTTTGGTGGAGTGCAATACCTTCTCTATACACTATATACATAGTACATGTAGGGAGAGTAAAAAGAGGACTTCCTTTCACATCAGTGGTTGTGCATAATGTTATATTGGGAGCTAACGGTTATGCAGAATGAGAGCGGTTTAGTTGCATTTCCTTCCTCTGTTTGCACATACACCATTTATTTTCGTTCTCTCCTCTGCCTCTCACTGCTGCCCACAACATGAATTTATGCCACCATCACCACTTAGTGCAGACATACTAGTACATTTCTGTTTTCCTTTTTCCACCTTACTCCCGCTGATGGTGAGAATTTCCTGATAAATTTAAATTTTTTACAATGAGTTATATTAGGTATCTATTTGTCGAGTCGATTAATTACACTAAACAACACCTACTTGGGATTTTTGAACATGTTTTGAAGGACTAGTTTCCTTCATTTTCAACCGGACATTGACTAATTCCTTGCGGTGAAGCTGGTGAAGTGTTGTCTCCTCTGGTGGTGGTTCAATGAACTTGCTAAACACATTCTTCTGTGGAACGTTGAAATTGAACACCCTGTTTCTATTTTTTACAATGAAGATGTGTTCCCATGTAGCCAGATCTTGTTTTCCTGTTGTGTGTTTTAGAAGTTTTGGTTCTGAATTTATGTTGTGGTGCTTTGTCCAAAAGTGGGTGGCAACTGCTGATTTTTCCATTTGTATTTGATATATATTTCCGAAGTGTTCATTGGATCTTCAGAAATATAAATCAAAAACAAATGGAAAAATCAGCAGTTACCACCCACTTTTGGACAAAACACCACAATATAAATTCTGAACCAAAACATATAACAGGAAAACAAGAACTGGCCACATGGGAACACATTTTCATTGTAAAGAATAGAAACAAGGCTTCAATTTCAACATTCCACAGAAGAATGTGTTTAGCAAGTTCATTGAACCACCACCAGAGGAGACAGCACTGATAACATCGCCAGTTGAAAATGAAGAAAACTTGTCCTTATAAACATGTTCCAGCAAAACTCCCAAGTAAGTGTTGTTTAGTGTAATTAATCGACTCGTCAAATAAATGAATATAACAACATTGTTTACAAACTTCCACAAAAAGAAAAGTATATTAGAAAATTGTATCCATTATCCTCATTAAAGCTTTGCCACTGCTGCCACCATCATCACAATCTCCCACTGCACTACCAGTACATTTCTGCACTTCCCTGTCTGTCTCTCACCCACTCAAAACTTGAATTTCCATGCAAATTGGAATTATTAATTTAGCTAAAACTTTATAAAGGCATGTTATCTAAATAAAAAATCTCACCCTGAAGACGAGGAAGATGCACTTCTTCGAAACGTTGGTGTCAAGCCAAGTTTTTACCTGGCTAGAAGCCCGAGAAGATTTTGAATTAACACATCGCCAGGAAAGCTTCAGTTCTTATTTTAAAAAATCTTATTCATTATCATTGTTGCAGTTGTGCTGCTATCACCTGCTCTGATCGCACACATACTGGTACATCATTTCCATTCTCGCCTATCCCTTTCTCCTATTCATCACGTGAATTTCTGCACAAATTCAAATTAAGTAAATAAAAAATGAAGGGACTTTATCAGCTTAAGTATCCCTTAGTTTGTTCAAAATAAATGGTAAAACTTTATTCTTCATTTAAAAATTAAGTTATGTCTTCTTTTTATGTAAATGATAAATTAAATTCCAAAATTAAGTTCTGAAAAATGGGAGTCACGTATTCAGATAAATATGGTAAATAGAACATATCACCCAAGAACAGAAATCAAGACATAATATAGTAAAAGTTCTTTAGTCCGGCATTTTATAGTTCAACACTTTCTGTAATCCAGCATAATTGAGCTGCCCATGTTCGGATGGATTAGTGTTGGTCAATATATGGTGCTAGACTTGGTGGAAGTTGTGCTAAACAGCTTTTAAGCCTTTGCAGGTGAATACAGTTTGCTGTTCCAAAATAAGAAAATGCAGTAATACTGATTGTGAATAGTTAAAATGTACTATGCTTTAATATAGAACCTTACATGCTGTTGCACTGAATCCCCTCTCCAGATGATCGTAGAAGTTAAAAAATTGGTGCATAGGGACACTTTTTGTTTTACTAAGAGATTTCATCTTGTTTACTATTGAAACTAGTTGGCAAAAGATGTCTTGTTTAATGTTTACACCATAGTTATGTCAACCCAGTGTCAGAAGTCACACCACCAGCATTTCAATCACTTGTGTCACTTTTGCATTCAGAATCTTCCCCACTGCTACATAACTCCACGTTATAACTTCCATCTAATTCTTGAATCAACAATCTCTTCATCAGTTAGTCCTTGTTTTCTTGCCATTTTCACAAACCTGTCATAAAATCCAAAGTAAATAATGCTTTATTCTATATTTCATGCATTCTGTTTCGTGGCATAACCTTCACACACAAAATTAAATATATCAAACTTCACGTTTCACCACTCAGAGCAGGGTTTAATATATTAAATGGTAGTTTGCAGACGAGACCATCTGGGCAGATCCATATATTTTGTGTTAATTCCTATTAAATTTCCCAAGATAGTTCAGCTTGGCTCTTTTGCTTTCTCCACACGTACTGCGTACCTAGTGTATATATATTGTATTGCACCCAAAAATTTGATACTGAGATTTTACCAGAAATACATATATGTTGAGACCCCCTGAATCCAAAATAAGCATTTTTAGAAAAATGTCCATGTGTGTGTGTGTGTCTGTCTGTCGGCAGCACAGCTCAAAAACGAAAAACCCATTAAGTACCAAACTTGGCATTTAAGTTTAGTATCTTCCAAGGATGCGACACAGAGATTTCAAGAAAATCCTCCCACCCCCAACTAGCCTTAACATGGAAAAATGTTGGAAAATTTTGATTTTTTCAAAAATGGCTCTCACAATTTTGATTAAAATATTGTATATTAAAGATATTTACATGGCAAATAAAATGTATATCTTGAATTTTTATGGGAATATCCTATGAAATTATTTTTATTCTGGATGAATTTTGCAGAATTTTTCATAACTGGTAAACCATAAGAAAGAGACAAAAGCTTACTTAACAAAAAAATGTAGAGCTCATTAAAGCACTCAATTTATGTTATGTACATTTTTTCATGGGGTTGACCATTTTTTTGAGATATTCATTGTTATTGGTTTCAGTTGTAAAATACTTATATTTTTCTCATATAGGAATTTGTCAACTCCTGGCCATCCAAACAAAGGAATTTCAATCGCATAGCAACCAGCTTTTAAAAATTTTTGATTGTCACTTTAGCTTAATTCTCTTCTACTTACAAGGAAGCAAGTAATAAGACTTATTTCTGCTAATTTTTTCTTGATTAGCATGAAGTAAATAGAAGATTAAGCTTTTTAACAATAATTTATTGCAGAGATGCACGGAAAGTCATGCGAAAGAAACAGACTTTGTTGTTCTATATTTATGTGGAGATCAGAAGTAGATCCCAGTGATTTCGACTTGACTTTTTATCATAAAGAAGAAATTTGGCTTTAATATGAGATCTAGGTTTATTGTAATTATAATTTTAGTTAAATAGTCCTATATCTCTAATAAAAGCCAGTGGATTATTAACTAAATTTTCTTTAGGAAGATGATGATCATCTGGGTTTATTAGGCCCAGTAATTCATACCCATTTCTAGCCAGAGCTTCGAATTTGAAGATTATATGAAAGACTGTTTCTTCTTCTGCACATCACAACCTACATACTGGTTCTTCTTGGAAAGTCCCATAGTATGTAGATGTTTTCTTAATCTACAATAACCCTGTTATCAGCTGGTCTCCCCAGTAAATCTACAACACGGAACCAACGGCTTTACTTCCCTTCCGAAGGAAGCCATGCTAATGATTTTTACACCCGAAAAAATCCATCGTCCTCCGCAGGATTTGAACCCACGACCTTGGGTATACAAAGTTAGCATGGTAACCATTACACCACGGAGGGCGACTCCATTTATGTATTGACACACTGTCCTTCATATGATGTGCATTTTTCATTTTCATGTTAATCTTTTTAGATTGTAACATTCATTCTTCTTATTGAATTTCCAGAAAGTGGCATCTTTCATTTTTCAAAAATATTGTTCCTTGTAATGTTTTTTGTTCATGAAACACCTAAATTAATGTTAAACATTTTCTCAATAAAATCAATACTACATCCTTTTACAAATTTTCAACTGGAAGTGTCCATCTCATCTTACAATAATATTAGTTGGACCACTCGCCTCTTGCCTGGACAGCCTGGGTTTGATCCCAAGCAACTGCATGTGAGATTTGTGGTGGACAAAGCAGCGCAGGGGCAGGTTTTCTCCAGGTTCTCTGGTTTCCCCCACCATTGCATTCCACCAGTGCTCCATCTTCATTCGTGTATCATCAGTGTCATCACCTGCAGTGCCGTAATCAAGATAAACATTGCCAGAAATCATTCTTATTACTTGATTTCATATAAGTATAATGAAAATAAGGGAATACACTAGGCTAAAGAAACAAGTCAAATGTTTTAAAACCTATTTGCCATGTGTTTGACATTGAAATTCATTTTCTACATGTGTGCAAGGAGTAAAACAAAAGAAAGATAAAACAGATGAGAGCCTCCAGTTAGAGAAAAGTTTTAAGTACTTTAAAATTGAAACCTCTAACAGGGAACATCTGAAATGGGTAGCACTACAAAAACAAAACAAAGAAAAAAACTTTATATAACATAAATTGTGCTTTAACGAAATCTATATTTTTTGTGTGGTAAGATTTTGTGTCTTAGAGTTACCAGTGATGCAAAAGTCATCCAAAATGAGATCTACATAGCCTATTCCCAGAAAATTCAAGATTATATTTTGCCTTATAAATATCTTTGGTCAAAATCATTAGTCATTTTTGAGAAAATGAATATTTTCAAAACTTTTTCCGTATATAGGGTATTTTGGAGCGGGGGGGATTTCCCTGAAGATGATGAAGGTCTTCGAAACGTTGGAGTCTGTATCTTTCACTGCCTGGCTGGAAGCCTGACAGCAATTTAAGTTTGGTTGCAAGTGGAGTAGAGACAGCTAAACACCTTTTTTTGTTTCATAACCTGACTTTTATTTAGGAACATGTTTTCACCTATCCGTTGTTGGATGTTTTCAGCTGCGTTGACTTTAGTTCAGAATTTTTTTTAATATAGTGTCCACTTTTATTACTTGTGGCACCACAGGCGACGATTCTGATGATACATGATATGAAGATGAGCACCAGTGGAATACGATTGCTGGGGAAAGCAGAGAAAACTCACCCGTGCGCCACTTTGCCTACCACAAATCACACATGCAGTTGCTTGAGATCTAACCAAGGCCGTCTAGGTGAGAGGCGAGTGGTCTAACCATTCAGCCACAGAGTGACCGAGTTCAGACTTACAGCCTCTTTGAGTGGAATTGCACCCTGGAGGTCGATATCAACACCCCCATATACTATGTAGCAAATTTGCTCTTGAAACATTCCCAATCATTACCAGCCTGAGTAGCCTATTTGACCTAGTTGTGAAAACTAAAAATACCCACTTATTCCCTACTGACATCCTAGTATCCTTTGACATAAAACACTTTTCCCTAGTATTCCAAAAGACAAACTAGGTACACATACAGTTAAAAAGTGGTTTGAATCCACACTCACCACTCTGAAGAAATACAGGAAATCATTCATCTTATACAAATTTGCATAGACCAATCCTTTTTCATGTACAACAGGGAATTCTACCACCAAAAAACAGGTTTAGCCATGGGAAATCCCTTATCCCCATTCCTAGCCAATTTACACACGAGTTGTTTTGAAATTCACTTGAAAAGAGCCTTGCCTTACATTTTCAAATCATGGCTCCAATGTTTTCAACATACCACACAGAACACGCTCTAAAACTTCTCAATTTACAGGAGCCATCCATTTGCTTCACCATTGAAACTGAAAAGGACAACACACTTTCTTTTTTTAGACCTGAAAATCATAAAAAATGACAAACTGGAAGTTGGCATTTACCACAAACAATGACAATTACATAAAAGCATATAGTCAAAATCTCAAATCACACAAGGAAGCAGCCTACAATAGCATGATAAATAGATTAATTAATATTCTGATGAGGTCGAATGAATGTTCAGAAGAATACCAGCGTATAATATAGTCAGCATACAATTATGAATTCAACAAAGAAATGGTGGACAGTAATATTAAAAATTCAAGAGGCTGCTGAAGATCAAACAAATCAATATTACACAGCATAAAATACAGAAAATTTGTATATAACCCAAAAGCCTATTACAAATTTCAAAAAGTGTTCAAAAAAAACATAGCAATAGATTCTTAGTGAAAAACCTCTTAAAATCAAATAAAATAGACAACACCCCAACAGAATAACAATATTCAGGGATTTACAAAATTAAATTTTTGGATTGTGACAAAATTTACATAGATAAATCAAAGAGAAGCCTCACTAACAAGTTCAAAGGGTATTTGAGAAATCTAAGGTACAAGCAAACAGAAAAATCAGTGGTGGCACCACACTTCTGGAATACCAACCATGAAATAGAACAAAAAGTTATGCTCATAAAATTGGTAGAGACTCCAAAGGAGTTAGATATTTTGGTAAACATACATATTTAAAGAATCAAGGAAAACTTAATTAACTTTAACTTCATCTAATGGCCACCAGGGTGCGATGTCGCTTAAAGCGACTTTAGTTCTGAACTCAACATAGCCAAAGATGCCGACAATGAATCAGCAAAAACATATTGTGTTTAGCTGTCTCCTCTCCACTCCACTTGCAATTGATCTTGGAATCCAATTTAGCCCAATTGAACCAAGTTTGGCATTTAATTCACTTTTTGTTTTCGAGTTATGTTCACAGGCTCACACACATACGTAAACCTTTCTCTAAAAATACTCTTTTTGGATTCAGGGGACCTAAAATGTGTATTTTCAATGAAATCTCAGTATTGAATTTTTGGGTGAAATATATTACCTACCTAGTATGTACATTGCATGCAAGAGAAAGTGAAAATAGAACATCACACACATGAACACTCATGCCTCCCAAGCAATTGCATGTGAGATTTGTGATGGACAAAGTGGTGCAGGGGTGTGGGTTTTCTCCAAGTTCGCCAGTTTCCCCTGCCATTGCATTCCACTGGTGCTTATCTTCTTTCCATGCATCAAATTGTCTGCTGGCAATGCAGGCATCATTATTGGAAAACAATAAATAATTTTAAGTATGAACAATGGAAAATGAATCCTGAATATGATATAGTAAAATAAAATTTTCTGTTTAAGTTTTACACTGAAAATTATTGACAAGTACCTTATTTCTCATTTCTCGGTATAGCATACTTTATCTTATTCATATACAATAATGTTGGCACCTATGATTTGCATGTGCTGCCATGTCATCCTCAGTAGTAGAAGTACCATGCTAACCTTTAATTTGCAAGCAGCTTTGTACCTGGTGGAGAATAATGGATGTTTTACCTTTGTAAAACTCTTAGCATCAATTCCTTCAGAATGGAGGTAAAATTGTTGGTTCTGTGTCATAGATTTTGGCACAATAAAAAACCTCAAGCCTGATAGAGGTCCATGAGCACAATTCTGATCTTTCATAAAATATATTCTCTAAAATATGCAATCCACCTCTTCCATATTCAACATTAAAACCAATTTTTTACTAAAAATATACAATCAACCTATTGATATAATCTTAATTGCATTGTATCTAATCTTAACTCTACCAATAAATATGACACTAAAAGAGCATCTAACAATATGTGGTGCCTTATGTAATAAAAGCGGATATTTAAACACTACTAAAAAAGAAACACTTATGCTCACTTCTCTTTTAATTGTTTGCTGGCAGTGCTGCTAGAAAACAATGAATAATTGTATGAACAATGGAAAATAAATGCTGAATGTGATCTAATAACATACAATTTTCTATTAATTCAAAATCTTCTCGGGCTTCTAGCCAGGTAATAACTTGGCTTGACACCAACGTTTCGAAGAAGTGCATCTTCCTCGTCTTCAGGATCAGTTCACCCTGAAGACGAGGAAGATGCACTTCTTCGAAACGTTGGTGTCAAGCCAAGTTATTACCTGGCTAGAAGCCCGAGAAGATTTTGAATTAACACGTCGCCAGGAAAGCTATAGTTCTTATTTTATACAATTTTCTGTTTACTTTTATATTGAAAAGTAATGATGAATACCTTATTTCTCAGTGTAGCATACTTTGTCTTATTCATATACAATAATGTTGGCACCTATGATTTGCATGTGCTGCCATGTCATCCACTGTAGTCTAGGATACCATGCTAACCTCTAATTTGCAAGATTGTATGTTCGTGGATTTTTTTCTTCTTAAAACTCCTTAGCATCACTGCCTTCAGAATGGAAGTACAACCAGTGGTCCTGTGTCATAGATTTTGGCATGGGCAAATTTCTGATCTTTCATGCCAATAAATAAGACACTAAGAACATAGTAGTTAAAGAGCATCCAACAATAAAAGCTCAGTTTAATTTTTTGCCTTTGCTTTAGTCGCAATGCCATGGTCGAGTGGTTAGACTGCTTGCCTCCCATCTAGGTGGCCTGGGTTCAATCCCAAGCACCTGCATATGGGATTTGTGGTGGATGAAGCAGTGTCTGGATAGGTTTTCTCTGGGTCCTTCAGTTTCCCCTGCTACTCATTCCACCAATTGCTCATCACCTTTCCTCTCATCCATTTCGCTTGCATTTCATATCATCCACTTCTTCATGCTCAAGTCTAGCTGTGGGCCAATCACTCGTTTCAGGTTCTCTGTGGTTTCGTGCCATTTGCTCCCTGACAGTCGCCCTCCGTGGTGTAATGGTTACCATACTGACTTCATCAAACCCGGCGGAGGATGATGGATTTTTTCGGGCCTACAAATCTTTAGCATGGCTTCCTTCGGAAGGGAAGTAAAGTCATGAGTCCTGTGTCATAGATTTACGGCACGTAAAAGAACCTCAAGCCTGATAGAGAGGCCTCTGAGCAAAATTAAGCAGTCTTTCACGCCCAGTATAAAATGGGACGCTGAGAACCACAGCAGTTAAAGGGCGTCCATAAATAAAATGCCATTTCATTTTGCTCCCTGACAGGCTTCTGACTCCTAGGCATCCGCTTGAAAGTCCTAGGTGGGGTGTCAGTCCTAAATATGGGGAGAGTTTGCCAATTACAAAGCATGTGCTATAATGATAAACTGTTATGGCTACTAATTCACCAATGTGGGCTATCTTCTTACTCTTTAAAATGTTGCTAGTCTAATAAAATAGCAGAAAGCTATTAATCGATGTCTGGGCAGAAGTAGCATTGATAAAAAAATGAAATGGCCTGTTATTTATGGACACTCTTTAACTGCTTTGGTTCTCAGCGTCCCATTCTATATTGGGCGTGAAAGATCGCTTAATTTTGCTCAGAGGCCTCTCTTATCAGGCTTGAGGTTCTTTTACGTGCCATAAATCTACGACACGGGACCCACAGCTTTACTTCCCTTCCGAAGGAAGCCATGCTAAGGATTTTTACGCCCGAAAAAATCCATCGTCCTCCGCCAGATTTGAACCCGCGACCTTGGGTATATGAAGTTAGCATGGTAACCATTACACCACGGAGGGCGACTAGTAGCATAGATCCATAGAATAATACAATAATAATTAAATTTGCTGACACTTCCTTGAGCTTCTATGGTTTCATATTGCATTTCATTGCGCTTTGAATATAATAATAAGCATCACTGCAATGTTGATGATATATTATTTTAAAAATCTATTTTTTTTTTACGTTGCTTTAACCCCTAGATTACATCACAATAAAACTTCTGCAGGATACCTCATTGATAGTATGTGGTGACAGTAGCCTTTTAGGACTATCGCTGTATCATACCACCTTCACTTCATGTCAAGTAGATGTCAATAGGGTGCATTCACATCTGTGGTCAGTATGAGACATGAACCACACTTATAGCCTCTATCTAACTTCCTCCATCATCCTTAGTCAGATGGCAGAGTGCAGTCAGTCTTAAAGGCCACATCCTCACATACCATGATTCGTAACAAACAGATGGTATTAGGATGCCACTTTAGTCTACTCTCCATCCAGCCTTACATACCAGTAATGTAAACAATAGCAATAGGTTGCAATGGCTATGATTGGTTGCTGAACGTTTTACTGATTTTCCCCATCATAAAATAACCGTCTTAAATTGTGAGTGAGTGCAGAAATATTGGATTACACAATGCAATGTCTAAACAATATAGTATGAATGATTAAGGAATAACATTTACTGATCATTTAATCATTATTTTTTTATGTAACAATGCATATCCATTAAGCAGTCCATCTAACAGTTGCTTCTAGTCAGCAAGTAATGGCAGAAACATGTGATACCAGTGTAGTGAAATATATGCAAGGAAAGAATTATTCCTAGTGTATATATATAAAATAGGTTTTGTGGAAAGTACCCAACCTTTTCATTATATAATGTTCTCAGTAGCCCGCCTGGGTAGTGTGGTGGTAGCATGTCTGCTTCACATTCAACAGGTCGTGAGTTCGAATCTCGCTTAGGGTGAGTTACCCGGATAAGGTTTTTTTTCGGGGTTTTCCCTTATCCTGAGAAGACAAATGTCGAGTAACTTTAAGCTCCATGGACCCCGAGATCATTTGAGCATCATTTCACCAATTTCATTCATCGTCCGATATGACCAACCAGGTTAAAGGACATTAAACATTAAAAAAAATGTTCTCAGCTTAATAGTAGAATTTACTGATGTTTTCAAAAGTGTGCAAAACTTTTAAATTAGCTGAGATGAAAAATCTTATACTAGCAGCTTTACAAGTGACAGCCGAAAAGGAAGTGAATGTGTGTCATACATTGTTCGGGAAGAGCAAACAGAGTGAAATTTGGAGGGAATGGTAGACATTGTCGTTGGTCCACTAAATATTAATCTCTGTGATGATTCAGACAGTTCGATTACAGCTGCAGCAAATGACTGAAGGAGTGGGACCAGTTCCACCTTCACATTAGCTCTTCTGGTAAGTCACTGCATTATAGCATTATATTAAAGAAATGTGCAATGTATGGTTATGCATATATGAATGCTAACATTGCAAAAGACTGTTGGAGTGATGCATTACTTCAGCAAACTTTCATAACATGTCTGCATTTTATAATTTTATGGGAGAGTTTTACATTTCATACTGAAAATATTACGACTCGCCAACCTGTTTTATTTTGCATTTAACAGAGTGAATCATTTTCTGTGAACAATGAAAGTAGGTACGCTGTTTTACAATTGTATGGCAGACAAACCAGCTTAGCACCATGTGATGTAAGCCATGCATTTGCAGAAGAATACATTCTGATTTGTTTACATGGCTGGTGATGTAAGGATGGACAGATAATAGCTGCTTTACTATCTACAGATAGTTTTTCATTGTTTTAGATTGAATGTGGAACTTTGGGTAGTGGTGTTTAATATCCAATCCCGTATTTACCTTAGCAACTGAAGAAAACCATGCAAAAACTCCAGCCAGATTGGTCAGGTTTTGAACCATGAAATATTTGTTATTGTTTTATTTATATAGTCCCCTTTAACATCTAAGGTCATATTGGGGGTTTTGCATTAGAAACAACTCGTCTGTAGGTTCTTTATGTTGAGTTTAAATTATTTTATTTTCCTCAAATACACACACATTGACTCTCACATACATACTTCCAGACTCTGTGGGGGATAGGGAATAATCCTGGTTAAAGAAAATTCCCCACCCCAGCAGGGAATCAAACCTGGGACCTCAAGGTGAGATGTAGAAAAATTAGTCTTCAACAATATATAAGACCCAATACCAAAGTACAAAAAAGCAGGAATTTATCAAATCAATTGTACAGAATGTGACAAAATCTATATCGGAAAATCAAAAAGAAACTTGGAAATCAGATTGAAAGAGCACATGAGACACATCAAGTTCAAACAGATGTATAAATTTGCAACCTCACACCACTTTTGGATCACCCATCACATCACACCAAACATAAATTACTGAAGTCTACAAAACACAGAGTAGAATTGTATACTTGGGAAAAGATTTTCATTATAAAATATAAACACCACTTGATGAATTTTGATCTGCTGCCACCAAATCAACTATGGAAGTAGGTCTCTCCACCCCGGATGTCAATGTAAACCACCACCATACTATGGACGCCAACACCAGCATCCTGTCAAACTCTTCTGAAAATAAGAGCAACAGCTGTTGAAACCGGTCAGGTTCAAATAATGTAAGTGATGTATGTGTTTCAACCCAACTCTTAACTTTATGTAAAAGTTAAATTCCACATCACTGTTGTTAGCTTATTCAAATATTATACAAAATAGATGTTATGTTACTAAAACCTACCTAGTGTAGGGGTAGCATAAACGCCAAAAAAAAAAAAAAAAAAAAAGGCAGAATATTAGGAAAAGTAAATAGAAGACACATTTGTAGGAATATTTTTAAAAGTTCAAATATCTTAACTGTCTCATGCATATATATTTATGAGAGTATAAAGCAAATTTTACAAGATCTACAGGTATCCAAAAATATACATACATATATTTTGAGAAACAATGACTATTACAGAACAGCACTTAGAGGTATATTAAATAATAGAGACTTGGATAGCATGGGAAAAGAATTATATAACAGATTACCAAAAGAAATAAAAGAAATCTGTAACACTAAAGTGGCTCTAAGCGCATTAAAAAAATATTTAATTGAGAATACATATTATAGCGTGGAAGAGTACAAATGTAAATTGTCAATACACATTGTAATCATGTACATATATTTAAATATTGACATTTCCTTTATTGTACATTTTAAAGGATGAATAAAATGACTCATGACTTATCTGTCATACATTCAAGAGGTCCTGAGTTCAAATCTCGGTTAAGGTTTTCCCTTATACTTAGAAGACGAAGTTCAAGTAATTTTAGCTCCATGGACCCTGGGCTCATTTCAGCATCATATCATGGATTTCACATCCGATAAGATCTACGAGGTTAAGAGGATGTTAAACTAACAAAAAAAAGTTCCTTTGTATATCTAATGAGTTTGACACAATTTGAATATGGTTATGAATAGCTAATGATAAACCAAGAAAAACATGGGAATGAAGATCCAAAAGCTATTTACATACCTTGTTCAGTGAAACTAATGAGAACCTCTAACTTTAGGCAAAAGAAAGATTTCAGTCACTATATGCTAAACTTCTAATTCCATTATCTTTCCTCAAATGAAAGAAGAATTTCCTCAAACACAATTTGATGTATGAAACAGACATGTACAATGAACCTCTTGACAGTTTTTGTGTAAAAAATGACTAACTGTTCTGTATTCAACAACATATAGGAATTATACGAGCAGTACATTGTGTGTGTGTGGGGGGGGGGGGGAGAAGATAGCATTAGCCATGTCAGAGGTGCATAAACTTGGACTTTTAATTCTTACCATTCTGGCAATAACCTCAATTGTTAAACTTGTTTTGAGCACTGAAAAGAATAAAGATGTAAAGCACAGAAAGGGTTAAGTGAGCTTTGTAGAGAAGGAATTGCTACACAAGCTATGAAGTGACCAAAACTCATATTGTGATAGAAAGTTTAACAGCCAAACAAGAACTGATTTCATCTTAAATAAACTATTGCACTCAGGATTAGGAAAATGTAACTGTGTGAATGCAATTAATTAACTATTTATCTTACTGTTTTACTTTTTTTTACATTACTATGTACACAGTGTATAGAGAAAGTATTGTATTCCACTTAAAAATTATTTAATGTCGAGATTTCACAGGAAATTCATGTTTTGAAGGCCTCTGAGAACAAAAAAGCATTTTTAGACAAAAGGTCTATATGTGTCTGCACAGCATTGCTCAAAAACGAAAATACCATTAAATACCAAACAATACTATTTAAGTTTGGTATTTTCCAAGGATGAGACACAAACTTTTCAAGAAAATACCCCAACCAAAACTACCCTTTACATGGAATATTTTTCGAAAATTTTGATTTTCTCAAAAATGACTCTTTAACAATTTTGATTAAAATACCTTATGTATAAAATATTTTTGTGACAAACAAAATGTATATCTTGAATGTTCTGGGAATAGCCTCTGAAGACCTCTTCAATCTGGATGACTTTTATATAACTGGCAAACTATAAGAGATGTACAAAAACTTACTACATAAAAATTGTAAATCCCTATTAAAACACAATTTATGTCATAAACATTTTTTTGTAGAGTTTACCATTTTCAAGATATTTCAGATTATTGGCTTCAATTTTAAGCCACTTAACTTTTCTCAATAGGAAGACATCTTTTTTCTCGTTTCTTATATGTTTACTCCTGGCAAGTAAAGAGATTGGAATTTCAATATGAGGCTCTCTATAAAAATGTATTTACATCAAGTACTGTTAATAATTAATATTTAGGAGTAATACTCCTGCATAGCCACATAGAATGATGCACTCATGCACAATCATATAATTATTCTGCATAAAAACTGATGACTTCATGTAAGAGGTAGCTGGTTAAGAGTTAGCTTTCTGTGTCTGAGGTTGCAGGTTCCATCCCGGCCAAGGCCAATAGTATTTTAAGTATGCTAGTATAAAACTCCCGTCAGATGAAATTTCAGCACATTGCGAACAGCTATAGGCCTTAGTTGTAGAATCCACTAGATTAAATATACAAGGGTCAAGAAATAGAAATGAATGTGGATCCTTTAATTTTCTTTTTGCAATTAAAAGTTTAAATTCTTCATGAAGTTTATAAATAATTAAGTTTTATAATACTGTTCTTCAATAACTAATGCCTACATTTATTTTTCTCTTTTAATTGCAAGAAAATTAAACTGTAATTACACAGCATAAAAGCCACAATTTGGAAGATTAATTTCTCACTTTTCAATATAAAACATTTTCAGGATATTCATTTTATAGGAAATCTATCATTTTTATCCTTTTGATTTCAATGTAATCCCCATTTTTTTCCACAACTTGGTCCACCTTTTAACAAGAGCATATATTTCAGTGTGGTCTTGCTTCCGATGTTTTCACGGCCTTCACATATTCAAAGTGAACTACAAGATGAGCTCCCTTTAGTGGCCCAAACAGATGGTAGTTTGATGGTGTTAGGTCAGGGCTGTATGGGGGTTGAGGCAAGACTTCCCATCCAATTTTCACAATCACTTCAGTGGTATTTGGTTTTTTTCATTATGCAAAAGAATAGTATGCACCATACTTTTTTTGGGTGATCTTGCTGAACATGTGCTTTTTGAGCATACTGACATATTGGAAAGAATTAATTGTGCATCCCTGTACCAAAAAGTCACACCTGTGTATCCCAAAACATAGATGCCATAACTTTCCCTGCCAATGGCACACTTTAGAATTTTTTTCTTCTCCGGTAAGTTGTGCAATGCCATTCCATTGACTATCGCTTTGACTCCAGCTCAAAAAAATGAACCCACATTTTTTCTCTAGTCACAGTTTTTTCCTCCAAATTCAAGTGCTACAGGAATTCAGAAGCTATTTTTTTCTTTCTCTTTATTCTGGTCAATTAACATTCCTGGTAGCCACCATGAACTTTTGAGTATTCCAGTTGTTGAATAATCATCACCACACTGCCTTTACTGAGGAATATAATGCAACACAATCTGTTGTTACCCAGTGGTCACAATGCATCATCTCATCCTCTCACTCAATGTTGCATAAAGTCATTACAGTCACTGGTCCGCCGCTCCATTTTTCATCAGCCAATGGTGTTTGCCCTTCAGCTTTGTTACAACAACAAATCCATCTTTTAACAGTGCTAACATCCAATGTTGCATCAACATACACATTTTTCAGTCTTCCATGAAAGCAAATGGTATTTCACCTTCCACATGCAAGAATTGAATGGCAGAATGGTGTCTAATACAAACATCCATGTCAGCCATTTATCATAAGGCAGCAGTGTTGTCTCTGATTGATTTAGGAAATTGCTACTGCAGTGGATTGGAGAAAAAGGTTTAAGGAAATGCATAAAATTCCAATTGTTCACAAAACTTAGTTAAGGAGAAAAAAATCTGATGTGTTCCATTCACATGACTTTTTCTAGTTGTTACACAACAAACTTTTCTTACAAAGCATTATTCTTTTATCTACATCATTCTAATTGAGATAGACATTAGCAGAATTGGTCTTATTATTTGCTTCTTTGTAAGCAGAAATGAAATAAGGGAAGATACTATGCTAAAGCGATAGTCAAATCCTTTAAAAGCCGGTCGCTACTGGAACAATTGAAATTCTGCTCTCTTTGTTTGCAAGGAGTAAACAAAAGAGAGCCAAAAACTAACATGGATTCCAGTTTGAGAAAAATTATAATAGCTTAAAATTGAAACCAATGGTATCTCAGAAACGGTATCTCCACAAAAAAAAAAAAATGTATATGACATAAACTGCATGCTTTAACAAGATCTGCATGTTTTGTATAGTATATTTCTATCTCTTACAGTTTACCAGTTACACAAAAGTTATACAAAGTCATCCAGAACAGAGGTCTTCAGAGGCTATTCTCAGAAAATTCAAGCTATGCATTTTGTTTGTCATAAAAATATCAAACTAATGGCATTGTAATCAAAGTAGTAGAGTCATTTTTGAGAAAATCAAAATTTTTTCATGTAGTTTGAGGTAGGGAGATTTTCCTAAATATCTTTGTATCACATCCTTGGAAGGTATTAAACTTAAATGCCGAGTTTGGTATTTTACTGACTTTTTGCTTTTGAGTTATCACGTTCACAGACACATGGAGACATACACAGAGACCTTTCTCTAAAAATGCTTTTTTTGGAATCAGGCGACCCTAAAAGATGTATCCGGTGAAATCTCAGTATCAATTTTTGGTTGGAATACAATATCTTCTCTATACACTATGCACATAGTACATGTAGAGAAAGTAAAAATGTCATAGATCATTCTCTAATGAAAAACAAAAGGGCTGGAAACTTTACAGCCAGCCTATATTCATAGCTTCAGTAAACCCAGCAGACAATTCTGATGTTGCAGCAAAGCTTTCTAAAGTGTCTATGATGATGAACACGTCCTGATGAGAAGGTGGAATGACAAGTCTTATTCACTTTCTTCTGATGATGGTTCTTTCACTTCACACACAATTGCTTGTTTATCTGTCCATTGCAGCACAGATAGCAACAACATCATCTGCATCTGCCTAGCCAGTTCCTCAAAGCTAACACCAGGGTTTGCAATATCTGATAGAACATCCCACTCGTCAGGTGAAGTGGCACCGACATCAATATGCCTCCAAGCTTTGCAAAAGTTTTGTATATGCTGAGAAGAGACACATTCCCAGAATGTGGCAAAACCTGATTGGTGGCTGCACAATGCTCAATTGCATTATTGTTAATTCAATTACTCCTAACCCATACACCCATATCACTGAGAATGTAATAATGTAAACGTTTACATAACAGAGTAATAACAGGAAAGAACAATATGAAAAGCTTTGGAGGTTCATATTAAAGGAGATTTAATGATTTAAGGGACAAACAAACAGTTCATAGCTCATGGTATCCAACGTTAATAAATCTATAAGAAACCATACATCCTTGCTGGGACCAAATTTTTATTCATCTTAACCAAGTGTTCATCCTAAGTGAGTTTGTTTAAACAAGGTTTTAATGTACTTAATGAGATTTATTTATTCAAATACATAACTTTATAATTCCTGCACTATCATGCATGGAAATAAATTTGAGTTACATGTATTTGTTATAGCTCTCAGTGAGAACATGCCATAATGTTTTCCTTACAGTTGAACCCTGAAGGTTTAAAGGCAAAACAACAGCAATTAAAAGATAAATGCATAAAAGATGAGAATTTCAGAACTTTTGCCCTCAACAGAATTGTTTATTTTGAAGCTTAATGAAGCCCTTCTTACATGTTTTATTTGCACAAATTACATTATGCCTTTAAAATGTGACAAATCACTGATATCTTCAAATATCTAACTAGTATGATTTATTCCCTCGTGATTACAATTCTCCATTTTAAAATTATATGCGAGGGCCACTGAAAGTTATGAGAATGAAGGGTAAAATTTTAATTATTCTCTTTTGCATTCTATATGACATCTCATCTTTTCATATCATTTTCGATGCTGAACGCCATGTTGTTTTTTTTTTTGTTTTTTTTTTTTTTTGTTTTTTGTTTTTTTTTTTTCTGGAAAGAATGCAAATACACTCTATGTAAGTGACCATTGCAATTTCACGTGGTGCAGTCATTGACTTTGAATTCATTCGTTTATTTTAGGGAATAGGAAAACATCACTCGGTCATGTATTGACTGTAGGGGGGGGATGGAACACGTATTTGATTCCTAATGAAATTGAGTTGTTTTCCATGCAGTATAGGCAAAGGCATTGTCATGGTCCAAGAAAATTTCATGCAAACCAGTTAATCTCAGCGGTCTCACAGGGATACAAAGCAATCATTTGACTACCAAGAAAATTAGGGGAAATATGAGAACAGTGCAGGCTTCAACCTAAACCATGGCTGGAAGAAATTTTCTGAGATTAAAGAACAGGAAAAGCAGAGTGAGCAAAAAAGCTGACACTGAGCAATACGGATAGAGGAAAATATTAGAGAGAAGATGGTAGAAAATGATGCAGGACAATATATCAGAGGCAGGGGAAAGAGATAGTATGGAAAAGGAGAGAGGATAGCCAGCTGAAGGTGAAGTGAAAGTGATAAAGGAGTCAAGTGTTTAGGCACTCATCTCTCACCAAGGCAGCCTGAGTTTGATCCCAGGCTGCCATGTGGGATTTATTTTGGAAAAACTGGCGCAGGGGCAGGTTCTCTGGTTTTCCCCGCCAATACATTCCACCATTGGTACTCCATCTTCATTCCATTTAACATTAGTGTCATCACCTGTGGTGCTATTTGTTGTAAAAGCTGACATTAAACCTGTTAAAAAGGGGCGGGGCGGGTCAATAGGACATGTACAAGGAGTGTAAAGTGCCGAAAGGCAACCAAACATAAGCAGGGAAGAAAGGGAGAGTCAGAGGATGTGTTGTTTGAATGGGGAGACACACAAACATGATAAATATGCATGCTTTGTGGAAAGAAGGTAAAACAGATGAGGAAGGAAATAGACAAACAAAGCATTCAGAGAATGAGGAAGGTGTCAATGTATTGAAATCTAAGAACAGGGAGGAAATGGATATGACATTTCATGCGACTAAGAAAAATAAAAGGTAGAAAGCCTTAGATAGAAGAGAAGAGAGAGGGGGAGGGTAAACGAATGAGAACCAAGATCAGTAAATTTGTGTGAAAGTGTAATAAAAGTGAAAGAAAGGGCAGGAAAGAGAAAGGAATAAGTTAGGAAATGTGGAAAGATGGTAGGCCAAAGAAAGAATAAAGTTTAGAAAAAATATAAAGGGGAACAGAAATAGGCAGAAAAAATGAAGAAAATAAAACCATAAGAGAGAACAAAGTCATAAGAGATTATGATGCTAAGGAAGACACGCAGATAAAGAAGTACAACTGTATGTAAACTATGTAGGGGCTATCCAATGACAGAACAGGTGGATGCTCATAGGGCAATCTGATATGTTTATAATTAGTAGATAATAAGTTCAAATTCATTCAAACTTGTGTGACATGAATCAAAAGGTGCCTTTTCAAAGCTGGCAACTGGGTAAAACTTTTCTCACAAATTTCACACTTATGTGGCCTTTTACCCTCGTGAATCAAATTGTGCCTTTTCAAATCTGACAAGGCAGTAAAACTTTTTTCACAAGTTTTACAACTATGAGGCTTTATACCCTCATGAATATAATTATGCTTTTTCAAATTTGAGAACTGAATGAAGTCCTTACCGCAAATCTTACATTTGAATGGCTTTTCACCTCCATGAATCAAAATATGTCTGTTCAAATCAAATGGGACACTAAAACTTTTCTCACAAATTTCACACTTATATGGCTTTTGACCATCATGAATAAAATTGTGCCTATTCAATTGTGACAACTGAGTAAAATGCTTATCACAAATTTTACATGAGTATGGCTTTTTGCCTTCATGAATTAAATTATGCATTTTCAAAGCTGATAAGGCAGTGAAACTTTTCTCACAATATTCACACTTGTGTGGCTTTTTACCCTCATGACTAAAATTATGAATTTTCCAAGCTGACAACCTAATAAAGCGCTTACCACAAGTTTTACACTTGTGTGGCTTTATGCCCTCATGAATAAACTTATGCCTTTTCAAATCTGACATGGCAGTAAAGCTTTTCTCACAAGTTTCACACTGGTATGGCTTTATACCCTCATGAATAAGTCTATGCCTTCTCAAATTTGACAACTGAGTAAACCGGTTATTACAAGTTTTACAACTGTATGGCTTTTTACTATTAGAAATAAAATTATGCTTTTTCAAATGTGTCGACTGAGTAAAGTGCTTATCACAGGAATTACACCTGCATGGCTCTTCACCTGTATGAATCAAATGTGATCGGGCACTAAAACTTTTCTCACAAATGTCATACTTTTTAAACTTGTGAAGCAAATCATGCATTTTTAAATCTGACAAGGCAGTAAAGCTTTTATCGCAAATTTCACATTTGTGTGGATTATGAGTCAAAGTATGTGCTTTAAAATATGACAAATGAGTAAATTTCTTATCACAAGTTTCACATTTGTATTGCATTTTGTCCCCATGATTAAATAATTCATGATTTTTCAAACAAGATATATGAGTAAAACTCTTCTCACATATGGTACACTTATGTGGCCTTTCACACATGTGAATTGAATTCTTTTGTTTCAAGTGTAAAGTCCTGCTATAAGTTCCACCTCCATCACTACATTTGTCAGACTGTTCTGAATGAACATATTCTTCTGAAGCTAGCTTTGTGACATAACTTTCTTGATTTTCACATTTAGGATGATTCACTTCACTACAGATGTTTGTGTCTTTCCATGAGTCTTCAGTAGATGGCAATGGTAATTTACCACTACTATCACCATAAACTGCTTCTGTGTATAATCTGAAACATTGGAGGATTTAGTATTATTAAGTATAAAAATAAGAGTATTAAACCTGAAAACACATTCCATAAAGTCAATAGGAATAAATTATTAGAAATTTTAGCCAAAAACAATTTACCACAAGAATGTATTTCAAATACATGCAATATCTAAAAACAAATTTGATTTCAGTTCAAACCAACAATAACACAGAATACATCAATATAAAACTGGAGTAAGACAAGAGCATGGCCTCTTCCCTTACTGCTCATAATCTCATGAATAGACTTATTTAACAATGGCAACAGATGAGACATGGTTATAAAAACTCTGATGCACTACATTCACCTAACTTTCTCTTCTTATGCTGTAAAAAAAACTATTCTTACAACAGCTTATTATGTCTACTTCACACTTATTAAGATAAACATCACCAGAAATTGCTTCCTTGTATATTTCCTTATAAAAGAGGAATAAGGAAATGCAATAAGCTAAAATGATAGTCAAATCTTTTAAAAGATGGTCACTATGTGATGCTTTTGAAATGCTGTCCCTTTGTTTGACCAGGAGAAAGAAAACCAAATAATGACTTCCTATTTGTGGGAAGTAATGCAAATAGAAAGCAATAAGGAATATCTCAGAAATGGTTAACCCTTAAGCAAATTTCATTTTACAGAAGTTGCGAGTTTTAATAAGATCTACATTTTTTTGTGTTGGAAATATTTCTCTATCACTTACAGTTTATCAGTTGTGCAAAAGCCATCTAAAATAAAGAGAGCTTAAGCAGCTATTTCTATAAAACTTGAGATATACATTTTATTTATGATAAAAGTATCTCAAATGTGTGGTATTTGAACCAAATATGTAGTATTTTAATCTAAACACCAAGCTTGGTGTTTAAAAGTTTTTTTTTTTTTTTTTGAGCTATGAAAGTTATGCTCTGCATGCATATGCACCCTCACACCACACACCCACCCACACAAAAAGTTCTTTTTCTAAAATGTTTATTTAGGGGCCTTAAAAATGTATTTCCAATGAAATCTTGGTATCAAATTTTTAGATGGAATACAATACTTTCTCTGTTTACTATGTACATATGTGTTAGAGAAAATAATGTGGCTTAAGATTAAATTTAGATGAAATATTCATTCATAAACATTGATATTTTTATCAACTCCATTTACAGGTCAAGTAACACAATTCTAAATTCCTTTCAAATGTAACCTTAAAATGGATTTCAAAACACCATTTGTAGGAAAGGATATGAGTTTTATTGAAAGCTTTTAAAAACAAAAAATTTCCAATTATTGAAGGAGTTAGTATCCAAAATATGCTTCATAACAGACTGACTTCTTTTCATAACAGGCTACTTCTGTGAAATTATGCACATTGTAGTGGGCCAGAATAAACACAATATGTCATTTTAAAAAGCTGACATCAGTTAAAAATTTTTATTGATAATGTTTAACACCCGCTTTTACTACTTATGGCACCACAGGCAATGATACTGATGAATATGGAATGAAGATAGAGCACTGGTGGAATACAATGGTGGGGGAAACCAAAGAACTGGAGAAAACCCTCCCCTGAACCACTTTGTCCACCACAAATCCCACATGCAGCTGCCTAGGATCAAGAGGCCTTGGTGAGAGGCAAGTGGTCTAATCACTCAGCAATGGCACCACACACAAGTTTAAAGGAAATAAAATAATATGCTATTACATATTTCTTTTATTCACAGTTGTTTAAGTTTCTATAGGCATATTTACAAGTAATATTAATTTTAGTACATTGGGATTTCATACAATAGTATTTTGCAGTTTGGATTTATTTGTAATAAGAACATTTTATTAAAGCTTCAACACACGTTCACATCAAAAACAACAGGAGAGAGAGAGAGAGAGAGAGTGAGAGAGAAAGAGAGAAAGAAAGATGAACATGAAAAACAAGTGCTTCAGATAATTGCAGTTAAACATTTGTATAACTGAATCATGTGGCTTACTGTGTCACAGGTTGCACCACAGAAAAAGTAAATGCAGCAGACATATACATAAAGTTCTGCTGTTGCTTTGAGTCCCAATCCAAACTTGAGGATCAGTCTGACATTCATCAGATGGGTGAGCATGATGACATGCTCATACATCACTTTGACATAATGAATGCCATGAGTTGCCAGAATAGGCAAAAGATGTAGAAACCTTTTCTCAAGATATTATTTTACTTCAACATCACTCCGGATTTCACCTGATCACTAACATCATTTTATTACATACAGCACAAATGAACTCTTCTGCATTTTTTATTACAGTTCCAGATGAAACAGCCACCCTGCTATCCTGTTTACTTGCCCTCCAATTACATCCACAGTTCCTTTCCAATGATAATATTCAGGCTTAATGTTTTGAAAGTTTATGCTGTGATGCTGTTTTCCTGGCTTGCCAACAATTAATCCTCTTGTTGCTAGGTTGGCAATTAGTTTTAACCTCTTCAATGAAGACTTTGGAAGTACTTCTGTAAATGCTGCCTTTTCACTGATGTTTAGTCATCTTTTCAAGATGCTCTTGCCAAAGGTCTGTATATTTACTAGGAGCAATATGAAGTAGCAAGAGCGTGGAATGTCAGTCTGTTACACACTACTACTGCAAATTCTCTGACTTTAGCAAAAAGTGCTCAGATACCTTTTTTGTTGGTAATGTGATATTAATGCAGAATCTAGAATGAAATTTTAATCCATAATTTATTTTCCTATCTAGAATACTTTATCATGTTGACTGTAACAAACTTAAATTGATAGTGCTATATGTATAAAAGAAGCTAGAAAACTAAATTAGAAATGCATATATTTGGAAGAACTTATCACCATCAATCAAGGAAAATCTAATATCTGAGGTAAAAAGAAAAATCTGAAGTAAATTTCAATATTTTCCTGTAATACTTGTGTGTAAAAATACAAAATTTTATGCATGTTTCATTGTGTTTTGCATTCATTCAAATTCTTTAATATGAAATTACCTTATTATTTGCAATCTGTGATTATAATATTATTGAATAGGGTACCTCAAAGAATGAGGAGTCATATACTCTTACTTAAAATATTGAATTTAAATTTCATCTTTGATATGATATTTCTGTGAAAACAAAATTTACAAAAACAATGGGGATAATTAATAGTATTATAAAACTATCTTTAGTACGAAAGATAACAAGACTGTGTTTATGTAAGGCTCTCACAAGACCAATATTAAGTTATGGTAATGAAGCTTGGAGAGATGAATGTAGGATTACTGCTTATGGGATCTGATTTATGCACCATACACAAAGTGGGATTACAAAAGAAATGAAATCTTGGAAGAGTTTAATCTAGAACTTGTTCAGAAAGAAAGTTTCTCTTTAAAACCACAACAGGTCACTTGCAGCAGCAGGAGGAGGAGGAGGAGGAGGTGGTGGTGGTGGTGGTGGGGGTGATATTTGATATTAGCAATCAGAATCTGTTTGCTAATAATAGGCACAGATTCAGAAAAACATGACATCTCATCAATCATAGGTGAAAATTTAGTAAATCAACCATAATGTTCATTACAGCTAAGAAAAAATTTGTTAATCCACAATATCAAAGAGTAAATAAACAAATATTTCAAATACAAAATATATTAGTGGTAATTTTAGTTTTATATGCCTGGTATTGCAAGCAGAGCGTTATTTTTGATTTGAGAATTAAATAATGATGATTGCTCAACTGCAAGGTCATCAGCGCCCTTATTAAACAAATCATGGCAAAAGCCAGAGATAAAGCTCAATAAGAAATATTATTAATAAGAACGAAAGATTAGTCTAAAAATTAAGGTAAAAAGTTTATCATAGCAAAAGCCACAGATTGGTGATTAGTAAAATAAAAAAAATAAAAAAAAAAAAAAAAAGGATAAAAACAACTAAATCCGAAATTTGAAGGGTATCTTCGATAAAAATTCAAAAATCTTAGCTACTGCTCGACTATCGTCCGCCAGGACTTCTGCAAGACTGACCGGCAGTTGCAGTGATTCCCGAATATGTGCTAGATTAACACAATCATGACGGACAGACAAATCTTCTCCACAAAGCGGACACAATGGAGGAGATTCACTCTTAAAAAGAAAACTATGTGTAAAATTGCAGTGGCCAATACGCAAACGAGCCAAAATTATTTCCTCCCGTCGAGAATGACGAGAGGAAGTTACCCAGTTTGTTGGAAGGTCTTTCACTACTCTAAGCTTGTTTCCACGGAGAGCTGACCACTCATCATGCCAGCACGAAAGTATCACCCTGCGCACAACAAGCTTAAAGTCTTCTGATGTTATACAAGAAATTATTGTACTGGGCTCAGTGGTTGCTGTCTTTGCTGCAAAATCTGCCAGTTCATTCCCCGGCAAGCCAATGTGACTAGGAATCCATGCACACTCCAAATTAACCCCGGAAGTATATAAAACGTGGAGGGCATCCTGGATACGCTGCACGATAGGATGATAGTTGTAGAGATCACCAAGGCTCTGAAGTGCACTCAGGGAATCACTCAATATAAGGCAGTCACTTAAATTTCGACGGCCAACGTGCAGAATGGCGATATATTGCGTATAGCTCCGCACTATAAATAGATGTGCCACTATGAAAACCGAATGTATATTGTTCGGTATCATAAACAAAGGCGCACCCAACACCAACGGTACACTTACTTCCGTCAGTATATATATACAAGTTCGGTCATTGTAGTTTGACAAAAATTCTAAAAAAACATCTACGGATACTAGAAAAGGGCATTGTAGACTTTCGGTATGCCGTCATCCCGAGGTTTACGTGGGATGTTGTAAGTAACCAAGGTGGGTGCACCCTTTCTCCCTTGGGAAACATTCTATGCATTACGACATCGTGCTTATGAAGAAGCATTCGGAAGCGAAAACCTGGGGGCCGTGGACTAATTGAGATATTTCTATAACGTTCGTCCAGCTCGGTGATAAAAAAAAGGAGTGAACGTTGGATGCGAAGGCATGCACTTTAGCCCACAGCCATAATTTGTTAATAGAATATCTCGTCTACACTGCAGAGGGGGTTCCGCCGATTCAGCATAAAGGCTGGCTACTGGACTGGTTGGAAAAGCTTCAACAGCCAGGCGTATACCCTGATTATGGACAGTGTCTAATCTTCTAAGCACAGATGGTCTTGCCGAAGAATAAACTATGCTTCCAAAATCTAACTTGGCTCGGATCAGTGAGCGATAAAGTCGCAGCAAGACTGTCCGATCCGCTCCCCAAGATTTGCCACTTAGTATCCGTAGAATATTCAGAGAACGGTTACAGCGCGCTTTCAGCTGTGCTATATGTGGTGACCAACACAGTTTTCTATCGAATATCAACCCAAGGAATCTCGTTTCAACCGCGAATGGTAGTAAAACTGTGCCAAACCGCAGCGAAGGTGGTAATTGCCTCCTGCGGCGCCAGAAGTTCACGCAGAGTGATTTCTCAGCAGAGAAGCGAAAGCCATTTTTAGAGCTCCAATCTGAGAGGTTGTCTAAACACCGCTGCAGACGGCGCTCCAAAAAAGGTGTGCGCTGAGAAGTACAATAGATGGCAAAGTCATCTACGAATAAGCAGGACGTTACTCCTGGGAGAATACATTTTGAGATAGAATTAATTGCTATAGCAAACAGCGTGACGCTTAGTACCGACCCCTGTGGCACTCCGTTCTCTTGAACAAAAATATTTAATAAAACCGAGCTGACCCTTACTCGGAAAACGCGGTCCCTCATAAACTCCTGAATGAATAACGGAAGGCGTCCACTTATGTTTCAGTTGTATAGGGAACGTATTATTCCTGCCCGCCAACACGTATCATAAGCCTTTTCTAGTCAAAGAACACCCCAACGGTTTGACAGTTCTTCATGAATCCATTCATTATCTGCGTCAAAATCGAGACAAGATGGTCAGCTATTGAACGACGTCGTCGAAAACCGCACTGGGTGTTGGTCAGTAGGTTATGTTTCCAGCCACCATATCAACCGTCCATTGATCATGCGTTCCATCACCTTGCAAACGCAACTGGTGAGGGAAATTGGATGGTAGCTGGATGGAAGAAAACGGTCCTTTCCAGCTTTCAAAATAGGTACGATGGTGGCCTCTCACCACTTTTCTGGAAAAGTGGCGTCAACCCAAACACGATTATAGACCTCGAGTAGGAAGGCCTTACCTTCAGGAGAGAGAGATGTTGCAACATTTGGACGTGTATTCCATCAGGACCTGGTGCAGAGTTTCGCGAGGATGATAGTGCATGGTCTAGCTCCCTCATGGTGAAGAGTCGATTGTAATCTTCGAGATTTTTAGAACGAAATTTGAAAACTTGCGATTCCACCTGAGCCTTAACGGGAAGAAAATCAGGCGAATAATTCTCTGAGCTAGACACTTGAGCGAAAGCACTGCCAAAAGTGTTGGCCACGTCAAACTTATCAACAACATCTCCTACAGCTGTTTTAAGACCGGCGATTGGCGTATGAGTCATTTTTCCGTCCACGCGCCTTAACTTATCCCATACGATAGAGGAAGGTGTATGTCTATTGAATGATGCTACAAACTTGTTCCATGATGTCTATTTGCCATCCTTAACAACCTGCCTAGATTTGGCACGCATCTTTTTATACTCAATCAGGTTATCCAGTGTTGGGCGACGTTGGAAAATCCTCAGAGCACGCCTGCGAGCACGAATGGCATTCCGGCATTCATCAGTCCACCAAGGTACCGGAAATCGAAGACTGTTTTGGGTCGTCGAACGTGGAATAGACTGCTCGGCAGCATCAAGAATATTTTTTGTGAGGTGCTCCACTAGAACGTTCACAGAGTCGTGCTCGTTGTAATAAAAGACAGCCAGCCGGGAGTAAAGGTTCCAGTTGGTTTGATCTATGCGCCATCTAGGTAAACGTGTGGAACATGTATCTTGTGGCAAGAGACTGATAAGACATGGAAAGTGGTCACTAGAATGTAGATCAGAGATGATATTCCACTGTAAGGAAGATGCTAATGGTGGTGAACAAACTGCTAAATCCAAGTGTGAAAAACTGTTGAAAGCATCAGAAAGAAATGTAGGTTCTCCGGTGTTCAGGAGAATTAAGTTAGACTTATTCAAGAAATCAACAATTAACTTACCTCTCGCACAAGCCCGAGGTGAGCCCCAAAGTGGATGGTGGGCATTTACATCACCTACCAATAGAAACGGTGTTGGTAATTGAGAAACTAGATCCTTTAAATCGGTGGAAGGTATATATTACAAATGGTGAATCTGGTATGTGACAGTTTAATCCTTACAGCTACTGACTGGATGTCGGACTATAATGATACAGATTGCGCGAACATATCATCTCTGATGAGCATCATAGTGCCTCCGTGCGCAGGTACACCCTCTTCCGATGATAGATCACACCTTACAGGGGTGTACCGTTTGATTTTGAAGCTGTCTTGTGGACGGAGCTTAGTCTCTTGCAAACATACGACCAAAGGATCGTTCTGGTTAAGCAGCAGTTCAAGCTTAGGTCGATGTGTTCTTATTCCACGTAAGTTCCATTGTAGAATAGTCATGTTCTTTATAGTGGGATAAGTTGTACATTGTGGTTGTTTCTATTTTGAAGGCTGCGGAGGTCGGTTGAGTTTATTCTTTTTAGATGTCGGGAAGACACCTTCTACTGGAGGATGGTCCTGCCTCTTTGTCACTGTCCTTCTGGCAGTGAGGGCAGTATCACCTTCCTCCATCTCCTCCACTTGGGAGGACCCCTTTCCAATTGAAATTTTCGGTTCCAGTACCTCGAACCGATTGGAAATAGAGACCGGCGAAGATGATAGTCGCCGACCTGAGTCCTTCCCAGTCGAATCCTCAGAAGAGGACCTCCGTGGACTCTTGTTTCCCTTTGTGGCTTTGGGAATAGGCTTTACACTTTGTTTGAGGAAGTCAGTTCTCTCATAGGTATTCTTAAACTTTCTTTCTGGTTCTTTATATATTATTAGCTTGCCAGACTTGTTGGTCGAGGTCGATTGCTTTGGCGGCGATTTAATTTTAGCGCTTTTTACAGTTTCAGATGTTACTATTGACTTAGATGTTGAAGTCGAAGGCCTAGGAAGTGAGCTGGCGGTGAGAATCTTTTCTGCAATCGTGACCCCGTTTATATCGCAGGTTTGAGTTGCGATTTCCCGACTTTGTACCGATTTAGCTACAACTGAGCTATAGGTATCATACTTCGGGACAGAGGGTTGGCGGATTCGCAAGAGTTTCCGGGCTTCCAAGAAGGACACCTTCTCTTTGACCCGTATCTCCTGGACCGTCTTTTCCTCTGCAAAACGGGGACAATTATGGGAACTTGATGGATGTTCACCGTTACAGTTAACACACGTTGGAGCTGATGTGCATTCTCCGTCATGCGAGATTTTGCCACAATTCACACAGGTAGACTCGCCGTTGCAGAATTCACTGGTGTGGCCAAAGCGCTGACATTTATAACATCTGAGCGGGTTCGATATATACGGTCTTACCTCAATAGATTCATACCCTGCCATTATCCTTTGTGGGAGATCTACCCGATCAAAGGTAATAAACAGAGTACGGGTAGCCACGAATTCTCCATTTACTTTTCTTTGAACCCGATACACAGATGTTACGCCTTGAGGAGCAAGATTTTCTTGAATTTCCTCACAGGTCAAATCGTCCAGTGCGCGGGTGTTTACCACACCGCGTGAGGAATTCAAGCTTTTGTGTAAATCGACCTTTTGAATAACAAAAGGGCTTACGCTAGAGAAATTTCTTCCTTCCTCTGTTCTATTGATGATATGTTCGCGCAATCAAGTAGCGAGGACCACAACACTCGACTACTTCTTTTCCGAACTCAGTACCATATTTAATGGATTTTTTTGATTTTGCCATGAAAGTTAATTTTTATTTTCATCCCCCGGTGCTCCCCACCCACCACGGAGTCCAACAAGGGGTCATCCCACTGGGATGACAGGGCTACACAGGGGATATAGCATGCTCGCCGTCCCACTCACCCTGGAGTTCAGTATAATACCTAGTCCTGGCCGATTGACTAGGGGTGGGCTAGTACCTAGCCTCCCGTTTAGGTGAAGCAGAAACCAAAGTGGTGTATTAAGTTGCGTACCCTCCCTAGTCATTGAAAAAACAGAAGGCCCAGGCTCAGATATGCAACCCTCAACCAACCAGGATATTCCTTTCCATCGACACGGGTCTCCACGCACGGCCTACACAACCAGAATATTCCTTTCCACCGACACGGGTCTCCACGCACGGCCTACACGTAGGTGGGCATTTTGACCTAGTGACTCTCACCACTCAGAGGTTGCCCACTGAGGGAGTCAAAGCTGGCTCGGGACCCCGGGTATGCCAAACCCGTAGTAGGCCCCTAGGGGGGAGAATTAAATCAAATTCACTGATTAAACTTGGTAGCAAATAATCTAATACAAGGGGCATTCAAAACGTTTTGCAAGCATCATTCTAAAGTCCAAACTAAGGCTGAAATTCAAAAACTTATCCTCGCACCCCTTCAAAGTAATCTCCATCTCTCTCCATATATATGGATGGTGTAACCACTTATAAAATGCACTATAGTTCTCAAGACTAAGGAATTGTCAACAGAGCTGAATTTAAGAACCTGTACCCATTTAAAAGATTCTCCAGCAATGCAAGATTTCACTTAAAGAAACTGCCAGAAGTAGTATGACACAGCACAAGGTTATACTATAGAATGGATGGTCAAGCAACTGTTTTGAGCAGCATCCAGTTTTCTCAAATGTGCTAATGTTTTGTAAGTAGATGCATTGTCATATAAAAGCAACAGCTTGAAGTTCTTGTCTTTGGATGCCACCACTTAAGCTCCCAATATAAAAATCCAAATTTCACTGTCTTTCCTTCTAGCATGCAGTCAGCCACTAATGGTCCTTCATAGTTGAAGAACATAGTGAACATTTGCTTCTGAGAATGAAAATCTGGTCAAAGAATGACTAGCCTTGGATCATTCTAATTTATCCAGACACAATTCTGAGCTTTATTTGGTGTGGTATAATAATAAAACCAGTTTCATCAATGCATATATCTGTCAACATTTTGGGCCATTAGGTTGAAACATGCTCAGTTTCCTTGCACATTCCTTCTCTTTATTGGTTAGAGAATGCAGAACCTATTTTGTAGAGACTTTTCACATCATGGAGTATACAGTCAATGTTGCCAAAATTGCTATTGCCTTCTATACTTAGAATTTCAACAGTAAGATGACAATTATGCTCCATCAAGTTCCTCTCACTCTTTGAATTGTTCTTTTGCTCACAACTTCTTTAGGCTGCCAGAATGAGGTTGTCCTTCAAAGTCTCACATTGTACTTCAAATGATTAAATTATTTTGTAATGGTATCAAACGAATACACTTGATCACTGTAAATAACTAACAAGTCCTCATGGACTTCTTTCTGCTCTTGCACCTAACTTGTAGCAGGTTAAAGAGTAGAATCTGATGTTCTTTTTAGAAATATCCATGATTTTTCACCAGCTATTGACATAGGACTGAACTCACACACTGTATGACTATGAATATTAAAGTTTAAACTTGTACTTATGCATATTTTAATAGCTTAAGGTCAATCATTGTCAGTCACAATTAGTTACATTTTTGTAACTTTACAGTCCAACAATAGATATGCTCACTGTAAAACTTTTTGAATGCCCCTAGTAACAAAAGAGTTTTCAACAAGCCAATACAATCAGCAGCTGATAAATGGATGGAATGTTTCTCACATATTCTCAGAAAGATCATCATCACATTACATATGCAACATGGAATTTTTCACATATGACTAATGCTCTTAAAACCTGATAAGATGCATCATATTACCTTCAATTCTACAAAATATTTTTACAGAAGCTTATTCTTCTATTTTCTTCATATTAGCTCAGATAAACATTTATAAATAATTTCTTTACATATCTTTTGGAGGTACAATAGGGGAATGATGGTCAAATCTTTACAAAGTAGATAATATAATGAATTTGAAATTTCATACATTTACCATTCACCATTGTAAAAAATGTGTCAAAAATGATTACTATTACAGATTACGTCAGATTAAATAATTGGAGGGAGGGGGGTTAAAGACCTCTCGCATGCCAACTAAAAAGACTTATTGTATAAACCCATTGGAAAGGATGCCTTCATTGTTTCCTAAAATCTGTACCCTTAACAAGTTGCAGTATTTTTCCTTTCCTAGATCGTCCCTGTTTATAGAAATGACTTCAGTTGGAGGTCCCTCTCTGCTAGCTTAGCCAAGACTTATTGAATTAAAAAAAATTGCTACAAGAAGCAGAAGGCTTCTAATTGAATCTTTAGCCAAGAGTATAATCTTACCTTGCAGATTTTACTGGAGGCAAGTCCCCATCCTGTAACAACATAATTAGAATGTACAGTTTCACACAATAATCTAAGCATCATTCATTAAATATACTCATCACATAGTTATCTTTAAAGTAACAGGTTTGAGTTATTTATAAACTAGTATATGGAAGATAATGTGAATGGAGACAACATCGGCAACTTAGATCCAGAGATCCAGTTGCAGAAGATTAGGTACTTGCAGTTTTTAAAACCACAAAACATGGTTAAGCATCAAGCTGTGGAATGCATGGAATTATTAAATATGAGGGAAAATGTATTGTAAGAACATTAACCTACTTATTTCATCAAGCAATAAAATGAACAGCCTATCCCAACAGACTGGAAAAGATCATATATCAGTGCAATATATAAAAAAAGAAAAGAAAAAAAAAAAAAAAAGAACCTATTGAATTATCATGGATTTAGATTATTCTGTAGATAGAATTTAGAGCTATAATTAAAATCAGAGTAGAGAAATTAATTCAGAACAAACACCTAATGATCAAGCTGGGTTTACAACAGATATATCATGTCATGTTCATATATTTAAATCAAGAAAATTATTTTAAAAATGTTAACAGAATCTAATATGTGATGCAGGATTTTTTCTAAGTCCAACGTGAGTGGAATATTTTTGAAGTATGGATTTACATTTTGTTATCTAATATGAATTTAAATTTTAAATACATTTTACTATAATTTCATGTTACAGAACGTTTTCTAAGGTTTATAATTCTTTATTTATTTACTTACAGCGTATGTAGTCATTCTGAAGAATGTAGTGCAACCACATTATCCATTTTGAATCACATAACACAAGGCAGCCAACAGTCGTTTATCACCAATATAACCATGTACACTGTTTTTCCCTAAATTATTAGCTATGTAGCACTAAACATTTTACTCACTCGTTAACTAAGCCTAATCTGTACTGTTTGTCCCTATTTACTAGCTAAAACACTAAACACTTAACTCACTCACTAACTAAACCTAGCTTCTACACACCTGCCTAATCTTTTCCACAAGTTCCTGAAAAGGATCTGTTAAACAATTTTGGAGTCGATATTTTTGGTCTTATTTTACATTTGTCAATTTGAATGACATGGCCGAGAACTCCAATTCTCCCTCTCGAAGTGTATTTAGTATAAATTAAGAGACCATGGTTACTTTGCGGCATTAACCAAACCAATCGGATACTGTCTGCAAACTCACACATTGGTCTCCAACCAATACTCAATTATGACTGCTTCTATGCAAAGCAGTGTATAAGGAAAAGAATTTGCACAGCAATAGCTTTGCCTGCTCGAATCATGTTCCTTTGCACATAGACTGTGACTTTTTCATATTCAGTTCTAATAATGATGATGATAAGAAGAAGAAGAAGAAGAAGAAGAAGAAGAAGAAGAAGAAGAAGAAGAAGAAGAAGAAGAAGAAGAAGAAATAAAGTTACTTTCTAGATATCAAAAGCCAATGTACAGTCTTGTCTCTTAATGGGTGCAAGACCTCAATGTATTCAGAACACAGCATTCTTGTTCTCTGCAGACCCTCATCAAATAATAATTGAAGACAGCCCTCTGAATCATTGAGGTAAACCAACAGATCTATTAATCAGACAAGCCATTTCTAAAACTATTAGAATCTGTAAGAATATCGCCAGTAACATACAACTTTCCCTTCATGCACTACAACATTTCTACTTGACCACATCCCCATGTTTGGAAAGCAATAAAAGCCACAGAGAAATTATGGTCACAACTTTTAAAAAATGACCAGTTATTAATCACTTCCAGATGGTACTACAGACTTTGTTGTGCAGACGTTTGGGGATTATTTGCAGAGGTTGGCTATGATTGTTAGAAATAATGTGCAAGTTGGCTGCTATGAGAGATGCAATACAGCTTGCAGTTTTTGGTTGGTTCGCTTGCAAATGTGCATTGCCAAACCTGTCTTCCCATCCCACGTCACACATTGTAGAGAATCCCTGCACTTTGTATTTATTGATCTTGAAAAGTTATACAAATGAGTCTCCATAACTAAGCTTTAGAATTCCTTATATAGATTTAAAATTCCTACATCACTTATTCAATTGATATAGTGGGAAAAAAAAAAAACAAAAAAAAACATCACACACAAGAGAAGTTGGGAACACCAAGCAGCAGTACCTAAAAACCTTTTCACATTTTTGCTGCAAATTGATAATGTCCAAGTTACCTTCCAAGCTTATCTGCTTTCTCACATTCAAGGGATGGCAGGCACTAGTTTACTTCATAGCCCACAACCAGTAGAACCAATCAACCCAAAGTGTAATGGTCCATGCTAGCTTCATATAATCAAGGTCATGGGTACAAACCCAGTGAAGGACAATGGATTTTTTCAGGCATCAAAATCCTTAGCACAAGTTCCTTCGGAAGGCAAGTAAAGCCATTGGTCTCGTGTTGTTCACAACAATTAAGGGTTTTAGCATATTCACATCATTCAATTTCATAGTGGTTTTCTCAAATTTTAATGCCAACAGTACTGCACATAAGCATTGGAGGGGGGAGGGGCTGAGAAGGTCTTTACAGCCCTAAGGAATAAAAGCAATAAGCTTTGTAACTTGGTTCTCCATTGGTCTTCGAATCACTGAATTTCCTTTTGACATTTTAGCATTCATCTAATTTTTGATTTAAAGTGTAGCTGGTCATCACATGCTACAGAATTACAAAATATTTTGATGTGATTACATCATGTATTTTATAATTTTCAATAACTACCATCACCATTATTCAACCCTTTAAGTATACGAACAACAAACTCTTAACTTTTTTTTTTTGGGATGCTCTTTAACAGCTATGGTTCTTAGCATCCTATTTTATATTGGGCATGAAAGACAACTTAATTTTGCTCAGAGCCCTCTTTATCAGGTTCTTTTATGTGCTGTAAATCTACAGCACAGGGCCATCAGCTTTATTTCCCTTCCTAAGGAAGCCATGCTATGAATTTTTACACCCCAAAAAATCCATCGCTCTTCACCAGGTTTGAACCCATGACTTTGGGAATCACAGGCTAGTGTGTTACCCCTACACTACGAAGGATGTCTCTCTACTACCATTGCTGATTGTACTAAGGACATACCTTTTCTTGGGTGCTAGTTTTATGGAGAAGTGAGGTTGGGAGGAAGAACAGACTTCGCTCACCTGTCTTTCCAAAGTGTTGTTAGAGGCTTACAGTCATTATGTTGAATAGATTATCTAATTTACCATGAACTAGCTGAATTGTTAAATGAAACATAGCGTGTGTGCGTACACTCTAGGATCTACAGAAACATTATCACTTAAGCCACTAAATATGTGTGTATGGCGCACTTCATGACTCAATGATGTTATTCTGCTCTGCTTTCGAAATTTTGCAAAATCTATTGAATGAAATCTAGGGAACTCATCACCCAAGATAAGGTGCGCAACAAAGTACGAGGGGCATACTGAAAGTCACGAGCAACCCATTGTAAAAATTTAAATTTCAACAATGTAACGAAACGAATTGCAGGATCGTAATCTACAGACTTTAAGCCACGTGTTGACATATTGTGACGTCATTAGCTTCTATCACGTGACCACAGACGGTGTTTGAAAAATGGCTGACATTGATGTTTCGTTTCGACAGCATGCTGTCATTGAATTCCTTGTGAAAGAAGGAAAATCTGCTCCTGAAATTCATCTCAGACTTCAACCTGCGTATGGAGGTGTCTGCATGGGTGCCAGCAGTGTTAGAAGATGGGTGAAACATTTCAAAGATGGAAACACGAGTCTGCAAAATGCGCCTCGTAGCGGGCGTCCTCGAACTGCCTATACAGAACGCAACAAGGAAAGAGTTGATGAGCTCATTACAGGAGATAGGCGTTTCACTGTGAATGAAATTGCTGTGAAATTTGGAATAGAACATAGTGCAGTGCAAGAAATGATCCACAGCTTGGGTTATCGAAAGGTCTGTGCCCGTTGGGTCCCCCGTTTATTGACTGAAGACCACAAACTTCAGAGAAGAACCATTGCACAAAACCTTCTTCAGAGATTTCATAATGAAGGTGATGAATTTTTGACATGTATTGTGACTGGAGATGAGAGCTGGTTCCATCACTATGAGCCAGAAACGAAACGTCAGAGTATGGAATGGCACCACTTGAACTCACCATCGAAGAAGAAAGCGAAGACAGTGCAGTCTGTAGGAAAATTTATAGGAAGTGTCTTTTGGGATGTACAAGGTTGCATTCTGGTTGACTTTCTTGAACCTGGACAAACCATAAATTCTGCCCGCTACATCAAGACACTTCTGAAGCTCTGTCGGGCTTTGCGTGATAAACGCCCTGGAAAGAGGATCATCCTTCAACAGGATAATGCGCAACCGCATACTGCCCGTGCCACTATGGAGAAGATCAGGGCATTAAGGTGGGAAACTCTTCCACATCCTCCCTACAGTCCCGACTTGGCACCCTCCGACTACCATCTTTTCGGTTCTGTGAAGGAGCAGATGCGTGGCCAACGCTACGAGATGCTGGAGGATATTCGGAAAGCAGTGCGTTAGGGTCTGCGGGCAGCTGGAATGGAGTTCTATCACAAGGGCATTTTCAAACTTGTAGAATGATGGGAAAAATGTGTGCAAAACAATGGAGACTATGTCGAAAAGTGAAAGAAAGTCTGTAGATTATGATGATGTATTTGGTTTGGCTTAAAAATAAATATTAAGATTGTAAAACAGTGTTGCTCATGACTTTCAGTATAACCCTCGTAATTGATTACAGCCTTCTCTCTTCACTAAACTGTCAACTGGCAGGATTTTAAAACATACTAAGCAGTCTTATGCTTCCATATTAAAACGTTTTCCCATATGAGTTCATTATGGCCTATCAAGCTTATTACCAGTTTCAAATTTGGGTCTAGTTTATTGTATGTGACATAGCATTAAAAAAACTTACTTCAGAAAAATATAAGTATAATTTGGATGTCACTGTTGCTGAATTCCTCTAAACATAATAATCTCTTATCCTTATAACGTTTGTATTAGACAATTAAAATATTTAACAAGTATACAGAACACAGAAATTACAATCACAATACATCTCTACAAAACTTACCTCAATACGATTACATGCAGGTGTAATTTCTGCTTCCAGCCACCAATGTTCTTCTTTAATTTCTACTTTGTTATGCATTTCATTATCCTTGCTGTGTTTCTTAACCTTTGTTTCAGGATCCTGTGGAAGAAATTCCCTCTCGTTCTGTGAATACAAGTTTGGAAAAGGAGACTCTGATGTAATTTCTGTTTTGACTGCCATGTCACAATCATTATCCAAAAGCATAGCATCATTCTTGTGAAAGAAATCATTCTGTGAGGCAACTTCATCTAATAGAGGATTCTCTTCTTTGATTTCTATTTTGGTATCCATTTCACAACTGTTTCTGTATATGATGATACTGTTCTTAATTTCATTAAAAAGTCTGTGGAGAAAAACACATATTAGTATATCATAAAATATCTCTAAATTAAAAATCAACCTATTTAAAATAATAATAATAATAATACTAATAATAATAATAATAATAATAATAATAATCATCATCTTTATCAGCTCATAGACTTTTACAATTTCCAAGCCTCATCAGAAAAGAAAAAGAAAAAAAAATAAACCTATAATTGAAGGGCTGAGGACCATATTGGGCCATCTCCATGTGAGGTCAAAATTGAGCTGCTGCCATCTGTTGGTATAGTTTATGGTTATACATCTTATATTGCAGTGGGCCATGTCCAGCATTTCCCGTTTACAAACGGTTGAGCATCAAAATATTGATCTAAATGAAACTACAAATTCTGTTAGTCAGAGTGGTCCAAATTCATGCAGCAAATCACACTACTGCATATAATGATCTTATGTCCATGCTACCATTTATTCCTCCAGTGAATCATGATTTTTACAAGAGTTTGCATGTGCAAGTCAATAATGATGATCAGCAGGACATTGATGAGATGTATGGAAATGGCCCAGTTAAATACATTTTTTTATGCTGGGCCAAATCCCAGCAAAGGAAAATAGCTCCCAATAAATAATTGTAAAACCTAATTTTGCATGAAGCCACATTAATGTTTTACTAATATAAGATAGAAAATATATTCTAGATTGCTGTGGTGTTTAGTTATTATGTGTAAATTGGCTTAATAAATTATGATATTGAAAAAACATTGACCTTTTATTTCTCCATTTCTAAAAAGTGGTGCTTGGTCCACTATGGTTCTCAACCCTTCAATTACAGTCTATTTACAGTTCATATATTTTATGTAGGCATTTTTTTTTTTTATTTAAAGGGTTTTTAGCTTTTTTTTTAAATACATTTCCACTTATGGCTTTTAATTCCTTTGGTAACTTATTGTACAAAAGTTTACCCATTATTAGGGGATCCTTCTCTGTGGTTTCTTATTAATATTATCTCTGTAGTATTATTTTGATTTCTAGTACTATAGATGTGACTATCTTTTATATGTACAACATTCTTATTTACTATAAACAAGAGAGGGAGGGAGAGAGAAAGAGTGTGCAAGAGCGAGAACGGCACACACACACTCGCACGCACACACACACACACACAATGAATTTACCTAAGTATTTAGGCTTTCACAAAACTATCTTTACAGGATTGTCTACTTGGCATATTAAATATGCATCTCTTCTGCAATATCAATAATTGATTTACATTGTGATACTTAAGTTTCCCCAGACTTCTATTCCATATTGCAGGTGTGGATGAATTAGATCACATATACTTTTTTTAGATAAACTGGATTTAGATATTTTAATAGATGTCTTAATAAATATAAATAGGTACTAATTTTTTTTGCAAATATAATCAATATGCAGTTTAAATGACATATTTTCATCTAAAATTATTCCCAAAACTTTGGTACTTTCTAATTGCTCAATAATTTCATTTTATCATTACATTGAGCACAGTTCATTAACAGATCTATTATTTTGATGTTGAAGCATGAGTATACGAATATTTTGAGGATTTACAATTAGATTGTTATGTTTAAAGTAATTACAGATATCTTGTGTTTCCATAGTTATAACATTATTTAAATTACCTTTATCTTTAGCAAATATGACTGACGTATCATCTGCATAAAAAGTTATTTTGTAATTTGGAGATTTTGGAAGATCATTAATATGTAGTATAAATAAAAGGGACCCAAGTACTGATCCTTGTGAAGACCAACTTTTATTAGTTCATAATTTGATTTAATTGACTTTACTACACATCCCTGTTGATAATAGATTTCAGTGTATGGTTTATGATGTTTTAAAAAAGGACTTTTATAATTTCAAGGCATTTACTCCTGATACCATATTTCTCTAACTTACCTAGTGCCTTTGATACATCAAGGAATATTCCTGCATTTTGTCAGATTTGCCAAGTTCTTGTATTACAGATCATCAGACATACTTGAAATTACTGCTCACACCAGTAGTATATATTGTGGGCTATCAAAGCTATCGCCAAAGCCCATGTCTAAAGTAAATTAAGAAATTAATATACAATATTGATAATTTCAATACCAGCCAGTTTCCCTTATGGAAAATTAGTGTGTTACAGGTGGAAATATGTCTTATTTTCTATACTATGCAACCGAGGGGAGAATAGAGCTTTGGATGCTTAAAGTTGCAGCCCTAGACTATAATACAGTCAGAGAGGATTTCGGGAGGAGGAGCGCAGGAATCTGCAAGTGAAGGCTTCAGAAAACAAAATTGCCACACCACACACAAATGTCCCCAAATATAATCTTATAGACCCAACTGGCTTGTTTCCTTGTTTGGAATTCTGCATAGCATGTGGGGTTAAAAGCATGAATGAGCATGTTGTGCTTTTAATTGTAATTATTATGAATAAATAATGCTTCAGACCTTAACAGTTATGAGTGTTAGTACTACTATATATTTGTATTATTCAGTTTATAGTACACAGTGCACCAAGACAATTGCCAACACAAATTCTTTGAAATGGATTAACAATCTGTAATTAAACACTTGGTGAAAAAATAGTTCTCATAGTTGAAATATAAGGATAAATTCACGATCAACAATCAGGGTAGGTTTAAACCAGCACTTTCACACTTGCAATACGACCAGAAGGATAAAAATTATGTGTTCTTTCTCTACAGCTTTGTAACAAATTATTGTTTAAAAGCTAATTCTTCTATCTGCTTCATGATAATCGAGATAAACATTAGCAGCATTGGTCCTATTACTTGTTTCTTTGTAAGCAGAAGGGAAATAAGGGAATACACTAGGTTAAAGTAACAGTCAAATCTTTTAAAAGCTGGTTGCTATGTGATTAAAATCAGTTTTTTGCATGGCCAGGAATTGACAAACTCCCATATGAGAAAGGTTTTTTTAAGGTAAAGAAAAGTAATTTAAAACTGCAATCAATAACATGGTATATCTTGGGTTTGGTTAATTCCATGAATTGTGTGTTTTAATGAGATTGATATTTTTGGTGTAGTTTTCTTGTCTATCTCTTACAGCTCACCAGTTATGCAAAAGTCATGCAGAATTAAGAGGTCTTCATAGGCTATTCCCAGAAAATTCAAAATATACATTTTATTCATTATGTAAATAGCTCTAATATACAGTATTTTAATCAAAATTGTTAGAGCCATTTTTGAGAAAATCAAAATTTTTGAAAATTTTTCCATGAAAAGAATAGTTGAAAATAATTGAAAATCAACATGTTGCATTCTTGGAAGATACTAACCTTAAATACTAAAATTAATATTTAATGGTCATTTCAGTTTTTAGCTAAGCTGTCGACACACACGCACACACACACAGATCGTTTTCTAAAAATGTTTTTTTATGGATTCAGGGTCTCTCAAAACATGTATTTTCAGTGAAAGCTTAGTATAAAATTTTTGGTGGAATACAATACCTTCTCATTTAGTGCTCACCCTCACAAAATATATTTTAATCTAAACAGTTATCATAAATATGTGTGGCTGTGGGTTCATGGGAACTAAATATACTTTATTGTGGTCATGCTTGTTGTTTGCAACAGAGAAAAAGCCTAGAAAATAACAGGTTTCACGAATTCAGAGCATTTGAGCACAGCTCTGGAAAAACATAAAATTATTAACCACACATACAACTTAACATTTAATGAATAATCCCTATTATTGTCCAGCTCTGTTATTTCTAGTGATAGCTCAAGTCATAATCCCAGCATAATCCATTGGCACACACCACTACTGTTCTTTCACAAATATATAGGTATATTTTTTGGGAACTTAAATCACATTAAAAATTCAATGTCACATCTAAGATTCAAACTACGCAGCTCTTTGACTCTTCATGCCAATCTTATGCCCCTCCAGCTACCATGCTGAGATATCTGTAAAACCTTCTCTTTTAAAAAACTGATGTGTTGCATTCACATGACTTTCTCTACCTGTTTTGCAAACAAACCATTCTAACAAAAGATTTTTCTTCTATTTACATCATGCAAAACGAGATAAACATTAACATAATTGGTCTCACTACTAAGTTCCTTACAAGCGGATGGGAAATAAGAGAGTATACTAGGCTAGAGCGATAGTCAAATATTTTAAAAGTCGATCCATAGTTGAATTATTGAAGTTCGTTTCGCTTTGCATTTTTATAAAAACAAAAGAGAGATGAAACAAAAGATGGCCCCATTTGAGAAGATTCATAGTTTAAAATTGAAACCAATAACAAGGAATATCTTGGAAATGGTCAATTCTACAACTAAAATGTATATGACATATATTCTATATTAATTCAAAATCTTCTCGGGCTTCTACCAGGCCATAATATCACGCAAACCAATCAGATGTTAGCTTCATCCCAGCTCTATAAATACCAGTCTCCGCAAGCTCAAACCATCAGTTCACCCTGAAGACGAGCAAGATGCACTTCTTCGAAACGTTGGTGTCAAGCCAAGTTTTTACCTGGCTAGAAGTCCGAGAAGATTTTGAATTAACACGTCGCCAGGAAAGCTTCAGTTCTTATTTTATATTCTATATTTTTACAAGATCTATATTTTTTGTGAAGTAAGTTTTAGTCCATCTTTTAAGGTTTACCGGATATGCAAAATTCAGAAAATTCATCCAGAATGAACAGGTCTTCAGAGGCTATTCCTAGAAAATTCAAAATATACATTTTGTTTGTCATAAAAATAGCTTAAACATAAGGTATCACTAGAGCTATTTTTGGGTAGTTTGGGATGGGGGCATTTGAAAATATATGTATTACATCCTTGGATGATATCAAGTTTGGCACTTGGCATATATCTCTCCCTCTCTTTCGCCCTCCTCTCTCCCTCCCCCCTCCACTCTTCCTGTACACGGTAGATAGAGAAGGTATTGTATTCCACCCAAAAATTCAGTGTCAAGATTTAACAAGAAATATATGTTTTGGGGTCCCCTGAGTCCAAAAAGATTTTCAAGAAAATCCCCCACCACAAACTACCCTTTAGATGGAAAAATGTTCGAACATTTTATAAATGTTCCATGTAAAAGGTAAATGGGGGGGGGGGGGGGTGAGGTGCTCCTGAAAATCTTTGTGTCACATTCTTGAAAAATACTGAATTTAAATACCAAGTTAGGTATTTAATCAACATAACATTTCATTTTCAGACTCCCTCTCTCCCCCCATCCACACACACACACACCACTTTTTTTCTAAAAATGTTTTTTTTTCAGATTCAGAGAACCTTATAACATGTATTTGTGATGAAATTTCGGTGTCAAACTTTTGGGTGGAATATTATACCTTCCCTATCTACAAGCTACATTGTACATAAATGCTAGAGAAAGTAAAACTCCAGTGCTCTATGCGTTTCTTGAAAAATATACAAATGAAACTGTGTCAGATGAATCTACAGTCAGAAAAAAACTATGTACCTAACTTATATATGGAAACAGTGAATTAATTCATCTGAAAATTGGTAATGTTTCATTTAACTCAATTGATGAGAAAGCTGATGTTCAGGGAAGACATTTTGGAAATGTGATAGTAGGCATGTTGAAAGGTATTGAAGCAATCAGCCTGTGTTGTTTACTTGAGAGGTGTTACCAAAATGCAACTATCAAAAGATTGCCAAATTATTTATTGATGCAAGGGACTTTTGTGTCCTGATGGGGTGAAACACAACAATGTCTTCCTTCTAGTGGCAGATGCAGCATTATACACGGTGCTGCCACAGCTTTTCAAGTTTTATACCCTAAAATTTTCTATTTCATATATCTAGTGCATGCACTCCATCACACAGCAGAACTGATTCATTCTAAATTTCCTAATGTTGGCTCACTAATTTTTGAATACAAAGAAACTATTTTTAAAGTTTACAACAGAGCAGGTAAATTCAAAGAACTGTTTGCTGAGTTTCCACTCCTTCCTCAGCCAATTTTAACATATTGGATTTATGCTGTAGGCTATTATAACTGACACAACAGATCAGGACATGTGAAAATCTTAATTAAAAGTAGGAAGGGATTATATATCTGTTGTTCCCACATAGTTTGTTCACCAGTTGACTGCATGCATGCTGCAGGAGTGCGTGTCACACTAAATGCCAAATATCCGTCATCGCTGATGCACTATTAAACTATATATTCATTTCTAAAAATACCACTGTACAAATGGCCAACATATAAACAATGCCAATCATCTGCTTCTAATTCTTCCACACTTGACAGTCCTTTGTCTTCAGTCACTGCACGAGAATATTTATGAGAAGTTTATGAATCCATTTCCTCAATTACAAAACGTTGTCAGTGTTTGTCATTTTTTTCCAAACATCACATGTTATCTGTCACACTTTTCACCACGTTTGCATACACATTCTGGTCCTATCGTGTGGTATTCTTTTTCTCTTTTTTATTTACTTTTTATGTCCTTTAATCTGGTTGGTCATATCGGACGATGAATGAAATCAGTGAAATTGTCTCGGGGACCATGGAGTTTAAAGTTACTTGACATTCCTCTTCTCAAAATAAAGGAAAACTCTGATAAAACCTTATCCAAGTAACTCACCCTACGCGAGATACGAACCTCCGGCCTCCGGAAGTTTTGTGCCATAACAAATGGTGGAAATCGTGAATAATGAACATTACATGAATGTTACTAGAATGAACAATGCAATAGCATCTATTGATTTGCAAGAATCCGGTTTTTGGTGAACTTTGGTAAATATATATTTTCTCCCTTCATCTCTGCCTCTTCTTTCATGAAGTTGAGGACATTTGCAATTATTTCTTCTAACTGATTATGTTATAAATTTGATAATAATATATGTGTTAAGACATACGATTTTCTAGTTTTGCTGATTAAAACATATTTAAAAAAAAAAAAAGAAGAAAAAAAGAAATTCTGATATTATGAAGGTACATCTTTTTTTATATTTGACTGCTTTTATTATGTATTTCAAGATTAAAAAAAAAAACACAGGTACACACACAGATATATACTTTATTGATTTTTAGTACATAATTATCCGAGCCTTACTCATCACAATGTGCACATAGTGATAAGCTTGCAAACTAGAAATTCCCTGATGAAGAAACCATTGTAAGGATGGCACAATATATGCTGGTATTGTGTGATTGAACTTTAATTTGCTTTCAACAGAATTTGCATTCTTAAGTCCTTATACAATCCAGATTTAATACTTTCATTATTTTGCCAATAGAGCCACTTAGTAGATACTCACTAGCATGTTTTTTCACTGCAAAGTGTAGATCAATATGGAGAGCACAAAGATGCAAAGTGTAGTCAGGGGATGTTTTTGGACATTGTTGATACCTATAATTGCGAGCCAAAACAGTTTACCAATATTCTCTGCAGATGAGCTTCCTAGGTTCACTAAAGTCATTCTCAACCACAGACTACAAATACTGCCTTTATATAAGCAAAGGAGCACCGTAAACAAGGGTTACTTTAGCCCTATGGTATTAATTTGTCCCAAAGCGAAAAAATTTATTGAACCATGATTATTAACGACTAGATTGCTTCAAGTTTGCCTGTTAAATGCTGATTCCGCTAGGTCACAGCACTGTTCCAGCAAGCCTGCCTTTGATAGAGTGACAATAATTACCAATACATTACCAGAGCATTGATTTTTTTTTTTTTTTTATATAGCCCTCTTTAACATCTAAGGCTTTGCACTTGAAACAACTCGTCTGTAGGTTCTTTTATGGTTGGTTTAAATCATTTTATTTTCCTCAAACACACACATATTCTCTCTTACATGTATACTTCCAGACTCTGTGGGGGATAGGGAATACTTCTGGCTAAAGAAAAATTCCCCACCCCAGCCGGGAATTGAACCCGGGACTTCCTGGCGAAAAGTCGGCATACTGACCACTCGACCATGGAGGCTGACTGTTGATTTTGTAATACTGTTGAATGCATGTAGTTTGTTGAAGACAACCTACTATGTGTGCAAGGACTCCAGTGCATGTTCTAATTTATGTATGTCATTACAAAGTTAATATCATCTATATTAATAATATATATTAGGCTTCTTTTGAATTCCTTAAAAGCACAGAACAAAAGATTGTGCAAATAATTTTAAAAAATCCACCAAAAAAGTGAGCCAAAGTAGCTTTTAGAATTAAATTAAAATAAAAATGTACTAAATCGTTTTTAGAGAATGTAATTTAAACAACTTTAACATATTGTTATGTATTACAGGTGTTACTTAAATTCAACATTTTTATTTTAAGTCCAAAAAATGCCATCAAAATACAAGAGGCAACCTGGGAGCAGAAGATACCATGACTTCACAAATGCTAACCTTAGTGATTGCAAATGAGTCAAAAACATGCTGAGACTCATTTTAAGATCTGCCAAAGTACCATAAAATAAATTAAAGAACCTGCATACCTCCTTGCTTGGTCATTCAAATGTCTTTAGCGAAGATGAGGAAAGTATTTGTAAGTCATGTAAAAAAGTTCAGTGAATTCAGCTTTCCAATAGATGAGCTTGATTTGCATTTCATTGTTAAAGCTTATCTCATAAGGTAAGGAAAAATTATAAGAATTTTTAAACACAATTTGCCAGGACATGATTAGGCAAAGTCTTTTTTATGTAGACATCCTATGCTAACAAAAGGTTTGATTCTAACATTAAAAGGGTACGAGCCGCAGTGACTGAGGAGACAATAAATTACTTTACTGGCAATCTATAAGACGTTTTAAAAGATGTACCACTAATGAAAAAAAATGAAAGATGACCCTGGACGGAATAAGATAATTTGTTGTAGGTGTTGCAAGTGATTAGAGCTTATAATAAACTCAAAAAAATCGAGCTAATACTGCTGGAGAACCACTTCCATCTTATGTCAGTGGACTGAACTTGCAGACATTTGAAGAATGGTTTACATCACACCTTCTTTCAGAATTAAACGAGGGGGAAGGGGGAGCTAGTAATTGGCAACAATCTGAGCTCTCACTGAGTATTAATGTTCTGCGACCATGTCAGAAAACAACATTCATTTTGTTTGCCCCCTCATTCCAGGCAGTTAACACAGACCTTAGAAGTGACTCATTTCTGACCATTAAAAATGAAATGGAAGCAAACAACTGAAAAGCAAGAGTCATAAAAAATTGTTTTTGAGTTCGTAAGACATGAATTTCTGGAAGATTACACATAGTAAGACTTCTAATAAGACTGATGTTTAATCTATATTTAAAGAACATCTGAAGAGCTGTTTTTCTTTACTGATTGGTTAAAAAGTTTTTGTTTCAAAGAAATACCAGTATGCAGCACAAATGTATATATTTCTACTGATTTGAGAATAATTTTTCATCTAAATCAGTGGATTTTATTAGACCAAGCATGTTTTATAATGTTTTAAGATAGGAATATTTGATGTGGGACAAAGTTACCAACATTGATGGTCTATTTTAGCCCAAAATAAAAAAAAAAAATTCATAAAAATTTTTTAAATTGTTGATTTGCCATATTACATACAGCCTTTTAGAAAAAGGTTTAAAGAATCTAAAAATTACCTTCAAAGTTCAGTATATATAGCATCGGATTAAACAAAAAGTTTTACGAGGGTGGGACAATGTAACCCATGTTTACAATATATGAAGCTAAAACCCAATGATCACAATAAAAAGTTGAAACCTTGACAATCTAGCAGATTACAAACCTGGACAATTAATATTTTCAGCAGTTTGAAATCTGTATCTCCTGTGGAAGTTTCACAGACATATCAACTAAATTTCCAAACTAACACATAATATACGTGCACAAGGAGAATCAATTTTTAAATATGAATGCAAGTGCAAAGACTATGGTAAGTCTGAATTTTATTATATAAACTCTGTTTATGAATGCTGCACCTGGTCATTCACCACTTTCTACATTAAGTTATTATGCAGAACTTTAGCCGCTTTAAAAATTGAATGAAACTAAGTGTGACTGATTGACTTTGTATTTCTAATGACAATTTCAAAGATTTTTATTTGTTGGAAAAGCTTGTTTTTCATTGTTTTTGTTGTTGTTATTATTATTATTGTTATTACTATTACAATTACTACTAATATTATTACTATTACTACTATTATTATCATTATCATTATTATTAGTATTACTATTACTACTAGAATTCGTGTGCATGCTGGAGCGGTTGGTATTTTGCGTATATGTCGCATATTTACCAAACAACTATGCATAAACGAGTATTATATGAATAATAAATGGTTTTATAATGTGTAGGTATATGCTGAAATACTGGCTTTATGGTTTCGTTGCTCGCAGAAGACACAGTATACAAGAACGTCACATTATGCCGCTCTTGACAGAATTACCGCGTCGTGAGAACGCGTAGGAATAATTCACCGGTCAGTGTGACCATAGTAGCTTGTGGAGGAAGTTGTTGTTGTGTTGTTTTTTTTTTTTTTTTTTTTTGTATAATCTGTTTCTGTAGGCGAAGCCACTGGGTCCTGTGGTTTTCAAATTTAGTGCGGTTAGGTTCGAATCCGTTAAGGTTAGTGTGTGTATGTTTCTGTTTCTAATTTTCTATTGTGGTAGTATTTGGCGGAGAAATATGTTTCAGAACATTATAAAATAATTTATGATTTATTCATATAATACCCGTGTATATATAATTATAATTATTTGGTAAATATCCGTCATATACACAGAATACCAACCGTTCCAGCATGCACACGAATTTGTCTATAATAAAAAAACGCAAACTTTTCCGATAAATAAAACCTTTGATATCATCAGAAATACGAAGTCAAAAATCACACTTGGTTTTATTCGACTTTTAGAGTGGCCCAAGCTCTACATAATTACCCCTACCTTATTTTAAGGACGGTAATCTCCTGTATTTCTCGCGTTTTTTGGTGTGTATTTCAGTGTAGGGGTGTAGTCCATTGCGGGCCGTCAACTGCAAAATGTCCGAGGGATATTTTCTAGCAGAGGAGAGCGGCTGCAAATGCAGAATGACACATAGCGTAGCCAAAGGATCAACTCGTATTACCCCAATCATCCCCGCGACAAGTATAGGAGATACTCCCATTTGTTTATTCCTCTTACAAAATGTGCATTTAAATTACCCTGTGTTCATGTGGAAAACCAAGCTGACCAGGCAGAGCCGCGAGCTATCACAACCTCTTTTCTTATTTTCCAGCAATCCGAATAAAAGCTATGAAACTAGTTGGTAATAGCAAACGTCCATTTCATTTAAAAATACTAGTTATAATTATGTATTAAGAGCACTTTATCCGGGTCCGGATCGATCCATCCGAAGAATGATAAAGAATTAGGACGTGATTTTACCACTGCGATTGAAATATCACGACAGTGATTGAACTCCTCGCCAGGCAGTGATTTTAAGTGATTCCAATGGAAGCTTTACTCCTGCCATCCAGTAAATCTTATTGAAAGTACAATGCCGTTCTTATGATGCTTCACCTCGAACAAGTCCTTAATCTCTATATTAACAGCTGTTGAAACCATAGGACGAAAATGCTGAAGAAGCCGCCGCACCATACGCATCATCTGTCAAATTAATTCTTTTTCCAAGTTTTTGAAGTAAAACACAAAGGACAATGAAAGGGGAGAGGCCTCTAGTCGAAGGAATATTTAATACAATCACATTTTCCAGCCTATCAGAAGTTTTTATTGGTAAATTGGTATTATTGCAGTGAATATCGCGGCAAAGTTAAAACTTAATTTTGTTCTAATTTCTTGGTCTAAAACTGAAGGAGGGCAAAATATCAGATTTTGTCCAAACATTGATTATATCTTATATCTGTAGCCATTAATTTCACTACATGAACTTATAAATAAGTGCACATCTAAAAAGGGTGACAAGTATAAGATTTTATCCCAAAGATTTTAATGACTTTCACTGTGGACTGCATGTATTTGCATTCCGAGTCCGAGGAACAAGCCCCGTATTCTCACGGTTCTAGTATCATAAACACATAATATTAATCTTGTACTTTGTGTAATGCAGAGTTTAATTTCATTCATGATTAAAGAAGCAAACACCATACAGGAGCATTTTGTTATGATTGGTAAAATTATAAACTGTGTATCACTTATTTTCCTTATGACATGTCTGTCATGGTTCTTCTCTTACAATTGATTTAGTTTCATTGGAATTCTCCTAAACTGCTAGTGACTTGATTTTGTTTGCAGAAAAAAGAATATCAATTGAGTTGTGAATGAATACTAAATAACAAATGTATCATTTTACTGTATGATATTTCTCATCTAAATAATTTGAAACTGGTGAGAGATATTTTAAATACTGTGCATACTATTCAAATTAACTTTGCAGCATATATAAAGATTCTCTGCAATATAATGCTTTCATATAAAGTAATTTTAGACAAAGTAATAACTGTGGTGCTTTAGATAAGTAGACAGCATAAAGGCATACACATATGTGAGCGTGGAAAGATGACTGTTTAGATAGATTTTCAGTGCATGTGTTAATTTGGAATATGGCCTATTTCTACACAACATATGGTTTATGATAAAAACTTAATGTTGCTACTATTACATTTGTTAATATACAGTCGCCCTCCGTGGTGTACTGGTTACAATGCTAACTTCATATACCCGGCGGAGAACGATGGAAATCTTTGGCATGAGTTCCTTTGGAAGGGAAGTAAAGCCGTTGGTCCCGTGTCGTAGATTTACGGCACGTAAAAGAACCTCAAGCTTGATAGGCCACTGAGAAAAATTAAGTGATCTTTCACGCCCAGTATAGAATGGGATGCTGAGAACCGTAGCAGTTATGAGCGTCCATAAATAAAACGACACTTTTTTGTTAATATACAGTTCTGAAGCTAAAGCAGAAGTTACAAAAAAGTAAACTAAATACTGCCTTGTGAACATCTGAATTTGGTTAAGTTAGTATGTTGTTTTGTTCCCACATCTATTTATGACAAAAACCTTCGCCAAACCATAGAATACTACTGATGGTAATTCCTTTTTAACCAGGACTGTTATTGCTTCAGAAATCAGCATGCATGTGGCTTTTACAGTTGACATTTTTTCCCTAAATCCAAACTGGTATGATGAAAGAACAATATTTAACTCCACGTTTCTTGAAACCCGTTTATATACAGCTTTCTCCATTATTTTAGAAAAGGCTGTTAAAAGTGAGATGGGTCTATTATTGGTAGTCAGGGTTTTATTTCCTTTTCTGCATAAAGGTTTAGCAATGGAGTGTTTCGTTTCTTCTGGAAATACTTCTGACAAAAGAGAATGACTACATGTGTCTACTCAACTCTTTTAGACATTTTAATAACTGCGTACTTATTTCATCCCAACTACGTGAGATTTTGCTTTTTAACGAGGTAATAATATGTTTTTATCTCGCTGGGAGTTTGTGGTCCAATTTTAATCTACAATTTATATTCGTATGTTTCCTTTTTAGTATTTCTAGTGAACCGGAGTTTTGGTTGGATATGTATTTGCTACACTAAGGAGGTATGTGTTGAAGGCATTAGCAATGGCACAGTGATTTCTAACTTCTTCCTTTCCAATAGCTATGTGAGCTATATCATTGTTTACTCGCCCAGTTTGTTTTTATTATGTTCCATATTGTTTTAATTTTATTTGATTCGTCAATAACTAGTGAGTAGTGCCTTATGTCTGCTTCAATAATTAGTTGCTTTTTTTTTTTTTTTTTTTTTTTTTTTAAGTATTTTACAATCTATTTTGTAATCTGCTTTAATGTTTGGGCCATTGCTTGTGCAATATAGTAAGAACAAATTTATTTTGTTTGCACAGAACTTCCTTATACCAGAAGTAATCCAATGTTTGAGCCCTTTAACCTGTAGTAAGTTATATTTTCATAGGGAAAGTAGCTTCAAATGCTAATAGCACAAGTTTGAGAAATTTATCTAGGTCAGGACATAGACTTTAGTTGTATTTTTTTTTTTTTTTTTTTTTTCATTTTTCAACATTAGTTTAAAAATTTTGATGTGCTCCTCATTAGTTATTCTTGTTGTAATTATGCGTTTCCTATTATCATTCTGTTCGGTTTCTGTGGAAGGCAATAATAATAAGTGGCACCGGGGTCCGACATACTCTTACAATAAGAGTTACTATAAAGTTTAGAATATTCTCTGCATCAAGAAAAATATTGTCTTTGGTAGTTGCAGTGTTCATATGAGTATATAGTAGGGAAGTGAGCATGGTTTTAAATTCAGTGTCATTAAGCGTATTTACATTAAAATCGCCACAAACTATTATTTTAGCATTATCACTGTAAATGCATGAAATAGCTCTTTCTAATTTGTTTATGAAACCTTGGAAGTTACCTGAGGGAGCCATATATACAGCTAGTATAATATACCTGTCGTACCAATCTCTATTTTTACTGAACTACATTCAATTTCTTTTTCCTCACAAAACAGTGTAATGTTTGTTAGTGAACTTTATGCTACTTTTAGCATATATATTCACTCGTCCACAATTAAATCCACTTCTAAAAAAACTAGAACACATCTTGTACTTATTGAAATTCGCACTCTTCAGCTCTGCTTCTGCTATGTGGTGCTCGGTTAAATAAACAACTGAAATATCATAATTTAACTCTTGAATGTTTAAACTTACCTCTGTGATACAGTGATTTGGTGTTGGTAGTGAATCTCTTCCGCGGTTCATTATCACTGTGGAAGTGACTATGAATGAAAGGTTGCCAGTGAACGACGTGATTTAACCATTGCAGTTACCAACTCATTAGCTGATGTGCTTACATCAAACGTATTAATTAGTTGAGCTACTACACTGTATAGATGGAAGCGTATTCAGCGATTACTCATGCTTATTTTAAATGTTTATACATACCTTTAAACGTGAGAAAATGTTTCAATTGTTAATAAACTTAAACTTTTTAAGTCTATACATGTTGGTAGGTAATGGTGTTACTCCTTAAGTCCTTATAGCGTATATCTCTAGTTTTAAGAAAGGTTATGGAATAACATGTGGATGGGGAAAATAGTAATACTTATATATACAGTAGCGTAGATTTTTAATTTTACCAAGGAATAAAATAAGGTTGTGTCATAAGTGGCAAAAAGTTATACTTTAACCCCTAAAGGATCAAACGGTAAAACTTTCATAGGCGAGCTGGATTTGAAAGTGTTGAAAATATTAAAATGTCCAATTGTTTCTTCCGTCCTGAGAAGCCTGCAGGAATATTCCCGTCCAGATGCTTAGTTCACAGGTGCGGTGATCATCTTCAATGGCGTGGTCGTAGTCTTCTAGGGGAAGGTTCAGTTGCAACTGACTCGTTGGTAAAGGTTTTGCTACGTCTGAAGCTTGACTTTTTTCGAGTGGAGGTGGCAAAACCCCCATTTACAGGCGACAGAGGAGAAAACTGCAAAGTGCGGGGGTTGCCCTAATCTGGTTTGCCCACTAAAACCTCTCCACCGGTAAGATATAAGGTGAAGAAATGCCACAGTACCGCTAATTGCACCCGCGGATTCAAGAAGAACATACTGTTGGTCGGAGTGGCTGCGATATTTATACCTCGGCTGGAGAGAAGTCCTGCTTTCAGCTCCAGTTTTCTTCTAGACTCATCACTGGCGCTTTTTAGCGCCACAGCAGAAGCCTGCATTACATCCAGAATTTCTTACAACCAGATAGATATGCGGACTCTTTTAACTACAGCAGAATCTTCACATCGAGGAATCTGATTGGTCGGCCACACCACAGCTGGAAGCGAAACCATTGGGCAGCTTCAGGTGAACCGACCAATCACTTCATAAAGAGCAGTAGCGCACTTCCAGTCCACCGGAAGTAGAAGGACACAGGCAACGGGTAGCCAGCTGACCTTCTTAGGTCGGGTAAGGCGCACTTTCAAGTGCCCGGTCCCCTGTTTCGGCATGCTATAAAGCCGCTGCTGCCTGCAGGTGAGGGTAAACCGAGGTATGTTTTTGTACACTGCACCCTAGGTGCAGGGCAGTGTTCCTATTTTTACGGTCCTTAGAAAATACCAAACTCCAAACCCTCCAAAGGTAAAGCCCAACGCGGGCCTACTGATCATGATCCAACGGCTGTTGCCAGCACCAGCACTGGTGCAGCCACCTTGCTTTCCAGTGGCTCTGCTACCGTTGAGGGCACAAGTAAACGATCTAGTCAGGAACACCAAGGCGGTAAGGGCAAGATCAGATGTTTAAACTTGTCCAAGAAATGCACCGACGAGGGTCTCCCACGTGAACCTGATTCACGCATAGGCCAAATTCATGAGTCTGACTCCGATGAAGACTGTGCCAGTGTGCGCACAGACATTTTGTGACTTCGGTCATGTCGTACCACTCATCCTCCATGATAGTAGATCATGAGGAGCCCTCTTCTGGCCTCTCCACAGACGGAGAGATCGATTTTTGTGTAGTCGCCTCGAGGAAGGTGAAGAGGCGAACCCGATTGGCTGCAGAGGGCGTGCTCTCTGGCCAATCACAGGCGAGATCCCACCCCACTGATTCTGCCCCGCCCAGAACTCTGGGTATAAGAAGCATGTTCCTCCTATTATCGTGGATGGCTTCAAGAGGTTGGTAGGCTTCCTCAAGGAGGTCATGCTGTCCATCTCAGGTCAATGCACGGTAAGGAAGAACAAAAACCGCTTTGTCTTCCAGGCCAAGATTCCGGAGGACTATAAGCTCCTCCTGCAAGCCCTCAAGCAGAAGGGTGTTTTCCATTTCACCTTCGGGTTGGACATCGCGGCAGACCTCACCCGCCAGGGCATCACCCCAGACTGGTGAAGCAGCTAACCAGGTGCGCTCCAGATGGGCAAGGGCCCCAAAAAAACCCTCCCCCTCTTCCTCAGAGTAGTGGAACGGGCCAACGACCCGGAGGCCAAGATAGATGGCCATCGTTATCTCCGGGTAAAAATCGAACCATCCGAGGGATCTGGCGCGCCCCCTCAATGCCACCGGTGCCTGGGCTTTAACCACTCTAGCCACTTCTGCTTCCGCCACCTGCGCTGCTTAAGGTGCGGAGGTCCCCACCCAAAGGAGGTCTCAGATAGCTTCCACCGAGAAGCCAAAATGTGTCAACTGTGGTGGCGACCATATCGCAAGTTATGGTGGTTGTCCTAAGAGAAAAGCTGTCATAGCGGCCAGGAGGCCGCCACCAGAATCTCATCAGGACACAAGAGCTGCACCTACCGCCAACCAGAGCCAACACCTGCACCTGGTCCAACAGCAAGACAGGATAGCTGCGCGCGGCCCTGTGATGTCACGGGATGGTACAAACACACGCCAACTCCCACGCAAAACCAAGGTCCAGCCAACCCAAACAAACTCCACCCACCCACGCTAAGGTATACTGGCCTGCTAGGCAGCCAAACTTCACCCCTAGGGTTCCGCAAGGGCATGGTACTCCCATGTCCGAGCGACAGCCGGGGCAGGAGGAGGCCAGCGACGGTACTGCACCCCGACGAATCCCTCTTACACCCACTCCTAGAACCACCACCATCACTGTCTCTGTACTGCAGTTACCAGATTTGATGAATTGGATACAGCAGCTTCTGCTGAACCACGGCCAGCGCATGTGATCTGCTGTTCAGAAAAATGGCTGTCGCTATGGAGGGACTCACCCTCCTGACCATGATCGTCCAGACCACCCAGAATGGCAAATCGAACTAGGTCCTGTACCTCATTTCGATTCGCGTTCTGGAACGCGTGGGGCCTGTTGGTCAGGGGAGCGAGCTCCACCATTTTGTTGGCTCACTTATCTTAGACCTCGTACTGGTCAGCGACACACATCTCCGTCCAGACACCGCCTTCCGGGCTAATTTGCCTCAGAGTGGACTGCGTGGGTCGCCATGGAGGAGGCACAGCGATCTTCGTGAGGAATAGAGTAGTCCATAGATACATCCAGCTCCCGCCTCTTCAATCCAAAGAATCCACGTTTGTCAGTGTTGACCTAGGTGGTACGAAAGTTTTACAAAACGATTACCTTTCCACACCCACCCCGAAAACAGTTCGTACGAAACGATTACCTTTCCATCCTTGCCCTACATCCTAATATCATTCTGGACGGGGACTTCAATGCCAAACCTCCGCGTTGGCATTGTGTCCCGCGGACAGACGCTTGGGGCAACGAAATAATATGCATTGCAGATGCGGACCCTCAACTGAGAGTAGAGGGCCCCTGGCAACCCACACTCCATCCTCGAGGACAAGGACGGGCAACCGTTATTGACTTCGCGATGATCAAGCAATTTCCTTTTCATATACCTCTCACTTCGATCAACGCACTTCATTCCGATCATAATCCCGTGTTAGCCGAGGTTTACACAGGGGTTGCCAGTCATGACGTCTCGGTTCAACACCGCGACGTCGACTGGGAATGCGTCAGGGTCTGCCTCAACAACTCCTTCCCGCCAAACCCTAGGAACACTTCCTTATCCGCCGGTCCTGGGCTGCCCGCAGATTTTAGCAGCGTCACCGCACACATCATAATCGAGAACTCCAGAGGTGCTTACGCCGTGAGGTCCGGACCCGCCTACGTGAGCACAGGGTGCGTGCGTGGGAGGTGATGACCCGCCTGAGATTCGAGGAAGGTGACGTGTCAAGGATTGCCAAAACTCTCCGTCACCGCGGAGGTCAAATGACCTCCCCAATCCAGGGCACCAAAGGCCTGGTTTATGAACTCCAAGCCAAAGCCGTTGTGTTCGCTTACTATCTCGAAAGGACTATGAGGTCACAAGATAACCCCCAGGACGTAGACTTCTCGGACCACGCTCGTCGGGAGGTGCGTCGAAAACTTCGATGTCCCCCTCACAAGGCGGACCTACTTCCAGTCATCCGACATAGTGAACCTCAGGGCGCACTCCAGCGTCTCAACCCTAAAAAGGCAGCGAGACCTGACGGGCTAACCTCCGCCATGCTCCGCTGCCTTCCTATCAACGCAGTGCTCTGTCGCCCTCCGTGGTGTAATGGTTACCATGCTAACTTCATACACCCAAGATCGCGGGTTCAAACCCGGCGGAGGACGATGGATTTTTTCGGACGTAAAAAGCCTTAGCATGGCTTCCTTCGGAAGGGAAGTAAAGCCGTGGGTCCCGTGTCGTAGATTTACGGCACGTAAAAGAACCTCAAGCCTGATAAGAGAGGCCTCTGAGCAAAATTAAGCGATCTTTCACGCCCAATATAGAATGGGACGCTGAGAACCAAAGCAGTTAAAGAGCGTCCATAAATAACAGGCCATTTCCATTAACGCAGTGATCTTTCTGACCAAGGTCTTCAACATCTGCCTCAACTTGTGCCTCTTCCCACACGAGTGGAGGGATGCCCGGGTGATATGCATTTTGAAACCGGGGAAAGATCCACTCCATCCTTCCAAATACCGGTCCATTAGTCCCCTATCAGTTCCCTCAAAAGTCTTTGAGAGGCTACTGCTAAACCGTTTATCCCTTCTTTTGGGCGACATTCAAGCCATCCCAGACCACCAGTTTGGTTTCCGTCCTGGGCATTCTACACCCCATCGACTACCTCGAGTAATAGAGGCCGTTGCCCTGGGATTCCAGGACAGGGCCTACACTGCGGCGGTGTCGCTGGACGTGGAGAATGCCTTCTCTACGACTTGGCACGCGGATCTCCTCCTAAAACTCATGCGTTTGGAGCTCCCGTCACACATCATAAACCTTCTACACTCATACCTAAAACACAGATGATTTGTAGTTTCAGGTGCGGGACACAAATGTACACTTAGGCCAATAAGAGGCGGGGTCCCCAAAGGCCCTGTACTATCCCCCACATTTTACAAGGTCAACGAGGCCGATCAACCAACTGAGCAGCAAGTCAACATAGCTCAATATGCTGATGACGTTTTGTCATTCTGTACCAACAAAAACCCACGCAGAGCCTTCAATCCCTTTCAGAGACACCTCCGCCCCCTCCAAGAGTGGTGCGAGCGTTAGCATCCTCTTCACCAAGCACCGCTTTCCTGCAAACTTCCCTTCATTCACATACCTCAGACAAAGGATCGAATGCACAAAAACCATCACCTACTTGGGGATGAAGCTTGATAAGAGCCTCACTTTTGGGGAGGACATCAGGGAACTAAGGTGTTGGTGCACTGGGGCTACGGCCTTCTTGTACCCGATGCTGAAAATTCACAATGCTGGTTCCCCTTGAGTTGCGCCTTTTGAAGGATATCATTGTCCCCTTGCTGAAATTGCCTGTTATTTATGGACGCTCTTTAACTGCTTTGGTTCTCAGCGTCCCATTCTATATTGGGCGTGAAAGATCGCTTAATTTTGCTCAGATGCCTCTCTTATCAGGCCTGAGGTTCTTTTACGTGCCGTAAATCTACGACACGGGACCCACAGCTTTACTTCCATTCCGAAGGAAGCCATGCTAAGGATTTTTACGCCCGAAAAAATCCATCGTCCTCCGCCGGGTTTGAACCCGCGACCTTGGGTATATGATCATGGTGACCATTACACCACTGAGGGCGACCCCTTGCTGATCTACGCCTTCGGGATCTGGGACATGGCGGCAGACTCCAGCCTGCTTTGCTTCAGCGCGTACAGAATAGATGCCTTCAGACCATCTATTCTGGGCATCTAGGATTTCCTACGAGACTCCTGCACGAAGCCTCTGGTCTAACATACCTGGAGGACGAGATTAGCTGTCGGGCAACAAAATTCAACGAAGTTACTATTCCATCGGAGCTCCCTCGTTATAGTCCCAGAAACCGCCGCTTCAGGCGATACCGGCTTCTCCTTGGGCATCCCCGGTTACGAAGAAGCACCTCCAACAACTGCTTCGGCTAAGCTCCTTATAATCCTTCAAGAGTTGTTTGGACTTCAAATTTACAGTACCAAAATCAACCATTTTTGTAAAATTATTACACCAGCGGTGCACAAGGGCCGTTGCACCATGACTGGCAACTGCTGAGGAGCACAATTTGCTACCTTCTGTCCTCCCCAACCTCATTCTCACCCGCCATCCTGCAAACCCCACATTCCCGTCAATACGTGGTTAAACTCTCTTAAGAATAGAAACACGTCTATCACACCGTCTGCTTGCCCTGATCCTGCCACCTACTCGTTGCGTCGTATTTGCGTTTAAAGCCAGTTTTATGTGCTCAAGTATCGAGTGCCAGGTTTTGTTTGAAGGCTTCTTCCTTTCAAAACCTGGCACCCACCGGTCAGATCAGGTCGGCCGACAGGGGCGCGGTACAGCTATCCTCATCAAAAACTATATCACCCACACTCTTTTCCAGCTCCCAGCACTACATGTGGAGGCCTGTGCCATTTGGCTGGCCATTAGCGACCTCGACACGTTGCGGCTTACGACCCAGTTGGTCATCGTTTCCACGAAGCTGACTACACCACTTTATTGAACATTCACACAGTGGTATGCATCGCAGGAGATGTAAACTCGAAACATGCCCACTTGCATTGCCGCATTAACAACCCTAGAGGCCGCGGGCTCTATCCCTCATCAGCGGTAACCCCAGTCTCCTCGTGCATGGACCGTGGTCTGCGTGCCATCCAGCTCGCGCAAGACCGGATGTTCTTGACACCATGATCACCAAGAACATTCCATTCCATTTAGACCTCTCGGCGGCGGTAAACGAGATGGATGCCGACCACGACCCTGTCGTGGTGGATACAATCATGGCCTTATCAGATCTGGCAACGCTAGACTGGACAAATGAGACCGACTGGGATGCAGCCATCTTAGATCCGCCACCTCGTATCGATTCCATCGACGCCCTAGAGGCGGCAGCCACGGCCTTTTCCAATCACATCCTGAGTGTGTTACGCGCGCACACTACTATCTCCCATCATATTAACCCAACCGGAGAACCATACCAAATGAACTCCGGCAGCTGCTAAAAGCCAAGTTCGGAAGCAATGGCAGCGCTTCCACCATCCCAGGATCCAAGCAGGGTACCAGCGGTTCAAAACTCTGGCAAGGCACCTGCTTTGCGCGCACCGCAAAGCAACCTGGGAACATACAATGGCCAACGCAAAACTGGAAGATAAACAACCTTGGAGTATCATGCGGTCCCTCAGGAAAGAAATAGTCAGTTTCAGAATCCCATGCATGGCACTCGAGGGAGACTCTCTTTTGAGCCCCAAGCGAAAGCCACGGATTTCGCAGACAATCTGGTGTCACAATCCGAAACCCGGCAAGACGCACAAGACGAGGACTTCACTGAAGTTGTGGAAGCGACAGTAGACTACTTCTATGAGAACCCTCCCCCATCTACGAGGAGATCCACATTCCTATAGTCACCCCGAAAGAGGTGACTTCCAAACTCAAAAACCTAAACCCCAACAAAGCCCCTGGGCATGACTACGTCACGGCGCCCATGCTCCAGCACTTACCCCATAATGGCCGTCATCCACCTGACGAGGATTTACAATGCATGCCTACACCTCTGTCACTTTCCAACTTGTTAGAAGGAGGCGAGGGTGGTCCGAATTTTGAAGCCCGGCAAGAATCCGGGTTCCGCCAAGCTATAGATCAATCAGCCTGCTCCCGATCGTATCGAAAGTATTTGAGTGGTTTCTCCTACCCCACCTCACCCCCTCTTTGAGGAAAGGCTCCTCCTTCCGGATCATCAGTTCAGTTTTCGTCATGGACATTCCGCAACCTTGCAGTTACTGAGACTGGCTGAGAAGGCTGCCCTGGGGCTTCAGGAGAACTTCAAAACAGTCAGGTGTTCTTGGACGTGGAAAAGGCCTTCACCTTGATTTGTACTATTGTACAAACTCAAGAACGCAAAGTTCCCTCCCCCTACCTTCACCTGCACTTTCCGGGTCGCGGGTGGAGGGGAGGCAGTCCTCAGTAAGCTCCATAGCGGCAGAAGTGCCGGAGGGCAGCGTGCTGTCACGTTACTCTTTGCTGCCTACATGTCTAACTTCTCCACAGAACCCGGTACTGTTACATGTCAATATGTCGACGACGTCCTCATAATGGCACGAAACAAGAACATCCGCTTCTGCTACCCCCAATTCAGAAACAGCTCCAGGTCATTGTCAGGTGGAGTGAAAAGTGGAGGATGACGAAGAACTCTTCTGCTGGCTAAAGTCCGTCGCTGGTGGCCGGAGAGGTCCTCAAGGTTGCGGCGGAGAAGAATCCCTTGGATCCGCTCCGCCAAATACCTCGGAGTCCTCGGCCACGGCCTCGCATGTCAGGGAAAAGGTCGGGTTGAGTCACGCTGCCCTTCGGCAGTCGTACCACATATTCTGCTCTACCTTGCTACGGCTGTATCGCGCTGTCACTCGATCTCTGAAGCTGTACGATTGCGAGGTTTGGGATTCGGTGGCTTGTCCCACCAGAGTGTGCAGAGCAGGGCACTGAGGATGATCTATGGCACAGATCGTAGATTCCCGTCCCACATCCTCCATTTCTATTCCGGAATCCCATACATGGTGGATGTTGTGCAAGAAAGACCTCACACAATATACACTAAACTTGCACCGCAACCTAATTGTCTGGTAAATTTTCTCGGTCAACATGACCACATGTTGCCCAGAAGACGCATCGGCCACCAGGTACCCCAATATGTCTCCCACGATCCCCTGCCCACAAAGCACCAACGCGAGACGCCCTAGCGAGCGTGGCCATGGGGACTGGCACCTTGGGCTGGTGGTTTCTACCGCTTCTTCCTTCACAAAATCTAATCCTGCCAAGTTAAGCAGCATTGGGCCTGGTCACGACTTGGATGGGTGATCGTCAAGTCATACCTGTGGGTATTTTGTCCTTCAGGGACACAGAAGACACATCAAATCAAAACAGCCGGACAAATCTGCAGTAGCACATCACTTTTGGGAAACTCACCATGAAATAAATCTGAACATCAAACTATTGAAAGAACTTTCGAATCCGTTTTAATTATCAGCTTGGGGAAAAATCTATATTCATAAATACCGCCACACATTGATGAACATGGAGTTCCCCCCTAAGGATTGCTTAACAAGTTTCATCGCCCGCCCAACAGATGTCACCACAACCAACACATCCACAACCACATCCACAACTTGGAACCCAAACCCAAGCAGTAGTGGTTCAACTGCTGAGGATGCGGGCAACAGTCTGCAAAACAATTGTCCTACTCAATAAAAGTAAGTGAAGTGTGTGTTAACAATGCCACTTTAATTAATTCAATTTGATTATGCCTTCACTGTAAGCAGCTTCAAAATTATACATTTATAAGCAAAGCTAACTTAAAATTCTAGTTAAAATAAATATTTGACCATTTACCATTTGAGGCCATAAAATATTATACCTATAGGAAATATCACCTCCATTACTTTGGCTTATGTTTGTATATAAAGGAACCTGTAAAGAAGTGTAAGTGCTTATTATTTGCTCATAGTCTTATGGGAAAGTTTATCATTAAATTAAAATGTTTTGTATCTTATTAATAGTTCAATTCTATTAATTATGAAATATAAACAATTAAATAATGTTCATTTGAATTATAATTATGCAAAACCTCAAGAATTAAATATAAAGCAAACCATTATACAGTAAAAGCACATATATGTACATAAAATTAATTTGTAACATTTGTATAAATGCCTACAATCACTGTTGTCACATTCTTCGGCTATATGTATATTCACCAAAACACCCGACAAGACAGCACTCTTCCCAGGAGCCAGTTGGCCCAATCACAGAGTGTCACGTTGTCATTAGCCAGAACAGCGCTAGCCCTACCCACCACTGGATGTGGTGCCTCTTGTAGTGCTGTAAACCTTTCTCACATGGCAAAGGTAGAGTTCCAATCAGTTGGAACATCTGAATAAGCTTGAGGTTTTGCTGCCCCACATTTTTTTGATAAGTCTTTAATTTCTTATTAGCAATTCTTTTAAAATTGTTACTACTATCCTGATTTTCTGTAACAGTTTTTGAACTGCAGTATTTTGTAGTCCTGCTTTCAGTATTAAATTAAGTGAATGGGCAAAACACCCAAAATGTTTCTATCTTAATTCTGCTATTGCACCTTTAATATTGGAAGCATTATCAGAGACAGCTAAAATGATTTTATTAGCAAATATCCACTCCGAAGTAATATATGACAACTCTGTTGCCAAATGTGCACTGGTGTGTATTTCTGGAATTACTGCACAGTGAACAAGTATTGACTTTAATTCATATTGCTCATTAATGAAGTGAGATGTCACAGCTAAGAAACTCTCCATATTTATGGAAGTCCAAGTATCTGTTGTGGTGCGTACCTTAAGTGCATCACTAATTTGTTTTCTTACCTTTACCATGCTTTCATCATACAGAGCAGCGGTCATTTTGCCTTTGATACTGTGTGCCTACTTGGCAAAGTTCAAAGCTCTAACAAATCCTTTAAAACCTGTATCCTCCATTATTCCGAATGGTTGCAAATCCTTAGCAAACATTGTCATTTATCTTTCCAATTGCACTCACGGACAGACTTTAATTATAAAAGAGGTTATTGTATGTTTTCTAAATGATTTTGTAATGAATGAAGCACTGTACTGATGTGAGGAACGTCACTGAAATTGATATAGAAGGTGTAGAGAGTGAAATAGGGGGATCATCTGGGTCCAAAGTTAATAGTATCTAAAGAAATTAACAATATTACATTTTTGTGCTTTCTTGTCCAACATTCTTGTAATATATTAAAAGTGAAATCAGCAGATCATATATTGGTATATTACACATTTACTGTAAGTAAAAATAAATACACGAGAAATAGAAAAGGGTCAGAATAATAAATACATAAGATGTGTATTCCATCATTTTTATTAATTCCAATAAGGTATATATATATATATTAAACACTTATTCTTTACTTACAATATATTTTTATACTCATAGATTTATTTACTTTCATAATTTAAATATAACAATTGGCTTACATTTTATTACAAACCTAGCAGAGCCTGCTGCCTACCATCCCATTATCGGTCCACTTATAGATTCGGCAGTTCCTACCTCTGCTTACTCCTATTTCCCCAACTTTCATTTACATCTGCTCGTATAATGCTTCTGCAGTATTTCTACAAGTCATTAATATATTATGTAGATCAAAGTAAGAAAGAAATACACAAATGCCATGAAATAAAACAGTAATTTTTATTTGTTATGCAGTTCACACATAACGGCTTATCTAGGAAACACTGTAAATCTGTTAAAATAAAAAGCATTCTTAAAGCCTTTATATTCTATGAGATTGCTAAAAATCTTCCTTTAACATGAAGAGGAAAAGGGATTGATTCATATTTATCATTTGATTTTATACAAACTTTTAAAGAATGGGTCCCTTTACATACATCCCTGCTAATATTTTTCTGCCTAGGACACTAATTGCAAAGATCTCTCCCATTTCTTGGATTTTCAAAACTGGATTGAATCTGCTTTTTCAGGTGTCGGTTCAAAAATACATAAGCAACAGTTTTCCATACTGGTGAACTTATATGTTTCACAACTGCAAGTTTATTATAAAAATAGAACAGCCATATTCCACATGTATGAATGTATCAGGCATTAAACGATTTGCAAATATGAAAAATATTAAGGGAATACTCTAGTAATAAAATGGCAAGATCTGTGACTTTGAGGGAAATTTATTTCTTGTTGCAAATTGAACCCACAGTATATAAACATAGTATTTATTCATACACTGGTTTTGTCTAAATTACTGCTGGTAAAAGTTAAGATTTTTTTTTTTTTTATTACACAAAACTTTATATTGAAAAAGCTGCACTTTTCTGACCAAAACATTTAACTTTACCATTATATAATTTTATTATAAACTCAGTAGAAAAATTTTGCTTTAATTAAATTTCTATTGGTTGGTTTATAAATGTTTAAAGCATATTACTGTACCCATTTTTATAAACTAATATGGCATGATAATGAGCAACTTTAATCACTTGTACTTTTTAAACTAATTTGGCACAATTTAGGGTAATAACCATTTTAACAATATAAATGCAAAAAAGAAAACGATGCCTGAAAAAGGAAAATGTATCATTGCATTGCCAAAGGTTTTTAAAGTTTTAGATAAGTTATTGGTGGCAAATAAACAAAATACGATGACAACATGTTCCTAAATGCATTTTCTACCTAAGAAAAATGGCAGAAAAATCTTGTAGGAGCAGTTAAGATGGTGGCAGGTACAAAAAAGAACTGGCAGTATTATTTATGGTGCAGAATCATTCTAACGGATAGTCAGGAAGATTAAACTTAAAACGTATTTTTCCACAAAATACATCATTTGCTCTTTGGGATATACTTTTTACAATTTTTAATGGACCAAAACAAAATTCTTACAATGTGCACATCAAGAAATGGTATAACAAACTGTGCATTATTTTATGATACTATTCACTGACTTAAAATTACTTTTTCACTGTTAAATTTTCAGAAAAAATTCACATCATCTTTCTTGGAATGTTAAAAATGCAATAATGCTACAAATTTACAAGATATTTCAAAGCCCACACTCAGATTTAGTACTAAATAAAATATAAATGGCGTGTTATTTATGGATGCTCTTTAACTACTCTGGTTCTCAGCATCCCATTCTACATTGGGCGTGAAAGACCGCTTAATTTTGCTCAGAGGCATCTCTATCAGGCTTGAGGTTCTTTTCGTGCCGTAAATTCATGACACGGTACCAACGGCTTTACTTTCCTTCCGAAGGAAGCCATGCTAAGGATTTTTACACCCCAAAAAATCCATCGTCCTCCGCCAGGTTTGAACCTGCGACCTTGGGTATATGAAGTCAGCATGGTAACCATTACACCACGGAGGGCGACAGATTTATTACTAGCCACCTCTATTAGGAACAGGCAGATTTTCAATGACCTAGTTCAAATTATAATGTAAAAATCTGATGTGTTCCATTCACATGACTTTCTCTATATCTTTGCAACAAATTGTTGTTAGAAAGCTTAAGCTTCTATTTGCTTCATCTAATCGACAAAAAATTAGCAGAAATAGTCTTATAACCTGCTTCCTTGAAAGTAGAAGCGAAATAAGGGAGTACCATAGATTAAAGTCATAGTCAAAATCTAGTTGCTATGTGATTGAAATTCCTTTGTTTGTGTGGACAGGAGTTGCCAAATTCCTGTATGAGAAAACTATAATTTTTTCAGTTATATTTTTTCAATATCTAAAAAAAACAAAAAACGACTAACTCCATGAAAAAAAATGTATATAACATAAATTGTGTGTTTTAAAATGGCCTACATTTTTTGTGTATTAAGTTTTTATCTATCTCTTATGGTTTAAGAGCTATGCAAAATTCCGTAAATTTCATCCAGAATAAAGTAAGCTTCTGAGGCTAATCCCAGAAAATTGAAGATATAAATTTTATTTGTCAGGTAAATATCTTAAATATACAATATTTTAATCAAAATTGTTAGAGCCATTTTGAAGAAAACCAAAATTTTCAAAAAAAGTTCCATGTGAAAGGTATTTTGGGGTGGGGGGATTTTTCTCAAAATCTTTGTGTCGCATCCCTGAAAGATACTAAACTTAAATACTTAGTTTTATATTTTACCAACTTTTCGTTTTTGACTTATTGTGTTCACACACACACACACACACCTTTTTTTGAAAATGCTTTTTTTTTGGATACAGGGGGCCCTAAAACATATATTTCCAGTGAAATCTCGGTATCGATTTTTGGGTGGAGTGCAATACCTTCTCTATATACTATGCAGTGATGCCAACCGTTGTGGAATTCCATTACGCGCAGCGAAATTTGAACCTTCAAGAGACATTGCGGAGAAAAACGAAAAAGTGGGAAAATGTAGCAACTTTTCTCAGTTTTTAAAAAAAAAATCCAACCTATCGTTAATGGCAAGGCCCTATGTTAGGCAACTATGCTGAGGGAAGTAGGCTCAAAGAATCTCTCATGTGAACGATAAGTTGAATACTCATGTTAATATTTATTTAATGCAAGCACCCAGCCTGGCAATATTTATAAACATATTCCATAATTGGTACACATAGCTGATGCTTTTCAAAAAGTCTATGCAAGCTATGATAATCTAATCTATACCTTGGGCAGCATGATGAAACACTGGCTCACCGCAGGCACAGGCCGCATTTCAAATTATTATATCTTACTATCTGCTTGCCGCTAAAGTATTGGTTTAAATCACTGTCTCCCACAGTTAACATTAAATCAATTAGTGCGTTACTTTTAATTATTACTAATTATAATTTATGAGTGATAAAGGGTACTTCACCCCTAAGAAAAAAAGGGAATACCGCGGAGAATTGTCGAAAGATGAGAAGAATGCGAGAAAACAATTTTCGGTCAAGTGGTTGAAAGAAGATATTTTTTCGAAATAGTTACAACCAGTTACAGAAGACAGTGCAAAAGCAAAGTGCAGAGCATGTAGTGTTCTTTTGGGGGCAAAAAGAAGAGATCTTTTGAAATATAGTGGAAACCAGAAACACAAAAAGAATCTAAAAGCTACTGACAGCACAAACATTTCTCAGGTAATTAATAAATTAATATATTTATATTTTACTAAAGAACGAATAATGACTAAATTCCTTTTAATTTGATTTTTCATTTAACCAAAAGATACATTTTCGTGACTAAAATAGACCAAAATTACCATAGAGAAGCAATAATATTTTTTTTCTATGATTGATAGTAACAACACTCACAATTTTGACCATTTTCTTATTTAAAATAATAAATTGGTAAAATGAACAAAATATACAGTACCTACAATTCTTTCGTTTCTTACTTTACAGATATTTCACACAAAAGTGCTACTGTTGCTGACATAAGATTTAGTTTGTTAGTTGCAGCCCATAATTTCAGTTTCAGTTCCGTTCAGCATATTGTTGAAGTGTCTAAATTGAATTTTAAAGATTCAGCAATTGCCAAAGATGTTACTCAAGGACGCACTAAATACACAAGTATTGTTCAAAATGTTCTCTCTTTAAAAATCAAGAATGACTCGAGTAAAGAGCTGAAAGATAATGAATATTCTGTCCTCGTAAATGAGAGCAAGATATCAGTAATACACAGCTGCTTTGTGTGTGAGTAAGATAAATTCATAATGAGGAAATGATTCTTGATTTGGTTCCCATTGGTAGCGATGAAGGTACTTTAAAGGTCTTTATAATTTGTTCAAAAAATGCCTTGCAACAACGGATGTTAATGTAGAGAATGTCGTAGGCTTTTGTTCTGACAATGTCAGTGTTATATTAAGCAACAAGGCGTTGTTTAAAACTTACCTTCTTAACAACAATCCACAAATATTTATTAATGGCTATGTATGTCATTCAGCACACCTTGGGGCTGTGGCAGCATCGCAAGAGATTCCTGCGTACATTGAAGCATTGTTGCAAAACGTGTCCAGATATTTTTCCTGTTCGCCCTAAAAGGCAGAGTATCTTGGAATAATTTCAAAAATTCATGCATGCTTCTGCATAAAAGATGTTAAGTCCCAGTCAAACAAGGTGGCTGGCATTATCAAATTGTATTAATTGTGTTCTTCCATAATGGGGTGTTCTTTTTGAGTTGTTTAGAATGACAGCATTTGAAGACAAAAATCCAGTAGGCTGTATGATATTTTCTGAACTTCAGAAGGCATATCTTTACTTTTTGAATACTATTTTGCCAATTTTAATCAGTTCAATGCAATGTTTCAGTTTCAGAATGTTCTCATGCAAGATTTGTACCCTGAAAGTAGGAGATTTGTTAGAATGCTGGCAAAGAATTTTGTAAAATCTTCCTGTTTCTCACCTGATGAAAAGTTGGACACATTAAATGTTGTTGATTGTTGCCTTGCTTCCAATAAAAGAGGTAAATGTTGGTCAGGATACTATGGAAATGCGTAATGACATGAGAGGGACAAAAAACAATTCAAACTTATCTGTGTTAAATTCTATAAGAAGTGTGTGAGTGAATCGTACAGAAGGTTCCCGGCCAAGCTTTTTAGGAATATGTCATTCCTTATTCCAAGCAATGCTTTAGCCCAAGACACACAGAAAACGTACATGTTTCGGGACTTGCAAATAAATATGATAGGAAAATTAATAGAAAAAGAAACACTGTAAGAATTTCAGAAACTAAGTTCTTACTTTTCTGAAGCAAAGGAAGAGTTAATTAAATCAAGCAGTACTCTTGCTTTCTGGTGCAGAGTAAGAGAAATAAAAAAATTTGAAGGGCAGAATGTCATCTCAAATTTTTCAAATTGGCTAAACTTATACTTGTGTTGCCACATGTAAACACTGATGTGGAAAGCATGTTTTACATGATGGCTGACACCAAATCCCCCGCTCCCCAAAAAAAGGAACAAACTAAAGCCTCAAACTCTGAGTGACCCCTAAGTGTAAAAATTGATCTTCAAAACAAAGGCAATTGTTGTATTTCATACACAATAACCGATGAACATGTAAATAAATTTGGGGAATCCATGTACAATTTTTCGAGAAGTGCTACAGTGACAACAGAATCGTCCGACAGTGATGACTCTTAAACTACTTTACACAGCCTGTACAGTTCCCCCTTCAGTTATTTGTAGTGATAGTTATTCATTTATTTTATTACGCCCCTAATAGACATGACCTAACTACCTACAACAACAATAAGATCATCATAATCACTATTAATCCATCGACTTGGTCATCTGAAACGTCATAGAAAAGGTATGTTGTAACCATCTTATGGTAATTTAATGTGCGTATTTTTGTAGCAGAATGCAGCAGAATTTTGCTCAACCTGTAGCGATATTTAATGGTTTCTGGTTGGCAAAACTGACACTATGTACATAGTACGTATAGAGAAAGTAAAAGTTGTATACCCCAAATCAATACCAAATTTGTAAAAATTCATATTTTTAATTTCCTGGTTAAGGATGATTAAAAAAAAAAAAAAAAAAACCAACAACAACAACAACCTGATGTGTAACATTCACATGACTCTCTACATATTTTACAACAAACTATTTTTACAAAAGTTTATTCTTCTGTCTACTTCATGCTAAATGTGATAAACATTAACACAAATGGTCTTATTACTTAGATCCTAATGGGTCCAAGGGGAAGGAACAAGGGAATTGCACTAGGTCAAAGATATAGTCAAGTCTTTTAAGAGCTGGTTGCTAATGTCATCACATTGAAATACCATTCTGCTCGCATGACCAGGATACAATTTCAGAAAAAAATAAGTATTAGAAAATTTAAACCAAATACAAGGAATATCTCGAAAATGGTTAACTGCACTCAAAAAATGTGTCTAAATAACTTGGTTGGTTTAACAAGGTCTACTTTTTTAATACAGTAAGACTTTGTCTATCTGTTACAGTTTATATTAGAACAATTTAGAATGAAGAGGACTTCAGAGATTATTCCTAGAAAATTAATGATGTGCATTTAATTTTCAAGAAAATATCTTACATTTATGGTATTTTTATCAAAATTGTAGGAGCTATTTTAGAGAAAATCAAACATTTTGAAAAATATTCCCTCAAAATGTTAGTTGCAAATGAGCAATTTTGTTTAAAATCTTTGTCTATCATCTTTGGAAGTAATTAATCATAATTACAAAGTTTGGTATTTAACAGACCTTTTGTTTTTGAAGTATGCTGTTCATAGGCCTACACACATAGACATTTTTTAAACATTTTATTCAAAGATTTAAAAAATTGTTTCCTGGAAAATTACATTTTCTGACTGACAGCCTATTCCCCCTGAGATTTGACATCACCTCAGAAGTTTGTTGGGATATATAAAATATATCAGAAAAATGGGTATTTGCCAGTCAAGTAGATTTCAAGTAGAGCATTGTTTCTAATAGGCAAAAATATGTAAAAAATACTGGCCATGACACTTTAATTCTTTGTACCTGCTTGTACTTCCTTTCCTCCCCCCCCCCTTCCAAAAAACCAGTGTTATAAATGGACGCTTGTACTTTCTAGTCTTCATGTTCAATGTCTAATGCTATGCTCAATTCAAGATATTACTGCTCTGCTGCAATGACATTAGCAGAAACATTGACAAAATTGAGGGTGAAACTTCCACAGACAATCCAGATTTAAAGTGTTGACAACATAAACATGTTCAGGTTTGAAATTCGCTAGATTGCAGAGGTTTCTACTTTGTGTAATCATTGGGGTTTTATCTTCACAGACCCCTGGGATCCGCCATCGTCGCTACGCAGTCGCGGCCATCAGCCTCATATGCTACTACACTACTCTACTTAAAAAAGCATCCCTCGGTAAGCTTTGCAGCTTAGGGCTACGCTTTGCATCTTAGGACCCTAAAAACAGAAGTACCAAATCTGGATCACGTATGGAAGTAATGCCGAAGTGAAGCATTGCATACTATTAAAAATTAACCTAAAACATAGGTGCAACACACCTCCTTCCATGCATATATTTTAATTTATAATAATTATGGTATATGCCTAAGCTGTATCTAAGTTCTATTACAAAGGTCTGACAAATAATGCATCAGAAATAGCGCGCATGCTGCTAGTAATTACATTGTTACTGCTTAGAAATTTATAATTACATTTTATTTATTAAATTCCACTTTCATTATTTAGTTCACTTTCATTGGTTTGTAAATAAAGGTCTGAAGGCTAAAGTTCCTCAGTCGGAGGAACACCCGCTAACTTCAAAGGTTTGCGGGTTCGATTCTTAGTTAGGGATGGTGATACATACTTTTCTCTAGCCAAGATTATTCGTTGTCCTTCCCAAAGTTTGAAAGGTGAATGATGGTGTGCCTGTGTGTCTAATCTTATGAATATAATCTAAAGGAAAATAGAAACACAAAGAATACAGTACACGATAGGCAATATATTCCAAAGGGAAATGACGCCGTTATGGGCGTACAGTTAAAGACTGGGGAGGAGAGCTTTGAAATATATATTATAAAAATTTGCAATTCACACCTTGATATGGGAGACCAGGTGCCAGAAGGCAGTATTTCATATGCTTATTTTATTTTAATGCATTGTTCAGTTTAAGTCATGCTGTATGTTTTACCATCAATTGCTGAGATTACGAAAATCTGTTGCTGTGATACCACTACATAAGGTTGCTAGTCGTCCTACGTGGTGTAGGGACAGCATGCTAGCCTCTGGTTCCAAAGATCGTAGGTTCAAACCCGGCGGAAGGCGATGGAATTTTTCGGTCTAAAAAATCCTTTCCCTTCAGAAGGGAAGTAAAACCATTGGTCCCGTGACGTAGATTTACGGCACGTCTAAGAACGTATAGCCTGATAAAGAGACCTCAGACCGAAATCAAGCTGTTTTTCATGTCCAATACAGAATGGGACACTAAGGACCGCAGCAGTTAAAAGTATCCATAAATAAAACTCAATTCAATTCAATTCCATACGGTTGGAAATTCACCACTCAAGATTTTCCTGGCTCTTAAGAAGCAGAATGTTGTGGTCGGTGTTTGGCCACAATTGTTAGTAAGAAACGGCTCTCCAATAATAAATCTCCAACAATTCTGGTATTATCAGTGGCAATTTCCCCTTGGAGCCCCTCCTCCCAGAAGCCAGGAGTAGGAACTAGTCGCCCGAGTGTACTCGGGCGGGGGCAAATCACCGCGGTACCTATCCGCTTTTCTCGCGGATTTACTCGTGTGATATAAAAGATGTAGTCTTGTGCAAGCGTTTATGTCTGTGTCGAAGTAATGTGGGCAGGGTGTTTCCCGCTGGCTTACCTACCTGAGTGGTCACCCACCCAGAGAGGGACCAGGCCCGATGCTGCTTACCTTGGCCAGCCGCTTGCGGGCTGTCAAGGAAAGCAGTGCCGGCTAGCGGGGGGAACTGAAGGGATGTAGGTACGGGGTGGGGGAAGCCAGTGTTGCAGATCTGGTCGGAGTACAACTGGACGGTCACCCGTCCGAGTCGAGACCAGGCCCGATGCTGCTTAACTAAAGTTAGTAAAATGCATATAAATAGGTGGTTATGCAGGTTCATTGGTTCATGACGAACATTAATAATTTTTTTAAACGTACCTCAACTCCATGCTCGCGCTGACTTGTGTGTTGCAATGTAGTCAGTGTGATAGTTGGATGTCTCGATAATAACTCGTTCGTTTGGAAGAATAGGGTTACAATTCAAAAATTAAAGATTTTCAGGAGAGTCAATTGAACATTTTCACAAAATTAAGTGAATTTATTTACCAAGACAAAATAATCACATAGTTTCAGGAGCTTGTATTGGAACATTGAGGGGTTCAAGGTATATTAAAATGTAGAATTTTAATAATTCAAGCTCAGGCTTTATCCATTAAAGCCATAATTCCTGCAACCCTTATTTTGACTTGTAACATTTTTGCATAGAAACTGTTACTTTTTACAAACTCATATAAGCTATTGTGCAATAAATAAGTGTAATAGTTATAATAACACTATGACATGTGCAAAAGTACAGAAAATATCCTGTCTGACAGCTGAAGTGCATAGTTAAGAAACAGTGTGTAAATAATTAATCAAAACTACTGCAAACTTTTATAGAACTCGTAGTAATATTTTGGAACAAATTTATTTTCAATTAAGGAAAGCAGTCCTTTCTTCTTGGCTTCATTAACGTCAGTTTTCTGCTTATAACAGTTCGCACAATGTATAGCTCTTCCCATTGTTTCTTAGATGCTTTGCTTCAATTTTTTTTTTTTTTTTTTTTTTTTTTTTTTGCACGTATCTCGGCAAGTATTCATTTTATACTCTTCGGATGGAGAAAATGTTACGCTCCTACATCCTGTTTTCCCCATCACAATCACATGATGAAGACGCACTTGCAATAGATGCTGTGAAGTCTGGATCAGCCTGGGAATTATCTGAATCAAAAGGGTCAGTGACCCTTCCACTGTCTGTTAAAGCACTGTTATTCATTTGCACTTGCACAATTTGGAAAATTATTGGTGAAGTAATTAGCAAAATACACATAAGAGTGAATGCGTGCGATTAATGATATAAAATGATTCACTCACTTAATGGCAATAAACTACAGTGAGCTGTTTCACAAATCGAAGCCTCTAGTATGACCATAACAGTTAAAGAATGCTATACTTCTCTAAAAAAAAAAAAAAAAAAAAAAAAAAAGGTTTACATTAATTCTATATAGCCAATTCAAATCGATTTTTAAATGTTCATTTTGGACAACTAACAGCGTGTAGATACTAATTAAACTTATGTTAAATATCCATGTTAAGGGTACAATAATCAAGACGAATAAAATATTTTGAATTTTCTGGGAATAGCCTCTGAAGACCTTTTTATACTGCATGATTTTTATTGAAATTCGCACAACTGGTAAACCGCAAGAGAAAGACAACCTATTACAGAAAATACGCAGATCTCGATAAAACCCGCAATTTACGTCATGTATATTTTTTCGTGGAGTTGGCCGTAATCGAGAAATTCCTTGATATTGATTTCAGTTTTAAAATATTGAAACTTATCTCATACGGATAAGGAAACATTCAAATTGAATTCATATGTTTGCAATTCGGCTGGAACGAAAATTGCATATTTCGCGGCGCAAACGATGGCTCCAAAGGCCCTATAATCAAGTTTGTGCACTGCCATCTGTGTATCCTCACCAAAACTATTTCATTATATACAGTTTAATTTAGATGGTAGCACCAATACTTAGTTGTATTCTAGGCTTAAAAAGGAGTAAATATATTACAGCTGAAAGTAAAAATCAACTAATGGTGAAGTTTTTGTCTAGATATTTGTTAATATAAACATTTAACAGCAATGTGCATTAGCAGCATTCGTAACTGGCGAATAATACCTAAAGGTTTTGGCAAGTTAGAAATATAAAGTATGTCATTTAAAGTATAAGTTTGACATGTAAAGAGAACATTGAATATTATTTTTCGCATATAAAAATGTTTGGGATACAGTTAAATTTTTGTAGAAGACCAGGCATTCAGAGAGCCCGGTCTTTGATTATAAAATAATTCTAATGTAAGTATATAACATCCTACCTGGAAAAATACTTGTTGCGTAATTTACGCTTTAATGGGATATTTCATATAATAGCAAATCGATTATAAAATTAACGTAGTTAGTATAATGAGCTAATATAGTGTAAAGATAAATATTAAAAATCTTATGTGTTACACTCACGTTACTTCCTCTACTTCTCAAGCGAATACACTAGGCTAAGTCGATGGTTAAAGCATTTAAAGCTGGTTGCTAGAGATGGGTCGAGCGACTGCCTCCTAGAGTTTACAAACCTTGATGTTCGTAAATTTGGTAATACTGCACATAGGCTGAGAAATCTGAAAGTAAACAAACACGTTGAAGCTGTATGTTTTAAATGTATTTTCAAATTCAGTAATATTGCAATTACATTGCGTGTTTCACAACTCGTTCACGAATAATATTTCTTGCTATGATAATCAGATAGAAAGCTGCAATAGTAAGTATTCTCTTGCATTATATTGCACATAACCTTAAACTTTCGCGAACTTAACTAATTAAAATCTTTTGAAATATATTTCAGATGCCTAAGTGCTGTGTCCCTGGATGTAAGTCAAATTATGACACTATTGTAAAGTTACAAGGTAATGTTTCTACATTTTCATTCCCTAAAGAAGAAACAAGGAAGCAGGCGTGGATTCGTACTATCCCACGGAAAGACTGGTGTCCAACATCCTCATCAGCTGTGTGTGTTTTTGTTTTGTTTTGGGTAGTGTTTAACGCCCGCTTTTACTGCTCTGGCACCGCAGGCGATAACACTGATACATGAAGATGGAGCTCCGGTGGAATGTGAAGGCGGGGGAGCCAGAGAACCCGGAGAAAACCCGCCATTGCGCAGCTTTGTCCACCACAAATCTCACATGCGGGCCGTCTAGATGAGAGGCGAATGGTCTGACCACTCGGCCACGGTCAGCTGTGTGTGCCAACCAATAAAATGAAAAGGACATAATTATTAATGCAAACTGGAAACATGAAAATGGTTCTGTTACAAAACTTGTGTTGCGATGCCTTAAATTAACAGAAGATGCAGTACCCTATAAGTTCCATACTTAAGAAGCATTAATCCAACAGAGAGAAAAGATGCGGATTCTAGGAAAGAGAATATTAAAAGAAATGAAGTTAAAAATTTGGAGCTGGAGAACAAGATACAGTGAATAATGTTAAAATATTTGTGAATTCTTTCGCTGCAAATTTTTGGGGTGTGAGCTTTGTATTGGTCTATTAAGAGAGGGAAAGGGAACAGAAATCAGTGATGCATATTTTAACTATTTACAACGAGGAAGACTTTCAGTACACAATGATTTAGTTGTGGGCATTTTCTTTCATGTTGCTGACATATTTCAATATATAATGAACTCTTCGGACTTAGCAAGTAAATTCTTTACATTAGGTAATCAAAGGAGATCCTTACTATACTAGGTATGCAGAGCTTAGAGACCAATTGTGTTTATGGTGGCATTGATGTGTGCATCTGAGGCCAAAAAAACAGAGAAATTACTTCTAAAGTAGTTTTCAAGTTTGTAAATTTTATCTTAAATAATTATACTAGGTATGTAAACAACACAATTGATTAGAGCAGCAAGAAAAGTAAATTTATTAACTTAAAGTGCAGTAACTCTGTTACATATTTGTATTAATGTATTATTCATTTGTTATAAATACAATTAATTTTGTCCAGAATACATTATATATTTATACGAACTAATGGAATGTAAATAAATCTAATATAATGACAAATAATAGATAGCTTTTTACTTAAGATTGTCGTCTGCTCTAAGTTACCACTTGACATAGTTGCGTCGCCCTCCGTGGTGTAATGGTTCCCATGCTAACTTCATATACCCAAGATCACGGGTTCAAACCCGGCGGAGGACGATGGATTTTTTCGGGCGTAAAAATCCTTAGCATGGCTTCCTTCGGGAGGGAAGTAAAGCCGTTGGTCCCGTGTCGTAGATTTACGGCACGTAAAAGAACCTCAAGCCTGATAAGAGAGGCCTCTGAGCAAAATTAAGCGATCTTTCACGCCCAATATAGAATGGGACGCTGAGAACCACAGCAGTTAAAGAGCGTCCATAAATAACGGGCCATTTCATTTTATACATAGTTGCAACATCTATGAACATGCCTTGTTAACTGTAGGAGGCAGTGGTCGAGCGATTCATTCACGACCCATTAATCGTCGCCATGCCTTCTGTGTGTTTATGTTATACACGGGGATGATAGTCACATGGTAGCTCCTTTAGCATAAAAAGAGTGATTTATATAAAAACTTCCTACTCATTTCCATCTATTGAAAACATTTTTGGTAAAATTTCCTCCATTATTCGAAAAACAAATTGTTTAACTTAAACATTGACACCTACTTTGACTTCATGGCTGTATTTGTGTAATGTTAATGCGCAGAGTAATTATTAATCGTCAATGTCGCGGTTGCGCGCCACTAATTAATGTAATTTTTATAAATAAGTCATTATAAGGCAAAACTAGTACCCAGAATATTATTATTTTCTTCAGGAATATTCTAGGTATTTTAAATGTATTAGAATAGTATGTTCCTATAACCTATTATGTTGGAGCATAATGTAGTGGTGATTCAGCTATGCGTATATTACATTTAACACACTGCAAAAAATAAATATATAAGTGTAAATTCTAACACTTGCTTTCACGTGTACAATAACTCATTCCTAAACAATATAAAGACGTTCGTGGTAGCTTCGGCAATGATCGGCAGTGTTCCTTTTCTTATGCATATTGTATATATTATATATAAAATACATATAAAATGTATATACTATTTAAATATATATAATTTATATATTTTATTTTATACACACATATATGTGATTTATATATTTTACATTTTTACATACTCTTATATTTAGCCTCATGGCCTCAGCGCTATTTATTTTCTCACAAAAGAATAAATGTTTATAAATCCCTGTATACATCATTGCGCGCATTCGGCAATTTTCGTTGAAGCTCGGGTTGGTACTTGAAAAGGTAGAAACAAAAGAAAAACAAACCTCAATACCTGATCACGATTCTTAAAATCTGCGATTCTCTTTGAACGACGATACGTGCCATGGTTTACACGATTCATTCTACTGTTTTCAACTCATACGATTCTTTTCGATTCATACGATTCTTTTTGAACAACGATTCATGTTGAGACCAGCACGATTCTTTTTTAACTATGACACCTGCAATGGTTAACATGATTAATGCTATTCTTTTCGATTCATACGATTTTTTTTTTAACACCGATTCATGTTGAGACTATCCCGATTCTCGCGAATTTTTTTGAACGACAATTCACTCCAACATTGATTGTCGCCCTCCGTGGTGTAATGGTTACCACGCTAACTTCATATACCGCGGGTTCAGATCCGGCGGAGGACGATGGATTTTTTCGGGAGTAAAAATCCTTAGCATGGCTTCCTTCGGAAGGGAAGTAAAGCCGTTGGTCCCGTGTCGTAGATTTACGGCACGTAAAAGAACCTCAAGCCTGATAGAGAGGCCTCTAAGCAAAATTTTCACGCCCAGTATAGAATGGGGCGCTGAGAACCATAGCAGTTAAAGAGCGTCCATAAATAACATGCTATTTCCATTTTCCAACATTGACACGATTCATACGATTCTTTTCTTGTACTCGTTCATATGAACAATTCGTTCATGAATCGACCCATTGTCTACTGGTTGCTCTGTGATTGAAGTTCCTTTGTTTGAATGGACAGGAGTTGATAAATCTCGTATGGAAAAAGTATAAATATTTTAAAGCTGAGACCAATAACAATGAATATCTCAAAAAACGGTCAACCTCACGATAAAAAGTATACAATATAATTTTGTATTTTAACAAGCTCTACATGTTTTGTGTGGTAAGTTTTTGACTATTTCTTACTGTTTACCAGTTATGAAAATTTCATCCAGAGTAAACATGTCTTCAGATGCTATTCCCAGAAAATTGAAGATATACATTCTATTTGCCATTTAATATGTTAAATATAATAGATTTTAATCAAAATCTATAGAGTAATTTTTGAGACACTAAAGTTTTTCGAAATTTTTTCCATATAAAGGGTAGTTGGGGTGGGGGGATTTTCTTGAAAATCTTCGTGTCTCATCCATGGAAGATACCAAACTTAAATACCAAGTTTGGTGTTTAACGGTATTTTAGTTTTTGAGCTATGCTGTCCATAAACACACACACGCACGGACTTTCTCCGAAAATGCTTTTTTGGATTACATGTATTTGTGGTGAAACCTCGGTATCGAATTTTTGGGTGTAATACAATACTTTCTCTATAAACTATGTATATAGTACGTGTAGAGAAAGTAAATATATGATGTGTTTCATTCACATTACTTTCTCTATATCTCTGTAACAAATATTGTTAAAAAGTTCCAATGTGGCCTGTGGTTGCAGACGTCTCGTATGTAAACAACAGCATGTGGACATTAATTTTTCGAGTTTGTTTGTTTAGTGAAGTTCGCAAATTATTATTTAGTTTGAATTCGAGTTGAATAGATATATTGGAATTAGAAATACCGAGTTAATTTTATGTCACAAAACGATAAAGCGAATGTTACGCACATATTTCATTCCGGAATGCAACACAATATACAAGGACAAAATTGTAAGACATTTCTTTTCACCACCAAATGACAAATATATTCCATGATGATCCATAGCTATTCCATGAAAAGATTTGTCGTTAACCAACAAAAGCCGTATCTGCGACTTACACTTTTCAGTTGATTTAATAAAAAAGATATGACAAGTTTTGCATTCGAGGTGAAAATATTGAACTCCCACGTGTGCACTGGGCACTGGAGCAGTACCACAGATATTTCCAAATCTTCTGAAATATCTAACAAAAAAGAATCCAGAAAAACAAACTTATAGGTTTCCTGAGTATTTTAAAAACAATTTTGTGTACCTTTATTACATATGTTACAAAATTGTTTTAAGCTTACACGGATTACTTTGCGATATATACTTAAAATGCAAACATTTAACATGGCAGTACATTTTTGAAGAATATGTAATTGTTAATTTTACGTGCAAACTTATATTTTGTGAGGCAATTTTTCCTAGACCTTATTAACTGATAATAAAAGCATAGATGAATAACTTCTAGGTGAATAGTTAATCAACATTTGTATGAAGATGTTTGTTTGGCATATTGTGCTAAACAATCTTTAATGAACATGCATTTTTCTCTAATGAGATTGCAGTTACAGCACAATGCACGAAGCATTCCTAACAATATTTTCCCTTTAAATTAGTGCAATTCCTTTATGCACAATAGTTGTTAGGGTAATATTGCCGATCAACGGTCTTTTCGCCGCATAGCGTCAGGCAGCCAACCTTTGCATCTGAAAAACGCAATGATCTCCTTAATGGAGCATATATAGTTGGTATTGCGAAAAGGAAGGAAGGTCGCGCACTCATAGGTAAGTCTGCAAAGGTTGAGATATGCAATTAACAGTGTGGGAAAGCATTGTTGGCATAACAGTAATGGCAGCGATTGCATAGTGTGGCGGGTAAATGCTGAATAATGTAATGAATCTATCGCATTTTCCTCCAAAACTGGACCTACAGCCTTCATTCCTCATAAAGTAACATTCACTCTTCTTCCGAATTTGTTTCTTTCCTTCACTCATACTGTTTCCACCTCTTTCTTTATTTTCTTGTATGTCTACACAGCTATTTTTAAGGATAACAATGACATAACTAAAGAACAAGTAGATTTGGTTGGGCTTGCAATTATTCTTAAAATTATAATAATACTAATTATAATAATAACAACAATATTATTATTATTTTTATTATGATGTGTCTACTCAGTATCTTCAAACTGCACCTACTTTATAACAGCAAATCTTTGAGTTTTCCTTTTTAACCGTAAAACGTGATAGAGGTATATGAAGCACTACAAATACTATTAAGTAATACTAATAGTACCTAAAGGGATTTGTTTATTTTATAAAATGTAATACTGCAAAATAAACTGCTTAAAATATTAATATTTTGTTTTTATATGTGTAAAATTTAAACAAAAGTGTTATAAACGACAACAGCATAACTCCATTAACTTACCTTTGGCTGTACAGCTGAGGATTTCTCAAATCTATGGGCATGAAGTGGTCTGAGCAGAGCATATTCTATATCTTATATAGGTAAGCAGATTTTTTTTTTTTTTTGTTACTTCTTCACAGTTTAATAAACGCACATACAACTTTTAGAATGTTACTATGTACATACACAGAAAGACACCAGGTAAAGCTAGTAAAACTCTACTTCACTCAGTTTTATTTTCTCACATAGTACATGGTACATAGGTAGAGAAGATATTGCACTCCATCCAAAAATCCAACGAGATTTCAATGGAAATACGCGTTTTAGGGTCCCCTGAATCAAAAAAGAAAGGAAGAAATACATTATACTTGCGCTATATGTACTATGTAAAATGTAAATGTCATGTTATTTATGGGCGCTCTTTAACTGCTGTGGTTCTCAGCGTCCCATTCTAAATTGGGCGTTAAAGACCGCTTAATTTTGCTCAGAGGCCTCTCAATCAGGCTTGAGGTTCCTTTACATGCCGTAAATCTACGACACGGGACCAACGGTTTTACTTCCCTTCCGAAGGAAGCCATGCTAAGGAATTTTACGCCCGAAAAAATCCATCGTCATTCATATACCCGCGACCTTAGGTATATGAAGTCAGCATGGTAACCATTACACCACGGAGGGCGACATGTACTATGTACACAGTGTATGGCAGTGTAAAGGTATTGCATTGCACTCAAATATTTGATGTTGAGATTTCACCGAGAATACGTGTTTTAGGGTCCCCTGTAGAGAAAGTATTGCACTCCAGCCAAAAATTCGATGCCGAGATTTCACTGGAAATACTCGTTTTAGAGTCCCTTGTATCCATAAAAGCATTTTTGGAGAAAGGTCCGTATGTCTGTGAACATGATAACTTAAAAATGAAAAGTCGCTAAATAACAAACTTGGTATTTAAGTTTAGTATCTTCCAGGTATGCGACACGAAGCTTTTGAGAGAAACCTCCACATCAAACTACCCTTTACATGAAAAAAATGGAAAATCTTTATTTTATCAAAAATCGCTGCAGCGATTTTGATTAGAATATAATATATTAAAGATAGTCATTCATATGGCAAATAAAATATATATCTTAAATTTTCTGGGAATAGTCTCTAAAGACCTCTTCATTCTGAATGAATTTTGCATAACTAATAAAGAGTTAGACATACTTTCAATAAAAAAAAATGTAGCTCACGTTAAAACACACAATTTATGTCATATACGTTTTTTCGTGGAATTGACCATTTCTGAGACATTCTTTATTATTTGTTTCAGGTTTAAAATACTTAAACTTTTTTTCACAAGGAAAGCTGTAAACTCATGGCCCTGCATAGAAACGGATTTCAACCACATGGCAACCAGCTTTTAAGAGGTTTGACGTTTGTTTTAGCATAGTGTATTCCCTCATTTTCCTTCTACTTACAAGGAAGCAAGTAATTAAGAAAATTTCTGCTAATGTTTATCTCTACTATCATAATATATATAGTGTTTATTTTTAAATGATTTTTAAGAAAAAATTGTTACAGCGATGCAGAGAAAGTCATGTGAATGAAACACATCAGATTTTTAGTTCTGCGTCGGACTACCGGTTGTAGGTCGCGTAAACTAGCTCGGTAATATCAGTTTCCAATTATGCGACAACATGGTTAAAGTTTGTGGTTTTACTTATATCTGCAGTAGCGAATTGTGCTTCAATCCACAGAAACTATACTTGCATTTCCCCCCTCCATATGTACGGTATTTTCACCGAAACTCGCGCAGTTCTACCGTATTAGGTGGTGTCGGTTTTTCTTCGCCAATTCCTTTGCCATCTTCCTTTTCTTATGTTTATTATAGAATCTTTAATTTTGGGGTCACCAATGTGGGTTACGGTAATTATACTAAAATGGTATCACCGTAAATTTACGTCCACTGTTTTATTTATTTAATGGTAAAAGAAAAGCAGTTAAAAAACTTGGCATCTGAAAAATAACATGTCGCTATGCAAACGATAACAAAAGACAATAAATATTTATAAAGAATAATATAGTTTGTATCACTCCGTAAGTGATCTAGATTACTTGCCACAGGTGTAAAATGTATTCAGCGATAATTATTCAATTGTTATGAAGGAGTGAGCAAATAGTACACAAATTAAATTATAAACAGGACATTGCTAAATTTACCTTAAGGCTGCCGTTTACTTGTGTATGAATAATGATGACGACGACGACGACGATGATGATGATGATGATGATGATGATGAGGACGATTAAGGTTTTAGGTACGTTCAACTGCTCTGGTCATTAGAACCCTGAGTGCAAATAACATTAATACTAATATCATAATATGTATGCTGTTCATAAGTTTTTGATCGTACTTAATATGAATTACATTTGAAATAAATGTCGCTAATTCGATTAATATTATACAAGCCCACGCTACCTAATCTCAAATTCTTGTAACTTTATATCTTAATTAAAGCATACCTAAAGGTGTTGGAAAGGTAAAGCCAGACTGGAAAACCCATTGCCATAGCATAGTAATTATAACAGTGTAAGTCGCCATTGGTGTATGCTATCTCTAATTCAGCGGCGGCTGCTGTGTAGGAGCACAAGAGCACGTGAACATCCATTATTTCTTGATAAATCTCCTTTTTCTCTTTCAGGAAACATTTAATAAAATGCGCAATCCGGTGCCACTTGTTTAAATATACCGCGCTCTGCTCTTCAGATTGACCACAGCCGAGAACCTGAATATGTGGCAACAACGCTTGTAGCACAGGCCTCGTGTGCTAGTGTATAACTAACGTTTAGCAGCTCTGCGCTTGCGCGGGCAACAAAACATCTTGGAATTTTACAGCCAGAAATGAGCACAATGCGACCGTGCACTTTCGTTCTCATTAACGACTCCAGGGTTCTGTTTATTGGCTGGAGGTGCTATCTTTAAGATTTAGTTGAAACTATCCGGAAGAGCAACTGCAGTCTTTGTGAGACGCGCTATTTTTCTTAGTAATTTGCATTTTATGCCAGAGTTAAGCTAAAGAGAGAGTTAAGCAGTCCATAACAGAAAACAACCTCAACGAAGAAACTTTTCCGCAAATAACCGAACTATTGAAGATTGTTATCATTACGACCATGACTAATTTTCAGAACCAGAAAGATGCTTTTCCACACTAAAAAGAATTAAAACCTTTACTAGGAGTACGATGGGTGAAGACCTACTTTCAGCACTGACAATGCTTGCTATTTAGAAGAAACTGGTCAACAGCATAAAATACTTTAATCACCGCGTGATAGAAAAGTTTGCACATTTGAAAAACCAGCGCGTGGAATTTGTGTACAAATACGTTTGGTGTCAATTGCGTACTTCAAACAATGTAAATATTATTCACTGCAAATACCATTCTTCACATGAACTGCATCAAAGGACTTCGCCCCTTCATCACCTCATATTGCTGTTAACTCTCGGAGAGTAAGAAATTCAACATCTTTACAATACTGGTGAGGATTTGTGTAACAAATTTATAATTCTTGTTATTGGACACTATCATTGTTTCTAATATTACTGAATTTGATGTTGCGGCGAAGGCTGTAGCAGTAGCGGCTGCGGCGGTGGTAAATTGCTGATTTTGTGAACACCTAAACTTTTAATCCACGAGCCGCCACTGCTCTAATTAAATTGAGATCTCCTTTTGCTTGACCGGGAAGCAAGCGAGCCATTGGGAACTTAATGCTGTGTCTGTATTGACGCATGATTTAATGCTAAGTAAATCAGGTCAAAAGAAATTGGAACAATACTGCCCTAAATGAATGGTATAAAATAATAAAACATATTGTTTCGCGTGCGTGCGTGCGTGCGTGCGTGTCTGGTAGGCTCGTGGTGAGCCTAGGTGTTGTTGCTGTGTACCTACTCTGGTAAGGGTTTAACCACAGGAATGAGGTGAAGGTTGAGCTTTTAATTTTTGAGGTTTCGAGTGTTGGTGTTAAGGAGGTAGCGCTGATAAGCTCCTCGAGCGGTTGCATTTTCAGGAGCAGCATCCTTTCCTCTGCTCCGCTGGTGTTTATTTTTATTTAATTATGGTGGTGAAATTTTGATAGACCTCTCCCAATGGGAGGGGGGGGGAGTACTTTGCTATTACGCAGTTGGCTATATTGTTTCGCAATGTAAGCCGAATAATTATATGTGTAAAAATGGCAGCGTGACGTCATCGCCTCACGATACGCACGAATATAGCCTTAAATGGCGTGTTTCCACAAAAATAACATAGCCAAGCTATAAAACGAATACAACACATATTGTACAATGCATAGATAAGAAATGGTAGTTAGAAAAGCATATTTATTATAAAACATGATTAAAACAGTAATATGAGAGAAGAAGAAGAATCACGAGATACCGGATGCTCTAAATTGTTTTTACCGGCAACAAAGCATAAGAACAAAAGTTAAACAAATTTGTATTTAAGAAATGTTAGTTATTTAAAAGAAAATTTTAATGTAAATTACACAAATGTATTGATTTTAAATTATTAGGAATGTATAAAATGTATTATAAATTTGTGTTTCATGAAATGTGGAATAGAAAATCTGCCGTTCTCATGGAGACGGACAGATTACAATGATAATACATTGATCTTCAACTATTGTATATATGTGAACATTTTAATAAGTTTCCGGGACGCAGTCAATGAGATAGACGACAGGAATAAGAACGCCAAGAGATAATCTCGCCAATCGGGACCTCTTATGCGGCGATTCAATGTAAATTCTAGCATTGTATTACTTATCAAGAAGATATTGATTATAAGTACACATTATATTGCATATATGTGACACAGTTTTATAAAAAGAGGATTCTGTTCTAATAGCGTGTCTTAATGCATCACATAGTTCGAAAAGCTAACAAATAAAAGTTCATATATATCAAGACATCTTTTAAATTAATTTTATTTATTATCACATCCTACCGTCCAAGCATGGAGGTTAAGATTTTCGTACTCATCGACTGAAGGTAGCTGAATAAATAGAAAACGTGGCTATGCTGTGCACAATAAGTAATTCGCTGCCGACAGTACATTTAACTGCTTCAACGGTTAAGTCTGAAGCAACTAGCTGATTACAGTTTCACCAACAGCAAGAGTTACTAACTTCTTATACAGCGGCAAATTAAAACCTGTAAAAAGGTTTAAAATACCACAGCACAGCAACCAACCAGCAGCCCTGAGACTGAACCCCCGCTACAACAAACTACAGAGCAGATTCATCCATCCAACCTTACTTTTAAATCTGCCCTGGCTCCCCAACGTCGGGCAAGAACAAGGTAGGACCAGCAGCAGTACCAAGATCTGGATCAGCATCTATACCAGCATCTGGAACAACATTTGTATCAACATCCGGACCAGCAATAGGACCAGCATCTATACCAGTATCTGTACCAGTATCTGGACCAACATCCGGACTAACATTTGGACTCAACATCAATAGTAAGAGATAATAACCAGGTAAGTCAAATTTTTATGTTCTTAAGAAGTGGAAAAATCACCAAAATGGAAAACACAAGAAAGTGAGAGTGTCGAAATTAGTGAAGGACAATCACATGATAGTAATGCAAAATTTCAAGGAATATTATTAACATGTTGTCAGAATTAAATTCGAAACAATTAGAACTAAGTGTAAAGCTAGAACAGAATAAAGATGAAGTAAAACTAGAACTAATTGGAAAGCCAGAGCAGAGTACAGATGAAATAAAACTAAAAATTAATCAAAAGTTAGAGCAAAGTAGGGATGAACTGGTAGCCATAAATTCTGAGTTAGAAGAGAATAGAGTAGAGTTGAATGCTAGGCTAGAGGAAAACAAAATAGAGTTGAATTCTAGGCTAGAAGAAAATAAAGCAGAAATCAATGGGGGAAATACTATCAATAAATGACAAAATTGTAACGCTAAATTTTACCTAGAGAGTAAAATAGACCACTTAAATAGCAAACTAGAATCTCAAAATGATGAACTTAAAGCTAGTATAGATGAGATAAGGGAAGAGCACGCAAAACTAGTTTCAGAAAATACAGAAACATTGGGAAATGTAAATGTAGAAATAAGCAAATTCAGCGAAGAATGTAATAACTTTAACTTTGCTATGGAAAATGTAAATTGGGAAAAGCTATTACAAGGAGGTAAGGTAGATGCTTTAAATTCCTACCAAGAAGAACTCCAATAAAGTATTACTAAGGACAGAGAAAATCTAAATAATGTCAACAGACTTGCGGTAGCACTTCAGAATAAACAGAAAGAAATCCATGAATATGTAAACAATGTTGAAAATACTAGTGTAAATAGTTATGTGTCCAATGATGTACATAATACATGTTTTGAGGATGACTATACAAATAGCAGAACAGTTACACAACCTTTCGAGGTACATGCACATACAGATTGTGACAACACACAAAGAAACAACCAGACACATGATTATTGTTAATACACTACACATATACTAAGCGAGATAAATGCTTCCACCTTTGATGAGAAATTAGGCGATTCTCCTAAATCATTCTTAAAGGAGTTAGATCTGTACTTTAAAATAAAGAAAATGCCTAATGAACTGAGGATGATAATAATCGAGAAATGCTTAAAAAGGAAGAGTCAACTGAGGTTCAAATCAACTTTTGGAGGTGATGAGTAGTACCAAACCTTTAGGAATTTATTCTTGGCTAAGTACTGGGGTCCAGCCAGACAAAATCAAGTTAGCGTAGAGTTGGCAACAGGAAAATTTAACCCAGTTATTCTCACTATTTTCTGAAAATTGCAAATAAATGCAAATTAATAGAACCGCCACTAACCGAGCAGGAGATAACAGCTGTCACACGGCATTTCTCTGACTCAGTAAGACAAAATCTGTTAGTTGCCAAACCTGTCGACACGACAGACATCTTAGAATTACTGACGTCATTTGAGAGTTACCTACCTCCCGGAAATATTACACACAGGAGCGAAAATTATAATGAAATAAATAGTCTTAATCAAAAAACTCAAATGTCCATAATCAGGCAAAATGGTCGCCAAAATCCGGAGGCACAGACGTACAGGAACAGGAACGAAAATGAGGTTCATTTTCGTGGGGGAGAGGGCACCGACCAACCAGAGAAAACACAAGGACAGGAGCCCCATCCACCGGAACATAGGAACAGGAATATGAGGATGGACAGACCTAGGGGAAAAGGTACAGGGATGGTACTCACGTTAATTATATTAGAGCTGGAGGACAATATCACCACCCTTACCAAGGGTACCGACCTTACCAGGGGCACCAACTCCCATGAAACCCATGGTATATCAGGGAGAGGGATGACAATAGAAGTACATGGGAAAATAGACCACCACAACATAGTAATGGGGAAAATAGCAGAGTCGAGACGCAGGGGAGAAACTGGGCCATCAGTAAGAGGTGACAGGACTCAAACCCAGCAACATTCATCGAAAACGTAAGCCAGGATCTTACTGGAACTCCGAGTGATGGTCGTATGACACAAAACACAGAAAGGGGTTATATACACACTTTATTGCATAAGAATGAAACAAGTGCTAAGAAAACAACTGAACTTAAGAACCCACCACACAGAAAAATAAAGATTATGTCCGAAACATGTGAGGTTATAATAAGAACTAAATGTGAATGTGAGGTTATGTTAGATGCAGGTTGTACAACTACGGTATGTTCAGAGGCATTTTTCCAGGAAATCATAAGCCGACATGAAGTGAATTATTTACCAGTATGTGGTGTATATTGCAGTGTTGTCATGGACAAGATAAGAGAAAGGATAACAAATCAGGTTATGTTAGAGGTCAGTATAGGCAACTTCAAGACTGAGATAATAGCTCTTGTTGTTTCCAAGCTTATAACAAACGTAATATTGGGCAGTTACATAATGATTTACTGGATATCAGAGATAAATTTTGAGAAACGTGAATTTTCTGTCCATGGAATTGAAAACTGTGAAACTATTCCTTTGGTTCAGGAAGAGTATAGCAACGATAATAATAAATGCATCGACGAAGAAGAAATAGAAGATGAAAGATTTTATTGAGAATATTGAAGTAGAAGAGATAGAAATAATTAAAGTATATATTATGAATCTATGTAAGATAGAAGAAAATAAATATGAAATCAGCGCGTGTGAGAATATCAGTTGTACTGATTGCCATGAAGACAGCGAGATCTACTATACTGACCCAAAAGAAGAGGAAACGAGGAATTATTGTGAAACAACTGAATCAAAAAGGTTTATAGAGAAGGTTCAGCAGTGCCATAACATAACAAAAGAAATGGAACAGCTGTTAGAGATACTGCAAGAATATAAGGACGTTTTCAGCGAAAGACCTGGAAAGTGTACCACCTACACACATAAATTTGAGGTAGAGGAAGACATCAAACCTTATTCTCACAAATGCCGTGCCATTCCGAATTCAATCAAGAAAGAAGCAGATATGGGCATACAAGAAATGCTTAAAAATGACATAATCGAAGTGGCTACTACACCATATGTAAATACTCTATGTTGGGTTCATAAAGCACAGAACAAGCTACGCATGACATTTGATGCAAGAAAGGTGAATGCATACACCAAGCCAGACCACCTTCGTTTGCCTGGTGAATATCAAATTTTAAACCGTTTACAAAAGGGAAAATTCTTCAGCGCAATTGATCTAAATTCTTCTTTTTAGGAAAAACCTTTACACAAAGATGTGAGAAAGTATACTGGTTTCTTACATGAGGGTGTTAACTACGTCTTTAAGAGATGCGCCTTTGGGTCATCTACCAGTAGTGCTGCCCTACTTAAGGCGTTACTCAGCATCTTTAAGGACAAATGAAAGAATACGTCGCACAATACGTTGACGACTACTTAATATATGATAGGGAGTTTGACGAACATCTGTCACACCTAAAATTTATATTACAGAGATTTAGAGAAAGCGGCATGACTATTAAACTGCAAAAGTCAAAATTTCTAATCAAGGAGGTAGAATTTTTAGGTTATGTAATTTCTGTAGAGGGCATAAAGCCTAATCCTAACCGAGTATCTGCTATAAATAAGATACCATCACCTAAAAAATTCAACAATTAAGAAGATATCTAGGAATTTAACAGTACCAGAGTAAATCATTTCACAATTATGCCCTAGAAGTCGCACCATTGAGAGAACTTCTAAAGAAAGACGTGAGATGGAAATGGCTACCGAAACACCAAGAAGCTTTCGAGAAATCGAAATACTTATTCAAGAATTCCATTCTACTAGAACGTCCAGTATTAGAACTACCATACCACATTCTGACAGATGCCTCATCCGTTGGATATGGAGAAATACTAATTCAGATTTGGGAAGATGGTGACAAGTATATCATCTCCACAGCAATCCGAACTTTAACTAAAACTGAAGCAAATACCTGTATCATACAACAAGAAATTGCAGCCGTATATTTCGCTTTAACAAAGTTTAAGCAATTTATAAACAATTTAATTTTAATTGTGCATACAGATCACATAAGCTTATCTTTTATTAAGAAATGCAAGCTATCCAGCTCCATGAGATCAAGATTTATCCACGAGATAACATAATACGATTTGGAAATCCGACACATTTCTGGCAAGGATAAAATTTTCAGTGACGCTTTATCTAGGCTAAAACCTAACCATAACCTACCGGAAACAATATATAGTCCACATCATGAAATAAAAATTCTTAACCTCAATCTCAAGGCAAACAGAAAAATTATTCGGAAATCAAGAATTTAAGAAATTTACAAGAGTTAGCTAAAGTCATGGAAACAGCACCGGATATAAAACCTAACCTCACAGAACCATTGGGAAACCAGATGGCATCCTATACAAACTTCATGGATACGCTGTAAGAAAAGCAATCATTTCACCCAGTCTGGAAAGGGACATAATATTCTTATTTCATGATGCATTAGTGCACTCAGGTACTGAGAAAACAACGTTATCAATTAGTGAATATTTTTGTATTAAACATGTAAATAGAAAAGTAAGGAAATATATTTCGAGAGTTTGACAAAATAAGAGGACAAATAATTCAAAGTTTAATTGATGAACTTGAAAGGAGGTTTCCTTCAAGAGAAGTGATAGAACGTTTCTTAGTTTTTTAAGAAAATAAAACTACGGTAAAAATGCTCTGTGCGGTAATTCTGATATATATAAATCAGCTGAGTTGAAGGATTTGGATAATGACACTACTGTGTCACAATGGAGAAAGTACAAGTCAGACTCTCTAACCTTAAATGCTTTTCCTATTCTGGAAAAATTAATATGAAGAGTCCGTTCAGTGCTTCTGCTAATTGCCGCGCGTGAACGAGGTTTCATTGTTGCTCATAGCATTAAAACTGCCAAAAGAAATCGTTATTTGTTGAAAACTTTACAGCCTCTAATGAGAATTTTTAATGGGCCACCTTTGAATTTGTAGGATGCCTTTTCCTCGCAAATAGATGGGTCCCCTCCGACATCATTCGGCAAATTAGGAAAGTGGCCGCGCCGCGGCCGAATGGTTAGGCCATTCACCTGTCAGCAAGACGGCCAGGTTCAATCCCAGGTGACCGAATGTGGGATTTGTGGTGAACAAAACGGCAAATGTGCCGGTTTTCTCCGGGTTCTCCGGTTTTCCTCGCCATCGCATTCACTCCATATTCATTCTATTATTATCAGTGCCATCGCCTGCGTTGTCATATGTAGTAAAAGCGGGCGTTAAACAGAACTAAAAAAAAAAAAAAAAAAAAAAAAACAGGAAAAGGAGAAGTAACAGGTCCACCCCCAGCATCTTTTAACAATTTCGCACCCTGATATTATTGAATAAATATTTGTGGAAGGTTGTGGCCAATTATCAGAGACTGTCCTGTGAGTGGGATGTGAGGGTGGCACTTTTCTTGCGCTCTTTAACCCACATCACCGGGTTGGCACTAAACAGTTTGGTTTTTGGCAAGGAGCTACGTCCACCACGGGATCTGAGGTTTGTGAATGCTACTGGGACAGAACAGCCAGTAATCGAAGAACATGAAGAATGTTGTATACCGTCTTTACGATATGCACGAGACGGAGCGGCACAAATCCAGGTAGCAAGCGACCAGATAGACCTGGTGCGACCGGCAGGCAAACAGCTGAGGTTTCCAGTGAGTTGACTTGATAAAATTTAAAAAAGAAATGATGATAATGATGACAATAATAACAATAATAATAATAATAATAATAATAATAATAATATTAATCCACTTAAACCGCGTTTTTTGTGTTTTTTTTACAAAGCCTGACAATTTTAGCCAATGATATGCTTTATACTGTGTACATTTATTTTCAAACAACCCAGTGCGACGCCAGTTTGTTACATATCAATTAATTAATATAAGGTTACCACATTTGTTCGATATTTTCGGAGAAAAGAGTTTTCTAAAAGCACCGTAGGTTACATCCTTGCAGAAAATAGTGTAAACTTAAAATAAAACGAAGAAACAACATAAATGTTGATAACAATACTTCATCGAAGTCTCATCTTCCTAAGGACCTAAGCTCCAAATTCAGTTGTCATATTTGTATGAATGAACATTAAAGAAAATCCTTTATATATGTAATGCAGTTATGTACTATATTTTGAGAACAATATAAACTCTGAAATCTAAATTAGAATAATATAATTTTTTTTACTGTACCTTATTTACACCAAAGAGCTTGTCGCTGTAGCGTGTTACTTTTCTGAAGTGTGTATTTTCTTCAAGCCCAGGGTTGAAACTCGTTTTTCACTAAACACTTCACACGATAAGTTAATATTTGACTTCACTGTTAAATAGCCTGCAATGTGTTCACATTAAACCGAGATTTCTCCTCCGACTAGACGTAATTCATATTCGAAAATACCCTCTATACAAATGCATTACTGCCAGGTAAGCACATAAAAGTTAGATAATTGTCTTCAAATTGTCATGGGGTACATTATTTTCTTTGAAGTACATGAACACTTCACTCCATTTTCTGTCAGGTGATTTGTCGCTGAACCACTCACATTCTTTTTTCAATACATAACTCCGTAAATAGCTAAATTCATCAAATAGTTCATCAGGATTGACGGATACAACATTATCAAAAATTTTCCTTAAGTGTGACAAATCCTTATTGTGCTTATTCCAAGAATGCAAATAAGATAAAGCAGCGTCATAAAATTCTTTAGATATTTTGAAATAATCTTTTCCATTTTCATTTCACGATTTTTTACTAAATCAGTAAACTCTTTACCATGTGCGGAATAAACCGTTCATCACGCCGTGATTGTATTTTTATTAAGAGGTTTCTGCACAACTTATACGGATTCTGTTGCTCATTTGCCACCAACTTCAACCACTTTAATTTTTTTTTGGAAGAGTGCAGTGTGCAAATGAGCAAAGCTAAGCCATGGTTCAGTTTCCTGTTTTCGAAAAACTGTTTCAGTATTTTAAGACAATGTGATTTTGACACGAGGAAAGATTTCAGTGTTGGATACGTTTCAATATTCTTTCCAAGGCTGGAAGTGATGACAGTCACCTTACACTAGCATAACCAAGCATTTGCTTGAACTCTTGTCCAACGAAATCGCAGAAATCTTTCAAAGGTTCGATACGCACCGTATAGATATAAAAATACTCAAGCACTTTCGTAACAAGCACTTGATATCTATAGGCATAGAATGAAACGCTGTTTTTACACATATGATATGTGTATAGCAGCCTAGCCATATATTTTCTATTCATTTCAGACTTAATTTTAGTTATCTTTACCCTTTCTCAGCAACCCTTCGTTAAACTTCGTATTGTCTGCCGTTTTTGCCTAAGTCAAAATCAACAATTACTTTGAATGCTTGTGCAGACATTATGTCGGAAATTTCTCCTGTGATTTTAATGAACGCAATAAATTTGTTCTTAATTGGTCTTTCTAAGCCATAAACTCGATAATATCGAACTAAAATAAGGAGTAGCCTTACAAATTTATGAATAGATGTATCGAAAGACAGCTATTAAGTCGACATATTTAAGATCATTTTAGTTCATCGATAGTCCATGGAGCAAAAACATGGGTAATTATGGATTCACACTCTGTTCTTGCATAGCTAAAATGTTTCATGCAATTTTTTCTGTAGTGTTGTCGTACTATCCATCGGTATTTCGAAAGCTATAGTTGTGAAGTACAGTGTGATATGCGTAGGTTCCTTCGTTAAGAGTTAAGTTGTATTCAGTTTAAGACGGTTCTAGTTTACGAAAGTAACTCGATACGCTTCCCTACTGAGATTTACTTATTATTAGTAGCGTAGTCTTGTGTTTCTTTTGCATTAAGATGCTCAGTTATTGATGTTCATCCACTACTACCTATTCAGAAGCTTGGACTACACACGGTACATTTCCATCTTCGTAACTAACTTGTACAATGTATTCCGCATTTATAGAATCATTGAAATGACATTTACGTTTTCTTGAAAACATTTTGCAACGATCTAATTTCTCTCTCAGACTTTACATACAAACTAAACTGGCTCATCGGTATTTACAAATAAGCTGTGTTCATTGACCATTGTTGAGGACGGGCCGGGCGATAACTGCTACCTCCGCGCTAGTTATTACTTACTCGTACAATAATTTTAAATGCCAACCTCAGGAAAATGAACTGTACTAATATCAGCACGCGTAGAAATTCAATTCATACCATTATTAATATTATATCCAATATATTAAATTATGTATTATTGAAATAAGGCACAACATCGGGGACAGTTATAAGTTTGAACTTTGGTCTTACTTCGGGTACTATCCCCGAAAATCGGGGACGAATGATCACCGTCTGATGTATTACAGATGGTCTTCACTCATTAAATGATTAAAACTGATGCCATTTGCCGTTAGGCTAAGCCATGGCGAAGCTGACGATATCTGTCCAATGACAAAAGATGGCTAAGACAAATGTACCAATCGTACCATTTCAACTCTCAAATTTCCTTGTTGGGGATTGGTATTATTAACTGCTAAATGTGCTGTTTGGGTTTCAGCTATTTCGCGTAAGTGTTATTCCGGTTATGTATTACGGATGTGCTGAAATACAATAAGGGCCTTCGAAGGAAGTAAATAAACACTAAAATTTAGGGAGAACGAAATTAATTTGTAAGTTAAAGAATGAAATACCAAATTTTAAATTGAAATTCCTGTTAATGTTCAATAAAAGTGATATATAAATTTAAAGTGTCAACTAAGGTTCTTGAATACACAAGAACATTAATTATTAAAGCCTATGAAGATTAGTATAATGCATTTCTGATTGATTATTGCTTACTTAATATATTTACATCAGAAAATTTAATTGGGTTGGTTTTAATATATCGTGCAGATAAGTTTCAGGATTTGTAATCAATATAGGTTATGTTATCGCTCTTTGATTTTAGATAGGCAAAATGAGCTACAATCGCGGAGGAGATGGCAGACCTCGCGGGTTTGGCTTCTCAGGATTCCAGTTGAAAAGAGATAGATCAAGCCAGTTACCTCCACCACCAAGCAGTGCAATTAGCAAACATGGTTATTCAACGATGTCAGCAATAAGTCAAAACGCTCTTGCTGCAAGCTATGGATTACCAAGAAAGAGATCAAAGACTGAAGAAGAGTAAGTACACAAAAGTATTCGTCAAAACTTGTACTTTACAGGTCCCTTATATTTATGGGTCCTTTCTTCGCCACATTTAACCTCTCCTATTTTACCTCACTTCTCTGTTATTTTTCAAACAGTTGATAGTCACTACCTCCACCACCACTGTTTTGACGCATTGCATGCTGGGAAAAGCACGCATACACAAACAAAATGTTCTTAAGAAATAATTTAAGTGGTGGGTAAAAACTTCCACTGGCGATCCACATTTGAAAGTGTTGAAAACATCTTGTTCAGACGTGAAATTCGCCAGATTGACGAAACTTTGACTTTTTATTGGGATCATTGGGTTTTAGCTTCTCAGATCCCTTGGTATGCTTTGCGACTTAGGGCATCATCTTGATCTTATGCTTTGCGGCTTATGACCTTAAACATTTATAACAGACCAGAAAGTAACTACAAGTGACTAATGGCAGAATAACAAAATCACCAAATCCAGATCACATATCGAAATAATGCCAAATGGTGTAACCAATGTATGGTAATAATAAAACTTCCTCTGACAATCCATATTTGAAAGTGCTGAAAACCGAAAGTTGTTCAGATGAAATGAGTCAGAATGCTGAGGTTTTGACTTGTTGGGGTCATTGAAATTTTAGCTTCACAGATCCCTTAGTTACTCTTGCGGTTTAGGGCCCTAAATGTTTATAATAGACCAGTAACTATAAAGCAGCTCTAATGGCACTAACAAAAGCACCAAATCCAGATCATATAATGAAGTAATGCCAAGTGGTGAAGCCAAATAGCCATACAAGTTGTTAATGGTTATCACATTTAATAATCAACATTAGTTATTTTACAGTTGTTCTTAAGTGAAATAAAACACATTTCAATTGATTAATTTTAAGGGATTGCAGCCACAATGTGATACTATGTTTGTGAAAGAAATGTATTAAAATTTATTAATTTCAGTCTATAGAGGCAAGGAAATGTCAGTTCATACCCCAATGGTTAATCAGTGATTGGTGGGCAAACAGCAGCTTGCTCGTGAAGTGAAAACTCTTAAATTTATTAATAATAATGATTGGAATAAGAATACAAAAATGTATATGTAAATTAAATCCTTTTGAATTATTTGTAATAAACAATGACAAGGATATGAAACTGTTGTTTCTCTGCACCAATCATTTATCATTAATAATGAAAAAGTTTTTCATTCATGTATAATCTCTAGTTTTCTTGCTCCAACCATTTAGAAATATTACATAAAAATCTGATGTGTTCCATTCACATGACTTTCTCTATATCTGTGCAACAAATTATTGTTAAAAATCTTATGCTTCTATTTACTTCATACTAATCGAGAAAAAAACTAGCAGAAATAGTCTCGTTACTTGCTTCCTTGTAAGTAGAAGCGAAATAAGGGAGTACCATAGGTTAAATGATAGTCAAAAGCTGGTTGCTATGTGACTGAAGTTCCTTTGTTTGTATGGACAGCAGTTGACAAATTCCTATATGAGAAAAGGATAAGTTTTTTCAAAGCTGACCCCAAAAACAAGGAATATCTAAAAAAGGATCAACTCCACGAAAAAAATGTATATAACATGAATTGTGTGTTTCAAAGTGCTCTAAATTTTTTGTATGGTAAGTTTTGTCCATCTCTTATGATTTAGCAGTTATGCAAAATTCCGTAAAATGAATCCAGAATAAAGTAGTCTTCAAAGGCTATATCCAGAAAATTCAAGCATGGTCGGGTAAATATCTTTAATATACAATATTTTAATCAAAATCGTTAGAGCTATTTTTAAGAAAATCAAAATTTTTGAAGAAAATTCCATGTAAAGGGTAGTTAGTGGTGAGGGGATGTTCTTGAAAATCTTTGTGTCGCATTCTTGGAAGATAACAAAATTTGGTATTCAACGGTCTTTTCGTTGTGATATCTCTCTCTCTCTCTGTCACACACACACACACACACACACACCACACCCATGCGCACACACTTTTTCTGAATTCAGGGGGACCCAAAACATGTATTTCCGTTGAAATCTCGATATCAAATTTTTGGGTGCATTACAAACCCTCTCTATACACTATATACATAGTGCGTATAGAGAAAGTAAAAATTCTTGGTTTTCACATACAATAGAAAGTATTATATTATAATCCTTTAAAATCAATAAATTAAAATGTATGTCATTTCACTTAAAAGCAAATTTAATTAAATAATGTTGAATAATGTGACAACTGTCCACAATGAGAATAATCCCATTTTTGTGAATTGCAGTAATTACAAGTTTTGCCTACCCTCACCATCTATTTCCCAGCATGCAGTGGGTTGAAACAATAATAGTGGGGGCTCTGACTGTCAACTGTCTGAGAAATAACTCCAGTAGTGGAGGGAAAGAGGAGAGGCTAAAAATTGTTTGAGGAAGGACCCAGAAATTACATAATTGCCAACTATTCCATTTTAAAAAAGTTAGGGAATTTGCTCAAATATGAGATGCAAGACAGTAAGTAAATGTTCTAAGTTTGAATGTTCAGCAGTATGCATGCACAAGCAGACAGAACGAACAGAAGACTGTACGTTTCACATTAGAAATAAGAGCGATATTCAGAAACTCCATTTTTACACCTTATTTTGATCCTGTTCATTTACACACACCTAATTTAATGTAATCTCGACAATATCTTGAAACCAGAGGAACATTTTGAATCACTATAGCCTCCTGTTGCCTTATTTGTTTACTAAAACCATTTAGAAAACATGAGAAAATCCTGCTTTGCCCGTGTCACATTTGGCAAGAAGAGCCAAATTTTATTTTAATAGGAATTTGGAGAAAGGATATTTGAAAGTAGTGGTTGTATATATTCCCCTGTCATTTTTACTTTCTCTAGCATGAATATGCATGACAATTTGTCTGTGTGCAAGTGGGTGGGAAGGAGCAACTCAAAAACAAAAGTCTGTTAAATACCAAACTTGGTATCTAAGTTCAGTATCTTCCAAGGATGTGATATAAAGATTTTCAAGAAAATCCCCCATCCCCAACTTCTCTTTACATGGAACATTTTTCGAAAATTTTGATTTCTTAAAAAATTGTTCTCACGATTTTTATTATTAAACCATATGTTCAAGATATTCTTATCATAAATAAAATATATATCTTCACTTTTTTTGGGAATAATCTCTGAACCCTTTTATTCTGGATAACTTTTGTATAACTGGAATTAGTTTCAATTTTAAACTACTTAAACCTTCAAATGAGAAGTTATATTTTGTTTCATATCTCTTTTTTCTTACTCCTGGCTTTTGAAGGAGAAATGAGTTTCAAGAATCAATGCGTAGCGACAGCTTTTAAAATATTTGTCTGTTGCTTTAGCCTATTGCTTAATGTACTCCCTTATTTCCATTTTACTTACAAGGAATTAAAAGCTAAGGCCAATTGCTGGTAATGTTTATCTTGTTTAATAATGAAGTAGATAAAAGTATAATCCATTTACTATCTCTAGCATGTACATTGTACTGTATTCCACCCAAAAAGTTGATGTCCAGATTTTACTGAAAATGTATGTTTTGAGGTTCCTTGAGCTCAAAAAAGGACAGCATAGCTCAAAAATGAAAAGACAGTAAATACCAAACTCTGGTATTTATATTGTGATATCGGCTTGTTACTCGGCAGGGCACTTTATGAGATCTGTTTACTCTCAGGGCATATTAGTGGTGCAGGAATTTACTTACGAAAGGAAGACATTTTCTCTCAAATGATTTTCTTTTTTATTTACTAAATTTTCAACAGCAAATAAAAATGAGCATAAGCGACAGCTTTCTTTTTGAAGCACAATGGATTGTTTACAAAAATGTGCAATTATAGTTCCAATGTATTAATTAGTAGCACCAAATACTCAACTTATCCCTTATATTTTCTATTTAAATCTTATTTTCCTTTATCACTTCAGCAAAAATATTTCATAAAATAATTTAATTACATTCCTGGAAAAATATAACTATCCCCTTGAGTGTCACTAATACTTTATTTTCTGGCAAAATGCTTTGAAGTAATTATCTCGTAGAATTACACACTGATTTTCTCTGACAAAGTCCATCAAATAAGTAAATGTCTCTTAGAATTGATCTCCTTCCCTGACAAGGTCTGTCAAAGAAGAGATTAAAATTTAAAATCTTAAATGGTTACTGTGAAAAATTTTATGTTGCTAAAACAATTTATTTATTCAAAATCAAACTGCTCGTCACCACACGCAAAAATTGACTGATGAGAAACTAAAATGCAACAAAATTCTGTCTTTCCAAAAAGATCTCAATGAGTAATAAATAAAAATATCAATGGAGAAAAGAGGCAAAAAAAATGTGCTCCCATTTGGAAGGCTATCATTAACATGTAAACAAACATGGATAAATATTGATCCACAAAGATAAATATTGTTTCACAATGCCCCTTTTGTGCTCATGTGATATTCCCTTATAGAAGTTGCTCGCATAAGCGCAAAACATTCCCCGGCAGCAACTATAAATTAATCCAAAACAAATATTTTACAAACATAACCATTCAGGTAACAAATATCATTCATTCTTACAAATTTCTCATTACATGAGAAAACAGTTGCTCTAACAATTATCTTTAATTTCACATGCATCCTAATCAATCAATCAATAAACATTTACAAGTCAGTTATTATTTTGTAAGGCGCAAAATTTGTTTATGATATTTTCCTACATGATTCTTCAATTTGTGCCCCAACATTAGGGCACCATGTGTGCATGTTATTCGTCAGCAGGGCACTTTATGAGATCTCTTTACGCTCAGGGCATGTAAGTGGTGCTGGAATTTACTTATGAAAGGAAATGATCTTTGGTTTATCTAATAAATTTTCAACAACAAATAAAAATCAAGTGAATGACACCCTTCTTTTTGAGGCACAATGGATTGATTACAAATATGTGCAATTTTAATTCTGACGTATTAATTAGTAGTGCCGAAGTACTCAACTTATCTCTTATATTTTCTATTTAGATTCCTATCTTCCTTTATCACCTCAGCAAAAATATTTTGGAAAATTATTTAATTACTTTCCTGGAAAAATATTATTATATCATCAAAATATGTCACTAATACTTTCTTCTCTGACGAAATACATCAAAGAAATAATTATCTCCTAGAATTGACCTCCTTCGCTGAGGAGGTCTATCGAAGAAGTGATAAAAATTTAAAATCTTAGCTGTGAAAAATTTTACGTTGCTAAAACAATTTATTTATGCAAAATAAAACTACTCATCACCTCTCACAAAAATTGACTGACGAGAAACAAAATGCAACAAAAGCTGAGTTAAGTGTATGTTTTTGAGGAAAAATCTTGGTTTTGCCATAAACATGTTTATTAAGCAGTAATATGCTGAGCATATATCAAGGCTATTCTGCCATAAAATACACAAGTAGAGAGACGATTGCAAGGAAATGGCTTGTTTATTGCTCTGGAATTCAAAATATTTGGCTTTATAGTAACTTAACTCCCTATTAATGTTTTACGGTCAGTTCTGCTTCTTTGAGTGGATTTGTTGCAACCACATTTCATTTTCCATTCTTGGTTATTTATTTTTTTTTTTTGCAGATAGTTATTACTAACATGAATATATCCTCTTATTCACAATTCTAACTAGTAAATGTTTAAAATAATGTACTTTAAAAAAGTTTGATGTGTTCCATTCACATTCTCTAGCTGTTCTAGAAAAGCGCTTCTTATAGAAGATTATTTTTATATATACTCTGTGCTAATTGAGATAAACATTTGCAGAATGTTCTTATTATTTGCTTCCTTACAAGTAGTGGGGAATTAAGGGAATACACTAGGCTTAAGTGATTGTCAAATGTTTTAAAGCTGTTACCATGCCATTGTCATTGAAATTTGCTTCTTTGCATGATCAGGAGTAAAACAAAAGAAACATGGACTACTTCATGTTTGAGAAAAGTGCAAGTATTTTAAAATTGAAACCAATAACAAGGAATATCTGGGAAATGTTTTAAACTATAAGAAAAAATACCATAAATTGTGTATTTCATCGAGATCTACATTTTTTGTTTATTAAGTTTTTGTCTATCTCTTACAGTTTACCAATTACACAAAATTCATCCAGAATGAAGAGACCTTTAGAGGCTATTCCCATAAAGTTCACATTTTGTTTGTCATTAAAATATCTTAAACCTATGGTATTTTATTCAAAATCATTACAGCAATTTTTTAGAAAATAACAATTTTTAAAAATGTTTCATGTTGAGAGTGGGGCAACTTTCTTGAAAAACTGTGTCACATCCTTGGATGATACTGAACTTAAATATCAAGTTTGGTATTCAATGTTTAATTTGGAGGTATGCTACCCATACATGCATGCGCAAGCACACACACACTTTTCTAAAAATGCTTATTTGGAATCAGGGAGTCTCAAGACTCTTGTAAAAACTCAGTATTAAATTTTTGGGTGGAATACAATACCCTCTCTATACACTATGTACATCTAGAGAAAGTAAAAAGTGTGAAATCTTTGTTTTGCTACATGAAATATTGTCTAAGAAATGTATCTCACTCAAATTATCAGTTTAGTTTCTCTTGGAATGATTGGCATGAAATCAACAAAATTACCATTGATATTCATTCAGTTTTTAATGTGTATATATCTTTAGTTTATCTTAAAAACGCTCATATACATTGAAATGAACATTTTCTAACAAGTAAGCTACAAAATGACAAAAATGGATAACATATGACTAACATATACTTCATACTTACATGCTGAGTAAAGCATAGCCCAGTGTTGAGGGCTCTAAGCTATAGAGCACAGTGACAGATGTTTTTTACAAGTAGAAGAGTTGCATTAGGAGCAATGACAGGTATCCGAGAATGAAGAGGACTGAGGTTATTCATAGGAAATTCAAGATATATATTTCATTTTTCATAAAAATATTTTAAACACATGGTATTTTAATAAAAAATATTAGCTAGTTTTGAGAAAATTTAAGTTTTTGAAAAATGTTCCACATATAGTATAACATCTCTTTATTTCTCAAATCTGGTTACAATTACACATCTTTATTCATTGCTTTCACAACAATTTTACAGTACAATTTTCTTTTTTTCTTTGATATGTGTTCCAGTTGAAAACTGACTTGCCGGGGCTTGCTCTTACCTTTTTATACCTTTTGATGCCATCAACTTAAGTTTCCAGAAAAAGCAAACATTCATGCAATGTCAATTGTGCTCAGGTGTTGAATTCCAAAGCTTTGAGATAGTGCTGCCACTCCTTATATGACAATTTAGCTCAACTATTAAAGTACCAATGCAGTGGCCGAGATTAGGCAATTTCAACCAATCATGGCCATCTGATTGGAGCAATATTGTTAAAACATATTATTGCAGACGATGTTCATTTCTTTGAAATCTTGTCACACCTAATGTTCATTTGTTTAATCTCCTGTCTTGGTTATTTGTAACAAGGTGACAATTCAGTCAGCCAACCTTTACTTTTAATAATTGTCAGTTCTGCAGTTGCACTTTCAATTAATTCAGTTACAATGTTTATTTAAAGTTTTATCCAGTTCTTAATGTATTTAGTTCAAAAAGGAGTGAAAATAATCGTTATTTGGTTTCTTATGTATGAGATGAGTGCAATAACTTCTAATAAAATAACGTTTGTTTCCATTTCATGAATTAGTTATTAAAAGCTGTAATAAAATAATTGTTCTCTATTTTTATTGTTACTATCAATATTTTTACATTTGGTGTAGGTACAATCGGCCATATCATAATTCAGGAGGCAGTGAAGGAAAAAAAAAAAAAAAAACATTCAAATAAACATGGTCGAATGCGTTGTCTACCATTTAAAAGCTAATGTAAATATTACAATCATAACCTGATAAAATCTTCCTTCCTTTATATTATAAATTATTAATAGTCTATTTGGCTGAATTGTCTTATCAAATACAACTGTGATTTCATCTTTTAGGGCAATTCACTCGTGTTGCTTTGCTCCGGTCGTGAATTATGGACAGGATGAAAACACTTGTGGTATTGCTTATGCTTATTTCCTGAAGACTTGTGACAATAGATATGGTAACTGGAAGTAAAATGAACATGTGCAACAATCTATATATTTGAAAGCAAGCAGATCACAAGCATGCACCAATTACGGCCTGGCAAGGCACAGAAGGTGTTGGGCTGGGGGAATTTTCCTGAAAATCTTCAGGTTGCATTTTTGGAGATTGCTGAAATTAAGTATCAAGCTTGAATTTAACAGATATAAATTGTCGAGTTATGTGCTGTTATCTCTCTCTCCCTCTCTCTCACTCTCTCACATACACGCACCCACCCTCACAAGTTCCCTGTACTTCAAGGCTGACAAGTACTGTGTATTGTACTTTGTTTGAGGTTCCTTCTATAAACCGCTTGAATTTCATTGCTGATCCTTTTATACTTTTTTTTTGGTGTAAATCCAAATTGGTTATTGTTTATTAAATCACATGCTGAATATGATGCATAATTCTGTATATCATTAATCTCTCATTTATTTTATCCACCTATGTTCAATGGCTAATTAGCTGAAATTTCATGACCTTTGTGCTCTGTTCCTTTCCTGGCTTAAAAGTGGTATAAGCTGTTCCATTGCTTTGGAAAGACTCTGGTTTTCAGACATGTGTTATAAATGGCTGCTATCATAAATCTAGGGTTGCTCTCTGTTGTGTAGTGGTTGCCAACCTAACTTCACAGGTATACCCAAGGTTGCAGGCTCAAACCCAGTAGAGAACAATGGATATTTTTTGATATAAAAATCATTAGCATGGCTTCGTTGGAAAGGAAGTAAAGCTGTTGGTCCTGTGTCATAGATTTACAGCACATAAAAGAACCTCAAGACTGGTAAAGAGACCTCTGAGCAAAATTAAGCAGCCTTTCAAATCCAGTATATAATGGAATGCTGAGAACCACAGTAAGTAAAGAGTGTCCATAAATAAAAGTACATTTCATAAATTTAGGAAATATCTTGCATACCTTTGGAAAGATCTTGGTGATGATTCTGTCCTCTCTGTACTTTCTCTGGGTTCATTCTCTGAATATATTATTCTAAAACTTTGCCTAAAAATCGTTTTTACACATATATACAAAACAGCTCATTTAAAGGTTAGTACAACAAAGCAAGTGAAGTTGACTCATTTGTTAAAATTTTAGAATGAAGATAAATGCAGAGTTAATAATTCTTTTCTGTTTAATATTGATAATAATGAACTATTTAAGGTAAAAGTAACATAAGAATCTTTCCGTGCAAATATATTAACATATTAATCTAAACTTTATATAAGGTCTTAAAATAACATTTAAGTAAACATGAACAAAAAATGAGATATTACTTAATGTAATGGAATGTGCTGTTCAATAAATGAATTAAACAAAATCTGATGTGTTCCATTCCATGACTTTCTCTACCTGCAAACTATTCTTACAAAAGATTATTTTATCTACATCTTGCTAAGAGATAAAAATTAGCAGCAATTGTCTTGTTAATTGCTTTCTTCTAAGCAGAAGGGAAATAAGGAAATACACTAGGCTAAATAGATAGTCAAATCTTTTAAAAGATGGTCAATATGTAAACAATTGAAGTTTGGCTTACTTTGCATTGCCAGAAAAACAAAACAGAGATGAAACAAAAGGTGATCCTGTTTGAGAAAGGTTATGTACCTTAAAATTGAAACCAATAACAAGAAATATCTCAGAAATGGTAAATTCTACAGCAAAAATGTAGTAAATTTGTATGTTTTAACAAGATCTATATTTTTTGTATAGATTTTTGGTCTATTTCTTATGGGTTACCAGTTATGCAAAATTCAGCAAAATTCGTCCAGAATGAACGGGTCTTTAGAGGCATTTCCCAAAAAATTCCAGATATATATTTTATTTTTTATGTAAATATCTTGAATATATGGTATTTTTATCAAAATTGCTAGAGTCATTTTTGAGAAAAACATTTTCAACAAATTTTCCATGTAAAGGGTAATTTGGAATGAGAGAATTTTCTTCAAAATCTTGGTGTTGTATCTTCACAAGATCTAAAATAAAATACCAAATTTGGTATTTAACAATCTTATCGTTTTTGAGCTATGCTCTCCAAAAGCATGTGTGCAAGTATGCACACTCACTCTCTCTCCCTCTCTCTCTCTCTCTCTCTCTCTCTCTCTCTCTCCAGATAATGCTTTTATTTTTAGATTCAGGGGACCCCAAAACAAATTTCCAGTTAAATTTTGATATCAAATTTCTGTTGGACTGGGATACCTTTTCTTCCTACTATGTATTGATAGAGAAAGTAAAAATGTGGAATCAAGGACTTGAAATTTTCCTGATGTTGGTTATTAATGATTAATTCTCGGGATGTCAGCCAAGTAAATGTTTAATTGTTTTCTGAGCTCTCAACAATGTACTCAGTCGCCGTCATCAGGAGGCAAGCTGCTCTGACAGCAGTATTTATATCGGAAAAAAAAAATGGAAAGGGGTTTTATTTATGGACACTTTTTAACTACTATGGTTCTCAGTATCCCATTCCATATTGGGCATGAAAGACTGCATAATTTTGCTCAGAGGCCTCTTTTTCAGGCTTGAGGTTCTTTTGTGCTGTAAATCTGCGACATGGGACCAATGGCTTTACTTCTCTTCCGAAGAAACCCATGCTAAGGATTTTTACGCCTGAAAAAATCCATCATCCTCCGCCAGGTTTAAACCTGTGTACTTGGGAATATGAAGTTAGCTTGGTTACCACTATACCACAGAGGGCAACTTATACTTGGTGTGGAAGGCCAAAGGATGCCTCGTACGATCATTAGTTGGCGCTGGCCAATGGGGGTTGAGGAGGTTGTGATTTATAGACAGACAGGGTTTGCTTATTTGCAAACCTTCATCTTTGTTAATTTTAAAGCTCTGAAATTAATCCAACATTTACCTGACTGACATCCGAGAAGAAATCATAAGAAAAAAGTGGAGTTAGTTAAAATATGCAATTTGCTCGTCTTCTGTGTAATAAAGTTGTTTATTAAAAAGTAATTGTATATTTACAGTGCAGACTATGTAACTTTTCTCAACTCACAAAATGCAGCCGAGGATAGGTTTTGCCTAATTGGTGCTGCAAATATGGAATGACCTGGTTTAGTTTCCCTTTGTACAGTACCTAAAACTTTTAAGTCCAATAAGTCAGGCATTTTGATTTCTTATGAATTTCTTTATTCTGTATTGCAGGTATTTTGATGAGGATGATGAGCATGTTACTCCAGCTTCAACATTGGAATACATACCTGCACCTGGTAGCCCTTCATATCAACAACAAGGAGGTGGGAGTTCAGACTCAGAAGAGGATCCTCTTGATGCATTTATGGCTGGCATCGAAGAGCAAGTGCAGAGAGAAACAGACAAATTAATGGAGAAAGACCAGGATAAAAAGAAAGGGATTCGAGACGATATTGAAGAGGAGGATAATGAGGAGTCATACTACAGGTATATTTAATTCACCTTGTTTTCTATCTCTGTAATGTGATGTCTTTATCTGTTTCAGAGAAGCATGCACCATGTTGGAATAAATTACTTTGGAAGTAATGTCACACTCTTGCTGTGTCTTAACTCAAAATATCTGATTTTTCAGATATAAAGTATTTTGGTTTCAGTATGCTTGTACAAAATACAAATTATCTTCAGGGTCTTAGATTATTATATATATATATATATATATTTTTTTTTTTTTTATTTATTTATTTATTTATTTTTATTCATATTGCCCCCTTTAACATCTAAGGTCATATCGGGGGCTTAGCACTTGAAACAGCTCATCAGTAGGTTTAAACCATTTTGTTTTCTTCAAGCACATACACATTCACTCTCACATACATACTTCCAGACTCTGTGGGGGATAGGGAATAATTCTGACTAAAGAAAAATTCCCCGCCCCAGCCAGGCAGCCGTCTTAGAATTTGTTTCATAAAATAACCCAAATAATGACTAATGACGTACTATAATTTTATACTATGAATGAATTATTATATTATCATTAATCACAACACAAACATTTGTTATATTTAAAACATTACAAATATGCAAAGAAGCTTGTGACAGTGATGTGATGAATATTAAATTAAAAGAATTTGTGTCTGTTTTTGTACTCAACAAATCAATTCAATTCACTAGAGAAATCGAAGATCAATTTCTATCATTTCTGGACATCAAAATCATCAGAACAAAAAAGTAAAATCTAACATTTAGATTACACAGAAAACCCACAAATACAGATAACTACATGAAGTATGAAGCTGCAATCCCACAGCACTCAAATATGCAGTCCTGAATAGTCTAACATACAGATTAGTACACATCACCATGGAAAATAATGAATGCCAACAAAAATTCTAATTGATACCTTAAATAGCTACCAACAACAGCTTCCATAAAGGTGGAATAAACAAGAGAATATACAAATACAAAAAAACTGAACCTCATAACACACACAACAACCCTACAGAACCTCTGTGACCAACTTAGTTCAGATGATTCACCTTTCATCCTTGGGCACAAATTTCAGATCTTCAAGATTTATAACATCACTTTAGCTCCAAATAACAGTACTGCTATGCAAACAATTAAAGTATCCTATCCCAGCAAACAAAAAACTGGGAATATGCTCAGACTGTAATCTTACTGTACTTCGGAAGAACAAAAAATATGTTTGGAAACCAGATTAAAAGAATATATGAGAAACTTAAAATAAAACCAAACAGAAAAATCAGCAGTTGTCCATCATTTCTGGTCATCAGGACATGAAATCACAACTAATATAAAATTGTTAAAATGAACTTATAAACACACAGAATTAGATGACTGGAGTAGATCTACATCATGAAAAAGAATCATATTATGAATTTTGATTTATCGCCATGCACGAATCTTTGGAGGTTCATAGATCTAACACCAGATACCTCTACAAGTGAAGCACCTCCATCCTCATCTTGATGCCAACAAAGCAAGATTCAGTTGGAATTAGGGGTTGAAATAGGGACAAGTGTTCCCAAAATCAGTCCCAGTAAGTAATTACTAAGTGATGTTTTGTGTTACAAAAACCGACTCAGATTCTTTTCATTTAATATTAGTTATATTATCATTGTCATGGGGTTGTGACTGGGGGACTTAGCATGGGATAGACAACCCCAACACTTGGTTAAGCCTGTATAGCTGAGTATGTCCAGAACATTAAGTATTACCAAACATCTTGGATCGGCTTGCCTCCTGCAGGGAGCCTGTCCTTCTGAAGAAATTATTATATAAGCAAAGAATTTAGTAGCAATGTTTTATAGTCAGAAACAAATTATAAAGTTGAAGACCGGTAGTAAAGTCAAATGCCCCTCACAGCGGCTTACCTTTAGAGAGATGTCTACAATGTTGATAGGTGTGTGAAGGATTGGAAAGTGCGCCCCCAGCAAGCAGAGCCAGAAAGAACATGACGAAAAGACTAGCGAATGATCCACCAGCCCTTTATATAGTTTAAAGATACCAAGGAAGGTCTTCACATTGAGGTGTAGGCCTAAGCAAATATGGTGTGGTCAGCCCCCCAGTTTTGAGTTGCAAAAGCCAATGAAAATAAGAGTATTCATATTCTTCTAGAACATTCCTAGTGATGTATGAGGTACCAGAGTTCTGCACATAGCTATTTGGAAGCTGATGTCATGGTGAAATCCACTAGGATTGTCATGGGAAGTGGTGGACCATACTATTCCTGTTACGACTGGGAGCTGCTAAGCTCCAGGATATAAGTAGTGATTTAAAATATGTTGTCTAAAAGTAAAGGTTTCAATGATCATAAATAATTAATTGTTCGAAATTCAATATAACACATTACAACTCTCAACAATATATGTAGTAATATTTCATACATAATATACCTTTCTTCCTTTTTTTTTTCAGTAAATACATTCAGCAAAATTTTTATCCTTGAGATTCTTTGGACCTGATACACATACTAACACCCTGGTTATTGGTGTTTAAGAATCCTGTTTAACTAATACTAGATAATCCCATTCTCTCCCCTACTCATTTCACTAACTTGCACTGCCTCAAATTATATACCAGTTCTCATGCACCTTTTACTAATATTTTTTGCACACTATAATAAATTCTCTTCTTTTAGTTTTATACTAATAAGTGTACTGTACATGAATGCATATCAACACATAACCTCAAATTTTGCATACATGTAGGTAAACACAATAGTTTGGGCATTCCACGCATAAGCATGAAATGCCTGAATTAACTTGTGACATTCAAACAAAGGTTTTTAAGTAATAAACCTCTATAAGTGTAAATAATAATAATAATAATAATAATAATAATAATAGATTTTTAGTGTCGTAATAATTATTCCTCTAAAATTACAATCCTATTCAAATCATTAAAACCAAATATCAGTTTAAAAATTTTCTTGCAGGTGTGACAGAAATGTTACCTCACTATATTTTGAACTTTCTGTGAATAGCCTCGGAAGAGCTCTATACACTAGTTGAGTTTTTAGAATTTTGCATAATGGTTAAACTGTAAGAGATAGACAAAAACTTAGTGCACAAAAATTGTAAATCTTGTTAAAGCATATAATTTATGTTATATACAGTTTTCTTGTAGTGTTGACTTTTCAAGATATTCATTGTTATTGGTTTCAATTTTAAACTAACTTTTCTCAAATGGGACTATGCAAAGTGAACCAAACCTCAATTGTTTCACATTGCAACCAGCTTTTAAAAGATTTAATTATTGCTAAGCCTAATGTACTCCCTTATTTCCCCGTCTATTTCAAGGAAGCAAGTAATAAGACTAATTCTGCTTACATTTATCTAGATTAAAATGACACAGAAAAAGAATAATCTTCTGTAAGAAAAATTTGTTTGTGTGACTGGAACACGTCAGATTTTTTGAACCAAATTGTTGGTAAAAGTGTTTAGAGTGTGAAGGAGACTATGTAGTTAATTAGAGAAGGTCACTTGGATATTTGTTCAATCAATAAGTATATAAAAAAGAAATTACTATTTATATTTACAATGCCAGATACTGAATAACATGTATTAAAAATAATTTAAAAGAATAGATGCTAAATGAATGGAATATATTATGGATGGAATAGTAACAATGGCCGGTTCCAAAATCAGTATTTTTCCTACAATTGAATAGAGACTTAATGTTAAATACTACTACTCCTTCCAATTATCCAGTTTTTGACTGGGCATGAAACATTCAAATCGTAGCTCAAACATTTTGAAATAATATATCAGATTAAGCATTATGTTCCTGTCAAATGTTATCTGTTTACTTTCTGAATGTCCAGCATTTGGTATAAAGAAATTCAATTTAGAACAATATATTAACTTCTGCCAAATATTCAAAAAAAAATTTTGTTTTCATAAGTTGCCATATTTTAAAAACATCATGACATAATTATTGTTTATATATTTACTTATTTAATAATTTATGTAGGAATTCTAAATATTCTTATATTTATAAACTAAAGTCCTCTAATGCTTTTGTAAATTAGGGTTAAAGATTTAGGAGAATAAATAAAAAAGATTTGTTGCAACTATTATTTTTATATTAATACACCACTTACATTACTTTCAGTCACCATAGATAAATACTAACATTTAATCCGTACATACACACAGCTACTCATCATAATCACTGAACTTTATGTTCGCATAATGCAAACACTATACACATTAAACAACACACACAAAACAAGCTAAAGCCTGCCTGGGTAGTGTGGGGTAGTATGTTTACCTCACATTCAACAGGTCCTGAGGTCGAATCTCGCTTAGGGTGAGTTACCTGGAGAAGGTTTTATTCAGGGTTTTCCTTTATCCTGAGAAGACGAATATCGAATAAGTTTAAGCTCTATGAACCCCGGGATCATTTGAGCATCATTTCATCAATTTTATTCATCATCCAATGTGACCAAACAGGTTAAGAAAAAAAAAAAGTTAACTCGTGTATCGGGTATCTGATGTCAACAGCTTGCCAATTCACGTTGCAACTCAGATCAAGTAGAGGTTTCCTGTAAAGGAATTCAATTGCCATGCTAAAGAGAAAAGCAAGTAGTATTCAGTGTTACTATTAGTAATGTCAAGGAAAATGTTTGGAAACGGCTTACTCTAATTGCCCTACCATCACTTGTTTTAAATGTTAAAATATCCTTATTTTGCCATTTTGTCTAAGTTCTTTATTGTATTTTGTCGATTGAGTTCAGGGAGTTATTCTTTAGCTTTAGACCTTTCCAGCAGTTGAGGTCAATTAAAAAACTATACCAATATGAAGGGATTATTGAAGTTGCATAAATAATTGAATTGTAAAGTAAAATTAAGTTCTTATATTTTTTTGTTCAAGGTACATGGAAGAAAATCCACTAGCAGGGGTTCAAAATGATGAATCTGACCAAGAAATTGAATATGATGAAGATGGAAATCCGATAGCACCAAAAAAGAATAAGGAAATTGATCCACTTCCTCCAATTGACCATTCAGAAATTGAATATACAGAATTTGAAAAGAACTTCTATAATGTCCATGAAGACATATCTAAACTTAGCCAAGATAAAGTAGAAGAATTGCGCCAAAAGTTAGGAATTAAAGTTACAGGGGCACTACCACCAAATCCAGTCAGTAGCTTCGCTCATTTTGGTTTTGATGAGGCACTAATGAAGGCAATTCGCAAGTCAGAATATACTCAGCCCACTCCTATCCAGGCCCAGGCTATACCAGCTGCTTTAAGTGGACGAGATATTATAGGTATTGCAAAAACGGGTAGTGGTAAGACTGCAGCATTTATATGGCCAATGTTGGTACACATCATGGACCAGAAGGAACTTCAGCCTGGTGATGGACCAATAGGACTGATTCTTGCTCCCACTCGAGAACTTTCACAGCAGATATACTCCGAAGCAAAGAAATTTGGGAAAGTTTACAATATACAGGTGGTATGCTGTTATGGTGGAGGATCAAAGTGGGAGCAATCCAAGGCACTAGAGGGTGGAGCTGAAATTGTTGTAGCAACTCCAGGCCGCATGATTGACCTTATAAAAATGAAAGCTACAAACCTCCAGCGAGTGACACTTTTAGTTCTGGATGAAGCGGACAGAATGTTTGATATGGGGTTTGAGCCACAGGTCCGATCAATCTGTAATCATGTAAGGCCGGATAGGCAAACATTGCTGTTCAGTGCTACGTTCAAGAAGAAGATAGAACGTCTAGCAAGAGATGTGCTTACTGATCCCATCAGGATAGTACAGGTGAGAGTAAAAGAAGTAAAGCTCAAAGAGCTATGTAGCAATATTGGGTTTTATCAGTTAGTATTTTTTACGTATACTTCAACAATAAGATAAACGTAATGCACATGATGTAAGAAGTGTTTTTAAAAATGAAACTTTGAAATATACTGGAATAATTTGAGTCATTATATAGACATTTTAAGTTTCGCTTATTTTACTTTACTTGCTTGGACATTTTTTGAGGAACTGTTTTTCGTCATTGTCAGCTAATCTTGACTGAAGCGTAGGGAAGTGTTGCTGATGTGATTGTGCTGTTCTCTGGTGGTGAACTTGAAGAGGTCATCTGATAGCAGTAATTCAAAATTCATGACTTTGTCACAGTTTTTTAAAAAGTAGACTTTTCCCCAAACTGTTAATTGTGTATGTATTTTGGCAGGTTTTAGTATTGTGATGTTTTGTTGAATGTTGTGCTAGGTGGTCCAAAAATGGTGTGGTACTGCTGATTTGTCTGTTTGCTTTGACTTCAAGTTTTTTTAGATTTTCATTAAGTCATGTTTGTAGATTCCTTTTTTGTCTTTCCTATGTACACCTTTGGGCAATTTTTGCAATTTATTCAGTAGATTTTATATGTTGTTTTGAATTTAAATAAAAGATTAACGCTTCAATGGATACCAGCACATTGCAGAATACAGGGTAATGAAACAGCTGACTTTCTAGCCAAGAAAGGTAGTAAAATTACATAAAATTCATCTGATCCAATAAGTTATCACTCTATCAAAAGAATCATAATATCAAAATATAATAACAAAATTAAAGAAGATAATGTGTTACAAACAAAAGGAAAACCATGGAAAAATTTATGTAATAACACGACCAGAATCACTATATTACCAAGAAAATCCTCAATAAACATTTATTCAGGATTGGTATAGTGAGATCTCCTCTGTGTCCTTTCTGTACACTTAAAGATGATATGAATGGAAACCATCTACTGCGCTGCCCAACCTTGAGTTGACATGATAATATGACATCAAAATACTGGAATGCAAGAGAGCGAATGGCTTCACTGCCAACTGCTCAACATTAGATACCAACCATAACTTGTTTTCGGAAGATTGTATTGAATTTACAGTTAAAGCTTGGATAAGATCATGGATATCACAACACTCAGTAATGGTAACAACTCACAGCAAAGATCAGCAAATTTACATTTCATCCAGCCTTTATCATATTCAGAAAATTTTCTGAGAACAAGATATAAAGTTGGCACCATGCAACAGATACAAGCTTAGGAATTTATTTAACCATCCTCTAAAAGGCACTATACCAAATAAAAATAAATTGGGAATATGTCAAATAAACTACAAAGATTGCCCAAAGTGTACATAGGAAAGACAAAAAGGAATGTACAAACAAGACTAAATGAACATTTAAAACACTTGAAGTTAAAGCAAACAGACAAATCAGCAGTAGCACACCATTCAACAAGACAGCACAATATTAAAACCTGCCAAAATATTTACACAATTACAGTTTGATAAAAAAATCCACATTTTAATTTTGAATTATTGCCATCGACGACCTCTTCAAGTTCACCTCCAGAGAACAGCACAATGACCACATCAGTAACTTCCCTAAGCTTTAGTTGAGATTAGCTCACAATGAAGAAAAACGGTTCCTCGAAACGTGTCTAAGTAAGCAAAACTTAAAGTGTCTACATAATGACTCAAATTACTCCTATTCAGCAATATAAGATCAGCAATATAAGATATCCCCTTCCCTTGGAACCAAAGCAATATAATTTTGGTGAAAAGTGCAGTAAAACCTGTAATAAGTGACCACTCTAAAAGACGTATTTACTTAAATAGCATGTCAGTGCAAAGTTGGCAGACTGTTATTTTGCAATTATACGATTATGTTTTAGAATGATTCAAGCCTCCACTATGAACACTAAAACTGAAAAATAACTATAAGTTCAATTATCAAGAATAAAAACTGATATCACATTCTTAAATTCACTGTTTTAAAAAAGATTAACTTCAAACATGTTTCAGAGGCTCTTTGCCTCCATTCTCAGCAGAGATTTATTAATGAACTCATGATAGCATCTATAACATTTTCAAAGTGAGTCTGTCTTACTTTCTCTACTACATATATTTCACAATCTATGTTCCGAGTTCCCCTGAAAAAAAAGAAAAAAAGAAAAAAAAAAAAGAAGAAGCATTTTCAGAAAGACATCCCCATATGCACACATGTGTGTGTGTGGTATGCATGTATGTGAATAGCATAACTCAAAAACAGTCAATTATAACTTGATATTTAAGCTCTGCACTTCTTAGGATACAACATCAAGATTTACAAGAAAATCCATCTAACCTTTACAAGGAACATTTTTTGAGAATTCTTTAAGATGGCTCTAATAAACTTGATTAAATACCATATGTTTAAGACATTTTTTATGACAAATGAAATGTATATCTTTAATTTTTTGGTAATAGCATTTGAAGCCCTTCATTCTGGAAGGCTTTCCTTAATCTTACTCTACAAAAAATGTAGGTCTCATCAAAAAAGCACAATTTATATTAAGTATATTTTTATGGAATTAGCCATTTTTGAGATACTCCTTGTTATGGTTTAAAGTTGCCATTACATATACTTGTCTCAAATGGAAAGTTGTCATTCTTTTTTCTTTCTCCTGGTCAAGCATACAGAATGGAATTTCAATGACATTCATATAGTGACCAACTTATTTAGATTTGAAAATCGCTTAAGGCTACTATATTCCCATAATCCTGTTGTTTCTATAAATAAATTATGTAATAAAATCATTTCTGCAGATATTTATCTTGAAAAACATGAAGTAGATAGAAGAATAAAGTTTTTTAAATTATAGTTTGCTCAGGAATCGATAAAGTCATGTAAATATAAGAAATCAAACTTTTAAAAATATTAAAGTGATGGTATAATACCAGTTTTTATTCTTGATAATTACTTTCTACTTATTCCCGCTAATGGTTTAATTACTTCATTTGAATATCTTTTTAAGGATTGAAGCCAGAAATTTTCATGGAAGTCTCCCTTCCCAAACAAGCTTTTATATAGAATAGTATTCAATAGCTCTTAATTTCTCAAAAATCAGTAACCAGTTTGATAAAAAGTTTAAATAATCAATTAGGTGCTACTCTTCCACATTGGGTGCTATGTAAATGAGAAAGGAAATAAAAGCTTACATATAAAAGCATAATTTAAATAAAATAACTTTGTTTTAAACATCAGCCATTTCCAAAATTCAAGGCATGCGTATTTAAATTTCATCAGATGTGAAGTTGAGGTATTTTGTAATTTTCATCTTTTTTTCTGTTTTTATATGTTTATTTAATTTTTTTAATTTAATGAGTTTATCTCTTAACAGTCAACTTTTCTCTCAACTTCTAATCCACTATGATGTAGTATTTATTACTAAAATTACCAAAATAAAAATTCTATACATAGATATTTATTCATGGTACACATAGATTTGGAAAGTCAAGGAAAGTGAAGGAAATTATTTACAGTTTGATAAAAGTAAGAGAAATTCATTCCAGTTGGCACCAAAGTATGGGCTTTTGACATGTAATGCTCCAGAGTTATGTAACTGAACTAATCTGAATAATTACGGAGATAGAATCAGACTAAAAAATTCAATGCCATGAAAACCATAGTTTTCCCAGTCTCTAGCTAGCTGCTATAACCACTGTGCTACTATAGCAACATGCCGACACAGCATGAAATTTCTCAACTGACTCGCATGTTTCCTGGTAAACTGAGAGGTTATCAGAAATTATTTTGAGATGACACACCCTAATGGCGTCTTACAATGTTGTTAGTACTTTATGTTCTAGGCTTCATATTCTACCTATTCAATTAGCACAAATGTGAATAATGAAATTCCCTTACGTTAGTTTATTATATGTGTGTTAAGTTATAATTGCTCTATATATTGTGAAGTACACTTAATGATAAAAAACATTAGTTTATAATATATTGGTGGACGTTTTAAGATATTTGTATAACTTTGTTCTTTGTGTTGCTTTGATTAGGTTATTTTGTATCTACAATGCTTTTTACTTTCTGTACCATGCATGTACAATGTACATAGTAAGTAGAGAAGGTATTGCACTCCAACCAAAAATTTTATACCAAGATTTTATCGAAAATATGTTTTGAGGTCACCTGAATCCATAAAAACCAGTTTTAGAAAAAGATCTGTATGTGTGAACAGCCTAATTCAAAAACAAAGCATATGGTAAGTACCAAACGTGGTATTAAAGCATATCTTCCAAGAATATGACACAAAGTTTTTCAGGAGTCCCCACCTCAACTACACTTTACATGAAAGATTTTTTGAAATTTTAATTTTTCTCAGAAATTGCTTTAACAATTTTGATTAAAATACTTTACAGTAAAGATATTTACATGAATTTTCTGGGAATAGCCTTTGAAGCTGTCTTCATTATGAAGGGCTTTTGCATAACTGGCAAAGCGTAAGAGCCAAAATCGTACTACACAGAAAATGTAAATCTTATTATAACACACAATCTATTTTAAATACATAACTTTTGTGGAATTAACCAATTATGAGATATTCCTCATTAATGGTTTCAGGTTTGGAATACTTATATTTGTCTCAAATGGAAAGTTATCATTTTATCATACCTCTTTTGTTTAACTCCTGGCCTTCATAATTAAATTTCATTTTAATCTCATAGTGACTTTAAAAAATTTGATATTACGTTAACCTTAGTTACCTTCTACCTTCAAGGAACTAAGTAATAAAACTATTTCTGCTCATGTTTATCTCTATTAGCATAAAGTAGATAGAAGAATAAATTTTGTAAGAATAGTTTATTTACAGAACAGAGAGAAAAAATCTAGTGAATGGAACACATTAAATTTTTTAAAAATAAAAATTAATTCAAAAGTTAAGGAAGTCATTGGATGGGTCTGGGGATGGGAAGGCTGATGATAAGGATAGCACTTTTTATGCATATATTTAAAGCTATATTATTCAATTAAAAACTGGTGTGAAACTGAAAAAGCAATGCTCAGAATAGGCTGCATGATTGGTCAGAAATTTTCTTTTTTAATTGAGTCTGGAAAATGAATATAAACATCTGAGTGTTCCTGTCATTTGGCTTTTTATGTTCTGCAAACAAACTATTCTTAGAAAAGATTATTCTTTTATTTACATCATACTAATCAAGATAAATATTAGCAGAAATGGTCTTATTACTCAGTTCCTGAGAAGGGAAATCTCTAGGCTAAAGTGTCAGTCAAATCTTTTAAAAGCTGTCGCTATGTGCTTGTCATTGAAAACCAATTCACTATCCATGGCGAGGAGTAAAACAAAAGATGTATGAAATAAATGAGGACTTTCTGTTTGAGAAAAATTTAAGTATTTTAAATTTGAAACCAATAACAGGGAGTATCTTGGAAATAAATAGTTATATAAAAAAGACTATGATAAATTGTGTGCTTTAACAAGATCTACATTTTTTGTGTAGTAAGTTTTTGTCTATCACTTACATTTTACCAGTTATGCAAAAGTCATTCAGATTGAAGAGAACTTCAGGGGCTTTTCCCTAGAAATTCAGATAGGTATACATTATATTTGCCATGTAAAACATTTTGAAAAAAAGCTCCACGTTAAGAATAGTTTGGGTTAGGATTTTCCTGAACTTAAATACCAAGTTTGATATAAAATTGACTTTTCATTTTGTCACATGCACACACTCTCTCTAAAATGCTATTTTTAGATTCAGGATTCCTCAAAACATGTATTTTGTGGTGAAATCTTGGTATAACATTTTTGGTTGGAATACCACCTTATCTATGTATTAGTACATTGTACATGTGTTAGAGAAAGTAAAAATTCACGGAAAGAAGGAAAATGGATATAAAATCTGTGTGAAGCCTGTTATTGTTGGTTATGATTAGTGAGAAGTGGATTAATGTTTCATGATAATGTAATTTTTCAGGGTGATGTTGGAGAGGCCAATACGGATGTGACTCAGATTGTAAAGATGTTATCAGTTGGAGGAGCTAAATGGAACTGGCTCACAAACCACATTGTTCAGTTCCAGGCAGCTGGAAGTGTCCTTATATTTGTCACAAAAAAGGTGTGTTGCTCTATGTTATATGTTTGAAGGGTGCAAGTTGCAAAATTTTCACAAAGATCTGCACTTACTTAAAAAAGTCTAGTAATTACTACACTACCCCAAAATTTAATATTGAGATTTCACTGAATAAAAGCTTTTTAAAAGTTCCTCAGAGAGATGGAAGGGGAAAGGAAATGGGAGAAATAAGGGGTGAGATATAGGGGAAAGAGAGAGAGAGAGAAATAATGTGTGAAGATAGGGATGGCCAGGGTTAGAGGGAGGAGAGACAGAAATAGGGGAGAGAGCGAGGTGGAGGGAGTTTTTTAATATAAATAGGAGTTTTGTTTTTATGTTAGCGCAATATTCACATTATGTTATAATTTTAGTATAAAAGGGGTGTTTATAAAGTTTTAAATAGCACTTCAAAAAATTCAAGCTGTGATCATGAAACTTGATGGTGTTACTTCTTCTCTATGTATTCCTACTTCATTGTACACATTTTTCCCAATGGATGACTTGGCAGAGACCTAGACCGTGGAAGTCTGCATTTTAACTCTTCAGAAAGTATTCCATTTCAAAAATCACCTTGTCATTCTGGAAATTTTTGCCACACAATTATTTCTTTATTTAAGGGAAGAGGAAGAATTCAGTGGATGTCATGTCAGGAGGCAAAATTTGATAGAGCAAAGAAGCAGCATGTATGATTGTGTCTTGTGCAGAATGAGCTAGGAAGTTGTTGTGGAGCCATCAGGATCCCTTGGATGGCTTCCTGTGATGCCTCATCTTGATAATCTCCTATAACCTTATCAGCAGAGTAATATGCTCCTCTGATAATCTTTTGCAAGTGTAATCTATTGGCACCACACCATGACAATCCCAAAAAAACACTCAGCATCACCTTGCCGGATGAGATTGGGAGTTTGACTTCTTTGGCAGTGGTGAATCCACATACTGTATTTATCCAAATACAAGCCAATGATGACAAATCAAGAGCTCCAGAACATTTGAATACTACTCCTACTATTTATCCGAATAAAAGACAATGTTTTTTTCCAAAATATTAATGTTCAGAACTGAGATCATCTTGCATTTGTGATATGTTTTCCAAATGTCATGCGGGGAAAAAGTAAGTTTCAAACTTTGTGGGTACAGCAGTGGCAACCTTAGTGGTATAGTTTACCACCAAGGTCGCAACATATGTGGTGATTTTGTGTGTTGTTTATTTCCATACTTCCCTCTCTGTGAACTGCTCAAAATATGAATTTCTGTGCAAATTCAAATTGTGTATTAAAATATAAATATAATAATAATAATAATAATGATAACAATAATAATAATAATAATAATAATAATAATAATAATAATAAGAAGAAGAAGAAGAAGAAGAAGAAGAAGATGATGATGATGAACAAGGCACTTAATCAGAGTAAGTCTCCATTAGTTCAAAATATATGGCAACCTTTAAATTTCATTTAAACACCAAGTTATGTCTTCTTTTTACATAGATGATAATGCTAAATTCAAAAATTATGTTCTAAAAAATAGGGGTTGTCTTGCATTAGAGGTTGTCTTGAATTCGCATAAATATGGTATTTCCACAGCTGTTGTGCTCCTTTGTCTTGGGGCCATAGTAATATACCAGCACTTGTCCAGGATGATTAGACAGCTAAAAGCATCATCTGGATTGGGTTAATTAAAACTGCAACATTTCCACTGTTGTCTCAGTAGGCTTTTTGCATGTGTGTGAGCAGTTGTGGAACCCAGTGGATTAAAATTGATCCATGACTGGTTTTCACTCTGCACTATGACCTTGATTTTGAGATGCTGGTCTTTGAGCACAGGGCCTCCATGCCACTTGTGATTCCTGGTTTTTCACAGAGAGATGGTCTGCCACTGCGCTCTTAGTCATTTGGATTTGTTTGACCACACTGAAAGCATCTGTCCATCCTAACCTCTGTCATATGGTATTGTAATCACTTTACACCAATTCGGCATGGATTGTTGTACTGTTGTTCTGCTTTGAATGCAGAAAATGAATTACTTTATGATACTCCACTTTATCAGTGGCCATTTTTTTTTTGGCTCCTCTAGAGGTGTGGCTTGGGGATTTAAATTGTACCAGGACTTCGGACAAGAACAAAAAAATCTGAGGTGTTGCATTCACATTACTTTCTTTACCTGTACTGCAAAAAACTATACTTACAAAAGATTATTCTTCTACCTACATCACGCTAAACAAGATAAATATTAACACAATTCATCTTATTACGTAGTTCCTTATAAGCAGCTGAGAGATAAGGAATACACAAGGCTAAAACGATAGTCAAACATTTTAAAAGCTGGACAATACGTGAACATTTGCAATTTGGTTTGCTTTGTATTTCCAGAAAAACAAAAGAGAAATAAAACAAAAGGTCACCCCATTTGAGAAGATGCGTAGTTCAAAATTGAAGCCAATAACAAGGAATATCTCTGAAAAGGTCAACTCTGCAACAAAAGCGTAAATGACAAATTGTGTTTCAACAAGATATACATTTTCGTGTTAAGGAAGTTTTAGTCTACCTCTTACAATTTTACCAATTATGCAAAATTCATCCAGAGTGAACAGGTCTTCCAAAGCTATTCCTAGAAAATTCAGGATATACATTTTATTTGTGATGTAAATAGCTTTAATATACAGTATTTTAATCAAAATCGTTGGAGCCATTTTTCAGAAAAGCAAAATTTTCAAAAAATGTTCCATGTAAAGGGTGGTTTGGGATGGGGAGGATTTTCTTGAAAATCTTTGTGTCGCATCCTTGGAATATACCAAACTTAAATACCAAGTTTGGTATTTAATGGTCTTTTTGTTTTTGAGCTTTGCTACACACACGCACACATCTTTTTCTAAAATGATTTTTTTTGGACTAAGGGGACCTCAAATTATATATTTCCAGTGAAATCTTAGTATCAAATTTTGGGTGGAATACAATACCTTCTCTATACACTATCTACATAGAAATATAGAGAGAGTAAAAATGAATTACTCAACTTTATTACTTTCTCTAGATAGTATATGGTCATAGGTAGAGAAGACATTGCAGTCGCCCAAAAATTTGGTACCAAGAATTTACCAGAAACACATTGTGCACTTGCATGCACAACTCAAAAATGAATAGTTCGTAAAGTACGAAACTTGGTATTTAAGTTTAGTATCCTCCATGAATGTGATACAAAGATTTTGAGGACCCTCCACCCCAAACTACCCTATGCATGGGGAAAATTTAAAAATATTTTGATTGACTCAAAAATGTATCTTAACGATTTTGATCTAAATACTGTTTGCATGACATAAAATGTATATCTTGAATTTTCTGGGAATAGCCTCTTTATTCTGGATGAATTTTACTGAATTTTGCATAAATGGGAAACTGCAAGAGATAGACGAAATCTTACCACACAAAAAATGTAGATCTTTTTAAAACACAATTTATGTTATATAAATTTTTTTTCGTGGAGTTGACCATTTTTGAGATATGTCATGTTATTGCTTTCAGTTTTAAAATAATTAAACTTTTCACCTAGGGAATTTGTTAACTCCTGGCAATGCAAAAACACGGATTTCATCCACATGTCAACCAGTTTTTAAAAGTTTTGACTATAGCTGTAGCCAAGTGTATTCCCTTATTTCCGTTTTACTTTCTAAAAATCAAGTAATAAGACCATTTGTGCTAATGCTTATCTTGATTAGCATGAAGTAGCTGGTAGACTAAGCTTTTTAACAATAATTTGTACCGAGATTAGAGAAAGTCATGTGAAAGGAACACATCAGATTTTTTTTCAAGGTGATAATTAAATCGTTATGATCACTTTTCAAATGAGTGGATAATATTGTGCATGTAGCTTAGTATTTTGTTTAGAGGTTAGAGATAGAGGAGAGACAAGAGATAGTGGGAGGATAGAAATAGAGGAGTGAGGAGGAGATAGTGTGAGAATAGAAATAGAGGGAGGGGGAGATGATAGTCTGAGAATAGAAATAGAGAGAGGGAGAGGGAGATAGTGTGAGAACAGAAATAGAGAGAGAAGGGAGATGGTGTGAGAATAGAAATAGAGAGGGAGGGGAGGTAGTATTAGAATAGAAATAGAGAGAGGTAGGGGGAGAAAGTCTGAGAATAGAAATAGAGGGAGGGAGGGGGAGGTAGTGTGAGAATTGAAATAGAGAGGGAGGGGGAGATAGTATGAGAACAGAAATAGAGAGAGGGAAAGGGAGGGCAGATAGTGTGAGAATAGAAATAGAGAGAGGAAGGGGGAGTGAGTGTGTGAGAAAGAGAGATGGGGGAAAGAGATTTTCGTTTCACGTTATCACAGTATTCACATTATGTTATACTTTTATTATACAGGTGGATAATATTGCACATTTAGCTTAGTATTTTTAGCATCTTCCAATAAAGTCTTTTTCATGTGCTTTAATCTTTGTTATTTCTTTGGCCTAGTTAATACTAAGTTATGTTTTGTGCCTTCATTGAAAAACATCTCTTTGGAATGAAAACCTACTCAATTATATGCACTGGCCTTTCGCTCTAAGGTGGGACAGTGCATGCTGACACTCTAGAATCTGTTATTTGCACATTTTGTGCCTGCAGATGTTGCAGGTAGATGCTTGTTGCCCTAACTTCAACTTTGCTTGTTCCATCGTTCGATGAACTTATAAGCATTCTCCTTTTTGCCATTTGGTTGGAAGGCGAATGCAGAGGAACTTGCCAACAACATGAAACTGAAGGAGTTTGAAGTACTACTGCTGCATGGTGACATGGATCAAACAGAGAGAAACAAGGTCATCACGCAGTTCAAGAAGAAAGAAGTCAGCATATTGATAGCTACTGATGTTGCAGGTGAGTAAATATAACATAAAATATGATCATAAGTTTTGGGTAGTTTATGTTGCCTGCTCTTTTCATTGTTTCCATAAGACGCTATAGTTTTATTCCTTCTGTTAGATATGGGGACAGGCCATTTTTTACTTTCTCTACACATACAATGCATTTTTAGAAAAAGTTCTGTGTGTGTGCATGCATGCATGCATGCATGCGTGCGTGCGTGATATTTTATACTGTCCCTCTAGTAGCAGCAGTTTATGCTTGATGAGAATTCATCAGTGTTGAGGTAAGCCTTAACGTTTAAGAGTAAAAACACAGCACCACACTCAAAATTCAAAAGTTAAAATAAGTGATTTACTTTGAAAATGTTTCGATAGCTATTGGCTACATCTTCAGCAGAGATCTACTATGAACTTGTGGTAGCGGCCTGTAGATGTCTCTTTTTGGGTGGACGAATTTTGAAACGAAATCATTTTAGTTGTATATCAAAATTTATGATGTTGTTTTTTAGAATTAATAGATTTTCTGAATAACTATTAATTCAATTTTATTCTGCACTGATTTTAGTAATTTGGATTAACTTTGAAAATTATGGTTTTGAGTTAAAAAATGGTGTGCTACAGCTGACTTACTGTCTGTTCATTTTTTATATTCCTCATGTGTTCTTTTAAACGTTGCATGATGTTCCTTTTGGTTTTTCATATATACACTTTTTCACAGTCCTTGCTGCTAATTTCATACATCGCTGATTGTTTTGGAGGAGGTCATATTTGTATGGAGGAGGTTTTTAAGACTGTTTACTAGGGCTAACTGTAGCACACCACTTTTGGACTCAGAACCATAATTTTCAGAACCCAAATTATTAAAATCAGTGCAGAATTGAATTGAATTAACAGTTTGAGAAAATCTATTAATTATAAAAGATAAAAACATCATACATTTTGATATACCACAAACAAACAATCTCATCTTAAAATTCATCTACCCAGAAAAGAGACATCTACAGGCAGAGACAAGTTGATCAGTAAATCTCCACTGAAGATGGAGGCAATTGTTTGAAGTAAATTTATCTTAACTAGTGAAGTTTGATTATGTTGCTGTGCTTTTACTCTTAATTCACTGTGCTTTAATTAAGCATAACATTTATCTTCTAGCATAAGTACAACTTAATATTGATGCAATACCATTGTTTATGAGGGAGAGTATACCCTACAGAGGGTGCACTCTGATTCAATACTATCCTTTTACCAGCAGGAATTCATACTTGAATTATGTTATTCATTATTTGGAGGAGAGGGGTGTTAACGTTGTGTTAAGGTTTTCTTTCTTTTCTGCAAACCATCACAGCCCTTTCTTAAATAGAGGGCGCTGTTGCATCTCTTCTGCAAAAATCATGAAAGCTCTTTCATGGAGAGAGAGGCCTTTGGTTTCAGGTAAGCTTAACAGGGAACTATGACATTCTTAATCTCTAGATGCACGAAAAATCACAGATAAAAATTGATACTGTATATAAAATCAAGTTTTCAACATTTAATTTGTTTTGTTATAGCTTAGTTGTTTCATTGATACACAGTTTTTGTAACTAGCAGTTGTAGTGTGCTTAGTGCTTAGCAAGTCTGATCTGATCTTGTTCACTATACACAGTACTGCCATAAATTCTGTCAGTATTTTTCAATGCATTTACTACTAAATAAAAGTATAGAAATCCATTACTGTAAATATATTCTGAAAGAACACAAAAATGCTACAAAATGAACATCTCTCATTTGAAATTATTACTATGTGTGGCAACATAGCAGTGAAGACGTTGAGGCCGCTCATCAATAACTGCATGAATTGTGTCTAGCGGAATTTTCTTGACAGCTGACGTGATTGATTTTTTTTTAGAACCTCAATATTGTGGTGCCTTTTTGACATGCTATTGCCTCGAGCATCTGCCACAGAGAATAATCCAATAGGTTGAGGTTCGAACTTCCGCTAGGCCAGTCAGCAGCAGCAATGAACCTTGGGACATTGGTCTGGGGTGCACTCAGCCTTGTGAGGTCCCTGGGGAGCCAATTGAGGACCTACCTGTTGGAGAAGTAGCGGCTCCAGGTCATGAGGTCTGCATTAACTGGCTGGGGGGGGGTTCGAGACACTGACCACATCTCACCCTCCAATACTGCACCCCATCCATGATGTCTGTCATGAACCGCAATGGGAAACGCAGCGGCTGGGCAGTCGGCCAAGGTTCCTTGTGAGCTGTTGTGCCTTGGAGTTATTATTCTTATAACATGTAAGTCATTCATTCTTCAAAAACAACAGTGACATTGTTCGTGAAGAGATGTTCATTTCACGAGACAAAATGTTTGTTTGTACAAAGGTTTATATCCTTGCCTGAACAGTATTCACAACTTCTTTTTTGCATAATATTTAGAAGGGCCAGATCTGACGCAATCAACAGTTGCACACATTTCATTAAACCATGCTGTTGTCCGAAACACAAATCATTCATTGATGCCAAGAGGTTTCAATGTCGAAAAAATTTCCTTAATTCATAACAACGAAATAACAGCTATTACAGCAATATGATTTTCATACACTCCCCACTCCAACTTTCTTTCTTGCCTGTTACTACCATACTGCAAACTGGTTACTCATGAAGTAGTAAAGGTGACCTTGTGGACGATCTATGTATGCTGAATATTTTTGGCACAATTTGTCACTCTGTAATTTACATTTTTGTCAACAAGTATAGAAGATCTGATAAATAATCATATGATTTCTATTGATTTTTTGTGTATGTGGGATATGAGTTAAAGTTTTGTGATACATTTTAAAAATGTAGATCTCATCATTGTATCTATTTTAAGTCTTCCGCTGCATTGTATACAATATCTCATCGTTTCAAACCCAATACAGCTCTTCTTTGGAGAGAGTGCAAGTACATTCTTCACAGGCACTACTGCAGATGATTCAAATTGTATACCTAGAATTTATTATTTTATTTTGGGTAAAGAAAAAAGTCTTATGCGGCCCGATCTAGACTATAGGGAGGATGGGACTAGTATTTGACTCCTGACTTCTGCAAAAATTGAATTGTTTCTAGTGCTTTGTGTGCAGAGGAATTGCAACAAAATTCCATGCAGATCAATTTTAGGAACCTTTTTTCTCAGTTCATAGAAGATGAGGTAGATATTTTATGGTGTACCATCTGGCAGTGACAGTCTTTTGGCTCCTCAAGTGGAGTTGTCGCAAAATGGCTGCTGGTTGAGAAGAAATTTTCTTGCCAGCTCTTCTTGCTTGTCTCAGTTTTGTTTGAGGATCCCCTCTTGAGAAGACTCAGACTGCAACTGTCACTTGGTTTTCCAATCATATTGGTATAACCAACTTTTCTACCCTGTTATGTAATATTGTTGGATTTTGTTTTTGTTTCTCTTCATATAATTTTTGTGTATAATGACAAGCTGTTTGATATTGTATAAATCATTTTGTTTTAGCAATGGAAAATTTTCACCATAACAAGGTAGAATTTTAGTTTTCACGACTTCTTTGATGGAACTCTTGAAGGAAGGAGATTATAGTGCTATTTTATGAAATAATTATATTCTCCGGAAAAGTAATCAGATTATTTTTTGGAATACTTTGCCAAAGTAATAAAAGAGGATAATTTAAAGAGAAGAATATTTGAGATAATTTTATTATTTCGGTGCTGTTAGTTAATTTGCTGGGATCATAATTGTGCTCATTGGAAAGTAATTCATTGTGTTCTGCAGAGATGGCTACTTTCATGCTTCTTTTAATTGCTGTGTTGGAAATTTATTAAATTTAAAAAAAAAAAATAAAAATAAAATAAATCCATTCAAAGAAAATGTGTTTCTTCTAAACTAACTCCTGCACCGTCAGCACAACCTGACAATACTGCTCTACCGACTAGACCAACCAAGGCATGATCCAGCAACCTATCAATCGCTACCCAGGTCAGTGTGCAAATAATCTTGCTGGAGGTCCATTCTGGTGTCTGGCATAGTACACGTGCACGCACACACACACACACACACACACACACACACACACACACACACAGTTGTGCTGAAGCTACACATTGTTGGAGCACGCCCTGGCTTGCACATGTTGCTATCTGAACTTCAGTCTAAAGCTAGGAAGAGCTGAGTTGCCTTACCACAATTCCTTTAAATCAACTTTTAAAACTTTTAGAATGATTCTGGTATAATGATCAGGATATATGGATATATGGACTTAAAAGACCTGCATAACGTTTACACCTGGGCATATAATTGTGTAGATTATTTCAATATCCTAAATAAAAACCGAAAATGAAGTTAAAATTTTAAACACATCATTCAGAGGAGAATTGATGTTCTTAGAATACATAGATACCATCATTGTAGAGTATTATGGAGAAAAGTGAGCAATTTAAAAGTAAATTATTATTTTTTGTTTGCAGCCAGAGGTCTGGACTTTCCCCATATCAAGACTGTTGTAAATTTTGATGTTGCAAGAGACATAGATACACATACACATAGAATTGGTAGAACTGGTAAGTGTTTCCCTAATGTTTCTTTTAGTTAAGTTAATGTTAATAACTTTTTAATTTATGTTTTGATATGTAGGATAAACTTCAAGTTCATTTTTACTATCTCTACCATGGCATAATACAAAAGATATTGTATTGGAACAAATAATGATGCAGAGGTTTTGCTGGAAATACATGTTTTCAAGATCCCTGCATTCTAAAAATGCAGTTTTAGAAAAGGGTCTATGTGGGAGAGTGAGAATGAGAGATAAATTGAGAGTGAGAGAGATAAGGTGAGAGATGTAGAGATGTATAAGTTGAACTTGCATTTGTGTTGCTTTGCTGAGTAATGAATTATCTGAACATGCTTTGTAGGCATGTACTCTTGGTGTTTGGTGGAGTGGTAAGTTGTTTGTTTATTTCTCTTTTGAGCGTAAGCAAAATAGTTATAGGTAATATCCATCCATCAGTACTTCACCAGCTTTTCACTTCAGTACCACTTTTCTTCTTCAAAAACTAGTTCCTCTTAAATTGCTGTGAGAAGTATCCAAACATGATGCTAAACTATACAATGTTGTGTAAATAATATAGTATGAATGATTATGGAATAAATTTACTGGATTTTAATAATTTTTTAATATAACAATGCACATGCATTATGCAGTCCATAAAAAGTACAAGCTACTTCTGGTCGGCATGTGGTGAGCCTGAAGTTTAAATATGGGAGGTGTGGGATACCGATGTAGAGAAACATAAGTGAAGAAAACCCCTAAAAAGTGGCAAGAAAAGAATTATTCCTATTGGTATAAGCTTTTGTAAAGTATCCTTACTGTTGGATTAGCAAGATTCTTACTTAAATAGCCAAATTTACTGGTGTTTCTAAATTCAGTATAAAGTGTGTAAAACTTTTAAATTTGCTGAGGTGTAACATCTTATGCAAGCATCTTTTCAACAATTGACAGTGAATGTGTGTTACACATTGTTCGGGAAGAGCAAACAAAATGGGATTTGGTGGGAATGGTGGACATTGTCATTGACTGATTAAATTATTAATTTCGATGATGACTCAGAACAGTTTGAGTGCAGCTGCAACAGATGATTGTATCTTGGCTCAGAACCATTTCCAACTTCAGATTAGCTCTTCTAGGTAAGTTAGTGTATTATGGCAATATATTAAACATTTATGTACAAAACAGTTGGAATAATGACTGATGAATCTATGCAATCCCACAGCAAGCTTCCAAAATAGCATGTCTGAATTTTGTAATATTTAAGGAGAATTTAACATATCATACTGAATAATAACTTGCTTACTTTAATCATTTATTATACATTTTATAGCTTTAAAAAGGGAAAGTAGATAGGTATTTCTTTTCCTGTTAAATCAGTGAAATGTAAGTATGCGGTATTACAGCTGTATTTACAATAGAAGAATACAACTTAGTAGTGTGCATTAGTCTGTGTACATGCATTTGCAGTAGAATATGTTTTGCTTTGTTGATATCATAGGTGAAGTAAGGATGGATGGGTAATAGAGTTAAAGTAGATAGATGTGCACGTCAGTGGTTTAAAAGGGCACCTTTTAACTGAAGATGTGAATGCTCATAATGTTCTTTGTCCTTCCAAACTCTAGAGCTTAGGAGCCTCTAGTGAGGTTTTTTGTAATCAGTCATCTTTTAGCACTAGATCTCGCTCAGTGCCATTGTAGTGGGAACTCTGCTTTCATCTCTTTCTTTGGTGTTTTCAGCTCAGTAGTTGATGAAGATTCCACTTCTAATATCTCCTAACTAATTCTATCTCAGGGGCTTTGTGAATGAGGCAAATATTCAGTAACACTGCATTTTCCCTTACTACTTGAATTTATTCTTTCACAGATGTAACGGATGGCAGGCTTGTTTCCTTACAAAAGATGTTGCAATTAAATACCTTCTAATCTCTTAAATCAATTATCAGGAGCCTAATCTAACCACCTGCACATCGCTCCCTCACCACTTAAGCATGTGGATGTGCACACAATACAATGTAAGAATAACTGTGTAAGTCAAGTATGAGTACAAGAAAGAGTAACCACATAAGAGATATGCCGTCTCTTATATACTGACACTGGGTGATGCCAACCTTCGCACCATAAAATGTAATAATATCTATGATTGGTCCCGTGTTAGCAATCACTTCACATGCTATGAAAATAAATTGTGCCAGGTTTTGTTGTCATTGCATCCACATGACACATTTGGGAAAACCCAATGTTTTCCTCTCACTTTAACTTCCTGCTTGCTTTGTCTATTTCTCCAATTCCCCATGCTACTTGGGGGACAAGTCACTATTCCTGTTTCACTTATTTCTATATCTGTCCTTTTTATCTTACATTCTTTAGCTTAAACCAGTACTTATTAGCAAGTGGTGGCTGGTGGACTTCTGGAATTAAGCTAGCTCGCCTTGCCTTAATTACCTAAGTTACAACAACTCACTTTTATGCATATTTCTACCACTAAATATTCACAACTATCTTACATTGCTTTCTATATGCTTATAGTATTATGTGCAATTTCCCGTTTTATATGCTTTGTGAGCATATGGTATGTGCTCCATGAGATAGCACTCTGGAGAAACAAAGTTGTATTAAATTTGAATAGCAGAAAAATTTTGTTCCAAAAGCCCTTCATTTAGGATATAAGGTTCTTTTGATGTCCATCACAAGAAGAAGACTGCCAAAAATCACTTAGAAAGCTCTCTCTTAGGTTTGCACATCTAATTGTTCATATAAAACTTTTACTTAAAAATTCAATCTTAATTGCATTTTTTGTGGTCATTTTTATAGCATTTTATTGAAACATGGGTATTTTACCGTTTAACTTTAGGTAGCTATTGCAGGTTTTTCATCCTATTCCAGACTATGGCGGGTAAGAAATAATTCTAAGTAAAGAAAAACTCCCACTCATGACGAGGAATTGAATTGGGTGAGAAGTCAGTTCACTGATCACTTCAACATGGAGGCAGTCATTTCATATTTGCATATAGGGGAGAAGAACCAGGTCAGGAGATCATCTACAACAAAAGCATAGGTGCTATTACAAAAGAAAGAGGCTTGGCAGGTGGACAGAAGGATGATGATGATGATGATGATGATGATGATGATGATGATGATGATGATGATGTCACCTGAGTGGCCTCTCTCGAGGTGTGACAAGTAGGCTCTTAAGAGTCCTTTGTGACTCCTAAACTGGGCTTCACTAAAGTCCTATAGTCCCATTAAATCAGCCCTTATGTCTGCCCTTCTTATATCCCTGAGCTCCAAAAGGAATGAGCCTAACACTAAATATACCTGTGAATACCAAATGCCTTGCATTCACATAAAATATGCTGAGAGTCTCAAAGTCTCATTTCCTGCATAGCAGGTCCTCAGTTAATCCCATTGTGTTTTGATGTCGCCTTAGTGTTGCATTTAGTAAGGTAGCGTATCTCTCGTTAGGTTCAAAAGAACCATACTTAACATGCTGCCTGGCCTTGAAATAAAGTCTGGCGGTAGTTTGTTTTCCCCAGATCTCAAGATGAGCCCTTGTCATAAGCTTAGCTAGCCTGTCCACAACCTCATTACCTCTAATGCCAGCATGATCAGGAACCCAAACTAGGGTGACTTGTCCATGAGCACAAGATTTATCCAACATACTTTGGCACTCCCATACCAATCTGGGTAATGTTTTAACCACTCTAAGAACTTTCAAAGCTGCCTGACTATTTAAGCAGATATATACTCTCATCTGTCTGGCATGTTTAAAATATTCATGACACAGGCTAAGATGGCTTAAATCTTAGCCTGGGACATTGTAGTGAACTTTCCAAGGGTAGTGACTGCTTGTCCTATCCCTGAAGCATGAACTGCCATGTCCTTGTACCAGGTTCGGCTACCTCTCTGGGTCCGAATCCATCTTGGTTGGAATTGTCAGCATATATGCTGAGCTTAGATTGAATTTGGCCACTATCAAATCTCCTGCCATCAGGGAGATAGGACACCCCTCCTAAAATCCGTTCAAGGTCAATGAGTGTCCTTTATGAGGTACTGGACGAGGGAACTAGAGGAAGCGATAAAAAAAAAAAAAAGAAAAGCGTAAGGGAGGATAAAGCTCTGAAAGTGAGTGAAGGTGCTTTGGAGGAAAAAAGAAAGAGAAGCAGATAGGCAAGATTTAGTATTGAAAGACAAAGTAAGTAGGAAGTGGTTAATAGAAGGGGAAAGAAAATTTATATGTGAGGTCCGGAAGAGCAAGGAGGAAATGGATAGATCTTGGTAAGTGACAAGACAGAGGGAAAGGAAGACATAGGTACTATGTGCATGCACTCTTGGCTCCCTAGTCTTCATTCGGTAGGTTTTGCACAATTTTGGAAGAAGAATAAGATGACTACATTGAGACATGATTTATGTTATACAGGGTGTATCACTGTATGTCGATCTCAGAGTTCATGCACATGTATGTGTGCTGTGTTTCGTTGAATAATTCAGCTAGTTCATGATGAATTACATAACCTATTGACCATATTGGCTGAGAGAAACCTTTGGTTTGACAACACAGGCAGGCTCTCTGTTTTTCACCGTGGTCCTCAGTTTCCTGTAAAACTCACACTCAAGAAAAGTTAGATGCACAGTAGAAGTGTAGTGGGGTGGGGGTGAGAGCTAAATCAAGTGCAGTATGAAAAAGATAAAAAAAATTGGGATAAGTGAGAAGCGATAGAGATAATAGGCAAGTGAAGAAGTGAAAGGGAAATATGAGGTAAGGTTCAAATAAGGCTATAATAGAAAATGAACATAAAACCTAGACAGAAAAGGTGGCAGAAAAAATAAGAAAAAATAATGGGCACTAAAAGGAATGTAAAATGAGGCAGTAAATACAAAGAGAAATCTCTGCAAAACTTGTAACTGTCTGTAATAATGTAGCAGGGGCATATTCTTTTAGCTAGCTAGGCTACCTGCGAAGCCTGGTAAATTTGTGAAGAAAAAATTTCTGGTAATTTTATAAATAATAAGAATTTATTGCTAATATGCTGGATGTTTTATTCTAGCCTATTGTTAGGCATAAAATGGATTCTTTGCAACAAAACTAAATTTTGTTCCCAATGTAATGTAGCCTATTTTCTCAGGTGGGGGCATGACTGACCAATGTATTGGGTATATTTGCGGAACAAGATGCCTCAGGTTTTTTCTCTTGCCATGCAAAGTATAGCTGATGAGTCTCGAGGACAACCAAAGTAGTTCTTGATACCTATTTGAGTATAGCCAGTCTAGTGACTTTTATTATTGAAGATAGGGATTCTAAATTTGTCTAATGGACACAAAATTAGAAGTTATTTACTTCAAAAATAGATGGAGGTCATTATTTTTCATTATTTTTTTTACTTAAAGACCTAGTTAATGAGCAATTATAATTGTTTTATTATTGTTATTATTATTACTATGCATTGAGTTTGATTGACAGTATTTACATTGTTATGGATAACTTTCATTAAACCCAGAGCAAAAATATAAACATAATTTGCAAAGTAAAAAAAAAAAAAAAAAAAAAGCCTAAGCCTGCCCAAAGCTGGGTAGCAGCATATGCCTTTGTAATTGAAGAGGGCTGTGCATTGAGAAAGGGCAGGGTCCCAAGTCAAAAGGGCAGTCCAAGATTTTGTATTGTTTGTACTAAATAAATTTACTTCATTTCACATTGTTGTTTTTAATCATAATGATTAATAAGACATAATTAAATTACAGGCCGAGCGGGAGAGAAAGGTACAGCATATACCTTAGTCACTGAAAAAGACAAGGAATTTGCTGGTCACCTCGTTAGAAATCTTGAAGGTGCTAATCAAGATGTGCCTCAGAGTCTGCTGGATTTGGCTATGCAGAGTGCTTGGTTTCGCAAGACACGTTTCAAGAGTGGCAAAGGAAAGAAGGTTAATGTTGGTGGTCGTGGCCTCGGTTTCAGAGAAAGACCTGGCCTTGGAAGCTCCAATAACAGTAACTCAGGTGGTTTAGTGCCTAGTGGCATTGCGGAAATCATTCAGAAACCAGTACGCACAGGGCCTGGCTCTGACAGGTTATCTGCTATGAAAGCAGCATTCCGAAGCCAGTACATGAGCCAGGTAAGAATCAGAGTTTTCATAGTTTCATTTTAAAGTAAGTACATGCAGTTTTAGGACCTGTTACACATACACAGTTTGGTGGATTGTAGTTAGTATACAAGGGGTATTCAATAAGTCCTTAGAAAATCCAAGAGATTACATTCATAGCTAAAAAAATGTTGTATGTTACTAGATGGATGGCAGTTAAAGTTTCAGCTATATTCATCATGTTGTTTCGTTGTCATGGTCAATTGAATCAACAATCTTGTACTTATTTAGAAAGATGAAAGAAAACAAGCTTTGTGCGTTGATTAAATACTTCTATTTAAAAGGCTTAACACTGAAAGAGCTAAAACTTGTGGATAAAGTTCTGCTCCTGCATTTGTTCTCAATTTTGCACCAAGAATTAGATTTGACAAAGATCTCAGCAAGATGAGTGCCGTGTTTGCTCTCAATGGAGAATAAATGCAATCATGTGATCAATTCGGAGGCTGGTTTGACACTTTTCTGCACAATTCTGATGAGTCTGCATTGATACATAACTGTGGATAAAACATGGATACACTACTTCACTCCAGAGACGTAAGTACAGTTGAAACGGTGGGGTTTTACAGGTGAAATGGCTCCAAAGAAGGCAAAGGTAGTGAAATCTGCAGACAAGGTGATGGCCTTGTTTTTTTGGGATGCATATAAAATCATCTACTTTAATTACTTGCACAAAGGAAGAATGAAATGGAGAATATTATACATCATTATTGCACTGGTTGAGTGGAGAAAGCAAGAAAAAATACCCTCATCTGGCAAAGAAAAAGATTATCTTCCATCAAGACAGTGCAAGGGTGCACATCTGTGCAGTTTTGATGGTGAAAATTGTAGAATTAAGGTTTGATTATTGTAAAATCCACCGTATTCACCAGATTTGGCCCTAGTGACCTTTTTATTTCCAAACTTAAAAAAAGTAGGTCGGCGGAAAACAATTCAAATCTAATGAAGAGGTCATTTCCTAAACAGATGCTTATTTTGAGGACCTTCTGAAATCCTACCTTTTGGAGGGCTTAAAACAGTTGGATGAACACTAGGAAAAGTGTATTGAACTAACAAAAGATTATGTTGAGAGAAAAAAAAAGTATCCAAAATAATTTGTTTTTCCCTCTTTTTTTAAGGACATATTGTTATCCCCTTGTATCTAATATGCAAATATGATTGTTTTATTAAATAACTTGACATTTCATTGATCAACTAAGCTTTAACTTAAGATTTGCTCAAAAGGTCACATTCTGGGAAATTAACCATGAGATCATACTGCTGCTTAGCTACTAAGACATAGCATCTTATGGCTCATGATCATTTTTGCCCTTTACATTCATTGACTCCTTTAAATTAAGAATCTGGATGTTAACCACCATATGTAGTAATGCCAATGTAATTGTTCAAAAACCCCACTAAAGATTGTCAATCTTATTTAAGATAAAAGCATCTCCAGTTTAGTATTCTTAAAACAGTGTCTGTCAGACAGTATAGTTGTGAGTAATGCACTAGTTTAATTGTCAGGAGTTTATGAAATGCAGATGCGCTAACAAGCTCAGAATAAAATTTCTGACTAGATCCACAAAAATCAAAATTTGCCTTTAAATTAGGTCTCCCACACACCTCCAAGATAAGGAATCATGTTCATTATTAACTTAATCCATGTTATTAGCTGGAAAATGCTTTTATATAGGTAATTATGCCCAGCTTATAATTATTAATATAACAATTAATAATTTGCAACAACTCCCTTATTATCTTTTTTAAAATTCACAGGACTAGTTTTGCAATTAAAATAAATGTATGCGTGCTTGCATGCATGCCTGTTTTTTTTAAACATTTACTTATTACCCTTGGGCAAATAAAAAATTTGTAAATATTTTCTAAGAACATGGTATAATATTTGTTCCTCAAAATAAATACAACATAAAAAATCTGATGTGTACCATTCACATGACTTTCTCTACATCTCTGCAACAAATTGTAGTTAAAAAGCTTATGCTTCTATTTACTTCATGCTAATCAACAAACATTAGCAGAAATAGTCTTATTATTTGCTTCCTTGTACGTAGAAGCGAAATGAGAGAGTACCATAGCTAAAATGATAGCCAAAAGCGGGTTGTTATGTAACTGAAGTTCCTTTGTTTGTATGGGCAGGAGTTAACAAATTCATGTATGAGAAAAGTATGTTTTTCAAAGCAGAAACGAAAAACCAAGAATATCTTAAAAATGATCAACTCCACGAAAAAAAAATGTGTATGACATAAATTGTGTATTTTAACGTCCTCTACAGTTTTCATGCAGTAAGTTTTTGTCCATCTCTTACGGTTTAGCAGTTATGCACAATTCCGTAAAATTCATCCAGAATAAAGTAGTCTTCAAGGCCATTCCCAAAAAATTCAAGATACACATTTTATTTGTCAGGTCTTTAATATATGATATTTTAATCAAAATCGTTAGAGCCATTTTTAAGAAAATCAAAATTTTCGAAATGTTTTCCATGTAAAGGGTAGTTTGGTCGTCTCCTTAGCGCGGTGGTAGCATTGCTGCTTACCAAGCGGGAGACCTGGGTTCGATCCCCAGTACCGGCATGGGGACTCGAGGCGCTGACCCCGTCTCACCCTCCAATACTGCACCCCATCCAAGACGTCTGTAGTGGACCGAGATGGGGGACGCAGCGGCCGGGCGGTAGACCAAGGTTCCCCGTGAGCTGTCGTGCCATGGAGTTATAAAGGGTAGTTTGGGGTGGGGGGGATTTTTCTCAAAATCTTTGTGTCGCATCCCTGGAAGATACTATACTTAAATACCAAGTTTGGTATTTTGTTGACTTTTCGTTTTTGAGTTATCGTGTTCACAGACACACGGACACACACACGGACCTTTTTCTGAAAATGCTTTTTTTGGATACAGGGACCCTAAAACATATATTTCCAGTGAAATCTCGGCATCGAATTTTTGGGTGGAGTGCAATACCTTCTCTATCCCTATGTACATTGTACATACAGGGCTAGAGAAAGTAAAAATCTGGCATTTATCAATTATATTGTTTAAATTGTGACCTTGTTTACATTGGTAAGATCAAACCAGAGTCAAGGAGCACTTAAGGAACATTGAATACAAACAGATTGATAAATCATTTGTAGTAGAACATTTTTGGAAATTGAATCATGAACTAAATCCAGATGTTAAATTATTAAAACACCTAATGGAGCGATAGATATAATGGTTTCGAAGAAAATATATATATTAAAGAATAAGAATCATGCAATGTATTTTGATATATCACCAATAGATTCTCTCTCCAAATTTGTTTGGATTCCAGTAGTTAGCAATAACTACCATATACACAATTCACCTAGTAGCAGTGACCATAACAGTATAAATAAACAACAGCAAAGAGAAATTTGAGCTGAAGATGCAATAAAACCTTAATTGCAGAACTAGACCTGTGGAATTTAAAAAAAGTAAGTGAAGAGTTCTTGCAAATTACACTACCCATACCTCTGCGATAAAAGTAGGTGATCCTTATGAAAAAGATGTGCTGATTTTGAAAATTGCCACAGAAATCTCATATCACATCAAGTTAAAAAGATATGAAGACATTTAAGTTCTCATCTACGAGGTTTCAGATGATATTAGTTACATTTATTATCGTGATATAATGATATATGGTATAGTACTATATACCATGGTGAATTAAGATTAATTCAAGATGTTTTACATACATGCAATAATATTTGGAGTATATGTTTAAGGGATATACCAGCAACTCTGCTTAAAAGTGCTTGGTTGCATGTGATTGCCTCTTGTACTCCTGGCTGCTTTCCCTCACAAGAAACCAACAATAATCCCATCATTACGGTCCTTATGACTTGGTACCTCTTCTCCATGACAGAAATGTCCTGATTAAACCGTTCCCCTTGTTAACATCACCCAGATTTTCCAGTAAAAAGTCTAGAAGTGAATGGAGGAAATGGATTTTCAAAGACATTCTACAATCCATATCTTTGTAGCATATCCACAAATTTGAAACCAAAGTTTTATAGTTTTTTTCCTTTGTGTTTCCAAGAAAACCATGCACAACCCTTGCAAATGATTGCCAAGCTGCTAATTCCACTGTTTGTAACATTTTCTCAAACATTTAGTCCTCCAAGAGTTTTCGGATATGAGGTCCAACAAAAATTCCTTCTTTCGGTTTTGCATAAGTTAACTGTGGAAACTTATCTTGCAAATATGCAAACCACCACCGTCCTTATTGAGCGCTTAACATCAACCCAAGTTTTATATGTAAGTGTGGGAGAAGAATCTTATCAGGCTGAATCAATTGTGTTAGTTTTACATTACTCTTCCCTGGGACATATTCCTGCTGCTTGCCCCACTATTATGCCACATAAAGTATCATGGCTGATCCACAATCACAAAAGACAACAATATTTTGTGAATCCCCTTGTAATCCAAGCAGCAAACCATTTACTTTAAGGTCAGTACATATTTTCCAACAATGAACCTCATATTTTAAAACACGTATAATCTTGGCCATACTTTTATAGCTTTCTTTATCATCACTATGTGGAACAGGATGCACGGTAGAAGGAATATCTGGATACTGAATAACTTAAATTAAATAACTCAGAAGTTTGAGACAAGTGAAGTTTTAATCAATGTGATAGTTGAAAATGAGTCGGAATAGTAACACTCACCTCACTTAAGTTACTATTCCGACTCATTTTCAACTATCACACTGAATAACTTGTTTATTTTTCCTAGACAGTCCAGATATATTTGTCATGTAGAAGTAATAATCATTAATATGATTTATTGGTTCTTGCCACACCATAGGTACAGCAAGTGATAATGCTTTGAGTTTGCCATGTAAGCATAACCGAAGATTTGTTGTACAAGTGGTACAATATTGATGAGGTGACCATTGTTTTTCCTGTCACTGATTTGACACCCAAAATATAAAGAGTATACACATTTGGTAATGTTATAAATTTTTCTTCTCTGATTTTTGGGAGTAAATCATCAACAAGTATAACAAAAATTGTCTGGATTATTTCTGCACTTCTGAGGGGAACTAGCTCTTTGCTTTGCACCACTAAAAAGAGTTACACTAAGTGAATAAAAAACATCAATATGTACCACATGGATGTCAACACATCCACAATGAGACTCACAGATTGTTGAATAACCTATTTTAAACTGTTAGCTGACATCCCCACCCAGGTATTAATTTCAACATCTGGCTAAAGATCTCTACCTGGATTTCACTCTTTGCAGTGTCTTCTTCTATAGAAATATGTCAAATAACTTCTGGTTAAATTGTGCAGCATGTTTTCATCTTTACATTTTGTAAGTACCTGCATAAGTAATCCTGTAGGGCAACAGTGGCAACCTATGACACATGTTTTACCAGCTGGTACGCGAGCTCATTTTCAATGCTTTATATCTAAAATTTGTGACGTGATGTGCCATTTTAAGCATCATTTTCAGAATCTATGTGTGAAAATGGACTAAACACATGTAATATCTTCACAGAGGTAAATTTCATGTTGGGTAGTATTATTATTATTTTAATATTTGTGTGATTTCACTGTTATCAGCTTCTTTTATACATATAAAATAGGTTATAAACTGAATATGTTCTACCTTCTGTAGCTGAACCCTGTATAGTTCATTGTTGAACCTAGAAAGGGACATCAAGAAAAAATGTTTTTTTTTTTTTTTTTGTGAGATTCAGTAGTATCTCCAAAGCAAAATACTTGTGCCAAAATGTGTGATTATCCAATTCCTATTCAACGATTGTAAATTTAAGTCATATTTCAAGCAATTTAATATCAATGTTCCAGATGCTTATTTGTATTTCTGTGGATCCTTCTCAAACTGTGCATCACCTAATTTTTGAGTGTCTCATGTTTGTAAGATCAAGATATACTCTTGACAGTCACCTGAACTTTTGTGGCAAATCCTTTAAATCAATATTCAGAAAACAGTGTTTTTGTTCCTACTTTCTAACATTTATTCATTGCATGTATAATAAGCTTTCATCATAATGTTCAGTCTGTTTTGTAGATAATATACCGGGTGAGTCTTCTCAGCTGCAGATTGATAACTAGGCAACCCTATATTTTACTGACAATGCAAAAAGCAGTTGCTGATGCAGATATAAAAACAGATTAGATAGAAAATGCCCTATCCTTATGCATTGTGGTTAGTGAAGCAGGATTTTTGCATAGCCACCATAGTTAGCCACTACACTTTTAAGATAAGCAAGCCTTGTGTGGGTTAAAAATGCACACAAAAATAAGAAAATAAAGATTTAAATTTATTAATGTTCAATCAAGTAGTAAATTTAGACTAAGTTTTAAATCAGTATGATGGTCATAATATGTGAGGTGTTTGGTTGTATTTTCTCGAAAACAAGAAAAGGAAAGTGTTTTGATACACAGGTTAGTGTACTTGGTGAAATATATCAATATACAGGTTAGTGCACTTATTTAAGTGATTTTTCGGTGATATTTAGTGAATATGTTATGCATTATCAACAGAATGATTCTGTATTGTTTTTTAGATTTTAGATTTCCAACTCGCAAGAGCTTAGAGAAGCAAAGACAGTTGGCAGACAAAATTGGCAACCTACTCTGGTTTATATATAAAAAGAAAGAAAGAAAGAAAGAAAAAAAAAAAAAAAAAAAAAAAAAAAAAAAAAAAAAAACTCTTACTAATTTGCCCATTTAGCTCCTATCGTGAGAAATCATTACTATCAAATTATGTGCTTATGATACCAGAACCGTGAGAAAAGCCAAAAGGCATGTTCCTCAGACTCGGAATATAATGGTAATTATTGTAATATTCCTTGACGAAAATTATTGATTAATGTCACACTTCTACTAAAGCTTTAAACCAATACTGTAGTATATGGCACAGTATATCCAGATACTCTCTATTACATTAACAGTAGTTTTAGACCAAGAAATTAAAACAAAATTAAGTTATGACTCTGCTGCGATGATTACCAATACCAATTTACCAATAATAACTTCTGACAGGCCAAAAAATGTGACTGTATTAAGTATTCCTTAATAGATATCTCTCCCCTTCCATTGTCATTTGTTCTTTACTTCAAAAACTTGGAAAAACAATTAATTTGACATGGTGTATATGGTGGGGTGTAGTGCCACAAGATGGTGGCTGGGTGCAGGACTTGCTTCAGCAAAATGCTAGCATTTCTGCCCTGTGCTGACACTGCATTTAAAAGCCCGCTGATTAGGGCTCCAGTAGCACAATGGTTAATATGCTGATAAGTCATGGAGAAGGTAGGAAGCTCAAATCATGCTTGTGAATAAATGAGTTTTTTATTAATTTCTCTTCATGTTTCTAGAATGTACCAGCAAATCATAATTTCTTTCTGAATGCACTAAAAATGGATTTGCCTATAAAGATGAAGTTTTAGTCATTTGTTATCACTGTGGAACAAAGTTTTTGAATAGAGAGTATCTGACATGCTGTTAGTATATGGGAAAGTGCAGCAGAATGCAACGGAGGCACGTCGTCTATACCAACAGAGGTTTCCACAGGGAACACTTCCTACAGATCACATGTTTTTTGTGAGTTGCATTCTGGTATCAGGAGCAGTGCACAACACCCCACCTACATGTAGAGGTCACCCTGTTTGTGAACAAGCAACAACCATACGAACCAGCGAGGTTCACAATGATCATAATATGGGCTTGCAAATCTTATCTAGTTAGTATGTACGTACTGCATTTTATAAACTCTCAGAACAATGTGTTGGCTTTCTTTTGTATAAAGCATTAACTTTAAATAGTAAAATGCTATTTAATGGTGCCTTAGGTTTGTAACTTAAATTACAAAATTATATGCATTTATTTAAGATGTTTATTAAAGGATATTCTAGCAAGAAACAATTTGTGTTTAAATGAAATTCACATAAACTAATTAAGTGAATCGTCATTTCTATGCCAAACTATCAGTTCTTGTTAAATTTATTAAACATGAAAAGTATCTTCAAGTAGCAGTATTTATATGAAGGCCAATGCACACATCGTTGTGCTACGAGAGCAAGTCACTTCAAGCACAGCAGTGCAAAGTAATCATTTTGGGTGAAATTGATTCAATGCACAATGGACTGAGTTTATAGTATAGCCTGTTAAATGTTTTTGGACTGCACAACTTCCCAATCCACAGGCTAAGAAGACTCACTGGTATAATAGTTGAACTACAACTCTAATATGCTCTTCACAATAGGGTTTCTTTTTTACTTTCTCCATACGCACTATGTACATAGTGTATAGAGAAAGTATTGCATTCCACCAAAAAATTTGATACCGAGATTTCACCAGAATATGTTTTAGGGTCCCCAATATCAAAAAAAAGCATTTTCACAAAAAGGTCCGTGTGTGTGTGTGTGTGTGTGTGTGTGTGTGTGTCCGTGTGTCTGTGAACACGATAACTCAAAAACGAAAAGTAGGTAAAATACCAAACTTGGTATTTAAGTTTAGTATCTTCCAGGGATGCGACACAAAGATTTTGATAAAAATCCCCCCACCCCCAACTACCCTTTACATGGAACTTTTTTCGAAAATTTTGATTTTCTCAAAAATGGCTCTAACGATTTTGATTAAAATTTTGCATACTAAAGATATTTACCTGACAAATAAAATGTATATCTTGAATTTTCTGGGAATAGCCTCTGAAGAGTAGTTTATTCTGGATGAATTTTACTAAATTTTGAATAACTGCTAAACCGTAAGAGATGGACAAAAACTTACTGCACAAAATATGTAGAACACATTAAAACACACAATTTATGTTATATACATTTTTTTCGTGGAGTTCGTCGTTTTTGTGACATTCCTTATTTTGGGTTTCTGCTATGAAAAACGTATACCTTTCTCATATTTTAACTTGTCAACTCCTATCCATATAGACAAAGGAACTTCATTGACATAGCAACCAGCTTTTGACTATCACTTTAACCTACGGTTTCCCTTATTTCGCTTCTACTTACAAGGAAGCAAGTAATTAAACTATTTCTACTATTTTTTTCTGATTAGCATAAAGTAAATAGAAGTATAAGCTTTTTAAGAATTATTTGTTGCAGGGATATGGAGAAAGTCATGTGAATGGTGCACATCAGATTTTTTGTTTCTGGAATTCAATAAATAAACTCTTTGCTGAAAGCAGATACTTTTTCAGCCATGATCAAGACTGCAGACAGATATGCTGTTGCTATAATGTAAATTACTGTGTAACTATAAAACCATATCTGGTAATATTTTGTTTTATTTACAGTTCACGGCCTCTTCAGATCATACTTGGGAGCAGACAAGGCAACAGCCACAACCTCCAGAACCAGAGCCGGATTTACTGCTTCCACCACCTCCCCCACCCCCATCTTCTGGCATGTCCAGATCAGAAAAAAGAGTCAGAAAGAGTCGATGGGATACATCTTAGGGTGCATCAAATTAACTACATTAATAAATATTTCCTCAATTTTTCCCAACTCTTCCTTGTTTTGTAGGAGGACTATGAATTACAGCCACAGAGAAAATATAAGACAGAACCCTTTATTAATAAACTAACATCGTGAAAAACAAGATGGGTTGTTGAAAATACATAACACGTAGACTTTATTGCTGTAAAATAGTTTCTTTTTTATGCCTCATATTTTATAGTTGTGTGGCTTATATGGATTTAATGAGAATAAAGCTACTAAATACTGTATATGTTGTCTTTGCTTCAGAGTAACCTTGTTTAACATGTATTAGCACTGAGCATTTCAGTCTTTTCAGCTAAAAGCATAATCTGTCAAGGGCTATTGTCACATTGATGTTAAAGATTGAGATAAAAATATTTGAAAATTAGAATGATTAACAAATAATATTTAATTCCTTGCATACATGTTTCAAAAAAGTATTAAATGAAAGAATTAACAAAAGGAAATTTTTATCCCTTAATTTCTCTACCACATATTTACAAGTGTATATAGTGGGTAGAGAAGGTATTGTATTCCACTCAAAAATTCAATAAAGAGATTTCAATGGGATGCATTGTGCAGAAACTTGTAGCCTTAGTGCAGGCAAAGTTCATTATCAGTGCTTGGCATACTACCAGGCAGCTGATCTTGAGTGGAAGACAGACCTAAGATAGTTATTCCAGCTTAAAACTTTTTCATTTTTTCAGACGAATAGAGACACAATGAAAGAGAGTTTTGAGTAAGGAGTATTTTTGTTTTTGATGTATTTTGACATTAAAAATATTGATTCAGTCTGCAACATCAATATGAGAATAGCCCCTTGTGAGCCTTTTAATCCCTTCAGCGATATGGACGTGATATATGTCCTGTGCATGACTGTTAAATAGCCCAGTTTACCAATGGATAACATAGGATAAATCCATGAAATAAAAAAAACCTTGATGTCTGGATTTATGGGCATGTGGTCTAAGGCAAGATAGTAGTAGCTAACATATCAAACCAAGGATCACACGGTCAAATCTTGTCAAAATGTATATTCTGCATTCAAGAGAAACTGTGGTAAAGGATTGGGAGGGCCCAACTAAAGCAGTCAGTGTGATGGTATGATTGGATGCTGATAGGTTTTGATTGAATGCAATTACATGCATTTTACAATTTTAATTTTTTTTTGGTAAAAAAAATTCACTCATTATTATGCAGCATTATAAGATCAGATAATACTGAAATTATCAATGTGTGTGCGAATGACCGTGCAGTCTTAAGATATGGCATGTAAGAGTTAACCATGGGCATGGTCGGAAGTTTGGGCCCAAAGTACCAAGGTAATTTTACTTTCTCTATATGTACTATGCACATAGTGTATAGAGAAGGTATTTAATGCATCCAAAATTCAATACCGAGATTTCATCAGAAATACATGTTTTGGGTCCCCCTGAATCCATTTGCACTTATCAAGTGTTTTGCAGTCTGCTTGTATTCATTCGAATATCAGCTGCGCATAACAGCAATAAACCCTTAAAATTCCTTAGCTACACACAAATACATATGCACCAAATCACAAACAAGATACAGGAAAATCTACTTGAACATGTTTTAAGCTAAAACCAATGACATCCTTATATACTGAAGGCATCTAATGACAAATGTGGAAAGCATTAGGTAGATCCAACCAAGGCTGCTCAGCTGGTAGGCAAGATTACCTAGCCTCCATAGGCATGCAGATATAACTATATCCTGATGCAAAGGGTTTACCATAAATATTCCAACAACAAGACGACCTCAAATGCAACTCCACTTCCTTTGGAATCTTGCATATCATCTGTGTTTAAAGATCTTCTTCCACTTCAGGGATAGGCTATATCGCCCGTTCTGGCTCAAAGTCATCTTCCCATCTGATTCTAGGATGTCCTTTTGAGCGCCATCCTTTGGTCTATAATTTAGTGCCTGTTTTGTTATTCTATTGCCATGCATTCTCTTTATGTGTTGGAACTATTGGGACTTAATATCATTTATCCTCTCCTCTAATTTATATATGTTTAACTCTTCCTGTATTTGTATATTTGGTATGTGCTCTTTTAATGTGTAACCTGATATTCATCTAAGAAATTGCATCTTGGCTGTTTCTAAACTTCTCCTGTTTGCTCTACTTAAAAACCAGTTTTCGCTCCCATATAAGAGTGTAGGGATAGCCAGTACCTTATAAAATTGTATTGTTTTTTTCTGATTTTATTTCTTAATGTTCTTTGTCTAGTTCCACATAAATGTTGAAAAATATTTAATTTTTGTATATCTTTTTCTTGCTCATAGAATATCCAACATCCCAAGTAGTTAAAGGTGTTTACTTGTTCATTATTTCTCTGTTTATTACTATTATTTTTGATCTTTTGGGGAACTTTCCTTTAAAAGCCATAGGTTTGGATTTATTTATAGATATTATAGTTCTTTAGTATCTGTTGCCATTTGTACACTGTTCTTTGGAGTTCATCTTCTGTAGTGGCAAAAATGACCTGTCGTCAACAAATAAAATTGGGTTCACAAATATGTCACCTGTTTTATCATCAGGCCTTGTCTGTCTTTGCCATTCCTTTATAGCTGCCTCCATATATATATATATATATTAAACAAAGTGGGAGACAATGGGCATCCTTGTCTTACTCCAAGGTTAGTTATTACTTCTTTTCATTTGGGTTTAATACATATTTTTGTATTGTTGTATAATTCTTCTATTGCATTTATCAAATATTGCGGATATCCTTTTTCTCTCATCATTTTCCATACTCTTAATACATTGTTGAAAGCCTTTTTAAAATTGACAAATAGGATATGTGTTTCTAAATTGTATTCTCTTCTTTTTTGTATAATCTGCTTTAGAATGAATAAACAGTCTGCGCAAGATATTCCTCTTCTAAATCCATGCTGGTTTTCATTTATTAATACCTCTGTTATTACGTTTAATCTCCTTATTATTTTAGCATAGATTTTATATGCTCTATTTAATAGAGCATATTTAATGCCTCGAAAATTATGCACTCCTTTCTTTTACCTTTTTTGAAAATCGAACTTATTTGGGCTTCTTTCCATGAGCTTGGTATTTGTAAAGTTCTCCAGCATAAATCTCATTTTTGCCACAAATGGTGCATATTTGAATAGTTCTATGTTTATATTATCCGTTCCAGGACTTTTCTTATATTTTAGGCTTGATATTATTCCCTCCAATTCTTTGTATGTTAGTCTATTTCTATTACTGATTTCCTTGCGTTACTTTTCTTTTTTTCTCCTTATTGGTTGTCCACATGTTTTTATAATATTCCAACCATTCTTGTTCCGAGATATTATTTATTTTTGCTGTATCTTTTTCTTCTTTGTTTAAAAATCTCATAACTTTATATGCTATACCTGAGTTACCATATACTTTGTGCTCAATATTACTTATATATTTATCCCAGCTCTCATTTTGGGTCTTCCTTGTTTCCCTTTTAAGTGTCGCACAGCTTCTTTTGTATTATATCTTGTCCTCATCTAGTTTAGTATTCATCCATTTTAAATATACTATTTTTTCTTTTATTAAGTATGCTAATTCTTCATTCTACACCAACAAACCTTTCCTCTTTTTGTTTTTATTGTGCATTCCCAGGGTTTCATATGCTGCTTTCAAAATTACTTCTTTCAAATTGTTCCATTCCCTCTCTATGTCTAAACTTACTGCACACTGGTCTAAATTTTGTCTTATTCTTTTGCCATACAACCTCCTTGTACTTTCATCTTGCAGCAAGTAAATCTAACAATATTTTTTATCTTCATCTGCTTTACTGCTACTTCTTTTTGCCCATCTAGTTAATAGATTTATTCTTGAAAGGAGCATATAATGATCTGAATTTATATCTGGGCCTCAGATACTCTTGTATCTTGTATTTCAGCTTGTCATTTACTATTATATAGTCAATACCTAATTGATCTCATTCCTCTAGCTGCCCAAGTATATTTGTGGATATCTTTATGTCTAAAGACTGTTAGTAATTCTAAGGCTGTTCATAATTAAGAAATTTAAAAACATCTTTCAGTTTTCATTCTGTGTCTGTTCTCTGTTGCTTCCTAATATATCATTAATTGGTTCATTTCCAACTCTTGCATTAAGGTCGCTGCCAATTATGATATAGTCAATTTTATTTATTGTGTCCAGATGCTTCTGTAATTCATTATAGAATGATTTGCTTTCTTCTTTCTTTCCTTCCTCAGAAACATATAATCCTATTATTGTCAGATATCCTCTGGAATTTTTAATCTTATATTCATAATTCTATTTGATATCCAATTATAACTGTCTATTTTTTGTCTATGTTTATCATTTATCATAATAGCTATTCCTGAAGTTGCTCTATTTTCTATTGGTGCTCCACTGTACAACAAAATATAATCTTCCAGGTCCTTGTATAAAAAGATGGCATGATAAATTAATTTTTAAACACATAATTTCAAATATAATTTGATCAAGCTAAGTGTCTCTTAAGCTGATGAAGTATTTATTTATTTATTTTTTTCAAAATTGCTCGGGAATTCATATAATGGTTCAGAGAGATGATGGATAAAAGATTTTCTATTTAGACAATATATCTGACATAACACATCATTGTAAACAGTTTTAGCTAGTTAAAATTTGCTCAGAAATTTCTGTAATGGGTGGAAATGGAAAATGTATTGCTTTGTGTGCAATAGGTTATGGTGGCAACTGCAGTGCAGCTGCTATATTGGTAAATAATTCAGATTTTCTATTCACTCAACACAATTTAACAAATCATTGTAAAAAGTTTTACAATGTATTCAAATTTGCGGGAAAATTCTTATATAGGATGGAAAGGTGAGGGGAGAACAGAAATGAACCTGATATATCTTCTTTGAAACTTGCAACTAAATGTCTCATTCTGTTTGACCATTCATTAGGTACTACTCCCAATTATATTTTTATTTCAGTCTTAAAGACATTTTTTTTTCCAATAATAATGCTTACAATTCATCAGGTACTATTCCCAATTCTATTTTTATTTCAGTCTTAAAGAGAAGTCTTTTTTCCAATAATAATGTTTACAATCCTAAGTTCATTAATAGTTAACTGTACAGTGTGAAATACCATGTATGTCACAACCTTGGCAGTAATTTTTACCACTTCCTCCAGGCTTCGCTATTGCCACACCTGCAAAATTTAAAATTTCCTTTTTACCTAATTCTGTCAAAAAGCACACATGAATGCAAGATGACTCCGCAGTTCTCAACTTTAATATTTTTGAAAAAAAAATCTTTTATTAAGATAAATATATTACTTTGTTGTTCTTGTTCTGGTTTTCCATTCAGTTATTGTACACCATCTTAAGCATCAATTAATCCATTCAGGGATACTCAGTATTGGAGGTGAGGTGTTAAAATAAATAAAGACAAAAAAAAATGTAAAAAAAAAAAAAAATCTGATGTGTTCCATTCACATGACTTTCTTTACTTTTCTGTACCAAAATATTATCTGGATTAATTGTTTGGATAGGTAGAGTCAGACTGAAAAACTCAATGCCATAGCCAGGATTTGAACCATGGATCTCCCGATCTCTAGTCAGTTGCTCTGTCACTGAGCTACCATGTCAACATGCGGGCATAGCATTGAATTTCTCAACTGACTCTCATGTTTCCCAGTGAACCACAAGGTGTTCTCAAACAATGCTCTTGAGAAATTCAATGCTATGCCGGCATGTTGCATGTCTTTCTCTACATCTCTATAACAAATTATTGTTAATAAGCTTATTCTTCTATCTACTTCATGCTAATTGATATAAACATTAGCAGAAATGGTCTTGTTACTTAGTTCCTTATAAATAGAAGGGAAATAAGGGGATACACTAGGCTAAACCAATTGTCAAATGTTTTAAAAGATGGTTGCTATAGGATTGAAATCCATTTCTTTATGTGGCCTGGAGCTGACAAGTTTCCATTTGAGAAAAGTTATAAGTATTTTAAAATTGAAACCCATAACAAGGAATATTACAGAAGCAGTCAGCTCTGCATAAAGAGTGTATATGACATAAATTATGTGTTTTAACGAGATCTACATTTTTTGTGCAGTAAACTTTTATCTCTCTCTTATGGTTTAACTGTTATGCAAAATTTTGAAAAGCTCATTCAGAATAAAGAGGATTTCAGGAGCATTTTTTATGCAAAACATATTTCTGGTAAAATCTTGGTATTGAATTATTATACATAGTAGGTGTATAGAAAGTAAAAAATTATGATTTTAAAGAAACTACTCAATACACTATCCTAGGGGAAACATTAGTGTACAAAGAGATTGATTTCCGTCAGCTAAATCCTTCCAGATGGATTTATATATTTCAACTGAGCAGTGGTAAGGGTATATATGTTTATTTATTTATTACTTTCTCTATACGTACTATGTAAATAGTGTATAGAGAAGGTATTGTATTGTATCCAAAAATTTGATACCAAGATTTCACCGGAAATATATGTTTTGAGACCTGCTGAATCCAGAAAAAGCATTTTTAGAAAAATCTCCATGTGTGTGTCTGTGGGCAGCATAGCTCAAAATGAAAAGACTGTTAAAAACCAAACTTGCTATTTAAGTTTGCTATCTTCCAAGGATGCGACACAAAGATTTTCAAGAAAATCCCCCCACCCTCAACAACCCTTTACATGGAAAGAAATTCGAAAATTTTTATTTTCTTAAAAATGGTTCTAATGATTTTATATAAAATAACGTATATTTAAGACATTTACTTGACAAATAAAATGTATATCTTGAATTTTCTGGGAATAGCCTCTGAAGACTACTTTATTCTGGATGAATTTAGCAGATTTTTCCATAACTGCTAAACCGTAAGAGATGGACAAAAACTTACTACAAAGAAAATGTAGAGCACATTAAAACACACAATTTATGTTTCATACATTTTTTCCTGGAGTTGATTGTTTTTAAGATATTCCTTATTTTTTAGTTTCAGCTTTGAAAAACATAATTTTCTCATACAGGAATCTTTCAACTCCTGTCCATACAAACAAAGGAACTTCAGTCACATAGCTACCAGCTTTTGACTATCACTTTTACCTATGGTAGTCCCATATTTCACTTCTACTTACAAGGAAGCAAGTAATAAGACTATTTCTGCTAATGTTTTCCCAATTAGCATGAAGTAAATAGAAGCCTAAGCTTTTGAACAATACTTTTTTGCAGAGATGTAGAGAAAGTCATGTGAATGGGACACATCAGATTTTTTTTAAATTGTGATATCCTTTATATCTTAAATGATGAATGGATAAAATTATCTTGAAATGAGCCCAGGGCTCATATAGCTTAAAGTTAAGCAACACTCATCCCCCTTATTAGATCCAGATGTGGTAGTTTTGCTATTTGGCCATTTGAGTTTTAGTTATTTACTAGGTCTCTGTTTATATGCAACAGCCATGTTAAGTTAGTTACAAAGAGTAGCTTAGGGATGTTATTTATAAGTAGAGGAGTATAGTGGAGCATTGACAAGGCATAGCTGAGGGATTTGTGAAGAGCAAACCCCATTGATCCCAAGAAGTTAAAAACCTCTGAACTCTACTGGGTTTCTTATGGAAGCTTTGTGCAATCATCTTAGGATAAGAGAAAACCACGTTAAAAAATCTGATATGTTCTGTTCAACTTCTAGCTTTTGTAAACAAACTACTCTTGCAAAAGATTATTCTTTTATCTTCTTCATACTAATCATGATAAATATCAGCACAAACTGTCAAACTAATTGCTTCCTTGTAAGTAGAAGGTAAATAAGGGGATACACTAAGCTAAAGCAACAGTCAAATCTTTACAATAGCTGGTCACTGTAAAAAACAATTGAAATTTGTCTATCTTTGCATGCCAGGAGTAAAACAAAACAGATATGAATCAAAAGAGGACTTCCTGTTTGAGAGCATTTTAAGTAGCATAAAATTGAAACTAATAACAAGGAAAATCTTGGAAACAGTTAACCCTACAAGAAGAAGAAGAAGAAGAAGAAGAAGAAGAAGAAGAAGAAGAAAAAAAGTGCCCACCTGGATGCATGTCTGCCTCATATTCAACCTAGAGTTTGAATCTCGCTTAGGGTGAGTTAAGGGTACTTTTTAGGGGTTTTCCCTTATCCTGAGAAGGTGAATGTCGAGTAACTTTGAGCTCCATGGACCCTGAGATCATTTGAGTATCTTTTCACCAATTTCATTCATCGTCCGATATGACCAACCAGGTTAAAGGTTTTAAGTTAAAAAAAAAAAAGTGATAAATTGTGTTTTAACAGGATCCACATTTTTTGTGTAGTAAGTATTTTTCTATCTCTTACAGCTTCCAGTTATGGTTAAGTCATTCTGAATGAAGAGGACTTCAGAGGTTACTCACCAAAAAGTTCAAAATATACATTTTATTTGTAATCAAAATCGTTAGAGGCATTTTTGAGGAAGTCAAAATTTTCGAAAATTGCTCCATGTAACAGTAGTTTGTGGTGGGGGTATTTACTTTAAAATCTTCGTGTCGCATTGTTGGAAGATGGCTGACCTTAATATGAAGTTTTGTATCTAACCAACTTTTCGTTTTGAGTTATCGTGTTCACAGACACACGGACGTTTTTATAAAAAAGCTTATTTTATTCAGGGGACCTCAAAATTTATGTTTCGTTGAAATTTTGGCATAGAATGCAATATCTTCTCTATGCACTATGTATATAATACGTGTAGAGAAAGAAAAAAAAAACACTTATTCGCTTAACTCACCTTAACCTAGATTCGAACTCGGGACTTCTAGGATCTGAGGTTGGCCCCACACTGTAGAGCCGGGAGTTAAATTTTTCATACCAACTGACATAATGAGTAACGTAGCGGCATCTAGTGTGCTGTTTTTAAATTAGAAATTCAGTGATTCGCACGTGCACCTAATAGTCGGCCTGAACTGTCAGAAAAGTATGACGAATGGAACTGTAGTTTTTAGTGTCAGTTTTCGTTGAAACGATATCCGCACGACACGGGATTCGACGCTGGAAACAGTGCACTTACTCGAGCATAATTGTTATTCTTCACGTTTCTTCTGCTGCGTCCGCTTTCAAGGTGAGTGCCTGTGTAACTTTTTCATTCTTCATTTTGCCGTAAAGCATGTTTGCAGTGAGCATGCATGCGAAGCTGCAACAAAGAGGTTGTTAAATGCAGAACACAACTATTATTTAGTAGTGATTTAATACGTAACGTCAAATTGAACGGCTTTCACTTTGATCTAAAATAGAAGTAATTACTCTCATCTCCCAAAACATGCGAACACGGTGACCATTAACGGTTCGTTGCTGCGGTTGGGAGGCGGGGAAAAAATTCATTAAAGGTTAACACTGCATTCGCTCTACATTGCAAACATGCTCAAATATTGCCAAGTGCAAATGGACAACTATAGGGTGTTTGAAATAGCAAGTCTCTTGAACTCCTGCATTTAGTGGGATATGAAACATTTGCTAAAATAATATGAGTGAATTATGATAGTTAATATGTATCCACTTATTTTAGTGCAACTTAAAGTGAAATGCCGTTCCTAACCATTTCCAAAACGCGTTAGTGTGATGGTGTTGTCAGTACGTGTTTTATTTTCTCTAACACGATTGTAAAATGTACCTAGTAGATAGAGAAGGTATTGTATTCCACCCAAAACTTCAATTTCGAGATTTCGCCGTAAATATATCTTTTGAGGTTCCCTTAGTACGAAAAAAACTTTTAGAAAAAGGTCCGTGTGTGTCTGTAGATAGCAAGTTAAAAGATCGTAAAATACTAAACTTGGTGTTTAAGCTTATTTTTTTTTTTTTTTTTTTTTTAATTGCTTCATTTGTATAGCCCCCTTTAACATCAATGGTCATATCGGGGGCTGTCACTTGTGAAACTGTAGGTTCAGAACATTAGGTTAAACTTTATATTACTAAACACACGCACATTCACACTTCCAGACTCTATGGGGGATAGGGAATAATTCCGGTTAAAGAAAAATTCCCCGCCCCAGCCGGGAATCGAACCCGGGATCTCCGGGAGAGAAGTCAGCTCGCTGACCACTCGACTTATCTTCTAAGAATGCGAAACGGAGATTTTCAAGAAAATCCCCCACCCCAAACTACCTTTACATGGAAAAATGATTGAAAGTTTTATTTTTCTCAAAATTGGCTCTAACGTGTTTGATTAAAATATCGTGTATTAAAGATATTTGTATAAAAATTTATATCTTGAATTTTCTGAGAATAGCTTTTGAATACCTGTTCATCTGGATTTTGCTGAAACTTGCGTAACAGGTAAACCGTAAGAAATAGACAAAAAAGTTACTGCACAAAAAAATGTAGAGCTCGTTAAAATGCACAATTTAAGTTATATACGGTTTTGTGGAGTTCCGAGGTACTCTGTGTTATTGGATTCAATTTTAAGCTACTTATTTCTCAAACGGTAGGTCATCTTTCTTTCGTCTGGCTTTTGTTTACTCCATATACGCACGCGCGCGCGGATGTTTGTCTAAAAATCTATTGTGTTTCATTCCTTTAGCTTTCTCTAGCTGTTCCAATAGAAACTATTCTTTCAAATGATTGTTCTTCTATCTGCATCATGATAATTATATAAATTTAGCAGAAATGGTCTTATTACTTGCTTCCTTGTAGCAGAAGGAAAATAAGGGAGTACACTAGGCTAAAGCAATGGTCAAATCTTTTAAAAGCTGATTGCTATGTGAAACAATTGAGGTTCGGTTCCCTTTGCATGTTGCCGTTTGAGAAATGTTAGTTTAAAACTGAGACCAATTAAAGGAATGTCTCGAAAACGATCAGCTGTACAAGAAAAATATATATGAAATAAATTGGTAATTATTTACAAGTTAGGCCGCTAACTCTCCGCTGCGACTTATGCCAGCTTTGCACTCTAAAGGGACCGGTGAGGTTAGAGGGGGATTATGGGTGGGGAGATGGTTTAAAAATCTTATGTTGCTACCTTATTTCTATTATACGTTTACAGCTATCACACCTTTCTCTTCTCTGCATTTCCTTTCTATTATTTTCGTTCTTATTCTATGTACTATCCTGATTTCCATATACCCCAAAACTCAATTTCGCAAATTACCTTTAGTTTACCTTTGGTGTTGTAGTCTATCACACAATCCTTTGCGCTGTTAAGAGTTGTTGGAAATATCGATAGTGAATATTAAATATTAGTACTTCAGAGCCGCAAAATAAAATATATGTTCGAAATATAATTTGCTCATATTGCTCATATTTAAAACTAAAGTTTCTTCATTTACTAAATTCTGCACTCCATTACCCATAATATGCAAGCCTAAGCACCACTCATCCCAAACAATTGCTCTATGTACGCATTTAATGTAATGTTCTGAAACACATTTCTCCGCCAAGTTCAACACTAGAAAATTAGAAACATAAATTTATATACACACACTAACCTAAACGGATTGAAACCTAACCTCCAATAAATTTGAAAACCACAGGCTTTGAAATTGTCATCATAAATACAAAGTCAATCAATCGCACTTAGTTTTATTCGATTTTACAGGCTTAAGGTACTATAATGTTTCATTTTTAATATCTGACAAGAATTCTTAACATTGTACTGCCTTCACTGAACAGCTGAATCTGTGCTGGTCCCCATGGCCACGCTCGCTAAGGCGTCTTGCTTTGATGCTTCGAGGGCAGGGGATCGTGGGTTCGAGTCCCGCCTTGGGCATGGGTGTTATATGTTTGTGCAATGTGTATGAGTTTGTGTAAAGTAACAGTAAAACCAGTAATCATACAGTAAATTTAGGGGGGGGGGAATGTAAACAGGGGATACAGAGCCGAAGTCCTGACCAGACTCCGGTACTGTTAAAAGAAAAAAAAAAAAAAAATCTGCGTGAAAATACTCGTCATACATCAGCACAGCGTCTAGCGACATATGCCGCTGTTGCATACCAAACACTAATCGCCTTCCGCCGACAACGAAACTCAGGTTTTAGGCACTTTAGCGCATAGTATTATTGCAAAAGTACTACAAGACTTCTTTATTCATATTCTACTCTTTCTAGGCAGCATGCTTTATAAATATTCACAAATAAGGATCGCTACGCGCACGTAATAAATTAGCGCCTAACTTAATTACGGAGCTTTTCCGATAAAAAAAAATTGATGAAAACATAACAAGTATAAACCAAACTATCAGTCAAACCACAATTTGTTTAATTCCTAGAGTTGCCGAAGTTCTCTATAATAACCCATAAATTACGTGTATGGACGAAGTGGCAACCGTGTGACGGAGTGGCCACGAGATAAGGTAACTGCCAGGGATCACTCTCCGGCTTAAGCTTTAGCTCAAGGACATTTCTTGGACAGTTGAAACTAACGGAGAACATGTTATCCAATGCGAGTTTTTAAACGACACTGTACACCAGCTTGGCGAATTTTCGGCGCCACGCTCTTCATGTTAATTGTTCTTTTCATTGTATTGTTTTTCTGGGCTATTCACCAATTCTCAACTGGCTTCAGATTAACATGTTCTTCAAGTTATAACTCAGCATTGAGGATATTTTAACTGAGCAAGACAATGAAAGTTAATTAGCAAGAAAATGTTCTCCATATAAAGTAATAAGGAAGCGGCGTTCTCGTTGGGGACGGCGTCCATCCACGTTCCGCATCCAATACAACCCTGCAAAATCATGAAATCGAAGTTCTGGAAGGAGGCAATTTGTGAGATAAATTCAGAAGTAATTCTTCACGTACGCGAAGATCCGATTCGTATTTAAAAAAGCTGGTGTGTTCCATTCACACGACTTTCTCTATATCAAATTATTAAAAAGCTTAGTCTTGTATTTACCTAATGCTAATCGAGAAAAAAAATTATCACAAATGATCTTATTACTTGCTTCCTTGTAAGTAGAATGGAAACAAGGGAGTAGCATAGACTAAAGCGACAGCAAAATCTTTTCAAAGCTAGTTGCTATGTGATTGAAGTTTCTTTGTATGGCCAGGAGTTGCGAATTCCCGTATAAGAAAAGTATTAGTATTTGAAAACTGAATATCTCATAAGCGGTCAATTCCACGATCAAAAATCTCGAACATTTTTCTATGTAAAGGGTAGTTGGGGTGGGGGGATTTTCTTGAAAATCTTCGTGTTGCATCCTTGGAAGATACTGAACTTAAATACCAAGTTTAGTATTTAATTGACTTTTCCTTTTGATCTATGCTGCGTCCCTCTCCCCCCCCCCCCCACACACACACTGATAGAAAGACAGACACACACACGGATATTTTTCTAAAAATGCTTATTTTGGATTCAGGCGTTCTCAAAATATATATTTCCGGTGAAATCTCGGTATCGAATTTTTGGTTGTAATACAATACCTTCTCTCTATACACTATGTATATAGTACGTATAGAAAAAGTAAAAATGCTTGTTCTGAATACAGGGGACCTTAAAACGTCTTATTTCCGGTGAAATCTCGGTATCGAATTTTTGGGTGCAATTCAATACATTATACACTATGTACATAGTACGTATACAAAAATAAAAAGTGTACAGTTTATAACAGCCAGGAAATGGCTCCTATACGGAAAAATAAAAGACAAGGATGCGCATTATCACCAATATTCTTCAATTCTTCAAAGAGCCACTAAATGAAACTATTGAAGAAATAAACACGGGAATAAAATTACAGGGATTTAATATTAGCATATGCCAATTTTCAGATGATATTGCAATTTTAATGCAAAATAAAGCAGATTTAAAGGTGTTTATTAATACATTGGAAAACACAATAAGAAATAATTATCACTTAAATATCTATAAATCAAAACCAAAAATTTGACTGTAAGAAAACAACAAATAATAAAAGTTAGATTAAATGGAAAACTATTAGACGAACCTGAAGAATTTCAATAGCATGATAGCCAAATAACATCTGAAAGAAGAAACAAAAAAAATCTGATGCAATCCATTCACATGACTTTCTCCAACTGTTCCTCAAACATACGCTTCTTAAAAAAAGATTATTCTGTTATCTATATCACAATAATTGAGATAAACATTAACAAAATGGTCTTATTACTTGCTTCCTTGTAACTAGAAGGCAAATAAGGGAGTGCACTGTTCTAAAGCGATTGTCAAATATTTTAAAAGTTGGTCCTGCATGAAACAATTGAAATCCGGTTCTGTTTGCTTGCCAGAAGTAAACAAAAGAGAAACAAAAAAGAAAGATAGATGCCTTCCTGTTTGAGAAAACTTTAACTAGCTCAAAACTGAAACCAGTAACACGGAATATCTGGAAAACGGTTAACTCTACAACAAAAATGTATATTATTTAAATTTTGTGTTTTAACGAGATCTACATTTTGTCTAAGAAGTTTTTGTCTATATCTCACGGTTAACCAGTTATACAAAAGGTATACAACAGTCACCCAAAACGAGAAGCTCTTCAGAGGCTATTCCCAGAAAATTCAAGATATACATTTATTTGTCATGTAAATATCTTCAATATACGATATTTTAATCAAAACCGTTAGAGCCATTTTTGAGAAAAATAACAATTTTGGAGAATTTTCTTGCATATCTTCGTGTCGCATCCTTTTTTTTTACATGAAAAAAGAATAAAGTTCCGGAATCTTGTCGGGACTCCGGCACTATATTCCTTTTTCCTCTTTTATTCCCCAATTCCCCAACATTTCATTTGTTTTTCTATGTTATTACCGTTTTTGATTCTAATACACAGACATATTCACATTTATAAACACCCATGCCCAAGGCGAGACTTGAACCCACGATCCCCTGCACCACGAAGCACCAAAGCGAGACACTTAGCGAGCGCGGCCATGGGGACTGGAATGCTTGAACGATACTAACCTTAAATACCAAATTTGGTATTTAACGGACTTTTCGTTTTTGAACTATGCTGCCCCCCCCACAAACGGACATTTTTCTAAAAACTCGTTTTTCGGATTCAGGGGGTCTCAAAACATGTATTTCCGGTAGAATTTCGGTATCGAATTTTTGGGTGCATTTCAATACCTCCTCTTTACACTATGCACATAGTACGTGTAGAGAAAGTTAAAACATCTGATGTGTTCCATTCACATAATTCTGCAATAAATTATTGTTTCCGGGAAATTTCGGTATCAAATTGTTGGGTTCATTAGAATAACTTCTTTATACACTATGTACATTGTGCGTGTAGAGAAAGTAAAAAAATCTGATGTGTTCCATTCATATGACTCTCTACATCTCTGCAATAAATTATTGTTAACAAGCCTATTCTTCTATCTACTTTATGCTAATCTATACCAACATTAACAGAAACGGTCATATTACTTAGTTCCATAAGTAGAAGGGAAATAAGGAATTACACTAGGCTAAACCGATGGTCAAATGTTTTAAAATCCGTTTCTTTGCGTGGCCAGGAGTTGACAAATTCCCGTATGAGAAAGGTTTAAGTATTTTAAAACAAAAACAAATAACAAGGAATATCTCGATAACGGTTAACTCCACGAAACAAATGTGTATGAAATAAATCGTATGTTTTAAGGATATCTATATTTTTTGTGTTGTAAGTTTTTGTCTATCTCTTACAGTTTACTAGTAAAGCAAACTTTAAAAAAAAAAAAAAAAAAAAAAAAAAAAAAAAATCCAGAATGAAGAGATCTTCAATGGCTATTCCCAGAGGCTTCCCCTCTGAATACATCTTTATTCTGGATGCATTTTGCGAAATTTTGCATACCTGGTAAACCGTACGGGTTGACAAAAACGACTTAACAAAAATATAGATCTCGTTAAAACAAAATTTTTATCCTATAATTTTTCGTAGACTTGGCCATTTCGAACATATTCCTTGTTATTGGTTTCAATTTTAAATTACTTAAAACATTTTTCCAACGGGAAGTCAGCTTTTGTTTCATACCTATTTTATTTTACTCCTCTCCATGCAAAGAGAACCAAATTTTAATTATTTCACGTAGCGATAGCTTTTAAAAATGTTTGACTATTGCTTTAGCCCAGTGTATTCCCTTCTAATTATAAGAAGGAAGTTAATAAGCCCGCCTGGGTAGTGTGGTGGTAGCTAGCATGTCTGCTTCACATTCAACAGGTCATGAGTTCGAATCTCGCTTAGGGTGAGTGACCCGGATAAGGTTTTTTTTTTCGGGGTTTTCCCTTATCCTGAGAAGACGAATGTCGAGTAACTTTAAGCTCCATGCACCCCGAGATCATTTGAACATCATTTCACAAATTTCATTCACTGTCCGATATGACCAACCAGGTTAAAGGACGTTAAACTACAAAAAAAAAAAAAAAAAAAAGTTAGTAATTAGACAATTTTTGCTAATGTTTATCTCGATTAGCATAATGCAGATACATGAATAATCAGGTTAAGAATAGTTTGTTTGCAGAGAAGGTTGAGAAAGTAATGTGAATGGAACACAGAATTTTTTCAAACATACCTACATTATATATTTCTCAACATAGTTCACTTTTAGGAACATATTATCTCCAAATGAAGCCGTGTTTCCAACTTCTTGTCGACTCGGGCTGATAAAGCACTGTAGTATTGTCCAGTAAACTTTTTCCTTTTTCTAAGAGGCAAACGAGGATGACAGCTTTCGCTTTCCAAAAAATCGTCACCACCACTTTTCAGGCCTTTGCCTTCTTTGGATTAGATTGGTCAGAGAAAAACAATTGTTTTAATTGTGCTTGGTTTTCGGAGTATAATGATGACAACTTGACGCAAAACGTCATTTGGATTTCGCTTAAATAGCTCCAAAACAGCTTCGAAGCTGAAAACTTGTTAAAGCAATTGCGGCACCCATCGGGGCATCTTTTTATCTCCAAATTATCTTGCGAATAAATATGAATTGTCGTTCCCATCTACACCTATGGCTTCTGCCACTTCGCAAACTTTCGTTCGACCATCAGGGAGAATCATATCATGAAATTTTAAGGGTATGTATGACTGAAATTTAATAAAAAGTCACAAAAATTGATTTTTTTAAAATATTTATTCTATAAAATAATTTAAACATTCCTGAATACAAAAATCTGATGTGTTCCATTCACATGACTTTCTCTACCATCTCTGCACAAATTAATGTTAAAAAGCTCTTACTTCCATTTACTTCATGCTAATCGAGAAAAAAAAAAATAGCAGAAACAGTCTTATTACTTCTTTCTTTGTGAGCAGCAGTGAAATAAGGGAGTACCATAGGTTAAAGTGATAGTCAAAAGCTGGTTGCTATGTGACTGAAGTTCCTTTGTATGGACACGAGTTGACAAATTTCTGTATGAGAAAAGTACAAGTTTTTCAAAGCTGAAACCAATAACGAATATCTCAAAAACGATCAACTCCACGAAAAAAGTATATAACATAAATTATGTGTTTTAATGTGCTCTACATTTTTTGTTTGGTAGGATTTTGTCCATCTCTTACGGTTTAGCAGTTAAGCAAAATTTCGTAAAATTCATCCAGAATAAAGTAGTCTTCAGAGGCTTTTCCCAGAAAATTCAAGATATACATGTTATTTGTCAAGTAAATATCTTTAATATACGATATTTTAATCAAAATCGTTAGAGCCATTTTTGAGAAAATCAAAATGTTCGAAAAAAGTTCCATGTAAAGGGTAGTTGGGGGTGGGGGGATTTTCTTGAAAATCTTCGTATCGCATCCTTGGAAGAAACCAAACTTAAATACCAGGTTTGGTATTCAACGGTATTTTCGTTTTAGAGCTATGCTGTCTACACACACACACACCACACACACACCACACACACACAAACACGCACGCACGCACACACTCACACGCACACACACACGGACCTTTTTGTAAAAATGTTTTTTTTTTTTGGATTCAGGGGGACCCAAAACATGTATTTCCAATGAAATCTCGGTATCGAATTTTTGGGTGGAATGCAATACCTTCTCTATATACTCTATATACTATGAACTATAATGCATATATTGTAATGCACCCAAAAATTCGATACCGAGATTTCACCGGAAATACATGTTTTGGGTCCCCCTGAATAAATAAAAAAAGACATTTTTGGAAAAAGATCCGAGTGTGTCTATGTAGGTGTGTGTGTCTGTGGATAGCATAGCTCAAAAATGAAAAGACTGTTAAATACCAAACTTGGTGTTTGGGTTTAGTATCTTCCAAGAATACGACACGAAGATTTCCAAAAAACTCACCCCTCACCACAAACTACTCTTTACATGGAACAAATTTCGAAATTTTTTATTTTCTTAAAAATGGCTCTAACGATTTTGATTAAAATCCCGTATATTAAAGCTATTTACATCACAATAAAATGTATATCTTAAATTTTCTGGGAATATCCTCTGGATGAATTTTGCCGAATTTTGCTTAACTGCTAAACCGTAAGAGATAGACAAAAACTTACTACACAAAACATGTAAATTTCGTCAAAACATACAATTTATGTCATTTACGTTTTTGTTATCTATATATTTAAGATATTCGTTGTTATTGGTATCTATTGTAAAGCACTTATTTATTTCTCAGACAGTAAGTGTACGTTTTTCTTTTGTTTGTCTCCTGGCCTAGCAAAGAAGCGATTTGCAATGACAATCATATAACGATAGGTTTTAAAACATTTGACTATCACTTTAGCCTAGTGCATTCCTTTAATTCTCTCCTACTTATAAGGAACTAAGTAATAAGAACATTCTGCTATTCTTTATCTCGATTAGCATTGTGTAGAACGAAGATTAATCTTTTGTAGGACGTTTGTAAAGCAGCTAGAGAAAATAATGTGAGTGTAACACATCAGATTTTTTTTGTCGCAATGGACTTTTTTTAGGTGCCGTGGCAAAAGAAAGCATATCTGACCCAAACTTACAAACCATTACTGCAAAATGGATTAAATTTGCACTGTTACTTGCATTATGTTATACCTGTGATATAAATTAAAAAAAAAAAAACTAGCATTATTAGTTTGTAATTGAACCAATATCTAATTGATGCCATAGATGGTGAAAGGTTAGCATAAACAGCGTTCATTCCGCTTTTATCTCCCCGCAAGTTTTCACATCCAAAAGTAAAAAGCGCAACGCTGTTGGGTATTGCACTTTTTACATATTAGCGAAAACATATAGAACGACTAATTGATATGCCTGCCGAATCCAAACTAACCTATGAATCAATACCAAATGGCTGTAGACGATGGCAACGCAAATTTATAAGGTCTTTCAACAGTCACTTCAAACTTTAAACTGCTGTATTATGATATACTATTTGAGATAGGATAAAAACAAAATGGAAATGGAGTTTTATGTATGGACGTTCTTTAACTGCAGTGGTGCTCAGCATCCCATTCTATGCTGGGCGTAAAATACCGCTTAATTTTGCTCAGAGGCCTCTCTAACAGGCTTGAGGTTCTTTTATAAGCCGTAAATCTACGACACGGGACCAACGGCTTTATTTCCCTTCCGAAGGAAGCCAATGCTAAGGATTTTTACGCCCGAAAAAATCCATCGTCCTCTGTCGGGTTTGAATCCACGACCTTGGAATTATGAAGTTAGCATGGTAACTATTACACAACGGAGGACGACTAGGATAAAAACAAGTTATACTCTAGGAAAATAATGGGTTTAATATTTGAGGTTGGTAAAAGCAAAAGACCTCACATACTAAGCAAACAATTGGGTTTTATAAAATCTTGGGAAGGTTCTTCCTTTCCTTATGCAGCTATGCTATTCTTTTTGCAATTGCATTTTGCGGATGATGTTTTGGAATATTCACAATTTCTTGCAAGATAGAATCTTTCGGTTGCTATCGAGTTGTTAGATGTATCAGAAAAAAATCGTTCTTTAAGCTAATCCCACAGTCAAAAGTCAATCGGATTGAGATCGTGGCGGCCACCTTGTAGGAAAGAGTCTACTTATGACACGATCGCCAAAGTCTGGGTAGTTAATTAGGTGTATGGATACGGGGCAGAGCGCCATCTTGCATGAAGAATGTTTTCCTTATCGTGAATCCTCGTCTAGGGATGACGAAGCTTTGTGGCATGCCATAGTAGCGCTCACCGTTTACAGTAACAGTCTGTCTTATTCCATTGTTATCTTCTCGAAGAAATAAGGTCCAATGATGAAGTGTGAATTGAAGGCACACCATACAGTAACTTTTAAATCATGAAAACCTTCTTGTTATTTTCTGGAAAAATTCTGCAATTATGTGTGTTAACTCCACCATTAAGAGAGAAGCGTGCTTCGTCTGTCCAACGAATCATTATTAATTTGAATTTCTGCTAGCTCAAATAAAGCAAAATCATATCTGTCCCATTTGGGTGCAAACGTTGGTTTCAGTTTATATGTATACAGGCTAAGATGTTTTCTTAGAAATTTTCAAACCCTGATGCTACTCATCTAAAGTTGCCTCGATACATTTGCAATACTACCAATTCCGTAATTATTATTTCTACAGTATGTTTGTTAGAAAATTTGGCCGCGAGGAGCACGGCCCGCGAGACCTTCACTGTATTTCCCTGTGCGCGCGTTCTACATCCGTTCTGTAGCCAGTCTTACTTTTTTATTGTCCAGTTGAATAACATTAGGAAGGTTTATAAGTGTTTAGTTTTGCTTGAAATGCTTTCAAAATGCAGTATACAGTACCACAAAGAGTGTTTATGTACAATACGTGTCTTACATCATCTTGTTGGGAAGTTGTAAGGCAATTTGAAACTAAATTTCCTGGCTTGCGTTTTCCGTTTGCCGTTCTTTTTCTTGTAAATAAATTCAGAGAGACGGGATCAATTTGTGATAGGAAAAGAAAGATAAACAGGCGTGTGCTTACGGAGCAGAAATTAGACAAAATCGAAGAAAGGTTAGAAAGGCCACCACGAACATCTCTTAGGTGCCTTGCACAAGAAACTGACATTTCGAAACCTTCAGCATGGAACGCAACAAAACTTTTGAAACTCAAATCATACAAGGCTACTACTGTTGTCCAGGAATTATTACCAGAGTACGCTAACTGGATTTTGAGGTATGTTAATGATGGAACAATTAATCCACGATTAATACTGTTCAGTGACGAAGCATGGTTTCATTTACATGATTATGTGTCATCAAAACAAAACACAACCGATATGATGCTACAGGCAAACCCAGAAACGCTAAAAAACTCCCTTGCATGTTCAAAATGCGCAAAAAGTGGATATAGAATAATAGGACCTATTTTTTATGAGTGTGCCATAAATGCAGAAATATACAGAAATAATATGCTGACACCATGTTTTGATCAGCTGTTGGACATTGATTGTCGGTCTGAATCATTACGGTTTATTGCGGGAATTTTTGATAGAATCATTGGTAAGGGTTTATGTCCAGCTCGGTCCCCTGATCTTCCGGCATGTAATTTTTATTTATGGGGAAACTTGAAAAGGTAAAGTATAAAAAAACTAATCTTGATACATTAGAAGAATTAAAGCAAAATATCAGGACAGAAATTAGCGCTATTCGGAAGCTGAACTAATGCGTGTGAATAAACATAACCTCAGAAGATGCCGTAGATGTATTGATGCAGATGGACGGCATTTCCAACATCTCCTGTGATAAGGTATGTTTTGTGTTTATTCTGATAATTGTTAATGCGATTTGCGATTCTGTTTGACGTCCACGCATGTGTGACGGACGGTGCGAATGCCAGCCAAGTATACAGAATGTGACCGGGAGACGGACCGTGCGCTTGACGGCCAAGTTTTGTAACATACTTACTGTACTATTTGCATGCAGCATCTCAGGAAGTGGTGTCATTGATTATGTTTAGTCTTTCATTTTTTTTATCAGCAACAGAACCAGTTTCCTCAAACTTTCTAATTAAATCCTCATAGTTACGAATGGAATTTTGGTCTACTCTTAATTTGTTAAGAGCTCTAAATTTGTTAGGCCTCGAGAAAAACTCCTCTTGCTTCATAATAACATTGAATCAGTTATATTCTATCACAGAACCACGATTACAAATTCTAATAGCAGAATGAATAAAATTACTGATGTTTTATTCAACAAAACTGTACCCATTTAACGGCGAGAACTGAAAACAAAATCTGACGTGTTTCATTCATTTGACTTTCTCTACATCTCTGCAAAAAATTATTGTTAAAAGATTATACTTCTATTTACTCCATGCTAATCGAGAAAACATAGTCTTATTACTCGCTTCCTTGTAAGTAGAAACGAAATAAAGGAGTACCATAGGTTAAGGTGGTAGTCTAAAGCTGGTTGCTACGTGACTGAAGTTCCTTTGTTTGTGTGGACAGGAGTTGAAAAAATTCCTGTATGAGAAAACTATATGTGTTTTTAAAGCTGAAGCAAATAACAAGGAATATTTAAAAAACATCAACTTCACAAAAAAAAAAAAAAAAAAAAAAAAAAAATGTATATATATCATAAATTGTGTGCTTTAACGTGATGTACATTTTTATGTGGTTAGTTTTTGTCCATATCTACCGTTTAGCAGTTATGCAAAATTCCGTAAAATTCATCCAGAATAAAGTAGTCTTCAGAGGCTATTCCCAGAAAATTCAATGTAGACATTTTATTTGTCAGGTAAATATCTTTAATATACGAAGTTTTAATCAAAATCATTAGCTATTTTTGAGAAAAATATTCCATGTAAAGGGTAGTTGGGGTTGGGGGATTTTCTTGAAAATCTGTGTGTCGCATCCTTGGAAGACACCAAACTTAAATACTTTTCGTTTTTGAGCTATGCTGTCCACAGACACACACCTACACATGCACACACGGACATTTTTCTAAAAATGCTTTTTTGGATTCAGGGGGACCCAAAACATGTATTTCCGGTGAAATCTCGGTATCGAAATTTTGGGCGGAATGCAGTATACACTACGTACATAGCACGTGTAGAGAAAGTAAAAATCCTTTTTGCTTGCCTAGTAAGGCTTATCCCTTCTCAAATATTATAATATTTATAGTGGTTTAAAGTTTGAAGCGACTGTGGAAAGTTTCTGTATTAGGCAGCTTGAGGCAACCTAATTTCAGAGCTGGCCCGCAGCGTGTGAGGGAACGATTTTAATACATCAATCACCACGACGGCTGCGTCGAAGTTGTCAACAACGAGAAAATGGAAGTGGGCGGAGAAAATGAGAAATTCTATGCACTGCTGAAAGAGGTAATAATTCCACCATTCTCCTCGTGTACAACACGGCACAGAAGCACAATTTTAAAACTGTCCATAATCGCCGAGCACGACTGTGAAATTATGATGTCTAAATCTTGGAGTCTATTGTTTACTTCTTACCAGAAGCAAAGAATAAGTAAACATGAGTTGGATAGGTAGAATCAGACTGAAACATTCATTGCCATAGCCGGGATTTGATCTGGATCTCCTGGTCTCTAGCGGTTACTCTACCACTGAGCTACCATGGCAACATACCGGCACGACACGACACGGCACTAAATTCCTCAACTGAAACGCATGTTCCTGGTAAACCTCAAGGTGATCTCTAATAGTATGGCCAACTGTTAGATTAATTAGAGTTAATTTAATTGTTTTTCACACGAGCCGTGTGCAGGACAGGAGTTGGATAGGTAGAGTCAGACTAAAAATTCAATGTACGTGCTGGCATGTTGCCGTGATAGCTCAGTGTTAGAGCAGCCGGCTAAAGATCGGGAGATCCGTGGTTCAGTTCCCGGCTATGGCATTGAATATTTCAGTCTGACTCTACCTATCTAACTCCTGTCCTATACACGGCTCGTGTGAAAAAAAAAAAAAAAACACACACACACAATTAAATTAACCATTAATAAATATCTTGCGACTGAATCTACGGCCAATAAGAACTTTCTTTATGATTGACACTTGTGGAGTGAGTCGTTAGCTGACAGGGGTTCGTCAGGTTGCTGACCAATCATAGTATAAGAATGTATTACCGTCAGAGACATGATGTCATCGGCGTTGCAACTACGGGTTCAGTGAAATTTACGCACGTATTTTGATGCATATACTGATTTGTTTGTTTACAATCTGATTGTTTGATTTAATTCTGTGAAAAATTAGGTTGTGTTATACACAGTGATTCCATTTACAGCAATCCTTGCTACCTTTTATACTAGGGGCGTTTAATATGTCCTTAGAAAACCTAAGAAATTATACTCGTAGCATCGAAAAAAAAATTGTATTTAGTAACCGTCATCTCTTACTAGACGACAGTTAAAATTTCAGCTATGTCCATCACGTGGTTTCATTGCCATAGGCGATTGAATCAACAATCTTGTGCTTCTTTAGAAAGATGGCGAGTTTCGTGCGGTGATTAAACACCTCTATTTAGAAAAAACCAAGTCAACAAGCCCGGAAAACTTAGATAATAAGGTTGATAACGTCGGCCGTGAAAGCCAAAGCCTCTACATCAATGTGACTTTAATTTCACGCTTTATCAAATTCAAACAACACTTGAACATAAAACACTTAAAACATTTCCCCTTCAAGAACACCAGTAAACATATCTTGGTATCGTATTTTTGGGTGGAATGAAACGCCTTCCTTACCTATGTGCTTTGCGCGAGGAGAGAGAGAGAGACAGAGAGAGAGAGAGAGAGAGAGAGGGAAGGGAGGTAGGGAGGGGAAAGGGGGAGTGAGGTAGAGAGAGAGCGTGAGAGTGTGAGAGTGAGAGAGCTGAATTATTAAACGAAATACAGCACACGTGCATGTGCGTTAACTTTGGGATCTACAGACAGAGTTAAACCTTAGTATTGAAGCCACATATGCCTGGGTGTATAGCGTACTTCATAGGTTACAGTGGTTGCCTTGCTCTTCTTCCTAAATAGCGCGAAATCTCCCGAATGATGGCTGGGGAGTTGAATGTCCAAGAAAACGTGCGCGTATAGAACGAAGTAGAGAAAGTAAAAATAAGTGAAACATGGCACTATCATAATCCTTATTCATATTATTGTGATTTTATTAGCTTAAGCAATAACCTAGACAGCTCATTAGCATTGTTAACTTGCCCATATGTTGGGTTACGAAAGCAATATTTGGCTGTCTGTAATAATTATGCAAGAGGAGAGAGGTAAGAGAATTTTTTTTTTTTAAATTTAAATCTTCTTGTTTCTACTTTTTAATAGCAAATGTATATTAAATAGGGACATTCTTAAAGGACTCGCTTTCTTAACTATGTATAAGCCCGAGTAAAATAAAGAGGGCAAAATGCTTTTGTGAAATGTTGGATAAAACTTTGTAAACATTTTGAACCGTGTCTATCCTTACGGAGTTTTGTGCTTATTTACGCAAAGGAAGTAAGGGAAGAATAAAATTGGCGGAAATTAGTCCATACTCATATATACACCGGATGATTCAAAAATACTTTTACAAAGTTTGGGGACAGGTTTCTTACACCAAAACAAGGAAAAATATTCATATAAACACATGTCCCAAAACCCTCCGTTCCGATTTATTGAGGTTCAAAATACTATTAATCAAAACATTTGCCTTTTTGAGCTTGTTAGGAGGTGTTCCACACAAATACCATTTATAGCAAATGATCCAAATGTTCTCTTGCGGTAGACACGCATATACTCGTCGAAGCATGGAATGTCAAATTCTCCCAGTCGGTATCGTATGATTTCCCAGGCTTCAATGACACGTATATTAAGAGTTTCTTTATCCGGGATGTTTGCTGCATAAACCAATGGTTTAGGGTGCCCCAAAAAGATAAAAATCCAAAGGATTGAGGTCGGGGGGAACCTGCAGGCCATGAAACTGGTCCTCCTTACATATCCATTTGTCATGCTAGATACCAGCCAGTGCATCTCGACGATGAGATTAAAATGTGCTAGAGCAGCATGCATAAACCACATGTTTCTTCTTCTTTGCAGAGCCACATTTTCTAATAAGTGTGGGAGAGAGTGCTGAATGAAGATTCTTAGACAGCACTTGTAAGGCGTGCTGTGACAGTGTATTACACATCTGACAAATGAAAATGTTAACAAGCAGCTATGGCAACAAAAGGCCAACTCCGCAGGCTAAAATGGGTCAAAGCCTTCTGTGAATCAGTGAATAAATAAATGAAGTTATTAGGCTGGACCCGGAAAGTCGTTGAAGGTGACTCAATAAAATTTTGATAATGCGAAAACGAAGCATTTTAGAGCATATGTTTATATGGACCCACTTTCTTGTTTTGATATCAGGAATCCATCCCCAAAAGTTGTAAAAATATTTTTAAATTATCCTGTATATATATTGACATGTCAGTTACAGTTTTAAAATAAGTCATATAAATATCACAACTTTGCACACTCAAAATATCTTATAAGTCGTGGGGCGAGACATGAACAAATCTTACGCATAGGAAAAATTGTTTTTCTTCCCTCCCTCTCTGCAACTGCTGAGAGGGGTAATAGAGATGCCAGCTTGGCGCGAATAACACAACCACAACAGCGTGTAGAGTTAAACAATTACTGCAGTTCACATGAAAATGATTGTTGGCACATATCCATAGTTATGCGAAACCATTTGTTTGTTATAAAGCTAGTTTATATATATATATATATATATATATATATATAAAATGCCATTAACAATATGAAGAGCGTGAGACGGAGTGTTTTGCTTAAAGAATATCGATATGTTTATTTTTTGTTGCGATCCAGCTTATTACACAATGAGTTGGCAACCATGGATATAGCCAATATTACTACTGTATTGCCCACATGTTTCTACAGCTCCTCAATCCCGCTCATTGCACCATCATCTTCATTCTCATAACCTATCGCTACTGATATCATCGGCATCACTATCTTCTTCCAAATTAACAATAATCTGCTAGAGATTAAAACAGTTTCTCAAATCAGCTAAAGACCGACTCGATCCACTGTGTAAATCTGGTGTTTACAAAATCCCATGCACATGTGGCCAAGTTTACATCGGCACTACAAAACGTAGCATCAATACACGCATCACAGAGCATAAAAGAAACTGCCGCCTCGGACAAACAGAAAAATCAGCCGTGGCACAGCATGTTTTATCTTTGGATGACCACCGTATGCAATATGATAAAGTAGAGGTTATAGCTGCGACTAAAAATTATTACCCCCGTTTATACAGAGAGGCCATTGAGATTTACAAAAACACAAACAACTTTAACAAAGACGAAGGTCTTAAATTAAACTCCACCTGGTTCCCTATACTTTCCCAACTCCGTAACCTCCAGGCTAAATAAACATAACCAGAACCCGTTCACTTGACCCCGCCCACCTGTGTCCGAGTATATATACCGGCTATAAACCGCACTGTTGTTATTCTTTTCGAGTTAGCGACGTGAGCACGTTTCCTCTGAAGATGTCCCTCACAGACAGGGACGAAACGTTAGGTAGAAATATTTTAAGTAAACATATTTTAACCTACAGACCACGGCAAAATAGCCCGAAAATTTTAAATTTTAAAACTAATAATCTGCTACTGTTGATTTGCATACACCAGGCTAGCGTACTGCACTCCTTCGTGAACAGAAATATTAAGAGTTCTACGCATACATGTTTGCGCAACTTCTCCCACCATCAACCCTTAGGTAAAAATCTGATGTGCTCCATTCACATGACTATCTCTATATCTCTGTAAATTATTATTGTTAATAAGCTTATCTTTTATTTATTTCATGCTAATCGAGAAAAATTAGCAGAAATAGTCTTATTTCTTGTTTTATTGTAAGTAGAAGCGAAATAAGGTTAAAGTGAAAGCCAAAAGCTGGTTGCTATGTGACTGATGTTCCTTTGTTTGTATGGACAGGAGTTGACAAATTCCTGTATGAGAAAAGTATAAGTTTTTCAAAGCTGAAACCAAGAAAAAGGAATATCTCAAAAACGACCAACTCCACGAAAAAAATGTATATAACATAAATTGTGTGTTTTAACGTGCTCTAGATTCTTTGTGGGTTAAGTTTTTGTCCATCTCTTACGGTTTAGTAGTTATGAAAAATTCATCCAGAATAAAGTAGTCTTCAGTGGCTATTCCCAGAAAATTCAAAATATACATTTTATTTGTCAGGTAAATAACTTTAATGTACGATATTTCAATCAAAATCGTTATAGCCATTTTTTTAGAAAATCGAAATTTTCTAAAAAAGTTCCATTAAAGGGTAGTTTGGGGTGGGGGGATTTTCTCAAAATCTTCGTGTCGCATCCCTGGAAGATACTAAACTTAAATACCAAGTTTGATATTTTACCGACTTTTCGTTTTTGAGTTATCGTGTTTACAGACACACGGACACACACACACACGGACCTTTTTCTGGAAATACTTTTTTTGGATACAGGGGACCCTAAAACATATATTTCCGGTGAAATCTCTGTATCGAATTTTTTGGTGGAGTGCAATACATTCTCTATACACTATGTACATTGTGAGTATAGATAAAGTAAAAAGTTATCACTGTGCAAATTAATGTATTGCTCTTATATCGTCTCACGAGCTCTAAATCTCTTATCCCTATTAACCGGTTGCTAATGTATTTTATTTTAAAATAATGTTTAATAATGCACAAATGTGGGTGACGGAGAAATACTCGCATAACAAAACTTCGGCACGATTTTAGGCTAAGTTAACTTCTAGCACACTGGTACATTGTTTATAAGCGAGCGGAGAGGAGAGTGGCAGTAAGTGTGCACTACTGAGTTTGCCTTGCTGAATGTTGCGTATGCTATAGGTATAGATAGGCACAGAATAAGTATACAGTTCTGCAGTAACAGAAGTTTTTATTCCGATGTATAAATAACATGAAAAGATAATAAAACTTACTGTGGCAAATGAAATAATCAGCCTAATCTAATGAATTACATTATATATTTTTAAATGTATGAAAAGCAAAACGTCTTCTGTTGGTCTTCGTATCTTCAGAACAGGCTGATCGCTTGCTTAGAGTGAATACCCGGCAGTGCTTGGAGTGCAGAGGGGTCGTAATGAAACCCTGTGCAGAAACTGTTTTCTAGCCAAAGTGCAACGAAATCGCAACCATATCCGAAGCATATAGTAACGCTTGTCTGGTACGGAAAGGAGCTGGTTTAGCGCTGATTAACCTACAGTCGTCTGTCCCACACATACCAGCCAGTTTCCCTCGTCAGACAGAGAGGGCAGTGCATGGGACAAACGTCATAGCCAAAACCTTTCGGGTAAAATACCTCGTACTGGAGTGATAAATCAAGGCAAAGAGTCAGATTGGAGTATTAACAATTAAAGCGGCATATAATTTTGAATTTAGTCCTGTTCATTCCTGAATTAATGGGGTTGGGAACAAAAATACTCAAACAAGTTATTTAAAACAGCTTCAAACATGTTGCAAACTGATCGGCTGCGTATCTTTCGCAGTTGTGACTCTTCGAGAGAAGAGGAAAGAAACGAGCTAAGTTTGAAGGGGGAAAACCCCAAGAAAATCTAATAGTTACTAATGATTTATTATATTTTCGCGTTCAATTCATCCTCTTTTATACATAAATCAACGTTAACACAATTGCAAATGCAGGATTCATTCAATTGGTCTCTCAGTTCTCCACTTCCAGGTCTTTACAAGAAAAGTCACTGCAGTCGCCGGTGTGAGAACCTCTGGCGGCAGCATTTCGCACCTTCACCTTCACTTGTTCCGGGACGTATTCATTTTTGAAAATCTCCGAAGTAATTCTGTAAAGAAAACAAAATTGGATTATAAAATACTCTTTCCAACAACAAAATAATCTTTAGCAATACTATTTGTTTTTAGGCATGGCATGGTGTCAACTACTCAGAAGGTTTATCTTAAATATGCTGCTAATTACCTGAACATGGATTTAAAACGAGATTATAGGCTTAAACTGTATAATTAATAGTACCAAGTTTAATCCTTTATCGAGGCACCCTGAAAGTTATATAGGCAGTTTTAAAACGGCCCGAACGAATACTTCAGTATTATAGCTTATATCTGAACCTGTTCTAAGTTTGATGTAGCTGCTTCGAAACTCTTTTAGGTATTATGCAATGGCTCCCACGTTTGCCTTGGTATGTGAGTTACCGCAGTTAGGATGTGTAAACACGGAAGAGTGGCGCGACGTAACAGGATCCTTCGAAACGTGAGACTCTTCTCAATATTCGAGATGTTTCTCCAAGCTTCGGCTTCCAGGAGCATCCAGAAAGTTCTGTGACGTTATTGTCTAGTTATAAAAGGAGAAAGGATTGTAGTGCGGTGTTATGTTGTGAATTGTACTGAGCCGGCAGTGGCTGGAATGTTAGCGCTCAGTGGCGCGCGAGCCATGGATGGCATGCAGCCTTAAACTCTCTACGCGTCGAAATGTCGAGTGAATTATTTGCAGCAGTGAATCAAAGACTGTAATTGTAACTAATTGTTGAGTCAATAAGGGCATCCGCTACAGTACATATGTATTATGTATCATGGAAATTACATCATTTTGAGATTAGGCAGTGCACGAATCACTAGTATGTGTTGCCCACATACTCGCACCTTAAAGGGTGGCACGTTGGGTGGCTTGTATCATGAAAAAAAAACAAACGAAAAACAACCGGTTTCTCCATATTCATCAACAACAAACGTGTCCTAGCTTTCAGATTAAGGGGGAAAGGATAGTTTCTCAAAATACTACTTATGACTCGAAAGTTTGAGGTTGCTCTTGAATGTGAAACATACGTATTTTTCCCTAACCACGAGTATCTTGGTCTTATCCGAATCAGTTTTAATTATCCTGATAGGAAGGTTAAAACAAATTAATATAAATATCAACCTTGAATAAATAAATGAAAGAAGTAATGATTTTTAGAAATTATGTCCTTATGAGGCACGAACATGCGTGTGCAGGGAAAATGAGCAATCAGTGCAAAATATATTGTAGGAAAGTGGATGGTTAAAAATAAAAGAGAAGATAGGAAAAGTGTAATGAGAGCAAAAAAGGTTATGGCCGATACAAAAACACTCAAAATTCAATTCTGAAATTTGTGAACAATATAAATAAATATAAACTATTATGCACTGCAACGTAATAAAATGTGACAAGGCAGGGAAAATGTAAATAGATAACACGGTAAATATAACTTTGAACTATAATACCTACTTAATACAATTGCATGCAGTATTCGAATGGGGAATGCAGCAATAAAGACAGTGTTTAAAAATATATCTCCTGGCTCTTGGGAGGACAGAGGAAACAATCTGATGTGTTCCATTCACATGACTTTCTGTACATCTCTGTAACAAATTATTGTAAAAAAGCTGGTGTTTCATGATACAATTTCTGGTATGAGAAAGGTTTTAAGTATTTTATAACTTAAACCGATAAAAAGGAATACCACGGAAATGGCAAACTTCATGAAAAAGTGCATATGACATATTTGCGGTTTAAACGAGATCTAGGTTAATTGTGTAGTAAGCTTTTCTCTATATCTACCGTTTATCAGTTATGCAAAATTCATTCAGAATGCAGAGCTCTTTAGAGGCTATTGCCAGCAAATTAAAACCATACATTTTATTTGTTTCGTAAATATCTTTAATATAGGCATTTTAAAGAAAATCGTCAGAGCCATTTTTGAGAAAGTAAACATTTACGAACAATTTTCCATGTAAAGGGTAGTTTGGAGTGGGAGAGTTTTCCTCAAAATCTTTGTGAATCTTTCAACATGGAATTGGTATATAACGGTATTTTCGTTTTTGAGCTATGCTGTCCACACACATACACACACGCGCTGACTTTTTTCTAAAATTGCTCTTTTTGGATTCATTGGGTCTCAAAACATGTATTTCCAGTGAAATTTCAGTAACGAATTTTTGGGTGGAGTACAAAACCTACTATGTACGATGTACATATGCGCTAGAGAAAGTAAAAATTGCTACTCATAACCGAGAATTGCAGTCGAACCCCTTCATCAGCCAGACGTTCTACCGACTAGGCATTGTTGTATTATATAACGATAACTTGTTATAGAGGCATGCTTTGTTTCTTTAACGAGCACTTTTATGGAAATTTTGGACCTTTGCGTGTGAAGAAATGTGAACAAATTTTAAATAAGCTATATATTGCAGAAAGAATAAACAAAGTAGCAGCAGCTAGAGAATTTGCAGCTTCTATGTCAGCCATTTTCCTGAAACACTGCCACTGAAGTGGTACCGCATGTACATACGTCCATGTTAGATGGCATACATGTCAGTGGCGCAAGATGTTGTACCATTATATGGCGCCATTTCTTGTACAAGAACAGTATTCGTTTGTACAGGGCTTACGTCAGTTGCAAAGAAAGTGAGTGTTTCAAAAAACAGTTTAGCAATTTAATCTTTTAATAATTATTTATGGATCATTAAAAAATTAATATTAATGGAGCAAGTTTTGATTTGATAGAATAATAAAACTATTTATTCATGAAAGACTTTGAATTTTTAAAATTGAAACCAACAGAATACTATTGTTGATGAATTACAACCTGGTGACGACGAATAATGCGAGGAATGTCTCAATGCAGATGACATAGCTTTCAATACGACTTATAGCAAGATTGGCACTTATTATAGAGCATGTTACTGTCACTCATAAATAAGTAACGCTGCAAGTTGCTATAGGCTGGCTTTGAAATTACATTCTTTACATTACCTCCAGAAACAAATGAAGGAATATTTAGCACTTAAAAAGCAAAGTACTGAAACAAGTACGAGTGTCTTGGAATTGTTAACTATACAAACAATTTGAAGTAAACCGATATCAAAATTTTCGTATAGTAAGTATTTTTCAATTTTATGCAATCGGAGGTCGCGGGTTCGATCCCCGTGCCCGGTCTTTCTGATCCATGTGGTTTTTTCGGGGGCTTTCCCGGGTCTCAGGCGAATGTCAAAATTTGCCAGCCCCCATTTTCTATTCATCTATTTCAAGGTTGAAAGACTAGGCGACGGTGTTCGAGGGGTTGAGACTGGGTGGTGGCGTGCACACTAAAGTTAACCCTAACGACGTCGTCGGTACCGCTAAATCGGGATCCCCTTGGGTCATGGGGCTTCTTCTGGGAGACCAAGATCCTCGGGCTTGTGAGCAGGCACTGGACGGCGTCGGAAGTATTCGATCTGTAACGTTAGGAACCCCGTCCATGTTTGCGTCAGTTGTCATCCGGATCTGGTCACCCTTCGGGTCTCTCACCTCCCTCCCGAGTCATGTAAGAGGCAAAGGGCCACAAGGATCTACATTCGTGCGTAATCCTAAACTTCTTTTTGCTTTCTCTAGCACGTATGTACTAGTATATAGTAGGCCGATAAGGAACTGCATTCAATCCAAAAATTTAATATCGACATCTCACCGGAAATACACGTTTTGTGATCTCCTATATCCAAAAAAAAGCATCTTTAGAAAAAGTCCGTGTGTGTATTCTTGTGTCTGTGAACACGATAGCTCAAAAACGAAAAGTCGGTAAAATACCAAACTTGACATTTAAGTTTAGTAGTCATCTTTCAAGAGTGCGACACGATTATTTTGAGGAAAATTTCCCTATCTCAAACTACACTTTACGTGGAAAAAAATTCTAAAATTTTGATTTTTTTAAAAATGACTGACGATTTTGATTAAAGCACCTTATATTAAAGACATTTACATGATAAATAAAATGTATATTTTGAATTTTCTGCAAAATGCCTCTGAACACCCTTTATTCTGTATGAATTTTGCATAAGTAGTGAACCGTAACAGACAGAGAAAAACTTAACACACAAAAATTTTAGATCTCGTTAAAACACTCAATTTATATCATATACATTATTTTCGTGAAACTGACCATTTCTGAGATATTCCTTGTTATTGACTTCAGTATTAAAATACAATTTTAAAATGACTTTCTCATATGGGAATTTTTGGCCATTTTCGAAACGTTTCTTGTTATTGGTTTCAGTTTTAAAATTGCTTACTTTGCTCATACAGGAACTTGTCAACTCCTGGCCACGCAAAGAATCGCATTTCAATCCCAAAGCAACCACATTTTAAAACATTTGACTATTGGTTTAGCCTAGAATACTCTCTTATTTTCCTTCTGCTTAAAGGAATTAAGCAATAAAAGAATAAGCCTATTAACAATAATTTGTTATAGAGTTGTGTAGAAAGTGATGTTAATGGAACACATCAGATCTTTTATATCTATACAGGGATGATATAATCTGCTCAAATTTTCTGCTGATAACAGTTTATGAATCAGTGACATGTCGAAAGCTTGCCTTCTTAGCAAATAACAGATGCTATAGGATATGCATTTTATGAGAAATAAATGCACCAGTTTTCCATGGAGATGTGCATTGTATCATTCCTCCCCTCCCTTGTTTTGTAGCTAAAAGTTCCGCAGAATTGCAGACAATACCATTATATGACTGAGTAGATATTCTTCGCGTCAGAGTGCATGTGACGTCGATGAAGTTGCTGTTTCAACTGATGCTTTTGTTAAAAGTTAGCTTGGGAGAAGCGGCTTGCTTCAAAGCAGTGATTCATAGATTCGATTCCCCAACATCATGTAATTGCTGAGTTCAAACAGAATGCAACTTAAGAATTCTTAAATTTCATTTCCTCTAGTAAAAAAAAAAAAAAAAAAATTCTGATGTATTCCATTCACATGACTTTCTCTACATCGCTGTAGTAAATTACTATTAAAAAAACTTATTATCCTATCGGTTTTATGATAATAGAGGTAAACATTAGCAGAAATTGTCTTAATTACTTTCTTCCTTATAAGTAGAAGGAAAATAAGGGAATACACTAGGCTAAAACGATAATCATATCTTTTAAAAGCTGGTTTTTTATGCGGTGTCAGGAGTTTACACATTTTCGTATGAGAAAAGTTTATTTTAAATCTGAAACAATAACAAGAAATATTTCAGAAACGCTATATTCTAAGAAAAAAACCACATATAACATAAATTGTGTGTTTTAACGATATCTACATTTTTTGTGCAGCAAGTAAGGTTTTGTCTATCTCTTACGGTTTACGAGTTACGCAAAATTCAGCAAAATTCATCCAGAATGAAGGGGCCTTTAGAAGCTGTTCCCAGAAAATTCAAGACGTATTCATTGTATTTGCCATGTAAATATCTCTAATGTATGGTATTTTAATCAAAATCGTTTGAGCCGTTTTTGAGAAAATCATATTTTTCGAAATTTTTCCATGTAAAGGGTAGTTTGAGGTAAGGTGATTCTTCTCAAAATCTTCGTGTTGCATTTCTGGAAGATACTAAAATAAAATACCTACTCTATACATAGTGTATAGAGAAGGTATTGCATTCCAACGAAAATTCGATACCGATATTGCACCGTAAATATATGTTTTAAGGTCCCCTGTATCCAAAAATATTTTTCTTTTATAAAAAGGTCCGTGTGTCCGTATGCCTGTGAACACGATAACTCAAAAATGAAAAGTCGGTAAAGTACCAAACTTGGTAATTAAGTTTAGTATCTTCCAGGGATGCGACGCGAATATTTTGAGAAAAATTCCTCCACCCCAAACTACCCTTTACATGAAAAAAAATTCGAAAATGTTGATTTTCTCAAAAAAAGGCTCTAACGATTTTGATTAAAAGACCGTATATTAAAGTTATTTATATGACAAATAAAATGTATATCTGGAATTTTCTGGGAATAACCGCTGAGGACCTCTTTATTCTGAATGAATTTTGCTGAATTTAGCGTAACTGATAATCCGTAAGAGAAGACAAAAGCTTATTACACAAAAAAATGTAGATCACGTTAACAACACAATTTATGTCACACGTTTTTTCGTAGAATTGGCCATTTCTGAGATATTCCTTATTATTGGTTTCAGATTCAAAATACTTTAACATTTTTTTTCACAAGGAAAGATGTACACTCCTCACCCTGCATAGAAACGGATTTCAACCACATGGCAACCAGCTTTTAAGATATTTGACATTTGGTTTAATCTAGTGTCCCTTATTTTCCTTCTACTTACAAGGAAGCAAGTAATAATGTTTGCTAATGTTTATCTCGATTATCATAAAGTAGACAGAAGAATATGCTTATTAACAATTTGTTACAGAGATGTAGAGAAAGTCATGTGAATGGAACACGTCAAATTTTTTGTTTAGATACAGGAGACCCTAAACCATCTATTTCCGGTGAAATCTGGGTATCGAATTTATGTGTGGAGTGCAATATCTTCACCATGTACATAGTAGGTAGGTACGTGTAGAGAACGTAAAATGGAAAACTTCAACTATATCTCTATGATAGGCAGAAATAGTCTCCATACTTTAATGATAGTGCCTGTGGTGTAAAAGAGAGTTGCAGTGCACGGCCTCAACTCACACCAGTTTAAATCAAAACTGACCTGGGAAACATACCAAAAGTTACTTAAGAGGGTTTCACAGTTTAAGCCAAATAAGCTCTAATAAGGTAAGGACGCCACTTAAGCCTGGATTGCGCTTTTTTTAAGCTTTACAAGTTTCATAGTAGGGCAACCAGGTGGCTTTACTGAGTTAAACCAACTACAGGGAACACTAAAGATGGTAACGATTGCGCAAGCGCATCGAGTGCATTTCCATTGTTTATGATGTCGCTGTTTTTAAAAAGCTCCTATCTGTTCCATTCCCATAATTTTATCTAATGTTCTGCAAACAAACTATTCTCACAAAAGATTATTCTTTCAGCTAATCAAGATAGACATTACTGGAAATAGTCATAATACTTAGCTCCTTATACGTAGAAGGGAAACAAGAGAATGCTTTAGGCTAAAGCGACAGTCTAAATGTTTAAAAACTGTCATGGTCAGGAGAAAAACAAAAGAGATGTAAAACGGACAAGGACTTCCTGTATGAGAAAAAGTTTAAGTATTTTAAAATTAAAACCAATAACAGGGAATATCTGTGTAATGGCTACAAAAAATTGTATATGACATTAATCGTGTTTTAACGAGCTCTATATTTTCCTGTAGTATATTTTAGTCTATCGCTTACGATTTACTAGCTATTCAAAAGTTTTTCAGAATGAAGAGGACCTCAGGAGTTATCCCCAAGAAATTCAGGATATATATCTTATTTTTCATGTAGACATATTTAATATACGGCATTTTAATAACAATCGTTAGTCATTTTTTTTTAGAAAATCGAAAATTTCGAAAAATGTTCCATGTAAAGAGTAGTTTGAGGTGGGAGGAGTTTCCTGAAAATCTTACATTGCATGCTTGGAAGATGTTAAACTTAAATACCAAGTTTGGTATTTATATGACTTTTCGTTTTTGAGTTATGTTGTCCAAAATATACAGATACATACGCATGCTTTTTATGAAAATGTTTTTTTTACACACGGTTCCTCAAAACGTATATTTCCAGTGAAATCTCGGTATCTATTTTTGGGTGGAATACAATATCTTCTGTATCTGTTATGTATATTTTACATATGTGCTAGAGAAAGTAAAAAGCTTTTTAAGTTAACCAATAACATATAGTTAAAATGACCGAAAATAAGGTCAAAAGTATTGCGAATTTCCCTTTTCAAAAAACTAGCATCCTCCTACAAATTATGAAGTGCACAAGCAAATAATAAAGAACAAACGATCACAAAAATTACTATTTTCTATACAGTGCTAACCGAGAGAAACATTAGCAGAATGTTCTTATTACTTAGTTCACGATAAGTAGAAGGAAAACAAGGGAATGCACTATGCTAAAAACGGACACTTCCTGTCTGAGAAAAGTATAAGTACTGCACAATTGAATAACAAGGAATATCTCGGATACGGTTACCTTCACAACAAAAACGTTAAGGGTATAAATTGTGTGTTTTGATGAGATATACATTTTTTGTGTAGTAAGTTTTTGTCTATATCTTACGGTTTAGCAATTATACAAAATTCGGCAAAATTCATCCGGAATAAAGAGGTCTTTAGAGGCTATTCCAAGAAAATTCAAGATATACATTTTATTTGGATGTAAATAGCTGTAATATAAGGATTTAAATCAAAATCGTTAGAGCCATTTTTGAGAAAATCAAAATGTTCGAACAATTTTTCATATAAAGGGTAGTTTGTGGTCGGGGGATTTTCTTGAAAATCTTCGTTTCGCATCCTTGGAAGATATTAAACCTAAATACCAAGTTTGGTATTTAACGGTCTTATCGTTTTTGAGCTATGCTATCCACAGACACAGTCAGACACACGCACGGACCTTTTTCTAAAAATATTTTTTTGGACTCAGGGAACCCCAAAACACATATTTCCAGCGAAATCTCAGCATCAAATTTTTTGGTGGAATACAATACCTTCTCTATCCGTTATGTACATTGTATATACGGGCTAGGAAAAGTAAAAATTAAATATGGGCGGAAAATAGCGAAGCGAAAAGTGAATATGAATACTTTAGAACAGTTTTGACAGCCCTGCATGCCGTAGATTTTGAGATGCCAGGAAAATGTCTAATGCAATTATCATGCTATCAATTACATATTATGACCTCAAGTTTTAAAGTAGCATTGCTTCTTACGAAATGTTTTATTACTGAATTATAAAGCGATATCGTACCACGATAAGTATGTACTACAAATTATACGATAGCGGTATAAAGTATAAAATTACTTTTTGTTTACCAATCGATTTTATATTTATTTAATTGTACTTTTAGTTGTGTAATGAACAATTTCTGGTCCCATTTTACCTACTATTTACTTAATCGAAATCTCTCATGGAATTCTCGGTCATCCCATATGTGAGAATGTTCCGCAATCTAAACAGTTTAGATAATCTTCTGTTTTAAATATGAGTTAAAGCAATGGGTTTATTTATTGCTAATATCGTACGAGGGTGGTCTGAAAAGTTCTCGGCCTCACCCAGAGATCGCGGCGCTACTTGCATGATTTTTTTCCCTTACGTTGGTACACATGTTAATAGACCGTATATAAAATTTCAAGCAATCCCAGGCAATAGTTGACTGTAGGCAGTTGTTTGAAGCAGTGAAAGTGTGCATTGTTTTGGAAATGGAGAAATTGGAGTATCGTGCAGTGATAAACTTCTTCGTAAAAGAAGGTTTAATACCTAAAGAAACTCATTTGCGGATTGTAAATGTGTATGGTGACTCTTCACCTTCAATTTACACTGTGAAGAAATGGACGGCCGATTTTAAACGTGGCCGTGAAAGCGTCCAAGACGATCCATGCAAAGAACTCAAAAAACTGTAACCACTCGGAAATCATTGAAAAAGTGCAAGCCATGATTTTTGAAGATCGGCATACAAAGGTGCGTGAAATTGCTAATGCTCTTGGAATTTCAAAGGAACGTAATGGTCACATCTAGTATCAGGAATTAAATATGTAAAAGCTTTGCGCAAAATGGGTACCGTGTATCCTCACTGTGGGTAGGTAACAAAGGCATTCGCACGACACTTTCTGGAAAGTGCTTGGCGCATTTTCAGAAGAACAGAAGGAACTTTTTGTGCCGATACGTCACAATAGATGAAACATGGATCCACCATACGCATCCGAATCCAAGCAGCAGTCGAGGCAGTGTACAGAAGCTGGTTCTTCAGCTCCAAAAAAAGGGGAGGATGGTGCCATCGGCGGGAAAGATCATGGCGTCAGTGTTTTGGGATGCCAAAGAAATTTTGTTGATTGACTATTTCGAAAAAGGTAAAACCAATGCTGGAGAATACTACTCTCAACTTCTAACCAACTGAATGCAAGCATTCGTGAAAACAGACGCGACTTAAAAAGAACAAAGTTGTTTTCCATCAGGATAATGCACCTGCTCACAAGTGTTTTCACAATGAGGAAATTGAGAGATCTGCACTATGAAGTGCTGGAACATCCACCCTATTCTCCAGATTTGGCTCCTTCGAACTTCGATCTGTTTCCAAAACTCAAGAAATTTCTCGCTGGTAGGCGCTTTTCGTCCAATGAAAAAACTGTAAATGGGTACTTTGCAGAAGATCCAGCGGAACACTATAGAGGGGGGATAACGGCTTTGGAACACCGCTGGACAAAATGTATTGATATTAGAGGAGACTATGTTGAAAAATAAAACTACTTTGAAAGCATTGTTATTCTTCATTATCAGACCACCCGGGTATTCTTCAGATAACAATATGGCGACTCCTTAACTTAAACAGCAGTTAAACGCAGTTTAAGTAAAATCCCCCGTAAAAGCCCAACTTATCGCTTGCGCCTATGCACTGTAAAACCACCATTCTCCGGGGTCAAGGACGCGGGATCAAATCTGGCGCAGGGCAATGGATTTATTCGAGCGTAAAAATTCTTAGCATGGCTTCCTTTGGAAGGGAAGTAAAGCCGTTGGTCACATGTTGTAGAACCTTTTTATTTGTGGACTCTAACTGCTGCGGTTCTTAGCGCCCATTCTATGTTGGGCGAAAGACCGCATAATTTTTCTCTTCATTAGGCTTGAAGTTCTTTTGAGTTTCGTAAATATACGACACGGGACCAACGGCATTACTTCATTTCCAAAGGAAGCTATACTTAGGATTTTTACGCCCGTAAAAATACACTGCCCTCCGTTGGGTTTGAACCAGTAACTTGGAAATAACCTCAAGCCTGATAAAAATACTTCTGAGCAAAATTAAGCGGTCATTCACGCCCAATATAGAATGGGACGCTAAAAACTACAGCAATTAAATAGCACCCATAAATAAAACTCAATTTGGCACTGTAAAACTCAACTGTAGCTTATGTTTGCTCTTAAACCCGATTCGAAGCTTAAACTTAGAATACGAAACCGGGCCTTTTATCGCCCATCTACCTCTCATCCAACCCTTAGCATGGAAGGAAAGAAAAGCCGTTATAGCCTGATAAAAGGCCTATGGACAAAATTAAGCGATCATTTATGTCCAATATAGAAAGGAGCGCTGAGAAACATAGCGGTTATAGAGCTTCCATAAATATAGTCCAGTTACATTTTTGGCCATACAGTTGATGAAGGTAATATAAAAGCTGATTCTCAGGCCAAAAAGAGGAATTGCGCTCTTTTCACTGGCTGAGAACCATTCTATGGAATAAACCTCAAATAAAAGATTTGAAGCTTTCTCGGTGTTAGTTATTAATGGCGACTTCACGGGATAACAAGTTAAATTGAGCTTTTATGACTCCAATTTAACTCTTTCCCGTGAAGTCATCACTGGTTCTATAAGCAGTACTTTTAGTATATTTTTCATACTCACAGATTTCACTTTGTAAAGAAAAAAAATGGAATATGCCAGTATGAAAAACACACTAAAAGTATTATTTATAGAACCAATGCAATGTATGTGTGTTTTTTTTTATTTCTAAGAAATTGAATTTTGGGCAAAATTCTATTTTTTGAGAGGAGAGACATTTGTTTTAGCTTACTTAATTCACCCAATAAACCTCCAATTGGCTAAAACTATAGTCCGCTATTTGATGAAGAGAAAATCGTTCGATGATTCTGAATTGGAAAAAAAATCTGTGATCCATCCATATGACTTTCTCTACCTGCTCTGCAAAGGAATATCTCACAAGATGCTTAAGTTAAATACCAAATTTAGTATTTAACTGACTTATTGTCTTTACTTTCTCTACACGCACTATGTACATAGTGTATAGAGAAGATATTGTATTCCACCCAAAACTTCAATATCGAAATTTCACCGGAAATAGACGTTTTAGGGTCCTCTGTATCCAAATAAAGCATTTTTAGAACATATCCGTGTGTGTGTGTGTGTGTGTCGTGTGTGTATGAACACGATACCTCAAAAACGAAATGTCGATAAAACACCAACCTTGGTGTATGCGGCATGAAGATTTTGAGGAAAATTCCCCCACCCCAAACTGGCCTGTACATGGAAAAATTTTCGAAAATTTTGATTTTCCTAAAACTGGCTCTAACGATTTTGATTAAAATACCGCACATTAAAGATACTTACACGATAAATAAAGTGTGTATTGTGAATTTTCTGAGAATGGCCTATGATACTTCTTTATTCTGGACGAATTTTGCTGGATTTTGCATAACTAATAAATTGTAAGACATGAACAACAACTTACTACATAAACATGTAAATCACGTTAAAACACACAATTTATGCCATACGTTTTTTCGTGGAGTAGACCATTTTTGAGATATTTCTTGTTATTGGCTTCAGTTTTAAAATACTTTCCACATACGGGAATTTGTCAACTCCTGGCAATGCAAAGAAACGGATCCACATGGCAACCAGCTTCTAAAAGATTTGACTAACACTTTAGCCTAATTTCCTTCTACTTACAAGAAAGCAAGTGATAATACCATTTCTGCTAATGTTTATCTCGATTATCATGGAGTAAATAGATAAATAAGCTTTTTAACAATTTATTGCAAATATGTGGAGAAAGTCATGATAGTGGAACACATCAGATTTTTTGAGTTATGCTGCACACACAGAGACACATACACTCACACACATACACACAAAACACACTGAACTTTTTCTAATTTTTCCTTTGATTCAGGCATTTTACTAATTATTTTTCTGCATTTCTTTCTTTGTTTTAAAGAAAATGTTTATTAATTAAATGCTTTAATAGTTTAAAAATAAAACATTGGTCTTGTAAACTAAAATTAAGTCTTGGTTTTAAAACTTCAAAGGAAAGAAATTCTCCTGAAAACAGTATTTCCGGTGAAATCTCTGAATCGCATTTTTGGGGTGGAATACAATACCCTCTCTATCTACTATGTACTTTGCACATTTGTGCTAGAGAAATTAAAAATATAGAAGGCTGTCCAAAATGTATTTGATTACAACTAAATTAATTAAAGTAGCTAAAGAACATTTCTTCGTCACTGTTACTAAAATCCATAACTGAATCTCTGAGACAGCTTCGTGTTTAATGCACTAACAAGTGAAGAACCAGGTAAAAAACCAGACTCTGGCTTGTAAGTAATCCTATGGTCAGTTTCCGCTTTAATATTTGCAGTGAGTGTTGGAATTCCCATCTTCTCTCGACACTGTGTATTGTGTGAAGTTAAATACGGAGGCCAGGCTTATTATTCGCTCTCATCAATCCCACGGCAAGTCTAAGGTTAATGAACAAACAAGGGCATTCAGCGATGAGAGAACAAAGTCGCCAAGAGGTCATCCTACCATAATGCTGGCAAATAAAGACACTCCGTGTAGGTAGAACTACGAAAGTACTTGACTGTAAATTTTGATGATTCACTCATATTTTTACGTTCTCTACACGTACTATGTACATAGAATATAGAGAAGATATTGCATTCGATACCGAGATTCACTAGAAATACACATTTTGAGACCTCTGAATAAAAAAAAAACTGATGTGTTCCATTCATATGATTTTCTCTACATCTCTGCAACAAATTATTGTTAAAAAACTTATGCTTCTATTTACTTCATGCTAATCGAGAAAAACTTATCAGAAATAGTCTTACTTGTTTCATTGTAAGTAGAAGTGAAATAAGGGAGTACCATAAGCTAAAGTCATAGTCAAAAGCTTGTTGTTATGTGACTGAAATTCCTTTGTTTATATGGACAGGAGTTGACAAATTCCTGTATGAGAAAAGTATCCGCTTTTCAAAGTTGCACCCAATGCAAGGAATATCTCGATAACGATCAACTCCACGACAAAATGTATAAAACATAAATTGTGTTTAACGTGCTCTATATTTTTTGTGTGGTAAGCTTTTGTCCATCTCTTACGGGTTAGCAGTTATGCAAAATTTCGTAAAATTCATTCAGAATAAAGTAATCTTCAGAGGCTATTCCCAGAAAGTTCAGGATATACATTTTATTTGCCAGGTAAATATATTTAATATGCGACACTTTAATAAAAATCATTGGAGCCATTTTTGAGAAAATAAAAATTTTCGAAAATTTTTCCATGTAAAAGGTAGTTGAGGGTGGGGGAATTTTCTTAAAAATCTTCGTGTTACATCTTTGGAAGATACCAAACTTTAAATACCAAGTTTGGTATTCAACGGTCTTTTCGTTTTTGAGCTATGCTGTCGACAGACAGATAGACTGACTGACTGACTGACTGACAGACACACATACACACGGACCTTTTTTCCAAAAAAATCTTTTTTTGGATTTAGGGGGACCCAAAACATACATTTGCGGTGAAATGTCGGTATCGAATTTTTGGGTGCATTGCAATATCTTCTCTATACACTATATACATAGAACGTGTAGAGAAAGTAAAAAAAAATAGAAAAATGTCCGTATGTGTGTGTCTGTGGGTAGCATAGCTCAAAAACGAAAAGACCATTAAATACCAAACATTGAATTTAAGTTTGGTATCTTCCAAGTATGCGACACGAAGATTTTCAAGAAAATCCCTTCCTTCCCAACTACCCTTTATATCGAACAGTTTTCGAAAATCTTGATTTTCTCAAAAATGGCTCTAACGATTTTGATTAAAATACCTAATGTTTAAGATGTTTTTATGACAAACGAAATGTATATCTTGAATTTTATGGGAATAGCCTCTGAAGACTTCTTCATTTCGGATGACTTTTGTATAACTGGCAAACCGTAAGAGACATACAAAAACTTATGACACAAAAAATGTAGATCTCATTAAACACACAATTTATGTCATATGTATGTTTTTGTAGAGTTAACCGTTTTCGAGGTATTTCGAATTATTGGTTTCAGTTTTGGCCAAAACTTTTCTCAAACGGGAAGACATCTTTCTTCTCGTTTCTCGTTTATTTACTCCTGGAAAGCAAAGTCATTGGAATTTCAATTACTTCACATAGTGACCGGCTTTTAAAGGACTATCTCTTTAGCCTGTGCATTTTCTTATTTCCCTTCTATTTACAAGGAAGCTAGTAACAGGATTAATTCTGCTTATGCTTTTTAACAATAATTTGTGATAAATATAGAGAAAGTTATGTGAATGGAACACATCGGATTTCTCGCTCTCCAACAAAGGTACGATAGAAAAGAAAAAATTAAAATAATGATGTGTTCCATCCGCTTGACTTTCTCTAGCAAAAAAACTTTCCTTACAAAAGATTATTCCTCTTATTACATAATACTAATCGAGATAAATTTAGCAAAAATAGCCTTCTTACTTGCTACCTTGTAAGTTGAATGAAAGTAAGGGAGTGCACTAGGCTAAAGCGATAGTCAAATCCTTTAAAAAGCAAATAGTATGCCAAACAATTAAAATTTAGTTTTCTTTTGCATTACCGGGAGTAAAACAGAGTACATAGAAATGGTCTATCACCGTTGTCAACTGGTCAGCGAGCTGACTTCTCTTCCAAAAGTCCTGGATTCGATTCCCGGCTGGGGTGGGGGATTTTTCTTTAATCAAAATTATTCCATATTCCCCACAGAATCTGGAAGTATGTATGTGAGTGAGTGAATGTGCGTATGTTTAAAGAAAAGAAAATTATTAAAAGCCAACGTTAAAAAGCGTCAACGACATGTTTCTAAGGCAACAGGGGCAACAATAAAAGATATATATGAAACGGAAGTTGACTTTCCAATTGATAAAAGTTTAAGTAGTTTAAAACCAATAACAAAAAATATTTCGGAATCGGTTAACTCTACAAACAATGTATGACATAATGTGTGTGTTTTAATGAGATCAAGTAGTAAGAGATAAAGTAGATTGTGTAGTAAGTTTTTGTCTATCTCTTATTGGTTATAATTTATGCAAAGGTCATCAAGAATGATTTCCCCCACCCCAAACAAATTTTTACATGGAAAACATATGGAAATTTTCGATTTTCTCAAAAATGGCTTTAATGATTTTGAGTAAAATAGGTATATTAAACATATTTAAGTGACAAATAAAATGTATACACATTGAATTTATAAAGAATAGTTCTGAACTCCTCATCATTCTGAATGACGTTTGCGTAACTGGTAAACCGTATTAGAGATAGTCAAAACGTACTACACAAAAATGTATATCTGGTCGTGATATTCATTGCGGTTTTAAAACTTCCAATACTTTCTCAAATGGGAAGTTGTTATTCACTTTTTCAATCTAGTCATGCAAAGAGAGAAGAACTTTAATTGCATCACATAACGACAGTTAAGATATGACTATTGACTTTAGCTTAGTGCATTCCCTTATTTCCCTTCTACTTATATAGAAGTAGTAAAACAATTGTTTCTGCTAATGACAATCTCGATTAGTACGAAGTGGAGAGAAGAATATTTGTAGGCAGTTATGTGGATGGAACACATCAGATTTTTATATATTGCAATTTTGTGAGCTTGTACCTTGCCATCGGGGCTTCCTTTCCATAGCTCGAGGTATTGTCGCACCTGTGTGAAATGCACACATGCAATAGTGACCTCTACTTATGTAAATTGTTGGCCACCTTTTCGAGAAGTGTATAAACAGAGCTGTAACACCGATGAAGCCCGCCTGGGTAGTGTGGTGGTAGCGTATCTGTCTCATATTCAACAGATCGTGAGTTCGAATTCGCTTAGAGTGAGTTACCCGAATAAGGGGCTTTTCGGGTTTTTCCTTTGTCCTGAGAAGACGAATATCGAGTGACTTTAAGCTCCGAGATCATTTGAGCATCATTTCAGCAATTCATCCATCGTCCGAGTTGACCAACCAGGTTAAAAAAAAAAAAAACAAAAAACAAAAACAAAAAACGACTAGAGTCCCGGCTTGCAGCCACCTTCTAACACTAATCATGATAGTAGACGAACGTTCTTATAATTCTGATATTATAAAGACACACAGTAGGACATCCAGAGTGTTCGACGCCTGACGTCCGAGCTAAGAATTATACTCTTACCAACGACTTTGCTCTTGCTATGAGTTTATCAGAGCTGCATAGATAATAATGTGTTAAGACGACGTCTCCGTCCGGAGATATCCTACCACTACCACGGTCCCACGCCAAGAATTCCCCAGGGCGTCATAATGCCTCATTCATGCTGCCGTCGTGATCTCAGTTTTTCGCCTGCTCTTTATCCACAGAGCCCCGTTAATATATCCGCTCCTAGAATGCGCAGGTGCAAGAGCGGTACTGCTATATTTTCCCATCGACTTACCTCTTTTTTACCTTTCCATTCTTCCGGTGGAGAGGTTTTTAGCCAGTTGGCAACCCTCACCTTGTCAGAGTTATCCCCTCTGTCACCTTTGGATTTGGGTTTTCCCCTCCACGCGAAAAAAAAATCACAGTCATTTCGACAGTGAGTTTGGAGCGTAAAGTTGAATTAAAGAGGCAGCTGAAACAGTCGAGTGAGCGACGTAACAAGAGATGAAAGTGTGTCACAGCATTGAACTAAAATTATTTATTGTAATTAAATTTTGAAGTAATAAAGAAATTTTGCTACAATATTCACATCGACCGGGATAGTTCAGGCGATAATGTTACATTCCGAAGCTCCCGGATCATGCTCTCCTGGACGAGGCTTATTCGCGGTTTTCCTCGTCACTAGGCGAATGGCATACCAGGCATTGGTCTGATCACCTATCCTGAATATACTGTGATAGCTTTCTCCTCGATATTTATTAGTCTGTAAATACTCCAAAGAGGAAGGTAATCGAAGACAATGTTCACAAAAAACTACTAAGTTACATTTACTTGAATTTCTCTACACGTTCTTACTAAAATATTCTTACAGTTTAAAGCTTATTATTCTAATTATTTCATTTTAATCCGGATAAACATTTGTATAAATTGTTGTATTACATATTTCCTTGGTTACAATGCAAAGTAGGCTTAACCAACAGTGAAATGTTTTAAGAGCTGGTCGCAATGTGATGGTTTTGAAACCTCGTTCTCCTTGTATCATAGAATGTGTTACATTCATATGACGCTCTCCACCCACTCTACAGAAAGCTTTACTTACTAACGCGTTTTATTCTAATTTATGTTAAACACAAACATTCACAGAAACGGTTTTACATATTTATTTGTGGGCGCAATAGAAACGGGGGAATGTAATGTAACTGTGTCAAATCTTTTAACAGATATGCCATTAAAATTTCATTCTCTTTGCTTGACCAGGAGCTAGAAAAACGTATACCAATATCCCATTTGAGAAAAGTATAAAACTGAAGCCAATAAACAAGGAGTAATTCGGAAATGGTTAATTACAAAACATTAAACAAACTACGTGTTTTAGCGATATTTACATTTTTGTATAGTAAGTTTTTGTCCATCTCTTGTTGTTTATCATTTATACAAAAGTCATTCAGAATGAAGAGGCTATTACCAGAAAATTCAAGATGTAAATATTTGTTATAAACATATCTTGCATACTTTAATCAAAATCGTTAAAAGCCATTTTTACGAAAAATAAACGTTTCGCAAAATTTTCCATATAAAGGGTAGTTGAGAGCTGGGTTATTTTCCTGAAGATCTTGAGTGACATCCTTGGAAGATGTTGAATTTAAATACCAAGTTTCATTCCTGAGTTATATTGTTCACACAACACATATACGCAAATGCGGATCTTTTAATAAAATACTTTTATTTGATTTAGAGGTCTTAAAACGTGTATATATCCGGAGAAATCTCCGGATCAAATTTTTGAATGTAATGCAATACTTTTGCTACTTACTACGTAATGTATTAGAGACAGTAAAAACGAATAACGACTTTCCATTTAAAAAAAGCATAGTTAATTGAAAATTCATATTCATTGAAGTACGCACGCGGACCTTTCCTTAAAAGTACTTACTTTTTTGAGTTTCAGTGTACTACGTTTATGTGTAGTTCATGGTTACGATATTCCCTGTGTCTATTATAGGTAAGTAGTGAAGAAATAAGCTTTTAGGAATTCGAAATTCAAGTACCTCGCTTCGGAACCTAAGGGCACGCGATACATGCTTTATCTCTACAATTTCAAGAGACCTCTTCCTTTAAACTGCCGCCTTCTGTATTTTAATTATTAGGGCGGTGATTTTTAGGTGGCATAAACCTTCATTTTGTGTATATTGTGTGCTTAAATAACTTTTTCTTTTTAGGTTTTGCTTCGTGGATTAGCACAGGCACCAATGTATGTAAAGTAAGCGACAATAGTGGGGAAACGAGCGATTTCTTATCCTTGGCAATGCAGGAAGCTTCTGTTTCATCCGTTATGACATTTTTTATACCTCTTAGATGTTCAGTATAGCAAATAGCAAAGTTTCCCAGCGGGTATTGGCTCAGTTGGCAGAGAGGTTAGTTGTTCTTTAGACAACTGTTTAACTTTTAATGGTAGGGCCATCAGAAAAATTTGATGTGTTCCATTCATATGACTTTCTCTACATCGCTGTAACAAATTATTATTGTTAAACATCTTATTCTATCCACTTTATGATAATCAAGATAAATATTATCAGGAATTATCTTAATTACTGCTTCCTTGTAAATAGAAGATAAATAAGAGAATACAGTAGGCTAAAACGGTAGTCAAAGATGGTTCAGATGGTTGCCATGTAGTCAAAATCTGTTTCTATGCATGGCCAGAAGTTTACAAATTTCCGTGCGAGAAAAGTTTAAGTATTTTAAGTTTAAAACAAATAACAAGGAATACATACAAATGGTCCACTCCACGAAAAAAAAAAAAAAAAAAAACAACAACAAAAAACGTATATGATATAAAGCGAGATCTACATTTTTTGTGTAGTACGTTTTTTTTTTTTTTTCTATCTCTTACGGTTTATCAGCTATGCAATATTTAGCAAAATGCATCAGAATAAAGAGGGCTTTAGAAGCTATTCCCAGACAATTTAAGATATACATTTTATTTTGCATGTAGATATCTTTAATATACGCTATTTTAATCAAAATCGTCAGAGCCGTTTTTGAGAAAATACTTTTCCAAATTTTTTCCATCTTGAGACAGTACATGTCTCTTCCCGGGCCAAAATTATATTCTTAGAAGAGAAAATATAAATGTACAATGAAGATGGAAAGGGTAGAAAGGCTTCAAATGCATATAGGTTGCCCCGAAAGGGGGAGTTACAAGATCCCGTTACGTCCGTGCGTTGACCCGAGGAAAGGGGTGAATATGCCTTGCCCGAGGGAACTAACGGGGCAGCAAAACAATGATCTCCGCTGGTCAGATGACATTTGTAAAGCACTCGGCGTAGAAGATCGGCAGAAGTAAGATGTAAAATTTAGAATTCGTGGTGGAGCCGAACAGGCCACCTTTTAGTTGTGAGGCACTTGACGAAGAACCCCGAAACGACCAAGATGTGATATTTGAGCGAATGGTGTTACTCTTAATTGTGACGCAGGTAAGTGATTTTAAGACCGATCATAGTACGAGACATAGCTCTGCATCAGACGAATAAATAATAACAGTCGCGTGCGGGTAAAGTGTGACGTCACAGTATACGCGTGTGTTCTACGGCGGAAGAGGCCGGACTAGGTTAATAAATCACCACACCCTGGAAAAGAGCTAAGCCAACCACATATGCACACCATTCCCACTAACCATAACCTGCACCCCGGATACGAATCCGGTACCGCTATAATCTAAAGGGTAGTTTGGGATAAGAGTATTTTTCTCAAAATATTTGTGTCGCATCCCTGGAAGATCCAAAACTTAAATACCAAGTTTGGTATTTTACCGACACACACGGGCCTTTTTCTAAAAATGCTTTTAAGGGGATCCTAAAACGTGTACCTCCAGTGAAATCTGGGTATCAAATTTTTAGGTGGAGTGCAATACCTTCTCTATACTCTGTACGTGTGGAGAAAGTAAAAATTGAATGCCATGATAGGCATTTGAAAACTGATCTTCCGCTTTTTCGTGCGATTGCTCTTAACCATTGAGCTACCACGACATCATACCACTGTGACATTAAATTCCCTAACTACTCGAATTTTTCCCGGCAAGACCACTAAGTAATTTATATCAGAAACAGCAGTACAAATGGCGACTTACGATTACACTACCTGTCTGACGAATGAGTGCCTAGTTCCCTTATTTCCCTTCTACTTATAAGGAACTAAAACATAAGACTGCCTCTGCTAATGTTTTAGTATTAAATAAATATAAGAATAAGCTTATTAACAACTATTTTTTCAGAGATGTAGAGAAAGTCATGTGAATGGAACACGTCAAATTTTTAGAAGACAAAATAGCTCGTTAGGTCACTTGAGTGTTAACCTCTCATTTAGGTTTATTTTAGGTGCAATGAAATTCACATATTCTGGCTCAGAAAGTGTGAAACGAGTATATATTAAGATATATTAATTAAAAAGCTAGGAATAGATGACCTAAAGTCCAAAACTCCAAGCTCTAGTCATAACACAGTTGGCGCAGATAAAATTAGCCGACCTCTCATATTAACACGGATTGGTATTTTGACTAATAAATACCTTTATTATTTCAATATGCATTAAATAATAAGGAACTAACAGTAAACCAAATCTTCCTTATCTACAGCAACGAGAAAAATTCATGTAATAATATTAGGCGAAGTCGATTGTTGTTTCCTGTCAACATTTCAGTTTTTTTATTTTATTTTGTTTACATCAGTCGAACTGTGTTTTTACGAATTCTACAAAATACAAATAATAGTGGAACCGTATGAAAAGAGGTTCGATTAAGGAAATCGGCAATTTTCAAGGAAGATATCCACAAGGAGTGCAATACGGAGTTTAGTTAAAATTGGAGCGCTACGGAATGCTGCGCGGGGTCCCTTTTCAGCCTCTTCTGTAAATGGAAAGCCATTTTCTGCACATCGCTTCTGAATTTCGATTTTATTATCCACTCTAGACTACTTTTATCTGCGCAGTCAACATGATATTACGATTTCACATTCAAATGGGACGCAGTCAACTTCTATCTGCGTCTCCCGTATAAAACGCTCTCCTGTCTACACTTCAAAAGTTACAGGTAGCACTTATATTATTAGTGACTTAAATAGACTATTATTTGTGAGTGGGATGTTTAATACAAAAGCGCGAATGTTCTAATTTCGCATGAACAAATAATAGTCAAATAAACTACATGTAATAAACAACGTTTTATCCTATGATATTAACTGAAATATTCTCATGTTTATTAATATTGATATTATTAGAGTCATCATTACGAGGAATTCAATTTTATCGTGACGTAATTAGTGCTTTGTTGCTGCATAACCCCGCCGGAATAAACAGTTTTAATTCTGGTTATTTAAACTGTACCAAATAAATCAGCAAATGAATGAAAATGGATATTCCCGAAGAAGTTTTAGATTATGCTAAAAATTTTGATGTATTACACTCATTTGAGTTTCTCTACACCTCTACATCTCTGTAACTTATTATTAAAAAGCTTATTCTTCTATCTACTCCATGCTAATCGAGATATACATTAGCAGAAATGCTTTCTATTAAGTAGAAGGAAAATAATGGAATACACTAGGCTAAAATGATAGTCAAAACCTTTTAAAAGGTTGTTGCCATGTGGATGAAATCCGTTTCTTTGCATTGCCAGGAGTTGACAAATTCCCGTATGTGAAAACTTTTAAGTATTTTAAAACTGCGATAAATAACAAGCAATATCTTAAACATGTTCAACTTCACGAAAAAAAATTATGACATAAATTGTGTGTTTCAACGAGATCTACATATTTTGTTTAGTAAGTTTTTGTCTATCTCTTACGGTCTACTAGCTATGCAAAATCCAGCAAAATTTATCCAGAATAAAGAGGTCTTCAGAGACTATTCCCAGAAAATTCAAGACATACATTTTATTTCTTGTGTAAATATCTTTAATATATGGCATTTTAATCAGAAAGCCATTTTTGAGAAAAATCAAGGTATTTGAAAATTTCTCCATGTAAAGGGTAAATTGGGATGGGGGGATTTTTCACAAAATCTTCCGGTCGCATCCCTGGAAAATACTAAATGTACATACTAAGTTTGATATTTTACCGACTTTTAGTTTTTGAGTTATTGTGTTCACAGATACACGGACACTGACACACGGATACACACAGGGATCTTTTGCTAAAAAGTTTTTTTTTGGAATGCAGGGGACTCCAAAACGTGTATTTCCGGTGAAATCTCTGTATCGAATTTTTGGGTGGAATGCAATGCCTTCTCTATACACTATGTATATACTACGCGTAAAGAAAGTAGAAAGCTGTATTTAGTTTCTTACCCGGCAAGTCGAAGGATTTGTATGACATGGACATTTCATTCTTTAAAGACTGGCGAGCTGCCAAAAGAGTTAAAATAATTTACAATGAAATAAAATATCTACTTAATTTCACGATGAAATAAAGACTCATTTTTATTGTTTCCTAGGATGCATGAATGTCTGTAGGATAAGATAAATTATTTGCTTATTGCACCAATTGCACCGCTGTAGCTCCGGCTCTAGCATTTTTCGCCTACTCTTGCCACTGCTATGTATACATGTGCTATCTCTTTGTAAAATGCAAACAATGAAAGTTTTAACGTTAACTGTAACAACTATAACGATAATAATAATAACTATAACAAGAGGCTGCGCCGTGGGTGAGTGGTTAGACCGCTCGCCTCCCATCAAGGCGGCCCGGGTTCGATCCCAAGCGCCCGCATGTGGGATTCGTGGTGGACGAAGCGGCATCTGGGCGGGTTTTCTTCGGTTTCTCCGGTTTCCTCCACCACTCATTCCACCAATTGCTACATCATTTCCAATCATTAACTTCGCCTACATTTCATATCATCCACTTCCTCATGTTCATGCCTGTTCATCAAGTAGCACTTCTTCATATAGACTTACAAGAAAAAAATCTGATCTGTTCCATTTATATGACTTTCTCTAAATCTCTGTAACAAATCATTGTTAATAAGCTTATCTTCTATCTACTTCATGCAAATTGAGATACACAGTAGCAAAAATGCTCTTATTACTTGGAATTGAAATCCCTTATTTGCGTGACCAAGAGTTGACAATTTCCTGTATGGGAGAAGTTTAAGTATTTAAAATCTGAAACCAACAACAAGGAATATCTCGAAAACGGCTAACTCTATGAAAAAAAATCTGATGTGTTCCATTCACATGACTTCTGTGTAACAAATTATTGTTAATAAGCTTATTCTTCTATTTACTTCATTCTAATTGAGAAAAAATTAGCAGAAATAGTCTTATTACTTACTTGTAAGTAGAAGCAAAATATGGGAGTATCATAGGTTAAAGTGAAGTCAAAAGCTGGTTGCTATGGACTGAAGTTCCTTTGTTTGTATGAACACGAGTTGACAAATGCCTGTATGAGAAAAGTACAAGTTTTTCAAAGCTGAAATCAATAACAAGGAAAATATCTCAAAAACGATCAACTCCTCGAAAAAAATTACATAACATAAATGGTGTGTTTTAATGTGCTCTCCATTTTTTGTGTGGTAAGTTTTTGTCCATTTCTTACGGTTTAGTAGTTATCAAAATTCATCCAGAATAAAGTAATCTTCAGAGCTATTCCCAGAAAATTCAAGATATACATATTATTTGTGAGGTAAATATCTTTAATGTACAATATTTTAGTCAAAATCGTTAGAGCCATTATTGAGAAAATGAACATTTTCGAAAAAGGTTCCATGTAAAGGGTAGTTGAGGGTTGGGGGAGTTTCTTGAAAATCTTCGTGTCGCATCCTTGGAAGATACCAAACTTGCATACCAAGTTTAGTATTAACGGTCTTTTCGTTTTTGAGCTATGCTGTCCACAGACACACAGACACACACAGGCACAGACACAGACACACGCACACACACTTGGAAAATTTTCCAAAAATGTTTTTTTTTTGGATTCAGGGGGACCCAAAACATGTATCTCCGGTAAAATCTCGGTATCGAATTTTTGGGTGCAATACAATACCTTCTCTATACACTATGTACATAGTACGTGTAGAGAAAGTAAAAACTATATACATAAATTGTGTGTCTTAAAGAGATCTACATTTTTTGTGTGGTAGATTTTTGCTTATCTCTTACGGTTTACCAGTTATGCAAAATTACAAAAAAAATCATTAAGAATAAAGAGGTCTTAAGAGGGACTCCCATAAAATTCAAGGTATGCATTTTATTTGCCATGTAAATATCTTAGGTATAAGAGATTTTAATCAACATCGTTAGAGCTATTTTTGAGAAAATTAGAAAATATCTTAAATATCAAGTTTGGTAGAACTTTAAAACTTGAGGATGCTAATAATGAGTTGCTGAAAATTGACATCTCTAAACTCACATCTCAGTTTTAAAGATATTCAAGGCCAAGTTTTAATCTGATTTCGATTAAAATCGACTTAACTGCATTTGAAACTAATTTGTTTCACATTTTATAACTGCATTATATTTAGCTATGGACCATACATTTCCGATCTGAAATTATTTATATCAGACACGTGTAATGTGTAAATTATTCGGTATAGTTCATTAACACCCTGTATAACTCTCTCGTTCTTTATCCTGATGAAACGTCAGGGCCTGAGATCGATTTGCGGTATATTGGTTAAAACATGAAACTCTCTACCCATTGCCCACCAGCATCTCTTCGATTGGCTTGGTTGAGTGAATTGCTTTTTGAGTACCTACTTGATAAAGCCAATAACAGTATCGGCGGTAACAAAGAAACACTAAAGTTGTGTTTTACTGAACCGTAATGTACTAGGAGCGTTCAATAAGTTCTCAGAATAAGATAGAAAAATAAATTACACCGGGCAACACATTTTCTCTTTCGGAACATTGTACAAACTTTGAGATGTGTTAAAACCGAATCTGCAAACAGTTTCCTTGCATCACGTCAGGATTTTTTGCAAAACAGAGATTAGTGTAACGCTCAATGTACAAATGCAGTGGTATTAGGACAAACTACTTTTATATTTTAAATAAAATAATAACGCAGTCACTGTTAGAAACGAAAAGATATTGCAATATTGTTAATTTAATTGTCAACTTAATATATAGAACGGTTAATCTTCAGGATTCAATGTCATTTTTTTTTTTTTTTTTTTTTTTTTTTTTTTTTTTTTTTTTTTTTTTTTTTTGCATGTGAACCTTTTTCTTGTTGGCTTCCTTTTGTAAGCACTTCTAGGAGTTCTTTTTCATCATTCAACAGTAGTCGGCGAGCATTGTGGTGCTCCACCTGTCTTGGTATTTATTTCTAATTTCTTGAGATCTTCGTGGAATCTCTCCCCATGTTCTTCACTGTAGTCCCCATGATTCACAGGAAAGTAATCCAAGTGAGAATTGGACATTGAGACTCATGTTACATCCAAGTTTCTTGAATGCATTCAACACCTTGTTTACCACGTTTTTGTAATCTGGGTCCTTTATATTACCTAGAAACTTTGCAACAACGTATCGGAAGGATTGCCATGCTAACAACTCTCTCGAATTAATTTACTTTCAAAAGTATCATCACGAAGCAATTTCCTGATACCCGGATCTTGTTCAGTTTTGAATTGCTTAAACCTGGGAACTTTTCATTAATGTACAAGAAGCAATGCCTTAGCAAATTGTTTCATGAGTTTTAACTTGATATGGAGAATCAACATTCCATTGTTTTCGGGGCTATTCCTTCTTAATCCAATGTTGTGCCTTTTCCCACCCGCCCCACTCACAAATGGAACCAGATATTTTCTATAACCCAACAAGAGTGAGATAGCTTTGAAATCTCGACACCCTTGCCATTTATGCGGTACATATTTTGTCTTGGTCAACAGTAGTTCCAGATTTGCATAAACATCTATGTGAGTCACCGAGTAATCAACTAGAAATGAAGCATATCAATTTCCATTATGTGGGAGGACATCCTTCAAACTGCGTTTTGACGCATCAATAAAAAGTTTCCATTCAGTAGAGTCATAATTAGGCAGTATCATCCTAAGCTCCGCTTGCTGGATGTTGTTACAAAATATTAGATTATTTTCTTCTGAATATTTAATGAGTAAATTCTAGTTATGTTTTCTGTGCCAACTGTATGAAGTCTCTGCTCTGAGAAAATTTTATTCATAAAGCCTGGAACTCAGCATTTCTGCAGATTCATTTGAGCCCAAGATCACGAATTAAGCCATTCAATTTTGCTTTAGTCAAAAGATGGGGATGTTTGAAGCGTCGTTTGGTTCAAAGTCCCTACATATTTCACTACTGCAGGTTTCTGATTCAGATGAAGATGAGGAAAAATTGTCTGGTGTTTTTGGGACAGGGACATCTGGACCATGCGGCATGGGCAAAATAGCAGACGGGATGTTTTGGTATGTTATGTTGTGCCTGTTTCTTGCATTATACCCTGATAAAAATCTGATGTGTTCCATTCACATGACTTTCTCTATATCTCTGTAACAAATTATTGTTAATAAGCTTACCTTTTATTTATTTCATGTTAATCGAAAAAAAAATAGTAGAAATAGTCTTATTTCTTGCTTTATTATAAGTAGAAGCGAAATAAGGGAGTACCATAGGTTAAAGTGAAAGCCAAAAGCTGGTTGCTATGTGACTGATATTCCTTTGTTTGTATGGACAGGAGTTGACAACTTCCTGTATGAGAAAAGTAGTTTTTCAAAGCTGAAACCAAGAAAAAGGAATATCTCAAAAACGATCAACTCCAGGAAGGAAATGTATAAAACATAAATTGTGTGCTCAACGTGCTCTACATTTTTTGTGTGTAAAGTTTTTGTCCATCTCTTACGGTTTATTAGTTATGCAAAATTCATCCAGAATAAAATAGTCTTCAGAGGCTATTCCCAGAAAATTCAAAATATACATTTTATTTGTCAGATAAATATCTTTAATATATGATATTTTTTTTAGAAAATCAAAATGTTCGAAGAAAGTTCCATGTAAAGGGTAGTTTTGGGTGCGGACATTTTTCTCAAAATCTTCGTGTAGCATCTCTGGAAGATACTAAACTTAAATACCAAGTTTGATGTTTTACCGACTTTTCGTTTTTGAGCTATCGTGTTCACAGACACATGGACACACTGACACACGGACACACACACGGACCTTTTTCTGAAAATACTTTTTTTTTTTGGATACAAGGGACCCTAAAACATATATTTCCGGTGAAATCACGGTATCGAATTTTTTGGCGGAGTGCAAAACTTTCTCTATCCACTATGTACATAATACGTATAGAGAAAGTAATAAAAATAACAGTCTGTATCGTGGTTGCCTTGTTCACGCCATATCACGGGCACTCTAAGAGGCAATGCTTTTGTTTTTCCGTTGATCCATTGTCGAAAGTGTTCGATACTTGTCCTAATTGCTTCATGTGGAGCCCACGATTTGTCCTAGGCTCCTAGGTGTGCGCCAAAATAAGCATAATATCGTTTCTTCAAAAATGTAGTCATGTTCCGTCTCTGCTTTGTAGGAGTAAACTGTCCGGACACATAACAGAAAATGTCAGGATTGTTTTTGCACCCTCGATGCGACTGTTTGGTTTAATCATCGAAACTCACTAACGTTGTCAAGCCTAAGGGAAAAGAACCCACAAAATATAAAATATAAACATAAATTTGCAGGTATTTTGAAACAATGTTTTTCAGAGAATTGCTCATAATGAAAATTGGTAAACTATAATTTTTGAGGAAATGTGACGTGATAGGATTATTCTGAGTTCAAATCTGGATTATGTGGGTAAGTTTCACCCTAGAAACGTTCAGTAGTTCCATGCAATGAAATCATTGATACCCAGTGTTATTTTTGGTAGACCTTTTTTTTTATTTTTCAACGTAATCTCAAAATAGGCATCTGTTTGGGAGATGACCCCTTCGTTAGATGTGAATCGTTTTCCGCCGAGCCATTTTTTTAAGTTTGGAAATAATAACATCACTGGGGGAAAATTTGGTGAATATGGCGGATGTTGTAGTAATGGAACCTTAATTCTACAATTTTCGCCATCGAAAATGTTCAAGTGTGTACCCTTGATGAAAAGAATGTTTTTCTTTGCTAGATGAGGGCGATGTTTCTTGTTTTCTCCATTCAACCGGTGGAATAACGACATGTAATACTCTCAATGTACCGTTCTTCCTTTCTGCAAGTTATCAATGCTGATGATTCCGCGTGCATCCCAAAAAACCGAGGCTATCAGCTTGTCTGCAGATTTCTCCACCTTTGCCTTCTTCGACTGACTCACTGTTGCGACTGTACTTTTGTTTCTGTAGTGTAGTGTATCCATGTTTTATCACGGTCATACTTTGCCGCAGAAACTCGTCAGGAATGAGACGGAATCGATCACATGATGGCGTTTATTCTACATTGAGAGCATACGGGGCACCCAACTTTGTCAGGCCTAATTTTTGGTAAAAAATTTATATGCCTGTCTCCTCTACTATTTTGCGAACTTTGAGCATACATGGCACCTATCTTGCTGAGAACTTTGTCAGACCTAATTTTTGGTAAAACATTATATACCTGTCTCCTCTACTATTTTGCGAATTTGATTCATCGATCACTCAAATCATATCGGAGTTTTGCCAATCATTTCGGAGGAAGTCACTTCTACTGGATGTCAAAACAAGTTCATTATTTGTGGATGTACGACCGCATTTAAATTCATTTATCCAAATGTAAATAGTTGCAAACGCAGGAGCAGATATGCAATGAACTTTATCCAACTCGGCTTTTATTTCTTTCGGTGTTAAGTCTTTTAAATAGATGAGTTTAATCACCTCAAAAAACTTGCTTTTTCCATCTTTCTAAATAAGCATAAGATTGTTGATTTAATCGCTTGTGGCAACGAACCACGTGATGAATATAGCTGAAATTTTAACTGCCATATAATAAGAGCCGACGGTTACTAAATACAAAACTTTTCGCTTCTACGATTTTAATTTCTTGGGTTTTCTAAAGATTTATTGAACGCCCCTAGTAGTGTGGACCTTTGGCATCCTTTTGCCAGCGGTAACGCTTTCATTCTTCTACACTCGCAAGACCATGCAATTACTTGCTCGATACTAGGAGAAATTTCATACGTTAACATAATAAGGTGTTTAAAATTAAAGCTGAAGATTTCTTGAGGACATATGAACTCTAAATGTTCCCGGGCTTCTAGTAAGGTAAATATATGATATAGTGTATTAACCTGGCTGGCAGCTCGAGAAAAAGATGACTTGCAAAGGGGCTGTATCAAGTTTAAACCAGTAAATGGGGAACTGGTTACGCAATCCTCGGTTTACCCCTCTTGCTTATCAACGCAGAAGGTGAGCGGGTCGTGATCATTGAGAGTGGTAAAACAAAGGTCACTCTTGTTATTTCCCCACTAACTGGTTTTATGGTGACACGTTAGTGAAATTTGACAAAAAACTGTGAAAAATTAAAAACATATTTTTTTACATGTTTCGTAGTCGGCTAAGCCTCCCAGTATTTAGGACTGAACCGCCCCCCTAGGACTTACAAGTGGATGACAAGTCGGGAAGCCAACGCCACGAAACCACAGAAGGGGAACCTGGAACGAATGGTCGGCCCGAAGCCAGGCAAGAGCATGTGGAATTGGATTTTAGGAAATGAAACGAAATGGATGATAGGCGCAATTGGTGAAAAGAGTGGCGGGGGAAACCAGAGGACCCGGAGAAAACCCGCCGACGCCGCTTCGTCCACCACAAATCCCACATGTGGGCGCTTGGGATCAAACCCTCCTTGATGGGAGGCGAGCGATCTAACCACTCAACTACTGCGCCTTCTATTTTTTACATAATAAAATAAAATGAATTCCAAACTTTAAAAAAATATATCCTTTTTGTCACTTGGAGCAATTTAACTACCAATTAACTGAAACTATATACGGGCAGGCGCATGTTTATTAATAGGCCTCCCAAATATAAACTTTCCAACAGTTTTCCATATTCAAAAAGATGCAAATTTACACTAATTTGTTTCAAAACTTTTATGCTGCCTCCTAAAAGTGCATTAAAGAAAGTGATTATATAATTTTTCAAAACAAAGCTAAAGTTTTTAGAAATAAATTATTGCATTTTGGAAATCAAGAGTTTTGGATATTACGAAAACTAATATCTTTTCTACACTAATTAGGGCTAATATAAAATGCATAATATGGCAAATCTGTTTGTAAAATCATTTTGCTGTAATAGTGAACATTTTATATGGCTATGTTTTAGAATAATCTGGTCACTCATTTTTATTAGAGGATGAATTGAGACAGTAAAATTTATTATTTAAATAACAATGCAAGCTGAAATTTTCCACATGGCAGATAAATATATGATACAGTGTATTTACCTGGCTATCAGCTCGAGAAAATTTTGATATATTTAGGTGATGTTTGTTTTACAGTTTTTTTATGGACAAGGATAATATGAAGAAACTTTCCAAAACTTCAAAACATGGAAGTGCGATTCCAAAATATTAAACTATTTTAATGTTAAATATTTAATCCATAAATCGTTCTAAGCATGTTCACTCAACTTAAAAAGTCTGATGTGTTCCATTCACATGAATTTCTCTACATCTGTGTAACAAATGTTAAAAATCTTATGGTTTATCTACTTCTTGATATTCGAGATAAAATTAGCAGAAATTGCCTTATTACTTGCTTTCTTGTAAGAAGAAAGGAAATTAGGGAGTACCATAGTCTAAGACGATAATCAAATTCCTCTGTTTGTATAACCAGGAGCTGACTAATTCTTGTAAGGGACAAGTTAGCACATTTTAAAGCTGAAACCAAATACCAAGGAATATCTCGGAAGCAGCCAGTTCTACAAAAAAAAAAAAAAAAAAAGAAACAAAAACATTTATGACATAAATTATGTATTTGAACAAGATCTAAATTTTTTATACAGTGGTTTTTATCTTAATCTTACGATTTACCAGTTATGCAAAATTCAGAAAAATTCATCCAGAATAAAGAGATCTCCAGACGCTATTCTTGGAAAATTAAAGATATACATTTTATTTGTCATGTAAAAATCTTTAATATACGAGATTTTAATGAAAATCGTTAGAGAAATGTTTGGGAAAATCAATGTTTTGGAAAATATTTCCGTATAAAAGGTAGTTTGGGGTGGGAGGATTTGCTTAAAAATGATGTCGCATTTTTGGGAGATACTAAATTTAAATACAAAGTTTGGTATTTAACTGACTTTTCGTTTATGAGTTATGCTGTCCATAGATACACAAACACATACACGTATTAACCTTTATCTAAAATGCTATGTTTTGGATTCAGGGAGTCTCAAAACAAGTATTTCCGGTGAAAAATCGGTATCAAATTTTTGGGTGGAATACAATACTTTATCTATACACTATGTAGATAGTACGTTTAGAGAAAGTAAAAATATGATGTGAGCACTCAATTTTATTCAAATTATTCTTACTTACGCTTATTCTTGTACTTACTTCATATTAATCAAAATAATAAATAATCGCAGAAATTGCATAATTATTTCCTTGTAGAATAAAGGAAATTAAGGTAACATGTTGATTTAAGGAATATTCAAATCTTACAATAGCACATCGATTACTATATACTATATGATTTGAAATTCAGTTCACTTTGAATGACCAAGAAGAGTGGGGATGATATAGTTGGAGAAAGTGCTTGAAAATCCAAACACTTACTCCACAAAAATGTATTTGACATAAATTGTGTGCTTAAACGAGATCCGCATTTGCATTTTGTCTATGTCTTACGGTTTACCAGTTATGCAAAATTCTTCAAGAATGACGAGGACTTCAGAGGCTGTTCCCAGAAAACTCAAGATATGCCATAACTTACACATAAGGCATACAAATCTTTAAGACTCGCTACTGAGATAATAAAAAAATCGAAATATTAATGGGGGGAGAGAGAAAGAAAAGTCGTGTTTTATATGAAAATAAAGCTATTTTTAAAATTTCAAAATTGTTACACTTATAAAGTATGAAGTAACAAGATTTTAATTAAATAATAATGTTCTACCAAAATATTATATAATAATAACTAGTTTACATAATTGATTTTATACATTCTTAGAATTACTTATTACCATAGTGTTAGTCTTCTGATTTAAAATGTGATATTTTTACTTTCTCTACATCTACTGTGTACATAGTGTGTAGAGAAGATATTGAATTCTAACAGAAATTCGACACCGAGATTCCACCGGAAATATACCTTATATGATCACCTGTATGCAAAAAAAAAAAAAAAAAAAAAAAAAAAAAAAAATATTTATAGAAAAAATTTCTTGTCTCTGTGAACACGATAACTCAAACACAAAAAGTCGGTAAAATACCAAAATTTGGCATTCAAGTATCTTTAAGAGATGCCAAATGAAGATCTTTAAAAAAAATTCCCCAACCCAAACTACCCTTTACATGGAAAAAAAAAAAAACTAAAAAATGTTTGATTTTCTCAAAAATGGCTGTAACGATTATGATTAAAATGCCATATATTATACATATACACATATATTATACATGGTAAATAAAACATATATTTTGAATTTTCTGGGAATAGCCTCTAAAGACCGCTTTATTCTGGATGAATTTTGCGTAACTGCTAAATCACAAGAGATAGACAAAAACGTACTACACAATAAATGTAGATCTCATTAAAACATACAATTTATATCATATACATTCTTTGCGCGGAGCTGATTATTTCTGAGATATTCCTTGTTACTTGTTCCAGATATAATACTTAAACTTTTCTCACACAGAAATTTGTAAACTCCTGGTCATGCATAGAAATGGATTTCAACCACATGGCAACCAGGTTTTAAAGCATTTGACCATCACTTTAGCCTAGTGTATTCCCCTATTTCCCTTTTTATAAGGATGCAAATAATTAAGACAATTTCTGCTAATGTTTATCTCGATTATTATAAAGTAGTTAGAAGAATAAGCTGTTTAACAATAACTTTTATAGCGATGAAGAGAAAGTGATGTGAATGGAACACATAATATTTTTTCCTATTTCTAAATACTTACATGTTCATGACGTGCTTCTCCAGCTGCGATGCTACAGAATCTGGACGATGGATTTCACAGGTTACACGTTCTAAACACATGGTGCCATTAGCCAGAGCTGATCCACTGCAGGACAAGTATGTAGCTAGCAATTGTTTTTCTTGAGCCACGGCTTGGTCCTTCGGCAGCTAAATAACAACAAATTAATTGTGTTAGAATTCTAGGTGAAGGCATGGTTAACGAAAATATACCATAAAGAGCTTAATTTTTATTGTCTCTACTTAGAACATGAATGAATGAATAAATGTATTTATTGACATAACAATATTATACATTGAACTTCAACAATCGCACGGGTCCACAGACCGTACATGCTTTTGTAATATTAAAACAACAACAAAGAATTAAAAGAGTACACACAAAAATAAAAATACAAAAGTAATACACAATAAAAAGCAATATTAAAACAACAGCAAGGAATTAAAAGAATAAACACGAAAATAAAAAATACAAAGATATTTATAATATTAAATTTACAGCACAGAGCACATATTCATAAATGTACCCTCTTATAATAGACAAATGCACTTAAAAGAAATATATATATATATATATATATATATATATATACATATAATATATACACAATATATAAAACCATAACACAATGACCTAAGTATGACATAAAATATGTGTATGTAAAACATTGTAGTCATCTTTGTTTAGTTGTTCTTATACCCCCTCCCTCTTCTCTATTGGCAGCCTTCTCAATAGAGAAGAGGGGGGGGGGTAAGACGAAGCTACAGGGTAACTCGACGACTACAGTCACAGTTAAACCAATTCACACGTCAAAGTAATGATACAAAAATGGAGAGGATTGCATACTCTTCTTAGTATATTGTACACACTAAAGCTGTTTTAGAAAAAGGTCCGTGTGTATGTGTGTGTACATTTGTGCGTCTTATCTATGAACACGATAATCCAAAAACGAAAATTTGGTAAAATACCAAACTTGGCATTTGAGTTTAGGAGCGACACGAAGATTTTGAAAAAAATTATCCCACCCCAAGCTACCTTTTACATGGAAAAAAATTGAAAATTTTGATTTTTTCAAAAATGGTCCTAACATTTTGATTAAAATACCGTATATTAAAGAAATTTACATGATAAATAAAATGTATATCTTGAACTTTCTGGGAATAGCCACAAAAGATCTCCTAGTTCTGGATGGCTTTTGCGTAACTGCTAAACCATAAAAGATAGATAAAAAAACCTATTACACAACAAAACTCATAACTTATGTCAATTTTTTTTCGTGGAGTCGGTCATTTTTGAGATAATGCTTGTTATTGGTTTCAGTTTTAAAATATCTCAACTCTTCAATTATTTGGCAAGCAGATTTTAAACATTTGACTATCGCTTTAGCCTAGTGTATTCCCTTGTTTCCCTCTTACAAGAAAGCAAGTAATAGGACCATTTCTTCTAATGTTTATCTCGATTAGCATGAAGTAGAGAGGAGAATAAGCTTTTTAACAATAATTTGTTACAGAGATTAGAGAAAGTCATGTGAATGGAACACATCAGATTTTTTTACTGTTGTTTTGTACTTATGGTGAAAAACTGGGTCGTGGTTATAAATATCCATGCCTTATTTTCCTTGGTGACGGAGGTATACCATAAGAACATCCCATTCAGGTACGTCGGCCAATTGTATTTGAAAGCAAATGCGGCAACAGAGGTTAACGTTTGAGCTATCCCGAGCGATTACTATATAATTGTTGATAACACTTTTGCCTTCTGCCTCACATTCAACAGATCGCGAATTCGAATCTCGCTTAGGGATAAGGTTTGTTTTCGGTGTTTTCGCTTATCCTGAGAAGACGAATGTCGAGTAAATTAAGCTCTGTGGACCCCGAGATTATTTGAGCATCATTTCACCAATATCATTCATCGTTCGATATGACTAATCAGGTTAAAGGGCGTTAAGCCACAAAAAAGAAGATCTTTTGTTACATTAACATGATATTCTCTAGCTGCTCTATAAATAAACTTCTTAAAAATAATTATTGTTCTTTATATTCCATGCTAATTGAGATAAAAATTAGCAGAATGTTCTTGTTACTTAGTTTCTTATAAGAAGAAGGAAACTAAAGGAATGCGCTTTACTAAAGCGATAGTAAAATATTTTAAAAGCTGTCGTTATGCGATTGTGAATACAAATCGCTTCTTTGCTTGGCCAGGAGTGGAAAAAAAAAAAAAAACGGGCACTTTCTGTCTAAGCACAGAATAAGTAACAAGAAATACCTCGGAAACGGTTACCTCTACAACAAAATACGTAAATGACTAAATTGTGTGTTTTGTCGAGATCTACATTTCTCTTACAGTTTAACAGCTAAGCAACATTTGGGAAAATTAATTCAGAATAAAGAGGTCTTCAGAGGCTATTCTCAGAAAAATCAAGATATACATTTATTTAAATATCTTTAATATACGGGATTCTAATCAAAATCGTTAGAGCCATTTTTAAGAAAATCAAAATGTTCGAAATGTTTTCCATGTAAAGGGTAGTTTGAAGTAGGGGTATTTTTCTCAAAATCTTCGTGTCGCATCCGGAAGATATTAAACTTAAATACGAAGTTTGATATTTTACCGACTTTTCCTTTTTGAATTATCTGTTCACAGACACACGGACACACATAGGGATCTTTTTCCAAAAATGATTTTTGTGGATACAGGGGACCCTAAAACATGTATTTCTGGTGAAATCTCGGTATCGATTTTTTTGGTGGAATGCAATATCTTCTCTATACACTATGTGCATGATACATATACATATTTGGGGTAGAATACAACACCTTCTCTATCTACTATATACGTTGTACATGTGGGCTAGAGGAAGTAAAAAACAAAGCAAAACACAATAACAAAAAATAAAACCAATAAGTTCTTTGACGGTAGAAAAGTATAACATCGGCATTGAAAAACTGGTATCACGTGACAATAAATGTTTTAACACAATGGATATTACGTTGAGAAGCAAAGTAAGACACTAACTTTGTAAGTAAACCTTTGTCTTGATATCTTTTCTATATTGTTTAGTTATGACAAATCGTTCGTTACTTTCTGGATGGCTCTCGTATTTTATTATCCTTGGGAGTATGAAGTAATAATAATCATAATAATAATAATATATTATTATTATTATTATTATTATTATTATTATGCACTGAATAGCAAGCTATATTTAAGGAAGTAATATGAAATACAATTTTAAACAATAGAATAGGAGGATGTTTTCTGATTAAATCGCACTCCACAAAAGTGAGAGTGCTGTTTCTACTTTCTGAGAAAGAAAGTGAAGAGGTTATGTTTCTGTGTATGTGTCGCTTGTGAAGGCCAGTGAGCGAAGCGTCAAGCTATCTAGTCACCAGTGCTTTGACCCTGTGCTGTCTCATTCTATCTCATGCAAATCAAGAGTTAATGGTTCGTTCAGTATTCCACAGCACGGCCGCTTGAATCTCATTATCTCGTGAAACATCGCTTGTGTAAACTTCATTACGCTTGTAAAGAAAGTGTTCCTCGGAACAGAAAATCTGTACTAATAATAGCACTGCTTGAGTTTTCTTTAGCTCCTTACAGCGCGAAAATACGATGTCAACATTCCCACGACTTTCTCTACTCTTTATAGAGTCACAGTCTCTTATCTACATTAATAATATACTAAGTTTGTATGGGGAATTGAAATCAATTGGAGTCCATATTCTATATTGAATACAGCATGCAAACGCGGGCTCAGGGATGATCGTAATTTGGAAACACCTTCGTATTCAAATCGTATTTCCAAAGATGCTATCTCCTACTGTACTCTTTACAATATGCTGCACGCTCGTCATTTTATTTTGTTCAATAAACTTGTGCCCTCCTTTAAAGTGTGGGGTAGCAGTCTGCCTCACATTCAAGAGGTCATGAGTTCGAATCTCGCTTTAGGTAGGTTAAACGGATAGGTTTTTCTACTTAAGAAAATGTCCATCTGTGTGTGTAGGGGGGGGGAAGCATAGCTCAAAAACGAAAAGCCTGTTAAATACTAAACTTGTTATTTTAGTTCAGTGTCTTCCAAGGATATGCCACGAAGATTTTAAAGAAAATTTTCCCCACAAAATGCCACTAATGAGTGATTAAATTATGCATATTAAAGATATTTACGTGAAAAATAAAATGTATATCTTGAATTTTATCGGAATAGCCTCTGAAGTCCTCTTTATTCTGGATAAATTTTGCATAGCTGGTAAACCGTAAGAGATAGACAAAAACTTATTGAAAAAAGTGTAGATCTCGTTAAAACACACAATTTATCTTGCATACGGTTTTTTATTATTTCTTTCTTTCTTAGAGCTGACCGTTTCTGAGATATTCCCTGATTTCAGACTTAAAACACTTATACTTTTCTCATACGGGAAATTATCGACTCCTGGCCATACAAACACACATCAACCAGTTTTAGTATACTTATTTAACTATCGCTTTAGACTAGAGTATTCCCTTATTTCCATACTACTTACCAGGAAGAAAGTAATAAGACAATTTTTGATAATGTTTATCTCGATATCGGCATGAAGATAATTAAAATAGTAAGCTTTTTAACAATAATTTGTTACGAGAATGAGAATGGAAAACATCAGACTTTTTCGGGGTTTCCCTTATTTTGAGATGACAAAAGTCAAGTAACTTTAAGCTCAATGGACCCCAAGATGATTTGAACATCATTTTATTGATTTCATTCATCGTCTGATATGAAAAAATGTTAAAGGATGTAAAACTAAATAAATTAATGTTTTTTTTCCCACACTAGCCCTGTGTAGCGCAGTTGGTTAGGTAGAGTCAGACCGAAAACTCTAATTACCTAGCCGACATTATTAACACTAATTGACTAATAGTTGGTTAAACTTTGAAGCCCGGAACTTAACATTTTTCTTGCAACTTACCGGAACTTACAACATTCAGCTTAAAACTTTTTAATTTTTTCCGACGAATAGAAACCCTAAAGAAAAGAAAGCAGAGATACTGATACTTTTGTTTTTGATGTACGAGGGACGTTTAATAAGTCGTTAAAAATAGAAAAACAAGTTATTTTTGGTAGATTTCTTTATTGTTCAACATAATCTTTTAGCTCGCTATACTTTTCTCAACGATTCTCCAAGTATTTTAAGCGTTCCAAAAGTAGAATTTCGAAAGGTCCTCAAAATAGGCATCTGTTTGGGAGATGATGTATTCGTTAGACGACAATAGTACTCTACCAAGTCAATTTTTCAAGTTTGGAAATAAAAATAGTCACTAGGGAACCAAATCTGGTGAATACGGAGGATGTTGTTGTAATTCGAACCTTAATTCTATAATTTACGCAGATGTGCACCCTTGCATTGTTTTGATTGAAGAAAATTGTTTTCTTTGCCAGATAAAGGCACTTTTTTTTCTTGATTTTTCCGTTCAACCGGTGCAGTAACGATACATAATACTCTCCATGAATCGTTCTTCCTTTCTGCAAGTAATCAATGTGGATAATTCCACGTGCATCCCAAAAATTCGAGGCCATCATCTTGTCTGCAGATTTCATCACCTTTGCCTTCTTTGGAGCCGGTTCGCCGTTTAAAAGCCCACTATTTCAACTGTACTTTTATCTCGGGAATGTATTAGTGTATCCATATTTTATCCACAGTTATGTATTGACGCAGAAACTCGTCAGGACTGCAACGGAAAAGTGTCAAACCAGGTTCCAGGTCAATCACACGATCGCGTTTATTTTCCATTGAGAACAGGGCATGCATCTTGCCGAGACCTTTGTCAGACGTAATTTTTGGTGCAAAATTGAGAACACTGTACCTTGTGATATGCCTGTGGCCTCTACTATTTCGCAACTTTGATACGTCGATCACTCAAAACCATATCCTGAATTTTGTCAATAATTTTGGAGGAAATCACATCTACTGGACGTTGGGAAGGATTGTTCATTATTTGTGGATGAACGGATATATTTAAATTCATTTATCCAATTGTAAATTGTTACAAACGCAGGAGCAGCTGTGCTATGAAATTTATCCCACTCAGTTTTTATCTCTTTCGGTGTTAAGCCTTGTTAACAGAACTATTTAATCATCACATGAAAATAATTTTTTCCAACTTTCTAAAGAAGCAGAAGATTGTTGATTCAATCGCCTATGGTAACGAAACCATGTGATGGATATAGCTGAAACTTTAACTGACATTTAGTAAGAGACGACGGTTACTAAACAAAACTTTTTCGATGCAACGAATTAATTTGTTGGATTTTCAGTGGATTATTGAACACCCTTATATTTTCACCATAAAATTACAGCTCAATTTGAAACATCAATGTTACAACGACTCCTTGTCAATTTAAGTGCAGGATGTGTGTCACTACTTATTCGTTTTTTACTTTCTCTATACGTACCATGTAATAGTGCATAGAGAAGGTATTGCACTCCACCAACAAATTCGATACCAAGATTTCACCGGAAATATATGTTTTAGGGTTCCTTGTATCCAAAAAAGTATTTTCAGAAAAAGGTCCGTGTGTGTGTCCGTGTGCCTCTGAACACGGTAACGCAAAAAACGAAAAGTCGGTAAAATACCAAACTTGGTATTTAAGTTTAGTATCTTCCAGGGATGCGATACGAAGATTTTGAGAAAAATCCTCACAACCCCAACTACCATTTAAATGGAACTTTTTTCGAATATTTTTTCTAAAAAATGGATCTAACGATTTTGATTAAAATTTCGTATATTAAAGCTATTTACCTGACAAATAAAATGTATATCTTGAATTTTTTTGGGAATAGCCTCTGAAGAGTACTTTATTCTGGACGAATTTTACAGAATTTTGAATAACTGCTAAACCGTAAGAGATGGACAAAAACTTACTGAAAAAAAATGTAGAGCACGTTAAAACACACACTTTATGTTATATACATTTTTTTCATGGAAGTCATCGTTTTTGAGATATTCCTTATTTTTGGTTTCTGCTATGAAAATCTTATACTTTTCTCATACAGGAATTTGTCAACTGCTGTCCATACAAAGGAACTTCAGTAACATAGCAACCAGCTTTTGACTATCACTTTAACGTATGGTTCTCCCTTATTTCGGTTCTACTTACAAGGAAGCAAGTAATAAGACTATTTCTGATTAGCAGGAAGTAAATAGTAGTATAAGCTTTTTAAGAATAATTTGTTGCAGAGATATAAAGAAAGTCATGTGAATGGTACACATGATACTTTTTTACCCTTGTTGCTTTTTTGTGGAAATTAATCTTAAGTAGGGAGTTTACCGGTCTCTCAGCTTAGTTCGGTGTGCAGCTCATGTGCGAAGTATAAACAGCTCACGATGCTTGATGTATGGAATACCGCAGTCGGCGTGTCGATAGTGGTAGTAGAGAAGAACGTGCTTATTCCGGGAATGTGGTAGAGATTACCAATTATTTTCCCAATCTTCTTAGACCATCACCCGTTTCATTAGGCTAGAAACCTGTTACAGCAACAATGTGAGCATCAAGATGAAGATTATGAATTAATTGTTTCTTCCAGCCTGTGTAGGATTGGAGTTGCAAAGATATATCGAGTTCAACTGAAAAATGTAATGCCAAAGTCGGGATTTGAACCATGGATCTCCTGGTATCCGTTCAGTTGCTATTATTACTTAGCTACCATGACAACATGCCGAAATGGCATAAAATTCTCCAACTTACCTGCGTTTCATCCGGTAAACCTCAAAGAGATCTCAAATTATTCTGCGATATGCTCCAATGGCGACTTATAATGTCGTAAGTACTTCAGTTTTTCAACATTTAATGCAAATGGTGCGCCTCTGCAATGTAGTGGTAGCGTATCAACTGCACATTTAAGAGATCCCGAGTTCGAATCTCAGTAGAGTGAGTTAGTCGTATAAGGGTTTGCTCTGGGATTTTCCATTATCCTGAGAAGACAAATGTCGAATAACTATAGGCTGTATGGACCTCGGAATCATTTGAACATTGTTTCATCTATTTTATTCATTATGTAATGTGGACTATTAGGTTAAAGTGTGTTAAACTAAAATTATAATAATGATTGACCGAATAGTGGCTTGAAGTTTCTTTCCCCAGTCACAGCTCCATGAATATGTCAGCAGCTGTACATGTTTATCAGCACGTTCAACTGTCTCAGGACAATATAAACAATGCATGCAACCTACCGATGCAATTGAGTAGGTATGTGTTTGTTCTCGTAGTCATTTCACATGTTCCAATGATCTGTACAAGGCGACACTGAACATTTTCACAATGCTAAAGAGATTCTAAAAAAAATTAAATTTGTTTATATCTGAAAGCTAATTTCTAATGTTATGCAATTTGATTGCCGTGCAGTTTGTTCAATTTACTCCAATAACTATAATCACTTAAAGATTTTATATCCAAAAAATATATACATATATATATATCAGAGAACATTTTTGATTTGTTTTTGTTACCATTCTAAATGGTCAGGAACGCCTAAATAATTTAATGATATGTTTAGAAATGTTTTTGGCGAAGAACAACACTTATAACAGCATGTTTGTTTTGTTGGGCTTTTCTTTCTTATTGCTATATGTCTTAAAGGACGCGCAAGAACTGCTGTTACGTATGCATATATTGTGAAGATTAAATGTTGGTATTTATATTTTTCTCAAATAATAGTTAATTTTTTGGCAGCGATATTTTCATACCATGTAAATCTGAGATACGAATGCTGCTTAAATTGGCTTAGTGGAATGAATTTACCATATGACAGCCTTTTTGTGTGAACCTTTTTGCCGTCTGCCAATGTCAACTAAGAATTATTAGAATAATACAAACCTAATACTGAGGTCAGTTTTAAGAAACATATTTAAACGCTGGATTTGGTACGCCTACTTCTTTTGGCATGCTCTGCAATCCAGATCTACATCGCTTTGCGCTCTGAAGGGAACTTGTTTATTTTTACTAGTGTGGTACTCTAAGAACTTCAGCGATGCCTCGGAACCCAAGTCACACTCTCCGGGTTAACATGTAAGGCACCCACATCATAATCATCATCTTAGTAACATAATAAATATATAAGACTTGAAGCTTTGCAGTCCCTGATGAAGACCATGGAGTGTGCAATGGTCGAAAGCTTGAATTTTATATACCTGACACGGCTGATCACCCGTGAAGCCATAATGAATAATAAATATAATTTAGTTATTACCTAAAGTTACCTCTCTTGTAGCGTCTCATTTCAAGTAGGGCATTACGTTTGCGTTTAACTTAAGATTAAGTGTCGGGTGTTTGTAAATCCCCATACTCTTGACTACGCATATCCTCTAAGTATCCACCCTGAGTTTCTAACGTTAATTCCAAACATTACACACGTGTCGACGTGAGTGTGTCGTGAAAATATTGCCACTGTTTGAACAATTCTCGAAAAGTTCGACACACAGCTTATTCAGGAGACATTAAAATTGTACAACATTTGATAGATTCCACATAAACTGACTCCGATCAAAACAAGAAGACATTGATTGGTGCAGAAAAACTGTAGAAATATCCAAGGCGGCACTTAAAATTTGGTTTGGAATACGTTACTGATGATGAATCTTGGATTTATTGTTATGATCCTGAAAAGAAATGTCAATCGGCTTAATGACGTTTTATACAGAACATAAACCTACAAAAGTTTGAAGAATTCCTAGTGTTCGTAAGAAGATTGTTACTGGTTTCTAAAGTGGGTCATATTACTACATATTACTACTATGCCTATTACTGTCGACTGATACAAAAACGTGTGTATGCCGCAAAAGTTTGAACAATTTAGGGAAAAATGGCCAAAAGAAAAAATAATTTTATATCATGACTACGCATCGTCGCATATAGCAAAACTAACATTCTAGATGCCTTAAAGATGAGCATCATGGGCCTTCCACCATACAGCCCTACATAGCGTATTGTGTTTTATTTCTTTTGAAAATTAGAGATAAAAACGTGGTATCACCTTTTCCACATTATATGTAGTAATGTGACATTATGAAAACCTGAAGTGCCTAAGAAAGAGTGGTATCATTAGTTTAAGGACTGGTGTCATCAAATGGTTCTGATTCATATAAAGCTATCTGCCTCATTATCGTTATAGTTGGGCTGATTATGATATACAGAATGTTTCAAAATTATACCGAACCAAGGTGTGGACGTTGATGCTCAGTGATACGAAAATATAGTTTTCAAATCCAATAAAGCTACATTAATAAAACGCCTCATGCTCAGCGTGAATTGACTGTTACCCAGGAACAAAGTCGTGTGCCGGGCCCCTATCGAAGGTAACGCAGGTAGGTTGGGAAGCACTGAGTCGCTTGCTTTAGCAGTGTTTTCGTAAACATACCAACGTGCTGCACAGTAGTTAGCTAACATCCAGGTATTCCTTGTCTTAGAAACCCCACTAAAGAACTTATATGTACCTTTTGTTATTTGTTTATTCTTTCATATATAATTTCATCATAAAGTCAATGAATAAAGTAAACTATTGAAAAAAGTAAGCTGAAATCTGAGAGGCAATTATAATTGGAGATCTTGAGAAACGAGTTCAATACGTTTGAGGTGCATTTGCTGTTAATAACGCAATTCTATGCGATCTTAGGCGCTTATACCAAAAAAAAAAAAAAAAAAAAAAAAAGGCCAAAACAAAATAACCAACTAAATAAAAAGAAACCTAATTCAAGGTATTTCCAATAAAAAAGTTATAAATAAAGTCAGCAGAGGTAAGAATACTATTAGAATAATATCAAAGCATTGTAGATAAAATTAAGCACACATAAATACATTTTACAGTGAGTCAAGACGTTTATTTTACTGTCTTTAACTTGTAATACTAATTGAAACATTTGTGTATTTAACAGCAAGTTGTTCTTGTTTTTATAGTAAGTTGTTGAGAGTTTACTGTTAGGATAATTACAAAACGATTAGCATAATAGGTGCAAGATACTCGGATTGTTACCTGTGTTTCGCATTTAGGAGCAACCTCGATACTTTCCGAATGATAAGTAGTCTTTTGAGTATGTAACTGCCTTTTGCTCCTTTACCTGAAAGCTAGGACAGGTTTGCTGATAACGTACAAGACGAAACCTGTTTGCTTCCAGATACATGCTTGTTGAGAACACCCTCTGAGGTATCAGTAAATGCGCATCACACCTAATACTTCGTGCTGCTTAATTTCAAAATGTTGTAATTTTCAATGTTATATTACAGCATTTTTAATAGAGTTTCGAAGATGCAACACCAAACTACAGACTAGTTCAGTTATCAGCTATAAGACTGTTATATTTTTTTGGTATCGTATCAAAACAAGCCTGCATAATTTTGCTTTGTAACATGTGTTTGACTGCATGAAAATGTTATTTTATTAGTTATCAGTGTGCCTAGATATTTAAAATTGTTAACCTCTTCAAACCTCATCCCACACATTTCTAGTTCATATAATGGAGGACCTATATACCTTCTATTTATTACATGTCGTGTTTTTGTTGGTATTTGTTCTTAGACTTTGTCATTTGCCACCTCTATTATATCCCTTATATCTCGAGGACTGCCAATGATTGTTACATCATAAGCATTGCTATATATTGCTAGTTCTATTAGGTATAAAACTTCAGAATTGGTTTTGAAGTTCGTTATATTTTATAAGCATACATTAAAGAATAGGGTTAACAAAGAATCTCCTTGTTTCAGTCCCACCATTATTTCCAAACTAGGTATCAAAACAGAGTTGTTATTGGTTTTGTTCAGTGCCATTGTGTCAATTGAAGACTCCACCTCTTCATTGTTGGCGAATCTTCTAAACCAAGCCATTTCTTTAAGTTGGGAAATATGATGAGAAAAGTTAATCTCTACTTGTAAAATGTTTTCATAGATTAATATTTAAAATTCTTGTTTAGCTTGAAGCTAATATTTGTTTTGATTTATTTTAGTGTATGTTGCGTTGGTTTTGATGCGTTAATTTCTGCATATCATCACACCCTAAGTACGAGCACTATTGATGTGAAGCCCAAGTTTCAGATTCACGAGAAGTTAATGCGGAAATACTTCAGTAGAGGGGAATCGCTATATGAATAACACATACGTACCTGCATTATTTTTTTTAAAATAAAAGCATAGAGGAAATACACACAATTGGAAGTAATTAACATGTGCATAGCATGTTTTAACACACTTATTCCACTTGTACTTTTGTTCCTTCTGAACTACCCCCCATTATATACATCGCAATCCTTGGCTATATAGCGTAGCCGAGGATTGAGAAACCTAAGCTGCATTGTGTAGGCGAAGGGTTGAGGACCCTAAACCGTGAAGTATACAGCCAAGGGATCTGTGAAATATAAATCCCAAAGATCGGTGCGTAGCCAAGGGGCCTATTATTTTCTCATATTTAAAGATGCTCCTATTTCACTTAGTTCTTATGAGTATCTACTGGCAATATTGATTTAATGACATTCTGCCGATTGTTTCAGCTATATTTCACAACCACCAGCTCAACATTGTGTTAGTTTTCTCTTTATAAGAAATGTTGCTAAAAGAGGAAGAAACGTAAGCAATATGAGTTTGTTCCAGCAACATTTTGTGCGTTGTGCATTCCTTATTATTTGACTATTATTTTGGATATACTTTATACCGGTTTCAGTGTGTAATTACCTTCATTTACCTCGGCGCGAGTGAAATATCAGGCGTCACAAACTCGCTTGATTTTGTGGCGCAGCAAATAGTCTTGACCGTGCAAGCAGTGGATAAAACGTGACAGCAGTGCTTGTTCTCTTTCTTGTAGAGTACGACGTGTATCAGTTTATAATGTCGTGAACAAAAGCAGTGCAAGCTACTGACTCCTACGTTTATACCTGCCTAAGAGGAATCGTTCTTTTTTATAGAAAGTGGAGGAATAATTGCTTAGTTTGCGGCACAGTTCTGCACTCATAAAATTCAATTTGCAAAATCATTATGTACCCCATGAAAGCAAATACGACAATTACCAAGGACAAGAATGTTTCTTTCAAATTTTGTTAAATGCTAATTAATTACCAAGATGACTGTTTATATTACTACTATAAATGTGAAAATGTTTAGTTACAAGTTAATTATCATACTATTGGTGTTGTAGTGCGATTTCATTGGTGTTAGCAAAGTTAAAGAGTTTGTTGTTTCACCTTAATACTATGCTAATTGTCGTTATTTTTGTAATTATTTATGTTACAACTACCAATTACCACCATATCTATAAAATATTGTAGGGTACCTTTGTGCGGTAGGCGTTACCCCTCCACAGTGTATCTCTAAGAGGTCAGGGTATGGCTGTTCGCGCCTGTGAGAGGGAAGCAGGTTGAAGGTGCAGCGAGAAATTAGGAGCTATAAGCCAATACGGAAGGAGACAAAGGGCTTTTACTGTCAAGTAGTTGTATGTATGGTTAGGGATTCAAATAGAAGAAAACCCAAGGGTTACCCAAACTTCATTTAGTGCACCTGATCCATTGCGAACCTTGAAGTTTACAACTTTTAAGTAAATAATAGGCCCGTTCGGTGGACGTCGGCCTAGAGTACGTCCTACAACGTCAACAGTGCCGACGTAAACCTCTCTTGTGACCTTGTTATTGGAGATTTTATAGTTAAACCCATGCTTATGTCTGCATTGCTTTAAGAGGACACAGTTATGTCAGCATTTCGACATCTTACCACCAATATCGATTGCTGAAACTTTATTTCTTATTACTTCTTCTTGTTCTTATCTTCATTCTTTGCAGTATTACTTCTTCTAAATTAAATATAATTTATTCAAAATGACCGTATCATGTACCCTACTTTAGGGTCGTTAAATTATAAGGTTACCCCTCTCGCGGCCTCTGAGCATTGGGCGATAGAACCGAGAGTCGCCGGGAAATTTATGCCAGTAGAGACGTATCCTTATCTTACAGTAAACGATACATGCAATTAGAGAGATGGTTCATAACAGAAGGATAACTATCTATTTGCGGTCCCCTCGTTCCTGAGGCCTAACTAGTTGAGAGTTTTATTTATGGGTTTCTTTGAAACAAAAAGCATATCGTTCTAACCAGCGTCCACTACAGAAACTTAGTGATGCGATCATTGAAGAAATCGCAAGGATTCCTGTTTCCAAGCTTAAGCAAGAGCAGTTTTACATTTTTACTAGATGTGCTGCCTGTTTGAAGATACATTCAACATTTGGTCAATACTTTTCCAGCATTCACCATAAGGTGAGGGTTTTAGTGCGTCTCTGCCGGCAGAAATTTGCCGGCGATTCTCGGTTCTCTCATGAAGTAGAGAGAGGCCGTGAGAGGGGTTATCTTATAATTTAACGACCCTATACATGTATTTGTCATTGGAAAATGGAACAATACGTTATATGAAGAAGTTCGACTTACAATTAAGGAAAACGGTGACGGAGACCCATGGATTATTAGCGCAAGTGTATGGTATTGGAGCAGCTATTAAAAATTGTACGAGTGGTTTAAAAGCTTTAGAGACAAAAAGGAAGGTGTCGCGGATGATCCGCGTTTGGGCGGACCATCAAGAAGCACAGCCCTAGACAACATTGAACAAGTGCGACGGATACTTGCGGATAATAGGCAGGTATCTCCAAGATGACAGCAAAGGAGTTAGAGCATTTGAAAACAGCAGAACATTTGTGCCTGGTTTGTACCGCACACGCTTACAGACGAGCAGAAGCAAACTCGGATGGAAACGTCTGGAGATTTCATCAACGTTGCTGTCCAGAATCCGCAGTTTTTGGAAACCATCATTACAGGAGATAAGAATGTTGCTACCGATACGATCCGGAGACCAAGAGACAGGCAACAGCACAGTGCTCATTTATTGTACTTAGAGAATAGTTGGGTTTCGTCATAGACAATAAAGGATGTTGATGTGCAAAAAATTGGACTACTACGTCATTGCATTCAAAGCGCTCACGTCGCATAAGCTAACGGCTATGCACAAAATAATTAGCTAGTGTGCTAAAATTAAATTTGAAAGCAATCTTCGAATTTAAATGTCAAGTATTGCAACGTTGAGAAGAATTGAATGCAAAAATAGAGAATTCTAAGCGAGAATACCTTATTTATTAATATGTAAATTTTCTTAACTTATTCAAAGTTTGGTTTTGTTGCATACACAACCATTTACACTAATTTCATCTAACCTTATAGTTTATTTCAGGAGTAAATAAGCTTTCCTAAATTTTCGACGATCCGAGGACATTGTCGCTACTGGAAAAATCAACTTAATATTTGTGGTAAGCAACAATGCTGGTACGAAGAGTTACTTCCGGTAAAAATAGTACACTACTGAAAAAGAAACACTGCAATAGAGGCGCGTGGAGCGGAGCAAAGGCATCGGTGCTTCACCTTCTCTAACAAGAGAGCGAGCGAACATAATAGCCGGGCAAACAAAGGTCTTTTTGTGTTTCTCCGTAAAGACTTCTCGGACCTTCTTTATCCTTATGCCCAGAATGATCTACTTTTGGAGTAATCTTTTTCTAAATGAATAACATGTACTTTTCCCGTAATTTCTATAACTGGAACCTTCGGAGCCCGCCTATGGACTATATAAGGGCTGTTCTCACAATGCTGGTATGAGAACTGAAGTGAGGTAAAAGTCAATCTAGTGAGTGACGCTTGCAGGGACGTAGTGACTCTGTTATTTGTGTACCAAAAGTGTGAAGTGTTGTATTACGTGAAATGCCCCAGTGACAAATAAAGTGAATTTAACGAAACTAGTGTTCTCAAATATTACAATTCTAATCCGTCTAAAACACGGTAGCAGAACATACCTGCCCTGACATACGTGAACATACCTGTGTAATGAAGCGCTCCAAGAGAACTAGGTCGCTGAGTTGCCGTTGCATTGCTTCAGCCTCCTGATGGCCTATTGAGGCTGCAATACTTCTGCGTCTCCTCTTGCCAGTGATGACTCCCAACTGTAGAAGAATGGGGTTTGACACAAAGGCAGCTGCTGCCCCTAAAAAGCAAACCAAACACATAACTGCTTAATACGTTTTTCATTTCAGGAACCATAATGTGAATCTCTCTGAGCAGAGTGTAGAAGCAGAGTTAGTTTTAAAACAATTTGATGTGTTCTATTCACATTATTTTCCCTACCTTTCCTGCAAAAAAATTATTCTTATAAATAATTATTTTATCTGCATCACGCTAATCGAGATAAACATTAGCAGAAGTTCTCTTATTACTTCCTTCTAAGTGGAAGGGGAAAAAGGGGAATACACTAAGCCAAATCGATGGTCAAATCTTGTAAAATCTAATCGCTGTGTGAACAAGGAAAACTCAAAAGGAAAACCCGAAATCAAATTGAAATAGAGCTAAAGTCTTTCTGCCATACATAAAAGGCGTCACTGACAGAATAGGCAAACTATTAAATAAACAAAAAATTAAAACAATATATCTTCCAACACGAAAATTAAAACAAATTCACAAATCTACCAAAGACCCACTGGACCCGCTCTGTACCGCCGGAGTTTACAAAATACCTTGTACATGTGGCCAATCTTACATAGGCACAACGAAACGTAGCATGAAAACCCGCATAGCCGAACACAAAAGATGCTGTCGCCTCGGTCATACAGACAAATCTGCCGTTGCAGACCATGCACTCGTCCTAGACAAACATGACATACTATTTGATAAAAACAGAAGTTCTCGCAACCACCAAACACTACTACCCCAGAATGGTCAGAGAATCCACAGAAATATACAAACGTCCCAATAATTCCAATAGAGAAGACGGATTTAAGCTAAACCAGACCTGGATTCCTGCCTTACAGCGTCTTCGCACAGGCCAGCACAACAGCCAATCAGAGCACAGCAGTCCAATTACACCCTTCCCACTACTTCAACCGTATATATTGCCGTCCACTGCTCCTTTCGCTCTCTGCCTTCACAGAGTAAGCATGGGAGGGAAACGCCGCAAGCCTGCCGCAGCCGCCCAAGAGCTAATCGAGGAGCCGCCGGAGACCGTCACTGCCAACGCCGACCCAGTCTCCCAGCCTACAACCTCCGCCGAGCCTGAACCTGCCACCACGGAAACTCACGCCGCACCTTCCGCCGTCGAAGCCTCACAATCCCCGCTGAACATCACAACCGACAACACACCGCCAACACCACCTACGCCGTCACCAGTACTAGAGCTCTCCTCGCTGCCGCGCTTCTGCGCAGTGGTGCGTGGAGTTCACCGGCAATTACCGGACGGTCTAGTACTCAACGCTGGCCGTCTTCGTTGGCGTTTAATCATGAAAGCCACAAGAATCCACACAGAGAGAGGACCGTCACCACTTGTCAGGCTGGAGTTCTGGAACGGGGCGGACTACCGCGCCTTAGCTGATGGGTTGCCTACCCTCGGGCAGGTGCTCGCAGTTGAGCCCGGACGAGGCGTCCGTGTCTTCCCGTGTCGCCGGTACTACCAGTACGGGCACTCCTCAGACGCCTGCACAGCCTCCGCCCGCTGCCACTACCGTGGCGCCGGATGTCTCACCTCCACCTGCACCTACCATGATTTGAGACGCCGGCCCGTGTACTGTGCTACTTGCAACAGCGCAGGTCACTACACGGGTCAAGCGGTGTGCCCACAACACCCACGCAGACAGATCCCAGCCATTCACCAGCCGCACGCCGCGCCACCACAACCAGCCTCTCATCAGCCGCACGCAGCACCACCACAACCGATCTCTCACCCGCCAGCTCCCATCATCACTTCCTCGCAGACAGAACAGCCACCGCAGCCCTCCACACTCATCCAGCTCCAAAATGACCTTGCGACCAACACAGCCGAACTTCAAAATCTCCGTCTTGCAGTCAACACCATAACAGAACGTATCGCCACATGGGAGGAAGCTCTGACCCGCTCTCTGGCGGAGCTTCAGGCAACCGCCCGCAACCTTCAGTCTACACCTCAGGAAGTACACCGGGAGAACGCCGCCTTGCGAGACCACTTCAACAGGAGCCTCGAGAAGGTGGTGGACTACATCAACAATTCCCGAATCTACAAAGTCCACAAGCAGCTCGGCAACAGACTCGAGGACTGACAGTAAGACTGCAACTAACCTCAGCAATACATCATCGACCAAACGCGCTAAGCTTTGGAGCTATGGCTACGTCACCCAGAACACACCTGGGAAGAGCTCCATCACCCCAATAACATGCCTTCTTGGTAAAATTATGCACCTCAATTTTTGTAGGTCGACGTCAGGGCATTGCGCCATGTCGTTTGCCCCTACACCCCACGCTTCACAATACAGTTACCCACAGTCACTCGGTTTGCTTCGGCGGTACCGGGCCCCATGACACCACTTATGCCCCAATAAATAGTGACACCACAGTATTAAATCCTTTCTCTCCCCTTTCCTTATTTCCTACCCAAATACCCTATATACCTGTTATCCTTATAACCTTTATTCCTGTTTCCCCCCCCCCCCAAAAAAAAAAACTTGAATCTGTAGTCGCTATCCATTCCTGCCTACCCTCATTCTGAAGATGTCCTCCATAGCTGGGGACGAAATGACAAGTTTTAATAATTTTAATATTCGACCACGACCTACAAGCCCAGATATGTTATATTTTACCAATAATTGAAGTTCAGTTCGCTTTGCACGGTCAGTAATGAAACAGAGAGATGAAACGAATGGCGACTTTCCGTATGAGACAAGTTACGTAGATTAAAATTGAAACCAATATCTCTGAAACGGCCAACTCTACAAAAAAATATATATATATATGACATAAGTCTTCGTTTATCTCTTAGTAGTTACGCAAAATGCATCCAGAATGAAGTAGTCTTCAAAGACTATTCAAATATATATTTCGTTTGACATTTAAGTTCAGTATCTTGCAAGGATGCGACCCAAGTGTTTCAAGAAAATCCCCCCACCCAAACTACACGTAACAGTTGTTGAAAATTGTGATTTTTCAAAAATGACTAACGATTTTGATTAAAATGCCACATATTTAAGATATGCACATGAAAAATAATATGTATAGTTTGAATTCTTTGAAAATAGCTTTCTCATTCTTCCTGTGTCTGTTTTAACGTTGGGTTTTGGATCATTTTATTTTTTCAAATGCTCAACATCCACTCTAACATGCATACTTCCAGACTCTATGGAGGATAGGGAATGATTCTGGTTAAAGAAACGTTACCCGCCCCATCCGGGAATCGAACCCGGAATCTCCGGGTGAGAAGTTGAATCACTGACTACTTGACCAGAGGCAGTTCTTTCTTTAATTTTTGCATACACAAAGCCACATTTTATTTTCTAGTTAACCCCAAATTTCATATTTATTTATATCTTCTATCCTGTTTCTTACTGACCTCGAAAACCTTTTTTTATTTTCCTCTCCCTTCTTCCTAAGTCTGTCGTCTCTATTTTCGTCAAGAGTTCCTCTTAACTACACACACACACAAGATGTTCTCGATCTTAAATAGGAGGGCTATCCAGAAGGTGACAGATGGATTGACATAATTAAATAATAACGAAAGATATCAACATAAAACTTCGTTTACAAAGTTGCAGTACCTTACCTTTGTCAACGCAGTCTCCATTCTGCCAAGATATTTATTGTCACGTGGTACCAGTTTTTCAACGCCGATATTATAACTTTCTACCGCCAAAGAACTTATTCGTTTTTTGGAATGCACAAAATGTTCGGCCAATCGAATTTTTCAGGCAAATAACGCAAGTTTATGACGATAATGCAATTAGGACGTCTTCAGGGAGTAAATGGTGCATAATTTACGAGTAATGAAGGATGAAACAGTATGTACGAAAAATACCGGAGTGGAAGTTTATCAATTGTTATGGATGAGTTGAAAGCAAATGTTGATAAAAGAGTTAAGAAAAACAGCGTTTCACTTTGGACACCGTAAATTACTTTTTGGATGGAAAAGATTTTCCCGCCGTGAAGACCTCAAGGTGGCAGTTACATCTTAGCGCTGAAAGAGTGCAACATCTGCGTTGAAAAACTGTTACCACGTGACAGTAAAATACCTTGACAGCAATGACGATTTGAAAAATGGAGTAAGGTACTGTAACTTTGTAAAGAAGATTTTGTATTGATATCTTTCGTTATTGTTTAGTTATGCCAAATCGTCTGCCACTTTCTGAATGACACCCGTATCTTGAGCTATTTAATTCATATTTTAAAGTAGTATTCTGTCTTCGTTCTTTATGCACCTCTACTAATATTACAATTCCCTCTCTAATATCACGCCACTTCTTTCTGGCCTTCCTAATTCTACCATTTCCACCACTTTTGGTGCTGTTCTATAAATATTTCTAAAACCCCTTTACAGAACATTCTGTGTCTGTGGTCTACTTTAGTTTCATAATAAAACATCGATTAGTCGCAGATCGTTATACAAACCCCCGAGTTTATGCGCACGTTTAGATGACAGATGATCTCGAGCAAAACCGCTCCACGCAAACTTGTTGCTGTACGTTACTCAGGAAGCTGTCAGCCTGGTACAACACAACTGTAAGTGTTTGCAAGGCAGTGATGTAGAAGAAGTTGCCTATCGATCGGGCGAACAAGCAAATTTAGTTTGCTTAAGGTGGCTTTTCCTGTATAATCTACGAGACCAAGCGCAGTTTATCCCTGTAGTAACCGTTTCATGTCGTGCAGCCTTTCCTCAGAATTATGTTCAGAAGTCACTGCAATGCAGATAGATAACTAATGTTTCATTATAAAGAACCCGAAACCCGAAAAGTAGGTAATTTATGCAATCTCCTTTCCTGCAAAGCTTTTCTAAATCAATTATTCAGTGCTTTCAAAAGCTTTCTGTATATCTGTATTGAAACTTCTCTTTTTACTTTTTACTTTCTCTATACGTACTATGTACATAGTATATAAATAAGGTATTGCACTCCACCAAAAAATTCGATACCGAGATTTCACCGGAAATATATGTTTTAGGGTCCCCTGTATCCAAAAAGGTATTTTCAGAAAAAAGTCTCTGTGTGTCCGTCTGTGAGCACGATAACTCAAAAACGGAAAGTCGGTAAAATACCAAACTTGCTATTTAAGTTTAGTGTCTCCCAGGGATGCGACACGAAGATTGTGAGAAAAATCCCCCCACCCCAAACTACCCTTTACGTGGAACGTTTTTTTCGAAAATCTTGATTTTCTAAAAATGGCTCTAAAGATTTTGATTAAAATATGTATATTAAAGATATTTACCTGACAAATAAAATGTATATTTTGAATTTTCTGGGAATAGCCTCTGAAGACTACTTTATTCTGGATGAATTTTGCATATCTACTACACCGTAAGAGATGGACACAAACTTAACGTACACAAATGTAGAGCACGTTAAAACACACAATTTATGTTATATACATTTTTTTCGTGGAGTTGATCGTTTTTGAGATATTCCTTTTTCTTGGTTTCAGCTTTGAAAAACTTATACTTTTCTCATACAGGAATTTGTCAACTCCTGTCCATACAAACAAAGGAATATCAGTCACATAGCAACCAGCTTTTGGCTTTCACCTATGGTACCCCCTTATTGCGCTTCTACTTACAATAAAGCAAGAAATAAGGCTATTTCTGCTAATTTTTCTCGCTTAACATGAAATAAATAAAAGATAAGCTTATTAACAACAATTTGTAACAGAGATATAGAGAAAGTCATGTGAATGGAACACATCAGATTTTTATACTATGTATAGTGGGTAGGGAAGTATTGAATTCCAACCAAAAATTCGATATCAAAATTTTACTGAAAATATAGGTATCTTTTGAGGCATCCTGATTACAAAAAAGAGGATTTCTGGAAAAAATCACGTGTGTGTAGTGAACCATAAATCAATAAAAAGGTGATTAATTGAACACAAAACTTGATTGTATAGTTCAGCATATTCAAACAATGGGCTAGAACATTTTCAAGAAAATCCTCTCATCTCAAACTACCCTTTACTTGAAACTTTTTTCGTACACTTATTTTCTCATAGGTACATCTAACGGTTTTATTTGAAATGACATATTTAAAGACATCTTCATGACAATTAAACGTGTATCTGCAATTTTCTGGGAATAACCTCTGACGTTCTCTTCATTTTGGATGACTTTTAAATAAGTGGAAAGCTGAACAAAGTCTATTACACAAATGATGTGGATCTCGTCGAAATATAATTTATATCAAATGCCGTTTTTGTGGAATAAACCATTTCCGGGATATTCTTTGTTATTAGTTTCAGTTTTAAAATACTTTTCTCAGGCTAAATATCCTTGATTTCATTCATGGCAAAGTCCGATTGTTAAAATTAATAGAAATAGTATGATTATTCATAATTTTATGTTTGATCCGATTAGAATGATGATAATGGGAATTTGACATTAGTATTTTGTTTACTTTTTGGCTGGCCAAGCAAAGAGAATTGAACTTCAAACACATAGCAATCAACTTTTAGAAGATTGACTATATACTTATAAGGAACTAAGTAATAAGGCCATTTATGCTAATTCTTGATAACCATGAAACAGATAGCAGAATAAGCTTTTGTAGGGATATTTTGTAAAGGAATATGCAGAGAAAGTCATATAAATGGAACGTAGTACATTTTTCAGCATTATGCCATTAAATACTTGCAGTCATGTTAAGCCAATAACAGAATAAACTTTTGTAGGAATATTTTGTTAAAAAATATGTAGAGAAAGTCATATGAACGGAATATACAATTTTCAGTACTATACCATTAAACACTCACACACACGTAAAGTAGATAGCAGAATAAGCTTTTGTAGGAATATTTTGTTGAGGATTAGGTAGAGAAAATCATGTGAATAGAATACAACATTTTTCAGTATTATACCATTTAACACTCGTACACACGTAAAGCAGATATTAGAATAAGCTATTTTAGGAATATTTTGTAAAGGAATATGCAGAGAAAGCCATATGAATGGAATATACAACATTTTTCAGTACTATACCATTAAACACTTAAAGCAGATAGCAGAATAAGCTTTTGTAGGAATATTTTGTTAAGGAATATGCAGAGAAATTCATATGAGTGGAACATGCAGCATTCACATGCATACTTCCAGACTATTCTACGGGAATAGAACCCGGACCTCTGGATGAGACCACTCGACAAAAGAGGCAGTTCAAGCCGGCTTATGGGTAGCATTAACCGTCTTTGAGTTTCAAGTTCAATGTTTTCAGCTTCAGTAATAGTGAGCAATATTGTAGAATACTTACCGAGAAGAGCAATTCCCGCTAATGGTATAAGCAGCCCCTTTACGGCAAGCGCTTTGTGCGCATAGTCGTGGTGATGATGGTAGTAGTGCCCATGGTCCGGCACGTGGTGATCATGGTACTGATGATGATGAGGTGGCAAGTGGTGATAATCGACTTCCTCGCCGCCATACCCATATCCTCCACCGTAACTCAACTCGTTGTGGTGTAGGTCTGCAAACAAAGCACGGCAATGTTATTGTTTATGTTGTACCGACAACCCAAAACCTGATGTGTTTTATTCACATGACTTTTTCTACATCTCTGCAACAAATTATTGTTAAAAAGCTTATGTTTCTCTTTATTTCATGCTAATCGACAAAAAATAGCAGAAATAGTCTTATTACTTGCTTCCTTGCAAGTAGAAGAGAAATAAGGGAGTACCATAGCTTAAGTAATAGTCAAAAGCTAGTTGATATGTGACTGAAGTTCCTTTATTTGTATGGACAGGAGTTGACAAACTCCTGTATGAGAAAGTTTAAGTTTTTCGAAGCTGAAAACAAAAACAAGGAATATCTATAAAACGACCAACTCCACGAAAAAAATGTATACAACATAAATTGTGTGTTTTAATGTGCTCTACATTTTTTGTGTTGTAAGGTTTTTTCTATCTCTTACGGTTTAGCAGTTATGCAAAATTTTGTAAAATTCACTCAGAATAAAGTAGTCTTTACAGGCTATTCCCAGAAAGTTCAAAATCTACATTTTATTTGCCAGGTAAATATCTATAATATACGATATTTTAATCAAAATCGTTAGAGCCATTTTCTTAGAAAATCAAAACTTTCGAAAAAAGTTCCATGTAAAGGGTAGTTTGGGGTGGGGGAATTTTTCTCAAAATCTTCGTGTCGCACCCCTGGAAGATACTAAACTTAAATAGCAAGTTTGGTGTTTTACCGACTTTTGGTTTTTGAGTTATCGTGTCCACAGGCACATGGACACGCAGACACACGGACCTTTTTATGAACATACTCTTTTTTTTTTGGATACAGGGGACCCTAAAACATATATTTCCGGTGAAATTTCGGTATTGAAGTTTTTGGTGGAGTGCAATACCTTCTCTATACATTATGTACATAGTACGTGTAGAGAAAGTAAAAACTGATGTGTTCTATTCACATGACTTTCTCTACATCGCTGTAATATATTGATAAAAAACATATTGTTCTATCTACTTTATGATAATCCAGATAAACATTAGCAGAAATTGTCTTATCACTTACTTTCTTGTAAGTAGTAGGAAAATAAGGGAATACACCAGACTAAAACAATAGTAAAATCTTTTAAAGGATAGTTGCCATGTGACTGAAATTCAACTCTATACAGGGCCAGAAGTTTACAACTATCGTGTGAGAATGATTTGTTTTTAAAAAAAATTAAAACTATTTGAATCTGAAACAAATAACACGGAATATCTCAGAAATGGTCAATTACACGAAAAAACGTGATCTGCATTGTTTGTGTAGTAAGCTTTTGTCTGTCTCTTACGGTTTACCAGTTATACGATATTCCAAAAACTTCATGCAGAATATATTTTCAGTCTATTCCCAGAAAATTGAAGATATACATTTTGTTTGTCACATAAATATCTTAAATATGAGAAATTTTAATCAAAATTGTTGAAGCCATTTTTGAGAAAATCAAAATTTTCGAAAAATGTTCCATGTAAAGGGTAGTTGGGGTGGGGGATATTTTGAAAATCTTCGTGTCGCATTCTTGGAAGATACCAAACATAAATACCAGTTTGGCATTTAACAGTCTTTTCATTTTTAAACTATGCTGCCTCCCCACACATCTACACACACACACTACACTACAGATAGACACACACGGACATTTAATGCCTTTTTGGATTCAGAGTGTCCCATAACATGTATTTCCGGTGAAATCTCAGTATGGAATTTTTGGTGCAATACAATACCTTCTCTATACACTATGTACATACTACGCGTAGAGAAAGTAAAAAGATATAACTTTTCCAGTTGAATTTCGTAATTTTATATTCGAATTCCCTCGAATACACATTTTAGAAAAGGAGCGGTAAAATGGTGGGCTTATGTTGTTATTGGCTTAAATAACTAAACCGTAGTGGTTCATTTCAGCTTAAAATCATTATAAGCTTCTTTGTAATCACAATGAAATCCACTCAAAGAAGTACTTAAAATTCTTGTGTTCACCAATACTCTTTAAATATAAGTGGGGGAAACCCGGTATAGAGCAACTGCAAGTTTTTTACAAGCTCATTAATATGAGGGGAAGGCCCTTGAAACTCCTGGTTTTTCCACGTGCAATGTTCTCTAAATCCCTGTGCTGAAAAATTAGCTGATCTCATTTGAATTCAAATGTCCTGTACCGGAAAAAGGGCTTTAGCTTCATAGGCCACCAGGAAAGCTGAAAATGCAGTGCTGTAATGGTTACAAGTGCACGGTTTATTTACTATCTACTTTCTTACACTAGAGGGAATCCTAAATTATGGCTTTTACTTTCTCTACACATACTATGTATATAGTGCATAGAGAAGATATGGTAATGTACCCAAAAATTTGACACCGAGATTTCACCGGAAATAAATGGTCCCCCCGATTCCAAAAAGCATTTCTAAATAAAGTGTGTGTCTGTGGACAACATAGCTCAAAAACGAATTGTCCATTAATTACCAAACTTGGTATTTAGGTTCAGTATCTGCTAAGGATGCGACATGAAGATTTTCAAGGAAATCCCCCACCCCTAACTGCCCTTTACATGGACAATTTTGCAAAAATTTCGATTTTCTCAAAAATAGCTCTAACGATTTTGATTAAAATTTCGTATATTAAAGATATTTACATGACAAATAAAATGTATACTTTGAATTTTTGGGAATAGCTTTTGAAGACATTTTTATTTTGAATGAATTTTGCGGAATTTTGCATAACTAGTAAACCATAAGAGATAGACAAAAACTTACTACATGGAAATGAAGATCTCGTTAAAACACACAATTTATATTATATGCATTTTTTTCCTGCAGTTGACCGTTTTTAAGTTATTTAATTGATTTCAGTTTTTAAATATTTAATACTTTTCTCATACGGGAATTTGTCAACACCTGACCACGCAAAGAATCGAATTGCTATACCATAGAAACCACATTTTAAAGCATTTGTTGTCAGTTTAGCTTAGTGTATCCCCTTATTTCCCTTCTATCTATAAGGAACTAAGTAATAAAACCGTTTCTGCTAATGTTTTTGTCAATTAGCATGAAGTAGATAGAAGAATAAGCACATTAACAATAATTTGTTTCAGAGAGGTAGAGAAAGTCATATGAATGGAGCACATGAGATTTTTTTTTTTATTTTTGTACCTTAACGTCCTTTAACCTGGTTTGTCGTATCGGACGATAAATGAAATTGGTAAAATGTTGCTCAAATGATCATGGGGTCCATGGAGCTTAAAGTTACACGACATTCGTCTTTTCAGGATAAGAGAAAGCCCCGAAAAAGACTTTATCCGCGTAACTCACCCTAAGTGAGATCCGAACTAGCGACCTGTTGAATGTGAGGCAGATACACTACCCCTAAACTACCCAGGCGGGCTATGTGGGGGATTTTGGTGATCGATCTTAAATACGAGAATAATACTGAAGCTTATGAACAACCCATTTAAAATTCAAATTCCAGCAATGTAACAAAAAGACTGAAGGATCATAATCTGCAGACTTTATACATGTTGCCATTTTATGATGTTGTAGCTTCTATCATGACTATGGACAGTATTTCTAAAATGTTTCGTTTCGTTTCGATGCGTGCTGTCATTGAATTCCATATTAAATAGTAAAACCTTCTGCAAAGATCTGATGTGTTCCATTCATATGATTTTTTCTGCATCTCTGTAACACATTGTTAATAAGCTTATTCTTCTATCTATTTCATGCTAAAACATTAGCAGAGACGGTCTTATTATTTAGTTCCTTATATGTAGTAGGGAAATAAAGAAATACGCTAGGGTAAACCGACAGTAAAATGTTTTAAAATGTGGTTGCTATGGGATTGAAATTCGTTTCTTTGCGTGGCCAAACGTTGACATGTTTCCGTGTTTTAAAACAAAAATTAAGTATTTTAAAACTGAAATCAATAACAAAGAATATCTCAAAAACGGCCAACTCAACGAAATATATGTCATATTATATGGTTTTATATGGTTTATCGAAATCTACATTTTTTGGGTAGTAAGTTTCTTTCTATCTCTTACGGTTTACCAGTTATGCAAACTTCAATAAAATTCATCCAGATTAAAGAGGTGTTCAGAGGCTATTCCCAGAAAGTTCGAGATATAACTTTTATTTATTGTGTAAATATCTTTAATATAAGAGATTTTAATGCAAATCGTTACAGCCATTTTTTAGAAAATCAAAATGTTGTATATTTTTTGCATGTAAAGGGTAGTTTGAGGTGGGAGGGTTTTCTTGAAAATCTTCGTGTCACATGCTTGGAAGATACTGAGCCTCAATATCAAGTATGGTATTTAACGGGTTTCTCGTTTCTGACCTATGCTGTACACACACATACGGACATTTTATAAAACTGTTTTTTTTTTCAATTCAGGGGATCTAAAAACATGGGTTTCCGGTGAAATTTCGGGATCGAACTTTTGAGTGTAATACAATAGCTTCTCTATACAATATGTACATAGTATGTTTGAGAAAGTAAATATTCACATGAGATTTCAATGTGCCTAGGGCAACAGTACTGTTGGGATATGGGTGGAGTGTTTCAAAGATGGGGACACGAATATCCAAAATGAGCCTCGTAGCGGACGTCCTCGAGCTACCTCCTCAGAACGCAACAAGGAAAGAGTTGATGAGCTGGTTGGAGAACACAGGCGTTTCACTGTGGATGAAATCGCTACAAAACTTGCAATAGAACATGTACAAGTTTAATGCTGAGTATTAATAGTTATGATCTTTAAACTTAAAGAATTTGATAATAAAGGAAATTAATACAATTAAGGATATAGAAGTTAAAATTTGGATTAATTATTCTAAAAATTATAGAATTTTTGATTGGAAATCAAAATAACTTTGTACAGGAAATAATTGAAAGCTTAGGTCAGGCGTCACCAACTGGTTGTTTTTGACTAAAGTTTGTTCGATGCTCCTGTGAATCAGCTACTGCGCACTGCGTGACCACAATAATTCCTTCAGTGCTGTGTTAGTATGCAGAATTTTGCGTTTGAAATAAGTAATCCACATTTCATAGATTAATACATTTATTGTAGGTTCATGATTGGTAGAAATATCACTCTATTATGTTTATTGCACTAGTATTTATGCTTCGGATATGAACATGTATATATTTTCATCGGTTGGTAGTAATCGGTAGTCACAATACAAATAATCGCAAAAATATTGACACTTAATATTGATATATAATATAATAAGCTTCTTAACATGGTTATTTACATTGCAATTGTACTGTATAGCTAACAGCATGGGAATTAATTTATAACGAAAAGCTAATACATTTATGAACTTGAATATGAACAGACATTTTGATAATTGAGATCGAACAAAAAGTTAAAATATCTGATGTGTACCATTCACATGACTTTCTCTATATCCCTGCAACAAATTATTCTTAAAAAGCTTATACTTCTATTTACTTCATACTTATCAGAAAAAATTATCAGAAATAGCCTTATTACTTACTTCCTTGTTATTAGAAGCGAAATAAGGGACTACCATAGGTTAAAGTGATAGTCAAAAGCTGATTGCTGTGTCACTGAATTTCCTTTGTTTGCATGGACAGAAGTTGACAAATTCCTGTATGAGAAAAGTATAAGTTTTTCAAAGCAGAAACTAAAAACAAGGAATGCCTAAAAACGATGAACTCCACGAAAAAAATGTATATAACATAAATTATATGTTTTAACGTGCTCTACATTTTTCATGTAGTAAGTTTTTGTCATCTCTTACGGTTTAGCAGTTATGCAAAATTCCGTAAAATTCATCCAGAATAAAGTACTCTTCATAGGCCATTCCCAGAAAATTCGAAATACATTTTATTTGTAAGGTAAATAGCTTTAATATACGATATTTTAATTAAAATCGTTAGAGCTATTTTTGAGAAAATCAAAATTTTCGAAAAAAGTTCCATGTAAAGGGTAGTTGGGGGATTTTTCTCAAAATCTTCGTGTCACATCCGTGGAAGATACTAAACTTAAATACCAAGTTTGGTATTTTACCGGCTTTAAGCTTTTGAGTTATCATGCACAAACACATGCGCGGATCTTTTTCGGAAAATGCTTTTTTTAGTTAAGGGGGCCCTAAAACATATATTTCCGGTGAAATCTCGGTATCGAATTTTTGGGTGGAATGCAATACCTTGTCTATACACTTAAGTACATAATGCGTATAGAGAAAGTAAAAAAAAAAAAAAAGCATAACTGTCGTACTCACTTGCATGAGTTGCGTAATAATGCTGAAAACTGAACTTTCTGAGTGCACAACTTTGCCGCACTCTAAATGCTTACCCCACCATTTTCTATAAATAAGAAAGATTACTTCCTAGGTAGGCATAAATGTAGGAGTCGATGGTGTTCATGTTGGATTGCTTTTTCTTCCTGACACTATAAACTAACACAAGACGCACTATACAAGGAACAAAGACAATGCTTGCTGTCATTTGTTTACCCACTTCATGCACAGAAAGGCTGTTTGCTGCAGAACAAAATCAATCGAGTTGGTGACGCCTGGTCTACAAATATTTGATTTGTGATCGTGTGCATCATTCTCGTTAAACAAAACCTTCACAGAGGTTCTCCACACCGCGGTAAAATTTGGCATCGAAAAATCACACAGCGCGCACCAACGTTTAACCGCACCAACTCACCTTAGCTGAGCGCACCATTCTTGGATGTAAACTGAATTGACACACCCTAAAATATATTCTACCGTATGTTTTTCTCTTGTTCTATCTCTATACTGAAGCACAAGCATGTAAATACTTGTTCAGCGTGCACCGGAGGAAAGCAAAAACTGTTCCAAGTTTTTCTAAGTATCTGAAGTGAATAAATTATCAAGTTTAACGCGCAATTGCTAAGAAAATAGAAAGCGACAGAAGCAATAACCCAAAGATGTACGCATGAATAAAACTGGTATTAAAGCTGAGAGAACAAAATTTGATGTGTTTCATATACATGGTTTTGTCCAGCTGTTCCACAAACAAACTTTGCTTATTAAAAGATTCTTCTTTTGTCTGAGTCATGCTAATAAAGATAAATATTGCCAGAAATGGTCTTATTGCTTGCTTCCTTGTAAATAGAAGGGGCATAAGGGGATGCACTGGGCTAAAGTGATAGTCAAATCTTATAAAAGCCAGTTGCTAGGTAAAACAATTGCTTGCTAGGAGTAAACAAAATAGAGAACGAAAAGAAAGATATTTCCCGTTTGGGACAAGTGTTAGTACCTTAAAACTGATACCAATGACTTGGAATATCTCGGAAACGTTTCACTGTACAAAACATGTAACTAACTCCCCGGCACAAGAGCACAAAGTCGGGCCAAGGCTTTCGGCCCGATCACTGCGTCCCCCAACTCTGCCCATTACAGGAATGCGTTGCACTATTGTAGGATGGGACGTGATATCGCCACGTGCCCCTCGCGGCTGGTTAATGCAGTGTACGCAACTTGGAGCAGCTGTTTTTTCCTCAAGTAGCTCCCCAATTGGCCTCCCAGGAACCTAACGAGGCTGAATGCACCCCGGACCAGGTCTCCCAGCGAGAGAAAATCCTCACGCCGGTTCCGGGAATCAAACCCGAGCCTCCTGTTTGGTAACCAGCCGTACTAGCACCGCACTAAGGAAACAACACTACAAAAATGTATATGACATAAATAGTGCGTTTTAAAGAGATCTACATCTTTTGTACAGTAGCGGTTTACCGGTTCCGAGGCTATTTCCATAAAGTTCAAGAAAGTTCATTTATTATGAAAATATCTTAAACATATGAAATTATAATAAACATTGTTAGAGGCATCTTTGAGAAAATCAAAATTTTCCAAAAGTATTCTATGTAAAGGGTAATTTGGGATGGGAGATTTTTTTGAAAATCTTCGCGTCGGTTCCTTGGAAGATACTGAACTTGAATGCCAAGTTTGGTATATAACCAACTTATCGTTCTTGAACTATGCTGCCCAAACACGCACACACATACACAAGGATAAGTTTCTAAAACTTTTTTCGAATTCAGGGGGTCTAAAAACATGTATACCCGGTGAAATCTCGATATTAATATTTTGAGTGAAATACAATACCTTCTTTATGCACTATGTACATTGTACATACGAACTAGAGAAAGTAATATGCTCAACTGTTCTGGATTTTGTTTTTCTTTCCTAACTGATTCAAATTCTATTTAGCTTAGTCGACATTCACTTCTGAAAGATATAGAGACAAAAAAGAGGGGAGAATATCCCCTGAGAATATTCGAACTCGGAGCCTCTTGAATGTGAGATTCACACGATACGACCATACCACCATAACTTCACTTTTGCACTTACCTCGTTAGGTTACCGGATTTGTATATTTGAGCATTAAGTACTGACTGAACTATGCCCACTCATTTCTCCCCTAAAATATTTCCGCGTTTTTTGGAACTATTTGATATGTAACGCCGTAATGGTGTGGATTTTTGACACGTCTTTGGTCAGGATATCTAAAACACCTGTCGCATAATAAGACTTGAGGCATTAAAGACTAGAAAGTACTAGACTTTATCAGAGTGTGTTGATTGGCGAAAATGTAGTTTTCTTGGGAATTTTAATCTCTACCGTTCCGCCATTTTATCATTACACCAAAAGTAAAGTGGAAGATAATCGACGAGGACCAGACGTGATTTGACCGCGGTAAAATCCTTGATAAGCTTTTTACCATCGTCGATGCACCAGACGTGATCAGTACTTTACCATGGTAAAATCTTAATCGAGAATGGCACACACAGTCATTTTGGTGGACCATTAACCTAAAAAATCTGATGTGTTACACTCGCATGACTTTCTCTAACTACACTATAGACAAACTTCTTACAGAATATTATTCTCCTTTCTGCACAATGCTAATCGAGACAAACGTTAGCAGAATGTTCTTATTACTTAGTTCTTTACAAGTAGAAGGGAGCTAAGGAATACGCTATGCTAAAGTGATGGTCAAATGTTTTAAAAGCTGTCGTTATGCGATTGTCATTGAAAATTGCTTCTATGCTAGACTAGGAGTGGAAAAAAAATCTGATGTGTTCCATTCACATGACTTTCTCTACACCTCTGCAACAAATTATTGTTAAAAAGCTTATGTTTCTACTTACTTCATACTAATCGAGAAAAATTAGGAGAAAGAGCCTTATTACTGTAAGTAGAAGCAAAATAAGGGAGTACTATTGATTAAAGTGATAGTCAAAAGTTGGTTGCTATGCAACCGAAGTTCCTTTGTTTGTATGGACAGGAATTGTTAAATTCCCGTATGAGAAAAGTATGCTTTTTAAAGCTGAAATCAAAAACAAGGAGTCTCAAAAAAGATGAACTCCACGAAAAAAAGTATATAACATAAGTTGTGTGTTTTAGCGTGCTCCACATTTTTCGTGAATTAAATTTTTGTCCATCTCTTACGGTTTAGCAGTTATTCAAAGTTACATAAAATTCATCCAGAATAAAGTACTCTTCAGAGGCTATTCCCAGAAATTTGAAATATACATTTTATTTGTCAGGTAAATAGCTTTAATATACGAAATTTTAATCAAAATCGTTAGAGCCATCTTTGAAAAAATCAACATTTTCGAAAAAATTTCCATGTAAAGGGAAGTTTGGAGTGGGGGGATTTTTCTCAAAATCTTCGTGTCGCATCCCTGGAAGATACTAAACGTAAATATCAAGTTTGGTATTTTATCGACTTTTGGTTTTTGAGTTATCGTGTTCACAGACACACGGACACACACAACACACACACACACATGCACACGCACACGTACACACACGGACCTTTTTCCGAAAATTTTTTTTTTTTAGTTAAGAGGGACCCTAAAACATATATTTCCGGTGAAATCTTGGTATCGACTTTTTAGGTGCGTATAGAGAAAGTAAAAACGGACACTTTCTGACTGAGAAAAGTATAAGTGCTTTAAAAATAAAACTAGAAGCAAGGAATATGTCGAAAACGGTAAACTGCACGAAAAAATGTATATGACATAAATTTTGTATTTTAACGAGATCTACATTTTTTGTGTAGTAAGTTTTTGTCTGTTTCTTGCGGTTTACTAGTTATGCAAAATTCATCCACAATAATGGAAGATATTGAACTTAAACATTCAGTCTGGCCTTGTCGTTTTGAGCTATGCTGCACACACAACGGAAATGTTTCTAAAAATGCTTTTTTTTTGGATTCAGGGGATCCGGTGAAGTCTCTGTATCGAAATTTTGGGTGGAGTGCAATACCTTCTCTATACACTATGTACATAGTACGTGTAGAGAAAATAAAAATTGAGGCAATAAACTCCTTTGCTTGGGAAATGCACGCTGAGGACTCACATTCGAGGAAAACTAAAATCAGCAGTAGTTTGTTTCCCTATATTTGTTCAGCAAGCCCAAAACACAGCACAAGTCTTTCTCATTGCGGTATGTGATGAGCATTTGTAAACACGCGGCTTTCGAACTTCAAAGCAGTATGTGTTTAATAATACTGTTTACTTTCGCATTGCGTTTGCTCTTTACCTACTTGGCAAATATAGCTTGCGGAATACAGAAAACGCTCTAGCAGTCGAGTGAAGTATAATCAAAGTCGTTTAAAACTAAAAATAGCATATCTGATCTTATATTCATATGCGTTCTCTACCATTCACCAAATTTTCTTACAAACACTTATTTGTCCGTCTATTTGTTGTTAATCGAGATCAACATATTTTACGGAAACTGTTTTATTAAACATTTTTTATGGGTTCAAAGGAAATATCAAAATGCATACGCTTAAGCTTTAGTCAAATCTTTTAATAGCTGGTCACTAAGATGGCTTTGAAATTTCCGTCTCTTGGCATGATCTGGCGGAAAAAGAACAAGAAGACTTTTCGTTTAGAAAAGTGTAAGTATTAGAACATAAAACTAATAACGGGAAAATCTGCGAAATGGTTAACACTACATTATTTGATACATTAACTAATTTACGGGATTTACATTTTTTGTGTAGTAAGTTTTTGTCTACCTCTTATGGTTACCAGTAATGCCGAAGTTATGGAAAAGGCATCCAGAACGAAGAGGTTTTTAGAGGCTATTCCCAGAAAATTCAAGACATGCATTTAGTAGTTTACGAACATAAAGTAAAGATATTATATTTTAATAAAAGACATTTTGAGAAAATCAAAATGTTCAAAAATTGTTCCATGTAGCCGGGGATGGAGGGATTTTCTTAAAAATGTTCGTGTTCCATCCTTGGAAGATACTGAAATTAAATATCAAGTTTGGTATTTAACTGACTTTTAGTTCTCTTCTACTTATAAAGAACTATGTAATAAAATTATTTTGCTAAGCTTATCTCGAGTAACATGGAGTAAAAAGAAAAAATAATCATTTGCAAGAAGTTGTAGAATAGGTAGATAAATTCTTGCAATTGGAACATACCCAGCTTTTTAAATTACATACCTTAATACCTTTGTAAGCAATTGTCTAAAATGGATAAGTTTTTAAATATGTACCTATGTTATATAACAAAGTGAAAAGTAAACATAAAAATAGAGCAAAATTCTATGAATTATTTTTTTTAGAAGTGATTTATCATCAACATAAAATATGAACCCAGAAATGTTCTTGCACTCATTTCATAGTGCTTTTTGAAAACTTTTCAGACTTCTAACTTTATGGGAGAATATCGATTTTGAATATTGTAAAATAAAAAAAATATGAACCTTAGCAAAATGGCTTTAAAATTTGACAATGAGCTTAACGTTTCAAAAGGCGTCGAAACCATGTGTTGCATCCCTCTAGGAGAATAAAATATTGCAAATGTGTACTTTAAAGTATGGCGCACTAACAATAAAAATCATCATTGTTGACCAAATTCACTAAAAGTACTTCTGTATCCCCATACGTTAGTATCTTGCAAGAATACGACACAAAGATTTACACAAAAATCCCCTAACTCAAATTACGCTTTACATAGAACAGTTTTATAACATGTATTTCCTCAAAAATGACTTAACAATTTTAATATTTTTAAGATACTTTTATGACAAGAAGTACCTACGACTGGGCTTTTCTGGGAATAGCCTCTGAAGTCTCCTCGTCATTCTGGATGACTTTTGTATAACTGGTAAACCGTAAGAGACTAAATCTTACTGCACAAAAAGTGTAGATATCTTAAAACACAATTTTATGTAATATGCATTTTTATTTATCTAGCACGTATGTACACTGTACAGAGTAGAAAAATTATTGTATTCCACCCAAAAATTTGATACTGATATTTCACTGCAAAAACATTTTCAGGACCCTTGAATTAAAAAGCAAAAGAAAATATTTTTACAAAAACGTCAGTGTGTGAGTGCACCTGTGTGTGTATGTGTGCGTGTATGTGTGTGTGTGTGTGGACAGGTCAACTCAAAAACGAAAGCTCCTTTAAATATCAAACTTGGTATTTAAGTTTAGTATATTCCAAGGATGCACCACAATGATCTTCTGAAAAATATCACACCAAACTACCCTTTATATGGAACAATTTTCGAAATGTTCAGTTTTCTAAAAATGCTTCTGACACTTTTGATTAAAATGTCGTAATTTAAATATATTTAAATGACGAATAAACTTTACATTTTGAATTTCTTGAAAGCCCTCTTAATTCTGAATGACTTTTGCATAACTGGTAAACTGTAAGGGGTAGACAAAATGTTCTAAAAAAAATGTAGATCTCACTGAATTTCAATTGTTTTACTTAGCGATGAGCCTTTAAAAGATTTGACCATCGCTTTGTTTAGTCTTTTGCGTTATTTCCCTTGTGTTTATAAGGAAGTAAACAATAAGACCATATCTGCTAATGCTTATCTCGAATAGGTTGATGCAGACAACAGAATATTCTTTTTAACAGTAGTTCAGAGAAAGTCATGTGAATGGAACGTGTCAGATTTTTTCCCATTTGGGGACTAGATATACCTTAAACGTTGCCGTTGCCCTCCGTGGTGTAATGGTTACCATGCTGACTTCATATACTCAAGGTCGCGGGTTCAAACCCGGCGGAGGACGATGGATTTTTTCGGGTGTAAAAATCCTTAGCATGGCTTCCTTCGGAAGGGAAGTAAAGCCGTTGGTCCCGTGTCGTAGATTTACGGCACGTAAAAGAACCTCAAGCCTGATTAAGAGGCCTCTGAGCAAAATTAAGCGATCTTTCACGCCCAATATATAGAATGGGACGCTGAGAACCACAGCAGTTAAAGAGCGTCCATAAATAACACGCCATTTACATTTTAAACGTTGCCTTATATTGGAATGCATTATATCATTATGCAATATTCTTTTTAACAGTAGTTCAGAGAAAGTCATGTGAATGGAACATGTCAGATTTTTTCCCCATTTGGGGACTAGATATACCTTAAACGTTGCCTTATATTGGAATGCATTATAACATTATGCATTGTTGTTTTTGAATCAGAGTGTTTTTAATGCAGTTAAAATAAACTGAAGGCGTTCTTATTACTTTCTCTAGCCCGCATGAACAACGTGCATAGTGTATAGAGAAGGTATTATATTTCAGCCAAAAGTTCGATTACAAGATTTCAGCAGAAATATATGTTTGGGGTCTGCTAGTCCGAGAAATGCAATTTTAGAAGAAGGTTCGTGAGTGTGTTCAGCATAACTCAGAAACGAAAAGACCGTTAAATACTAAACTGTATTTGGGTTTATTATCTTCCAAGGATGCGACACGAAGATTTTCAAGAAAATTCCCCCATAATAAACTACCCTTCACATGGAAGAATTTGCCAAAATTTTGATTTTCTCAAAAATGGCTCTAAAATTTTAATTAAAATCCCGTGTATTAAAGATATTTACATCGCAAATAAAACGTATATCTTGAATTTTCTGGGAATAGTCTCTGAAGACTTCTTTATTCTAGATGTATTTTGCCGAATTTTGCTTAACTGCTAAACCGTAAGAGATGGACAAAAACTTAACGCACAAAAATGTAGATCTCGTCAAAACACACAATTTATGTCCTTTGTTTTTGTCGTGGAGGTAACCGTTTCCGAGATATTCCTTGCTATTGGTGCAATGGAAACTGTATCATGTCTTGTGTCGTTAATATGTTTAGTTAATATTGATAGTTTGTTGTTGAAGAAGCGTAAGTTATGTTTTTATTATGATTATTCATCATATGGTTAGTAATGTTAAGACTTGGAACTTGTGACAACTTGTTGCTGTCGCTCCACAACTGTATCACGGATGGTGCAAACAAAGCGCTGTGCCGTGTAGCGTTACTCAATTTTTTGTCCATGGCTGTTTATTGCATGTATATACGTGTTAGAGAAAGTAAAAATGATAAAGTGCAAAATACGAATACTACTGTTTATATTCCATATCTCTAATAATAGGTATGCTAAACTTTAAATGTTCAACATTCCCATGAACACATGTGCTTTGTAGCCTTACCTTTAATTTTCTACAGTCTTTCAATGGACAAAAGTAGTTGTGTATGAGCCTAAAGTCCTGTAAATTGTATATAATTTTTCGCTTTAATTTTTCCTTACCAAAGGTAAATGTCAAAGTTGAATTTTCCATAATGCCTATGTATAAGGAAATACATATTTTGAGATCCAGTGCATAGAAAACATGTTGATGTGTGTATGTGTGTGTTTGTGTATGACATAATTCGAAAATTAAATTTTACGTTCAATTTCGTAATTAAGTAGCGCGTATTGTCGGGTAGAAAGGCGAAGATCTTTTTAAATCTTCCTTATCCCAAATAATTCGTTAGGCGTGTTACGTCAAAAATGATTATAAATATTTAGATTAAACTATCACACATCAGGATAAAATGACGAATACATTATATATTTCAAACTCTTAATAAATAGCCGGTAAATTAATGGAATTTTACATATCTGCAACACGTATAAGAAGGTGGAGACAACTTATGGGGAGCTGGTAAACATTGGGGTAGAGTGACGTCTCCCTATTCCATCTTGAGTTTTTATCGAGACTGTTGCTCACAATGCAAAGTACAACAGAGGCGGAACCAACCCGGCAAATGGCTGAGTGCAAAAGTATATCTCGGATCTTTTTTCCTGAAATGACACTTTACAAATCTTTATGTCAGCGTTTACTACAACGCTAAAACCTTTTCCTCGACACTAATTTATCAATGTCAAGCTTAATCGTAAACGCACATACACATAGTATTGATAGAACGGTATCATCTTCCAAACTGGAGCATGTATCGTTATTATGAGGGCGTTCAATAAGTCTCTAGAAAATCCAATAAATTGCACTTGTAGCATCAAGAAAAGTTAGTATTTAGTACCCGTCGTCTCTTACTAGACAGCAGTTAAAGTTTCAGCTATATCCATCTCGTGGTTTCGTTGCCATAGGCGATTGAATCAACAATCTTATGCTTCTTTAGAAAGATGGAAAAAAAAATGTGTTTTTAAACTTCTATTTAAAAGACTTAACACTGAAAGATATATAAGCCGAGATGGATGGAATTCATGCCCATCTCCTCCTGCGTTTGCAACACTTTACAATTGGATAAATGAACTTATACGTGGCCCTACACTCACAAATGATGAACTCCGTTCCGGAAGTCCAGTAGAAGTGATTGACAAAATCCAGGTTATGGTTTTGAGTGATGAACGAATCAAAGTTCCCGAAATATTAGAGGCCATAGGCGTATCACAAGGTACAGTGTTCTCAATTTTGCACCAAAAATTACGTCTGACAAAGATCTCGGCAAGATGGGTGCCGCATTTTCTCTCAATGGAGAATGAACGCAACCGTGTGATCGATTCGAAAGCTGGTTTAGCACTTACCATTGCAATCCTGATGAGTTTTATCGTCGATACATAACTGTGGATGAAACTGGCTACGCTACTACACTCCAGATATAAAAGTACAGTTGAAATAGTGGGGTTTTAAAGGCAAAGCTAATGAAATCTGCAGACAAGGTAATAACCTCGGTTTTTTGGGACGCACGCGGGTTACTTGTAGAAAGGCAGAACGATAAATGAAGAGTATCATGCATTGTTACCACATCAGTTAAACGGATAAATCAAGAGAAAACGCGTTCACCTTGTAAATTAAAAAAAAAAAAAAAAAAAAAAAAAAACAACCTTCTCTTCCACCAAGACAATGAAAGGGTGCACAGCTCGCAGGTTTGATGGCGAAACTTGTAGAATAAGTTTCAAAAAACTACAACACCCACCTTATTTACCAGATTTGGCAACCAGTACCTTTTTACTTTCTCTACACGTACTATGTACATAGTGTATACAGCAGGTATTGCACCCCACCAAAAATTCGATACTGAGATGTCACCGGAAAAATATGTTTTAAGGTCCCCTGTATCCAAAAAAAGTATTTTCAGAAAAAGGTCCGTGTGTGTCCATGTGTCTGTGAACATGATAACTCAAAAACAAAAAGTCGGTAAAATACCAAACTTGGTATTTAAGTTTAGTTTTTTCCAGGTATGCGATTTAAATATTTTGAGAAAAATCTCCCCACCCCAAAATACCCTTTACATGGAACTTTTTTCGAAAATTTTGATTTTCCGAAAAATGGCTCTAACGATTTTGATTAAAATATCGCACATTAAAGATATTTACCTGACAAATAAAATGTATATTTTGAATTTTCTGGGAATAGCCTCTGAAGACTACTTTATTGTGGTTGAATTTTAGCATAACAGCTAAACCGTGAGAAATGGACAAAAACTTACCACACAAAAATGTAGAGCGCATTAAAACACACAATTTATACTATGTACATTTTTTTCATGGGGTTGATCGTCTTTGAGATATTCCTTGTTTTTGGTTTCAGCTTTGAAAAACTCAACTTTTCTCATACAGGAATATGTCAACTCTTATCCATACAAATAAAAGAACTCTAATCACATAGCAACCAGCTTTAGACTATGACTTTAACCTATGGTAGTCTCTTATTTCGTTTCTACTTACAAGGAAGCAATAAGACTATTTCTGCTAATTTTTTGTCAATTAGCATCAAATAAGTAGAAGCATAAGCTTTTTAACAATAATTTGTTACATAGATGTAAAGAAAGTATGTGAATGAAACACATACGATTTTTTTATTTTCAAGCTTGAAAAAGTGCCTCGGCGGAAAACGATTCACATCTAACGAAAAGATTATCTCCAAAACATATGCCTAATTTGAGAACCGTCTGAAATCTTGATTTTTGGAAGGCTTAAAACAGTTGGAGGAACGCTGGGTAAAGTGTATTGGGATAAATGGAGATTAAGTTGAAAAAAAATAATAATGATAATACCAAAACAATTTGTTTTTCTATTTTTTCTAGGAATTAATTGAACGTGCCTCGCAGTATAGTTGAATTTAGAAAAGAATTACTCACATGTATATGGAACCAAACGTTGCAACAATACGGCCTGCAAAATCTCAGGATAGAGATACAAAGTTTGGTATCTAATCGACTTTTCGTCCCCCCCCCACTCACACACGATCGTGTGAATATAATTTAAAAAAAAAAGCTTGTTTTGTTTTAGTGGTCCTCAAAACACGTATTTCCAGTCTCTATGTATGACAGGGCATATCTATCGTTAACGAAAAATGTCCTGCCCCAGCCGGTAATCGAATCCGAACTTCTGGACAGAGAAATCAGAATTGAAAATATTCTGACATCTTTTAAGAATACTGGCGTGCATCAGAATTTTCACTTCTTATTACATTCTCTACACGTACTATTTACATAGTGTTTAGAGAAGGTACTGTACTGCACCCAAAAATTCAATACCAAGATTTCACCGGAAATACACGTTTTGAGATCACCTGAATAATAAAAATAATATCCGTGTGTGTGTGTGTGTGTGTGTGTGTGTGTGTGTGAGTATGTGCAGTGCAGCTTAAAAAGAAAAGACGCCAAATACCAAACTTTGTATTTAAGTTTGGTGTCTACCAAGAATGCGACACGAAGATTTTCGAGAATATTCCCCCACCCTCAAGTACCCTTTACATGGAAAAAAAAATCGAAAATTTTGATTTTCCCAAAAATGGCTTAATGACTTTGATTAAAATCTCTTATATTCAAGATATTATGTGACAAATAAAATCTATATCTTAAATTTTCTGGGAACAATCGCTGATGACATGTATATTATGGATGAATTTTGTGGAATTTTGCGTAAATATATATATATATATATGTATATACGAGAATCTTTTTTACTTTCTCTATAGGCACTATGTACATAGTGTATAGAGAATGTATTGCACTCCACCAAAAAATTTGATACCGAGATTTCACCGGAAATATATGTTTCAGGGTCCCTTTTATCTAAAAAAAGCATTTTCGGAAAAAGATCCGTGTGTATGTGTGTGTCCGTGTGTCTGTGTGTCTGTGAACATGATAATTCAAAAACGAAAAGTAGGTAAAATACCAAACTTGGTATTTAAGTTTAGTATCTTTCAGGAATGCGACACGAAGATTTTGAGGAAAATCCCCCCACCCCCAACTACCCTTTACATGGAACTTTTTTCGAAAATTTTGAATTTCTCAAAAATGGGTCTAACGATTTTGATTAAAGTTTCGTATATTAAAGATATTTACCTGGCAAATAAAATGTATATCTTGAATTTTCTGGGAATAGTCTCTGAAGAGTAGATTATTCTGGATGAATTTTACTAAATTTTGAATAACTGCTAAACCGTAAGAGATGGACAAAAACTTACTCCACGAAAAATGTATAGCACGTTAAAACACACAATTTATGCAATATACACTTTTTGTGGAGTTCGTCGTTTTTGGATATTCCTTATTTTTGGTTTCTGCAATGAAAAACTTATACGTTTCTCCTACAGGAATTTATCAACTGCTGTCCATACAAACAAAGGAACTTCAGTGACATACCAACCAGCTTTTGATTATCACTTTAACCTATGGTACTCCCTTATTTCACCTCTACTTACAAGGAAGCAAGTGATATGGCTATTTCTGCTAATGTTTTACTGATTAGTATGAAGTTAATAGAAGTATAAGCTTTTTAAGAATAATTTGTTACAGAGATATAGAGAAAGTCATGTGAATGGTACACATCAGATATTTTTGTGGAGTTGACCGCTTTTGAGATATTCCTTGTTATTCATTTCAGCTTTAAAATACTTATAAGAGATTTAGCTATCGACTTAGTCTATAATATTCCCTTATTTCCGTTCTACTTTCAAGGAAGCAGGTTATAATATCTCTGTCAATTTTTTTCTCGATTACATTAAGTAAATAGAAGAATTAACTTTGTTACACTAATTTATTGCAGACATAGAGATAGTCGTGTAAATGGAACGCTACAGGTTTTTTTGAGTGTATTTGTGTGTGTGTGTGTGTGTGTGTGTGTGTATGTACACACAACGGTCTTTCACTACCGCAATTAAGCATTGAAGAGTAACTATAGAAACTAGTGGAAATGGGAGAGAGGGAGGGGAAGCCTGTAATCGATACACTCGATACACATTGCAATCGATCAGGCATTGTTTGTTAAACACGATAAACATGGCTATCCATGGTTTCAGTACATGTTTTGTTATATGTGCAACAAGCTTCCTGGGACGACAGATAAAAGTATTTTGTGTATACTAGTATTGATAGTACTAATAACTAATATTTTAGAGTGTAGCTAAAAGTAAGCATGCTTAATTTTTTTACTTTCTCTAACACGTATGTAAATACTACTCGAAAAGCTATTGTATTTCACTGGAAACTTTGAAACGAGGATTTCACCAGAAATATATGTTTTGAGGTCCCCTGAGTCCAAAAAAGCGTGTCTATAAAAGATCCGTGTATGTGTCTATGAACAGTCAAAACGAAAAAAACATTATTACCATGAATACCATATGGTATTTATATTTATTCTAAGGATGCAACACGAAGATTTCAAGAAAACTTCCTCACCCCAAACTGTCCTTTACGTTGAGAAAAATTTTCGAAAATTTTAACCTTCTCATAAATGGCTCTAACGTTTTTATTAAAGATATTTATATGGCTAAAATGTATATAATGAATTTCCTGAGAATAGTCACTGAAGACCTCTTTATCCTGGATGAATTTTGCTACATTATGCATAAATGGTAAAGCGTAAGAAATAGACAAAAGCTTGCTACACAAAAATGTAGAGCTCGTTGAAATACAACATTTATGTCATATACATTTTTTCGTAGAGTTGATCATTCTAGAAATATTTCTTGTTATTGGTTTCAGTTTTTAAATAATTAAAACTTTTCGCATACGGGAATTTGTCAACTCCTGGTCATGCAATAAAACGAATTTAAACCAAATGGCAAACAGGCTTTTAAAATATTTGACTATTGCTTTAGCCTAGTGTATTCCCTTTTTGCCCTTCTACTTATAAGGAAGCAAGTAATAACGTTTCTGCTAATGTTTATGCGATTAGTATGAAGTAGATAGAAAAATAAGCTGTTTAACAAATAATTTGTTCCAGAGTTGTAGAGAAAGTGGTGTGAATGGAACACATCAGATATATTTTTCTTTTCCAGCATATAAGTGGAAAAATTGGATATAAAGATTTAACGGGAAATATATGATTTTGGCTCCCTGAGTTCCAAAAAAAAAACAAAAAAACAACATATTTATAAAAGATCTCTGTGTGTGTGTGTGGACAGTATAGCTCAAAAACGAAACGACCATTAAATAACAAACTTGGTATTTATGTTTAGTATCCTTAAAGGATGCGACACAAACATTTTCAAGAAAATTCCCCACCACAAACTACCCTTTACATAGAAACATTTTTTGAAAAGTTTTTTTTGACCTGGCTCTAACGTTTTTGATTACAATAACCTGTGTTAAAGATATTTGTCAAAAATAAAATGTGTATATTGCATTTTATGGGGAATAATCCCTGAAGATCTCTTTATTCTGAATGTATTTTGTAGGATTTTGCATAACTTTTAAACGGTAAGAGGTAGACAAAAGACTTATTACACAAAAATATATATCTGGTTAAAACACAATTTTTATCATATACGTTTTTCTTGTACATAGAGTTGATTGTTTTGAGATATTCTTTCTTATTGGTATCAATTTTAAACTACCCAACTTTCTCAAAGGTTATTCACTTAAGGTTTCATCTCTTTTTGTTTTACTGCTGGTCATGCAAAGCGAACCAAACTTTAATTGTTTCACATAACGATCAGCTTTTAAAAGAACTAGCCTAGTGTATCCTCTTATATTCCTTCTACTGGCAAGGAAGAAAGTAATAAGCCCAATTCTGCAAATGCTTTTTCGGTTAACATGAAGGAGATAACAGATCTTTTGTGAGAATAGTTTTGTATGGAACATATCAAATTTTTACTTTGTTTCTGTTGCACGTAGGTATGTACAATGCACGTAGTATGTAGAGAAGATATTGTATTCCCTAAAACATTCGATACCGAGATTCCACTGGGAATACCTGTTTTGAGGACGCCTGAATGCAAGACAAAGAAAAATTAAGTTATGCAGTCCAAGATACACGTGCATATATACACACGAGTATATGTATACACACACTTATCTTACTTATGTATACACACCTGTATCTTGGACAGCATATCTTAACAAATTAAAAATATAAAACCTGTTTGAAGTTACGCTTCTTCCAAAGATGCGTACGAAGATTTTCAGAAAAATCCCCCACCCCAAACTGCCTTTTACGTGGGAAAGTTTTCGAAAATAATGGATGTAAGGATTTTGATAAAACACTGTTTATTAAAGATATTTACATGAGAAATAAAATGAATATTTCAAATTTTCTGGGAAGATCCTCTGAGGACCTTTTCATTCTGGACGGCTTTTGTCAAACTGGTAAACCGTAAGAAATAAACAAAACTTACTACACAAAAGTGTAGATCTTGCTAAAACATGCCATTTATGTCATATGTATTTTTGTGGATTTAACCATTTCCCAGGTATTCTTTATTATTTTTTTAAATTTTAAACTACTTTAACTTTCTCAAACAGGAAGTCATTTTTGTTTCAGCTCTCTTTTGTTTTACTCCTGACCTTTGCAAAGAGAACCGACTTTCAGTTGTGTCACTAGCGGCAGCTTTTATAGGATTTGGCTATCGCTTTAGACTAGTGTATTTCCTTATTGCCATTAATTATAAGAAACGAACTACTAAGGCAATTTCTGTTAACGATTATCTTGATTAGCATGAATTAGATAGAAAATAAGTTTGTTACACATCTGATTTTTTTTTCACTAGTCTGATTCTGTCTTTCTAAACTTGGCTACATACTGACTGTGATAGTTATAATTGATGATGGTTAAACTAGGAACCCCTGGGCTTAAAAAAAAGGTTAAAGCTAGACAACGGCGGGCAACACCCTACATACCGCGGTCTATTTAGATCTGTTGCACGTTAACACTCCCCAGGAAGGACTGAAGTGAGAGGATGACAAGACAACTAGTCACAGGGTGGTACAGACAGGCCACAGAGCCACGCGGATGTCATGGCGTCAAGAGCACCATGGAGCCGCCAATACCACGGATTCCGATTTGAGCAAGGCAATTGTCCCCGCCCTCGCGAGGAGAGCGACCATAATGCCGCTCCAACGCTGAGAACAGTATTCACAAATCACATGCATTCGGGCGCACCTGTCACACACCACGAACCCAGAAGCACACACACACACACACACACACACACACACACACATGAAATATGATAAAGTAATGAGATGAAAGAGAATGAGGGAACCGATGTCGTGGAAAATGAGCACGCCAACACTCTCCTAAGCGACATAAGAAACCACAAGTACACGGTCGACGGGGATCGAACCCGCAACCCCCCGAATTCGAGCCGCACACGTGACCGCAGCGCCACATCGCAAAATTGACTTTACGACATTGTAAATTACCATTAGGATATGGCATTTGAAAATTCATTTCAGATCTCGTAGTTTACTGCAAGATTGCGAGTCAGTTGGGGAATTTAATGTACTCTGGCTTGTTGCTATTATGGCTCAGTTGGTAAGACCAACCGGAAGAAAATCGGAAGGTCCTTTGTTCAAATCCTGCTTGTGGCATTACAGTTTTACTTTGATTCTATCTTTCTAAGGCATACATATGTGTAAAGAACATATCTACCCAAAATTGTGTTACGCTTCGTTACTTAAAGTGATGCATCTGTGAAATTTGACAAAAAAGTCATGAAAGATTAAAAAACTATTTTTTCATAATAAAATGATAGGAAGTATGTTCTTTAAGAAAACATATCGGCTTTCTCATTTAACGCGCTTAACTACCAATTAACTGAAGCTAGGCGCATGCTTATTAATAACTTTAAATCTGATTTTCTCGCAAACGTTTTTCCAATAGCTCTCCATACTAAACATTCTGCACACGATGCAAATTTTCACTAATTCTGGTTCAACATTTTTATGCTGTCTCTCAAAAGTCATTAAAGACTTTTTTTATCAGCTTTATTTATGGTGGTTTTAACACGACCTTACATGTTTTACAACAATACAATAATAATATTTATAATTTACAATTATCAACTAAAATTTTAGGTTCCTTGATTATATATGATTAAGGGAATTGATCATTTGACACAAAAGCATAAAGACGTGTCAAGGCCTACCGCCCAACCACTGCGTCTCACATCTCTGCCCATGGATGGTGTGCCGTACTGGAGGTGGGGCGTAGTTAGCGTCCCGAGTCCCTCCCGGCCGGTTAATGTGGTCCACGCAATTTGGAGTTGCTAGTTTTTCTCAAGTAGCTCCTCAATTGACCGCTCTGGAACCTCACGAGGTTGAGTGCACCCCGGACCAGGTCTCTCAGAGGGAGAACATTCCCCACGCCAGTACCGGGAATCGAACCCGGGCCTCCCGCTTGGTAAGCAGTCGCGCTGCTACCGCGCTAAGAAGACACCGATTGGTCATATACTTTTTTGAAATATAGCTTTAATTTTGAGAAGTAAATTCTTAAAATTTGAAAAACCAGGAGTTTTGAAAAGTACAAAAAGTAATAATTTTTTCTACACTAATATAATTAGAATAATATAAAAACATAACAAATTTATTTGTGAACTCGTTTTCTGTAAACTGGATATTTTTATCTGAATATTATTTTTAAATGCATCCCGGAGCTCATTTTTATTATAACACTAAGTTTAGCCAGAAAAAATAATATTTTAAATAAGAACGAAACCTAGAATTTTGTTAAGTGGCAAAATATAATTTATTGTGTATAATAATTGGCATAAACTTTAATAAGATATACTTCTTACTGTAGTTTGTTTTCCTAATTTCACATATAGATCACTTTAAGAGATTATTTCACTACACCAACGTTTTCACTTTCATTTACCTGGATAATGGTGTCCAGAGTATATTGCCTGTCTCTTCACACTCTCCTCAGCATCTAGATTCCCAGAGACCTCCGCGGACCTTCCTCCAGAGGATTTATCACTATAGGTCTGCCTGCGAAGCGGCTCCTGAGTTGTGAAGGCCACCGAACTTGAGTTCGATGAACTCCCCTTCGTCCCTGTGTTCGCAATGATAGCATCGGTTCCATCAAAGCTTACTAGTGCAAGAGTAAAAAATATCCAACTGAGTACGGCCATGTTTGCTTCTGTTCAGTTTCACAACACTGTCACAACACTCCACACAAGTCACTTTATTGTTGTTTTAAAGTTCACTGTAAGCCCATTGCTGTGCAGTTTTCACCGTCACTGTCTTATATATCCTTGGTGATTCAGGACAGAACAGTTAATCGTGTTCATGGTTTGGTAGACATGGAGAGAAGGACGACTCTTGTGTGACAAACACAATGACACAATGGAAGTTGCAGGGTTTGTTGTTTTCACTCTATCTTTTAATGAGCGAGGAAACGGTTACGAAGAGAGTAAATTTTGTCAAGAATGAAGTGTTCAGTATTTCTACATATCGTAATGTGCTTTCGGAATGCCAGCTCTTTGTTTACTTCAGTGCGTATCATTTTCCTTCCTGTGATATATCCCATTGTGTTCTTGCTTGACAAAGTACAAAAGGGAAATAACTGCCCCCGGTTGTAATGAACATGAGGAAGAAGCTTAACACTCGAATCCTTCTGGTACGAGCACGGAAGTGTTGTTACTGTATGATTTATTTCCCAGTTGACAAACAGTATCACAGGCGTGTAAACACCTGAGGTGAAACATGGACCGCTTCCGGCCAAGTTGGCAATCAACATTTTTCTCAAGGTTGATGTCCTCAGAGGGCGACACTGAAACCAGTGTCATAAATATAAAATCAAATAAGGATTAGTTTTAAAAAATCTCATTTTTTCCATTTACATGACTTTCTCTAGCTGCTCCATAAACAAACTTTACTTACAAAAGGTTATTCTTTTGTTTAGTCATGCTAATCAAGATAAACATTAGCAAAACGATCTTATTAAGTTATTACTTGTTTCCTTGTAAGCAGAAGGAAAATAAGGGAATGCACTAGTCTAAAGTGATAGTGAGAGATGAAACGAAATGTGATTCCCCATTTGAGAAAGGAATAATTGTTGTAAAATTGAAACCAATGACAAGGAATATCTAGGAAAGGTTGGCTCTACAACAAAAGTGTAAAGGACATACATCGTGCATTTTGACGAGATCTACATGTTTTGTGTAGTTAGTTTTGTTATCTCAACAGTCCAGCAGTTTTCTATCGAACTTTTAGGTGGAATATAATAAATATCTGTCTTCTATGTAAATTGTGCATGCGTGCTAGAGAAGGTGAAAGGTAGGTACTTAAGCATGCTTTACAGATGCGCATATTAGTAACAAACCTCGGAAAACTAAAATATGTATTAACGAATATTAAATAAAGTCTGATATGTTCCATTCATATGATTTCCTCACCTCATTCTGCAAACAAATTATTGCTAAAAAGCTTATTCCTCTATCTAAGTCATGCTAATTGAGATAACATTGGCAGAAATGCTCTTACTGTTTAGTTCCTTATAAGTAAAGGGAAAATAAGGGAACCTATTAGGCAAAAGCGATAGTCAAATATTTTAAAAGCTGTTGATATGTGATTGACTTTTGAAATTCTGTGAATTAAAAACGGATGACAACTTCCTGTGCGAGAAAAGTATACATGTTTTAAAATTGAAAACGAAAACAAGAAGTCTCTCGGAAGTCGTTGACTGAGCAGAAATTGTGTGCTTTAATCAGATCTACATTTCATGTGGTAACGATGATTCGCTTAATTTGAGGAGGTACAACAGTTCACGGCAACGTGGCTGAACACGCAAGGACAGGATTTTCACCAGAAGGAAATATCCAAATTCATCTCTCGAAGTGCCTCAACCGATATGGAGACTATGTAGAAAAATAACCTAATATATGCACTATCACATGACTGTATTGGTTGTACGAAATAAAATATACTCGTATCACTGCAGGCTTTGTTAACCTTAGTTTCTGATCATCACACTCACACACACTCACACACAGTGTGATTCTCTCGCTAGAGGCCCCAAACTTTTGCATATATTTTGGCTAGTTATGTGAGTTTTGTGATGAGCATTTGCGTACCCATATCTTGATCTACACATACAGACATGTTGTACCGTCGCTCCAAATTCTGGAATGCTTTTGTTAAAGTCTACTCAGTAATGGATTCAATCTCTTGACGTATAGCATCTTTCAACTCTGCGAGTGGACGTGGTTTATTTCTGTAAACATTTCCCTTCAGACATCCCCACAGGAAGAAGTCGGGTGGTGTTAGGTCAGGAGATATTGGTGGCCAAAGATTTTTCAGATGATTCGATCTTCAAAAAAGCTTTCGATTTCCCTAATGCTTGCACGTGACGTCTAACTTGTTGCTCCATCTTGTTGGAGGCATCCGTGAGTTAATTCATCTGTTAACTGATTGACAAAGTCGGTGAATATTCTAATTTATTCTTCAGTCGACTGTATTCTCGTGAAAAATGGGGCATATAATACGCCAACGAGACATTGCGCACCACACTCCAATTTTCTGTGCATGTAGGGCATTAGGATTTTTTTGTGCCCATATACGCGTGTTCTGAGAGTTTATGTAGCCACTCACGCTTCATCCGTGAACCAAGTACAGTCCAAAATTCCAGGATTCTGATTAATAAAAGTTCAAAACCATACACAGAACTGAACACGCCAAGGTCAGTGGAACAATCCAAGCCTATTGGGAGGGATGAGGCACTACATTACATTGGTTAAGGCAAGGCATATGGACGGGGATTTGGAGCCTCTAGCCAGAGAATCACACGGTATTATATATTATATACACATGAGGTGAGAGGGAATAAGTGCAAATAATTTTATATTCAGTAGAGAAACTATTAAGTGTATCTCAATTTTTCTGCCTACTAATAGTATTGTCATAAATGAAGCAAAATTTTCAGAATCTAATGTGCTTTGAACGACTCTGGGCTATGTTTTTGGTGTGTTTACATACATCAAACCACTTATAGTCGAGCAGGTCAAAAGGAACCAGAAATGTCAACCGTGTGACTAATTAGGTAAACGATCGAACGAGAGGGAATAATAACCATCCTAAAAACATTGTGAAATTTTCCTTATAAATATAACTTTAGAATGCTATATAGTTCACCTCTTGAACTATTATACAGCGTGGAAGGCGAGTAAGTGCCAATAATTGTATCAGTATTTGAGAGCGACGTGATGATCCAGTATTTTCAGTTTTTTCGATATTTTCTAAACTTATGTTCATGATAAAAATGTTTCTATGTGTTTTATATGTCTATTATTCCCTCTCAGACGTTAGGTATTTTACTTAACAGCTCGCACGGTTGACCCTGCTGTGCCCTTTGTCCTGCCGACTATAGCTGGTGTGATGAGAGGGAAGAATATCGATCACAATGAAGCTTCAACCTACGCAACCATAGTTTTTGTTTTCATACAACATTATCCGATTAGGATTCACAACGAATACAGGGCTATATTTAAAGATATTGCATTATGCTTTATGTAAATTTGGTTTTATTGAACAAATACATAAGTAAAACCAACATGCAAGCATTTGTACTTCTTTTTTTCAACTACAAAATCAACGTCATTACTCTTACTAAGTTTAGAAATTGAAATTAAGCCTCAAAAGTTAAACACCTTCAAATCGGAAATTAAGAGAATCGAGTCACAGAATCTTTGATACATTACAATTAACGTTTTAATTTTGAGGAGAGTAAGCAGTCAAAATGAGATACACTTATGTTACGTAGTGTTCTCTACTAAATATAAAATTATTGGCACTGTTCACCTCCCATCCTTTATTGGCTATAACAAATTTTCTGCAAAGCATTTTGAGAGAATATACTCGGAAAGAACAGTAAAGAAAGATCTAGAAAGAGAGTCTAATGGCAAGCATTGAAGTCATTTGAGGTTCTAGTTATAAAGAAATGAAAAGAATAGCTCAAAGAAGAGAAGAATGGTTGCACTGATGAGACACTAGCCTTTATAACAGGTATGGGTAAAGACGTGAAGTGAGGGGCACTGTGACATAACGTAGCAATCCCACCATCACAGCAGTGGCGTAATGTCGATGTTTACTTTCTCTATACGTACTATATGCATAGTGTAAAGAGAAGATATTGTGCTGCACCCAAAAATACCGAGATTTCACTGGAAAAACATGTTTTGGGACCTCCTGAATAAAAAAAGCATTTTTATAAAAAGGTCACTGTGTGTGGGAGTGTGTGTGTGTGTGTGTGTGTGTCTGTCTGTGTCTGTGGGTAGCATAGCTAAAACACGAAAAGTCCGTCAAACATCAAATAGGGTATTTAAGTCCAGTATCTTCCAAGGATGCGAAGAAGATTTTCAAGAAAATCCCCCACCCAATTACCCTTTACATGGACATTTTTTGGAAATTTTTGATTTTCATAAAAATGTCTAACATTTTAATTAAAATATCGTATATTAAACATATTTACATGACCAATAAAACGAATACCTTGAATTTTCTGAGAATAGCCTCTGAAGACACCTTTATTTTGGATTAATTTTACGAAAGTTTCCATAAGTGATAAACCATATGAGATAGACAAAAACTTGCTTCACAAAAAATGTACACCTCGTTGAAACACACAATTTGTGTTATATCCATTTCTTTCGTGGTGTTGCCCATTTTTGTTTTTGGTTTCAGTTTAAAAATACTTATATTTTTCTCATATGAGAATTTGTCAACTCCTGGCCATACAAATAAAGGAACTTCAATCACATGGACCCCAGCTTTTAATATATTTGACTATCGATTTAGTTAATGGTACTCCCTTATTTCCCTTCTGGATAGAAGCAAGCAAGTAATAAGACCATTTCTGCTAATTTTTTCTCGACTAGTGAATAGAAGAAAGCGCTTTTTAGCAACAATTTATTGCAAAGATGTAGAGAAAGTCATGTGAATTGAACACATCAGTCTTTTTTTCTCTCTTACAGTTTACCAGTTATGCAAAAATCATCAGACCGAAGAGGACCTCAGAGGCTTCTCTCATAGAATTCAAGATGTATGTTTAATTTGTCATATACTTAAACATATGGTATTTTAATCAAAATAATTAGTTGAGAAATAAACATTTTAAAATTTGTTCTATGTAAAGTGTGGGATGGGAAATTTCCTTTTAAATCTTCGAACCGCATCTTTGGAAGATACTGGACTCAAATAGTGAGTTTGGTATTTAATTCACTTTTCGTTTTTGAGTTATTATGTTCATAGACTTTTAAACACAGCACAGTAGCTTTTTTACTTTCTCTATATACTTGTACATAGTATATAGAGACGGTATAGTAATACACCCAAAAGTTTGATACCAAGATTTCATTGGAAATTCATTTTTAGGGTTCCCCTTAATCCAAAAAATCATTTTTAGAAAAAGGTCCGTGTATGCGTGTGTGTATGTGTGTCAGGACAGCATAGCTCAAAAACGAAAAGGCCGTTTAAGGACTAAACTTGGTATTTAAGTTTGGTATCTCCCAAGGATACGACACGAAGATTTTCAAGAGAATCCCCCACCCTGAACTACGCTTTACATGGAACGTTTTTCGAAAGTTTTGATTTTCTCAAAAATGGCTCTAACGATTTTGATTAAAATACCTTATGTTTAAGATATTTTAATGACAAACAGAATGTACCTATATCTTGAATTTTCTGGGAATAGCCTCTGAAGACCTCTTCATTTTGAATGACTTTTGTATGACTGGCATACCGTAAGAGAAATACAAAAACTTACTACACCAAAAGTTGAGATCTTTTTAAAACACACAATTTATGTCATATATTTTTGTTTTGTAGAGTTACCCACTTTCGAGATATTCTGGAATATTGGTTTCAGTTTTGGCTACTTAAACTTTTTTCAAACGGGAAGACACCTTTCTTCTCGTTTCTCATTTTACTTCTGGCAAGCAAAGAATTGGAACATCACATAGCGACCGGCTTTTAAAGGACGATACTATCGCTTTATTCTGTGCATTTTCTTATTTGCCTTCTACTTACAAGGAAGCTAGTAATTAGAAAAATTCTGCTTATGTTTATCTTGATTAGCATGATGTAGATAACGCTTTTAATAAAAGGTTTGTTTACCGAACAGCTAGAGGACATGTGAATGGAACACATTAGATTTTTTCCCTTCTACTTATAAGGAACCAAGTAAATAGGACAATTTATGGTAATGTTTCTCTCGATTATCATGCAGTAGATAGAAGAATAATTAACAATAATTTATTACAGATATGTAGAGAAAGTCATGTGAATGTAACAGTAAGATTTTTTTTTTAGATACAGAGGACCTAATTTGTATATTTCCACTGACATTTTTGTGTGAAATACAATATCTTCTCTTCCTTTGTACAATATACGAAGTAAAAATAAACACTTGAAAAACTTGAATAAAAACTGGAACTATTCTTCATATTGCAGTTTTAGTTGGACCAAAATGTGCATGTGTTCCGAAATACATAAAATACGGAATATGCAAGAGTCTATTCTTTCCTAAATTTCCAGCAAACTTTTGTGGAATACATTTTGTATCAGCGTACCTAGATCAGTGTTCCGCCATTGCTGTAAAGATCAAACTTTGGGGTGAGGTGGAAGTGACCTGACACTCGGCGGCACGCAGGGGCATGCCTACTTTAGAAAAAGAAGGTGATGATCTGATGCTTATGATATGATATGTGTAAAATGTTACCTGATAAATCTTTTTCGTTACCTAAATGCGCAGTGAAAATTACATCGTTTATCCCTATTGCTTTTTATGATATTAATCACTTCCGAGGATAAGTTAAACCAGTAAAAATATTTCCAATTGTTAGAAATGATTACATATTTTTAAAAGGAATAAATGTGACTTGAAAGTGTATAGGGCGGAGAATATCATTAGTATTTAAGAAATCCTATATTATGTTTACTCCAAAGTTTTGAGCCTTTCCACTTTCTTTAGCACGTATATACTTGTACATAGTAGGAATAAGGAGAAGGCATTGTATTTCACCCATCAATTTGATATCTAGATTTCATTGGAAGTACATTTTTGAGGTACCGTGAATCCATAAAAAAGCATTTTCACTTTCTCTAGCACGTATGTACATGCAATATAGATAGCTAGGGAATGTATTGTATTGCACCCAAAATTCTATGTCGATATTTCACCGGTGCTATAGGTTTGTTTTGAGGTCCACTGGGTCAAAAAAGCACCTTTTTAGAAAAAGGTTCGCACGCGTGTGTGAGTCAGTGGGCAAATAACTTAAAAAAAAAAAGCTGATGTGTACCATTCACATGACTTTCTCCATATCCCTGCAATAAATAATTCTTAAAAAGCATATACTTCTATTTACTTTATGCTAATCAGAAAAAATTAGCAGAAATAGTCTTATTACTCGCTTCCTTGTAAGTAGAAGCGAAATAAGGGACAACCGTAGGTTAAAGTGATAGTCAAAAGCGGTTTGCTATGTCAATGAAGTTCCTTTGTTTATATGGATAGTTGACAAGTTCTTGTATGAGAAAAATATACGTTTTTCATAGCAGAAACACAAAAACGACGAACTGCACGAAAAAAATGTATATAACATAAATTGTGTGTTTTAAAGTACTCTACATTTTTTGTGTAGTAAGTTTTTGTCCATCTCTTACGGTTTAGCAGTTATTCAAAAGTTAGTAAAATTCATCCAGAATAAACTACTCTTCAGAGGCTATTCCTAGAAAATTCAATATATACATTTCATTTGTCAGGTAAATATGTTTAATATCCGAAATTTTTATCAAAATCGTTAGAGCCATGTTTGAGAAAATCAAAATTTTCGAAAAAAGTTCCATGTAAAGGGTAGTTGGGGGTGGTGGGGATTTTTCTCAAAATCTTCGTGTCGCATCCCTGGAAGATACTAAACTTAAATACCAAGTTTGGTATTTTACCAACTTTTCATTTATGAGTTATCGTGTTCACAGACACACGGACACACACACACACACACACACACACACACGGACCTTTTTGTGAAAATGCTTTTTTTGGATATTGGGGACCCTAAAACATATATTTCCGGTGAAATCTCGGTGTCGAATTTTTGGGTGGAGTGCAATACTTTCTCTATACACTATTTACATAGTGCGTATGGAGAAAGTAAAAAAGAAAGAAAACACACATAGCGCTCACACACACATGCACACACCCACACCAGAAGTTGGTTAAACAATAAACTTAACATCCATTGCAGACACATGCTCCACAGACGTCTGCTAACCTGCAAAAGAAAATGACAACGCAGATTACTAACACCAACACCATATCGAGTGGTGCATGTGTCTGCAATGGATGTCCAGATTTGTACAATAAATTTGGTATTCAAGTTTAGTATCTTCCAAGGATGCGACACGAGGATTTTCAATAAAATCTCCCACCCCAAACTACCTTTTACATCGAAAATTTTTCAAAATGTTTGGTTTTCTAAAAAAAGACTAACTATTTTGTTTAAAATATTGTATATTAAAAGTATTTTCATGACAAATAAAATGTATATCTTGAATTTCCTGGGAATAGCCACCCAAGTCCTCTTCATTCTGCATGACCTATGATAAGTAACTTTTGTTAGCTGGTAAACCACATGAGAAAAACTTACTACACAAAACATGTAGATATCGTTAAAACACACATGTTATGTCATATACATATTTTTTATAGAGTTAATGATTTCCGAAGTATTTTGTTATTTGTTTCAACTTTAAAATATTTAAACTTTTCTCAAACGGAAATTCCTCATCCGTTTCATATCTCTTGTCGTTTTATATCTCTATCTTGGTCATGGGAAGACAACCGAATTTCAATGACGATCATATAGCGACAGCTTTTAAAAGCTTAGACTATCCCTTTAGCCTAGTGTATTCCCTTATTTGCCCTCTACTATTCCCTTAAATAGTCAGGCTACTACTAGTAATGTTTAGAATGATGAAGATGGAAAAAAAAGTGTTTGTTTACAGAACAGATCGAGAAAGTCATGTGAATGGAACACATCAAACTTTTAGAAAGTGTGTGTGTGGGTGTGTGTGTGTGAGTGTGGAAAGCATAATTAAACAAGGAAAAGTCCGTTTAATACCAAATGTAAGTTAAGTTCTTCCACGGAATGAACTCGAACATCAAGAAAATTGTATTCCCTCAAACTACCCTTCACATGGAAAAATTTTCGAAAACTTTGATTTTCTCAAAAAAGGTTCAAACGAGTTTTCTTAAAATACAGTTTATTAAATATGTTTATATGTCAAATAAAATTATCTTGAATTTCCTGGAAGTCCTTTTCATTCTGAATGACTTTTGTATAACTGGTAAACAAGAGATAGAATAAAACTTACTCAAAATGTATATCTCGTTAAGATACTCATTTTATATCATATCTACATATTTTTTTAGAGTTAAAGACTTCCGAAATATTCCTTGTTATTGTTGTTAATTTTAATTAATCTGCTCATACGGGAAGTCCTCCTCTGTTTTATATCTCTTTTGTTTTACTCCTGCCCATGAAAGGAGACCCGAATTTTAATGGCAGCTTTTAAAAGATTTTATTACCGCTTTGGCATATTGTATTCGTTTATTGCCCTCCTATTTATTAGTTAAGTAATAAGACCATTTTAGTAATGTTTATCTTGATTAGCATGATATAGATAAAATAACCTTTAGTAAGAATAGTTTGTTTACAGAACATAGCTATCGTCAAGTAAATGGAACACATAAGATCTTTTTAGTAATTTCTATTTGCCCCCTTAGTGATCATGTTGTATGTGGTAGCTATTTGTGGTGTTCGTCTACAACGCTGCGGAATGGGGGTCGCAAATGTAAACAAAACATGTGGATGTTTGAGAGAGCGAGTTTATCGCTTGGGTTGCAGTGTGTATTCTAACCACACTATAAATAAAACCGCTTTTTGTACGGTCAGTGTCAATATTGTGTGTTACTTTGGAATTGGAGTGGACATTAACTTCCATTCTGCTTGGTGTAACATCCTATAACAGCCTAGTTGCAGAAACTTTAGTTGTCAACCACTTCTGTTCAGAAAGGCGGAAATCCCCATTCGTAGTTCTCATATTGCTTTGGGAGATTGGATCAGGTGCAGAGAGGTCCAACGATGTTATCGAGACGGAAAGGGAATTGAATGCCCTGCCTCGTATGTCCTGAAGGTTAGTCTTCTAGAAATGAAAGACTTGGACATAGGTCTCTGTGTCTGATAATAGTAAGATATCGATTATCTCCTATTGAGTGGAAAATGAGGCAGTACTTATGTATGCTAGAAAATGTAAATAAGTACATGTGGTATAGATGTGAGATTATATTATTAGAGCATCTTAGCAATAAGCTTAGTTATAAGAGAGACGAGATAGATGAAACTGTACATGGGTCATAAACAACGATCTTTCGCAAGGTTTTTGTGAACAATAGCCAGGGAGTTGGGGTGAAATGTATCAAAGAATATCCTTGAGCTAAAAAGACATCGTAAACTTGAGGGGGTGGTGAGATTGTGAAAGATACTGGAATGTTGCTGAGAGTTAGCAGCTCTAGTGCAATAGTAAGATAGAGACGCTACTGGGAGCGGGAAAAACAAGCAAATAGAGCACAGTTTTAAAGCTTAGGCATAACAAGGGTGTTTGATATACATACTACAGAGACGGATGTGCCCAACACAATACATCCTCCTTTACTGTACAAAACAGTTCGTCCTTTATTTACTGCATAAGACAGTTCGTCTTAAATAAAAGTGCAGTAGTTATCTTTACAGTACTTCGGTCCTACATAGAACTACGTAAGAAATGTGATGCGCGACTTCTCAGTTTCACTTGTATGAACACGTATAATACGACTTCAGCTAGGATATCAGAGAATCATAAGCTGTATGTGAATATTTGAATATTCGTAATAACAGTTTAAATAAAATACTTAAACTAAAAGTTACAAATGTGTTATATCTGAAATAGTTGCTTTTACCGTTCACGTCCTGTTAAGAGATAGTGCTCGACCGAAAACCAATTAACCGGAGCAAACATATGAATAATATATTACAAACATAAATAATAATAAAAGATGTTATCTCTGTTGTGTGACCGTCGCATAAGACATCGAAGGACGGAAGTATAAGTGTTGGGCGTTTGAGTAAAATATTATTTGAAGCTAGCTTATACAAAGTGGGGGGTGAATAAGTACAAATATTTGTATCAACCTTTGAGGTCGATGTGGTGATTCAGTATTTTCAGTTTTTTCGCTATTTTCTAAAGTTATTTTCGTAAAGAAAATTTCACGATGTTTTTAGGAACGCTATTATTCCCTATTTCAGACGCTCGATGATTGTTTATGTAAAGGTCACACGGTTAACCCTCCTGTGTCCGACTAAAGTGGTGTGAATTGCAGGAAGAATGTCGATCGCCTTGAAACTTCAACCTATATAACCATATGATTTTGCTTTCATATAGTCTTTTGTGATTAGGATTCCCAATGTATTCAGGGTTTAACTTGAAAATATTGAACACAGTGACATTATTATACTTTATTTAAATTTGATTTTATTGAACAAATACAAAATTAAATCAATATGTAAGCATTTGCATTTCCGCTCTTTAAACTACAAAATCACATTCATTGCTCTTACAAAGATGAGAAATTAAAATTAAATTTCTACATTTAAAAAAAACCTTCAAATTGGGAATTAAGACAAATATTGACACAGATCCTTGACACACTTTTGAGGAAAATGACGATTTAGAAATAACGAATGATGCAGTTTCTCGGAGCACGGAGAGGCTACGGCATTAAATGAAGATCTGCTATTTCAGCTCATACCTTCATTGTGTAAAGGAAAGTTTGGGACTGCATCGGTCCCTCGTTCCCTCACTTTGAGTCACATGAACGCAGGTCAGCGGTGTGCGAATTAAACAAAATACAGAAGCTGTCGTTTTTTAAAATACCTTTATTCATTCACATGTATTACATTACTAATACTACATGTCTGATTTTCTACGTTTAACATTTGTTTTTCCTTGCATATGTTATGTGAATCTGGTTATTTTTTTGTTTATGTGTGGTTAAGTTATTGTTTAATTTTAGATATTGTACACTTTCTAAGTTAATGACATTCACATATTCACAAAAATACCTTAGAAACTCTCTTACTAGTGCTGGTTTACTTTTTGGCCATTTCCCTCTTTTCTTATTTGTGTTCTTAATTTTTCCTTTGGTTATTCAAGATGTTGCAGCCGTATAAAATGTGATCTGTGTTTGGTTTCCACCTCTATATGTACAGGTAGGATCGTCAGTCTTGTGGAATCTATAACAGTACGTTTCGAGTCTTCCATGTCCTGTTAGCATGGTGGTGAAATTTGTTGTTAATTTGTTTCTTCGTTCTATTCGCTTTACTACGGTAGGTTAATATTGTTGCGTCTCCTGTCCTATTGTTGTGTTTTCCATTCTATTTCCCACTTCTTTAATGTTTCTTCTCGTAATATTTTTCCTAATTACTCTTTTAGGGCATCTGTTATAGCTTTCTGTTCTGTCATTTGCTGTTGATGTATGTAAATATAAGCGAGTCATAACGCAGGGCCGTTCAAAACACATTAGACCCTGAAAGTTGTGTTTCATTATTGAGAATGTTATTAGTAAGCGGACAAATTGAGTTACAGGCATTGTTCTCTTTTTAAATATCAACTTATTTGCACCGATTCACATGCTATCCTGAATGTGCAGTAGAGTGCAGATGTTTGGGTGCAGCATGCGGATGTCTTAATATTTGTTTAATGTTGGCAGATACATTAAACGGGGCTACTTTACCGGTTTTAAAATGTTAACTTATGATTTATGATACAAATAATGAAAGTATGTTTGGTTGTACCTTAAAATGCAAATCCCAATTGTATTTTTCTCCTCAAATAAAATCTGATAGCCAGTTTTCTTTAGGTTATTTTTGCGCTACTTTCATATTGTAGCGTACCGCTCTGAATTATTGGAAAGGTATAATTTTCATAAGAAGTGGAAGCCTTACTATTAAGGGGTTAACCATTTAGACAAAGTGTCGAAATCTGACACTGTACAGAGTTTTTGATGTCATGACAGCTCAGAAGTGACTTCATAAACTGTCGGTCGACCAAGTCTCGATATCCATCGCTCGTACTATGTCTCTCCATCTGTAACTCTGCAACCGACGAGTGGTGGTCCAGAAGCTGTGATGTGTCACTAGGAGTAAGGGAACAGCTCCACAACAGAGATAGTAGTGTAATAATAATGCGTTAAGCCAACATGTGCCTGGGTGAGTCAAGAATTAAGATCCGTTCCAGTAACTCAGCCTAGCGGAATATTTTAAGATGAGATTACCACTCTTCTTTTATTTTAAAAACATATGATTATCTCCTAACCCCTTTAGGTTAAATGTTTTTTTTTAGATAATCTTCTCTTTTCTTTCTCTAAATAAATGCAATTAATATCTAGAAAGCAAAGAAAATATTTACACAATTTTTCAGGCTACTAGAAATTTCCACCTTGCAAGGAAATTTATTACCAAATTAACAGCACAGTAACATTTTATGTCAGATGAATAAAGCGCAAACACTAAACTAAGGAATAGCCGAGGTCGTTGCATCGCTAACCGTAAATTCAAAAGTGCCAGCAGATCGACCAATCCTCACCTGCTGCGTGTTTATTTTATGAAATGAAATGCTAACATTCATTAATTCCTTGACATTGTCTCTGTCATCAGGTATTGATAATCAGAGTAAAAACACACTTCTTAGCAACCAGTTAATGGGGACGTCGCAACTATGTATAGTGCTTGGAATTAAACAAAATAGCAACACTTCTTGGCGTAAAGACTGGTTCACGTTCAAGCAATTCACAACCTCTTCGTGCTCTGTTCAATATACCATTAATATATTTGCTGGCATCCAATACTTTTAAAAATGCATTTTCTGACCATTAATACAAGTTTTTTACTATCAAATGTATTTCTGTGGTATATAATAATATATTAAACGAACTTGCTTAGCGGCGGCTAAAAATACAACACACTGCGAAACAAAACTAACCATTTAGTATGCTGCTCTGAAGGAGGAGTTTTGTTAGAAAGAGGTTCCGCTGTCAAGTTTATATTTCGCACAGATCACGTAAATAAAGATTACTTAAAAAAGAAAGATAAAAAAAGGCTTTATACGGGATTCGATATACGTTCCAACTTCTTTAGTATTCGGCAATAACACTTTAACCACTTCAGCTATTCTAGAGATAGACACCGCTGTCAGTTAAGTTACTTTTGTAAGCAAAACATCCAATATTATAAACGATTAATTCTGGTCCTCTAATTAATCGAAACACACAAACTCATTTATATCGTTGTATTGAAGTGGAATTTGCAATACTTTCTCGTTAACTTACAATGATTGCTGAAATATTGGTTTCAAAATCTGCGAGGTGAGTGGATGGCTGCCATGCCCTCTGAACAGGAAGGGTAACATAATACGGCTTATTTGATTCTTATACCATCTATGCAGGAAATCGTGAGAATTGGTTACCCTTTCCGCGATCAAACAGAAGGTGGGTATTTACTTTTGTGAAAGATAGTAGAGTGGAAGTGGATAGAGAAGCATTGTAATGCATCCAAAAAATTCTATACCGAGATTTCACCGGAATGTGATTTTAGACCCCTAAAAATCTTTAAAAAAAGGTGCGCGCATGTGTGTGTGTATGAATGGGCAGCTTAACTGAAAAACTAAAAATCCGTTAAGTTCATATCTCCCAAGAATGCAACTCGAAGATTTTTAAGAGAATTTCCCCACACCAAGCCCTTGACATGGAAAATTTTTCAAACATTTTGATTTTCTCAACATGGCTCTAGCGAGTTTGATTAAAGTATCATATATTAAATCTACTTACATGACAAATAAAATGTATACCTTGAATTTCCTGGGAACAGTCTTCAGAGTCCTCTTCAATCTGAATGACTTGAATCACTGATAGACCGTGAGAGAGAGAGAGAAAGAGAGGAGAGAGAGGGAGGAAGGGAGGGAGAGAGATAGAGAGAGGGAGAGGGAGAGAGAGACTAAAATGAATTGGACCTCGACAAAACACACAATTAATGTACTTTAATTTTGTTGTATAGCTAACCATTTCCGAGATTTGCTTGTTATTGGTTTAAATTTTAAAATGCTTATACTTTTCTCAAACAAGAGATCGTGCGTATTATTTTTGTTTTGTTTTATTTCGGGGCATGCAGATAAGCGAATTTCAATGATAACGACAGCTTTTAAAACAATCGACTATTGCTTTATTATAGTGTATTCCCTTAGTTCCCTTCTATTATAAGAACTAAATAGTGACACCATTCCGCTGATGCTTAATCCGATTAGCATGGAGCAGAAAGAAGAACAATCTTTTGTAAGAAGTTTTTGGATCAGGTAGAATAAGTCCATGTGTTCGTGTGAGTGAGTGAGTGTGTGTGTGTGTGAGTGTGTGTGTGTCTGTCGTTCTGTGAACAGCATAACTCAAAACGAGCTATTTAGTTTTAGTAGCTGTCCTATATACTCCTTACATAGAATCTTTTTCAAACATTTGGATTTTTCTGGAAATGGCTCTAATAATGCTGATTAAAATGCCATATTTTTATGATATTTTCATCACAAACGAACTGCATTTCTTGTATTTCTGGGAGTAAGCCTCTATACACCTTTTCATTCTTGATGACTTTTGTATAACTCGTAAACCTTAAGAGATAGACAAAAACTTAGCATACGCATATTATTGATATGAAAAACAGAAAATTTATATCGTATACATATTTTTTGTAGATTTAGCCATCCCCTAGATATTCCATGTTATTGGTTTCAATTTAAACTACTTAAAATTTTCTGAAGCGGGATTTTCGTTCCATATTATGTTTTGTTTTACTCACGGAATGCCAAGGATAACCAAGTTGCAACAATTTCACATAGCGATGAGCTTTTAAAAGATTTAACTATCGTTTTTACGTAGCGTGTTGCCTTATTTCCCTTCTACTTACAAGGGAACAAGTAATAAGACTTTGTCTGATAATGTTTATCTCAATTAGCATGGTGAAGAATAGGGAATTATCTCTCATGTTTGTGGGACAGCTAGAGAGAGTCATGTGATTGGAATACATCACGTTTTTTTTTAAATTACGTTGTTGACAGGGACACACACGCAATACCACTTTACGGATGTTTGCCAGTGTGTGTGACTCACTCCACTTCTCCTTGACTGCAAGTAGCGCACAAACTTAATTTATATTGTTACTTTCTTTTCACGTACTATGTACATAGTGTATAGAAGGTGTTGTATTGCACCCAAAAATTGGTTACCGAGATTTCACCAAAATATGTTTTGAGATCCCCTGGATCAAAACAAAACTTTTAGAAAAATATCCGCGGGCAGCTCAAAAATGAAGACACCGTTAAATACCAAACTTGGTATTTAAGTTCAGCATCTTCCAAGAATGCGACACGAAAATTTTCAAGAAAATTATTCCCCCCCCCAAACTACCCTTTACATGGAACAATTTTTGAAAATTTTGATTTTCTTAGAAATGGCTCTAACGACTTTGATTAAAACACTTGGTAATCTTGCGCACCAGGTTACCCTGTCATGGCGGACGCTGTCAATGCGCAATACGGAATACCAACATGCACATTTAAAAACCACTACGTTTATGCAACAGTAGGAAGGAGTTTGTACTGTTCCTCAATGTATTGTATTGGTCAAAGCAAATTCATTGTAGTACACGGAAGTTGTTATAAAATATCGGCAATATAATAAATGAGTCAAAACAAAATTGCGAGAAATTATTCATAATGTACGAAAAGGAAATTTGTAACTAAAATAAATATACTATAATATAGTAACATATACAACTACAATAAAAAAGTAGTTATAAAATATCAGGAATGTAATAAATGAGTCAAACCAAAAGTGCGGGAAATAATAACCTCGAAACCGAAGGGAATATATTATAGCTATAGCAAGGGCAATAATAACAATAAGAGATATGATTCATTATGTACGAAAAGGAAATGTTTAACTAAAATAAATATACAATAGGAAGGGTAATAATAAATATAAGGGTAATGTAAAATAAGAACTATAGCTTTCCTGGCGACGTGTTAATTCAAAATCTTCTCGGGCTTCTAGCCAGGTAATAACTTGGCTTGACACCAACGTTTCGAAGAAGTGCATCTTCCTCGTCTTCAGGGTGAACTGATGGTTTGAGCTTGCGGAGACTGGTATTTATAAGAAAAATAAGAACTATAGCTTTCCTGGCGACTAGCAGGTGCGTGCTCAAACACAAAACATTAGCCGAATAACTGCTATAAATAGTTTTCTACGAAGTCCGTGCCCTTGTCTCAGTCATCTTAAATACCAGGCCATAATATCTCGCGAACCAATCAGATGTTAGCTTCATCCCAGCTCTTATAAATACCAGTCTCCGCAAGCTCAAACCATCAGTTCACCCTGAAGACGAGGAAGATGCACTTCTTCGAAACGTTGGTGTCAAGCCAAGTTATTACCTGGCTAGAAGCCCGAGAAGATTTTGAAATAAGGGTAATGGTTTATAATTTACGAAAAGGAAATGTTTAACTGCAATAAATAAGTAGTTATAAAATATCTGCATTCTAATAAATGAGTCAAAACAAAAGTGCGGGAAATAATAACCTCAAAATCAAAGGGATGATATAGCCATAGGAAGGGTAATAATAACAAATATAAGAGAAATGGGTAATTATTTGCAAGTTGGGCCACTAACTCTCTCCGCTGCGACTTATACCAGTTTTGCACTCTAACGGGACCGGTGTGGTTAGAGGGGATTAGGGGTGGGGAGATGGTTTAAAAAACTAATATTGCTACCTGTTTATATACACACACTAACCTAAACGGATTGGAACCTAACCTCGCGCTAAATTTGAAATCCACAGGCTTTGAAATTGTCACCATAAATACAAAGTCAAACAATCGCACTCAGTTTCATTCGATTTTAGAGTGACCGAAGTTCTGCATAATAAAATTCAGTGAACAGCTGTCTCTGCGTGAAAGATACTTGTCAAACATCAGCGCAGCGTCTAGCGACATATGCCGGTGTTGCATTCCACAACGCTGTTCGCCTGCCGCCGACATATGCCGGTGTTGCATTCCACAACACTGTTCGCCTGCCGCCGACAATGAAACTCAGGTTTTAGCCACTTTAGTGTGTAGTATTATTATATATTTACATTGCAAAAGTATTATAATACTTTTTTATTTATATTCTACACTCCTTTTAGGCAGCATACTTCATAAATATTCACTAAAAAGGATCGCTACGCGCACGTAATAAATTAGCGGTTAACTTAATTACGGAGTTTTTCCGATAAAAAAAAAATTGGTGAAAACGTAACAAGTATAAACCAAACTTACAGTCAAACCACAATTTGTTTAATTTCTAGAGGGGCCGAAGTTCGCTATAATAACCGAGAAATGATTCATAATGTACGAAAAGGAAATGGTCGAAAGCTTGGATTTTATATACCTGACACGGCTGATCACCCGTGAAGCCATAATGTATAACATTCGCCGTGAAAGCTTCAAGTCTTAAAATAAATATAGTCGCCCAAACTGATGAAACAAATAACATAGCTTCCCCATTCCCTGACAATTTTAAATATATATGCTCTCTTCAAATGGCGGTGGTTCCGTTTATTATGCCAACCAAAAACAGCAATAGTTCTGATTTCCGTCTATTTGTTTATTTTAAGGTGTTTAAAATCTCGTGGTCCTCAATTATACGTGTGCTCCCCATAATGAATACACAGAAAGTGGCTAAAGAATCAAATCTGCGGAAGAAATACTTCGCGCCACGAAAGTTAAATCATTACATCCGGAAGAAATAAATCGCGCCAAATGATGTCATTGAAAGCTACGTAACAACCTCTAAGCATTGAAAACTATTTGCTAAGGACCTTAGTGATTACTTGGTGTTTTTTGGGGTTATGTTCTCAAGCGAGGTTGCCTGCCTGGCGTTGCGCGGTACCCGCCATGACAGGGTAACCTGGTGCGCAAGATTACCAAACACTTTATATATGAGATATTTTATGACAAAGGAAATGTACATCTTCAATTTTCTGGAAATAGCCTCTGATGAAACCTCTTCATTCTGAATGACTTTTATATAACTGCCAAACCGTAAGAGCTATACAAAAAGTTACTACATAAAAAGTAGATCTCATTAAAACATACACTTTATGTGATATACATTTTTTTGTAAAGTTAACCGTTTTCGAGATACTCCGGATTATTAGTTTCAATTTTAAACCACTTAAACTTTACTCAAATGGAAATACATTTTTTTCGTTTCTCGTTTGTTTACTCCTGGCAAGCAAAGAGATTGGAATTTCAATTGTTTCACATGGTGACCGGTTTTAAAGAACGAGACTATCGCTTTAGCCTGCATTTTCTTATTTCCCTTCTACTTACAAGGAAACTAGTAATAAGACTAATTGTGCTTGGTTAATGTTTTTAATGACAGGTTTGTTTACCGAACATGCTAGAGGACATCATGTGAATGGGACACATTAGATTTTCTCCCTTCTACTTACAAGGAACCAAGTAATAAAGACAACTTTGGCTAATGTTTATGTCAATTATCGTGAAATATAAGAATAAGCTTTTTAACAATAATTTGTCACAGAGGATTAGAGAAAGTTATGTGAATGGAACACATCCGATTTTTTTGCTTCATTTTGTTTATTTTAGCTGACGACACATTATACCCTCTAGTCAAATTGTATGGTTTAAGACAAGATGAAATCCCACATGCTCGGAGTGATAATAGTGGAATTATTTTAACGTACCAGTTCTAATGGTCTGAAACAGTCAACTTTAATATTATTCAAGGGGAGAAAGCTCTCAGACACGGGGATTTGAATCAAGTGCTTTACGAATGAGAGCCCAACGCTTCTATTCAGTTAAGGGGTTTTGTAAGTGTGGAATTAATGGGTCTGCACGCTATTCCAAGGTAAAATGGAAAAGATGTTAACATTTGTGAGATGGTGCTAAAGCAGCCCTAAGCTGCCCATTACTTGATTCATATAGTGTACATCATATCAGTAAGAACAAGGGATGAATTGTGAGGCTTTAACTTTGCTATTTATTATTCTGAGAAAAGCCAAGCATTGTTCAACGATACCATCACTAGAATTGCTACTATAATAGTTTAATAATAATATTATTATTATTATTATTATTATTATTATTATTATTACTTTCTTCTTGGTTCCATTTTATGATCATCTAGGTGTTATCGGTCGTAGAATATCAACGTAAGTTTTTTGTACACAGGTTTAATTAAAAATTATTTACAAAATCATGATTATTTACAATTACAATTATTTACAAAATCATGTTACTTAAACTACATTACTTATTCTAATCTTTAGTTAGGTTTGAGTACCACTTAGGCATTACATCCAAACAGCTCCATGGTGTTAGCCATTTGGTTTGTATATACTATTTGTTCATTCCAGTCTCTGTATTTTCTCTCCTGTTCTCCATTCCTTTGTTGTTTCTTATTCACCTTTTATCTTTTGTAAAATATTCCATATTTTTTTAAATCTTTTCTTTTACTTGACATTCAGCATTTTCATTGCTACCATCTCTCCTGGCAGACTATCCCATTTGTGCTCCCAAATCTATGACATCTCTTAGAGAGTGAACAATACTGTCTTTCCCCCGCATAAAATACAACATTCTAGTTCATTACCTATCATCCCTTTCAAAAGTAATTCTCCTGTTACTCATGCACGCTAATACTTTCCTATCTTGTTTATTACATATATTCCTCTCGTAGCCATTCTTTCTTTATTTTTCTGTATAAACAAATCACTTTTTATTTTCTGTTTATCTAAGACTTCTATCCAATTTTTCACTGACTTCCAGAAACCTTTTTTATTTTCCTATTCCTTCCTGCGTATGTCTCCTATTCCTATTTTCGTTAAGATTTCCTCTAGCTGCCTCCATAAACATATGGTGGTAAACTTTAAGAGATATATATAATCTTACTTCACAAAAATGTGTAGGGCGATTTAAAGGTCACATAAAACTTTAAACCTTTATAAACACATTTGAGATAGGGGGAAAAAAAAAAACACAAAAAAAAACAACAAAAGAAGCCATCTACTGGGCAAACAATGGGGTTTATTTGTGTTGTGTTTGTGTGTGTATTTTCAGAGTTATGGACATATGTAAAATAGGGGTATGTAATGTTTTAAATTCAAGTATTTTTAGAGAGCATGTACGGTCACTCGACCCACGCGATTGTGAAAAGCAATTGCTGTATTGCAATGAAGTTAACACGTGGTGGTGGCGCACCACCAATAATAGTAGTGATAGTGGCGGCGGCTGTAGTAGGAGGAGTAGAAGTAGGAGTAGGAGTCTCCCCCCCCCTCGTTCTCCTGTTCAACGTACACCATTCTTTCTGCGACTCCATGCACAGCATTTTTCAGATGGTCTCGGAATATTAGCAATTTCTTGCGAAATAGAATCTTTCAGTTTCTGTCAGGTGTTGGATGCATCAGGAAGATTCGTTCTTTAAGGTAACTCATCAGACAAAAGTCGGCCGAATTGAGATCTGAGGATCGAGGTGACCACTTTGTTGGAATACTACGAATGAAAAAACGGCCTGCACTTAAATTGTTAACTCTAAATTTTCTCAGAACTTTAGAAAAGCTGCTCTTGCTTTTAGAATAGCATTGAATCAACTACATTCTATCATTTAGTGATAGAGCTTAATTTGTAACTTAGGAATTTTTATAGCTGTATGGATAAAATTACTAATATTTTTCTCAACAAGTGTATCCGCAGTAACGGCGAATTAAAAAAGAAAAGAAAACTTAACCCCATTGCCAGCCTAATATGTTACTTTCTCTACACATACTAAGTAAATGGTGTATCACTGTATTCCACCCAAAAATTCGATACTACATTTCACCGAAAATATGTGTTATGAGACACTCTTAGTCTCTCCTAAAAATCATTTTTAGAAAAATGTCCATCTGTGTCTGTGTACGTGTATGTATATGTACGCGCGCGCGCGCGCGTGTGTGTGTGTGTGGGCAGTGTAGCTCAAAACCGAAAAGTCCGTTAAATATCAAACATTGTAAATTAATTTCGTATCTTCCGAGGATACGACACGACGATTTTCAAGAAAATCCCCTCAAACCCAACTACCCTTTACATGGAAAAATGTTTCAAAAGTTTTGATGTTCTCAAAAATGGCTGTAGCGATTTTGATTAAAGCATCGTCTATTAAAGATATTTACATAACAAATAAAATGCATATCTTGAATTTTCTGGGTATAACCTTTGAATACCACTTTATTCTGGATGAATTTTTCTGAATTTTGCATAATTCGTAAACCGTAAGTGATAAACAAGAACTCACTTTAAAAAAATGTAGGTTTGCTTATGTCGTATAAATTTTTTTTCGTGGAGTTGGCGTTTTCGAGGTATTCCTTTTTATTGGTTTCAGTTTTAAAATAATTAAATTTTTCTGATACAGGAACTTGCCAACTCCTGGCCACGCAAAGAAACGCATTTCAATCCCATAGCAACCACATTTTAAAACATGTGACTATCGGTTTAGCCTAGTGTATTCTCTTATTTCCCTTCCATTTACCTATAAGGAACTAAATAATAACACCGTTTCTACTAGTGTTTATCTCGATTAGCATGAAGTTGATAGAACAGTACGCTTATTAACAATAATTTGTGACGCAGAGATGTATAGAAAATCATGTGAAAGAAACATCTCAGATTTTTAGAAAAATCTTTGTGGTGTGTGTGTGCGTGCGTGCGCGTGTGTGTGTGTGTGTGTGTGTGTGTGTGTGTGTGTGTGTGTAAACAGCATAACTGAAAAGCGAAAAGTCGGTAAAATACCAAACTTGGTATTTAAGTGTAATAAAGATGCGACACGAGGATTTGAAAGAAAACCCTCCAACCAATACTAACCTTTACATCAAAAAGCTTCGAAATATTTGATTTGTTCAAAAATGGCTCTCATAATTTTAATTACTTCAGTGCATTCAGTATCTGATTGCAAATAACTGTCTTTCGTAACATTTCTGCCGTATAATCTCTTTTCGACGTTCTCTGCGGCAACAATATAGCTCGCTGCAGAATTTCTGTCGAACTCAACAGTTGCATACGGTGCCTTCCCAGTGTTGCCGGTCCCCATGGCCACGCTCGCTAAAGCGTCTCGCTTTGGTGCTTCGTGGGCAGGGGATCGTGGGTTCGAGTCCCGCCTTGGGCATGGATGTTATATGTTTGTGCAATGTGTATATGTTTGTAAAAGAAACAGTAAAAACAGTAAACCAGTAATCAGTAAAACCTACGGGGGGAAATGTAAATAGGGATACAGTACCGGAGTCCTGATCAGACTCCGTTACTGTTTTTGTAAAAAAGAAAAAAAAGAAAAAAAAAGTGAAAGCTGAACGCGCCGGTCCCCATGACCACGCTCGCTAAAGCGTCTCGCTTTGGTGCTTCGTGGGCAGGGGATCGTGGGTTCGAGTCCCGCCTTGGGCATGGGTGTTATATGTTTGTGCAATGTGTATATGTTTGTAAAAGAAACAGTAAAACCAGTAATCAGTAAAACCTACGGGGGGAAATGTAAATAGGGATACAGTACCGGAGTCCTGATCAGACTCCGTTACTGTTTTTTAAAAACAAAATAAAAAAAAAACGCTGGGCAGGGCTTCGTTGTCACTTTTATACCTGTTGGTCAGGTGACTGGAAATTTCCTGAAGTCGTCGCAGGTGTTCACAAACTCACTTCGGTGTAACAATGCGGACTTCGACGTCAGAGAGCCTTGCGACAGAATACGCATCCTCTCGCACAGGTGTAACAATCATAACTGCGATGTCAAAAGCAACCGCCGTCGAACAGGTGTCCACTAGCGCAGTGTAACAATGGATGCGAAAATCAGCTGTGGCTTACGAAGCAATCCGTACAGACATGATCGGCTATTACGGCCGCAGGTAACCAATGATACATTCCTTGTTATTGACATCAATTTTAAACTTCTTAAACCTTATCAAACGGGAAATGGTTATTCATGTTTCCTTTCTTTTTAATCCTGGCGAATTTCAACCAGCAACCAGTTTTTAATATTTTACACCATCGCTTTAGTCTAGTATGCTCCTTCATTTTCTCTTCTACTTATATAGAACTAAGTAATAAGACCATATCTGCTAACTGTTAACTTGGTTAGCATAAAATAGATAGAAGTATTAGTTTTTGTAAGAATAGTTGGTTACAAAATTGGCAAAAAGTGATGTGAATGGAATACATCAGATATTTTATTTACCCTTGTTAAAGCGAAATTGTTACCATATGGCATTAGAATTATTTTATAGAACTAATCCTCTACTCTGTCATCCCATCCCCTGCTTTAGTTAATATTCACGTAAGTCTATTAGCAGGAAGTTCTGTCTGATGCCCTTTGAAATATCTCCACCCCAGTTAGTGCTTCAGCAACAGATGTGTCCTGTGTTACCCTCGTCTTCTCAAGCCATGGACCCCGTTGTGTAGGACTGGATTTGAATTAGTTTTGTTGTTTGCGTCACTCTGAGATCTCAAATTATCACAGCGAGGCGCCGTTCTAAGGGCTTCAAATTCAGAAGAGAGAGGAGGAATAGTCTACTGCCAAATTCATCATAAATGCCTAAACATAGGTTAACCGTATAATAGTTATTTATTATACAGTGGATAATAAAGGTTTGTCCACTTGTATAACTCATTATTTTATCCTACAGATACAATAAATTAATGTATGACAAATATTCAGTTAACGATTTTACAACACATAGTAATAAATTAAATAAGGAATAAGGTATTGAATTGCGGCGTTCTTATAGTTGTCAAATAGTGTAGGGTAAGCTTTATTTAACATTCTTCGTATAAATTAACACCTTTATTTATACAAATTATAATAGCTCACACGAGAAATAGAAAAAGGGTCAGAATAATAAATACATAAGATGTTATTCCAATATTCTTTATTAATTCCAATAAGGTTATATATAGTAAACACTTATATACTTTACAGTATATTTTTATACACATAGAATAGTAATTTTGTTTTTATTGCTGCTGGTTTCAAATTGATTAAGTTTACGATGGCCGTTGAGAACGTTAATATATCAGTTCCAAATGATATGTTAAATGAAGCAATAGAAGCAGTTGAGATTTTATTACCGTCGACTTCACGAAAATTATACGAAAAATGGTTAAAAGGTTACAGAAAATTTGTAGTTATCAACCTTTTATTTATTTACTTTATCCCATTCGTTACTGGAGCAACGAGTGAACTTTGTTTACTTTATTCCACCCGTTGTGCTAATAACTATCACTTTTGATTTAAAGCCCAAGTTTTCTTATGTCGTTTCTGCATAGCAACGGTGTCTATTACAAATATCTGTAGGATAATATATTTTTGCTTTCTCTACTATGCACATACATAGGCAGAGTGTATTGTATTCTCTTACAAATTCGATACCGATATTTCACTGGAAATAAACTTTTCACACTGACTGAATAAAAATATCATTTTAGAAAAGATTCATGCGTATGTATAAATTATGTAACAGTGTATCAAATGTTTCTCCGCAGTTAGGTGAAAGCGCTAACACGCTCACTCAACACAGTTCGGTTGGTAACGGATCGCGCTGGCTATTGGAAATGAAGGGGAACTAAAACTGAGATTACGTACTTAACATTTTCACAGAAGATGTTGGAAATGCTGTCCTCATTCCTGTAGGCAGAGTTCAACTATTTCCCCCTTATTTCCACTTTGTGTAGGGTTAATTTCATTTCACACAAGCCGCATATAGGACAGGAAAGCACCTTTTGGTTTACTGGGAAGCGAAACAGATAGACAAAACCTTACTGTGCAGAAGCTGTAGACCTCGTTAAAACACATAATTTATATCAAATACATTTGTTTGTGGAGTTAACTATATTCAAGATATTCTTGGTTATTGATTTCAATTTTAAAATACTTTACTTTCCTTAAATGCGATATTTTTCTTATTTTCTCTAGCATGTATGTACATACAACATGCACAGTAGTTACAGAATGAATTGTATTCCACCCAAAAATTCGAGTCATGTTTCCTCTGATATATATGTTTTGAGATCCGCTGAGTCCGAAAAAAGCATTTTAGAAAAAGGTCTGTGAGTCAATTGAGAAATTTAATCCCGTGCCGACATGTGCCCACGATAACTCAATGGTTAGCACAGCCGGCTAGAGACTGGGAGATCCGCTATGGCATTGAATTTTTCAGTCTGACTTACCTATCCAACTTTGTGTAGGGCTCCTTTAGTTAAATTTGTGATTTCCTTTAGTTCTTCATATTTATTTCGGAACAACTGTACATTTATAGGGATGCAGTTTCATTTCCTTGTTAACGGCTCTATGTTTTGCCTGCACAGAAACAGTTGTTTCCTGTGCTAATTTCTGCATTCGTCTAGTAGGGCTCTTTAATATTACATCCGAAATTTCGTCCAGTTTAGCCTGTTAAAAATTAAAGTTTAGTCTAAACGTTTTTGGGAGTGTCATTGTGTTTCAAGGAATTTTGAATTTAGTCGTTATATCTCACACAGAATCACAATAAAGCATACAGAATCGGCAAACCATTCAAGAAATTTACGTCTTACATTTTCTGAAACATTATCACCATGTTTTCAACTAAAACGCTCTGTTTGCAATGGTTACTCTTTGGACTTCACTTCAGAAGCGTAACCAGACAGTATTGACTTAAAGCAGACAGTTCTCTTAGTATTATTCAAACTTAAATAATGCTCCTCCTCCATAGCTCCGTTCCCAACTTAACCACAGCCACAAGTGACCGAGTGTGCTGCGGAGGCCTTTTTGAGACACCCGTTACTAAGTAGAGAAAGTAAAAATCAAGCTTTCTTTCTATACAATTTCACTCGAAGTTCATAATCAAGCTTGTTCATTAGTACGTTGCATGTAATGCATTTAAAGAACCATTAACACATAGCGAAAGCCTCTTCCCGGAGAAGCGAATTCCGTTTATAATGATAAAACGTGCCCAAGTTGGCATTTAATAAGCCATGAAGCAGACACGATTACAGGCCTCGAGAATGGGTTTAGAGTGGCAAGCAAGACGTACACTTAACGGACTGGCAAATGGGAGCTTTTATTGAGAGTAGGTATTATCATCCACTTTCCGGCAGAATATATCAGCAGGGACTATAGCGTTACTGAGCGTGAGGGTTGATGGAGCTTTGGCCATGGTACAGTTCGCTTTGTATGCCCATAGTGATGGTTAATTTGTATTTATTACTAGGAATATTTTTATGCATTACTTTCTTCACTTAGTACATAAATAGCGAAGGTATTGCATTCCACCTAAAAAATTTGATACACAGATTTCACCGGAAATACATGTTTTAGGGTTCCCTGAATCGAGAAAAAGAACTTGTACCTTTTCTACACGTTCTATGTACATATTGTATAGAGAAATTGTTGTTATTTCATTCGAAAACTCTATACCGAGAAATTTTACTGGAAATACATGTTTTGAGACCACCTGAATCTAAAAAAAAAAAAAAATATGTCCGTGTGTGTCTGTCTCTGTGTCGGTTAAATACCAATCTTGGAATTTAATTTCAGTATCTTCCACGGATGCGGCACGAAGATTTTCAAGAAAATCACCCACTCACAACTACCCTTTACATGGAACATTTGAAAAACATTTTGATTTTGTAAAAAGTAATTAACGATTTTGATTAAAATGCCATATGTTTAAGATATTTTCATGAAAGACGAAATTTACATCTTCAATTTTCTGGGAATAGTGCTTGAAGGCCTCTTCATTCTGGATAAATTCTGTATAATCTATGTATAGCTGGTAAACCGTAAGTGACAGACAAAAACATACTATAGAAAAAAATGTAGATTTTGTTAAAACACACAATTTATGAAACATGTTTTTCTTTTTTTTTAAGATTTAACTGTTTTCGAAATATTCTGAGTTATTGGTTTCAGTTTTAAGCTATTTAATCTTTTCTCCAACTGAAATTATTGTTCTTTTCGTCTCTCTATTTTTTTTTTTTTTGTACCTTAACGTCCTTTAACCTGGTTAGTCATATCGAAGATGAATGCAATTGATGAAATGATGCTCAAATTACCTCGGAGCCCATGGAGCTTAAAGTTACTCGACCTTCGTCTTCTCAGGATAAGGCAAAACCCCGAAAAAAACCTTATCCGAATAATTCACCCTAATGTGAGACAGACACGCTACCACCACAGTATCCAGGTGGTTCTTTCTTTTGCTTCTCCTAGCAAGCAAAGTTTACCGAATTTCAATTGCTTCACATAGAGACCAATGTTTAAAAGACTTCACTAATGCTTTAGCCCAGTGCATTCCCTTATTTCCCTTCTGCTTAAAAAGAAGCAAGTAATAATACCATGTCTGCTAACCTTTATGATCATGTAGATAAGAGAATAATTTTTGTAAGAAAAGTATGATAAAGTCATGTGAATGGAACATATATTTTTAGAAACAGGTCCACGTGCGCGGATGACTAGAGGTACTAATCATCTTGAAAACATAACACTCTTAAATAAAACTGTATGTCTGCAAATGAAGTATAAATACTGATGTAACATGGCACATTACACTGTTCTCAAATTTCAGTATAAATATCTGCACGTATACTCCTAATAACCTGTATAACGGCCTTCAAATTCCACTCGTTTCCATGCAAAAAGGTAAGACAGCTGAAAATCGACTCTATTTTAAGGCATGATTTAGTATTAATAGTTCGAACCACAAATAGTGAATATTGCGAAATGACTTGTGCTAAAAATATTTATTTGAAATAAAGTGTATGTTTTGAAGAAATCTGCTTTCTTGTGTGGTAGGTTTTCATCCATCGCTTCCAGTGTATCAGTTAAACAAGATTATATAAAATTCATTCTTAATAAAGCAGGCTTGTCAGGCTAGTAACAGAAAATTCAAAATATACATTTTATTTTATTTATCTTTAGCATATGGTCTGTAATAAAATCATTCTAGAATTTCGAAAAATAGTCCATGTAAACGGTATTTACGTGTCGGGGAATTTTCTTGAAAATTTATGTGTCGCATTCTTGGAAGATATTGAAATATAAAACGGTTAAAAACCACACTTTCACACACACTGATATTTTTATGTTTCATTTTACATATTTTGCAACAAACTAATCATACAAAAGATTATTATTGTTTCAGTCTATCTACTTCGTTTTAATCAAGCTAGACATTAGCAGAAACGGCCTTTTATATGGTGTTTAACAACCGCTTTTACTACATATGGCACCGCAGGCGAAGAAACAGTCTTATTACTTAGTTCCTTGTAAGTAGAAGGGAAGTAAGGGAATACATAAAGCTAAAGCGATAGTAAATATTCTAAAAGCCGATCGCTATGAAATGCTTTTGGAGTTGCCTTCTCTTTGCTTGACCAGGAGAAGGACAAGCGTATAACAAAAACAGAGGGGTATTTTTTTCTTTTCCAAAAATGTTTTTCTTGGGTTCAGGGGCTTCAAATACATTTTCAATGAAACCACGGTATCGAATTTTTGGGTGAATTACAATACTTCACATTTACTATAGATAAATTAAAATTCTGATACTTTGTATTTACATGTCTTACTCTTACATCTTCTGCAACACTGCCCTTAAAAAATCTTATTTTTCTAATTCCTTTACGTTATTCGTGCTGTAAACATTGGCAGACATTGTTTTATTCCATATTTCCTTGTAAGTATAAGGGAAATAAGGAAATATACTAGGTTAAAGTGATAGTCAAATCTTTTTAAATGTATTGCAATTGAAATTCCGTTCTTTCCAGGACCAGAATAAAATGAAAAAATAATGTACTCCCATGTCAGAAAAGTGGAATTATTGGAACATTTAAACCACAACAAGGAATATCTTGGAAATCGTTAATTCTATAAAAATGTTTGAAATAAGTTGTGTTTTTTAACAGTGTATATTTTTTAAAAGTTTGTCTCTATCTCAAAAGTCATTCAAAATGAAGAGGACTTCAGAGCTATTTCCAGAAAATTCAAAATGGACTTTTATTTGTCAAGTAAGTATTTTAAACACGTAGAATTTTAATCATAACCGTAAGAATGCATTTGAAAAAGTAAATAAATTAGGAAAATCTTCCATATAAAGGGTAATTTCGAATAGGAGGACTTTCTGGAAAATAAAATTTACTGCTCCTATAATTCTAGATATTCCTGCAAGGTGTAAAGAAAAAATAGTTAGATCTAAATAAAAACTTTCTTTCTTTTTAGGAAACTTTAAATTCATTGGTATCTTTTTTATTATTATTAATATTTTTTTTATTGAAGGTAGACTTCAGTAAAAATTGTTATTATTCCTGATTCTCTTAAAAACCAACCTTTATGAAATATCTTTGTGTCCAATCCTTAGAAGTTGATGAATTAATTTTGTGCCATTAGTTTTTAATCGACTTTTCTTTTTGAGTTATGTTGTTCACTGAGACACGGGCATGGACAGTTTTATAAAACTGCTTTTTTGTGCTTTAGGAGACCTCAAAACATATATGCCCAGTGAAATCTCTGTAAAGACTTTTTGGGTGAAATACAATACGTACTCGGCGTACTGTACGCAGTAGAGAAAGTAAAAATCAGAAATGGATGAAGATGTTAAACATGTTTTCTTTTTGCCTCTCCTGATGGTTAGGTTACATAGGCATAACACACGTTACAACTGCCATCGTTCTCTTTCTACATTTGCATCCTATTCTTTTCTTGAGTGGGTGGAAACGGAGAGGGAGGTGCAAGACTAAAGAAGGGGAGACAATGCGAGTCTAACGAAGATTAAAAGTACTCTTGACGAGTTGCCAGGAGGCTTCTGCAGGGGATTGGGGTCAAGTCGCCGTCAAGTCGAGGCGTTACCACCTGGTTCTACTTCGCAATCAGTTTCAGACAACCTCCTCATACGGTAAGGGAAACGTTATTAAACAAACCGTGTGATAACCTAGCCGAGCTCAAAAAATCTAATGTTTTCCTTGTGGGCGACCTCCTGTTCGATGCTAGCTCCTTAGGTTGGGTCCTCTTACTGGTCAGGGTTACTTTAAGATTTGTGAGAATGATACTCAGGTTTTCAGGGGCATCACAAATAAGCCTTTGAGTGAATGATACAACAACAGATAAAGTAGTAAATGTTGACGTTTATTGTTTCTTGATACTTTGCCAAGAAATCAGCTCGCCATTTGTTACTCTTGCAGCACAATTATTGTTCAATTTAAAAAATACTAGCCGCAACCACGTAGTGCTTAAATGCACCTTTTCTAGTTGATCAGAGCTTACATTTGCAGGGCGAAGAAATTAATGCGAATGTTATTGTGACTGTAGCTGTGAAAGAAGTACGAAGGAATCAGGAATGCTCGGCATGCCTGAAACAACTCAAAAGACTGCCCGGAACTGAGCTTGTTTTCGTTTCTACATCTCTTTAAATATATTTCCACTGTACTATACTGTAAATATACTTTTAATGCCACATATTTCGGACAATTTACAACTTGCAACCTTGTTTGTTCTCTGGTGAGAAAACCCAACACTCCTCTTAAGCGTAAACAGCTTGAACTTTACGACCATCACACGGTCGCCAATACCGTTAACCTATTCACTAGTTTGTTGGAATATCATTCATTGTCTTTCAAACGGTGACTGGACGGTTTTAACAGTCTCTGCCTGCGCTTAAAAGCATTTCCTTGCCTTCGGCTATTTTGTTGAAATACAAAAGAAATACCCTATTATATTTTGACTTCTAGATATTAATGACATTTCCTTGGTACCAACTCATTTTCACATTTATTATTATATTGTTATTGAAATTATTATTATATTATTAATTTGTGATTACTTTAAATTAATTATATGAAAATAGTCTTATACTTCACATGACTTTCTCTGTGAACTATTGTCAGAAAAGATTGGTCCTTTATCTATATCGTGACAATCGAGATAAACGTTAGCAGAAATAACTGTAATAGTTCCTTGTAAGTAAAAGGGAAATAGAGAATACATTAGGCTAATGCATTGGTCAAATCTTTTAAAAAGCGATTGCTATGTGAAACAATTGAAATTCCATTCTCTTTGGTTGCCAGGAGTAAACAAGCGAGAAACGTGAAGAAAGATGTCTTCCCGTTTGAGAAAAGTTTAAATGCCTTAAAATTGAAAAAAAAAAAAAAACAACACAATATCTTGAAAATGGTTAAATTAACAATATATATATATATATATATATATATATATATATATATATATATATATAACTATAACTTTGTGTTTTAATCAGCTCTATATTTTTTGTTAAGTGAGTTTTTGTCTCTCATGGTTTGCCAGCTATACAAAAGTCATCCAGAATGAAGAGACCTTCAGAGTTTATTCCCAGAAAACTGAAAATATATATTTTTATTTGTCCTGTAAAAAATAATTTAAATATGTGATATTTTAATCAAAATCGTTAGAACCATTTCGACAAAAATAGAATTTAAAAAAATGTTTCAATATAAAGCGTGGTTTGGGGTGAGTGGTTTTCTTAAAAATCTTCGTGTCACATCTTTGGAAGATACACAAGTTAAATACAAAACAGTATTTTCGTTTTTGAGCTGTGCTGTTCACAGACACACCCACATGAACCTGTATCTACAAATGTTTCTTTTGGAATCAGGAGACTCAAAATATATTTCCGGTGAAATATCGACATCGAATTTTTGGGTGGATTACATATCTTCTCTACTTGCTATAGGCATAGTACCTGTATGTACATAAAGTAAACCGTGTATGTACATATATCCTTATTAAACTAATAGGACCTTTTCCTTTTGTCTTACTGTACAGTTAAGCTAATTATAGCAGTTTTATGATGTTGCAGTTGTAGTAGTTCACAGTTAATTTAGTATTATGCTACCTTTTCGCAGATCGCTGACAGATCTAGTCCTAACCGTAAACGAAAGTATTGTAGAATTACACTACATTTGAATTAATTGAAAAATCTCATTATAAGCACACGAATTTCTGTTCCTATTCTGCAATAAATAATGCATATAAAAGATTATACTTTCCTCTAACTCGGACTAGTCCAGATAAGCATTAGCAAAAATTGTTATAGTATAGTTATGTTTCCTTTTCGATTCAAAAGTAATAAGGTCGCTAGAGTGAAGTAATAGCTTTGAAGCTGTTATGTGATGACATGGGACATTGCTTTTTTCTTTTGGATGACCAAGAAAGAAAAAGAAGGAATAAAGACTCATCATTTAAAAAAAGTTTAGGTTTCATAGGAAAGTTTAAATCAATAAAAAGAAATATCTCTGAAATGGCTAACTCCATAAAAATGGATTGGACAGTTTTTGCTTTTAGGAGGCCTACTTTTCTTCTGTGGCAGAATTGTGCCTATCTCTTACGGTTTCCCAGTTATACAAGTTTCCCAGAGTTTATTCCAAGAAATTTAAGTGATACGTTTTATTTGTCATATAAATATCTTTAACTTACTATATTTTAATCAAATTGTGAGAGTCATCTTTGTAAGCATTGAACATATCGAAAAATCTTCCATGTAAAGGATAATTTGTGGTTGAGAGATTTTCATGAAAGTCTTCGTGATCCTTGGGACATACGTAACTTAAATACCACGTTTGGTATTTAACGTAATTTTCCTTTTTGAATTATGCCATCTATATACCCACATGTATTTTCTTGGATTTCGGCATCCCCAACATGTATTTTCGGTGAAATTACGGTATCGAATTTTTGCCTGGAATACAATAGCTTCTCTACTTACTAATCACATACACGTTAGTTGCTAGAGAAAGTCAAATGCATACATATCCTTAGTAAGATAGTTCCTAGGAAGTTTTCCTTTAGTTTGTTATTGAGTTAACCCATCATTAAACTTTTATGACAATGAACACAAGGTCCATGAAGCTTAAAGCTACTCGATATTAGTCTTCTCAAGATGAGAGAAAATCCCGTAGAAACCTTATCTGGGTAACTCTAAGCTAGATTCGAACTCGTGCCCTGCTGAATGTGAGACAGACACGGTAGTGGTTTAAAGTTGTTAGTGAGCTGAATGGAGGGATATGGCTTAGTGCTGCCTAACATCTTAATAGACTTCATCATAGCTAAGTAGCTTCCATCAGAAGGAAGGGCTGGCCGATTTTCTAATTCCTGTCCTCCCTCTTCCTCTTTGGAAATGTAATCGTCATATCGCGCATCTTCAGACCCAGCAGGGGCTCCGCGCGTAGGGTGCTCCCGGTTTTGTAAGATAAGATGTCTTATACATAACTCTGGATTAGCATTAACTTTATGCTCCTGGGCATTATGAGTAGGGTAGGCAAGGTCCGTGAGAGACAGAAAGAGATCAAAAACAAGCGAGGGAGAGCAGAATTACTTGCGTTTGTTACGCTGTAAGGTGTACCCTCCGCTTCCCGTTCTTCTTAATTAACTCCCCCTGATCGTTATATGTTTAAGCATAACCCCTTTTGCCCATTCTAAAAGGGCTATCTAGAAACTAACGAACGATTTGGCATAACTAAATAATGAGAGATATCAAAGCTAAGCTTTATTACTTTCTGTACACGTACTATGTACATAGTGTATAGAAAAGGTATTGTATTGCATCCAAAAATTCAATACCGAGATTTTACATACATGTTTTGAGACCCCATGAATACAAAAAGAAAAACATTTTTAGAAAAATGTCCATGTGTGTGTGTGTGTGTGTAGGCAGCATAGCTCAAAAACGAAAAGTCCGTTAAATACCAAACTTGATATTTAAGTTCAGTATCTTCTAAGGATGCGACACAAAGATTTCCAAGAAAATCCCCCAACCCCAAACTACCCTTTATGTGGAAAAATTTCGAAAATGTTGAGCTCAAAAATGGCTCTAACGATCTTGTTTAAAATCTCTTATGTTTAAGACATTTACATGGCAAATATTATATCTTTAATTTTCTGGGAAGAGCCTCTGAAGACCTCTTTATTCGGGTTAATTTTTATTAAATTTTGCATAACTGATAAACCTTAAGAGATAGACAAATACTTAGTGAACAAAAAATATAGATCTCGATAAAATCCAAAATTGATGCCATTTACATTTTTTTCATAGTTGACCGTTTACGAGATATTCCTTATTATTGATTTCAGTTTTAAAATACTTTTCTCATACGGCAACTAGTCAACGCTTGGCCATACAAAGGAAGCGGAATTCAATCCCATAGCAACCACATTTTAAAACATTTGATTGTCGGTTTAGCCTAGTGTATTCCCTTATTTCTCTTCTACTTATAAGGAACTAAGTAATAAAACTGTTTCTGCTAAGCTTAATATCAATTAGAAGAATAAGTTTATTAACAATAATTTGTCATACAGATGTAGAGAAATGCATGTGAATGGAGCACATCAGATGTTTTCAATGTTAAGAATACATTACTATATTTCTCAACGTAATCATCATTGTTACCAAGGTATTTATTGTCACATGGTACCGGTTTTTCAATGCAGATGTTATTACTTTTCCACCGCTAAAGTTCTTAGCCAAGATGTCACTCATACTTTTGAGGTTCTCATCGGTTAGAAAATCTTTTCCGCCCAAAAAATCATGTATGATGTCCAAAATGAAGAACTATTTTTTTTCTAAATTCTTTTATCAACATTTGGTTTCAACTCCTCCATAACGATTGATGCACTTCCACTCCGGTCTTTGTCGTGCACACTGGTTCTTTCTTGGTTACTCGTAAATTATTTTCCATTTCCTCAATGAAGACTTGTTCATTGCATTATCGTCATAAACTTGCGTTATCTACTTATAAAGTTCAATTGACCGAATATTTTGCGCATCCAAAGAAACGAACAAGTTCTTTGGTGGTAGAACTTTGGTGGTGGTGGTATAATATCGGCATTGAAAAACTGCTAGCACGTCACAATAAATGTTTTGACAGAATGGAGATTACGTTGAGAAAAGAGTAAGATACTGTAACTTTGTAAATAAAGTTTTGTGTTGATATCTTTCGTTATTATTTAGTTATACCAAATGGTTCGTTACTTTCTGGATGGTCCTTCTATAATATAAAAGCATATAACTTTTAAAATGTTTCATTTGATAGTATAACAAGAAAAAGGAAACCCTTTCTCTGACAAAGTGTTGACTCTGACTAGTTGTATGCCATATTTAAATGCTTTTTCCAACCAAACAAAATAGGACAGGTAGTCAGAATGAAAAATTCAATGTCATACCCTTATGAAGTCTGCGACTTACACTTACGACATCATAAGTCGCTATTGAGATACGTAAGCTCAAATTATTGAGATTATCTTGTGGTTTTTCGAGAAACATGCGATTCAGTTGAGGAATTCATTGCTATGCCGACATGTTGCCATGGTAGGTAAGTGGTAGAGCAACCGGCTATAGACTGGGAGATCCGTGGCTCAAATCCCCGCTATGGCGTTGAATTTTTCAGTCTGACTCTTACTAATCCAGCTCCTGTCCTACAAGCGATTTATGGGTATTTTCTTCCAAACATAAGCAGGGATTTTAACCCTTTCATTATCATTTCAAGACATAAGCTTATTCATTAAGTTTATATACTAAATGGATTTTTTGGAAGTTGGAACCCGAACAACTTTACCAATAAAAGTATTAACGCTTATGTGAAAAAAACAATAGCTTCGAATAGCCTTCGAATATTTGTAACAATCTCTGAGCTCAATGGTGATTTATGTTTTCCACTCTCGCTAACAAATATATCAGATGTCTCTAGCTTTCTTGCTAGCGATAAACTTGTTGCCCTTGTCGGAACATGCCGTACATTAAATTCTCTTCGAAATTCCCGTTGTGTTCTTATCAAGAAATTTGTCATCGAATATGTTTTCACGATGAAAACACTCCCTCGAAGTCAGTACTCCAAGTTGCTGTTACGGCTGTAAACTAAAGACTATCCACAATGCCATGAAAAGGCTCGTAATTTCCAACGAAATCATCAATACAGTTAACAGATGTCATTGAGCGATTGTTGCCATGATTGTTGTGGATTTTCCCTGAGTCGCTGAGATCATTAAAACAAATTTCACATTTCAACGAGCTTTCAGAGAGAAATTATGGCCTATTAAGATGGTTCGGTTTATATGGATGCCACTGTACTTATAAGGAACTAAGAAATAAGACCGTTTCTTCTAATGTTGAACTCGATGAGCATGAAGTTGATAGAAGAATAAGTTTATTAACAATAATTTGTTTCATAGATGTAGAGAAAGTCATGTGAATGGCACACAGATTTTTTTCGTATTCTTAAGGGAACTGATCCTAGAATGTTTCCACAAATCCGCTTTCTCCCTTTTGTTTCTGTTTAAGAAAGTACTTGTGTTAGAAGAGCCTTAATGCATAAAAGAAAGGGGGGGGGGGAGCGGGAATGGTATCTAGAGCTCTCTGATGGTTGTTGTACCCAGTAACAGTTCACATGTGTGTTCAAGAGCCAACTAATGTGTTATATCCAACTCCAGGCGGACCCCAGGGACGATATAGGGATTTCCTTCTCAGCTGTTGCCGAGGGGAAGGAGGAGAAACATCTCCACGTGTCTTAACCAGAAAGGGAAGTAGAGAAGGAAGTTGATAGCTTTTCACATTATAAGGGCAGACACCATTTGCTAAGTAAACCTCACGGTAGTTAATGTCGTAGGTGGATGATACTGTTCTGGTATCAGGAAGTCTGGTCGCATATTTTGGAACATTGCATGCAGACGTAGAATGTTAGGAATATTCTGATGTGTTCCATTCATATGACTTTCTCTACTTCTCTGTAACAAATCATTGTCAATAGCTTATTTTTCTATTTATTTCATGCTAATCAAGATACATATTAGCGGAAACGGTCTTATCACTTTGTTCCTTATAAGTAGAAGGGCAATAAGCGAATACACTAGGCTAAACCGACAGTAAAATGTTTTAAAATGAGGTTGCCATTGGACTGAAATCGATTCTTTGCATGCCCAGGAGTTGACAATTTCCCGTATAACAAAGTATAAGTATTTTAAAACTAGTACCAATAACAAGAAATATCTAAAACAACGGTCTAATCAACGAAGAAAATGTATGTTACATAAATTATGTGCTTTGGTGTTATCTACATTTTTTGCAGGTATAGTAAGTTTTTTTCTATCTCTTACGGTTTACCGGTTATGAAAATTTCCGCAAATTTCATCCAGAATTAAGGTGTCTTCGGAGGCTATTTCCAGAAAATTCAAGATATATATTTTATTTGTCAGGTAAATATCTTTAATATACGATATTTTAATCAAAATTGTTACAGCCATTTTTGAGAAAATCAAAATTTTCGAAAAAAGTTCCATGTAAAGGGTAGTTGGGGGTGGGGGGATTTTCTTAAAAATCTTCGTGTCGCATCCTTGGAAGATACCAAACTTAAATACCAAGTTTGGAATTTAACGGTCTTTTCGTTTTTGAGCTATGCTGTCCACATACACACACACACACACACACACACACACACACACACACACACACGGACCTTTTTAGAAGAATCCTTTTTTTGCATTCAGGGGGACCGAAAACATGTATTTCCGGGGCAATCTCGGTTTCGAATTTTTGGGTGCAATACAAAAATCTTATGTGTTATACTCACATGACTTTCTCTAGCTTGTCTATAAACTTCTTACAGAGGTGATCTTCTTTATACATAATATTAATCGAGATAAACATTAGCAGAATATTCTTATTACTTAGTTCCTTTAAGCAGATGGAAGTAAGGGTTTGCGCTATGCTAAAGCGATAGTGAAATTTTTAATAGCTGTCGTTATGCGATTGTCATTTCAAATCACTTCTTTGCTTGGTCAGAAATATCTTGGAATCGGTTACCTCCACAACAAAAACATGAAGGACATAAATTGTGTGTTTTGACAGATTTTCGTTTTTTGTGCAGTAAGTTTTTTGTCTATGTCTTACGGTTTAGGAGCTAAGCAAATTTCGGCAAAATACATCCAGAATGAAGAGGTCTTAAAGGCTATTCGCAGAAAATTCAAGATATACATTTTATTTGGGTTGTAAATACATTTAATATACGGGACTTTAATCACAATCATTAGATTCATTTTAGAGAAATAAAAAATATGGACTATTTTTCCGTGTAAAGAGTTGTTTCTGGGGGGGGGGGGTATTTTCTTGAAAATCTTTGTGTCGCATTCTTGGAAGATACTAAACCTAAATACCAAATTTGGTATTAAACAGTCTTTTTTTTAAGCTATGCTGTCCACAGACAGACAGATATACAGACAGGCACACAGACAGACAAGATAGACACACACGGTCTTTTTTCTAGAAATGATTTTTTCGCACTCAGAGATTCCCAAGACATATGGGTATTTCCGGTAAAATCTCTGTATCGAACTTTTAGGTGGAATACCTTCTCTATCCACTATGCACATTGTACATGCGGGCTAGAGAAAGTAAAACATCTGAAAAAAACTATTATTAACAGCCAATGCATTTAATAGGCTAAATTTGGTTAAAAGTACTCAATGTTATTCATATTAAAAGGGATTGTACTTGCGTTGTAAAGAATCTTACATAAAATGATATTTTAATTGTTCTACCACCTACACAATAGGCAGAGGAGGTATTGAATTGTGCTAAAGGGTGTGATACTAATTTTATCGTAAATAGATGTTGAGGTACTCTGAATTAAAAAAATCTGATGTGTTCCATTCACATGACTTTCTCTACATCTCTGCGACAAATTGTTAAAAAGCTTATGCTTCTATTTACTTCATGCTAATCAAGAAAAAAAAAATAGCAGAAATAGTCTTATTATTCGCCCTTGTAAGTAGAAGCAAAATAAAGGAATAACATAGATTAAAGCTGGTTGCTTTGTGTCTGAAGTTCCTTTCTTTGAATTTCTTTGGCAAATTACTGAATGAGAAAAGTATATGTTTTTCAAAGCTGAAACCAAAAACAAAGAATATCTCAAAAACGATAAACTCCATGAAAAAGTGTATATAACATAAATTGTGTGTTTTAACGTGCTATACAATTTTGTGTGGAAAGTTTTTGTCGCTCTCTTCTGGTTTAGCAGTTATACAAAATTCCGTAAAATTCATCCAGAAGAAAGTAGTCTTCAGAGGCTATTCCTAGAGAATTAAAGATATACATTTTATTTGTCAGGTAAATATCTTTAATATACGATACTTCAATCAAAATCGTTAGATCCATTTTTGAGAAAAAAAACAATTTCGAAAAAAGTTCCATGTAATGGGTAGTTGGGGGTAGGGGGGTTTTTCTTGAAAATCTTCGTGTCGCATCCTTAGAAGATGCCAAACTTAAATACCAAGTTTGGTATTTAACAGACAGACAGACAGACTTACACATACGGACTTTTTTTTCCCCAACATTTTTTCTTTATTCAGGGGGACCCAAAACATGTTTTTCCGGTGAAATCTCGGTATCGAATGTTAGGGTGCATTACAATACCTTCTCTATAGACTATGTGCGTAGTACGTGTAGAGAAAGTAAAAATAGAAAAATGTCAGTGAGATTGTCTGCGTGTGTGTGTTTCTCTGAATGGCACACAACTCAGAAATGAAAAGTCGGATAGATACAAAACTTGGTATTCATGTTCAGCTTTTTAAAGATGTGATATCAAGGTTTTAACAAGCATCCCCCGCCCCAAAACCCTTAAATAGAAAATATTTCGAAGTTATTATTAGGTACCTCAAAAAAGGTTCAAACGATTTTGGTTACCATATGTTAAAAATATTTAGGTGGATACAAAAGTTATTTTTACGATTTTGGTGAAAAAATGTCGATTTTTGTATTGTTGATGCAAAAAAATGCTGAAAGTACTTAGTTAAAATGTTTGATTCTCCTAGAGCGGACCTTACACATATTTTCGGTTGCATTTTATAGCGTTGCGTGATTAAATTGCTCTTTATGTCGCACGAGTCTTAGATTTGTTTAAAAAATAGTATTATCATGCGTTGTGTTTTTTTTTGTTTTCTTTGTAGTTTTTGCACTTTGTGATATAAAACAATTGTTTAAAATGATTATCCACTAGGAAAATTTCAGTCACACAATTTGTTGCAAAGTCATTATGGAATGTGATTTTTAAAAAAGGCATGTAACTCAGTATCTGCAGTGGAAGATAAGTTTTGATTTTAGCTAATTAAATCGAATAAATTAATTAGTATATCCAGAGTGGAAAACACATTTGAACTTAGTATAAGTACTTCTTTTGTTACCAGTAATGCCTGTACAAACAATTAATGATCTAGGGGTAGTAATGTGACTACACTCTGCGGCTATTATCGTCGAACATGTATGAACGGCTTATTTCATAAGTCGTAGGTGATTGTTTCCATCTATTGTTAAACCTGCATTTGAGGACACTTGTGCCGACGGCAAGTTCTTTAGACATTTCAACTGTGATTGTTACACTTATGTCAGTGTGCTATCGGAAGGTTCTTTGACTCGAAGCTCGGCATTGTTACACCTAGTGAGGAGTGACGCCTGCGGTGTTTTGCACGTGCGACGGCCTCTGGAGATTTCCTTCCACGTGACCAACAGGTGTACAAAGGGGAACGAAGCAGACTCAGAGTCGAGTTTCGGCGGGAAATTCGTAACGAACAGTAGAAGTTGAAAGGGGTTATTACTACGAAAGCATTGAAGAGCATGTGAGCATATTCCGATTGGGGTCACGAACATTTCGGATTGAGGTCACAGCACAAAAGGGTATTAACTATAACGTGATGGAGTGGCCGTGGGCTATACAGCCCGTTTCGAAACATGTTGCATTATCTAGCATTGCTCACTGCTAGGCCTCGTTCAGTTCCTGCTAGTAGGTAAGTGAATACTGAATGAAAGCGCAAAGTGAAAAATGTTGAAAATACGAAAGTGTAGGCGTTCGACAATGAACAAATTTTTGAATGATTCAAATACTTTGAAATGGAAATGGAGTGTTATTTATGGACGCTCTTTTAACTGCTGTGTTTTCAGCATCTAAATTGGGCGTGAAATACCGCTTAATTTTGCTCAGGGGCCTCTCTATCAGGTTTGAGGTTCTTTTACGTGCCGTAAATCTACGACACGGGACCAACGGCTTTACTTCCCTTCCGAAGGAAGTCATGCTAAGGATTTTTACACCCGGAAATATCCATCGTTCCTCAGCCGGGTTTGAACCCGCCAGCTTGGGTATATGAAGTTAGCTTGGTAATCATTACACCACGGAGGGTGACTAAATATATTTTGAGTGACATTGGGAGAACCCTGTCGGTACAATAAAGATATAACCTGTAATTTACTGCAATGAATTTTGAGTGAGTTTGGTTGATTTATGTTCATTGTCTTTTTAAAGCTCTGCACATTATTACTCTGCATATTTTGTATCAAGTCTTATGCTTTTATTTATAAAAGTACAAGGCGTTTTTATGTACTGTTCATAAAATATATTATTGTATTATTGTGTACTTAAAGAATTAAAACGATGCATATAATGTCAATATATGCAATTAGCTACTTTTGGAACAGATTGTACCTCAACTTGTGTATGTTTACGGTAACCCCTCCCCCCACTGCCCTCTCTTTATAACGTTAACTGCTCTGTGTGTTCGTAACTGTGTGTGCGTCGAAAAACAAAACCAAGCTGTATTATGAATTTTTTAAAGAAATAAAGAGTTGTTGAAGAAGAAGAGGGTTCACAATACTTTAAAAACCAATTTTATTACTTCAATGTCCCCTTAACACAAGGTAATCAAATTTTACTTTCTCTACACGTTTTATGTACATAGTGTATAGAGAAGGTACCTATTGTATTGCACCCAAAAATTCGATACCGAGATTTCAACGGAAATACATGTTTTGAATTACCCCGAATAAAACAAATCTGATGTGTTCCATTCACATGGCTTTCTCTACATCTCTGCAATAAAATATTGTTAAAAAGCTTAATCTTCTATTTATTTCATGCTAATTGAGAAAAACATTAGCAGAAATACCTTGCTACCTTGTAAGTAGAAGCAAATTAAGGGAGTGCCATAGGTTAAAGTGACAGTCAAAAGCTGGTTGCTATGTGACTAAAGTTCCTTTATTTGTACGGACACGACTTGACAAATTCCTTATGAGAAAAGTATGTTTTTCAAAGCTGAAACTAAAAACGAAGAGTATTTTAAAAACAGTCAACTACACAAAAATGTATAAACATAAATTGTGTATTTTAATGTGCTCTACATTTTCTGTGTGGTAAGTTTTTGTCCATCTCTTACGGTTTAGCAGTTATGTAAAATTCCGTAAAATTCATCCAAAATAAAGTACTCTTCTGAGATTATTCCCATAAAATTCAAAATATAAATATTATTTGTCTTGTAAATATCCTTAAAATATGCTATTTTAATCAAAATCGTTAAAGCTATTTTTTAGAAAATAAAAAATTTCGAAAAAAGTTCCATGTTAAGTGCAGTTATGGGTGGAGGGGTTTTCTTGAAAATCTTCGTATCGCATCCTTGGAAGATACCAAACCTAAATACCAAGTTTGGTTTTTAAAGGTCTTTTCGTTTTTGAACTCTGCTGCCCACAGGCACACACACACACACACACACACACACACACACACACACACACACAGGCTGACAAACACACACACGGACATGTTTTTAAAAATGCAAACATGTCTTTCCGGTGAAATCTCGGTATGAAATTTTTGGATGCATGAGAAGATCTTCTCTATACACTATGTACATAGTATGTGTAGAGAAAGTAAAAAAAATCTGATGTGTTCCACTCATATGATTTTCTCTAAATCTCTGAAACAAATTATTTTTAAAAAGCTTTTGCTTGTTTACTTCATCCTTATCGAGAAAAAAATAACAGAAATAGTCTTATTACTTGCTTTCTTATAATTAGAAACGCAATAAGTGAGTACTATAGGTTAAAGCGATAGTTAAAAGCTGGTTGCTTTGTGACTGAAGTTCCTTTGTTTGTATGGAAAGGAGATGGCAATTTCCTGTATGAGAAAGGTATAAACTTTCTAAAACTGAAACCAGAAACAAAGAATATCTCAAAAACGATCAACACCTCGAAAAAAAAAAGTATATAACATAAATCGTGTATTTTAACGTGCTATACATTTTTTGTGTGGTAAGTTTTTGTCTATCTGTTACAGTTTAACAGTTATGCAAAATTAAAAAAAAATCACCCAGAATAAAGTAGTCTTCAAAGGCTATACCCAGAAAATTCAGGATATACATTACATATATTTTATTTGTCAGGTCTTTAATGTACGATATTTTAATCAAAATTGTTAGAGCCATTTCTGAGAGAATCAAAATTTACGAAAAAGAATTCCATGTAAAGGGTTGTTTGGGGTGCGGGGATTGTCTTGAAAATCTTCGTGTCGGATCCTTGGAGGATACTAAACTTAAAAACCAAGTTTGGTATTTAACGGTCTTTTCGTTTTTGAGCTATGCTGCACAGAGGCAGAGACACACACAGACATGTTTCTAAAAATTACTTTTTGGATTCAGGGGGACCCAAAGCATGTATTTCTGGTGAAATATCGGTATCGAATTTTTGGGTGCATTGCAGTACCTTCTCTATACACTATGTACATAGTACATGTAGAGAAAGTAAACGCAACTTTAGAAATTGTACATGTGTGAGTGTGTGTGTGTCTGTTGGCAGCATAGCTAAAAAACTAAGCGACTGTTAAATACCAAACTTGGTATTTAAGTTTGTTTTTGTTTCAGATGAGAAATATTTTAAATTTTTTCAACGAAAAGTTGTAAACTACTGGCCCTGCATAGAAAAAAAGTTCATACATAAGGCACCCAGCTTTTAAAATATTTGACTCTCTTTTTAGAGTAGTGTGTTCCCTTATTTCCCTTCTGCTTAAAGAACGCAAGCAATAAGACAATTTTTATCTTGATTATCATGAAGTAGATAGAAGAATAAGCATTTTAACAAAAATTTATTACAGCAATGTAGAGAAAGTCATGTGAATGGAGCACATCAGATTTTTGTTTTAGAGTGACAGTTTTCGAGATATTCCTTGAAATTAGTTTCAACTTTAAACTATGCATCCTCTCAAACGTCGTCTCGTTTTGTTTAATCTCTTGTTTAACTGGCAATGCAAAACGAGACGATCTTCTGTATTCTCATATGGACTAGCTTTTGAAATATTTATATCATTTTAGCCTATATCCTTTCTACTTAGAAGGAAGCAAGTAATTAGGCAATTTCTGGTCTTGTTTGTCTCTATTGCACGATTTAAATAAAAGAATACTCCTTTGTAAGCATAGTTTGTTTGCAGAACAGGTAGAGAAAGACATGTGATTGGAATATGTCAGAAAATCGGGATAACAAGAAAGTAAGAAAGTAGATAGATAAGACGAAGTAGAGGTATAGATAATTTTAGACTTAATAATTCTTCGGTTATTCAGGCGGAGAAGTTACATGTTTCATCCTATTGTCCAACCAGAGGGAATGATACACATTTTGATGCTGCGAGTACCTCTTTATTTGCAATTGTGAACATTCCTTTTGATAGCTTGTTTCATAAAGGGTAGTGGTACGCGATGTGGAGTTGTGGCGGCTCTTAATGATGATCAGCAATGTTGATCATTAGTACCTATTCACTTCTGTGTTTTCAACAAGAGGGCGCCAAGTGGTATGAGGAAAAAACGAGGGAACAGTGGGGAGCGGTGGCTCTTATCTGAGAGATCTGATTAGTAGACATAGAACTCATGACACCATCTTTACATCAAGCATATACGACTGGAATTTGATGTCACTTGTAACCATTAGAACCAGTGTCGCAAACCTTCGACAGTCAGAAAACCGCACGTGCATATCAAAATTAACCGTATTTCTGAACTGAAAACGTTACGGCGCCAATTAAAAAAAAAAAAAAAATTAAAAATGCGCATTATATAAGGAAAAAATGAAGGTATATCAATTTAAAAATCTGATGTGTTCCATTCACACGACTTTATCTAGCTGCTCCAAAAACAATTTATTCAAAAGATTAGTCTGTTGTCTATATTATACTAATCAAGACAAACATTAGTAGAAATGGTCTTGCTACTTGTTTCCTTGAAATAGAAGAAAAATAAGCAAATGTAAAGGCCAAAAGTGAAGGTCAAGTTCTTTAAAAGTCTGTCGTTATGTGAAACAACTGAAATTCCCTTCATTTTTATTGCCAGGAGTAAACACATGAGAAGCGAGAAGAAAGGTGTCTTTCTGTTCGAGAACATTTAAAATTGATATCAATAATCCGGAATATCTCAAAAACGGTTAAAAAAAATGTACATAACATAAATAGTGTGTTTTAATGAGATCTACAATCTTTGTGTGGTGCGTTTTTGTATATCTCTTACAGTTTGGCAGTTATATAAAAGTCATTCAGAATGAAGAGGCCTTCAGAGGCTATTCCCAGAAAATTCAAGATATACATTTTGTTTGTCATGTAAATGTATTTAATATACGACATTTTAATCAAAATCGTTAGAGCCATTTTTGATAAAATCAAAATTTTCGAAATTTTTTCCATGTAAATGGTAGTTTGGGATGGGGAGATTTTCTTGAAAATCTTCCTGTATCTTGGTATATAAATTTGGTATCTAACGGTCTTTTCGTTTTTGAGCTATGCTGTCCACAGACACACACACACACACACACAGACCTTTTTCCAGAAATGCTTCTTTGGGATTCACGGGGACCCCAAAACTTGTATTTACGGTGAAATCTCGGTATCGAATTTTTGGGTGCATTACAATATCTTCAGAATGCTTCATCATCCAGAGACTGCGCAAAACCGATATATGTGTCTCACTTTAATATTAAATGAATTTGGTAAATACACCCTCGAAATCAGCATTTGAGTGCAGCAATTTAGGACCGAGAGTATGTTGGATAAAAATAATTTGATGTGTTCCATTCACGCGACTTTCTCTACATCTCTGTAGCAAATTGTTGTTAAAAATCTTATTCTTATATCTACTTCATGCTAATAGAGGTAAACAATAACAGAAACACTTTCTTTTAAATAGAAGGGAAATAATGGAATGTACTAGGCTAAAACGAAAGTCAAATCTTTTAAAAGTTGGTTGCCACGGGATGAAATCTGTTTCTTTGTATTACCAGGAGCTGAGAAATTCCAATATGTGAAAAGCTTTAAGTATTTTAAAACTGAAACCAATAACAAGGAATATCTAAAAAAATTGTCAACTCTACGACAAAAATCTGTATTATATAAATTGTGTGTTTAAACGAGATCTACATATTTTGTGTGGTAAGTTTTTGTCTATCTCTTACGGTTTACTAGTTATGAAAAATTAAAACAAAAATCATGAGAATAAAGAGGTCTTTAGAGGCTATTCCCAGAAGATTTAAGATATAAGTTTAATTTGTCATATAAATATCATATAAGATATTTAAATCAAAATCGTTACAACTACCTTTGAGGAAATCAAGGGTAGTTGAGGGTGAGGGGACTTTCTTGAAAATCTCCGTTTGGCATCCTTGGGAGATACTGAACTTAAATATCAGGTTTGGTATTTTACCAACTTGTCGTTTTTGAGTTATCGTGTTCAAAGTTATATGGACACACACCCACACATGGATTTTTCCTAAAAAAAGCTTTTCTTGGATACAGGGACCCTAAAACGTGTATTTCCGGTTAAATATCTCTATCACATTTTCGGTGGAATACAATACCTTCTGTATAACAGTTTACATAGTACGTGTACAGAAAGAAACAATAAAATAAGAACGTATAATGTGTCAATATACATAGGTAACATAGATTCACTCACCATAATTTATTCTCCAAAAGCGAAGAATCCTTCATCATCCAGTGACTGAACAAACCCGATATCTGTGTCTCACTTTAGAATTTGGTAAATACACCCTCCAAATCAGTATTCGAGTGCTTAGGGCTAAGAAGGTAAAGTGGTAAAGAAAAAACTAATGTGTTACACTCACATGATTTTCTTTAACTGTTCTACAAACACACTTCTTACAAAGATTATTATTCTTTCTACACCATGCTAATCGAGATAAACATTAGCAGCACGTATTTATTACTTAGTTCTTTATAAATAGAAGAGAACTAAAGGAATGCGTTATGCTAAAGCGATAGTCAAATGTTTTAAAATCTATCGTTATGCAATTGTCATTGAAATAGCTTCTTTGCTTGGCCAGGAGTAAAATAAAAGAAAAAGGACACTTTCTGTCTGAGAAAAGTATATTTTAAAATTGAAATCAATAATAAAAATATACTCAAAACGGTCAACTCTACGACAAAAATGCATATGACATAAATTGTATGTTTTAACAAGATCTACATTTTTATATAAGTTTTTGCCTACTTCTTACGGTTTAACCATTATGCAAAGTTATGCAAAAATCAACCAGATTAAAGTGTTCTTCACAGGCTATTTCCATAAAAATCAAAACATAAATTTCATTTGTACTGTAAATAACTTTAATATACGGTATTTTAATCAAAATCGTTATTGCCGTTTTGGAGAAAAAGAAAATTAAAAAAAAAAGTTCATGTAAAAGGTAGTTTTGTGAAGGGATATTTTCTTGAAAATGTTCATTTCGCACCCTTGGAAGATAATAAACTTAAATACCGAGTTGTTATTTAACGGGATTTTAATTTTCGAGCTATACTGCCCAGGGGTCTTAATACATATTTTTCCGGTGAAGTCTGGGTATTGACTTAATTGGTACAGTACAATACCTTCTCTATACACCATGTTCATAGTACGTGTAGATAAATTAAAAAAATAAATGAAAAAAAAAATAAGAGTCTTCCGCACCGTTTTAAAATCGTCACTAAAAATCACCAAATTCATTTCGGTTAGTGATATTTTCACTGAGGAAGTGATGTTAATGCTCGGAATTTGTTTTCGATTTCCCGCCCCTTTATCTTCTGATTATCTCCTCATCATACTGATTCACGGAACAGTCATCTATAACGTGTAGCAAATGTACGAGGGTCGGCTGATAAGTCTCGGGCCTCTCAATGAAAACAACATTTAAAAATGCTTTATTTCTCAACATAATCTCTAGAAAGATTAACGCAGTTGTCATATCGGTGTTCTAGTTTAATTAGTGTAGTAAGATCTCTGTAGTGAGATTATCAAGGTCCTCAAAATAACTGTTTGCCTCATTAATGACCTCGTTGCTGTGAAATCTTCGTCCTCCAAGAACTTTTTTGAGGTTTGGGAACAGATGGTAGTCACTGGGTGTTAAATCTGGCGAATAGGGTGGATGTTCAAGCAATTTGAACTTTAATTCACACCTTTTTCCCATTGCAATGACTGAACGATGGGCCGGAGCATTGTCGTGATGAAACAAGATTTTTTTTTGCCAAATGAGGTCTTCTTCTTTTCATGTCATCACTCAAACGTTGCAGTAAGCTTGCGTAGTAGTCACCAGTGATACTTTTACCCTTTTTCTGGTAATCAATAAAAATAATTCCCTGTGCATCCCAGAAAACACTCGCCATAACCTTGTTAGCTGACAAAATTGGCTTCGCCTTTTTTGGAGTTGGTTCTCCTGGCGCAATCCACTGTTTTGACTTGATTTACTTTCTAGAGTAATAAGCCAAAAATTCACTGGGATTTTTGCAGTAGAGCTCCACATTCTTAACAGAAACCCCATTTCTTTGCAACTTTTGATCAGATGTCAACAAACGCGTCACTTAACTTGCACAGACCTTATGAAAGCCCAAAACATTACTTAAAATATTACCTACAAGTTCTTTTGATATGTTTACAGTTTCTTCTATCTCAAACAAATTTAATCTGCGGTCTTCCAGTACTAAACGATGCATTTTTTCAATGATCTCTGGAGTTTTCAGTTCTACAGGGCGTCCAGAGTGAGGTTTATCACTAGTCCTCGTACGTCCCATTTTAAACTCTGCAACCCGCCTTTTAATCGTTGAATATGAAGGGGCAGAGTCTTTCAATACACTGTCCATTTCTTCCTTGACTTCTTTAGGCGTTAAGCCTTTCAAATGGAAGTATTTAATCACTGCTCGTTTTTCCAAATCCTCCAATTTCGTGAAAACTCTAAAGTTGTCTTGTTTAAAATGCTGTCATTCGAATTGACCTGTAACTATGGATACAAGCTAGTCTGGAGTTACGCTATACGATGCTACCGTCTAACTGGCCTAGTAGCGCCATATCTGTGCGAGGCCCGGGACTTATCAGCCGACCCTAGTATCAATGAATTTTCTCCACATCCACTACGCTCTTTTTGCGCAAGAAGAGTAAGTAATGGCAATAATAGATCACCAAAGTTATGCCATTTTTTTATACCTGTCAAAATTGTCTGCACCGGCAGCAAGTCTTTTAGATGGCGCAGGGATAATCTTGTCCAATTTAAAAAAAAAAATATTTTGCTTATATTGTTAATGTTCCACCATACACCATACAGATAGGGCCAAAAATTGCAAATGTACGGTTTAAAACGTAGGTTCGCAACACTGACTGAATCTACCTTATGCGTCTGTGTATACTTCTTCCAAAGTTAAAGCGCGTCTCTAAGAAGACAGCACAAGCTAAATGGAGCACTGTTGCCATATGTACTGTGCCTACATTAAAATTTTGGCACTCAACTGCGATAGATCTACTAATTCAATGCCATTTTGTGAATTTATACATCACCAAACAGTGAAATATATACAGTGCTATTTAAGGCCATTATAAGTTATTTACTACTTTCTCTGTCACATATGTACAGTGAAGTAGTGAATAGATAAGCTGTTGTATTTCATTAAAAAATTCGATACCAAAATTTCACCGGAAATATAGGGTAATATTGGCAAATATGGGCACCAAGAATTTATATGGAAATAAAGGGCAGAAAATCACTTTCAACATTCGTGAAACAAATGCATTTAAACGTTGAAACTATAGCCTATCAAACAGTGTACGAACTAACAACCAACTCCTATTCGTCTGAATGCGGTTTAGCTTCGCAGCAAATGCGCATATTTGACAAAATGCTATGGTAATATGGGCAGTAGGGTTTTAATTGGCAAATTAAAATCACTTCCTGTCGTTTTATTAACAGTTTGTGAGAGACGGTTTAGCAAATGTATGCTTATTGTTAATTTAATTATTTGTTTCATACAAGCCGTGTTTAAGACAGGAGTTGGATAGTAGAGTCAGACTTAAAATTCAATGCCGGGGTTTGAGCCACGAATCTCCTGGCTATGGCATTGAATTTTTCTGTCTGACTCTATTTATGACATTGTAAGTCACCATTGGGGTATGTCATGTCAAAATAATTTGAGACCATCTCAGTGGTTTACCGGGAAAAATACGAGTCAGTTGAGAAATTTAATGCTATCCTGGCAAATGGTAACTCAGTGATAGAACAACCGGCTAGAGACCAGGAGATCCGTGGTTCAAATCCGGGCTATGGCATTGAATTTTTTCAGTCTGACTTTACTTATCCAATATATACTTATTATACATGAAAGAAACTGCTGACAGTAAACTAAATGTTCACAAAAAGCCTAGAATCTTATTTTTAAATCGCTGTGTTGAAGCAAATTTTTGCTGAATGGAACAGTACAAATCAGATAAATTGGTTACATTTGAATTATTCATAGTTCTAACACAAGAAAAAGTATTTTGAGGAATGGAACTCCCTGCTACACTCATTACAAAAGAAAAAATCTGATGTGTTCCATTCACATGACTTTCTCTACTTCTGTGTAACAAATTATTGTTAATAACCTTATTTTTCTATTTATTTCAAGCTAATAGATAAAAAGTTAGCCAAAATAGTCTTATTACTTGCTTCCTTATAAGTAGAAGGGAAATATAGGAGTATCATAGGTTACTAGGTGACTGAAGTTCCTTTGTTTGTGGACACGAATTGACAAATTCCTTTATAAGAAAAGTATAAGTTTTTCAAAGCTGAAACCAAAAACAAGGAATATCTCAAAACCAATCAACTCCTCGAAAAAAAACACATAACATAAATCGTGTGTTTCAATGTGCTCTACATGTTTTGTGTGGTAAGTTTTTGTCCATTTTTTACCGTTTAGCAGTTATGCAAAATTCCTCCAGAATAAAGTAATCTTCAGAGGCTATTCCCAGAAAATTCAAAATACATTTTATTTGTCAGGCAAATATCTTTAATATACGATATTTTAATCAAAATTGTCAGAGCAATTTTTTAGAAAATCAAAATTTTCGAAAAAAGTTCCATGTAAAGGGTAGTTTGGGGTGGGGGATTTTTCTCAAAATCTTCCTGTCGCATCCCTGGAAGATACTAAACTTAAATACCAAGTTTGGTATTTTACCGACTTTTCGTTTTTGAGTTATCGTGTTCACAGACACACGGACCGTTTTATGAAAATACTTTTTTTGGATATAGGGGACCCTAAAACATATATTTCCGGTGAAATCTCGGTATCGATTTTTTGGTGGAGTGCAATACCTTCACTATACACTATGTAGAGAAAATAAAAACCGCCGATCGACTGAATGCATTTCTCACGGAAGCTCAGGAACCATGAGCTGGAACAGTGCATCCACTGTTAACCCTGATTTTCAGCATAATAATTGCTGTTACAAACAAAATAAATGCAAGAAAGTTGAGAATTTTCTGCGCTTCTTGTGGTATTTCGTTTTGCTCCTAAACCTCTCTTATAGCCTCCCAAGTTTAACCTTTCTCTTTGCTGAATCCAGAAGTTCTGTGCTTCTCAATTATCTTGCTGTTTTATTCTTCCTCCCGCAGTTTTATTGCTGATGGTGGTTGGTAGTTTTCACTTCGGGAACTAGGCCTAATTACTTTAAAAGTGATTTTGCTGATTTCGAAGAAACAGAAGTAGAAACCGAGACATACTGTCCATTTCGTTGTCATTTGTTAAAACAGATTCATTGACGGGGGTGTGCTGGAAGATGATTAAAGAAGGCCGGAATTTAATCTAGAATGTGAAGATGACCCGGGACTGACGTATGAAGTTAGACCAATTGCAAAACGTGAGGACATTGCGGAATTGAATTCTGGAGCTGTACTGAATGTACGGCGAAAGGATGGTGTATACAATCTACGTAGTGCATAGAGAAGGTATTGTGTAATTTTATGGGGAAATTTCACAGGAAATATATGTTTTGAGGTCCCCTGAGTCCGAAGAAAGCATTTTTGCTCTAGTTAAAAAATAAGGTCCGTGTATGTGTGTGTCTGTATGTCTGTGAACGCCACAGCTCAAAAACGAAACGACCGCTAATACCAAACTTGGTATTGATTTTTAGTATCTTCCAAGGATGTGACACGAAGCGTGTGTAAAGAAAATCCTTCCACCACAAAGAACCCTTTACATAGTAAGCAGTTTTGCGAATTTTGTTTTCATCAAAAATGGCTCTAACGATTTTTATTAAAATGACGAATATTAAAGATATTTACATGACAAATGAAATGTATATTTTGAATTTTTTGTCAATAGGCTCTGAAGACCTCTTTATTCTGGATGACTTTTGCAGAATTTTGTATAACGGTTAAACTGCAAGAGATATACAAAAACTTACTACACAAAATATGTAGATCTCATTGAAACACATAATTTATGTCACATACGTTTTTTATGTAGAGCTGACTGTTTCTGAGATATTCCTTGTTGTTGGTTTCAATTTTAAATACTTGAACTTTCCTTAAACGGAAAGTGACGTTTCATTTCATCTCTCTTGTTTTACCGCAGGGCATGCAAAGCGAACTTCAATTGTTTCACATAGGACAGCTTTTAATATATTTAACTATCCATTAAACTATGTATTTCCTTATGTCCCTTCTACTTACAAGGAAAGAAACAATGAGACAATTTCTGCTAATGTTTATCTTAATGAGCATGTCATAGGTAGCAGAATATCTTTTGCAAGGAAAGTGTATTTCCACTGGACTATGTCTGCATACTGATAAATCTTCTAAATGAGCCATATTTTCTGAATTATTCAATGCTTACTGATACAAGTACCTGAGCAAAGCACTTGTTCTCAGGCTGGGGAATCGTCATGGCCATCTAAAATCTAGTAAAGACTTTGTTGCTGTTATATCAAATGTGAACATTAGTACAGCATGCTTGATTTTAGTCAATGAAACATTCGCATAACCGCGTAAGCTGCTATACTTTCTCTCTTAGTTCCCCTCCCTCCATTCCGCTTCCTAGCCCAACTCATAAGAATTTACCCTAGAAGTTATGAGAAGCCCGCGAAAATATATATAAAAATTTAATTTTAAGTTAGTTTCATTTAGCCATAAAACGAGGAGAGGTATTGTAAAATTAAAAAACTTGGATCGTAAAGTTTCAGTTTCGGAACTTCTCGCTTATCGTTCCATCCTAATTCTAATCAGACAAACCGTGAAGCTTTGAAGTCGTTATGCGAGCTTACTGTTTATTGATTCTCATAATGCCACTTTTTACTTTTTCTACACGTACTATGTTCATATTGTATAGATTAGGTATTGTATTCCAACCAATAATTCTGTACTTAGATTTTATCGAAAATACATGTTTTGGGACCCCTAAATAAAAAATAGAAAATATCTGTGTGTGTGTGTGTGTGTCTATTGGCACTGTAGCTAAAAAACGATATGTTCGTTAAATACCAAACTAGATTTTATGTTTAGTATATTCCAAGGATACGACACGAAGATTTTAAAGAAAATATGCCTCTAACAATTTTGATTAAAATACCGTATATTAAAGATATTTATACCATAAAAAGTTACATCTAGAATCTTCTGGAATAGCCTTAGAAGACCTATGGATGCGTTTCGCAGAATTTTACATAACGGTTAAACCGTAAGAAATAGAAAATCGTAGAACTCGTTAAAACACATAATTTATGTCATAAACGTTTTTCTTGCGGAGTTAACAGTTTTTTGAGATATTCCTTGATGTTGGTTTCCGTTTTAAACTATGTAATGTTTCTGTAACGGAACCATGCAAATGAACTAAACTTCAATTGTTTTACATAGCGAACAGCTTTTAAAAGATTTGAGTACCAATTTAGCATAATATATCCCCTATTTCCCTTCTACTTATAATGAAGCAAGTAATGAGACCGATTCTGCTAATGTTTATCTAGATTAGCATGATGCAAATAAAAGAGTAATCTTTTATAAGAATAGCTCCAGAAGAGCTAGAGAAAGTAATGTGAATGGAACACATAAGGTTTTTTGAACACAAAATATACTTCTCACAAAGATTCGTTAACTCGCACGGCACATACAAGGGCGATTGGATGATTATTTGTTTTAATATAGAAGGTCTGTTAAGGCCAGTTGGTGTTACCATCGGGTACTGTCATTTGTTCAACGACACCAAAACAAATTTGTTAGTAATTCTTAGATTAGTTTGGATTTTGCACGCCTTTTAGTTAGTCGTACATGGTATTTTCGCTGAAGTGGAAAAAGTGCAGTATCGTTCAGTGATACTTTTGACTTTAAGATGCGAACATTCGGGAGATAAAAAATAAATTGGATGCTATATAATATATTGGATCCGTCGTCTACGACAAGAATTAGATATTAGTTCACCATCTTTAAACGTGTTGGGTAGTCAGTAGTTGTGAGTCAGTTGAGAAATTTAATGCTGTACCTGCAAATTGCCATGTTAGCTCAGTGGTAGAGCAACCGGCTAGAGGCCGGAGGATCCGTGGTTCAAATCCCAACTATGGCATTGAACTTTTCAGTCTGACTCTACCTATCTAACTTCTGTCCTACACACGGTTTCTGTGAGAAAACAATTAAAATATAGCGACTTTAAACGTGGTCGAACATCCGCTTTTGAAAAAGAGCGACCAGGATGCCAGGCAGATGAGGTTACCGAAGAAATAATTGAAAAGATTCATGATATGATTTTTGCTGTTCGTCGAACGAAAGTTTGCGAAATGGCAGAGACAATAGATGTGTTCCGGGGAAAGGCAATTCATATTTTGCATAATAAGTTGAAGGTGAAAAAGTCGAACCGTTTGGTACCATGATTGCTCAGTGACAATTGGGCGAAGCTTTCACCTTCAAAGCTGTGTTTGAAGGCATTCAACTGAAATCCAATCTTTTTGCGTCTAGTTGTCATCGTCGATGAGACCTGAATTCATCTTTATACTCCAGAAACAAAACAAAAGAAAAAAAAAAACAACAAAATAAAGGATTGTTTTCGATGAATCCGCTCCAAAGTAGGCAAAGATGGCTAGAAAAGAGGTGGTGACGATTGTTTGGAATGCGAAAGATGTCTTACTCAACGATTTCTTAGAAAAATGACAAACCATTGCTGGACAATATTAGACTGATAGCTAATATCACTGCTTGGGTGGAAAACATTAGTTAACACTAATTGATCAAATAGTAGATAAAACTACGAAGCCCGGGACCTAAAGTACTTAACATTGTAATTCGTCATTGTGGTATGTCATATATAATAATTTAAGTTCAACTTTGGTTTACCGTGAAACATGCGAGTCAGTTGCGGAATTTAATGCCGGGCCGGCATGTTGCCATAGAAGCTCACAGTGGTTAGAGCACCCTGTTAGAGACCGGGAGATCGTGGTTTAACTCCCGGCTATGGCAGTAAATTTTTCAGTCTGACTCTACCTATCCAACTTCTGTCCTACGGATGTATTGTGTAGAAAATGTAGTAATAATAATATAATAATAACAATAATAATAAGCACATTCTTCCGGAATTGTTGCTGCCATTCTACTTAAATTGCGTTGATCTCCCGACCTAGCTACTTCATATTTCGTCTTGTTCCGAATTGTGAATGAATGGCACGCGCGAACAAAATGCTAAATTAAATGAAGACATCGTGGAGGAAGGCATATTTTGGGAAGCTTGATATTTCCTATGTTTGAAGGGGTTAGAAAGGGCCAGGAACGTTGACAAAAGTGTAGCATATTCCTAAAAAGGGAGTTATATTGAGAAATAAGTAATTTATATTTGAAAAAAATGGAGTTTTCATTAATAACATAGGTCTTATTGAACCGTCCTTGCATTGTAACACACACATACACACACAAACACACTCAATATATACATAACCTCGTACCTAAAACAGACTAAAGAATGGTTGTCCTGATGAAATCATCATTCACACCTTGGATGTAAGCTGCGTTCAATGCGATGCATATAATGCAACAAACACTCTTTATTTCTTCCACAAACTGATTGTAACCACAATCTACTCGAAAATAACTTTCTTCAATGCTTTTGTACAATTCTACTGTGTAGTTTCATTTGTCATAAAAATATCTTAAATATAATTTAATTAAAGTAATTAGTCATTTCAGAAAAAAAATGAAAGAAGATATTGCACTATATTAAGAAATTCGATACCAAGATATGACCAGAAATACACGTTTTTAGGATCCCCGCTATCCAAAAAAAGGATTTTAGAAAACGGGCCGTGGGTGATTGTGTGTCGGCATGTTTATAAACATGATACCTCAAAAACGAAAACTTGGTAAAATATCAAAGTTGGTTTTGAAGTTTAGCGTCTTCCAAGGACGTGACACGAAGATTTTGAGGAAAGTCCTCTCCATCCCAAAGTACTCTCTACGTGGAAAAATTTTCAAAATGGCTCTAACAATTTTGATTACAATACCGTGTATTAAAGGTATTTACATGACAATATATATATATATATATATATATATTTTTTTTTTTTTTGTTTTCTTGAAATGTCTCTGAAAATCTTTTCATTCTGGATGAATTTGGTGAATTTTGTATAACCACTAAACAGTAAGAAATAGAAAAAAAAAACGCACTACAGAAAAAATGTAGATAGTCTTAAAACAAATAATTTGTCATATACATTTTTTCGAGGATTTTATCATGCTTGAGATATTCTTTGTTATTGGTTTCAGTTTTAAAATGCTTAAAAACTTTTCTCACACTGGAATTTGTCAACTTCTGACAGTCAAAAGGAAGGAATTTTAATCACATGGTAACCAGCTTTTAAAAGATTTGAATAACGCTTTAGCATAATGTATTCTCTTATTTCCCTTCTAATTACAAGGAAGCAAGTAATATTACCATTTCTGACAATGTTTCTCTTGATTAGCATGAAGTAAATAGAAGAATAAGCGTTTCAATAATAATTTGTTAAAGATATGTAGGGATATCACGTGAATGAATTTTGTTTTAGTGTACTCGACAATCTTCTTTCAGGACAAGGGAAAACACCAGCAAAGTCCTTATCCAGGAAACTCCTCTTAATCGAATTTTGTACTCGGGATCTCTTGAATGAGAGCTAGACAAGCTACCCCCACAATACATACGTGGGTGATACAACATTATACCTAGGTAGATATACATTTTCACAGCTAATCTAAAATAGCAGGTGGCTCAGCTGACCCGTATTTGACGTGTACATATATCCCTTCGTGCGTTAAAAGAGTTGCATAACTAAACGAGGCTATTTAAAGTTAAAACCGGTCAGTGTGGAGCTATGTGAACGGCCTCTGTTTTACAACTCCTCTTGCTTATCAGCAGACGGTGAGTTGGTCGCGCTCATTGAGAGGGCCAGTTCATGCCTGACACTTAAACTTGAAACATCCGAGGAAAGTTTTATCTGGGTTGTTTATTATTTTCAGTTTATGTGTTTCAAATTAAGCGTTTCGTGTCAGAAACCCTGTATTAGAACACTAAGGAACTCTTGATAGAGAAAATTCCTGCAAACAATTAATTGCGTCATGAAATTACATATTTTATTATTTATTAAATGGAGAATAACATAAAATTGCATTTTTACTTTCTCTGGCCATATGTATGCATTCAATGTACATAGTAGCTATTGAAGATATTGTATTCCACCTAAAATTCTATATAGAGATTTCACCGGAAATATGTTTTGAGGTCCCCTGAGTCCGAAACAAGTTTTTAGATAAAGGTCCGTCTGTGTGTGTGTCTGTGTGGACAGTTCAAAAAGTTAAAAAAGACCGGTAAATATCAAACTTGGTATTTATTTCTGGTATCTTTCAAATATGTGGCACGAAAAATTTCAAGAAGCTCCCCCCCCCATCACCAAATACTCTTTACATGGGAACATTTTTGAAACTTACGGCTTCGGTAAAATACTATACGCTAAAACTATTTAAATCACAAATAAAATATATATTTTTATTTTTCTGGGAATAGAGTCTGAAGACCTTTTTATTTTATGAATTTTGTATAGCTATTAAACCGTAAGAGATAGACAAAAACTTACTAGCCAAAACGTGCAGATTCTATTAAAACACATAAATAATGTCATATACGTTTTTCTTGTAGAGTTGACCGTTTTTGAGGTAGGTATTCTTTATTTGTTTCAGGTTTAATCGACCAAACTTTTCTCAAATAGGACTATAAAAAGCGAACCGAATATCAATAGTTTTACTTAGCGACAGTGCTTTAAAGATTTGACTATCGCTTTAGCTTAATATATTCCCTTAATAGGGAATAGACACATCATTGTTAAGTTAAATAGTATAATCTACGACGTAAAATAGTATTCCTTTTTATGTATCATGTCTTTTAAATTTGAAATCCAGTACCATAAGACATTTAAAAGCAATGGAAAACGTCGGCTAATATTATAGTCCCTTTTAGGGAGTCAAAGTGCCCTATCTTGCCAATGTTAAAGTTTGACCAACTATCTCAGCAACCATTTAAGATAATGAGCTAAATTTTTTAAGGTATATTCAGTAATAGCTTTACTCTTGAATGATGAAATATATAAGGAGAGATATGATATTTTAATAAAGTTCTTAAAATGTTATTGAAAAATGATGATTTTTAAAATTTAAAGAAACTAATCCATATGCATAAAAATATTTTCGTTAATTTAAATCTCATTTAGGCGCATATATGTGGTAAAGCTTTCAGCCCGTATAATCAATTAGTTTCTGAGAATGGGAGATTTGTATAGAAAATTTTAGAAGTTGCTTTCAAACATATAATTAAAAATCTGGTGTGTTAAATTTACGTGACTTTCACTTCATCTCTGCAACACATTATTGTTAAAAAGCTAATGATTCTATTTACTTCATGCTAATTGAGAAAAATTACCAGAAATATTCTTATTAATAGCTTCCATGTAAGTAAAAGTGAAATAAGGGAGTACCATAGGCTAAAGTGGTCAAAAGCTGGTTGCTATGTAACTGAACTACCTTTGTTTGTATGGACACGAGTTGACAAAGTCCTGTATGAGAGAAGTATAAGTTTTTTTTAAAGCTGGAACAAAAAACAAGTAATATCTGTAAAACGATAAACACCACGAAAAAAGCTATATAACATAAATTGTGTGGTTTAACTTGCCCTACATTTTTGTGTGGTAAGTTTTCGTCAATTTCTTATGGTTTGGCAGTTATGCAAAATTTCGTAAATTTCATCCATAATAAAGTAGTCTTCAGAGGCTATTCCCAGAAAATTGAAGATATCACTATTATTTGTGCGGCAAATATCTTTAATATAGCATCTTTTAATCAAAATCATTAGCCATTTTTGAGAAAATAACATTTTTCGTAAACAGTTCCATGTAAAGGGTAGTTTGGGGTGGAGATTTTCTTTAAAATCTTCGTGTGGCATCCTTGCAAGATACAAAATCTAAATATCAAGTTTGATATTTAACGGCCTTTTCGTTTTTGACCTATGATGCTCACAGACACATACATGCACACACACATACACACGGATCTTTTTCCAGAAATGCTTTGTTTGGATTCAGGAGGACCCAAAACATGTATTTCCGATGAAATTTTGATATCGAATTTTTGGGTGCATTATAATACCTTTTCAATGCACTATGTACATAGTACGTGTAGAGAAAGTAAAAACAAATATGATGAGTTCCATTCACATGACTTTCTCTACTTCTCTGCAACAAATTATTGTTGAAAAGCTTATGCTTCATTCTTGGAATATACCAAAAATACCGAGTTTTGTACTTAACGGACTTTTTTTTTGAACTATGCTGTCCATAGCGCGCGCACACACACACACACACACACACACAGGCACAAATACACAGGACCTTTTTCCAAGAATGCTTGGAAATCTCGGTATCGATATTTTTGGTGGAATACAATACCTCTCTATACACTATGTACATAATACGTGTAGAGAAAGTAAAAATGTAACCTAACATCCCCAATACAATTTCACAGTACTTCGAAACTCTCACATGAATACAATATTAGCGGGATGCAAAAGCTGTCAATGGCTGAAGTAATGCTTTCCGTTTAAAATAAAAAAATCTATCTTCTCCAATGCTAATATTTACAAAGTTATTGATATTTTACCACGTGAGTGTACCAAATTGTTGTAAAATATACCGCGCAGGATTATAACGTAGAATATGTTTAACTATATATAATTAGCGTACCTCTATGAAGGTATTACCAAAATGAGAAGGAGATTCGTGATATCCATATGCAATTAAAACATAAAAAGGTAAAACATTACGGAAATCCCATTTGTGCTTCCCTTAAACCTTACTCCTGTACTGTAGAACGTCCGAAAAATAACACAGAGAAGAGCAAGTATAGATAATGCAAAAGGAAAAGTAGGGAATGCCGTAATGTTATTATTCTGCTCGAAGAAATTTTAGTAATTTGAGATTATTTCATTATTCTGTTCATTTCACTGTCAATGCTCCATATAATGATACATAATTTACTTAAGCAAAGACGTTATACGCTACACGAAATGCTGTAAAGAATCATGGAGAGTAAACCACTCAACTTGCTATTTCTGAACTGTTCTGTTAAAGAGGGCAGCCTCATTACCGTGAAAAGAGAAATGCTTTGCCACAGAGACTTATAGCGCAGATAATGGAGCAGGGAAGGAAGTAAAAAAAAAAGATAGAGACGATTATACGGTCTTTAGATATGCAGTTACGCGGAAATGACTATGTTGAGTTGTATTCTTTAGTATTCCACAGAAATTAAAAGTTTAAGTAGACTAGTTTTGGGTAGTAAATTTCTCATAAAACGAGACATTTGTCAAGGTAATGTAAGGCGAAATGAGGTATAGGGGATAAACACTATATAATATTTTCATGTTTATCACACTGAGTCGTGATATCTTAATTTCACGAGGAGAAAATTTAAAGAAGAAGAAGTTGTAGTATAGTGCAACAGATTAGTAGTATTAGTAGTACAGATAAGAGATAAGTAAGGGGTTGTTCAAGTCTTTCGACTTCTCTTCACTGCGACCTTTAATAGTACGTCTACTTCATAGATCCCAGTTTAATTTAAGTAACCTATATTTTTCTTGAGTGATGTTAAGGCAATTTGTTCTGAATATGGAAAATCAGATTCTACGTGCCTTATTCTTTTTTGGGCAATTTCTTCGTGTTCGCAAAGTATATGTCATCCCATTTTTTTTCTAAACCTACATAGTATATTACCTCAACTTTTCGCACTTTATAGAGATGATCTTTAAGAGGGTACTGTTCAGTAAGGAGTCTATTTAGTATCCTCAGCTCCTATTTTTTGAGAGTATCTTTTTTGATTTTTTTGGAATTTGTTCCCAATAACTATTTATTTTTTTACATTGCCAGGCTATAGTTTTTACTTTTATGTAACATTATGGCGCTCCGCAGAATGGCTCTAGGCCAATAAATAGTGTATTAGCTCCTTCTTTGGCTAGGTGATCAGCAATTTCATTGCCTTCAATTCCTTCATGTCCTGGCACTCGCATTAAAGTAACCTTGTTGTGAGTAGTGGTGGTGGGCCAGAGGGGATTCCACACCTCAGCCATTGATTAGCTTGTTTACATCAGGTCCCAGGAGGATGATACGAGCCTTCTTGGAGGCTCCCTAACAATTCCTAAGTAGTTCATCTCGACACGGGAAGCGCTAAAAGCTCACGGCTCAGGTGTGACCAAACGCTCCTGAGTCTACCAACGACCCAATGCCATCCCACCGCTGAGTTTCCAAAGCGTATTCACCTCCACAAGAGGGCACCACTACCGCAGTCCTCACAGAAACTTATAACCCTGAAGGAGACAGATTGGATGAAATGGAGGCACAGAAAATACAGGGAATGAGGAAACATCCTCTGTACTCGCCCAATGACCCGGGAAAACCCCGAAAAAGTCCACGGGTCAGTGAACCGATCCCAAGACTTTCCAAGCGTCTGAGCCAAGTGGAAATTTTGAAGTAACAGATCACAGCTAGAAATCTTATAAAAGCAATTCATTAATATTCTCCAAGGATCAACATTGGCAAGCATATACAAGAACTGTTTAAACAAGGTTTTGTTTGGCTTAGACTGAGACCAGGGCGAGCGATCAAATTTGTTAACCGAGAAGGCAGAAGAATCGGTCCCTCGTCTAGAAAGAAAGATACTTGGACTCATATACTAGCGACTGTAATAAAACAGAAGGGCTAAGGAGAAAGCATGTGACAGATTCCTTTCTTAACTCAAGAATAGTGTTAGAAGCTACTTGGACCTTGCTGGTTGGAAGAGGAATGGTAACTGAGTGATACCTTTTTACAAAAGATGATCCAGCGCAGGTTGAAGTTTAAGGCAGCCAGTTAAAGGTGGGAGAGGGAAGATTAGTGTTTAGATACGGGCAATGTGTTTGGTTTGTAAGCAATAACGTGTGTGTGCACAAGCTTCCTTGCTTTTTAGTTACTGAACACGTACTATATATAGTGTGTAGAGAAGGTATATATGTTTGGGGACGCCCTGAATCCCCCCCCCCCTCCCAAAAATAGAAAAATGTCGGTATTTTTGTGTTTGTCAATGTGTGTGTGTATCTGTAGGTAGCATAGCTAAAACCGAAAAGTCCGTTAAATACCAAACTATGCTTTTCTCGAAAATGGCTCTATATTTTGAAGAGCACTTTATTCTGCTTGCTTTTTGCAGAAATTTGCATAACGGTTAAACCGTAAGAGATTGACAAAGCTTACTACACAAAATATAGAGGTGGTTAAAACAACCAATTTCAATGACAATCGCATCTTAAAATATTTGTCTATCGCTTCAGCGTATTCCTTCATTTCCCTTCTACTTATAAGTAATAAGTATATTCTGCTAATGCTTATCTCAATTAGCGTGATTTAAAAGAAAGGTAATCTTTTGTAAGAAGTATGTTTATAGAACAGTTAGAGAAAGTCATGGGAGTTTAACACGTCAGATTTGTTATCACAATAATCTCGTTCAAATTTCATGATGATTCACCTTAATATGAACGTAGATGAGGGTTTATTTGAAGAAAGCAGGCTTTAAAAAGGGGGAAATTGCGTTCTATAAGAGCAGTTCTTGTGGAGACGAGAGCGTGGATATTTCCCCTCGCTGCCAATTCTGGTCAGAAAATTTGCTGGTAGAGTTGTAGTTGGCTTCTGAAGCTGCGGGTCACGCGCGGTGGAACACAAATTAGTGAGCAGATAAAGATGTTCAGGAGAAATGTCATTCTTTCTCTACTTATCTTGAATGTAGTACTTCACTGGCTTAAGTCACGTGGCCTATTGCTCCGAGGTATGAAGCAGGAACAATCATGTATCGCTTCAGTGAATTTGAGTGCCATTTCAAGAAGTCTGCATAAGGTTTTCAACCTCCAGCAGCGCAACAGCGCCAATCCTTTTATGAATTTTCAGTTGTAATAGAACCGTACTTGTGTGGTTATATGTGCAACCTTGCGCAGTCTGTGGCCGTCTTTGGGTGGTCCAAGTTTGATTCTCTAAAACTACCCAATCTGATCCATGGACTTCTCATGGTTTCCCCGGATCGGTAGGCGACGCTGGGATGGCTCATCTTCTACCACGACATTTTTGTCTTTGTTATCTGTTTCAGGATTGTGGCTGGTCGTTGACTCAGCGCTCATAGAATTTCTTCCTAGCGCCATTATAGGATCACCAAGTTACCTTCGCTATTCCACCCAAAAAGGTTTTCACCTTCATTATACACTATGTACATAGTACGTGTAGAGGAAGTTAACATGACGTTCCTTAAACAAGCTCTTTTCCCTTATGAACAAACTGACGAAAATTGCCAAATAATTACATTTTTTTATCCTACAGATACTTGTAATAGACACCGTGGCTATGCAGAAACGACATAAGAAAACTTGGGCTTTAAATCAAAGTGAGAGCTATTAGCGCAACGGGGGAAATAAAATAAACAAAATTCCCTCGTTGCTCCGGAAATGAGTGGGATAAAGTAAATAAATAATGGTTGATAATTACAACATTTCTATAACCTTTTAACAGCAAGAATCACTTCTTCATTAATGCCCTGAACATTTCTTCGTACCTGCCAATACTTAAATTGCTGAAACTCTTTTTCGTATAATTTTCCTGAAGTCGACGGTAGTAAAGTCTCAACTGCTTCTTTTGTTTCATTTAATCATTAGAAACCGGTATATTAACGTTCTCAACATCCATCGTAAACTTAATTAATTTGAAACTAGCAGCAATAAAAAGAAAACTAGTGCTCATACATAGCCTACCATATTTTATAACTTAAGAACGCCATAATTCAATGCCTTATTCACTATTTAATTTATTACTATATGTTGTAAAATCATTATCTGAATATTTGTCATATATTAATTTATCGTATCTGTAGGATAAAATAATGTATTATATAAGCTGACAAACCTCTATTAGCCACTCGTAGAAACGCTCCCCTTCGAGTCACGTTTTAACTTGTTCTACTCATGGATAATCTGTCGGTTTATCTACTTGTATAATAAATAACTATTTTTGCAGTCATAAAAAGTTATTGTGTTCACAAACACACGGGCACACTCACACACACATATGAACATTTTCCCCAAATTACCTCAACACATGCGGATGGTACAACAAAAGAAAAACCAAAGTAAATTCTATTTACTAAGTACGAAGAAGGAAAAAAAATATTATGTAACATTCTGGTAATCATCAAAATTTACTGGTGTAAACTAGAATGTATGTATTTACGTTCAATTAAGTGACATAAGGAGTTTCAAGTTACTCATATCATTCAGTTATTCTTTTCATTCATACTTCAACCCGTTTGATTCCTTTCAGGACTGAAACTTTCAGAGATGGTGTTTCGGTGCAACATGGTAGGGGTAAAATATACTTTTCTGTGAAATTTTTCCCATCCCTCGGTCTTCGGCTGGTTGCCGGAGCATATGGACTGCTCACTTGGGCAGTCGTGGGGTGTCTAGGTGGGGCGGGGTCCTCAGTCTACCTGTCCGGCCGGGTGTCTCGATCTGGAGACTGCAAGGAGCCTATCATTACTGTGTTATCTCACTTCTGGCTCCGGCCACCCGGGGTCTGTTCAAAACTCATCCCTCCCATCCAGAAAGGCCACATAGGGTCGTAGGTAAAATAATCTCACTGTATCATCGGCTAGTCGCCTTCTCATCTCAGAGACGAAAATAAAATGTTTAACTGTTTAATATATTTCGAATATTAACTCGAAATCTGTTTAGGTTTCTACACCATTCCCAAATTAATAAAATGTTTCACTTATTAAAAGAAAGTAACATACTCTTTAACTTCATGTACTCTTTCCAATGTGTTTGCAAAATCCGTTCTTCCCGTCTTTATTTCGCTTTCCTCTACATTTTTACCTTTGTGTTCCGTATCCACACACGAACACATATACGGACATGTACACTCCAGTGCCTTCTTGAGAAACATTCAACGATTTATTCCATTTTGTACTCTTTTGATCCACATCAGCATGCATCCTTTGATACAGCAAAAACGTTTGAATATTCATTCTTCTCTCTTTGGTAGGTATATTGAGTTTCCTTTGAGATAGAAGACCCTCTAATAAAGCTGTTTTGAGATTTAAAATGCTTTAAGGCTCTTTTTCGATAAAGACTACATCCCTTTTTAGTGCCTTGAAAGAGTATACTTTCCCATTTTTTGTGTTAAATGATCATTAAAACTGCGTATTTACTTTTTACTTTCTCTAGCACGAGTGTACAAGATGTTGTATTCCACCCAAAAATTCTAAACCTAGATTTCACTGAACAAAAAAAAAAAAATTAGAAAAAAGTTCAGTATGTGTGTGTGTGTGGATGTGTCTGTGTGCGTATGGACAGCATATCTCAAAATCAAAAAGTCCATTAAATAACAAACTTGGCATTTAAACTTAGCATATCCTAAAAATACGACATAAACATTTTTAAGAAAATCCTCCCACCCAAAACTTTACATGAAAAAAATTGCGGAAAATTTTATATGACAAATAAACCTTAAGCTCAATGGACCCCGAGATCACTTGAGCATTATTTCACCGATTTCATTCATCGTCCGATATGCCCAACCGGTTAAGGGATGTTAACTATATACATAATATTTGACTGACGCTTTAGCCTAGCGTATTCCCTTAGTGCCCTTATTGCCCTTCTGCTTATAAGAAACTAAATAATAACACCATTTCTGATAACATTTGTCTTGATTAATTTATTTAAACAAATTATCTTTAGTAAGTATAGTTTATCTCAGAACATATAGAGAACATATGTGAATGGATATGACTCATGTTTTATTCTCCTCCTCCTCCTCCTCCTCCTCCTCCTCCTCCTCCTCCTCATCATCATCATCATAATCAGTATGCTCTTTCAGTAAGCAACCATTTTCGTTGCTATACGGCATTGAATCAACAATCTTGTGCTTATTTAAACATTTGGAAAGAACGAGTTTCGTACGGTGATTAAACACTTTTATTTAAAATGTTTAACACCAAAAGAGATAAAGCTTTGTAGCACATCTGCTCTTGCGTTTGGAACAATGTTACAATTGATAAATGAATTTAAACGTGGTCGCACACCCACAAATGATGAACATCGTTCCGGATGTCCAGTAGAAAAGACTTCCTCTGAAATTATTCACAATATTCAGGATATTGTTTTGATTAATCGACGAACCGACGAATCAAAGTTCGCAAAACAGTAAAGGCTACAGGTATATCACAAGGTACAGTATTCTCAATTTTGCACCAGCAATTAGCCCTGGAAAAGGGCACGGCAAGATGGGTGCCGAGCTTCCTCTTAATGGAGAATAATTGCAATCGTGTGATCGATTCGGAAGCTGATTTGATACTTTTCCGTCGCAATGCTGACAAGTTTCTACGTTAAACGTGGCTGCGGATGAAACATGGATACACTACTTCACTCTAGAGACGTAAGTACAGTCAAAACAGTGGGCTTTTAAGGGCCAACCGGTTCCGAAGAAGGCAAAGTTAGTGAATTCTGTAGAAAAGATGATGGCTTCGGTTGTTTGGGACGCTCGCGGATTCATCTACTTTGATTACATGCCGAAAGGAAGAACAATAAATGGAGAAAATTATGCATCATTATTGCACCGGTTGAATGGAGAAATCAAGACAAAACATCCTCTTCTAGCAAAAAAAAATGATTCGCTTCCATCAAGACTATGCACACCTGCGCAGTTTTCATGACGAAAATTGTAGAATCAAGGTTTGAATTACAACAATATCCACCGTGTTCACCAGATTTGGCCCCTGGTGACGTTTTTTTAGTTCCAAATTTGAAAAAGTGACACGGCGGAAACGACTGACGTCTATCGAAGAGGTAAACCTCCAAACAAATACCTATTTTGAGGAGCTTCTACTTTTTGGAAGGCTTAAAATGATTGGAGAAACGCTGGGAAAAGTGTTTCGAGCTATAAGTAGATTATGTTGAAAAAAATCTGATGTGTTACACACACATGACTTTCTATAGCTGCTCTACAATAAAATTATTTCAAAATATTCTTCTTCATTCTACACAATGCTAATTGAGATAAACATTAGCAGAATGTTCTTATTACTTAGTTCCTTATAAGTAGAAGGGAACTAAAGGAATACACTGGGTTAAGTTGATAGTCAAATGTTTTAAAATGTTATGTGATTGTCATTGCAAATCGCTAAGTGCTTGGCCAGGAGTAGAAAAAAAAACATAAAATAAAAACGGACGCTTCCTCTCTGAGAAAAGTATAAGTACTTTACAATTAAAACCAACTCTCGGAAACTGTTACCTCCTCAACAAAAACGTAAAGGACATAATTTTTTACATTTTTGTGTTGTAAACTTTGTTTATTTCTTACGATTTAGTAGTTAATGAAAACGTTGGCATAATTCATCCAGAATATAGATGTATTCAGAGGATATTCCCAGAAAATTTAAGATATACATTTTAAATGTAAATACCTTTAATGTACCGGATTTTATTCCAAATCGTTAGAGCCATTTTTTAGAAAATCAAAAGCGAACTTTTTTCCATTCAAAGGGTAGTTGGAGGCGGGGGAATTTTCTTAAAAATCTTCGTGTTACATCCTTGAAATATACCAAAACCAAATACCAAGTTTGGTATTTAACGGTCTTTTAGATTTTAAGCTAAGCTATCCACAGTCACACACACGGATCTTTTTCTAAAAATGTTTTTTTTCGGACTTGAGGGACCCCAAAACATTTCCGGTGAAATCTCTACAACAAATGTTTGGGTGGAAAACAGTACTTTCTCTATTCACTATGTACATTAGATATGTGGGCTATATAAAATAAAAAATCAACAAAAATATTTTGTTTTTCTATCTTTTTCTAAGGATTTATTGAACACAGCTAAGATTGACAAAGCAAGAGCGGATTCCTAGAGTCGTAGTAGAACCCCGTAGACACTAGTAATTTAGTTCGTTTGCCCCAGGAATGTTGCTAATGGAGGCACATTGTACATTCATTCCTTGTTGGAAAGCATTTGTTCGCAACATGGCGAAAGAAACATCTCGAAATGTTAGTTGTTTCTTTCTTCTTCCTTTGTTATGGCGAACGAGAGAAGTTTCAGCGCATAAAAGCTAGTAGATCCCTGCTTTTAGCGAGCGAATAAGGACGTGATGAGATTGTGAAACTGAAGACCCAAGAAGCAAAAATCAGACCTCCAGGGTTTTGTGTAAATTTAATGGTACGATGGCCAGTAAACTCGGTATATGATAGTTTTGTTTGTGCCTTATTTTCAGTACCGTAGCCCCTGAACTTTATTCCAAATAAAATATGGCACAGTCAATTGTCTCGAAGGAATTGTAGTTTAGACGGGAACCTGTCTGGCATAATACAGTAGGCTTAGTTATCAAACAGCTCCGACATTTTAGATTTTAAATTTTAAAATTATATCTATCGATATATTACGCTTTTATAGGATTGTATATGTTTAATTTAGGAATTTATAGTACTTTATATATACAAATAAATGCAATTTTGTGTTTAAAATACTATAACTTTAATTGTTAAAAAGCTCATGTATTCCATTCACATGGCTTTCTCTACTGGTTCTGCAAACAATTATTCCCACAAAGATTTTTCTATTATCCACATAATAAAAATCGGATGTGTTCCATTCACATAGCTTTCTCTTTATCCCTGTAACAAATTAGAGTTAAAAGCTTATTCTTCTCTTTCATGCTAAAACATTAGCAGAAAAGGTTCTTGTAAGCAGTAGGGAAATAAGAAAATGCACTAGGTTAAACCAATAGTCAAATGTGGTTGCTACGTGATTGAAATCCGTTTCTTTGCGTGGCCAGGAGTTGACAAGATCCCGTATGAAAAAGTTTAAGTATTTTAAAACTTAGATTAATATCAAGGAATATCTCGAAGACGGCCAATTGCACGAAAAAAATTATATGATATAAATTGTGTGCTTTATCGAAATCTCCGTATTTTGTGTAATAAATTATTGTCTGTCTCTTACGGTTTACCAGTTAGGCAAAATTCAATAATCATCATCCAGAACATGGAGGTTTTCAGAGGATGTTCCCAGAAAATTTAAGATATACATTTTATTTGTCAGGTGAATATCTTCAATATACATCTTAAACAAAATAATTACTGCCATTTTTGAGAACTTCATAACTTTCGAAAAAAGTTCCATGTAAAGGATAGTTTGAAGGGAATTTTTCTCAGAATATTGGTATCGCATCCCTGGAAGTTACTAAACTTAAATACAACTTTTGGTATTTTAGCAAATTTTCGTTTTTTACTATAGTGTTCACAGACATATGGCACACACACATATACACACATATGACCCTTTTTCTAAAAATCTGATGTGTACCATTCACATGACTTTCTCCATATCCCTGCAACAAATAATTCTTAAAAAGCTTATACTTCTAATTACTTTATGCTAATCAGAAAAAAATTAGCAGAAGTAGTCTTATTGCTCGCTTCCTTGTAAGTAGGAGCGAAATAAGGGACAACCGTAGGTTAAAGTGATAGTCAAAAGCTGGTTGCTATGTCAATGAAGTTCCTTTGTTTATATGGATAGGAGTTGACAAGTTCCTGTATGCGAAAAGTATACGTTTTTCATAGCAGAAACCAAAAATAAGGAATGTCACAAAAACGACGAACTCCACGAAAAAATGTATATAACATAAATTGTGTGTTTTAAAGTGCTCTACATTTTTTGTGTAGTAAGTTTTTGTCCATCTCTTACGGTTTAGCAGTTATCCAGAATAAACTACACCTCAGAGGCTATTCCCAGAAAATTCAAGATATACATTTCATTTGTCAGGTAAATATGTTTAATATCCGAAATTTTAATCAAAATCGTTAGAGCCATTTTTGAGAAAATCAAAATTTTCGAAAAACGTTCCATGTAATGGGTAGTTGGGGGTGGGGGGATTTTTCTCAAAATCTTCGTGTCGCATCCCTGGAAGATACTAAACTTAAATACCAAGTTTGGTATTTTACCGACTTTTCGTTTTTGAGTTATCGTGTTCACGGACACACGGACACACACACACACACACACACACACACACACACGGACCTTTTTGTGAAAATGCTTTTTTTGGATATTGGGGACCCTAAAACATATATTTCCGGTGAAATCTCGGTATCGAATTTTTTGGTCGAGTGCAATACTTTCTCTATACACATAGTGCGTATGGAGAAAGTAAAAATGCTTTAATTGGTTATAGGGGACCCTGTATTTTCGGGGAAACCTCGACATCAAATGTTTGGACACAATGCAATAATTTCTCTATACACTGTGTACTTACTAGTGTAGAGAAAGTAAAAATGAATTTAGATAATAAAAAAAAAAGTGAAGTAAAAATGAATTTGTATTTAACTGTAAGCTATCATTTTTTATCATAAGTAATATAACGAGAGCTCCAATTCTTATCAGTAAATTGGCGAGCAACTTATTGCGAGAGAATTTTTCTAGAGAAAAGTTGTAGCTAGACTATATTTAATAAGACAATTTCGTGAATAAAAACAATGATTAGTCTATATGGACACGAAGAATAATGTTCATAAATCCCATTTGTCTTGACGTATATTTGCACCGAAAACACTGCAACTTGATGTCCATATCATAAATCATGGCCTCGTTGCTTACAGAATTCATTGACTGGTTACACTTACACTCCCTGTTTGTTTTTAGTATTCTTAATTTTTCAATAAATGTGCCTATTTCACAGATACTATTGTTATCAGACGAACATTAGTTGAGAGAGAAAACAAACGCATGTGGGTGCGATAAATTTAGAAAAAATTGCACGTCAGAGTGATAAAAAAAAAACTATTAAAATGAAGAAATAACGAATTTTACGCGCCAATGTGCTGGATTGGCCACTTCCTACGATCACGTATCATAAACGGAATAGTCGTGGTAAAAATACTAACTATTAATAACTGGTATAATTTTCATTACAGTTGATTTTCCTAATTTCATAGATTTATTTCCTTAAAAGTTCTCTTGCAGTTTATGCCTAAAACTGTGACTGCCTCCTTATCCGGATGAAGTTAACTATAAGAGCTTACACCAAGCGAATGTGGAGATGTTATTATTACCAATTTTAAAGCATTTGAAGAGAAAATGCCTTCAGGCCGCTATTTATTTTGTGGTGGTAGTAAATTGGAGAAGTTTTCAGGCTTCAAATGAGGTTCTTTTACGGTAGACTGTTTGAAACTTTGTTAGAGCGCTTATCAGTCCTTTCGGAGTATCGGAGACAATTTGCTGTGGCTAATGAGGAACCAAATACTACTTCTGCATAAGAGAAGCTCTTGTAATCAGCTTCTATTCTTTGTGAGCGGTTTCTTTAAAATAAAAGCGATGCAATAAGTAATGTAACAAACATTTTGTTTCTGCCTAATACCAGGTGACCCAACTGCCCCGTATTTGAGTGCGCAAATATCCTTTGGAGCTTTAAAAGAGTTGCCGGACTAAGAGGGGGCATTTCAAGTTAAAACCCGTCAGTGAAGAACTGAGGAGCGGTAGCCGTCTTCGTTGCTGCGTTTAGTTGACGCTCTGCAGTGAAAGTGCCCCGGGTTCGAATCCCAGCATGGCATGGAAGTTTAGCGTTGTGTGTTTTTTTTTATTTGTGTTCTATGTGTTATTCTCTCTCATCTGATGAGCAATAAGGTCAGGCCTAAAGGCCAAAAATGTGAAGGGGAACAAAAATAGAGAGCATGACTTTCGTTTTACCTCTTGCAATGAGCGGGACCCGCTCACCCTCTCCGCTTGTAAGCAAGACGGGCAAAGGAAAAGTCACTCTCGCCAGTCTCTGGCGAGTTTAACTTGAAATAGTTCCGTTGAGTTCTCCAACATTTATAGCATCTCCCTGGTGAGTCGGGGCTGCCATCTAATAACACTGTTTAGCGACTTCCGTGTGTCTCTGCGGTTGGCTCCGTCTGTTCCTGTATATGCTTGCCTATGTTTTCCCCTCCTAGGCCGCAAAAGATCCATTTGGTCGCAATTCCGAGATATCACCCGCATACCATATGGGGCATCTTCATATTAGAGCCAATTTTTGAGGGAAAAAAGGGCTTGAAAAAATCTTCCATGTAAAAATAATTTGGTGTGGGGCATTTTCCTTCGTGTGCATATTTATAAGATAATGAACTTAAATGCCGAAATTGAGTTATCATGTTCATATATACACATATACACACACATACATACCTGCCTGCCTGCCTGCCTGCCTGCCTGCCTGCCTGCCTACCTACCTACCTACCTACCCTACCTACCCTACCTACCCTACCTACCCTACCTACCCTATCTAACCTACCCTAACCTAACCTAACCCTACCTACCTACCCACCCTACCCTACCCTACCCTACCCTACCTACCGGGAACTACAAAGCGTGTAGCTATAGTGAAATAATGACATTGAATTTTTGGGTAGAATGCAACACCTTCTCTACCTAGTATGAATGTGGTAGAGAAAAGAAAAAGAATAGGAAGTATAAGCTTTAAGATAAACCTTAAGAAAATATTTACTTTTTTCCACATCATTTAAACTACCAATTAACTGAAGCTTTGAATTTGCAGACATATGGTTATTATTAGATACACCAGTCACTCTCACCTGTTCTCTACTGCCGGATTTCACTTGAAATGGCTTCGTTGAGTTCTCCAACTCTTATAACTAGAGCGGGGTCACGCAATTGCCGGTTTGAGGTTTGATGTATACAGAATATAACTATGATGTGATGAAGGAGAAATGGTATCTAAAGCCCGTTTAGAAACGTGTTGCACTATCTAGCATTGCTCACTACCTGATCTCGTTCAGTTCCTGCAAGTAGATAAACCAGAGAACACTGAAAGAGAGCGCAGATTGAAAAATGCCGAAAATACAAAAGGGTACCATTCTACACTGAACAAACTTGTGGATGATTCAAACACATTTTGAGTGAGAGGAGGGCCTTTTTTTCGATACAGTAAAGAAGTATCTTGTAATTCACTGAACTTAATTCTGAGAGTTTTATTGATTTATGTTCACTGTGTTTCCAAAGCTCTACACATAATTGTTCTAAACTTTCTATATCAAGATTCATACTTTTATTTGTAAAATGATAATGCCTTTTTACTTTCTCTATACGCACTATGTACATAATGTACAGAAAAGGTATTGCACTCCACCCAAAAATTCGATACCCAGATTTCAATGGAAATATATATTTTAGGGTCCCCTGTATCCAAAAAAAGCATTTTCGCAAAACGATCCGTGTGTGTGTGTCCGTGAACACGATAGATAATCAAAAACGAAAGGTCGGTAAAATACAAAACTTGGTATTTAAGTTTAGTATCTTCCAAGGATGCGACACGAAGATTTTGAGAAAAATCCTCCCACCCCAAACTACCCTTTATATGGAGTTTTTTTCGGAAATGTTGATTTTCTTAAAAATTGCTTTAACGATTTTGATTAAAATTTCGTATATTAAAGATATTTTCCTGTCAAATAAAATGTATATCTTGAATTTTCTGGGAATAGCCTCTGAAGAGTAGTTTATTCTGGATGAATTTTACTGAATTTTGAATAACTGCTAAACCGTAAGAGATGGACAAAAATTTACTACACAAAAATGTAGAACACGTTAAAACACACAATTTATGTTAGATACATTTTTTTCCTGAAGTCATCGTTTTTGACTCATTCCTTGTTTTTGGTTTCTGCTATGAAGACTTATACTGTTCTCATATAGGAATTTGTCAACTGCTTCCATACAAAGGAACTTCAGTGACATAGCAACCAGCAAGGAACAAAGCAAACATAGCATCAAGGGAGCAAGTAATAAGAATATTTCTGCTATTTTAGTCTGATTAACATGAAGTAAATAGATGTATAAGCTTTTTAAAAGTAATTGGTTGCAGAGATGTAGAGAAAGTCATGTGAATGGTACACATCAGATTTTTTATTTAATATTCATATTATGAAATACTTCTTTTGTTGTGCTACTTTATGAATTAGAACGATGTGTATAATGCCAATAATTTTGGAACTGATTATACCTCAATGTGTGGGTGTTTACGCTACAAATCGCTCTCCACTATCCTCTCCTTATATCCCAAACTGCTTGTGTGTTCGTATGCGTATCGGAACCCAAAACCGAGCTCTACTGATAACGCACCGGGGATATCCGCACAAGTCAAATACGGAACAGTTGAGTCATCTGGTGTAGTACACTAATGTAGAACTTACCACATATTTAAATAGTTCTGTTACTTCTGAAAATATAATGTAAGAAACTTGCCCTCGGTGTTCCAATTTCCTCTTACCTTTAAATTTATGATAGTCGATAGCATATGTATCTCTAAATTCTCTTGATATGTTGTTTATAAAGATGGTTAATTTATTTATTCTTTCTAATTTCTCTACACTTACTACGTACACCCATGGACACCAAAATGAGTCATCCCTAGATTCCAGATGTCAGTCGAAGAGCTTCTTGTATCTTCGTTAATGATGTGTTCACAATGCACACCAGAAAAAAGAAAAACAACAAAAACTGTACAATGGTCAGTGTCTGACAGCGTAATGCTTAACTATGAGTGCGGAAAATAGGACGCAAAACAACGTTCCGGTGGCCAAGAGGTCTAAAAGGTCTTGCTTTGTTACTTTTATGACTGAATATATAGAAGTAACAAAGCAAGAACTTTGGCATCTGAAGTTATGGGTCTATCTATGCACACAAAAACATAATTCTACTAACACTCGTGTTAAATATCTAAAAAAAATTATAATAAACCTTTATTTTATAAAACAAAAACACAAAAAAGAAACAATTAATAATGGGTGTATGAGCCTTCAGCCCGTATAGCTGTCCTCAATCTTCGGGTCATAGACAAGATTAAATGTCTGCAGCAATGTGGACGAGAAGCTATGAGATGCCAGGTTTCTTAAATTTGTGCCTAGAAGCCATCTTTTGTCCTTCCCCCATCTACAGGTAAATTGGAGCGCAGCTCCCTTTTTACCTCAACCCATACACTCTACCTTTCCCTTAGTGTGGAAGAAAATGTTGCCATTTTCCTATTGCATCGGTTTATTAAGGATTTTGAGTTTCTCCCTCCCAAAGGTAAATCAAATTTGCTCAAAATTGGACTCCTAAAATGTTTAAAAACATTGGTTTTCTTAACAATACCATACAGATTCTATTTTTTTTTTTCATTGAGAAACAACTGTTTTTGTCGGCGTTTGTGTACCATTCTGCGGATCACATCTTTCGTGTGCAGCATATTACTACATCTACAGGTAAATTGGAGCGCAGCTCCCTTTTTACCTCAACCCATACACTCTACCTTTCCCTTAGTGTGGAAGAAAATGTTGCCATTTTCCTATTGCATCGGTTTATTAAGGATTTTGAGTTTCTCCCTCCCAAAGGTAAATCAAATTTGCTCAAAATTGGACTCCTAAAATGTTTAAAAACATTGGTTTTCTTAACAATACCATACAGATTCCATTTTTTTTTTTCATTGAGAAACAACTGTTTTTGTCGGCGTTTGTGTACCATTCTGCGGATCACATCTTTCGTGTGCAGCATATTACTACATCTACAGGTAAATTGGAGCGCAGCTCCTTTTTTACCTCAACCCATACACTCTACCTTTCCCTTAGTGTGGAAGAAAATGTTGCCATTTTCCTATTGCATCGGTTTATTAAGGATTTTGAGTTTCTCCCTCCCAAAAGTAAATCAAATTTGCTCAAAATTGGACTCCTAAAATGTTTAAAAACATTGGTTTTCTTAACAACACCATACAGATTCCATTTTTTTTTCATTGAGAAACAACTGTTTTTGTCGGCGTTTCTGCGGATCACATCTTTCGTGTGCAGCATATTACTGTTCGGTAGAATAAAGAAGCATCATAATAACTACCAAATTGTAAACAGTAACATTTGTCGTATGACAAAAATAAATACCCGTTTTGTGTTGATTCAACATCATTAAGAGAAAGGGGGGAAAAATGCTGCATGCGAGAAGCGAGCCTGCTACCCTCACCATAGGAGTAACCTACGTGTGCCACAGCGTTACAGTGTACACATATGAAAGGTGGGAGGTTTAATAATGCCTTACAATACAAACTATATCATGTTTAGTATCGTTAATATTACTTTCTCTACACGTACTATATACATAGTGTATAGAGAAGGAATTGTATACCACCAAAAAATTCGATACCAAGATTTCAATGGAAATATATGTTTTGGGTACCCCTGAATCCAAAAAAAGCATTTCTGGAAAAAAGTCCGTTTTTGCGTGTGTGTATGTCTGTAGACAGCATAGCTCAAAAACGAAAAAACCGTTAAATACCTAGCTTGATATTTAAGTTTGGTATCTTGTAAGAATACAACACGAAGATTTTCAAGAAAACCCCCCACCCCTAACTACCCTTTACATGGAACTTTTTTAAAAGATTTCGATTTTCTCAAAAAAGGCTCTAATGATTTTGATTAAAATATCATATATTAAAGATATTTACCCCACAAATAATGGAGTTAATCGTTTTTGAGATATTCTTTGTTATTGGTTTCAGCTTTGAAAAACTTATACTTTTCTCATACAAGAATTTGTCAACTCCTGTCCATACAAACAACGGAACTTCAGTGACATAGCAAACAGCTTTTAGCCTATGGTACTCCCTTATTTCTCTTCTATCTACAAGGAAGTAAGTAATAAGACTATTTCTGCTCATTTTTTCTTTATTAGCATGAAGTAAATAGAAGCACAAGCTTTTTAACAATAATTTGTTATAGAGATGTAGAGAAATTCATGTGAATGGATCACATCAGTTTTATTTGTTAATATTGATATTTAGTACAGCAATGCGTATAATACATAAGTGTATCTGAGCTTGTCTGCTTATTAATAACGTCATAAATGAAGCACACATTTCAAGTCTAATTTGTTTTGAACGGCTCTGAGCTATGTTTTTTTCTGTGTTTACATACATCACTCCACCTATATATAATGGCAAAGGGCAGAGGAGGGTCAACCTTGTGACCTGTTAGGTAAACAAAAAATGTCTGAGAGAAGGAATAATAATCATCCTAAAGTTATGTGAAATTTTCCTCATGAACATAACTTTAGAAAGTAGCAAGAAAACTGAAAATACTGCATCGTCACATCGTCTTCAAACGCCGATATAAATACACACTGCATTCAAAAAGTTCCCCGGAAAATGTAAATAACGCAGAAACAAGATACCATATGTCAATTTACACAACGTTTCTTTCAAAATAGTATCCTTCCGCAGTGACACACTTCTGTCGTCGCGTGTAAAGAGACTGAAAGCATTTCTGGAAGTATTTTTATTTTCTCTATACGCACTATGTGCATAGTGTATAGAGAATGTATTGCACTCCATGTAAAAATTCAATACCGAGATTTCACCGGAAATATATGTTTTAGGGTTCCCTTTATCTAAAAAAAACATTTTCACAAAAAGGTCCGTGTGTGTGTGTGTGTGTGTGTGTGTGTGTGTGTGTGTGTGTGTGTGTGTTCATGTGTCCGTGTGTCTGTAAACACGATAACTCAAAAACGAACAATCGGTAAAATATCAAACTTGGTATTTAAGTTTAGTATCTTCCAGGGATGCGACACGAAGATTTTGAGAAAAATCCCCCCACCCCAAACTACCGTTTACATGGAATTTTTTTTCGAACATTTCAATTTTCTCAAAAATGGCTAACGATTATGATTAACATTTCGTATATTATAGATATTTACCGGACAAATAAAATGTATATCTTGAATTTTCTGGGAATCGCCTCTGAAGAGTAGTTTATTCTGGATGAATTTTACTGAATTTTGAATAACTGCTAAACCGTAAGAGATGGACAAAAATTTACTACACAAAAATGTAGAACACGTTAAAGCACACAATTTATGTTGTATACATTTTTTCATGGAGTTCGTCGTTTTTCAGACATTCATTATTTTTGGTTTCTGCTATGAAAAACATACTTTTCTTATACAGGAATTTGTCAACAGCGGTCCATACAAACAAAGGAACTTCAGTGACATAGCAACCAGCTTTTGCCTATCATTTTAACTATGGTACTCCCTTATTTCGCTTCTACTTACAAGGAAGCAAGTAATATGGCTATTTCTGCTATTGTTTTACTGATTAGCATGAAGTAAATAGAAGTATAAGCTTTTAAGAATAATTTGTTGCAGAGATGTAGAGAAAGTCATGTGAATGGCACACATCAGATTTTTCAGATACCTGCCGTAGTGCCCTTTGCGAAAGTGCAGTAATTTCTTCTGCATTTGAAAATATTGACTGAAAAGTTTATGCCATTCATACATCTGAGTATTCTTCATCGCTGCTTCACCACAATCTTCTTCCATCATTCTCAATGTCTCTGAGGGAGATTTGTTTAACAAAACACGAAGGTTTGAACGTTCTCCGTTATCGGCAATATGAAATGCAGTTTACGAACATGCATACACAACAAAAACTAGTTGCCAAGCAAAGACAATCATTATTCATGAAAATAGAAATGAAATGTTGTCATGGACGTTATCAACACCTAAAAATAAAATATTCTTTAATTTTGTTTACATTAAAGAGAAAAGAAACAATTTCTGGGCTTTTTTTTAATCTAGTGTTATTTGCACTTCTTCTCTTCCTGTATGTATCAGCGGATATCAATATAAATTAATTGATATGCATACCAATATACAATAAGCAGTATATAATACACATTTAGTTATCACATAAAGGAATCTGACAATCGTTCAAGTGTTTACCGAAATAGTATTACAGTTTAATATTGACTCGAAAATGTACAGCCGTATTACGGATGGTCTGTTTATCCTGTATATTATTTAAATCATTGTTGTGCTTTGTGCCACATATGCTTTTAAAAACCACTGCTAGCTTTGAGTTTAATAATAATGTATTTTGAGTAAAACAATATTTTTGTTAACTTAATTGTTTTTTTCACGCAAGCCATGTGTAGGACATGAAGGTAGAGTCAGACTGAAAAATTCAATACCATAGCCGGAATTTGAACTACAGATCTCTCGGTCTCTAGCTGATTACTTTAATCACTAAGCTACTCTGACAGCATGCTGGCGCGGCATTAAATTCTTCGACTGACTCACGGTAAACGACAAGGTAATCTCTAATTATTTTGATATGACATACCCCGATGGCGACTTGCAATGTCATAAGTACTTTAAGTCCCGGACTTCATAACTTAGCCAACTTTTAGTTCAATTAGTGCTAATTTAATCTTTTTTCATAAAAGCGGAGTAGGACAGGAGCTGGATTGTAAATCGTCTTTGTGGCATGTTATTTCAAAATAATTTGAAATCACCTTGTGGATTACCCGGAAACATGCGAGTCAGCTGAGAAATTTAATGCCGCCTCGGTATGTTGCCATGGTAGAGTGACGATCGGGAGATCCGTGGCTTAAATCTCACTATGGCAGTGATTTTTTCCGTCTGAGTTTACCTATTCAGTATATTTATTTTAAAAGCAACAGCTACGAACAATATTTCATTTTCAAGCCGAGAGTTCTGTAGCTCACATTACATCATTGATAAAACTCTGCGATATAGATAGGTTTTAAAAGCTAAGCCGATATTTAAACTTTCCCCCTCTTCAATTACTTGAAATTGCCTCATTAAAATGCATGGCACTTGCTTCTCCAACCCCTACCTGATAATAGCATCATGGATGCGAAACTGTATCAGTAAATAACTAAACCGGACCCCATGGGGAGAAGTTTAATTTTGTTTTCGGTTCGTACGCAGGTGTTAGCGACGGCTCTAAAGTGTGAACACAGTTGCAACAGTGTTTGCTCGCTTTTATTTTTGTTTCGGTTAGATCAAAAGCACGCAACGCGTAACAGTTCGGAGCTTTCGGAAATCTACTCTAAAAGCTATTTAATTATTTTCTGTTCCGCGCACCAACTAGTAGAAAAGGTACTGAATTTAAAAAAAATCCATATCGAGATTGAGCCGAAAGCTTATGTTTTCAGGTCCCTTGAAAAACTTTTAAAAAAGGTTCGTGCGTGTGTGGATGGGTGGATAAGTAAAGATGTGTCAGTGTCTGTGAACAGCATAATCCTAAAGCAAACATTCTCTAAAGATTCAGGAATATTTTTTGAGAAAATTCCCTTACCCCAAACTACTCTTTCCTGAATTTTTTTCTGATTGTTTTTCGAAAGAATTTCTGTATGGATTTTGACAAAAGTAACACACATTAAAGATAGCAAATAGTATGGATTTATATATTAGATTTCTTTTGGAATAAGCTTGAAGTCGTGTTCAAAAGGAAAGATTTATAATCTTATGTAACTAGTAAAAGTTAAGCGATAAACGAAAATTTACTGTACAAAAAAGAAGAAAAACGCATTTTTTTCATTTACATAGCCCCCTTTAACATCTAAGGTCATATCGGGGGCTTCGAATTAGAAACAACTCGTTGTCTGTAGGTTTACGTTGGGTTTAAACCATTTTATTTCCTCAAACACGCACACATTCACTCTCACATACATACTTCCAGACTCTGTGGGGGAATAGAGAATAATTCTGGTTAAAGAAAAATTCTCCGCCCCAGCCGGGAATCGAACCCGAGACCTCCGGGTGAGAAGTCAGCTCGCTGACCACTCGACCACGGAGGCAGTCGAAAAACGCATATATTATAAAAAAACCGCATATATTATTATGACCTTGTGTCCTTTAATTTGAAGTGTAATAGAAGCTATAAGCAGAATGGAATGTTGGGATCTATTGGATGACTATAGGAACTGGCAAAACATGGGTAACTGCCTGCCTAAAGTTTGCGGAGCAAGATCAAATTTGGGAAGCTAGTCAGAGGCAATTTATCTATATTTTTTGTTTTTATTCACTTTTCACTTTTGTTTCTTTCTCACCTTTAACCTTCTTCTGATATATGCATTACGGCTAACGTTTCATGAAGTAAGTATTGGTATAATAAGTTTAATAATTTGACAGTAACAAAGATACCTACCTATATACCCATCCGTTCGGCCGTCCGTCCGTCCGTCCGTCCGTCCGTCCATCCATCCATCCATCCCTCTCTTTTACTGAACACACTGAATCTATGTACAATCCTTTTAGTTTATTTCAGAATGACAGCAGTAAATGCAAAAGAACGGGATAATTTCCTTCTCTCTTAGTCAGTACGATTGATGTGGGAAGAGCAGTAACTCAGTGCGTGGAATAGACCTCATTTGTTTTCGGAACAATGGCAGGACCGGACTCAGATGGCATCCGAAAAGTTCATTCCACACTTGGGCGCTACGGTTTACCCGCATCCCTTTCCTCTTCGGTTAAATACATCAGCTGCACCTGATCAGATTAAAATGACCTGTAGGTCTAGCAAAATGGCTGGCCACGTGCGCAACATTGAGACCCCTAGTATTCCATTTTCCCCAGAGAGATAGCCGGCGCTTCCCTTACTTGATTTGGAAACACAAGTTACTTCTGTTGGGCTGAATTGTTTAAACAACAAATTTGCGATATTTCACTAACTGCATTTAGCTCACTTTAGAGAGAAAGTGTGAATATGCCAGTAATTTGAATCTATTATTGCTACCAGGAAACCAGGGCCGTTTTTTTTTCAACCTTCGATAGGCTATAAATAAAAGACAAGTTCATAGAAAACAATTATTTTATTGCTAAAAGTTTTATACACTTATAGTTACTTTTCAACATAATCACCGAAAAGATTGAGACATTTATCGTACCTGTGCACAAGCTTTGCAATACCCGCTTCAAAAATGTTGCCGCCAATGATTTCAAATGAGCATTGATGTTGTTTTGAAGATCTTCGGTGGTTTGAAAGAGTCAGTCAATAAAATAATTGTTTTCTATAAACTTGTCTTTTATTTATAGCCTATCGGAGGTTGAAAAAAAAAAAAAACGGCCCTCCTATATAGAAATAGATGTTTCCTCGTACCATCTTTAGCAAATACAGATATAAATTTTGGTTTAACTATATCAACTAATGAATTAACTATTAGTATATGTAGTGACATAAGACTTCTCTTCTAAAACTTCTCTCTATGTATTTGTTGTAATATTAACGGCCTGGCTGTCTTTAAAAGCTCTGCATTTCTGAAGTTTTAATTGGCAGCCCAAACATTTTAGTACATTCAGCAGCTTCTATATACCTTAAAAGCAGCTTAATGCCTTTCATTGCTTCTTTCTTTCTTTGGAATGTTTACTACAGCATGCTTCATATTTTAACAAAACAGAGGCCCAACTGCTTCATATTTGGCGTGTGCCGATATCCCTTTTGTGCGTAAAAAAGAGTTGCTGAACGCATCGAGACTGTTTAGAGTTAAAACCGGTCAATGGGGAACTTGGTATTATTAGTATTGGTATTATTGTTGTTGCTTATGAGCGGATCACGCTCCTGACTTAAACATTTAAACTTAAATAGCCCCGTTGAGTTCTGCAACTCTAACGCATGAAGGGATATCTGCGATTGTCAAAAAACGAGGCAGTTTTGCCACCTGGTATAATTATCAGAGAATGAGTAACGCGGGAACGCGTGCAACTCACTTTTGGGATGTTCTGGGTTCGATTTTCGGCGTCCGCTCGCTCTGACCATTTTTTTTCGGGACTTTCCCCGGATTATCAGATGAATGCTGGAATGATTTCTCTCATTCTCCAAATTACTGTGGCTCCATATTGTTGCATAAAACATCTCATTCATCCTTCACCCCATTTCGTCTGATTCTGGGTTGGAAGTGTCGGTGATGGTATTACGGTGTGGTCTGGCAGGAAAAATAGACGCTCTCCGTGGACCTTCCTCCATCCCTCTTACCTTCAGATGGTTATCGGGTTATACCGACCGACCCCTTAAGGGAGCTTTGCACCTTCTAGATGGGGTGGGGGTCTTCGGTCTGAATGTTCGACAACCGGGACGTTTCAATCTGGAAACTATAGGGACACTGTAGCTTCCATGACATTGCCCCTGATTCGGGCCACCCAGTGTCTACTCTCACCTCATCCCTCTCTCGGAAGCGCTTATCAGGGCCGTAGCCAAACACTGGATCATACCGAGCCCCTCCAAAAACGCCCACATATAATTTTCAAATCTCTGCCTACGATTTATCAAAATGTTTGTACTCATGCTGGTTGGTAGAAATTCGAGTTTACTTTCTCTGTACGTACTATGCACATGTTAGGTAGGGAAGGTAGGTATTGTATTCCGTTTAAAAATTCGATGTGATTTTTACCGGAAATGTAAATTTCGAAGTCCACTGAATAAAAAAGTATTAGAGAAAGGTCCCTGGGTGGTGTGTGTGTGCGTGCGTGTGCGTGTTTTAGCACGTGGCTCAAAAACGAAAAGAACGTAAATACCAAACTTGGTATTTAAGTTTAATATCTTCCAAGGATGCGGCTCAAACATTTTCAAGGACTCCTCCCCCACATGGAAAATTGTTTGAATATTTTCAAGATTTTGATTTTCTCATAAATGGTTCTAGCAATTTTTATTAAAATACCGTATACTGAATATATTTACATAAAATAAACTGTAGATATCGTTAAAACACACAATCTATGTCAAATGTTTTTTTCTTTTTAGATTTAACCGTTTCTGAGATATTCTGATTGGTTTAAATTTTAAACTTTCTATATTTTACTGAAATGGGAATCATCTTTCTTTTCATTTCTCTTTTGATTCACTCCTGGCTGTGCAGGAATTTTAATTGCTTCATAGCGTGACTAGCTCTTAAAGGATTTGACTATCGGATTAGGCTAGTTTATTCTCTTATTTCCCTTCTGCATACAGGAAAATAAGTTATAAGAAAAACTTCTGCTAATGTTTGTCTAGATTAGCATGAAATATATAAAATAATATTCTTTTTGTAAGAATAGTTCGTTTGTTGTTATACAACTCATCAGTTTTTTTTTTTATAAACATCTTTCATAAGAGCCTATTGTCACATTGATGTTACAGATTGAACTTGGCATGTTTAATGAAATAGATCGAAAAAAACGTGTCTGGGCTATTGCTACATAGCTCCAAGTTTTAAAACAAAAACAAAACAAACAAAAAATACGAAAACCTGCCTAGGTTGGAATACGGCCTAAAAGCCCGGAATCATTTGGTCTTATGAACGCCGGCCGTGAAAGCCTTAGCAGTTTTACTAAAGCCTGTCATTATAGCTAACACATTTTTATTTTTTTTTCTGACGAAGATAGACTCAATGGGGAGGGGGAGAACAGAGATACAGGTAGTTTGTTTTCGATGTATTTTCACTTTAAAATTCCAGCTCGAGCTTCAACATCATTGTGAGAATGACTCCTTGCTAGCTAAAGTATCTAAGAGGTTAGAAAGAAGATAATGGAGACGTACATTTGTAAATGTACATAAGCTTCTATTATTACATTTTCAAAATGTCCGCTGATCTGCCCACATAGTTTTCCAAAATAGCCGGTTTAAAAACTCCAAGAAGTTAAGTTCTTGCCCTTATTGCCGTTAATATAAGAACATTAACTTCCGCATGCAGTGCTGGCTTGACCGACTAGATAAGAATCCAACGGTGTGACGTCATATATCTTAACGCAAGGTTTTCGCTTTAGGTAGCGTTGGCTAGCATTTAGTACACAAGGTCACGGGCGCAATCCTGGAGGAGGTGGCAAAGGTTCGTCGCTGGAGGCCGAAGAGGCGAATCCCTCCGATCACCTCCAATAAAAATCTGGGATCCTTGACCACGGGCCCATTTTCACACATGTAAGGGCCATACGCGTAAAACTCCACACGTATCTGGCGAATATTCCGCCCCTGATCATTTATGTCTCCGAGGTCTGGGGATCGGCGGGACCATCCACCATTCGCAGATTGCAGATCGTGCAGTACAGGGCGTTAAGAATGATCTATGATACCAGGGACAGATTCCCGTCTCACAACATACATACCTGCTCGGGAACCCAAGACATCGTGCGGGAGAAAACCCCTTTGGTGCACATTCTGGGCGACTATGGCCAAAGGGCGAAAAGGAGGAGCATCTACCGCTACCTAGGGATGGATTAGGGCCTCTGGTCTGAAAACATGTCAATCCCTCACACTGGTACTTCCAGGTTAGGCAGCATTGAGCCTGGTCACTGCTGGACGGTAAACCGGTAAGTGGTGCCCCGCTCGCTTACTTAACATGGTAACTATCTTCCTGCCTCTCGGTCTGATTACCTCGGCGGCCTCGCAAGCGGCAGGTAAAGTTAAGCAGCATTGGGCGTGGTCACCACTTGGACGGGTGACCACTCAAATGGCCTACCCCACTCATGACTATGTCAGTGTAGGAAGTAAACTACCGCCCTTGACTTCTAAGGTCATTAGCACCCTAATAAAACAAATCGTGGCGATAGCCAAAGAAAATACGCATTATAAAATTAACCATAAATAAAATTGGAATTAAAATCAGGATGCAATACTATCCATTGTTAAAAAAAAAAACAGGGGTTGCGATACAACTAAGACGAAAAGAGAGAGAGACAAGGGAACGAAAAAAACAAAAAACAAAAAGAAACCAAAAGTATAGTTTTATTTTATAAGATAACAAACAATAAAAATTAAAACATTTAAAAAACCAGACCGACCGCTTCATGATCACGTCAAAATAAACAAACTAAACCCTGAATGTAGAAGGTACTCGTGATCAAAATTTGAAAAAGCTATCCACCGCTCTGTGATCATTAGGCGCAAGAGAGGCCGGCATATGTAAAGATAATCGAACATGTGGTGGATGACCACACTCTAGCAACACATGACGACTGAAAGTTCTTCCTTCAGAGAGCACAAAATAGGAGCAGGTTCCCTTCTAAGAAGATAACTTGTGCGTGAAAGTACAGTGACCAATGCGTAACCGAACCAGTATCATTCTATCCCGACGAGATATACGACAGGAGGTGTATAGGAAGGTCTTTCACCTCTCGAAGCTTGTTTCCACGAATAGCTGACCACTCTTCATGCCAGCACGAAAATATCGCTCTCTGCAGAACAAGTTTAAAGTCTTCAGCTGTCACAGAAGATATTGCAACACTGGATTCTGTGGTTGCCGTATTTACTGCCAAATTGCCAGTTCATTCCCAGGAATGCATGCACACTCTACGTTAACTTCCGAAGACCCACCCAGCGAACATTTAACACTCAAGCTTTTGGGTGGGGAGGAGGGAGCTTTCGTCCTTTCTTATACAAGACACGAGCATTTGGTAGGCTGAGGGCAGCCCGATGGTGTGGTAGAGATGTAGCCATCCTTGCTAGAATTTAACCATGTATTGACGGGATATGAGGTTTACAGGATTGCAGATATAAATGAGGTTGGGGAGTGAAAGGAGGTAGCAATATTGCTCATCAACGCTGCCAGCCATGGTGCAATGGCCCTTGTGAACCGCTGGTGTAATTAATTTGCAAAAAAAAAAATATATATATATATATTGGGATTGAAAGTTTGATGTACCAGCAACTCTTAGGTTTGTATAGGAGCTTAGCTATAGCAGCTGTTGGAGAGCCTTCCATATCGAACAGGTAAAACCGCATTTAGTGGTTAGTTATAGGGCGAAAATTGCTCAGTTGCTGGTTCCTGAATTTTATCGGATGTTAGCGTGGTTTTCTCGAAAGGGAAATGAAGCCGTTGGTTCTGTGTAATGCTTATTCATAAGAGAAGGCACCCCATACTTTGAAACAGGAGCTTTCTGGGCATTTTCTCGATCGCAAAACCTGATTTACTCATGTTGTTTCGAAGAGCTGATTCCTTATCACCATGAGCGTATAGTGGGAATTCGCGAAATAGAAATCCCAACCTAAGAAAACACCACCTCCTGTCCCAAAATGCGCTAACATAGCGTGCTGGAATTTCGACTGAAATAACTGTCATGCTACTAATAACTTTATACAAACATATCAATATAAACGGTTTGCTCAATTTTGTGCAGAAGATGCATAAACTTCTGCACATTATTAAATATAATTAAGATCTGAATTTATAATTACAATGTTTTACTGATAACAGGCTATAACACAACCCGTAACGTTAACCTGCTGACTTCACCAGGAAGGGAATGCATATAAGCGGATGTCTTGCATATCACTTCAACACGTCAGGTAATAAGTGAAATGCAGGAAGAGAAGCTAACGACTCGAAAATGAACACATGACGATTCTCTGACTTTGTCACCTAAGAAATTCGAATTATTTCATGGTTTACTTCCTACAGTTTGTAATGCTAGGCAGGCATAGCATTTTTATCCAATATTAAGGTGATGCACCTGCGAAATTTGAAACATGTACAATAGTTGCGTATCTTACTGAAATTTATACTCGTAATTACACGTAATGATAGTGATAGTTTTGCAATGTTTCAAAATTCTAATTTGCATGGTTACTTTAATAATAACGTGTTACTGTGTGAAAATCTTTTTCTAATAGAATCAAGCCACGTGATGTGTTATTTAAAACATTCAAATTTAATACTAAAGTTTTACAGTAGGTTCATGACTTTACTGTTCGATCTGTTATATCATATTTTTACATTAACCATTATCATTGTAAAAAATTAGTTTCTGCAATCTCTAAAACTGATGATTTTCCATGAGTTAATAATTTATACCTGAAAGGTGCAGCATTATTTCGAAAAATTATACGCTAATTTTCTTTAAAGCCCTGTTGATAGACAGTATATAAAGTTTGAAATAAATTAGTAAAAAATTGCACCGCGTGGAGCATTTTGAATATGGAAATGTTTTGGAAAATAGTTTGCGAGAAAACAAAGTTGGGCCTGCTTATTATTAAGAATATGCCTACGAAATTATGGATTCAATTAGTTAGTAGTTACAGTGCGCTCAAGTGCGCAAATACACATATTTCCTTATAAATCCTATTAATTTATTATGAATAAAGCACATTTTCACAATTTTTGGTCAAATTTCAGAGATGCTCAACCTTAAAAGCGCTTTAAAGCATTGCAGTATACATAATTTTGCTGTTCTGTAAAAACATTGCTTTTTATGTTTAAAATTCGTGGTTTATATTGAAATTACCTAAATATAACAGAACGAATTTCGAACTTTTCTCTCTCTCTCTCTCATTTTTAAAGTACCCTACATATATGGTGGCCGATTGGTTAGACCGCTCGCCTCTCACCTAGATGGCCCAGGTTCGATTCCAAGCGACCGCATGTAGATTTGTGGTGGACAAAGCGCCGCAGGGGAGCGTTTTCCCCTGGTTCTCCGGTTTTCTCCCGCCATCACATTCCATCGGTTCTCCATCTTCATTCCATTTATCATTGTCATCGCCTGCGGTACCATTATAGTAAAAGCGGATGTTAAACTTGATCAAAACAAAAATACCTCGATATAGTTGTATCCAGTCCATTTGTATTATTTTCGACTAGGGCCACTAAGAAGGGGAAGGGTGCGACTTAATGCAGTCGCGATCTTTTCTCCTTTTTCCAATCTGGTCGCAAAGAATGTGAATAAACTATAACAATTGGAAGTGCCCTTGGCAGGCAGATGCTTAAGGAATATTCCGATTAATCAGAGAAACTGAAAGGAGAAAATGTGCTGTATTGCTTTCGTTTTATTACTTTCTCTACTTGTACAGCTGCATAGATAGAGAAGGTATTGCACTCCATCCAAAATTTAATACCAAAATTTCATTGGAAACACATATTTTAGGGTCACTGAATCAAAAAAGATTAAGAAAAATGTAATTTTAAATTCAGCATTTTCAAAAGGATGATACAAAACATTTTTAGAAAAATCTCCACCCAAGTACCCTTTACCTTGAAAATATTTCGAAATGTACGATTTTCTAAAAAATGACCGTAAAACTTTTGATTAAAATACTCTATATCAGATATGTACATGACAAATAAAATGTATATCCGCAATTTCTTTGGAACAGTCCTTGAACCCTCTTTATTTTGAATGTTTTTTTGTGTATAGATTAACGTTATTTAGCCTGGTTGGTCATATCTTACGATAAATGAAATCGGCGAAATGGTGCTCAAAGAACTCAAGAGTCCGTGGAGCTTAAAGTTACTTGACATTTTTCTTCTCACAATAAGGGAAAACTCCGAAAATAGCCTTATCCGGGTAACTCACCCTAAGGGAGATTCCAAACTCACGACCTGTTGAATATGAGGTAGACAAGCTATTCAGGTGTACCAGATGTAAACAAAACTTCCCACACAAAAAATGTAGATGTTAAAACACACAACTCATATAAGTTATGTAGTAGAACTAACAATATTCTGTATTACTGGTATTATTGGTTTCAATTTTAAAATATGTAAGCTTTTCTACATCGGGAAGTCCTCATCCGTTTCATATCTCTTTTATTCCTGGCCATTGAAAGAGAACCAAATGTAGTCTAATGTATTTCCTTATTTCTCTTCTACTTACAAGGAACTAGGTAATAAGACAATTTCTGGTAATGTTTTCCTCATTAGCATGAGGTAGATAAAAGAACAATCTTTTGTAAGACTAATTTTATTGCAGGACATGAGCATTTTATTGCCCTTCAGGTGTTGATGGCTGGTGAGGCGTATAATGGCTTCGTCTTGACGTTCTATACGTTCTTGGGTTTGTTTCTAGGTTAGACGATCTCAGGGCAGGGTCTTGTAGTCTGTCGCTCCGATTAGATAAAGTTGGATTAGGAAACGAGTTGAGGACTGTGTTGGGAGAAACGAAATAGAGCTTCTAGGTCAGGGCGGCTTTCAATATGAAAACAATGGTTGGTAGTTTCAATGTCTGCGCGACAACGCATGAAAGATATACATTTAGGACTGACACACCTCTAGAACTTACAAGCGGATGCTAGAGGTCAGAAGCCTTTTGGGGAGCCAATGGCGGGAAGCCACAGAGTGGAGAACCGAGCATGAGCGTGAGGAAGTGGCTGATGGATGGCTGATAGAAAAGGTGATGGTGGAGAATTTGGTAGAATGAGTGGTGGAGGAAACCGGAGGACCCGAAGATAACCCGCCCAGACGTCGTTTCATTCACTGCAATTCCCATATGCGGGTGCTTGGATTCAAACCCGGGCCGCCTAGATGGCAGGCGAGCGGTCTAACCATTCAACCACAACGCAGTCATATTATATACAGGATGTTAATGAACTATACCGAAATATTTTCACAGAATATGTAGATTACTTAAATAAGTAATTTGAGATAAGGGACTTATGACCTGTTTATTGAAATTTCGAAGTAACGGCTATAAGTTTCTGAACTGCCAGTACGCCACGTACCGCGGCACTTCGTCTGGAATGGAAAAAATAACAATAAAAAACATTTACTCTATGACAGGAATCGAAAGCATGACCTTTGGGATAGCAGCTTCCACGTTACGCGTTAAGCCACCAGAGCTTGGGATAGGAGCTTCCACGTTACGCGTTAAGCCACCAGAGCAGTTGACAAAACGCCTCCAGAGTAGGCTACTTAACTCAAAACGTAGTTAATAAATGCTCAGTGTCGCACTGTCAAGTGATTAGTTCGAGATTTTACAGATTTTTGCGACATTAATTCTTGAGGACGCTAGTAACGAGCTGCTAAAAATCGACATTTCTATAATCGGGCAGCAGTTTTAAAGACATTCTAAGCCATTTTTCAGCCTGCTTTGCTTTAACACCGACTTATCACCTGATACCCACACGTTTAACACTATGAAGTTGCGTTATGTTTATCCGGGGACCATGCATCGCCGATCTCAAATTATTTATATCAGTCACGTGCACAGTCTCGCAAATTATTTCGGTGTAGTTCATTAACATTCTGTATAATATATATATAATATATATAATATATATAATATTAATATATATAAGCAATAATCACTTCTGCTGCTGTTGTTCGTTCTTTAAAATAAGCGTCGTATTCCTATAACTCATCAAATTTAATAGTTCACCATTCACCTTTATTTACCGCTCACTACTTCCTTAATTACCTGAAATACTTATCTCGCATCTTCGAAACTGTTGTCAGCACTAATTAATTACGTTAGCTCCCTTTCACACCTTTTTGAGTACTTAACAAAACAAAGACTATTGCATATTGTCTCCTAGCAGCGTTCTTTGGCGACTGGCGCAGATTAACAGATTAGCAGCAAAACAGATAAGCACATAAGCAAGCATGCACGCACACATAACACGGTTTTGCGTGCATGCGTGCGAAATCTGGTAGAGTGGTGGTGAGCCTAGGTGAACTTACTTGCATCTATCCTGGTAAGGGCTTAACGTTAGAAATGATAGATGGTTGAGGTTTGGTATTTTGGTGGACTTTCGGGCATTGGTGTTAAGGAGGTAGCGCTATTAATGGGCTTCTCAACGGTTGCTATTTTCAGGAGCAGTATCCTTTTCCTTTGCTCCGCTGGCGTTTTGTTGGTTTAAATATATATTTTTGTTGGAGCTTATTTTTAGTTGAGCACTCCCAAGGTTTGGAGGTGGGAGTGCTTAGTTCAGCTTGTTTGAAGCCGTTGTTACCGGCGGTGCCCGCAGGCCATGTGGGGAACCCGGTACTGTCTGTATCGACGTTCAGTTGGTAAGTATTCCCCCATTGATTTGACAAGTGCATTCTCATGTTGGCCCAATCTGGCGTAGATATTTTGAGCCCGGCGTCTAATTACATCCTCCACATATGGGAGGGCCGGAGATTCATGTAGTAGCCTCACGGTAAACATCGACATACAGAGCAGATGGACCGGAGTCCTCTATTCTGTAACCGCTGTAACCAGAGAATGTAGGGTCTGCTGTCATGCCCCATACTTCGCAGACTAAGCATCAGAGTAGCGATCCTTTTGGGGTCGTGGTATTTATACTGAACCATGACCTGCACTACTCCGTCGGTCAGTATAGTCGAAGCTTTTTTGACATTGGCCTACTTTTTGCCGGAATTCGGATTATCTTCCTCTCATTGGTTTACTTTATCATTATGTTTCTGTTGGCGTTCCGGATGTCGTGGAGGGGGGATATCAGGCGCCAATATGTAGGCGTCGCCTAAGAAATATTTCTGCGAAACAAGACTATTTACTTACACATTTTGTTCAAACTGAATTCTTTGTACAGTTCATTATGGACTACACAATTAATTATAGTTTAGATTATTCAATACTTGTAGATTTTTGTCAATGTTAATACTAATTAATTTATATTTGAAAATAACAATAGTCATGCCCTTCTTTTTAGGTAGTGCGAATTATCACTTCAAACACATAGTCATGTGAATGGAGGGCGTCATAAATTTTAACAACCAATCCATCATAACAACAGATCTTCTCCCTCGTTTAAAAGTAACGTTAATACTTCAATAAATTGCATACTTAGAAAATTCTACCGCAGAGTTATCTATTTTTCTGATGCCGAGCTATTCTTTGTCGCATCCCCAGAAGCTCTCCGGTGAGAGCAGAGCGCCCCTCCCACATTTTATTGTTTTGGACTCATTTACTCTGTTTTCTGCTACCTCCTTGCGGCCTCTTGTTCGGGATGATCCCTTAAAGAGAGCGGGCGAAACACCGAGGTCTCTCTCTATGATTAAGATATCGCACGAACGTGTTTTCAGCAAGTTTATGCTTGCAGGGCACTCTCTTTTGTCAGCAGAGTAATTGGGCCGAGTGTGCAGACTTCTTATGTACAAATCTTCCTCGGATGAGTGCACTCCAGCACCGGCTTTTGATATCACATCACAACTTCTTGCACTTCTACTCTCCTTTTGCACTGCTCCGCGACGCGACGGATGGGGTTGAACACGGTGTTTCAAAAAGAGTGCTGTTGTATTTTCACTTTGATACAGGAATTATTATTATAATAATTATTTTATAAAGAAACAATTGGGGAAAAAAGAAATAATGACCATAAATAATTTCATACAGTAAAATAAACCTATAATGTAAAATAGTTTATATGACCTTCTCAACCTATTCTGCAACACATTATTCTTACAAAAGCTTATTATTATATCTATGTATTGACAATCTAGATAACTTTTACCAAAAAAGGTCATATTATTTAGTTTCCTATAAGTAGAATGGAATTAAAGGAAACACACCAGGCTAAAGCCATAATGATAGCTTTTAAAAGCTGGTTGCCATGTCCTTAAAATGTAGTTCTCTTTGCATGGCCAGGAGGAAAACAAATAGGAATGAAAAATTCCCGTTTGAGAAAAGTTTAAATATTTTAAAATTGAAACCAACAAGAAGAAATATTTTGAAATAGTTAACCGCACAAAAATGAATTTGGCATAAATTATTTCTTTTAACAAGATCTATAGTTTTTGTGTAATTACTTTTTGTCTACTAGTTGAATTCATTCAGAATGAAGTCTTTAGAGACTATTCCAAAAAAAGGCAAGATGCACATTTTACTTATCATGCAAGTATATGAGACATTTTAATCAAAACCGTTAGTCATTTTTGAGAAAAAACACAATTTTCGAATTATTTTCTTGTAAAATGCAGTTTGGTGTGGGGAATTTTCTTAAACATCTTCATGACGCATCCCTGCTAAATAACACATTTAGTATTTAATACTATTCTTGTTTTTCAGCTGTGCTATCCACAGACACAAACACACAGAGGTAAACAGACACATACTTTTTTCTATTTTTTTTCTGGTTTCGGGTCCTCAAAATATGTATTTCCGGCGAAATCTCATATGGAATGTTCTGTTGGAATACAATACCTTTTCTACCTATTATGTGCTATTATTGAAATAAATTGGTAAAGAAAGCAAAGACAGTAAAAAGTACAACTTAAAACAATCCTGCTGCTAGGTAAGGGTAATTAGTAAAGGAGCTACTTTGGAAGAAGCGATTAGCTCGAACCCATAGTACTGAAGGTGATCAAGTTCAAGGAACCTCAGTAAACAAAGAAAACCCAAGGTTAATCGAATTGCGGGTGTTTATAAACCGAAGTGACGCTTAAAAGGCTGCTGAAAAATCACGTAGACCATTTCTAAGAATTAGCAAAAGGAAATCATACTTCGGATTGAGAAGTCAAATAGAATGAAAAGTGTGCCTCAGATGCTAATAAGAAGAGTAAGATTTGGCAACCTAGAACATAGGGACTTGGTTTTGTATGTTGTGATAGGTGGCATTTTATTTCGGAATTTTAGTTACTCTTGCTGCTTGGCGACTCTTGCGCTTCGTCTCTTGTGTGTCTTGTTCTTACAGCTACTTTTGCTACAGTAATTGTAGCGCAGGCTGGGCCCATTACCCTTTTTAACGTTGATCGGAAAGTGATTTGTATAACAGTTAATAATCATAATAATAATAATAATAATAATAAGTTTCTATTCCACAATTTATTACTTTCTTTAGCACGTATGTATTATGTACATAGTAGGTAGAGAGGATATTCTTACTTCACTCAAATTTCGAGAGTTCATCTGAAATACATATTTTGAGGACTACTGAAAAAAATTAGAAAAAAGGACAGTGTGAATATTTATATGTGTGGAGCATAACTCAAAAATGAAAAATGAATTAAATGCTAAGCTTGGTTTTTAGGTACAGTATCTTCCAAGGATAATATAGGAAGATTTTCAGAAAAATTCCCCCATCCCAATCTACTTTTACATGGAAAAATTTTCAAACCTTTCTATTTTCTGAAAAATGGCTGTAACGATTTTGATTAAATTGTCGTATACTAAAAAAAAAAAAAAAATGTGTATTCTGTATTAGTTAGGAGTAGCCGCTGAAATCCTCTTTATTCTGAATGAATTTTGCTTAACTGGTAAACAGAAACTACACAAAAAAAAATTAAATCTCGTTAATACACATCATTTATGTTTAATACACAGTTTTTTTTAAATTTTAATTTTATTCTATTTACTTATTTTTTTATTGTGGTACTAACCATTTCTGAGATATTCCCTGACATTTTTTTCAGTTTTAAAACATATAAACCTTTCTCAAACAGGAAGTCTTAATCTGCCAAATATCTCTTTTGTTTTACTCCTAGTCGTGGAAAGAGAACCAAGGTATAGCGACAGCCTTTAAAGGATTTGACTATGGCTTTAGCCTAGTTTATTCCCTTACGCCTCTTCTATTTACAAGGAAGTAAGTAATAAGACAATTTCTGCTAAGGTTTACCTGGATTAGCATGATGTAGATAAAATAATAATCTTTTGTAACCATAGTTTATTTTTGAGGAAAAGATGATAAAGTCATGTAAATGGAACATATCAGATTTTTTTTGTCTTTTGCACATATTCCTGCCATTCAATGTTTCTCCCGCCAGTATTTTTGCTTTCATTGCTTATTGCCTCCTCCAATATTTCGGGAAATACCTCTTTCTGTTCTCCCAGATGGACACCATTCTGTAACTTTTGGGGGCATTATATCCTCTAACTTATCTTGATGTGCTCATATCAGTGTAATTGTTTCACCTTACATATTCTAATCACAGAATGTTTATCTTTTATTTATTCCTTAATGTTTCAATTTTTTTTCCAATTTGAGATAATACACGTCGTATCGAGGAATTAAAAGGCATTTATAAGGGAGATATAAATTACATTAGGGAGGGACAAATATAAATTTGAAATGACTGGGGAGGATGTATTGTAAAACACGTCGAAAAGTGTAAAGGCGAAAGTAAGGTGCGAATGTGCCCAGGATACACGTTGGCAAGCGACCCAGGCAGACGTGTACGGTTATTAGAGGGACTCGAACAAAAGGGGATGAAAGGTTCGTCGCCCGATGACCAAGGGGATTCGTGTTGGCCAAGACAAGCGACACACTTGCTGAGAGGGATGCAAAATAAGACGCTCTAGCTGATTCAACGGTGGAGACGAACGGACTATGTACGGCCATTATAGGAACAGTGTTAATTAATACACCATAATAAGTGTCACAAGTAATAAGGGGTAGTAGGCGCGGTTGCAGCGTAAAGAGTAGTTGAAAGGGGGGGGACTTAGGAGGAATGTGTGTGTGTTCGACGGTAGATAATATCAAAGATAAATAAATGATTTCAACAGCAATCCTGAACTCAAAGAAACCTATTTAACAGCGCCCTGAAAAAGATTCCATGCTGGCATATCCTGAGCTAGGCGTTCACACCTCCAAACAATTCGTTAATCTTCCGAACCGTCACGCGGTATTCGAACCCGAAACCTCTTTAAAACTACCTAACCGACGCAAATTTCGTATCTTCGTAAATGTATTGACTTGACATACTTAGGCCTCATGATGTGGTATACTAGCAGTATTCTAATACTATAATAGTGTGTGTGTGTGGGGGGGGGGTGTTGGCAGTGGTTGGTATGCCATTGTTACGTAAGCTGTTAGGTGGGGAATAACGTTAAATAATTGCCCACGGCCGTATTTGGTTGTTGGAGAGTAGTAGTAGTAGTATTAGTAGTAGTTGAATGAATGAATGAATGAATGAATGAATGAATGAATGAATGAATGAATAAGTGTATTTATTAACATAGCAATATCATACATAGAATTTCAACCGTCGCATGGGTCCACAGACCGTACGTGCTTTTGTAATACACATTACAAGCATTATTAAAACAACAACCACAACAAAGAATTAAAAGAGTAAACACGAAAATAAAAAGACAAAGGAAATACACAGTCAAAAGCAATATTAAACAACAATAAAATTAAGAGTGAATCCGAAATAAAAAGATACAAAGATATTCAAATATAGCAATTTAATTCAAGATCTTCTCGGGCTTCTAGCCAGGTAAATTCTAGCAATTTAAATTTACAGCACAGAGTACACCTTCATAAATGCACCCTCTTATAGTAGATAATTACACTTAAAAGACATATATACACATAATATATACAACCCTAGCATAACAGTGACCTAAGTATGAAATAATATATATGTATGTAGAACATTGTAGTCACTTTTGTTTAGTTGATCTTATCCCCCCCCCCTTCTCTATTGGCAGCCTCCTCAGATCTCAGCTGTCTTGCCTTAAGTATAAATTTACCTAGCCCGTCCATATTTTCCGTGCCTGCCAGTAGCGTCCAACATGCTTCTATCCCTACATTCGCAGTGGTAAAAAATCGCGGCAAATATTTTTCCCGCCATTCCTCCGTACCCCTACATCTTGCCAAGATGTGAGTCCACGACTCTTCCTCCTCGCAAATGGGACAGATTCTCGTACCATTCTCGTCAGAAATTTTCGTGCTCCTCCATGCTCCTAGTCTAATCCATGTGAGCCCCTCTCTAATGAGTTTGGTACCTGTTTTGATGTATTGCTCCAAGGAGATAGTCTTATAGGAAGTGCGTTAGTAAATGGCTGCTGCCCGTATGCCACGCCGCGAACCAAGGCTAGGGACTTTACCATAATGTAAGTCTGACCCTCTTATATACAGTTAATACATGTATTTTCTTGTTGTTTGAAAATGTTTTTTCTCTCTTATAGAGTAGAATAGAGTAGTGATCTTTGTGCCAGATTCCTTGCAACCAAGCTCGGGTTTACATACCAAGTCGCTGGCTCCTAGATTTGTGCGTAATGTCGAAGATCTTTTACAGTGGGTGCACAACAATATGCAGCGGTACCTCTTTAGTTTCTTTTATTATATTTCTGTCCCATAAAATACTATTTAATATGGCTATTGTTGTACCTTTGTTAATTCCGATCTTTATGAATCTTTCTTGTTTATGTTCTTTATCAATTATAACTTCAGAGCACTCAAACCATTCATAAACTTTTATTAAACATTTTGAGCTATCAACATCAAATTTTCAGTTTCTGTTCCACGTCCTATATAAAGTGATCAAAATTTTTGTTTTTCCTTTGACAATTTTCTCACCAAACATTTTATAGCATTGTTTTAATAAAGTAGTGACAACTTATATAGAAACTGCTTTTATTGAACTTACAAACACACTTCAATATAATCACCGGCGAAGTTTAGGACCAAATGTCGAGAAGCCGTAGGATGCCGTTAGCAAGACGTTGGTTGTTGACAGCGACGGAACGCCGTATTGCTTGAAGCATAAATGGCCACATCAGGAAATCGGATACCTCGGAGGGGTTCTTTCAACTTAGAAAACAGGTCAAAGTTGCAACGACTCACGTCAAGTGCCATTTCTGTAGGTCGGTGAGTCGATGTGGAACCCGGAGGGTTACAACTTTCCTCAGGTTACGACATTTCCTTGGTATGTGCAACACTCTTTGATGAGTGATACCGATTTCTGTGGATAATTCCCGACAGTCCATGGACCACTTACAATATCAAAGTGATGTTGAGGAATAGACGGCCGACATCTGCGGTGGATTTCCTTGGTATGTGCAACACTCTTTGATGAGTGATACCGATTTCTGTGGATAATTCCCGACAGTCCATGGACCACTTACAATATCAAAGTGATGTTGAGGAATAGACGGCCGACATCTGCGGTGGATTTCCTTGGTATGTGCAACACTCTTTGATGAGTGATACCGATTTCTGTGGATAATTCCCGACAGTCCATGGACCACTTACAATATCAAAGTGATATTGAGGAATAGACGGCCGACATCTGCGGTGGATTTCCTTGGTATGTGCAACACTCTTTGATGAGTGATACCGATTTCTGTGGATAATTCCCGACAGTCCATGGACCACTTACAATATCAAAGTGATGTTGAGGAATAGACGGCCGACATCTGCGGTGGATTTCCTTGGTATGTGCAACACTCTTTGATGAGTGATACCGATTTCTGTGGATAATTCCCGACAGTCCATGGACGGTCTATAGAAAGGAGACCACTTACAATATCAAAGTGATGTTGAGGAATAGACGGCCGACATGTGCGGTGGATTTCCTCGGTGTCATTCCTATCCTTACGAAACGCTTTAACCCATCGTGCAACCGTCCTAAGCGGTATCATCAGACATTTCACGTAATCCTCAATAACACCCGGAAGCATTTTTGCCACGTGCAACCTCGATTTTAATCCACGACTGCTGATCACCTTTCACAAACATACTTGAGGGCGGTATGAACGACACTGTACATTTCAACGCTGCACAGCGACTACCTCTTCTAAACGAACGATTGTTTTATGCACTCTACACAGTAACAACAGCAGCTGCACTCATGCCCGATCTTCTGGTACCTGGTGGACGATGTTGCTACTCATTAATTTGCAGACTTCGTAACTTCAATTTCCTCTGCAATAATTATGAACTTGCTCGTCCGCAAATGGCATTGTATATATCGATACATTACCAACAGGTTGTTCTCGTACATTCCTTATCCAATACAAAATTGCTCTTGCAAATATATTTTAAATAAGCTGGGTTGATTACCTATATGGTCTAGTGATTAGCTTGCTAGCTTTCAAATCCAGTGGTCCTTGTTGGACTTCTAGATTGTGGATAGGAATTTTTCTATAGTCAGCATTGTTCCCTATCCTCCTTACAATCTGCAGGCATGAGAGTACTTCTCTGTCTCTGTGCGTGTGTATGTAAATATAACAGAAACAGGTCCTTGACAACCAATAGCCCCTTCCTAAGATAAAGGTTGGGTGAATTTGGATGACCTAAGCCTTGAAGAAAATCTTTATTGAAAATGTTCTTTGACATGATTTTTCTATTTGTAATTTATATTTGTAATTTTGTCATTATTGTAATTATCCTAATAAATATTTTATACTTCAAGTTTCATGTGATTCAATACGCTCCATAATTTGTTACACAGAATCGTAAACTCTTTCTAAATCTACAAATGAAAAATAGGACTTGTTGATTCAAACAGTTCTTTTTTCTTTCTCTACTTAGGGCGTAGTACATAGGTGGAGAAAGTATTGCACACCACACAAAAGTTCGATACCGAGAAGTCTCTGAATTAAAATAAAGCAATTTTAGAAAAATGTGCCTGTGTGTTTGTGTCCGTCTTTCAGTGTACCTTTGAAGAAAATAACTCAAAAACGAAAAGTCAGTTAAATACCAAAATTGATATTTGAGTTCAGTATCCTCCAAGGATGTGACACGAATTTCATGAAAATTCTTCCACCTTAAATTATTCTCTATATGGAAACAATCGAATCTTTTGATATTCTCGAAAATGGTTCTAAAGATTTTGATTAAAACTACGTATATTAAAGCTATTTACATGACAAAATGTATAGCTTGACTTTTCTGGAAATACTCTCTGAAGTCGTCTTCATGAGTTTTGCATAACTTGTAAATCGAAAGAGATAGACAAAATGTTACTGCACAAAAAGTGTAGAGCTTGTTAAAACACGCAGTTTTTGGGAGTTAACCTTTTCCGAGATATTCCTTGTCATTGGTTTCAATTTTAAAATACTTATATTTTTCTCATACAGGAATTTGTCAACTGCTGGACAGGTAAAGAGAAGAATTTCAGTCATAAAGCAACTAGCTTTTAAAAGGTTTGACTATCGCTTTAGCCTAATATATTCCCTTATTTCCCTTCTACTTACAAGGGAGCAAGAAAATAATGTTTATCTCTATTAGCTGAAGTACATAGAAGAATAAGTTTTTTTTTTTTTTTTTAAATAATTTGTTTCAGAGTATAGAGGAATCACGTGAATGGTACAAATCAGATTTTTACTTTTGTCACAGTATCCTTATAACTATTTTATTGCTATCAAGTTGGAAGTCGTGTAATGCGTTCCTTAATTTTTTAGTGGAGGAAAATAACGTAAACTGTTTCCAGATCTACAAATGAAAATAAGACTTGCTGCTTCAAACAGATTTTTTTCTCAATCAATTGTTTCTGTGCTGCAGGAGGAATCGAAGTGGCATTAGGCGTTATCGATGGGTAGCTGTCACACATATGACCGCATTGACGTAACTGTCACTAAATCGTGTAAGGAGAAGCTATAAGATGGAGATTTTAATGTAACATAACCTTATACTTAAATTTGATTACGTGAATGATGTCCATATAAATAGGAAACGGACGGAGAGGACTCGGCACCGAACCTTATATTGATTATCGTACCTATGTCCCATGATTGGGCGCCCCCGGGAGGAAGGATGAAATATAAGAAAGCACCGTATGGCCGGAACAGGAGCTCAGCAAGCAATGACAGTTTCAAGATTGAAGTACTCCTACTTTCAGACAAGAGAAAACCCGGACCACACCCCATATAGGGTGCAATTCCGGCGGTCCTCATATCGGATATCAGCCGAAGTCGGGGGACGGAGAGACACTGTGAGCATCCTTTTTCCCTACCAGCTACACTGAGCATCATCGCTGACACTTCCAAACCTGAAAGAAATCAACAAGATGAAGAATGAGTGAAATGACAATGGACACGACTTAAGGGACAGACAGAAAATTCGGGGGATAACAAACTTTACCCAGCATTTGTCTGTTGAACCGGGAAAACCACCGAAAGAAACCATTTGACAGATAGACCGTCCAACGGGATCGAACCCGTGACCCCCAAATGTGGGCCACAGACGAAACTGCTGGGTAACTCCGCTCGGTATGACATTAAGGACGTCAAAGTTTAGGTATGTCGAATATTTCTTTCTGATTCCAGATGTTTATACCCGCAGGTTTGAATTGTACAGCACTTAAATCGTGAAATACGTCATCTTAGAACATCAAGAGAGTTCTTGTGTTTCTTCCTTCTCCTAACATCCCCCCCCTACAAAAACCCGTAGTTTCTGATGAAAAATAATTAAGTTTCTCAGGCATGAAAAAAAAAAAACAGCATCTGAAAACTTTTTCTTTTTAAAAGAACGCACACAAATTTAATTTGCTAACTTCTTGGGTATCCAAGAAACGAATTGAATAACTACTGGAAACGCGGAAAGTTGGAGCATATTTCCTTGTCAACGATTTGTGAAGCAAAAGAATATTAAACTGTCATTTGTCTTACAACGGATGCCACTGATCAAATTCAAGGGAATAATAGCAAGACTGGTGCTTAGAGACAAACAGCAAACCATAAGAAAAACATGAGTTGGAATATGCTGTGGAGATAAACTCATATATTACACTTTTATTGCTTTCTGTAAGTAGAGAAAATATTTTACCACCCAAAATTTGATGTCTACACGATAGCGGAAGTATACATATGTTATGGCATCCTTTGAATAAAACACAGCATTTAGTTAAAGGTCACTGTGCGTCTGTATGTGTATGCGGATAGCATACTCAAAATCGAAAAGTCCGTTAAATAAAGTATCTTCCAAGACGCGACTCAAACATTTTCAGAAAAGTCTCCATCCCCAAACTACCTTTTACATGGAACATTTATCCACATTTTCAATTTCCTAAAATAAGTCTCCATTGTTTAAAATGCCGTATATTAAAGATATTTAGATGGAAAATAAAAGTTATATCCTGAATTTTTTGAGAATAGCTCCTGAAGTCCTCTTCATTCTAAATGACTTTTACATATATATATATATATATATATATATATATATATATATATTATAGAGCTAGCCATATCCGGATATTCCCGGTTATTGGTTTTAATTTAAAAATACTCTTTAGTTTTACTCCTGGCATTGGAAAGAAAACCGCATTTCAAGGTCAATCGCAGAGAAACAGAATTTAAAACATTTGACTATCGCTGTAGCCTAGTGTATTCTCTTATTTCCCTTCTACTTACAAGGAAAAAAATAATAAGACCTATTTCTTGTAACACATATCTTGATTAGCGCGATATAGGTAAAAGAACACTCTTATGTAGGAATAGTTTGTTTGCAGTACAGATAGAGAAAGTAATGTGAATGGAGCACATACATTTGTTTCCTTAATATTGATCTGATTTATTAAAATGTTAGCCTACAGTTTTATTAATGCAAGATTCATATTCTTCTTAACTATACACTTTTTTCTCTGTCCCAATTTCTATTTTCCTGCATCCAAATGGTGTGTACTTTAGATTTAAACTCACATAGAGAACATTCGTTTAGTGGAAAGGCATTTTGTTAACCTTTTTACTTTCTCTATACGCACTATGTACATAATGTATAGAGAAGGTATTGAACTCCACCCAAAAATTCGATACCGAGATTTCACCGGAAATATATGTTTTAGAATCCCCTTTATCTAAAAAAAGCATTTTCGGAAAAAGGTCCGTATGTGTGTGTGTATTTGTTCTTGTGTCCGTATGTCTGTAAGCACGATAACTCAAAAACGAAAAGTAGGTGAAATACCAAACTTGGTATTTAAGTTTAATAACTGTCAGAGATGCGACACGAAGATTTTGAGAAAAATCCCCCCACCCCCAACTACACTTTACATGAAACTTTTTTCGACAATTTTGATTTTCTCAAAAATAGCTCTAACGATTTTGATTAAAATTTGGCATATTGATGATATTTACCTGACAAATAAAATGTATAGCTTGAATTTTCGGCGAATAGCCTCTGAAGAGTAGTTTATTCAGGATGAATTTTACTAAATTTTGAATAACCGCTAAACCGTAAGAGATGGACAAAAACTTACTGCCCAAAAATGTAGAGCACGTTAAAACACACAATTTATGTTTTAAACATTTTTTCGTAGAGTTCGTCGTTTTTGAGACATTCCTTATTTTTAGTTTCTGCCATGAAAACCTTATACTTTTTCATACAGGAATTTATCAACTGCTGCCCATACAAACAAAGGAACTTTAGTGACATAGCAACGAGCTTTTGGCTATCACTTTACCCTTATTTCGCTTCTACTTACAAGGAAGCAAGTAATAAGACTATTTCTTTTAATTTTGTTCTGATTAGCAGGAAGTAAATAGTAGTATAATCTTTTTAAGAATAATTTGTTGCAGAGACATAGAGAAAGTCATGTGAATGGTACACATCAGATTTTTATATTTACACTCCTGTTCCTAGTAATGATATTCTGCCTCTTTATTTATGTTGTCTATATAACTGCTTTTCATTGGAGATGGATAGTAATTGCGCAGGAAAATGGAACGGGGACATTATTGATTCCTGAAATATAGAGACAATTCTAGAACAACTGGGACATGAGCTATTTTGTGCTGAAGGCTATTTGGAAGAGTCAATTGAAAAGCAAGACAGGAATATTTTAGATTCTAAGCTCCATTAGGTGACCAAGACCACACACCATAAACAATTTGACAGTAGCTGGTGACGCCGGATTGAGAATTTATCCACTCTGCAGAGAAGAGGAAACATCGTGTCTTATTCTGCCAGAAGGCAGTGAAACAGAGATATTAGGAAAGTAATATTTACCACCACAGCTTTTGGATTCCAATTGGGTATTTTTTTTACTTTCTCTACACATAGATACTATGTACATAGTGTATAGAGAAGGTATTGTATTGCATCCTAAATTCGATACCGAAAATTCACGTTTTAGGGTCCCCTGTATCCAAAAAAAAAGTTAAGCAAAAGGTCCGTGTGTGTGTGTCCGTATGGCTATGAACACGATAACTCAAAAACAAAAATTCGATAAAATACCAAAACTTAGTATTCTACCTCTTTCATGGAAAAAAATTCGAAAATTTTGATTTTCTCAAAAATGGCTCAAACGATTTTAAATATAATATCTTATAAAGTATATATCTTGAATTTTCAGGGAACAGCCTCTTAAGACCTCTTTATACTGGATGATTTTTATTGTAGTTTGCATAACTGGTAAACCGTAGAGGATAGTTAAAAACTTACTACATAAAAAATGTATATCACGATAAAACACACCATTTAGGTCATATATTTTTTTCGTGCAGTAGGTCGTTTTCGAGATATTTCTTGTTATTGATTTCAGTTTTAAAATACTTAAACTTATCTCCTACTGCTTGGCCACGCAAAGCAATGAGTTTCAATCCCATAGCAACCAACACAATAAAACATCTGACTGCCGGTTTAGCCTATTTTTACTTTCTCTACACGTGCTATGTACATAGTGTATAGAGAAGGTATTGCACTCCACCCAAAAATTCTATACCGAGATTTCACCGGAAATATACGTTTTAGGATCCTTTGTATCCAAAAAAGTATTTTCAGAAAAAGGTCCGCGCGTGTGTGTGTCCGTGTGTCATTGTGTCCGGTGTCTGTGAATACGATAACTCAAAAATAAATAGTCGGTAAAATACCAAACTTGGTATTTAAGTTTAGTATCATCCAGGGATGCGACACGAAGATTTTGAGAAAAATTCCCTCCTCCCAAACTACCCTTTACATGCAACTTTTTTCGAATATTTTGATTTTCTTAAAAATGACTCTAACAATTTTGATTAAAATATCGTATATTTAAGATAGTTATCTGACAAATATCTTGAATTTTCTGGGAATAGCCTCTGAAGACTACTTTATTCTCGACGAGTTTTACGGAATTTTGCATAACTGCTAAAACGTAAGAGATGGACCAGAACTTAAAACACAGAAATGTAGAGCACCTTAAAACACACAATTTATATTCTATCCAATTTTTTGCGGAGTTGATCATTTTTGAGATATTCATTGTTTTTGATTTCATCTTTGAAAGACATACCTTTTTCATACAGGAGTTTCTCAACTCTTGTGCATACAAACAAAGGAACTTCAGTCACATAGCAACCAGCTTTTCACTATCCCTTTAACCTATTGTACTCCCTTATTTCCCTTCGACTTACAAGGAAGCAAGTAATAAGACTATTTATGCTATTTTTTGATTAGCATGCAGTAAATAGAAGTATTAGCTTTTTAAGAATAATTAGTTGCAGGGATGTAGAGAAAGTTATGTGAATGGAACACATCAGATTTTTACTTTCTCTCTATGCATTATGCACATAGCGTATAAAGAAGGTATTGCACTCCACCAAAAAATTAGATACTGAGATTTTACCGGAAATATATGTTATATATGCATCCAAAAAAATTATTTTCAGAAAAATGGTCCGTGTGTGTGTGTGTGTTTGTCCGTGTCTCTGAACATGATAAAAAGTCGGTAAAACACTAAACTTGGTATTTAAGTTTAGTATTTTCCAGGGATGCGACACGAAGATTTTGAGAAAAATTCCCCCACCCCAAACTACCCTTTACGTGGAAAATTTTTCGAAAATTTTGATTTTCTAAAAAATGGCTCTAACGATTTCAATTAAAATATTGTACATCAAACACATTGACCTGAAAAATAAAATGTATATTTTGAATTTTCTGGGAATAGCCTATGAAGACTACTTTATTCTGGGTCAATTTTATGGAATTTTGCATAGGTGCTAAACCGTAAGAGATGGACAAATACTTACCACACAACAAATGTAGAGCACTTTAAAACACACAATTTCTGTTACATACATTTTTTTCGTGGAGTTGATTGTTTTTTAGATATTCCTTGTTTTTGGTTTCAGCTATAAAAACTTACACTTTTCTCATACAGGCATTTGTGTACTCCTGTACATACAAACAAAGGAACTTCAGTCACATAGCAACCTGCTTTTGACTATCACTTTAACCTGTGGTACTCCCTTATTTCCCTTCTACTTAACAAGGAAGAAAGTAATAAGACTATTTCTGCTAGATTTTTTTTTTTCGATTAGCAGGAAGTAAATAGAAGCATAAGGTTTTTAAAAATAGTTTATTGCAGAGATGTAGAGAAAGTTATGTGAATGGAACACATAAGATTTTTTCCCTTATTTCCCTTTTACTTATACAGGAACTAAGTAATAAGACCGTTTCTACTAATGTTTTGGCGTTAAATAGATAGAAGAATAAGCTTATTAACAATAATTTGTTACAGAGATTTAGAGAAAGTCATGTGAGTGGAGCACATCAGATATTTTGATAGTGTTTAATGCGATTTTACTGTTGGGAGCTGAGTGTCATAAAATTGGGGTTATATTTATCTCAGAATCGGCAAATAAATTAATTTGCAAAGAAAACGGAAGAGGGCAACAGGATACATAACACTGAGGGTTCGGTTACTCTTTAAATCAGAGGCAGCATTATATTATATGTAATGCTAAATTTGTAATTAAATTTCGCCTTAATTCTTATGTTGTTTTCATTTTTTTTTTTTTTTTTTTTTTTTTTTTTTTTTTGTAGCTTAACATCCTTTAATCTGGTTGGTCATATCGGACGATGAATGAAATTGGTGAAATGATGCTCAAATGACCTTGGGGCTCATGGAACTTAAAGTTACTCGACATTGTCTTCTCAGGATAAGGGAAAACCCCGTAAAAAACTTTATCCGGGTAACTCAACCTAAGAGAGATTCGAACTCACGACCTGTTGAGGCAGACACGCTACCATTACACTACCCAGGCGGGCTTTTCATCTTTTTTTTTCTCTACTGTGTTATTATGCTGTAAGCGTTACTGTTTTACAAAATGTTTTACAAAAATGTTACTATGGAGAATGGAAAAGAAGGCAGGGTGTATAACAGTAAGGGGGCGTTACTCTTAAGTAACACAGTACTGTATATACAGGGTTACTACAAAAGAAATAGACAACTTCAACTGCCTGTAAAACAAAAACTATTAGAGATAGCAACCTAATTATTTTGGGGGTATGTTGAGAAACTCTCAAAGTTTTGTTTGTTACTATTGGTAACGCTGTAGTGTTTTGTTGGTTGTTGCAGAAGCTGAAATGCCGGAAAATCCTGCGGAAAAGGCATATTGCGTGTTGGAATTTGCTAGAACGCAATCAGCAACTGTTGTCCAACGACATTTTAGAGCCCGTTACCACAAAACGCCACCGACTAGACAGTCTATCTACGACTGGTATAGAAAATTCGAGACAACGGGATGTTTGTGCAAAGGGAAGAGCTCGGGAAGACCAAGAGTTTCGGAAGAAAACGTTGAACGTGTTCGTTCTGCCTACATAAGAAGCCCACAGAAATCGACATCTAGGTCAAGCATGCAATTACAAATTCCACAGCAAACTGTATGGAAAATCTTGCGGAAGTGACTGCACATGATGCCTTACAGATTACAGATGTTGCAGTTTCTGAGTGAAGAGGATAAGGTCATACGGCGTGACTTTTGCATCGACATGTGTCGACATGATGAAGAAGATGTTGGTTTTTTGTGAGCGCATCATTTCATTTTTGTGGTAACGTGTTCTAAAATGTCGTTGGACAACAGTTGCTGATTGCGTTCTAGCAAATTCCAACACGCAACATGCCTTTTCCACAGGATTTTCCGCCATTTCAGCTTCTGCAACAACAAACAAAACACTACAGCATTACCAATAGTAACAAACAAAACTTTGAGATATTCTCAACATATCTCCAAAATAATTAGATTGCTATCTCTAATAGTTTTTGTTTTACGGGCAGTTGAAGTTGTCTATTTCTTTTGTAGTAACCCTGTATTATGTGTAAGGCTAAGTTTATAGTTGAACCTCATTTTAATTCATTGCCTTACATTTGTTTCTGTTTTTGGCAATTGTTTAATGCAATTCTGCTATGGCTGAATGTATATACCTATTATTCTATAAAAATTTTACTGTAAGCATCCAAGAACAGAAAAAGAATGTACGGCCAAGTGGCCCACGCGAGTCCTGTATATTTCCAACTATATATTTGAAACGCTTCGCAAAACAAAATCCTCCTCCTCCTACCTCCACTGCTAACTGCCAAATAAATATTAGGCAGCACTAGGGTTTTTGACTCCTCCAGCTTCATCGAAACTAGTTAGCGGTTGAAAGTCTGTGGCCCCTGATCCAGAGGTTATTTCCGGCGGCTTCTCCGGGTCGCCAGGTGAATGCCTGGTATGTTTCTTACTTCCCCCGCATTTCCTGTCCCTCCATTGCGTTCCTATTGTCGCATTTTCGTTGGTTTTTTTCAGAGTTGGAAGCATCTGCGGAGGAAACCTAATCCTGCGGCGCTTTGTCTACCACTTTGTCGCTGGGGATCGAACCCGGGCCATCTAGTTGAGAGGCGAGTGGTCTAACCACACGGCCATGGCGCGGCCGCGTCTGCGATGGTGCTCGGTGAGGCATGTCAAGGAACTATCTCCGTCTTTTGACTTGTCTGTTTGCCTCGATAGGACCGTCCGTGGTTGTACTCTATGTTGGGCGGGGTCTCCGGTCTTCCTGTTCGAAAGTTGGGGTGATTCAATCTGGAAACTAAAGCTATCTGGTCATTGCTGGAACAGCTTCTGTTTCTGGTCACCGGTGTACCCTCTCACCTCATTGCTCCCTCCCGGGGGCGCCTCCTCTTGGGGAATAGGTACAGTAATCACCATGGTTTGGTGGCGAGTCCCCTCCGTCTATCCTCTTCCTACTCCTTTCCAATATTACATTAATTTTCTTTGTGTGAATAAATGAATAAGTGTATTTATTGACATAACAATATCATACATGGAACTTCAACAATCGTACGGGTTCAAAGACCGTACGTGATTTTGTAACTCACACTGAAAGGCAATATTAAAACAACAACAAAGAATTAAAAGAGTAAACACGAAAATAAAAGAACAAAGATATTCAAATAAAGCAATTTAAATTTACAGCACAGAGTTCACCTTATTCAGAAGCATAAATGTACCCTCTTATAATAGATAAATACACTTAAAAGAAATATATTCACAATATATAAAACCGTAACTCAACAGTGACCTAAGTATGCAATAAAAGATATATGTACGCAAAACATTATATTCCCTTTTATTTAGTTATTCTTATCCCTCCCACCCCCTTCTTCTCTATTGGCAACCCTCTCAGATCTCAGCTGTCTTGCCTTAAGTATAAATTTACCTAGCCCGTCCACGTCTTCCGTGCCTGCCAGTAGCGTCAAACATGCTTCTAGCTCTACATTCGCGGTAGTAAAGAATCGCGGTAAATATTTTTCCCGCCATTCCTCCGTACCCCTACATCTTCGTAAAGTAGATGAAACATACTGCGTTCTCAAACAAGATTTCTGCATAATAGAGAATAGATTAGTTGATCATATTACAAGAATTATAATATAATACCTAACATAATATAGACATACCAAAATTTAACACAAAATTCTGATGTGTTCCATTCACATGACTTTCTCTAGCTGTTCCACTAACAAACTTGCCTAATAGCATATTATTTTTCAACGTCTTGCTAATCAAGATAGACATCCATTATTATTTGCTTCTTTGTAAGTATAATGGAAATAAGAGAATACACAAGACTAAAACGATAATCGAAACTTTTAAAAAGCCGGTCGCTATGTGAAACAATTGAAATTTGATTCTCTTTGTTTGCTAGGAGTAAACAGAAGAGAGACAAAAAGAAAGATGTCTCCCGTTTGACAAAAATTTAAGTACCTTAAAACTGTAACCAACTCTTTTATAGTATATCAATTATGCAAAAGTTATACAACAGTCATCCAGAATGAAGAAGCCTTCATAAGCTATTTTCAGAAAATTCAAGATCTACATTTCGTTTGTCATTAAAATATTTTAAATAAATGGCATTTTAATAAAAATCATAGTCATTTTTCAGAAAATCAAAAATTTCGAAAAATGTTCCATTTGACGGGTATTTGAAAATCTTCGTGTCGAATTCCTGGAAGATACTGAACTTAAATACCAATTTTGGAATTTAACCGACTTTTTTGAGTTATGGTGCCCAGAGCTGCCTTCACCCTCACACGCATACATGGGAATATTTCTAACATGAAATTTTTACACTCAAGGGTCTCAAAATAGGTATTTTAGGTGAAATCTCGATATCATATTTTGGGTGGAATGCAATACCTTCTCTATCCTCTATTTATATTGTACATACGGCCAAATGTATAAATACTTTATTTTTTCTATTTATTTATTTATTTTGCCACAGAAAGTAATTAATATTCCAATTCATGAAATAGCGATTTGCATACCGTCAAAAGGGTCTATAGCATACCCGAGGAGGTCTCACTCATCCCTGCGCAAACACTGCCACTCCTTATTTATGCACTCCACTGGGTCTACTTAGCTGTGTACATGACAAATAACAACATACACTTACCTTTAGTTTAGGATGCTAGATGTAAATGTCGCGTAATGGGGAACCCGGTTATTTCTGCGTTCAGAATGGTAAAAAGGCTGAATATTTATTTCATTCTAAACAGTTGCTCTACGTGAGAAATTATAACATCAGATTACATTTTAATTTTGTACATGCTAATCGGCTTGGAAAAGTTAAACTTTCAGCAATCACTTTAAAATACTTGCCTTTCGAATCGTCTAGCTCCGCCACTGCTGTAATTTATATACGGAACAACAGTGTTGATAAAAATCCAAGTGGAATGGGGAGATGTCATAGCCCCTCCTTTTGCCAGATCTCCAGGGCTGATATAGGGATATGGAAAGATTCTTATCTAGTTGACATGACTAGTTTTAGCTTCTTGAAATCGGGACAGACCCAACGTACGAAGAAAAGCATAACGATCCACAGTGAACCATTTGCAGGATGTCCTGATATTCGAGGAACTGAATTTGTGTGCCTTTTAAATCAGTAAAGCATATCACGTATTTTTCCAGGAATTCATGATAGCGCGTAGGAATAATTGTTTGCTGTTTTCGTGGAAACCGATGAGATTACAGAAGAAATTGGATTTTTTGGCATATATAACTCTCACGAACGTAATTGAGCTTCTAAATTCATCATGAGAAGTGATGCTGTTATAAATATTCCAGTCTGTGTTCATTATTTCATACGTCAATGGGCTTGGGTAAAGCGCTTGGCAAACTGCAAAATAGAATTTCTGACTCAGTTTCTAAGAAGGAGCAATTATTAGGGTAATTCTCAGTCTAGGCTTGGCATAATTTGAATTTTGAAAAATATTCTACACTTAACACTCTACACTGTTTATATCTTTAGTTAAATTCTCTGTATCACTAATGAAAGACAATATGGTATTAACCAAATTTTCTTTAAAAATACCATCTTTTGGGTTTATTAAGCCCAGTAATTCATATATTTTCCTACCCATATCTTTGTATTTAAAATTATATGAGAGGCTGCATTCTTCTTCTACATTGCACAGCCTACATAATGGTTCTTTTTTATGTATTTAAATGTTTCCTTAACCTTCATGTACCATTAATAACCCTGTTTTCAGGGATTATTTGGGATATGTTGAATTTAAGTATGTCTTCAGTTAATAAGGAAGATGTTCTACTCGTTCTTTTATTGTGCTCGCGTTCTAATAAAGTAAAAAATGCTACCCCTACTATTACAAAAATAATTAAAATTAAACTTACCAATATTTATATTAATAATTCTCCCAACATTTTACTACTTATGATTATTAATACTATTTACAGATTCTAAATCTGTGACACTTACTTCTGCCAAAATAGTCAAATTAATAAAATGCAATATCAATAACATTATTTTAAATATCTGGTCCTCTATTAGTTAGATATTTAATAAAATTAAGGAGAGAGACCAACCTGGCTTACGCCGGTTTAAACTTAAGTCATGTAAGATTTTAAAAGTCGAACAGACCTAGTTCATGGACATCTACAACCAAACTAATCTTAATTCAACACCAAGTTGCACAATCTTCTCTTTCGACAACAACTCTCAAAATTTATGCTGTTATCCTTCTGTTTGCACTCATTTCTGTAATATTTCATCCACTCAACAATTGTTTTTGAACAGGATTTATCGGGATGCTAAAATTGGTTTAGGACCAGTGAATGATTGTACAGGATGTTTTCTTGCCAAGTAATCTGATTATTCATTGCTTAAAATTCCTTTGTGTCCTTGCACCCACCCGAGAGTACCCTTGTGTTTTGCCATTTGTATAGTTAGGGTTTATTAGGCAGTTCCAGAATAACTTAAGAGCTTATCAACTTAATTCCTTTTAAGGCTGCTTACCAGAGAGAACACAGGGGCTTTGCAGCTTCCCTGGTACAAGTTTCAATTTCAAATCTTTGGCTTGGAATACATGATATTGTTACTAAGAGCACTTTGGTGCTCTAGACTACAGTAACGACAGCAACTATTTCAGAGATTAAAATTGTTTTCATTCTGTGGGTGGAGAATTCTCTTTTGGACGTTTTGTTGTTTTTGTGGACTTCAAAAAACTATTTTATTTGAATTTAGTGCATCATTAAACTGTTTTTAAAACCTTTAAAATCTAAGTGGAAAATTTCAGACAAAGAAATACACTTGATAATAATTTTGATGGTGATGAGTTCTGACACTTCTTTTAATTACTTAACACCAGCTATTCTCATTACATTTACTTATGATTTTATTAATCATTAATGCAAATATATAGAATCACTTTCGGAATGGATTCGCCACCAATCCAGTGAAGAGGTGTCTCCAGGAGGGAAGGTTTTTTATAGCGTCTAACGCTCGCTTTTACTACATATGGTACCGTAGGTGATAACACTGTGATATATGGAATGAAGATGGAGCACCGCTGGAATACGAGGGAAACCGGAGAACCCGGAGAAAACCCGCCCCTGAGCCGCGGTGGCCTAGGTGAGAGGCGAGTGGTCTAACCCTAGGAGGGAAGGATGAGATGAGGTCACACCAGGCGAAAAAAACTAGAAATGGTGGCAGAGCAATAACAGGGTCCCTATAGTTTTCAGAGTGAGACGCCCCGACAGTGGCTAGGGCTCCTGCCGATCCAAAGGGTCCAAAAACCCTCCAAGGCGACCCTCTGTATACCCCAATAACTAGCCGAAAGCCAGGGAGATCCAGGAGATCTCCATAGAGATCCTTTTTCACTGCCACGCTACACCGAAACACCATCGCGACATTTCCAACCCTGAAACATACCAAACGGGATGAACATTGAATTAAATGATTAATAACGCATTCGCGTGACGTCTCGGAGAAGCCCCGAAAAAAAGTATCAGACTGGGCAGTCGCCGATGACGAACATTGGAACATCGAATGCGAGTCGCAGGCATTACCGCGGCGTCACCTCGTTATAAAAGTCGACAAAGAGACGTAGCAGTTTATCTTGGTACTGATGAATCTAGTCTCCCCCTCTGTGTTGAACATCATTGTTCTAGCCACTATATTAGCTGGATGGTTTCCCAATATAAGACCAAACTGCCGAAGGGTAAAATTACATACAAGCTAATTTTCCTTGTTCTCAGTAGCAAAGTAGCGTCAAGGCAGTGCTTGATTGAATTTTGCGCAATAATAAAATATAATGAATAACCGCATAGAGTAGGAATAAATAAAATGACTGTTTAAAACCGCCTTATGTTTTGTTAAACGTTATGGTTTTATTAACATGCCTATTTCTTTATGTGCTTCAACTGATCTTAATTGCATTATGGGTTTCACTCCCTTACCCCCAGCCAACTTTGAACTTTCAAATGACGCTTCTATGTTTTTACTTTCTGTAAAACGTATATATATATACAACGTACATAGCAGCTAGAGAAGATATTGTGTTCCACTTAAAACTTCGATGTTGAGGTTTCACCGGAAATGTTAGTTTTGATGTCCCTTACTGCCGAAAAAGCATTTTTAGAGAAAGGTTTCTTGTGAATAGCCTCGGAAGACATCTTTATGCTGGATGAATTTTGCATAACAGTTAAACCGTCAGAGATAGATATGCGCTTACTATACTAAAAATGTAGATTTCCTTAAAACACATAATTTATGCTTGATACATTTTTAATGTAGAATGGACCGTTTCTGAGATATTCCTTGTTATTTGTTTCAATTTTAAACAAACTTTTCTCAAACGGACCGTGCAAAGCAAACTGAACCTCAATTGTGTCACATAGCAATTGTTTTTAAAAGATTTGACTATCGCTTTAGCCTTGGTATTCTTTTATTTCCCTTTTACTTACAAGGTAACAAGCAATAAGATGTTGTTTATCTACATTAACACCTTGGATAACAGGGTAATCTTTTGTAAGAAAAATTTGATTGTGGAACAGTTAGAGAAAGTTATGGAACACAACAAAGTTTTTACTCGGCATTCTGTTTTTCTACTAGGTACTTTTGTTGCCCGTGTGCAAGAATACAGGGAGAAACCCAGGGGTCCACTCTCTGCGAATGACAGGTATAATCACAACCAAAATTTTCTTAAAATAAGATTTAAAACAAGAAATTCTGCAAACCTTTGTTTTTATGGAGACAAAGCTAATTAGCCGGCTCGTTGATTGTGGAAGGTAGCGACTAATTTCCTGTGGGGTTGTGCTTAATGATTTGTTATCCTACGTCTTATAGATAAAATGACAGTTATCAGTTTTAAAAGACCTAATGGTTACTAACTATACCAGATGAGAGGTGAATAAGTGCAAATGTTTTTTATCAGCGTTTGAGGTCAATGTGACGATGAGTAATTGCATCTTTTTTCTCTCTATTTTATAAAGTTAAGTTCACGAGGAAAATTTCACGATGTTTTTATGATAGCCATTATTCCCTGTCTCACATGTTCAGAGATTATTTACATATCAGGTCATACGGTTGAATGTTCTCTGCCCTGCCCGTCGATACATAATGTGATGTGAGGGAAGAAATTAGGTCGCACTGAAACTTCAACCTACGTAACTATAGTTTTTGTTTTTATATAAAATTATCTAATCAAAATTAGCGATATACTTAGGGTTCAACTTAATAATATTGCAATAATTGTTATACTTTGTTTAAATTTGGATTTATTGAAAAAATATACATCTCAAACTTACATATAAGCACCTGCATTTCTGTTCTTCAAACTACAAAATCATCCTCGTTGCTCTTACAAAGGGTGACAAGTTGAAATTAACTTTCAAATCAGAATTAAGTGAACTTGTTCACAGATCTTTGATACACTGGAGTAAACGTTCGTATTTTGGGAAGAAGACGATTTAGAAATCGGTGATGATACAATCACTCGCATCATTGGCAAAGTCCTCAGTCGCGGGGTAAATTAAACCATTATCTGCTAATTCAGCATATGTGAAGTAATTTATTGCTTATTTATACTTTTCAGAATCGATGTTTATTATGTATCTTCTGAGATCTGTAATCCGATGCCAGTGTAAAGTCACACCTTTAATATTTATTTCTCTTTGGGCGAGATGAGAAACGAAGTAACTTCATATATATAAGTGCAAGTTGCATTGTTGCTGGTTTCATGGAGAGTATAGTTTTATTATAATCTTCTAAAGGATCTGATGTGATCCATTGACACGACTTTCTCTACAGTTCTGTAACACATTATTAATAAGCTTATTATTCTATTCACTTCATACTAATCGAGATAAACGCTAACTGAAACTCTTATTGCTTACTTCCTTATATAAGAGAATACATTAGGCTAAACCGACAGTTACGTGTTTCAAAATGTGGTTGCTATGGGATTGAAATCCGATTCTTTGTACGCCAGAATTTGACTAGTTCCCGTATGAGAAACATATTTTTAAACTGAAACCAATGACAAGAAATATCGCGAAAACGGCCAATTCCAGGAAAACACAAATTATGGCATAAATTGTGCATTTTAAGGAGCTTCATATTTTTGTGCTGTAAGTTTTTGTCTGTCTCTTCCAGTTTAGAGGTTACGCAAAATTCATTCAGAATAAACAGGTATTTAAAGGATATTACCAGAAAATTGAAAATATGCATTTTATTTGCCATATAAACATATTTAATATCAATATTTTAATCAAAATCATTATAACCATTTTGAGAAAATCAAAATGTTCGTAATTTTTTCCCATGTAAAGGGTAGCTTAGGGTAGGAGCTTTTTATCAAAATTTTGTGTCGCATTCCTGGAAGATAAATACCAAATTTGGTATTTTGCCAACTTTTCATTTTTGAGTTGTCGTGTTCACAGATACATGGACTCACTCACAACTGGACCTTTTTCTAAAAATGCGTTATTTTGGATGTAGGGGACCCTAAAACGCGTAATTTCGATGAAATCTCGGTATCAAATTTTGGGTGGAATGCAATACCTTCTCTATACACAATATGCATAGTACGTGTAGAGAAATTAAACATCTAATGTTTTCCATTCACATTACTTTCTCTACATCCCTGTAACAACTTATTGTTAATATGCTTATAATTCTACTTCATGCTAGTCGATAAACATTAGCAGGGTCTTATTACTTAGTTCCTTTAAGTAGAACGGAAATAGGGAATTACACTAGACTAAACCGAGTCAGATGTTTTAAAATGTGGTTGCTATGGGAATGAAATCTGTTTCTTTGCATCACCAGAAGTTGACAAGTTCTTGTATGAGAAAAGTTTAAGTATTTTAAAACTGAAACCAATAACAAGGACTATCTCGAAAACGGTCAGCTCTACATAAAAAACGTATATGAAATAATCATGTGTTTTAACGAGATCTACATTTTTTGTGGAGTAAGTTTTTCTCTATCTCTTACGGTTTAACCGTTATGCAAAATTCTGCAAAACTCGCCCAGAATAAAGAGGTCTTCAGAGGCTATTCCAAGAAAATTTACAATATACAGTTTATTTGTGAAATAAGTATCTTTAATATACGGTATTCTAATCGAAATCTTTAGAGTTATTTTTAAGAAAAACAAAATTTTTTCAAAAAATTTACATGTAAAAGTTAGTTTGTTGTGGGTGTATTTTTTTAAATCTTCGTGTCGCAGCCTTGGAAGATACTAACGTTAAATACAAGTTTGGTTTTTAACGGTCTTTTCGTTTTTGAGCTATGCAGCCCAGATGCACACACTCACCTTTTTCTAAAAATGCTTTTTTTCGGATACAGGGGATCCCAAAACATATATTTTCGGTGAGATCGTGACATCGAATTTTTGGGTGGAATACAATTCCTTCTTTATCCACCATGTACATTGTACACACGGGCTAGAGAAAGTAAAAACTCTAGAACGCCGTCGCTTCGGCGCATCGTTGTATCCGCAACATCTCGACTGAATCCACATTATGGTGAAATATATCTGTTTGGCTTATAATCTCTTCTGCCAAAACTGGAACAGGGGCATGCAGGAAAATTTTATTACGGTTTGCTACTCATGCACTCGGCGAGGCGTGAAAATTGTTAGTTCCGCCCATATCGTGTCCTTTCTAATAATAGCATTACGAATGTCTGATATTCTACGCGAAACGATATCTTCATTCCTTACTCCCAAAGTATTTATGAAAAAACAGAAATATACACCTTTAATTCTCTCTCTACTCCTATAATTATCATATGTTTCACCTTAGGTTATAAGTCCTGTTGCTAAGTCAATAAATCACTTACTTGTAAACTGAATGCATTATTCTAATTACGTTATTTGGTTATTAATTATAATTATTATTTTCTCTACACGTACTATATACATAGTGTATAGAGAAGCTATTGCATTCCACCCAAAAATTCGATATTGAGACTTCACGGGAAATATATATTTTGAGACCTTCTGAGTCACATACACACATGGACTTTTTTTTTTTTTAAATGCTGTATTGGACTCAGATGTGACATGACACTTAAAAAAGGAATTCCTCCCACCCCAACTACCCTTTACATGGAAACATTTCTCAGACATTGTTTTTCTAAAAAATAGCTAACGATTTCGATTAATATATCGTATATTATAAATATTTACATCAAAAATAAAATGTATATCTTGAATTTTCTGTGAGTAGCTTCTGAAGATCTATTCGTTCCGGATACATTTTCCCTGAATTTTGAATAACTAGTAAACTGTAAGAAATAAACAAAAACTTACTACATAAAACTGGAAATCTCGTTAAAACACACGATTTATGGCACTGCATTTTTGTTGTAGGATTGATCGTTTCCAAGATATTCCTTGTTATTGGTTTCAGTCTTATAATACTTCTACTTTTCTCAGACAGGAAGTGTCCGTTTTTCTTTTAACCTACTTATGGTCAAGCAAAAAAAGGTGAATTGCAATGGTAATCGCATGACGAGGCCTTTAAAACATTTGACTATCGCGTTCTTTTAGTTCCCTTCTACTTAAAAGGAACTAAATAATAAGTACATTCTGCTAATGCTGCTCGATTAGCATGGTGTAGAAAGAAGAATAATCTTTTGTAAGAAGTTTGTAGAAAATCTGAGAAAGTCACGTGAGTGTAACACATCAGATTTTGGATTTTTATTACGATCGATAAAACACTTGTTTATCGTAGCACATGGGGAGAAGGGATCAACATAGGCCAAAATCACAGATTTCGGACGTGATAAAAGGTGAAATTATCAAGGGACCCTTTCTTTCAAGAAAATAAACATTATTCGGGACCAATTGCTTTACTTCCCTTCCAAAGAAAGCCATGCTAATGTCTTTTTACGTCTGAAAATATCCATTACTGCCCGCAACCTTGTGAGGGTATCTTTAATTCTAAATACCTTTGGTAATTATCTTTTTTTTGAATAAAATAAACCGTTAATTTTTGTTACATTCTCTATATGTACTATGTATAGGGTCATTAAATTATAAGGTAACCCCCTATCATGGCCTCTCTTCATTGCGCGAGGGATCCGAGAGTCGCCGGGAAAGTGGTGCCGGCAAAGACGCACTGGAGTCCTTACCTTAAACAAATGCTGAAAATATTGCTCTTCTGCTCCCAAACAGGCAGATGTTCTCGCTCATTCACCTACGCTCAGCAGCAGAAATCGTTATGTAATCCTCAAAAACTTAGTGATAACATCCTGCAAGAAATCACAGGGATTTCTGCTGCTGAGCGTAGACGAGTGAGTGAGAATGATGCTGCCCCTATGTGAGCAGAAGGTCAACATTTCCGTAATTTATCTTAAGATGCGTATTTTAGTGAGCCTTTGCCGGCATCACATTTCTCGCGCAGGGGAGAGAGAGGCCGCGAGAGGGGTTACCTTATAATTTAACGACCCTACAACAGGTAGATACGATATTATATTCCACCGAAAAATTCTCTGTCAAATTTTCACTGAAAAATTTTTGTTTGAGATCCACTGAATCTCCCCCCTCCCAAAAAAAAAGAAGGAAAAAAGAATTTTTAGAAATGGATCATATGTGTTGAATGGGGGGCAGTATAGCTCAAAAACGAGATATCATTAAATATCAGACTTGGATATAAGTTCATTATTTTCCAAAGATCCGACCCGAAAATTTTCAAGAGAATCCATCACCTTGTTCACGTTTTCCGTAGAACATTTTTTCGTAATTTTGACTTTCTCAAAAAAGGCTCTAACATTTTGACTTAATACCATATGTTTAAGGCATTTTCATGATAAACAAAAAGTATATCTTGAATAATCTGAAGATCTCTTCATTCTCGATGACTTCTGGATAACTGATAAACCGTAAGAGCTAGACCAAAACTTTCAGCACTAAAAATGTAGATCTTGTTAAAACACAAAGTTTATATCACAACTTTTTGTAGAGTTAGCCGTTTCCCAGATCTTTGTTGTTGATTTCAATTTTAAACTGCTTAAACACCTTTCGTTTCATTTCCTTTTTGTTTTCTGCTGGCCGTGCAAAGCGAACCGAACTTCAGTTGTTCACATAGCGACCAGCTTTTAAAATTTTTGTCTATCACTTTAGTCTGGCATGTTCCCTTATTATCCTTATACTTGAAGCAATAAACCTAGTATAATTGTCCCACGTCGGGAATTGATGGGAGCTATGAGACTTTTCTCTCAGGGTGCTATTAGAGATTTACGAGTTCTAGATCCAGGCTGTAAATGCAGGTAGAGCATTTCTCGAACAGTTCATAGCTCACAATTCTCTCTTTGGCAGAATTTTAGTTTATTTCTATTAGAATTTACAAACCATTTTTTGCAATCAGTGGTGCAATTTAGTGTGTCTCCTTGATGTGAAAATTCTATCCTTCGCTTTATCTTATTCTTGTCGATTCCGACAGAAAATATATCCACTTCCTCGGATCAAAATGTTTAATTTCTTGCAGCGGAAATCAATTGTATTCCACTACAATTGTATTCTCGTACTTCAATCCACGTGGAAACTTAACTGCATGCGTCGTAGCTTAGGATCCTCTACCTAGGTAGTATCGCCCGTGCGAAGTCACAATCGACTTTACTCGACCACGAATAATCTCGGAGTACCTTCTTGCTTATGGTTAGCCCCTTTAATATTCTCTGGCTTCACAATCAAGAAATAAACACTTTACCACGAAAATGTTTTACAACAACAAAATTGCAGAGAGAAAATCAAAACACTTATATCTAGCAAAAGCACACAGATTAATTATCTTGCACTCAGTGGTTTTGACTTCAGTATGCAACGAGAAAACATCTGAATAACAAATAAACTAAAAGAACGCAACTCATAAAATATCGGCAACATGGGGTAGGGATATAAATATTGGTTAATGCTTAGAAGGAAGTGAGTGATAAGAACATTTCTACTAATGCTTATCTCGACTAGCATGATGTACCTAAAAGAATCTTTTGTAAGAATAGTTTATTTGCAAAGCAGGTAGAGAAACTCATGTGAATGGAACAGTTAATTATTCTTATTTATTATATTTATTATTAATATAGCACCTTATATCCTGTTGTTAGACTTTCAGAAATATTTGTTTTCGAAATGAAATTCCTATGCCATGGAACAAACATTTCACCAAATTTATGTCACCTCACTGTTCTTCTGATGACTTCAAATAACTAATTCTTGCTTTCTCTACACTTACTATGTACATAGTGTATAGAGAAGGTACTGTAATGCACCCAAAAATTCGATGTCGAGATCTCACCGGAAATACATATTTTGGGTCCCCTGAATCAAAAAAAAAACGAGCATTTTTAGATATAGGTCCGTGTGTGTGTCTGTGGACAGCATATTTAACTACCAAACTTGGTATTTCAGTTTGATATCTTCCAAGGATGCGACATGAAGGTTTTCAAGAAAATTCCCTCACCCCCACTACCCTTTACATGGAAAAAAATTCGGAAATTTTGATTTTACTCAAAAATAGTTCTTACGATATTGATTAAAACCTCTTATACAATTTATTTGTCATGTAAATATCTTAAATATATCTTAAATTTTCTGGGAATAGCCTCTGAAGACATGCTTATTCTGGATGAATTTTCCGGAATTTTGCATAATTGGTGAACTGTAACAGATAGACAAAAGCTTACCACACAAAAATGTAGAGCTCGTTAAAAGACACAATTTATGTTATATACCTACATTATTTTCGTGGAATTGACCGTTTTTGAGATATTTCTTGTTATCAGTTTCAGCATTAAAATACTCAAAGATACGGATTTCAATCCCATTGCAACCACATTTTAAAACATGTGACTGGTGGTTTAGCCTAGTTTATTCCCTTATTTCGCTCCTGCTTATTAGGAACTGCGCAGTAATGCTAAACTACAGTTCTGGTAATGTTTATCTCGATTAACTTGAAGTGGATAGAAGAATAAGCGAGATGTAGAAAAAGTCATGTTGAGGTTTCATTAGCCTTCATTTCGAAGTGGAGCGGTTGGCATTAAAATCACGGAAAACGCCCTTCAATTTCATTTAAAAAAATTATCAATAATTTTAAGGTTACTTTTAAACTATTCGTCGGGAAAAAATTAAGGCGGGTATAGTATACTGAAGCGGAATAAGACGCTAAATTATAGATTAAATTGATGATATTGATAAACATGTCTATGTGATAGGAACTTGAGAAATAAATCCTACAAGATAAATAAACCTGCAGAAAGAAGTTTGCAACAGCAAGCTTGCCTTATAGCATGGCGCCAGATGTCTGTTGCTTCCTTAAGAAGGGCGCAGAAACCACGTGATACTTAGGGGGAGCAGAGTAGCTTCTCATAAGACGAGGAAACTAAAATAAATGTCCTATAAAACGAATATCTTGAAAATTCTTCACTCTACTTTTATATACATTTTAATAAAGGTACCTCTATTTCACCAATTAAAATAGCTATTAAAATTTTAACCCTGCGGGCTCTTGACTACTCTTCAGAAATGACGTAAAGTGTTTCTTGCCATCCACGAAATTTAAATGTGAACAAAATGCAGTGTGGGTAACTGATGTTTTGTGAGAGGGGACTATAAGAACGCCATACAATTACGTTTATTTTCAGTTAAACCATAATTACTTTCTCTACGCTTATTATGTACTTAGTGAATAGATGAAGTATTGTATTGCACCCAAAATTTCTATACCAAGATTTCATCGGAAATATATGTTCTGAGGTCCCATGAGTACAAAAATAAGCATTTTTAGAAAAAGGTCCGAGTGTGTTTCTGTGGACAGTATAGTTAAAAAACTAAAGGTATTTAAGTTTATTATATTCTAAGGATGCGACACGAAGATTTTCAAGTAAATCACCCCCACCCACATACCGTTTACATAGAACAATTTTTGAAAGTTTTGTTTTTCTCAAAAATGGCTGTAACGATTTTGATTATATATAACGTATAGTTAAGATATTTCATCTAAAATAAAATATATACCTTGAATTTTATGTGTAAAGCTTCTGAATGAATTTTGTTGACTTTTGCATAACTGGTAAACCGTAAAAGATACCCAAAAAATGTAGATCTCGTTAAAACATAGAATTTATGTACTATACATTTTGTGTTGTAGAGTTGACCGTTTCCGAATTTTGTTTTTCTAGAAATGAAAAGCGAACCGAACTTCTAATATTCAGTAATCGATGGCTTTTAAAATATTTCACTGTCACTTTAGCCTGGTATATTCCCTTATTTCCCTCCTACTTATAAGGAACTAAATAGTAAGTCCAATTCTGTTAGTGTTTTTCTCGTTTAGTATGATGCAAGTAGAAGAATAATCATTTGTAGGAATAGTTTGTAGAACAGGTGAAGAAAGTCATGTGAATGGAACACATCCAATTTTTTTAACACAGGATAAACTAGAACCACACGTGAAGCATGATAAGGAAATGACATGAGAGGGAATTATGGCAAGGAGATCGTGGAGAATATGCACCCTAGCATTCGCTTAAGTGACAAGGGAGGACCAGGAAAAACTCCAAGTGGGAGTGCGTGGTAGGTGGGGATTGAACCCGCAACTTACCGAAACGAGCCGCACATTTTACGACTGCGCCATCTCGTACGGTTTAATACTAGGGTCGGCTAATAAGTCCGGGGCCTCTCAATGAAAACAGCCTTAAAAAATATGTCTTTGCTTTTTTCTCAACATAATCTCCAGAAAGGCTAATACATTTGTCATATCGGTGTTCTAATTTAATTAAACCATCACTGTAGTGCGGTTTATCAAGGTCCTCAAAATAGCTGTTTAACGCATCAATGACCTCGTTGCTGAGAAATCTTAGTCCTCCAAGAAATTTTTTGAGGTTCGGGAGCAGGTACTAGATCTGGCGAGTAAGGTGGATGTTCAAGCAATTCCAACTTTAATTCGCACATTTTTCCTATTGCAATGACTGAACGACGGGCCGGTTTATTGTCGTGATGAAACAAGATCTCTTTTTGGCCAAATGAGGACTTTTCTTTCCACCTCATCACTCAAACGTTGCAGTAAGCTTGCGTAGTAGTCATCAGTGATACTTTTACATTTTCCAAGTAATCAATAAAAATAATTCCCTGTGCATCCCTGAAAACACTAGCTATAACCTTGTTAGCTGACAAAATTTGTTTTTGTCTTTTTTGGATTTGGTTCACCTGGCGCAATCCACTGCTTTGACTGTGATTTATTTTCTGGAGTGTGGTGATGCATCTAAGTTTCATCCATGGTAATAAACCGTCTAAAAAAATCACTGGGATTTTTACGGTAGAGCTCCACATTCTTAACAGAGACAGTTTTCTTTGCAACTTTTGATCAGGTGTCAGCAAACGCGGCACCCATCTTGCACAGAGCTTGTGAAAGCCCAAAACATTACTTAAAATATTATCTGCACGTTGTTTTGACATGTTTACATCCTCTGCTATCTCAACAACTTTAAACTGCGGTCTTCCAGTACTAAACGATGAATTTTTTTCAATGATCTCTGGAGTTGCCCCATAGCGAGGCTCGTAAGTCACATTTCGAACTCTGCAACCCACCTTTTAATATTTGAATATGCAGGGGCAGAGTCTTTCAATGTACTGTCCATTTCCTTCTTGATTTCTTTAGGCGTTAAGCCTTTCACATGGAAGTATTTAATCACTGCTTGTTTTTCCAAATCCTCTATTTTCGTGAAAACTCTAAAGTTGTTTTGTTTAAAATGCTGTCATTAGAAAACTAAACAAGCTATTGACCTGAAACTGTGGATAGTTAGAGTTAAACTATGCGATGCTAATGTCTAACTGGCCTAGTGGTGCCATATCTGTGCGAGGCCCGGGACTATCAGCCGACCCTCGTATACCTTAAGTATTTCATTCGCCATCTGGGTTTATGAGGTTGAAAATGCATAAATTGCCTAAAGCAATACCTTACAAATGATATCCAAAGTGACTTATACATTTGATGCGTTACATTCATATGGCTTTCTCTACATATTTGTAATAAATTATTCTTAGAAAGCTTATTCTTATACCTGCTTCATGCTAATCGACATAAAAATAGCAGAAACGGTCTTCTTACAAGTAGGAGACAAATAAGAAAATATATTAGAATAAAGCGATAATAAAATATTTTAAAGCTGGTTGCTATGTAATTGAAAGTCATTCTCTTTGCATGACCCGGATTTGGCAAATTCTTATGTGTTTTAATGAGTTCTACATTTTTGTATAGTAGCCTTTTATGTAACTCTTACGATTTATCATTTTATACAAAGATCATTCAAAATGAAAGGAACTAAAAGGGATTTCCAGAAAATTCGAGATATAGTACATGTTATTTCTCATATAAGTATCTTTAATACACGCATTTGAATAAAAATCATTAAAGACATTTTTAATTATCAAAATTTTCTAAATTTTTCCATGTAAAGGGAAGTTTGGGACGGGAGCAATATATTAAAAATCTTATATGAGTCGTATCCCTGGAAAATGTTAAACTTAAATGTCAAGTGCGGTTTACATTAACGTTTACACAGACACATGACCTTAGCTCGGTGGTAGTGCGGCTGCTTACCAAACAGAAGACCTGGGTTGGATTCCCAGTACCGGCGTAGGAATTTTTCCCTGCTGGGAGACCAGGACCGAGGTGCACTCAGACTCGCGAGGTTCCTGGGAGGCCAATTGTGGAGCTACTTGATGGAGCATGACCGCATTAACCGGCAGGGGGCTGACCACGTCTCACCCTCCAATACTGGAACTCATCCGTGACGTCTGTAATGGACCGAGATGGGGGACGCAGCGGCTGGGCGGTAGCCCAAGGTTGCTTGTGAGCTGTCGTGTCATGAATTTGTTATTGTTACATACACATGGACTCACACACACAAACGCCAATCTTTTTCTATAAATCAGAAGTGTCCATTCACATGACTTTTTCTAGCCATTCCGTAACCAACTATTATTACAAAAGATTATTATTTCATCTACATCATGCTAATCGAGATAAACATTAACAGAACCGCTTTTATTATTTGCTTCCTTGTTAATTAGGAGGAAAATAGAGGAATAAACCAGGAAAAAATGATAGTCAAGGGTTTTAAGAGCTGGTCCTATGTGAAACAATTGCAATTCGGTTCTCTTTGCGTCACTAGGAGTAAAATACAAGACGTATGAAACGAAAGATGACTTCCCGTTTGAGATAAGTTTAAGTAGGTTAAAATTGAAACCAATAACAAGGAATATTTCGGAACGGTTAACTCTACAAAGAATATATATGATATAAATTGTGTGTTTTAACGAGATCTATATTTTTTGTGTAGTAAATTTTTGTCTCTCTCTTTCGGTTTACCAGTCATGCAAAAGTCATCCAAAATGAAGAGCTCTTCAGAGGCTATTCTCCGAAAATTCAATACATATGTTTTATTTGTCATTTAATATATATATATATATAAAATAAAGTCGTGTTAGTTACACTATTTATAACTCAAGAATGGCTAACCGATTTGGCTGAAAATCGGTGGGGAGATAGCTTGGAACCAGGAGACGGACATAGGATTTTTTTTATCCTGTTTCCGTGGGACGTGACATAAAACATGGTATAACGCAACAGACATAAAAACGAAAATTTATCATTCAAAATATCAGTATAACGATTCATTTGTTAAAAATTGTATAACTAAAGGCAACTGACATCTAAACGTAATGTTGTCTATGGTTAAGTATGGTTGAAAATTTGACAATTAGAAATTTTAAAGTTGGCCGGTTGATGTGTTTTTTTCGAGTTTCTATTAGCTTATTGTGCCGATATTATCATTAACAATGCCGCGACCAAGACGATCGAATCTTTCCCGACAAAGCCTTAATGCAACTAGGATTCGAAACATTGCAAATGAAAGGACTGAAGAAGAACAAGAAATTGCACGTGAAGAGCGCCGCGCTAGTATGGCTCGACTTCGTGCTTCTCAATCACAAGAGCAAAGCGAGGCAGCGCGTGAAACGGCTCGGTTGGCAATGCGAAACCGTCGAGCAAACCTCAGAGATCAACAACTACTTAATTTTCGACGCACAAGAAGCAGCGTTGCGATACGATTGCAGCAATGATTATTGCTTGCATTCTTGCGTTCGCATTGGACCAATGGACGTTGTTTGCGAATATTGTGGCGCATTGAAGTTTTCCGGAGAAACGCCAGGATTGTGCTGCCTTAGTGGGAAAGTGAACTTGTCATTATTGACTCCGACACCTGAGCTATTGCATTCATTGCTTCGTGGTGAAACACCCGAATCACGACATTTTCTAGCAAACTCTCAAAAAATACAATGGCTGTTTCCAAATGACCTCATTTGGGGCAGACATTATCGAAGAAGAGGATTTAATCCGACATTTAAAGTATTTGTTTATTTTTTTACTTGCTCATAATACAGTAGAAGAATAACATACTATACTTATTCCTATGTATTATGTATGTTAATTCTAAAAAAAGTGTTTATAAATCAGTAATACTGACTTTGCTTTTGATTTTGTGGGTACAAGGACAGATTCATCATCGAACTGGATCATTGCAACCTCTCGAAGATGCACAGAATAAATGTTTTACAAATATACTTCACGGGCAACATGGAGGAACAACTTGCAAACACTGCCAGTAATTCTAAGATCAACTGCTGCCAACGAAATAAACGCTTGCCCCAAATCATCGAATCTATGGCGCTCTGTGAAGAAGCTTCAGCTGACAACAAACATGAGAGTTGCACTGCTGAAGATTTCTCTGCTCAATTGCTTACTGTCTGTAATGGTCGAGTACCTATCGACGAATCGAGCGGATTGATTTCATTTCCTCGGAATTTCTGTAACTTTGTCTCATCGAAAGACGAACTCATCAACAAAGTAATCCCGAATATCATTACTAACCACAAAAATAATGAATGGTTAAGTGAGCGTGCAATTTTGGCGGCCTAGAATAAAGATGTAGATGACTTAAACTACATAATTCAGAATGAGATCATTGGTACACTGCATTCATTCAATTCTATTAACTGTGTAACAAATAAAGATGAAGCCACCAACTATCCAATTGAATTTTTAAACTCCTTGGATGTGCCTGGCTTACCAACGCACAATTTATGACTAAAGATTGGCTCCGTAGTAATCATGCTTCGAAACATAAACCAATCAAAACTGTGCAACGGAACGCGTAATTAAATTGATGAACAATGTGATTTACGCGACGATGCTCAAAGGAAAATTCGAATGTGAGGAAGTTCTCATTCCGAGGATCCCGATGATCCCAACCGATTTGTCGTTTGAGTTTAAACAATTTCAATTTCCAATCCGTCTTGCATTCGCCATGACCATTAACAAATTGCAAGGCCAATCCTTGAGAGTTTGTGGTCTGAATCTAGAAAATCCATGTTTTTCCCATGGTCAATTAAATGTGACATGTTCACGGGTCGGAAGACCATCTGCGTTTATTTGTTCTTGCGCCTGATAATAAAACAAAAAATGTCGTCTATCACAAGGTGTTTCACTGAAGAGTGCAACTCATGCACCAAAATACATGGCCAATAAAGAATTATTAAAATACTTTATTTTTTAATTTATATTCACTATCCTAATAAAAATTGAACGTAATAAAATCCAAAATAAGCTCATTTATTGCCTCTAAGGCGGAAGAAAGTTCGCCGGGTCAGCTAGTATTTAACATAAAGTATTTTAATCAAAATTGTTTCATTTGTTACTGTTTGAGAAAAACAACATTTTAAATGTTTTTCCATGTACAGGGCAGTTGGGGGGGGGGATTTGCTACAAAAATATATAGATATTGTTAAAACACACAATTTGTTATATACCTTTTTTTCCGTGCAGTTAACCGTTTTAGAGATACTTCTTGTTATTGGTTTCAGTTTTAAAATGCTTAGTGGGAATTTAATTCCTGGCCACGCAAAGAAATGGATTTCAATCTCATAGCAACCGCATTGCAAAACATTTGATTGTCAGTTTAGCCTAGTGTATTCCCTACTACTTATAAGGAACTGAGTAATAGGTTTTGATGTTTATCCCGAATAGCATGAAGTAGACAGAAGAATGAGCTTTTTAGCAATACTTTGTTACTGAGATGTAGAGAAACTCGTGTGAATGGAGCACATGGACTTTTTTTATTTTGTTGTTGTTATACATGCGTACTAGAGAAAGTAGAAAAGTATGGATTCTTCCTCAAGTTCCTAGTCCAAGCCATCACATTCCTCAATCCTCCGTACACATTATGGACAGTTGAATTGCTTATACATAATATAAACATCTTTTGAATTTAATTTTAATTGTTTTCTCACAGAACCCGTGAGCAGGACAGGAGTTGGATAGTTAGAGTCGGACTGAAAAATTCAATGCCATAGCCAGAATTTGAATTAAGGATCTCCCGATGTCTAGCCGGTTGCTCTAACACTGAGCTACCATGGCAGCATGCTGGCATAATATTGCATTTCTCAACTGACTCACATGCTTCCCGGCAAACCACAAGGTGATCTCAAATTATTTTGTGATGACAACCCCAATAAGTCCCAGGATCCATAGTATAGTTAACTATTATGGACAATTGTGATAATTTTAATTGTTTTCTCACAGAAACCGTGTGTAGTCAGTCCAACTCTACAATTAAAATTATCATAGTTGACCATAACAGTTAACTATACTATGAATCTTGGAACTCAAAGTACTTACAACATTGTAAGACGCCATCGGGGTTGTCATTCAAAATAATTTAAGATCACCTTGTGGTTTACCGGGAAACATGCAAGTCAGTTGAGACATTCAATGCTATGCTGCCATGTTGCCATGGTAGCTCAGTATCAGAGCAACGCTCTAGAGACCAAGACATCCGTGGTTCAAATCCCGGCTATGGCACTGCATGTTTTCAGATTCTACCAATGCAGTTTTTGAGTTTGTTTTACTGAGTGGCTATGAATTTCCATTCTATTAGTTTTGTTAGAACTCTTGTGAGTTATTTACTTTCGACATAGGCTTCTCTTTATAGCTGTTTACTGTTTACGAACGTATATTTCTAGCCCTCTCCCACCCTTCAGAAGTATAGTATACAAAGAACCTATCTGAATGTCGTTAGCGTTTCTGTTTGACGTTAATGGATGTCAAAGCTGAAAGTAATTGCATTAATGAGGTAGGGGATTTTATGCAGAGGAAGCTGGAGGGCTGTGTGGGATTGCGACTAGTGTAGCGACCAAGTGAAGGAGAGTAAACAAGGTTGTTAAACACATGTGACTGCCTCCATGGTCCAGTGGTCAGCGTGCTGGCGTCTCACCCGGGTTCGTGTTTGAGGGTTTACACCCAACGTAAAGAACCTACAGACAAGTTGTTTCTAGTGCAAAGCCCCCGATATGATCTTGGATGTTAAATGGGCCTATATAAGTTAAACAACAACAAATTTATGACTAAAACTTTGAAATTCCAAACCAACAATGCTCTTTTCGAAATTATATCACATAGGTAACATAATGCAAGTAAGTTACAGTACACATTTCATCAATTTTACTCTAATGATTTGGATGTTATGGTCAAAATTGTCTATATTTTGTATTGTCACTAAAGATGTCCTCTGCGACAAAAATATAACACTTTGGTCTAATATTTTAAACCTAGATTTACAATACATCTAATTTTTGAAATTACCTTAGGTTTCTCTGTGTTTCCTTTGGTTTACGTAACTCCACAGTCCACAACTTGACCTACCGTCCGGCCGTTGCATCCCCCATCTCGGCCCGAAGGCGTCATGAATGTGGTGCAGTGCTGGAGTGTGAGACGTGATCAGCGCCTCGAGTCCATCCCGGCCGGTTAAAGCGGTCTTCTCGATCTGGAGCCGCTACTTCTCAATCAAGTAGCTCCTCAATTGTTCCCTCAGGGACCTCACCCGGATCAAGTCTCCCAGCGGAGGAAAATTCCCCACGTTGGTACCGGGGATCAAACCCAGGTCTCCTGTTTGGCAAGCAACCGCACTATCACCGCGCTAAGGAGACGACCCTCCTTTGGTTTAGGCTCCAAAAATTTTTAAAGTTATGAATGTGCTAGTTTTGTCATAAAAATATAATTTTTTGTTTGAAAATTGAAAACATATGCTTAATTACATCTGAGAGAAAACCTAGGATAGCTCTTATTCATTTTACCTCTGTGAATATGTACAGTAAATTTTGTAACCCAAAAAACTACTCCGCAAGGAACTTTTAACACGAAGAAAATGCTCAAAATATCAATAGCGAGAAAACAAGGAATTATCTGAAAACATGGCTCATATTAGAATCTACCAAGTTGTTATAATGGACCCTCAGCTTTCCTTTTCTTCTCCTCTGCTACTGCCTTTTCTGTACTTTTCTTCTTGCATTGCTGATTTACTCTGCAAAACTTCGCGTTTTACTTTGAATGATGAGCATGATATCTTGTCGTACTGAAAGTCTAAGAGCGGATCTTTATGTGATGGCAATTGGAATTGCATGGCAAAGAGTAAAAAGAAAAAGGAAAAAAAAAATAGGAAAAACGAATGACGTCTACCCCTCGCAATCATCATGACCAGCACACCGTTTCCGTGATTAGGAAGCGGGATACAGCGAAGATCGCTTTTGCTGGTTCTCCTCTGAATATTTTTAACTTGAAATAACTCCATTAAGGACATATATGACTGAAATTTGAAATTCCAAACCAATAATGTTAACTTTTTGAAATTTATATCACATATGTAATATAACACAGATAAGTTATAGTGCAAATTTCATCCATTTTGCTATAATGATTTGGAAGTTATGTTCAAATATGTTTGTTTTTGTCACGTTATTAAAAACGTTCCTTGCGAGAAAAAGTTAAAATTTTTGTCATAAAATATAATTTCTATGTTTTAAAATTGAAAACATATGCTTAAATATATGGCAGTAAAACCTGGGGCAGTTCTTATTCATTGTAGCTCTGTAGACATGTATAGCAACTTTTATTTGTGTAACACAAAAACTGTTCCGCAAAGAGCATTTTACAGGAAGAAAAATGCTGAAAATATCAATAACGAGAAAACAAGGAAAGATTTGAATGCATGACTCACTTTAAAATCCACCAGGTTGGCAGGTTGGATCATCAGCTTTCCTTTTCTGTCCTTTTCTTCTTGCACTGGTCCTTAGCTTCTGCCTAACTTTGGTTTTACTATGCATGATGTTGAACTGAAATTGTTTTGCCGAGTTCAGTACAGTTTCGCCTCTAATGCTTTGCTATAGCTAATAGAGATTTAAGGAATTTGAAAATGGCATCTGGTGACCAATTATATCTTTTTTATATTCAGCAATTATATTCTCAATTATATTCTTCTTCACTGAGAGAGGCACAGCAAAGAAACACTGGGGATAATCTGGTGGAGATAATTGAAACAAATGCAATGACAACAGACTCCTGAAAACTACGTCACTGTACACACGTTTTGCGGGGCATGGCTTTCACAAAAGGATCTGTACGGACAGCACCTATCACGATCTCAGGGACGACTGCACTTGCAAGTTATATAATGAAACGTGCTCTGAATACCACCCACTGAAATGCAAAAGCAGAACTCTGTTACTAATTGCGTAAACTAATATAACTGATTATTCTTTATCTTATCTTTGTATGCCTTGTGTTTAATAAAACTATTACAAAACTATATTCTGGGATAGATTGGTAGAGTCAGACGAAAAAATTCAATGCCATCGCCGGGATTTGAACCACGAATCATGCGGTCTCTAGACGATTGTTCTACCATTGAGCTACCATAGCAACATGTTGTCATAGCATTGAATTTCTAAACTGACTCGCATGGTTTGCGGAAAACAAGGTGATCTTAAAATATGATCAGATGACAACCCTACAATGTTGCAAAGACATTAAGTCCCAAGATTCATAGTTTTAGCCAACTATTATGGACAATTGTGATAATTTTAATTGTTTTCTCACAGAAATCGTGTGCAGGAGTTGGATAGGTATAGTCAGACTGAAAAATTCAATGCATAACCGGGATTTTAACCACGGATCGCTCGTTCTCAACTGATCGCATGCTTCCTGCTAAACCATGCAAGGTGATCTCAAATTACCAATGAGATATTGGGATATCCGTAGCTCAAATTCCCGCTATGGTATTGAATTTTTCAGTCTGACTCTACCTATCCAACCCCTGTCCTACACACTGTTTCTGTGAGAAAACAATTAAAAATATCACTATATGCAGGAACGGTTAAATTATTTTATGGAATTAAAATAAAAAAGTAGATTTTTGTGATTTTTTCCTGAAATTTCAGTCATGCACACTCTTATGTTCTGAAACTGTTTTAACGCAAAAGGGGACATCTGCTTACATCAGATACGGGGCAGTTGGGCTACCTGGTACATTTAGAAGAAAACTATTCAGGAAATGGTTGTGATTTCAACACATAAAATGGTGGATGATACAAAACAGTATTTCAGTTCGATTCGACGTTTTTCTGGACACCCAAGAGCAAGATGGGAACAGACTTTATGGTCAAGCCTTGCAGTGAAAGAAGAGAGCTTAGCAAAGCAATAAATGTAATTGTAACTTCGGCTATAGGTTACAGAGATAGAACAACCTCGTAAAATCAATCGGCCTTCGGAGAGTACCGGGTAGTTGGAAGAAGTATTTTTGCTGAATGATAGCGACGGGCGTAACGCTTAACATACTCATCAACCCGCTATAGTATCCTTTATGGCCAGCGGGGGTGGGAATTTCGATATTTGTGTTTGTGTTTATCCGTGTCTGAACAACTTAACAGAAAAGCGTAAAGTCCGTTAAAATTGGCATTTAAAGTTCAGCATCTTTCCAGGATGTGACACGAAGATTAAAAAAAAAAAAAAAATCTGATGTGTTCCATTCACCTAACAAATTATTGTTAAAAATCTTATGCTTGTTCTTACTTTATGCTAATTGAGGGAAAAAAAAACAGAAATAGTCTTATTAGTTGCTTACTTATAAGTAGAAGCGAAACAAGGGAGTACCATAGGCTAAAGAGATAGTCAAAAGCTGTTGCTATGTGACTGAAGTTCCTTTGTTTGTATGGAAGAAGTTGACAAATTCCTGTATGAGAAAAGTATAAGGTTTTTAAAGTTGATATTAATAAGGAAGAATATCTAAAAAACGATCAACTCCGCGAAAAAATGTATATAACATAAATTGTGTGTTTTAACGTGCTCTATATTTTGGGTGTGGTAACTTTTTGTCCATCTCTTACGGTTTAGCAGTTATGCAAAATTCCGGAAAATTCATCCAGAATAAGGTAATCTTCAGAGGCTATTCCCAGAAAATTCAAGATACACATTTTATTTCCCAGGTAAATATCCTTAATATATGACATTTTAATAAAAGTCGTTAAGAGTTTTTTTTGAGAAAATGCAAATTTTCGAAAAAAGCTTCATGTGAAGGGTAGTTGGAAGTGGAGAGATTTTCTTGAAAATCTTAGTGTCGCATCCTCGGAAGATACCAAATTTAAATACCAAGTTTAGTATTCAACGGTCTTTTCGTTTTTGAGCTATGCTATCCAAAGGCACACACACACGAACATTTTCTAAAAATGTTTTTTTTTTGGATTCAGGATTTCCGATGAAATATTAGTATCGAATTTTTTGGTGCATTACAATACCTTCTCTAAACACTATGTACATAGTACGTATAGAGAAAGTAAAAAGCCTCACCTCAAACTGCCCTTCACATGCAGCATTTTTCGAAAATTTTGATTTTCTCAAAAAATGGCACTAACGATTTTGATTAAAATACCACATGTTTAAGACACTTTCATCACAAATATATACGTGATTTTTCTTGGAATAACCTCTGAACCTCACGTCATTCTGGATGACTTTAGCATACCTGGAGAATCAAGAGAGATTAAAAAAACTTGCTACACAAAAAATATAGATCTCGTTAAAGCACACACTTTATCGCAGATGCATTTCTTTTTCTTTAGAGTTAGTCATTTCAGAAATATTCCTCGTTATTGGTTTAACTTTTCAATACTATACTTCTCTTAATTTGGGAGTCTTCATTCCTTATTGTTTTTGCTCCTTTCTTATTTCTGACTATGCAAAGAGAGCCGAATTTAAAAATCATCAAATAGCAATCGGTTCTTAAAGTATTTGACTTTCCCTTTAGCTTAGAGTATTCTATTTTTCCCTTTAAACCTATAAGAAAATATACCGTCTTAATCATCATATATTGCGCGGTTCTGACTTCATAATGCTAAAACTGGTCTTTTTCGCTTTTTCTGTGTGTTCCGACCCTTCTTCTGTCATTTGGTTTATAATTGTGTATGTTGGCTCGAATACATCCGACATTCCGTTGTTCCCTGTGTTTCTCTGTTATAGCTGAAATGTTTATTATATTTCGTCCTCTTCTAATGTGTTTTTCTATAGGTCCAGAAGGAGTATCAAGCCAAAGGTCGTAGTAATGTTATTTCTGCTGTTTTAATATCTCTTATTTGTTAATTACTCTAACTAGCACGTATATAGAATGTGCATAACTGGTAGATAAATATTGTATTCAGTACAATTCTTTTGCGATATTGCACAAGAAATATAAAAAAAAAGCCTGACGCGTACCATTCACATGACTTTCTCTACATCTCTGCAACAAATTATTCTTAAAATGCTTATACTTCTATTTACTTCATGTTAATCAGAAAAATTAGCAGAAATAATCTTATTACTTGCTTCCTTTGTTTATATGGATAGCAGTTGACAAATTCCTGTATAAGAAAAGTTTTTCAAAGCAGAAACCAAAAACATGGAATGTCTCAAAAACGGTGAACTCCACGAAATAAATGTACATACTATAAATTGTGTGTTTTAATGTGCTCTACATTTTTTGTGTAGTAAGTTTTTATCCATCTCTTACGGTTTAGCAGTTATTCAAAATTCCGTAAAAGTCATGCTGAATAAAGTACTCTTCAGAGGCTATTCCCAGAAAATTCAAGATATACATTTTATTTGTCAGCTAAATATCTTTAATGTACAAAATTTTAATCAAACTCGTTACGGCCATTTTTCAGAAAATTAAAATTTACGAAAGAAGTTCCATGTAAACGGTTGTTGGGGTGGGGGGAATCTTTCTCAAAATCTTCTTGTCGCATCTCTGGAAGATACTAAACTTAAATACCAAGTTTGGTGTTTTTCCGACTTTTCAATTTTTAGTTATCGTGTTCACGGATACACGGACACACACGGACCTTTTTCTGAAAATACTTTTTTTGGATACAGGGGAACCTAAAGCATATATTTCCGATGAAATCTCAGTTTCGAATTTTTGGGTGGAGTGCAATACCTTCTCTATACACTATGTACATAGTGAGTATAGAGAAAGTAAAAACGCCTCTTTAGAAAAAGATCAATGTGTGTGAGTATTGGTATTGACGTATATTTTCCAAAGATGTGACATAAAGATCTTCAGGAAAAAATCCCCCTACGCCACTCTACGCTTTGCATCGTGGATTTTTCTATACTTTCAACTTTCTCAAAAATGGCTGTAACGATTTTATTGAGCTAGTGCCCAGTAAACATATTTACATGTTAAAGAAAATGTATAGGCATTCTGAATTTCTTGGGCATAGACCTATCAGTCCTCTTTTTTCTAAGTGACTCTTACATAACTGATAAACCGAAAGACACAGACAAAAACTTATTACACAAAATATATAGGTCTCACTGAAACAGATAATTTATCTCAAATACATTTTTACTTTCTCTAGCCCGCATTTACAATGTACATAGTGGATGGAGAAGGTACCTATTGTATTCCACCCAAAAATTCGATTTTGAAATTTCACCGGAAATGTATGTTTTAGGATCCGTTAGTAGTATTACATACGGATTAGCAAGGTCTACTAACGATAATCCTTCCACCAGGGGGGATTAAGCGCTAGTAACGCGTTAATCCGATGGATTAAGAAAATGGCGGGAAATTTGAAAAAAATCCGAGGTGTGGTTCATCGGATTATCTCTTACTCCGTTGAAGTGCGGTGGATTAACGCTACTGCACGCGTAGAAAAAAAAGGCAGCATTATCGATAATCCTACTTACCGATCCGCATGCAAAACCTAATAAACAACAAGTTCATATCACAGATATATTTATTACATATTCTTATGCAATACAATATTGAATACATGCAATCAACTGATTTTTTTAACAAACCACATGCACAATTGTTTATATATATTTTTGTCTTTAGCTTGCTTTGAATATCACACGCTCACTGGTCTTCACACGAAGAACGTTACTGGAGGTTGCCATGACGAGTTGCAGACTGTGGTGAAATCGACCCTTGCTGTGGTATAAGTGCTTGAACTGGGAAAAGGAGGGATAAAAAATGGAGGGGGAAAATGGAATGTTATCACCAGACGTTCCTTTTTTCATACGAGATACTTTTGAAAGTGGTGCCTTCTTCTTCTTGTAGAAAAATGGCCTCCCTTACGCTGTATATGAGATCCGTAATAATGTACGGTATTATTCTTCCGAGGTGCACTGTGTGGCATCGACCAAAACAAAGGGGCCCATTTCTTTTAAGGCTAAGCATTTCTTTCAGTGACACATATTGCTGCTCGAGAAAAACGATGTAAAAGCCTTTTTTAGGAACAAATTGAAAAAGATGATCGGTGAAATCTGTGTCCTGCACTTGTTCAGGACGCCAAAGGTCTGCTTTAAACTGCCTTTCGATGAGGTCCATGTTGGAAAAGACGAAGTGGATGCCGTCCTCATAGCTATGAGATTTTACGTAGATAGAATTTCCTTCGAAAGAGCCGTAGATGAATCTTAGAGAATACGGGGTATTCTTCTTTGGATGATCCTCTAGCTCATAATTCTTGAACACCTTTTTCCCCATCGCAGTACACTGACACAAAGTTTCTATATCGCATACTTGATGTGATGTGATGGAAGACTGAGAGGGGAAAAGGTGGGGAAAGGAGAAAATATTTTAAGGATGGTGATTACGTAGGATAAAATTGGAGAAGGCAATGCGAGCATAAAAGAAGAACGGGACGAGAAGCTGATGTGAGTGTAAAAGAACGGTACGAGAATGCAATGCGAGCGTAAAAGAACGGGACGAGAAGGCAATGCAAGAGTAAAAGAAGAAGGGACGAGAAGGCAATGTGAGCATAAAAGAACGGGACGTTAAGGCAATGCGAGCGTAAAAGAACGGGACGATAAGGCAATGCGAGCGTAGAGAACGGTACGAGAAGGCGATGTGAGCGTAAAAGAACGGTACGAGAATGCAATGCGAGCGTAAAAGAACGGGACGATAAGGCAATGTGAGCGTAAAGAAAAACGGTACGAGAATGCAATTGCAATGCGAGCGTAAAAGAACGGGATGATAAGGGAATGCGAGCGTAAATGAAGAGCGGTACGAGAAGGCGATTGAAGTGTAAAAGAGGAACGGGCCGTGAAGGCGATGTGAGCGTAAAAGAACGGGACGAGAAGGTGATGTGAGTGTAAAAGAAGAACGGGCTGAGAAGGCGATGTGAGCGTAAAAGAACGGTACTAGAAGGTGATGTGTGTGTAAAAGAAGAACGTGCAGAGATCGCGATGTGAATGTTAAAAAAGAACGAGCCATGATGGTGATGTGAGTGTAATTGAAGAACGGACCGAGAATGCGATGTGAGTGTTAAAGAAGAACGGGCCAAGAGGGAGATGTGGCGTAGAGGAAGAACGGGCCGAGATGGCGATGTGAATGTTGAGAGAGAATGGGCCGAGAAGGCGATGTGAGTGTTGAGGAAGAACGGGGCGAGAAGGCATTGTGAGTGTAGTTGAAGAACGGGCCGAGATGGCGATGTGAGTGTAAACTGAGAACAGGCCGAGATGGCGATGTGAGTGCAGAGGAAGAACGGGCCGAAAAGGCGATGTGAGAGTACAAGAAGAAAATGATGAGAAGGCAATGTGAGCGTAAAAGAAGAACGGGCCGAGAGGGCAATTTGAGGGTAAAAGAAGAACGGGCCCAGAAGGCGATGTGAGCGTAAAAAAAGAACCGACCGAGAAGGCAATGTGAGCGTAAAATAAGAAAGGCTGAAAAGGCGATGTGAGCGTAAAGAAGATCGGGACGAGATGGCAATGCGAGCGAAAAAGAAGATCGGGACGAGAAGGCGATATGAGCGTAAAGAAGAACGGGCCGAGAAGGCGATGTGAGCGTATAAGAAGAACGGCCGAGAGGCGATGTGAGCGTAAAGAAGAACGGGACGAGAAGGTGATGTGAGCGTAAAAGAAGATCGGGACAAGAAAGCGTTGCGAGTGTAAAAGAAGAACGGGTCGAGAAGGCGACGTGAGTGTAAACGAAGAACGGGCCGAGAAGGCAATGTGACTGTAGAGTAAGAACTGGCCGAGATGGTGATGTGAGTGTAAAGGAAAAACGGGCCGAGAAAGCCATGTGAGTGTAAAAGAAGAACGGGATGAAAATGCAATGTGAGTGCATAGGAAGAAGGGACCGAGAGGGCTATGTGAGTTAAAAGAAGAACGGACCAAGAAGTCAATGCGCGTGTAGAGGACGAACGGGCCGAGATGGCGATATTAGTGTAGAGGAAGAACTGTTCGAGAAGGCGATGTGAGTGTAAAAGAACGGGCGGAGAAGAACGGCCCGAGAAGGCGATGTGTGTGTAAAGGAAAAACGGGCCGAGAAGGTGATTTGAGTGTAAAAGAACAACGGGCCGAGAAGTCAATGTGAGCGTTAAAGAACGGGCTGAGAAAGCGATGTGAGCGTAAAAGAAGAACGGACCAAGAAGGCGATGTGAGTGTAGAGGACGAACGGGCCGAGATGGCGATGTGAGTGTAGAGGAAGGACGGGACGAGAAGGCGATGTGAATGTAAAAGAAGAACGGGGGCGAGAATGCGATGTGAGCGTAAAAGATTCACGGGCCGAGAAGGCGATGTGTTTATAAAGAAGAACGGGCCGAGAAGTCAAAGTGAGCGTTAAAGAACGGGCCGAGAAGACGATGTGAGCGTTTGTGTTTTTGTGTTTCTCTTAGGCTTACCAGTCATGTAAAAATTATTCAGAAGGAAAAGGATGTTTTCCAAGATTTTCAGGATATACATTTTATTTGCCATGTAAATGTCTTTAACATACAGCATTTTAATTAAAGTATTAGCTTCATTTTTAAGAAAATCGGAAATTTGGAAAAATGTTGCTTATATTCGTATTCCATCCTTGAGAAATACTGAACTTAAATACCAACTTTGGTATTGAATGGACTTTCCGTTTTTGAGTTATGCGTCCACACCTAAAACTTTTTCTAAAAATTCTCATAACATGTATTTCCGGCGAAACTTCGGTGTCAAGTATTTGCTGGAATACAACGCCGTGAGAGTACAAGAACGGGACGAGAAGGCAATGTGAGCGTTAAAGAACGGGCCAAGAAGGTAATGCGAGCGTAAAAGAACGGTACGAGCATGCAATGCGAGCATAAAAGAACGGGACGAGAAGGCAATGCGAGCGTAAAAGAACGGTACGAGAATGCAATGCGAGCGTAAAAGAACGGGACGAGAAGGCGATGTGAGTGTAAATGAAGAACGGGCCGAGAGTGCGATGTGAGTGTAAAGGAAGAACGGATCGAGAAGGCGATGTGAGTGTAGAGGAAGAACGGGCCGAGATGACGATGTGAGTGTTGAGGAAGAACGGACCGAGAAGGCGATGTAAGTGTAGAGGAAGAACGGGCCGAGAAGGCGATGTGGGTGTAGAGGAAGAACGGGCCGAGATGGCGATGTGTGAGTACAAGAAGAACGGGACGAGAAAGCGATGCGAGCTTAAAGAAGAACGGGCCGAGAAAGCGATGCGAGCGTAAAAGAAGAACGGGCCGAGAAGGCTATGTGAGCGTACAAGAAAAACGGAAGCTGGAGATCTCTGCTGATGAATACTGAATGCCAATGCTGCAGCAGAGAAAGGCAAGAAGAAGATGGGTCCCCCCAGCTGTTCACACTGGACCGAAAGCGATGTCAGCTCTCCGACCGGATACGGTGCAGCATTGCGCAAGCCAGACATCCACTTGGTAGGTTGTGCAATAAGCTGAGCTAATGACGTCCGGTTACAGCAGTGAAAACAAGAACAAATCTCTATGAGAAAGAAATATTTGCACAGAATAAGCATGGTATTCATTCTTTAGAGAATACATTGCTTGTACAACAAATATAACATATTGAGAGAAAAACACACATTCTTTCCTAATAGTATTTGAGCCTGAAAATTTAACATACACAAACACATATACACTATACACATTAGTGGATTGTTAAAACACTCATTAAACATGGATAATATACCCAGTACTAGCACAATGGTGGCACAGGAGGATAGCCAGGAGATAGATCCGACAGAGGCTAGATTCGAAATTACAGAGCATAGGCAGAGAAATCTTGCAAAGTATTATACAGGATTTTCTGAGACAGAAATTAATCTTAGGCAAATACCACACGATGCAGATCCACAGCTATGGATCCAAAGCATGTTTAATGACCTAATAGACTTTGTAAAACTGAGCTATTGGAAAATGAACCTGGGTATGTAGGATTGACCATTCACGATACACATAATGCGTTTACTCCATTTAGTATGAGTGTGCGTAGGATCGATCAGGTGAATTCAAATTCTTTCTTTCAAAGCATTGAAAAGGTTATGCAAAGCAACAGGGAATTTATAATGGGAGGACCACTTAAATTGTGTATAGACAAATGATATTTCTGGACAGTGATATAAACCCTGCCTATTATGCTACAGCAATAAAGGCATTATAGAAATTAAACATAGGGATGATATGTTCTTGCCTAGAGCACTAATAGGAAAGGCCAAGGCTGACAAAGATATTAATTACAAAACACTAACTAATTCCGATTACTTGCAAAAAGAAAGGGCTCTAGCGCTCTTTAGAAATGTAAGAGGCAGAATAAATGATGTTAAAAAGTAGGATGAATATTTGCAGGCATACGACATTACTGTGTTTGGCGATCATACAGGAAAATCTGTTTTATTCAAATCAAAAACAAATGCTCAGAAAAGCACATTGATGTTATATTGCATGATGGGCATTTCAATGTTATTGCTAACCTTAACATGGCGTTTAGGTGCAAGTACTATTGCCGAAATTGCAACTTTCCATTTTCTAATCCTAGGGAAATGCATAGATGTGACACATTGTGTACAAAATGTCACATGCTGTGCAAACTTCCATTTTCACAGTATGTACGGTGTAACATGTGCAACCGCGACTTTAACGGACCTCATTGTTTTGAGAACCATCTCAAGAAGGGAGGGTTTTATCCTAAAGGACAAACAGTTTGCGAAGTGGAAAAGGTTTGTCTATGCTGTAATAAGCTGTTTAACATTAGGAATAGGAAGGTGACTCACACCTGTGGAGAAATGTTCTGCTCAAATTGCAAAAGACACGTTGATGCCAATCACTTGTGCTATATGCAACCCGTTCAGCCTAGGAAGCTGAAAAATGACTTTATTTTTATGTTGATAGGTATTGAATGCACGCTGAATTCGCCTTTTAAAGGTAGAGCAAACGTGTTTGAGCACGTTCCAAATCTGTGCGTGCTCCACCAGCTATGTCCGCTCTGTATAGACGATGAACACCAAATGAGGTATTGTACACAGTGTGGCATCAACGAGTGGGTGTTTGCGCCCGAACCAGCGGTAAAATCTTTTAAAATGGTTGTCACAAAGCGAGCTATGGTAGACGGATACGATACTCTGCCCTACGGGTATAAGAGACGGGGATAGAGGACATGGCCACAAAAAATAAAACTCCCCATCCTCCAAACGGTCGAACCCGAGACCCTAAGCAAACCTTGACAAAATCCTCCTCCTCCCCAAAATGTCCAAACAGGCTTTCATTTCCATGCACAATGCTTGTTGCAGGACCATCGAGGTGTGGGAAGTCCGCCTTTGTTAAGAAGCTAATTAGCAATGTAAGAGAAATGTTCGATAAACCGTTGAAAAGGGTACTTTGGTGTCACCCGGAGGAATACACACCAAACCCACAAGAATTCCCTTCGATTTGCAAAACGCATGCAGGTATTCCCGATCTAAGCATGGTGAGGGAAAACTACCTTGTAATCCTAGACGACCTAATGTTTGACGGGGACTGTCTTAACGTTTCAAACTTCTTTACTAGAGATTCCCATCATAAGCACTTTGGGGTTATATATATTCTGCAAAATGTTCTGCCACAGGGAAGAAAATTTCGGACGATATCACTTAATGCAAACTATATTGTCGTGTTTAAAAACTATAGGGACAAGATGCAAATAGAAAGATTGTGCCAGCAGCTCGAACTCCGGCGGTCGAGGTTTCTATTGGAGGCATTCGAAAAGGCAACGGAACAACCACATGGATAACTCCTGCTCGACTGCACACAGTATACTCCAAACGATTTTAGATATCGAACCGGAGTTCTTCCAGGAGAGCAGCTGTCTTATTTCATTGCCAATGAGGGGCTTTAGAATTGGAACATGGCGCACATCGGGATGGGGTATTAAATACAGGATGTTTTAAGCTATAGGTTTATTGTGGCTGACTAAGGGTAGGAAAAGGACAACCATCGCTAAAGTGAGCAGTCCGCTTATAGCGAGGCAATAGGCAAACTTGGCGGTGTTAGCAAAGGCAAAACCTGAATTGCGCAAAACGTTGATTCAGAATGCCAGCCCTGAGTTGGTGAAGGCTGTTTCGGAATGCATGCTTAACGTTAGCAAGGGCAATGTAAGCTTACCCCCAAGATACCTTAAACGCTTAAAAAGGCACAAGACCTGCTGGAGAAAGTTAGTCGACAAGAAGCATTCGCTTAAGAAAAAGAAACGCATTCTCGTTCAAAAAGGAGGATTTCTTCCCGCATTTCTGTTGCCAGTTCTTGCCTCCCTGGGAAGTACCCTTGTGACAAAGTTTGTGAAATGAAGTACGGGTGCCAGGTTCTTGTAGCTCCCCAGCCCAAGGCAGTTGACGACCTTCACGTCATAGGCAAGAGCTTAACGAGTTTGGCGAAGGAAATCAATATAGTTAAACGTGCCATTATGGCCACTCCCGAAAAGCGGCGATTGCTAAAATATAAATTAGGAAACTACCTAGGGCTCATGGCACAAGTGAGGAAACCATTCATGCAATCAGATGACGACGACGACGATGCCTTTGAGGACGTTCCGGAAGCCCCTAAACCCAAGACCGGAGCAAAGAGGCGGTCGGAGAGGTAGAGGCGACTCCCTTAATTAAAAAAGAGCCAAGGTCAGAAAGGGGTCTTCGAAAGCATAAGGTAAGGCGGCTAGATTCGGAAAAGACATTTAAAAGAGTGCCCAGGGAGGAATCTGTGATTCGCTTCACGTCGCCAAACAAATCGGTCTATCCGTATTTCTTAAGGAGGCGCCAGTGGGAACCTCTGTACAAGGAATAAATCATGAAAGAATGGGCAACGCGTAAGCGGTATTTTTACGATCCCGAACATTCCGCAGGGTTTTCCACTCCGGCAAAGCTGAACAAGGCCACGGGCATTTCTAAATCTAAGATTAAATCCTTTCTTGAAACTCAGGACAGCTACACCTATCACCAACTGGTGAGAAAGCGAGACCCCAGAGGTACTATCACGTGACTAACATTGACGATGTTTGGGAGGCCGATCTCAACGTGTTGCCCAGCATAAAGGAGCATAACAAACCGTTTGTATATATTCTAACGGTATCGATGTTTTTTCAAGGTTTGCATGGGTCGTTCCGCTAAAGACAAAGGATGGGGCAGAGCTGGTGGCCGCGTTTAAGTCCATATCTTCAGAGCGCTCTCCCAGGGTTCTGCAAACGGACCAAGGGACTGAGTTTACCAACCAAACGTTTCGCACGTTTCTAAAGAGGCACGGTGTGAGCCACTACACCACCAACAGCAATGTCAAGGCCAGTGTGGTTGAACGCTTTAACCATACTCTAAAGACCAAAATGTGGAAGTACTTCACGCACAAAAATAGTTACAGATTTGTAGAGGTTCTTCCAGCTCTTGTGAAGAGCTATAATAGCTCCTATCATAGGTCCATAAAAATGGCCCCAAAGGATATAAGCGAATCTAACAATTTGCAGGTGTATCACAATTTGTACGCCTTCAAGCGACTGCATCTTAAAAGAGGAGGCACAGCCTTTAAAAAGGGGGATCACGTGCGAATATCCAAACACAAGGTAAGGTTCGACAAGGACTACGAACAGAGCTGGACCGAGGAGATTTTCGAAATTTTTGACGTGGTGCTAGGCAGTCCTGTGGTATATAAACTAAAAGATCTCGCTGGGGATGCCATAGACGGCGGTTTATACGCCGAGGAGCTGCAGAAGGTTGCGCTTCCAGAGACGTTTAAGATTGATGCCATTCTACAGGTCAAAGGCAAAGGTCGCAACAAACAGTATTTGGTGAAGTGGAGGGGGTATCCTGCAAAGTTTAACTCGTGGGTCAAGGCCTCCGCCATTCATTCGCCATGATCAGAATAAGACCATTTTCGATAGTCCTCGTTAGCTATGAATCTATGGAGCACTTTACCGATAATACCACGGTCAAGTTCTCCGACATTCTGCCCGAGAGAATCGTATTGCAGGGCGAATTGGAGGTGGCATTGCAAAAGGTCCGGTACCCCGTTAAACTCTATAACGTTTCCAAGCAAGATGGGCAAATCGTAGGTACAAAGTACACCTTGTCCCTCAATCCGACTCAATCGAAATTTAGCTTGCAATTGCCACCAGCCATCGTTTACAATCCAAACGAACTGGTGGCCAGTGTAAATTGCGTCATTAACGAGCATTTGCAAGTCGGCGATGTATTACACCACGATGTTACCAGACCCATTAAACTGAATGCAGATGTCATCCACCGAGAACAGTTCCCAGATCTCCCATTTGACGGTTACGTGGAAAACGCCTTGCCCTTTTCGGTTCTTCGCCCTGTAGAGGACGATGCATTCATGTCGGATGCTCCAAGGGCAACGCAAAAGCCTAAGCCAGGCACCTCTTTGAACTCCCGATCTAGAAAACCCGCGGATACGAGCGCGCTGGCAACACCGGGCGGTGCGGACGCCGCAGCGCCCGCCGGGGCTCCACCGCGTCGGCCGGGGCGGGCGCTGCAGCGCCCACCGGGGGCTCCTCCGCGTCGGCCGAAGGAACCGGTTCGATGGTGCCCATCCCCAAAATTCGTAAAGGAAGTGTGCACCGAATTCACAGTTTAATGCTGTCTCCTGCGCTGGCAAGCATGCTCGGATTCGAACCCTTCACCAATATCGTTCTTCAGAATCAGGGAAAGCGTCCTGAAGACCCGTACATGGGGTTTCCATACGAACTTTTATCTATTGCAATCTGGTCGTCCCTCAGTTAGTAGGCGACACCTTTGCACAGGTCATCGAAAGCGTGGCCGTGGAGTATGAAAAAAGCAACAACACGTGCATGACAGATGAAAAGTCTTTCTTTCCGTTCAGTTGGGTTCCCCTTGGCCAGCACGATTTCAAGACGGTCAACATAGATTTAAGAAACGGATTCGGCGAACTTTTGCCATTTGCAGACGGATTATCCTCCACTATAGTGCTCACGTTTAGACCGAAACCTCGGTCATAATTATGGATGTGAACACGGTTACTCGGTATTATCTCAATCAAGCCGACGGAGCGCTAGACGATCGGGATTTCATTCTCTTCAGAGGGAAACGATATCAAAAGGGTAGTGGGCTATTCTCCGCGTTTGGAGGCCTCTTTAGAACTGTTCTGCCCTTTCTAAAAAGTGGCACCAAAGCGATTGGAAAGGAGGCGTTGAAGGTGGGAGCAAATGTACTGTCTGACGTTGCAGCCTCCGGCAGATCTCCAAAAGAGGCATTCAGGTCTAGGCTAAAAGAGGCGGGATCTAACCTTAAGAGAAAAGCAGACGAAAAGATTGATTCCATGCTCGGCTCCGGGTTGCGGCGTCTAAAAGGAATAAAACGTGCAAAAATCACAAGAAGAAAACAGTCTAAGCCCGTTCGCAAGAGGCGCAAGGTTCAGGACATCTTTTCATAATGGCCGAGACAGCCGTGAACATGAGCTCCAAATTAGATATTTTTAAGGATCTTCCCGTTCAAATGAACGTAGAAGAGCCCCGATTCATAGCTCTAGGTCCTCAAAACACGCTCATGAAAAATGCTCCAATCACGCTTCACTACTCGGGCAATGCCGACGATTATCTGGATCTCACCTATGTGATGCTCGAGCTAAAACTTCGCATTGTAGATGCCGATGGCGCACCGATCAAAGCCGATGTGAACGCTACCCTGGTCAACAATGCCCTCAATGCGTTGTTTCAACAGGTAGAGGTTTCCCTCAACAATGTTATTGTTTCTGTCCCGCATCCTGGTTACCTCTACAGAACGTACCTTGAAACTCTCTTAAATTACGCCGAGGATGCAATGAAAACCAGACTTCAGGCGGGCCTATGGCGTAAGGACACCGCAGGTATCAAGGATACCTGGGAGGCCAATGCAGGGTTTCAATGGCGAAACTGATTTACGAAGGAGGGGAGGGTGGTGCAAATCATGGGCTGTCTTTCCAAAGCACTCTTTCGGCAAGATAACCTGCTGTTAAACAATGTCAGTGTGACCGTCAAACTTACCCCGTCATCACCACAGTTTCACTTTTTCTCGACCGTTAAAGATTTATAAGGATCCACCGATATTCAATCGGCAACGCTGCATTTGAAAACGGTGAGACCTCTCACTATTAAAATTGCCCATCAGGCTGTTCTCGCAAAGAGCAACGCAAAGTACCACCTCAAGGATGTCAGCTTTCACTCTCTCAGCATTCCAAAGGGGTCTAGTGGAATGTCCTTTAATGACGTGTTTATTGGGCAAGTTCCTCGAAGGGTTGTCGCCGCCATGGCCACCGACAAGGCCTACCTCGGGAGCTATTCCTCCAACCCAGATAAACCTTCAACACTTTAAAATGAATTCGTTTCAAATGAATGCAAATGGCCAACCTATTCCGTCGCAACCACTACAACCCAATTTTGACGGCGGGCACTTCATGCAATGCTTTCAAACTCTTCAGGATGGGCTTGGCATTAACTTTAGGGAATAGGGTCATTCCATCTCTAGACAGCATGGTTACACCATTTTGGTGTTCGATCTCACTGCCGACATGAGCGCCAACGCCGCCTACATTTCTGGACAGCGCCATGGCACTGTATCTTTAAGCGTTGGCTTTTCTAAACCCTTATTAGAACCCGTTGTGCTTCTTGTGCTAGCGGAGATCCACCGTACCATTGAAATAGACGCTAAAAGATCCAATTTAGCGTCATGAACGCGTCCCATCTTCAGCGATTTCTTTCTACGTGCCCCGCTATGCGCCCTTTCTTTTTAGGTGTTTTTGCTAGCAATCGGTTATCTCGTGCTGCCTCTCGCCTAGGCTCTCATTGTGCCATTGGCATTAATACCGAACCCGACACAAAACTGGGGTGTTTCAAAATACGGGGCATAATTTCAGGTATGTATTTCCCACGTGAAGACAATCAAAATAGTTCATTATAACATGTGTCCGGAATTGCTTCATTTCCGAGTTATGGCCTTTACAGCATTGAAAGTCCCACCTGTAGACAATCAAAATAGCTCATGTTATAATGAACTAATTTGATTGTCTACATATGGGAAATACATACCTGCAATTATGCCCCGTATTTTTGAAACACCCTGTATAAACAAGTGTGCATGTGGTTTCTTAAAAAAATCAGTTTTTTGCATGTATTCAATATTGTATTGCATAAGAATATGTAATAAATATATATGTGATATGAACTTGTTGTTTATTAGGTTTTGCATTCGGATTCGCAAGTTGGATTATCCACAATCCTACAACCAGGGGGTTAAGCGCTAATGTCGCGTTTATCCACCGCCTTAAGAAAATGGCGGGAAATTTGAAAATTGCAAGGGTATGGATCAGCGGATTAACTCTTAATCTATTGCTCCCTTCTTCATCGGATTAAGAGATAATCCGATGAACCACACCTAGTGTATATGTGTTTGTGTATGTTAAATTTTCAGGCTCAAATACTATTAGGAAAGAATGTGTGGTTTTTTTCTCTCAATATGTTATATTATATTCGTTTTACAAGCAACGTATTCTCTAAAGAACGAATACCATGCTTATACTGTGCAAATATTTCTTTCTCATAGAGATTTGTTCTTGCTTTCACCGCTGTAACCGGACGTCATTAGCTCAGCTTATTGCACAACCTACCAAGTGGTTGTCTGGTTCACATCCGGTGGAGTTTTTCTGGCTTGCGCAATCTTGCACCATCTCCGGTCGGAGTGCTGACGCCGCTTTCTGTCCCCTGTGAACAGCTCCCCCACCCATCGCCTTCTTGCCTTCTCTGCTGCATATAATTGCAGCATTGGCATTCAGTATTCAGCATGTCTAGTGTACAGTCCACAGATTCTTCTTGTCGACCCCAATTTTCGTCGCGTTCATCTAGCCTGTTATGCCTATACAAATCGTCCTCCTTGTGAAACTATTTCCCCTACAACGAAAACTTTCATAAACATGATTTTTTATCCTGTGCTGAAGACCAGTGAGCGTGTGATACTCAAAGCAAGCTAAAGACAAAAATATGTACAAACAATTGTGCATGTGGTTTCTTGAAAAAAATCAGCTTTTTGTATGTATTCAATATTGTATTGCATGAGAATATGTAATAAATATATCTGTGATATGAACTTGTTTATTAGGTTTTGCATACGGATTGGCAAGTAGCATTATCCATAATCGTGCAACCAGGGGTTTAAGTGCTAGTGCCGCGTTAATCCACCGCATTAAGAAAATGGCGGGAAATTTGAAAATTGCAAAGGTATGGATCAGCGGATTAACTCTTAATCCATTGTCCCCTTCTTCAACGGATGAACCACACCTTTGTGTGTCTGGAGTGTGTGAGTGTGCGTGTGTGTGTGAGAGAGAGAGAGAGAGAAAGAAAGAGAGAGAGAGGGAGAGAGGGGGCTGGCTTTGGAAAGCATAGCTCAAAAACGAAAAGACCGTTAAATACTAAACTTGGTATTTTGATTTGGTATTTTCCAAGGATGCGACACGAAGGTTTTCAAGAAAATCCGCCTATTAAAAACTAATCCCGTATATTAAAGATATTAACATCCCAAATAAAAGGTATATTTGCAATTTTCTGAGAACAGTCTCTAAATACCTCTTTATTCTGGATGAATTTCGTCAAATTTTGCTTAATTGTTAAACCGTAAGAGATAGACAAAACTTTTCTGCACAAAAAGTGTAGATCTCGTCAAAACACACAATTTGTCCTTTACGTTTTTGTTGCGGAGGTAACCGTTTCCGAGATATTCCTTGTTATTGGTTTCAATTGTAAAGTATATATACTTTTCTCAGGCAGGAAGTGTCGGTTTTTTTTTTTTTTTTTTTTCTTTTTTTGTTCTAATACTGGTTAAGCAAAAACGATTTGCAATGACAATCGCATAACAATCGCAGCTTTTAAAACTTTGACTATCACTTTAGCATAGCGCATTCCTTTTCTTCCCTTTCGCTTATAAGGAACAAAGTAATAAGAATATTCTGCTAATATTTATCTTAGCATGCTATAGAAAGGAGAATAATGTTTTGTAAGATTTTTGTAGAGCAGCTGCAGAAAGTCATGTGAGAGTAACACATCCGATTTTGTTGTAGAGTTAACCATTTTAGAGGTAATTAAACTATTTGCTTTAATTTTAAAATAATTAAAAGCTTTTCTTAAAAGGGAAGTTATTATCCCTTTCATACCTCCTGCCTTTGGAAACAAAATTGAATGTCAGTGACTGCCGCATAGAAAGAGATTTTAAAAGATTTGACGCTCGCTTCTGCATATAAGGTATTCAACTTAAGACCATTTATGGTGATGTTTATTTTGAAGTAGTTAAAGAATAATTTCTGTAAGAATAGTTTGTTTAGAGAACAGATAGAGAAAATGATATGATGGAACACATCAGATGTTTTTTGGTTAAGTCCAGTTCTCAGCACAATGTAGTACCGTTGATAGGGCTCTCATTTTACCTATAAAATTTTGCAATTGCGTCTACGGACTTTATTTAATAGGCCTTTTAATAGCCCCATTTGCTTTACAGTTGTGTTCAGTTTATTTTCTAAACCTTATTTCTTAATCTGAGACTTGCTCAATTATTTTACAGTCTAGTACTATTTTTATTCTTTTTGGAATTTCTCCTTCAAAACCCATCATATCAGTTTTTTTTCTATAGTTATTTTTACCTTCTTTAGCACGCATATACAATGTATATAGTAGGTAAATTCTATACTATTAGATAAATTAAAAAACAAGTGTGAGTTGTTCAAACACGAAAACTAGGATGAATACCAAGCTTAAATTTAGCTTACTTTTCTACATTTTAGTGTAAGGTGCACAAAACATCTGAAATTTTTCAAAAAAAAATTAATATTTATTAAAAGTATTAAAGCCAAAAAAAACTTGCAATTTAATTTCATTATCTTCCAATGACACCACATGAAAATATTTATAAAAATTCCCTCACCCCAAACTAACCTTACATGAAATATTTTACAAAATATTCTATTTTATAAATATTTGGTCCAACGATTTTGATTAAAATACCGTATATTAATGATGTTCACATGGAATAAAGAATATATACCCGCAATTTCTTGGGATTAGCCTCTGAAGTTCTCTTCATTCTGAATGACTTAATATCTATTTAATCATAAGAGATAGTCAAAAAGTTGCTTCTCAAAACATGTAAACATCATTAAAACGCATATTTTAATGTCATAAACACCTTTTACTTTCTCTATACGTACTATGTACATAGTGTATAGAGAAGGTATTGCGCTCCACCCAAAAATTCGATACCGAGATTTCACCGGAAATGTATGCTTTAGAGTACCCTGTATCCAAAAAAAGCATTTGCCCAAAAAGGTTGTGTGTGTGTGTGTATGTGTGTGTGTCCATGTGTCTGTGAACACGATAGCTCAAAAACGAAAAGTCTGTAAAATACCAAACTTGATATTTAAGTTAAGTATCTTCCAGGGATGCGACACGAAGGTTTTGAGGAAAATTCCCCCTCCGCAAATTACCCTTTACATGGAACTTTTTTCGAAAATTTTGATTTTCTCAAAAATGACTAACGATTTTGATTAACATTTCAGATATTAAAATTCCGTAAAATTCACTCAGAATAAAGTAGTCTTCAGAGGCTACTCCCAGAAAATTCAAAATATACATTTTATTTGTCAGGTAAATATCTTTAATATGCGATATTGTAATCAAAATCGTTAGAGCCATTTTTTAGGAAATCAAAATTTTCGAAAAAAGTTCAATGTAAAAGGTAATTGGGGGTGGGGGGATTTTTCTCAAAATATTCGTGTCGCATCCCTGGGAGAAACTAAACTTAAATACTCAGTTTTGTATTTTACCGACTTTTCGTTTTTGAGTTACCGTGTTCACAGACACACGGACATACACACACACACACACACATACACGCATACGGACCTTTTTCCGAAAATGCTTTTTTTAGATAACGGGGACCCTAAAACATATATTTCCGGTGAAATCTCGATATAGAATTTTTGTGTGGAGTACAATACCTTCTCTATACACTATGTACATAGTGCGTGTAGAGAAAGTAAAAATCTGATGAGTTACACTCGCACGACTTTCTCTACCTGTTCTTAAAACGTTTTACAAAAGATATTTCCTCTGTCTTAATACCATGTTAATCGAGATAATCATTAGCAGAAAGTTCTTAGTACTTAGTAAGTAGAATGGAACTAAGGAATACATTAGACTAAACCGATTCAAGTTTTAAGAATGTCGGAACGCGATTGTTCAACAAATCGTTCTTTGCTTGGCCAGGAATGGAACGAAAGAAAAATTGACCCTTACTGGATGAGAAGAGTATAAACGCTTTACAATTGAAACTAATAACAAAGAATATCTCGGAAACGGTTACCTCCACATAAAAAAAAAAAAAAAATAATGGACACAAATTGTGTGTTTTGACAAGATCTAAATTTTTGGTGGAGTACGTTTTTGTCTATCTTTTACGGTTTAGCAGTTAAGCAAAACTCACCCAGAATTTAGAGATATACATTTTATTGGGAAAGTAAATGTTTTGATATATGGTATTTTAATCAAAATCGTTAAAGCTATTTTTGAGAAAATCAAAATTTTCGAATTTTTTTCCTCGTAAAGGGTAATTTGTTGTGTGGGAGGTTCTTGAAAATCTTCGTGTTGCATCTATGGAGGGATTCGTTTCGTAATTGACTTTCCCTCCCTGTAATTATAGGACTGAATCTATCCAAGGACTTACTATCCAATGCCTATGTGTCAGAAGCTTGTCGGGTAGCCTACGGCACGAAACTACAGAATGGAGAACCTGTTACGAGGGGTTGACCCGTAGCCAGGCATGAATACGAGGAAGTGGATGAAATGAAATGTATGAGAAATTCAAGATTAGTAAGTTGATGATGGGACAATTGGTGGAATGAGTGGTGGGGAAACCGTAGGACCCGGAAACAACCGGAATCCCACATGTGGACGCTCGGGATTGAACCCGGGCCGTATAGGTGAGAGGCGAGTGGTCTAACCACTCGGCCACGGCGTAGCAGTTCTGAACTTAAATATCAAGTTTGGTATTTAACGGACTTCTCATTTATAGCTAGGCTGGCGACACACACACACACACACACACACGAACACTCACACGGTTATTTTTCTAAAAATGCTTATTTTGGATTTTGGGGGTCCCAAAGCATGTATTTCCGGTGAAATCTCGGTATCGACATTTTGGGTGCAATACAATATCTTCTCTATACACTATGTACATAGTAGGTTAGAGAAAGTAAAAAGAGAAAGGCGATACCCCAGAGCAGATTACAGTCTGTCCTACCAAGCTCCACTTGCGCACCTCCTCCCTTGTCTGGTGTACATGTAAGTGGCTTTGTCCTGTGAAGGACGCCGCCCCGGCTAATGACATTGCTGGTTTAACCGCAGTGCGTACATAGGCCTTCGTTTCCACCGAGGGATAAATTAACTGAGTCCTTTGGTTACGCGAGAAACAGCCCGTGTAACCTCGAACCCTTGGTTCCTCTTGCTACTACAATTGCTATTTCCCTTCGTGCAACTCTGAGGGAAACGTTCACGTTTATTTCTGTGAGCCTGTGGGGACATGTAAGACATTTCAGGGATATTAGAGTTTTAGCACCTTGATGAAAATCTGACGTGCTTCATTTATATGGTTTTCTCTACCTGTCTTGTAAACAAACTATTCTTTTTTGTTTTCTTTCCTGTTTTATCCCTATTTTTTCCAGTTTTATACATTTCCTTTGTTAGCCGTTTTCTTTTTACTTTCTCTACACGTACTATATTCATAGTGTATAGGTAAGGTATTATTGCACTTCACCCAAAGATTCGATACTGAGATTTCGCCGGAAATACTTTTTTAGGTTCTCCTGTATTGAAGAAAAACAATTTTTTGAAAAAAGGTCCATGTGTGTGCCATATGTCCGTGTGTCTGTGAACACGATAACTCAAAAAGGAAAAGACGATAAAATACCAAACTTGATATTTAAGTTTAGTATCTACCAGTGAAGCGACACGAAGATTTTGAGAATAATCCCCCCACCCAAACTACCCTTTACATGGAAAAAATTTCGAAGGTTTTGTTTTTCTCAAAAATGACTAATGATTTTCATTAAAATACATCGTATTAAAGCCATTTTCATAAAAATAAAATGTATATCTTGAATTTTCTTGGATTAGACTCTGAAGTCCTTTTTATTCTGGATAATTCTTATTGAATTTTACATAAGTGGTTAACCGTAAGAGATACACAAAAACTTACTACAAATATGTAGATCACGATAAAACACACAATTTATGATATGCATTTTTTTCGTGGAGTTAACCGTTTTCGAGATATTCCTTAAGTTTTAAAATACTTAAACTTTTCTCATACGAGAACTTGTCAACGCTTGACCCCGCAAAGAAACGGGTTTCAATCCTATAGCAATCACATTTTAAAGCATTTGACTGTCGGTTTAGCCTAGTGTACTCTTCTACTTATAAGGGCTAAATAATAAGATCGTTTCGGCTAATGTTTTAGCACGAAACAAATAGAACAATAAACTTATTAACAATAAGGATATATGAATGGAGCATATCAGATGTTTAATTACACATACACAGACATTACCTGTCTGAAGGATGAATGCAGACGGCCACGAGTGGAACCTTGCGTAAAGACAAATAAACAGTATTATGACATCACTGCCGGTGCATGCCTTGTACAGTTCTGCAATACTGGAATGCAACAGTTGAGTCTTGCAGTGGACGGGTTCGAATCAAGTCAAAATGGAAACTCTACCGCGCGTAGTCATACACTCACAAAGTATAAAATTAATATCCATTAGTAACAAAGAAAACAGCAAGTTTAAACCGTTGTGAATTGTTTAGTTTATTCCTGTTTACGTACGCTGCCGTGATATTTTTATGGTCAGACTGTACTGCACTATAAAACTGCATTCTTTCGTCAGACAAGTTTACAAACACACATTATCAAACACACAAACTCCCATGTCCAAGCCGGAACTCAAACCCATGATCCCCTGCGCTACGAAACACTGAAGCTGGGCACTTTAGCGAATGCTGCCACGGGGACCTGCAATATTCTTTTATCTACTGAATGCTAAAACATAAAATATAAACATTATATAGTATATATAAACATTAGTAGCAATTGTCTTATTACTTCCTTTCTTATACGTATAAAGGAAATAGAGTATACCCTAGGCGAAAACGATAGTCAGTTCTTTTATAAGCTGCTCGGTGTTGAAACAATCGATATTATTTGCTCTTTACAAGGCCAGAAATAAAACAAAGGAGATATGAAACGAAAGATGACTTCCCATTTGAGAAAACTTTTAAGTTCTTTAAAATTGAAACAAATAACAAAGAATATCTCGGAAACGGATAACCCTACATACATTGGAGTTTTAACGAGTTTCTGTACAGTGTTTGTCTACCTTTTGGTTTAGTATACAAAAGCCATCCAGAACGAAAAAGTCTTCAGAGGCTATTCCTAGAAAATTTAAGATGTACTCTTCATTTGTCATGAAAACGTCTTAAACATATAGTGTTATAGTAAAAATTGTTAGTGTCATTTTTGAGAAAATTAATATTTTTGAAAAATGTTCCATGTGAATGCTATTTCGAGGGTAGAGGATTTTCCTAAAAATCCTTGAATTATACTGAACTTAAACGGAAAGCTTGGTATTTAACCGCCTTGTTGTTATCCACATTAATACAACACTTTTTCTAACTTTTTTGCATTTTGAGGATCTCAAAACATGTATTTTTGGTGAAATCTGTTTATGGATTTTTAGTGGAATACTCACTCAACGTCTCTTATTAAAGTATTCCAGAAATTAAGAATCTGCGTGAAGAGTTATTCTGGCATCTTAGTTTCATATCCAATCAGAGGGTAGCACGTATAATCGCTTGAATATCGGCACGCTGAACCGAACCACCAGGTGAGGTGGTTATATTATGAGTTGGGTCGGATTTTATGTAATATCATATTAAAAATATGTGCATAAATCTGTAGCCAACATTGGTAAAATATGTAAAAAAATATGTAATGAAGCAATTATATGTAAAAGCCGCAATTTTATCTAATTATTTATTTTATATTTTGCTAAAAAATAGAAGTTCACAGGTAAGCTAATGAAATATCCATGTTAGTTCTCACTAATTTCAAAGTACTGAAGTACGTCTCCCATAAAAGCGCTTGTCACATTTAAAAGGGATGCACAATTAATTAGTTTAATTTATGTTTTAAAATATTCTGCTGTCATGCACAGTCTTTTGTCTGACAATATATTTTTACTTTTTCTACAAGTACTATACACATAGTTTATAGAGAAGGTATTGCATTCCAACCAAAAATTCAATATCGAGATTTCACTTGAAATATACGTTTTAGAGTCCCCTGTATAAAAAAGAGCATTTCTAAAAAAACGTTTAAAATACCGTATATTAAATATATTTATATGGCAAATAAAATAAATAACTTGAATTTTATGAGAAAGGGCTCCGAATACCTTTTCATTCTGGATGAATTTTGTATAACTGGTAAACCGTAAGATGTAGGCAAATACTTACTTCACAAAAAATGTAAATTTCATTAAAACATACAATCTATATCATATTCATTTTTTTGTGTATTTATCCATTTTATTGTTGTTAAATTTTAAACTACTTAAATTTTCTCAAACGGAAAGTTATCTTTCGTTTCATCTCTCTTTTGTTTTATTTCAGGTCGTGCAAAGAGAATCGAATTTTAGTATATGACATAGTGACAGCTTTTAAAATATTTGACTATCGGTTTATCCTATTGTTTCCCATTATTTCACTTCTACTGGCAGAGGAGCAAATAATAACACAATTTATGCTAATGTTTATCCAATTGGCATGATGGAGATAAAATAGTAACCTTTTGTAAGAATAATTTGTTTGCGGAACAGATAGAGAAAGTCGTGTGAATAGAACGCATCAGATTTTCTTCTGATGGATTGTGTAAAATAGAAAGAGGTTCTTTGCTCATTTGCGCAATAATTAGTCAATAATACTCTTTCATCACTGCTCTGTACATTGCTCTAAACGACTTTCAGCGCATTGCACTGTATGAAGAAAGAGGAAATGTAAGGAAAGGAACGATATAGGAAATGAAAATTGTTGTAGATAATAATGAGGTGCTCTAAGTGTGAGATAGTAGACGTAGACACAATATGACAGTTAACTATATTATATTGGCAGTCCGAATAGCAAGATGCTGTCTGAAAAATGCCAAGCAATTTTAGAGGAGAATGCAGGATTTTAAATTATTTTTAATAAAATGAGTGCCAAACGCTGAATATTTTTTTAATTTTTAGTAAACCCTTCTGTCTACTGTATAATATGTATTATATGGCTGAAAATTCTCTTCAATATTTTTGAATAACTAAAAGCAAATGAAAAGTATGAAAATAAAATTCAAAATCCCAAAATAATCAATAAATAGGAATTCGCATCCCTGGAAGATACTAAACTTAAATACCAGCTTTGGTATTTTACCGACTTTTCGTTTTTGAGTTATCGTGTTCACAGACACACGGTCACACGTACCTTTTTCAGAAAATGCTTTTTCTGGATACAGGGGACCCTAAAACATATATTTCCGGTGAAATCTCGGTAAGAATTTTTGGGTGGAGTGAAATACCTTCTCTATACACTATGTACATAGTACGTATGGAAAAAGTAAACATCTGATGTATACCATTCACATGACTTTCTCTACATCTCTGCAACAAATTATTTTTAAAAAGCTTATACTATTATGTACTTCATGCTAATCAGAAAATAAAAAAAAAAAAAAAAAATAGCAGAAATAGTCTTATTTCTTACTTCCTTGTAAGTAGAAGCGAAATAAGGGAGTAGCATAGGTTAAAGTGATAGTCAAAAGCTGGTTGCTATGTCACTGAAGTTTCTTTGTTTGTACGGACAGCAATTGACATCTCCCTGTATGAGAAAAGTATAAGTTTTTCATAGCAGAAACCAAAAACAAGGAATGTCTAAAAAACGATGAGCTCCGTGAAAAAATGGATAAAACATAAATTGTGTGTTTAAATGTTCTCTACATTTTTTGTGCGGTAAGGTTTTGTCCATCTCTTACGGTTTAGCAGTTATTCAAAATTCCGTAGAATTCTTCCAGAATAAAGTAATCTTCAGAGGCTATTCCCAGAAAATTCAAGATATACATTTTATTTGTCAGGTAAATAACTTTAATATACGATATTTTAATCAAAATCGTTAGAGCCATTTTTGAGAAAATCAAAATTTTCGAAAAAAGTTCTATGCAAAGGGACCTTTTTCCGAAATTTTTTTTTAGATAAAGGGGACCCTAAAACATATATTTCCGGTGAAATCTTGGTATCGAATTTTTGGGTGGAGTGCAACCTTCTCTATACACTATGTACATAGTACGTATAGAGAAAGTAAAAATGTATATAACATAAATTGTGTGTTTTAATGTGATCTAAATTTTTGTGTTGTACCTTTCGTTTATCTCTTACGGTTTACTAGTTTTACAAAAATCGTCCAAAATAGAGAGGTACTTAATTTAATCAAAATCGTTAGAGCCATCTTTGAGAAAATCAAAATTTTCGAAAAATGTTCCATGTAAAGGATAGTTGCGGGTGGGAGATTTTCTTGAAAATCTTCGTGTCGCATAGAAGATACCAAACTTAAATACCAAGTTTGGCATTTAATGTTCTTTTCGTTTTGAGCTATGCTGTCTACAGACACAGACACACACAGACACATAAAGACATACACGAACATTTTTCTAAAAATGTTTTTTTTTATATTTAGGGGATCATAAGGCATGTATTTCCAGTGAAATATTGGTATAGAAGTTTTGGGTGCAATACAATACCCTCTCTATGCACTATGTACACAGTACGTGTAGGGAAAAACACAAACACACACATAAGCATGATGCCACTTATAATGAAAATGAATAAAGCAAAAGGATACAAATTTATCGCAGATTACTGTACAGTTTAGCACTTGTGTTGTTGCTTAGTTTAATGGTTGATTCACATTGTATGCGTTGTGTGGTTAAACCTCCGTAAATCCATTTTGATAAGAACACCGATTATTTGCACGCGTACGAGGGCCGTTGTTATCGGATGCATTTTCATCGCTAAAGCTAGAATATACATCTTCCGCTCTTAAGTCGATGTCAGAAACAAATTACAAATTACTCGCTTTATTTTAATACATTGCGAACTGCAGCTCTTATTACCTCTTCGGTTCGTAACATTTCGCTAGATGACGCCTTGATTCAGCGAACAAAACACCGACTAGAGAAATTAAATTTGGAGCTAATTTAGCGTTTTTTAGTGTAAAGATAAGGTCCTGAAACGCTCCATGACGTATGGCTATGACGTGGAAGGTACACAGACGTTCCGCTGGAAGAGTTAAAACATATAAAGATCTGATGTGCTCCATTCACATGACTTTTTCTGCATAGCTGTAATAAATTATTGTTAATAAGCTTATTCTTCTATTTATTTAATGCTAAAACGTTAGCAGAAACGGGCTTGTTACTTAGTTACTTTATAAGTAGAAGGGAAATAAGGGGAAACATTAAGTTAAATCGACAGTCAAATGTTTTAAAATTTGGTTGCTATGGGATTGAAATCCGTTTCTCTGCGTGGCCAAGCATTGACAAGTTCCCGTATAAGAAAAATTTAAGTATTTTAAAACTGAAATCAATAACAAGGGATATCTCGAAAACGGTCAACTCCACGAGAAAATGTATATGACATAAGTTGTGTGTTCTATCGTGATCTACATTTTCTTTTGTAAAAGTTTTTGTCTGTCTCTTACGGTTTATCAGTTAACACCTAAGTAACATTCAATAAATCATCTAGAATAAAGAGGTCTTTAGCAGCCATTCCCAGAAAATTCAAGATATACAATTTATTGGGCATGTGAATATCTTAAATATAAGAGATTTTTATCAAAATCGTTAGGGGCATTTTTGAGAAAATCAAGCCTTTTTTTTCCACAAGGAGGGATTTTCTTGAAAATCTTCGTGTCATATCCTTGGAAGCTACCAAACTTAAGTTTAGTAATTTCGTTTTTGAGATATGCTTTCCACACACACACACGCGCGGACCTTTTTCCAAAAATGCTTCTTTTTGGATTCAGGGGGACCCAAAACATGCATTTCCGGTACCGAATTTTTGGATACCATACAATACTTTGTCTATACACCATGTACATAGTACGTGTAGAGAAAGTAAGAATGGCATCACGATTAGAACGTGACACTAAAAGGGATGAAGATAAAATAATGGTGGTTTCAGCTTGAGAAACTTAAGGTATAATGACCGAGAAAGTGGAGATACAGCAAGGGACACAATATGACATTTAATAAAGCTTGAGAAGGAGCAGACAGTGAACCACACTGGTGAAGAAACTTTTGGGTGTCTTTTCATCAATCTTTATCAATTGTGAAGCAGCCGCGCTGCTATACAAGACCCGCGTTCCCCAAGCTTTACCCCAGTCGCCCTAATGTATTCATCTGCATAGCGTGAAATTCCAGCGCAGAATAAAACATCAGGGGCAAGGCAGCGAAAAATCCCGTGTATTTTGCTATGACGCAGCTCGGAGAATTCTTATAAACAGCGGATCTATATCTGACACAGGGGTCGTCATACCTCCGTGCCTTGCCTCTACATTAATAAAATGAATATTATTGATTTAATTTTCTTTTCACACAAGTCATGTGTAGGACAGGAGTTGGATGGATAGAGTCAGACTAAAAAATTCAATGTCGTTGCCGGGATTTGTACCACGGATCTCCAGGTCTCTAGCCAGTAGCTCTACCACTAAGCTAACATGGCAACATACCGGCATAGCATTAAATTTCTCAACTCACGCGTATGTTTCCCAGTAAACCACAAGGTGATCTCAAATTATTTTGGGATGACATACCCCAACGGCGTCTTATAATGTCGCAAGTACTGTAAGTACCAGGATTCATGGTATAGCCAACTATTATGAAAATTATTTATAATCGTGGACTTGTAACTAAAGTAAAACTATCGTACTAGCCGCTCAAGAGTATATATTCGGAATTCAAACATTTGTACATCATAAACCAAATACTACAAGAATAAAAATATCATCATAACACTTATAAAAATGTAATAGTATACATGTTTGGGGTATATAGTCAAATTCTCTCTAGTATTTATCTTAATTACCATGATGTAGATACAAGAATAAGCTTTTGTTGGAATAATTTGATTGCGGAACTGATAGAGAGTCATTTGGATGGAAGAAATAAGGTTTTTGTAGTAAGCTTTGGTCTATCTCTTATGATTTATCAGTTATACAAACGTCATACAGAATGAATACTTCAGAGGTTTTCCCCAGGAAATTAAAGATATATAATTAGTTATCATGTACATATCTTTAATATATAGCATTCTAATCAAAGTATTTTTGAGAAAATCAGCATATAAAATATGTTTCCATGTAAAGGGTACTTTAGGGTGGAGGGATTTCTTGAAACTCTTCTTATCGTATCCGTCGAAGATGATTATCTTAAATGTCAGGATTAGTATTTGACCGGTTTTTGTTTTTGAGTCACGCGTTCTTCGAAAACGGATACATACGAATACACACACATAATCGCACCTGGATTATTTTTTTACTTTTTCTACACATACTGTATACATAGAGTATACAAAAGGATTTTGAGATCCATGAGTGCAAATTAGCATATTTGGAAAAAGATCAGTGTTTGTGTGTGTATATTTGTCGGCGGTCAGCATAGCTCAAAAATTGAAAAGTCAGTTAATACTGGTTTTTAAATTAGGTATGTTCAAAGGATGCGACGTGAAGATTTCGAGAAAAACCGCCGCACCAAACTACTATTTACATGGAAACATTTCAAAATTTTTGTTTATCTAAAATGCCGTTAACAATGTTGGTTAAAATACTGTATATAAAGATATTTACATGACAAATTAAATCTATTTCTTGAATTTTCTATAAATAGCCTCTGAAGATCTCCTCATTCATAGTTTTGATGAATTCTGCCTAACTGGTAATGCGTGAGAGACAAACAAAGCTTACAACACAAATAATATAAAGCTCGTTAAAACATCAAATTTTCGTCATATACATTTTTCCGTAGAGTTGACCATTTCCGAGATTTTTCTTGTTCTTGGTTTCGCCTTTGAAATAATTAAAAATTCTCTCATACGGGAATTTGTCAAATACTAGCCATGCAAAGAGACGAATTTCAATCACATAGGAGGAACCTTTTAAGATATTTGACTATTACTTTAGCCTAGTTTACTACTATATATCCCTTGTACTTATAGGGTCGGTGATAAATCCCAGGCCTCTCAATGAAAACAGCATTTAAACATTTCTTTTTTGCTTTATTTCTCAACATAATCTCCAGAAAGGCTCATACATTTGTCAAATCCGTGTTCTAATTTAATTAAACCATCTCTGTAGTGCGAATTATCAAGGTCCTCAAAATAGCTGTTGATCACCTCAATGACCCCCTCGTTGCTGTGAAATCTTCGTCTTCCAAGCAATTTTTTAAAGTTCTGGAGCAGGTGATAGTCACTGGGTGCTATATTTTCTTGAAAATCTTCGTGTCACATCTTTGGAAAGTAATAAACATAAATGTCAAGTTTGGTAATTAGCGGTATTTTCGTTTCTGAGCTATGTTGTGCACATATACGCACACATGCGGACCTTTTTATAAAAGTGTTTTTCAAGGACTCGGGGTCTTTATAGCATTTATTTCCAGTGATATATGGAGATTGAATTTTTGGGTGGAACACAATCGCTTCTCTAGCTACTATATACATGTTATGTACATACGCGCTAGAGAAAGTACCATTTACATGACTTTCTCTACATCTCTGCAACAAATTATTCTTAGAAAGCTTATAGTTCTATTTACTTCATGCTAATCAGAAAAAAATTAGCAGAAATAGTCTTATTACTTGCAAGTAGAAGCGAAATAAGGGACTACCATAGGTCAAAAGCTGCTTGCCATGTGACTGAAGTTCCTTTATTTATATTACCAAATTCCTGTAAGAGAAAGCTAAGTTTTTCGAAGCTGAAACCAAAAACAAGTAATGTCTCAAAAATGATGAACTCCACGAAAAAAATGTATACAACATAAATTGTGTGTTTTAATGTGCTTTACATTTTTCATGTAGTAGGTTTCTTTCCATGTCTTAAGGTTTAGCAGTTATTCAAAATTTCGTAAAATTCATCCAGAATAAAGTACCCTTCAGAGGCTATTCCCAGAAAATTCAGAATTTACATTTTATTTGTCAGGTAAATATCTTCAATATACGATATTTTAATCAAAATCTTAGAGCCATTTTTGAGAAAATCAAAATTTTCGAAAAATGTTCCATCTAAAGGGTAGTTTGGGGTGGGGGGATTTTTCTCAAAATGGTCGTGTCGCATCCCTGGAGGATAATTGACTTAAATGCCAAGTTTGGTATTTTACTGACTTTTTGTTTTTGAGTTATCGTGTTCACAGACATACGGACACACTGACACACTGACACACGGACACACACGGACCTTTTTCTGAAAATACTTTTTTTGGATACAGGGGACCCTAAAACATATATTTCCGGTGAAATCTTGGTATCGAATTTTTTGGCGGAGTGCAATGCCTTCTCTATACACTATGTCCATAGTACGTATAGTGAAAGTAAAAATGGTGGAAGTAATTTTGGCACTTTTCCTGTATAATCATGCTTGAGCCGCCACTGATCTGACTCTAAATAAACGTATACCTCCATCGCGTCATAAACGTTACCTCCGTGCCGGCCTGAGAGGTTTTAGACTGCAACAGAAATTATGCAATCTTGAAAGAATTGATGGTTATCGCTTTAGCTTCATTCTTCATGCATGCGCATACCAGCCTGAAAGATTCAAACTGAGGTTCGAAACCAGCGATGCTAAAGCTGCAAGGACCATATAAGAGCATGAGTACAAAGCATTATTTTGACAGGGTAACTTACTTATATAGCAATACCACATCTATATAGACATCATTCTTAGAGTGTGGAAGAAGTACACTACTGATGGGATCTTACTAAATCTTGAAATATTTTTTCTACGACCGAGCTTAATTGAGAAGTTTACGAGCTCATTTCAGATAGCAAACTTGAGTTTTACAGAATACACGCGCAAAAAAGTGCAGCAAGTGCAAAATGCAAGTGTAAAGTAATTTTGTTCAAACTTGACGCTTGCCAAAATAATTCAAGATATTAATGTGTATACATCACTGATGAACAGAAAATTAAAATTACTTGTGCCAGATATAATGTTATGTTCAACGTCAATAAGTGGCAAATAATGAAAAATATGACCAGAGAATTGCAGCACTTACCCGCTTTGATTGATCATTAAAATAAGCTAAAAGTACATTCTCATCGTAAATATTTATTCTTTTCTAAATACAACTTCATAAATTTCTCACATTGTGACTCGTAAATTTTTCGGGATGCAGCAGGTAGTAAATTTTATTCTGCTTCTTTCGCAGCTCTAAGGATATAATAATTCTCAAAATCTACCATTTTCTCAAAATGCATCATAAAACAACAAAAATCTGACGTGTTCCATTCACATGACTTTCTCTTCGTCTCTGTTACAAATTATTGTTAAAAAGTTTATTCTTCTATCTGCTTCATGCTAATCGAGGTAAAAATTAACAGAAATTGTTCCTTTGACTTGCTTCCTTGTAAGTAGAAGGGCAAAATCTAATGTGTTCCATATAAAGAGTAGTTTTGGATGGGAGATTTTCCTCAAAATCTTGTGTCACATTTCTGCATTATAACCTAACTTAAATATCAAGTTTGGTATTAAACGGTCTTTTGTTTTTGAGTTGACACACGTTGGCCTTTTTCTATTCTTTTTTGTTCCGAGGATTCCAAAACATGTTTCTGGTGAAATCCCTGTATCGTATTTTTCGGTGCAATACAATACCTTGTCTATAGTATATGTACCTAGTACGTGTAGAGAAAATAAACTTTCTTTCACTTGGTTTAGGTTAAACTTACCCCCCCCCCCATCCATATATACCAACAGGTCTCCGACTTTGAGGCATTTTTAAATAATAGTTTGCTCAGGAAGGCCGGTCCCCATGGCCGCGCTCGCCAAAGCGTCTCGCTTTGGTATTTCACAGCGCAGGTGATCGTGGGTTCGAGTCCCGCCTTGGGCATGGGTGTTATAAGTTTGTGTATGTTTGTGTAAAAAGTAAAACAGAAATTCAGTAACCATACAGTAATCAAAGTAAACAAATTAGGTAAATAAAAAGTAGGGTATACAGCGCCGGAATCCAGGTCAGACTCCGGAACTGTATTTAAAAAAAAAGAAGGAAAGAACATCCAGTAAATATCGCAATGAATAATGCCTCTTGGCGTTCCAAGAATATGACCGCGCTCCGGCAGTGTAGATAACACGCTCCACTATTACGTCTTTAAGGCTGCATATGAAATAAGGCTCTCGGTGTCCCGTCTTGGTTTGCCGTTGTATGTTCCAATATTACAAATAGGAGTAACTGTAAATCAGGCCGCTTCGTGGCCGAGTGTTTAGAGCACTCCCTATCCCAGGTAACCGCATGTGGGATTTGTGGTTGACAAAGTGTCATAGGGGAGGGGTTTCTCCGGATACTCCGGCTTACCCCGCCATCGCATTCCATCGGTACTCCAACTTCATTTCGTGTATAATCAGTGTCGCCGCCTGCGGTGCCATAGTACTAATAACGGGCATTAAATACTATAAAAATCTGATGTGTTCCATTCACATAACTTTCTATATACCTCAGCAACAAATTATTCTTAAAAAGCTTATTCTTCTATTTACTTCATGTTAATCAGTGTAAAATTAGCAGAAATAGCCATATTATTTGCTCCCTTATAAGTAGAAGCGAAATAGGGAGTACCATAGGTTAAAGTGATAATCAAAAGCTGGTTGCTATGTCACTGAAGCTGCTTTGTTTGTATGGACACCAGTTGACAAAGTCTTGTATGACAAAAGTTGTAAGTTTTTCATAGCAGAAACCAAAAACAAGGAATGTCTCAAAAATATGAATTCCACGAAAAAAATGTGTATAACATAAATTGTGTGTATTAGCGTGCTCTACATTTTTTGTGTGGTAAGTTTTTGTCCATCTCTTATAGTTTAGCAGTTATTCAAAATTCCGTAAAATTCATCCAGAATATACTACTCTTCAGAGGTTATTCCCAGAAAATTCAAGATATACATTTTATTTTTTAGGTAAATGTCTTTAATGTCTGATGTTTTACCGACTTTTCGTTTTTGATTTATCGTTTTCACAGACACACGGACACACACACACACACACTCACGGACCTTTTTGTGAAAATGCTTTTTTTTGGATATTGGGGACCCTAAAACATATATTTCCGGTGAAATCTCGGTATCGAATTTTTGGTGGAGTGCAATACTTTCTCTATACACTATGTACATAGTGCATATGGAGAAAGTAAAAATAGTATAAGGTCTTGCGTAGCTCAAATATGTTTAGTATATTCCAAGGATGCGACAAACCCATTTTAAAAATGACTCTAACGATTTTGATCAAAATTCCATAAGTTTTTGCTATTTACATAACAAATAAAAATGTATATCTTAAATTTTTAGGAATAGGTTTGAAGACCTCTTAAATCTGAATAAATTTTGCATAACTGGTAAACCATGAGAAATGGACCGAATCTTACTTCACAGAAAATGTAGATCTCGTTAAAATACACAATTTTTCATATGCAATTTTTTGTAGAGATAGCTGTTTTTGGGATATTCCTTATTATTGGTGTAAATTTTGAGCTACTTAAACTTTTCTCAAACGGAAAGCCAAGTTACGTTTCATACCCTTTTGGTTTACTTCTAGCCACTGAAAGAGAACTGCATTTTAATTGTTTTACATAGCTTTAACCTTATCGGTTATACACAGATGGAAATAATGCAAGCATTTTTGCTATGTTTATCTCGATTATCACGATGTAGTTAAATTAATACTATTTTATAACAATAGTTTGTAGAGAAAGTCATTTGAATGTAACGCACAAGATTTTTCATTTCAATACTACTAATGGAATTTTCACTGGACAAAACTTAATGTGCCTTGTTCAGGAAAATAATGTGTAATTTTCTGAAAGCTATGTGAATGTGTGAGATTGAGCAGTGTTTTGTTCATGCAAAAAAAAATCTGAAGTATTCTATTCACATGACTTTCTCTACATCTCTGTACAAATTACTGTTAAAAATCTTATTCTTCTATCTACTTCATGCTAATCGAGATAAACATTAGAAGAAATGATTTTTTTACTTGCTTTCTTGTAAGAGTGAAATAAGGGAATACATAGGCTAAAGCGATAGTCAAATGTGCTAAAAGCTGGTTGCCAAGAGGTTGAAATCAGTTTGTTTGCATGGCCAGGAGTTGGCATATTCCCGTATGAGAAGAGTTGAAGTATTTTAAAACTGACACCAATAACAAGCAATATCTAAGAAATGGCCAACTCCACGAAAAAAATGTATATGACATAAATTGCGGTTTTAATGAGACCTACATTTTTGTATTGTACATTTTTGTCTCTCACGATATACCGTCATGCAAAATTCGGAAAAATCATTTAGGATAAAGAGGTGTTTAGAGCGTATTGCCGGAAAATTCAAGATATACATTTTGGCATCAAACTAGTTGAAATATAATAGATTTTAATCAAAATCATTAGAGCCGTTTTTGAGAAAGCCACAAATTTTGAAATGTTTTTCCCTGTAAAGGGTAGTAGGGAATGGAAGATTTTCTTTAAAATTTTAATGTCGCATCATTGAAAGATATTTAACTTAAATATAAAGTTTGGTATTTGAGGGACTTTTCGCTATGCTGCCCATAGACACACATGGACCTTTTTTTTTTAAATGTATTTTTGGATTCAGGGTGTCCCAAAATATGTATTTCCGGTGAAATCCAGGTATTGACATTTTCGGTGGAATACAATCCTTCTCTATACACTATGCACATAGTACGTGTAGAGAAAGTTAAAACAGCTGCTACTCTTGTGCTGCAATCTTTGGGCTAGGAGCCAGGCGAACCCAGGACTAGTCTGTGTCTTACTACAAACACAATTATGGTATTTTTAGCAACAAAGCGATTCTGATTTACGTCAACACACATCCGTTGTTATAGCACCAAAAGTTGCACACTGATGAAATATATATATGAATTATATTATTTATAATATATATTATATATAATATTCTAACTCATTCATGGTCAAAAATGGAGTTTTCTTCATGCATCACACTCCCAATGGGAATCATTTTGTTTGATTATGTTCGTTTATTCCTTTAAATATAATTTTTACATATTTCTCAACATCTCTAATGCATTAACTATATATATATATATATATATATATATATATATATATATATGTATATATATATATCCCATTCATATGACTTCATTCAGCTGTTTCACAAACTAAATTTCCTTGCAGAGCTTATTATTTATCTATGTCATGCTAATCGAGGTAAACATTAATAGAAATGGTCTTATTACGTATTTCTTTATAAGTAGAACGGAAATAAGGGAATACACTAGGCTAAAGTGATAATTAAATCCTGTAAAAGCTATAACTATGTGAAACAATTGAAATTGGTTCTCTTTTGCATTCCCGGGAGTAAAACAAAGGAGATGAAACGAAAACTACTTGAGAAAAGTTAAATAGTTAAAATTGAAACTAATAAGAAGAATTATCTCGGAAAAGATTTACTCCACAAAAAATGTATGTGACACAAATGGTGTGTTTTAATGATATGTTACATTTTTGTGTAGTAGGTGCTTGTCTAATTCTTACGGTTTTCGAGTTTGAGAATGAATAGATCTTCAGAGGTTATTTCCAAAAAAAATATCATATACATTTCGTTTGTCATAAAAATATTTTTAAAATATGACATTTTAATTAGAATCGTTACAGTCATTTTTGAAAAATAAAAATTTTCGAAAAATGTCCTATGTAAAGCTATATGGTGAAAGGGGAATTTTCTTGAAAATATTCGAGACGCATTTTAGAATACATTGAACATTAATACCAGGTTTGGTACTTAACCTACTTTTTTATTTTTAAGTTATGCTGTACACCACACACACATATACACACGCACACTGACAATTTCTAAAACTGTTTTTTTTTTTATTTAGAGGGTCTAAAAATATATTTTTCCGCTGAAGTCTTTGTATTGGATTTTTGGGTGGAATACAATATCTTCTCTATCTCTAATGTACATTATACATACGTGCTAGAGAAATTAATAAATAAACAACGAAGATAAAAAAGTTACAAATTTGTTGGGGGGGAGATTGAGCTTTTGTTTTTAAATTGGTATGCTTAATTAATTATGACTTTCCTTAGCAATTTACTTTGTTTTGCATGTATTGATGAGTGCAGTACCGAAGCCTCCCGCGGTCAGAAAAAGAGCCCCGAAGCCTCCCGGACTCTTAAAAATCCCTAATTACATAGCCCCCATGCCTCCCCAAAGCAGATACTCTCCCGGTCGAAACAGGTAACAATTTCAATTTGGTGTTTATGATATTTGACGAAGCATTACATATTTCTAGTGGAAGATGTTACATTTTTTTTTACGTTTATGATTAATAACAAAGAAACACGGCTCTAGTACCAAAAGAAAATGAACCTCTAATGCTTAAATTTGAATTAGTGGTTGTTGTTCCAGTCCGTTTAGTTACCCAGGGTGCAGCACGAGGACGCGAACCGGATCGCACCCCAAAAGTTTACAAATTTATCAGCTTCGTCATTATTTCTTTATTTTCTGTAACTTACTCAAAATGGATCCGCATTTAGATGCTTAGTTATTTTGACATTCTTAACCTATATCATACAGTAATATGTATTTTCGTCTTTAAAATAAGCGGTAGTTTTTCTTTTAGATTTTATTTCCATGTATTTCCAGGTTTTGTTCTAAAAGAAATCGACTTCACGTATTTCATTCTTGAACTTTTTCCAGCTGTGAAATTTTCTACTTCCTCCATCATGAGTTGCAAGTGTGGATAAGATCTCTCCTTTTTGCTTTCTCTATACGTACTATGTACATAGTGTATAGAGAAGGTATTGCACTCTACCCAAAAATTCGATACGGAGATTTCATCGGAAATATATGTTTTAGGGTCCCCTGTATCCAAAAAAAAAAACATTTTCAGATAAAGGTCCGTGTGTCTGTGAACAGGATAACTCAAAAACGAAAATTCGGTAAAATACAAAATTTGATGTTTAAGTTTAATATCTACCAGGGATGCGACACGTAGATTTTGAGAAAAATCCCCCCACCCCAAACTTCCCTTTACATGAAACTTTTTCGAAAATGTTGATTTTCTAAACAGTGGTTCTAACGATTTTGATTAAAATATCCTATATAACAGATATTTTACTCGCAAATAAAATGTATATTTTGAATTTTCTGGGAATAGCCTTTGAAGACTACTTTATTCTGGGTGAATTTTACGGAATTTTGCATAACTGCTAAATCGTAAGAAATTGACAAAACTTACCACACAAGAAATGTTGAGCATATTAAAACACACAATTTATGTTGTATACATTTTAATCCTGGAATTGATCGTTTTTGAGATATTCCTTGCTTTTGGTTTCAGCTTTAAAAACTTATACTTTTCTCATACTGGAATTTATCAACACCTGTCCATACAAACAAAGGGACTTCTTTCACCTAGCAACCATCTTTTGTCTATCACTTTAACCTATGGTACTCCCTTATTTCACTTCTACTTAGAAGGAAGCAAGTAATACCACCATTTCTGCTAATTTTTTCGATTAGCATTAAGTAAATAGAACAATAAGTTTTGTAAAAATAATTTGCTGCAGAGTTGTAGAGAAAGTCAACTGAATGGAACACATCAGATTTTTTTTATTTGTTGATGACTTGCAATTTTAGTATCCAGCTGAATTTGCTTCAGTACTTCAAGAAATCTATAGAGATCTGGGCTGTAGGATTAAAACTGATTGTTGTATTTGTTGTGGAAACTTTCGCAAGCGTTGGTAGTTCTCTGTAAACTGCAACTTAGTTCTGCCGACATGGAAGAAGGAAAGAGTGCATTTTCGTCGATATAAGTTTCCACTAAATAGTCGCAAAACATCTGTAGTTTCTCCGAGACACGGGAGGCTTGGGGGTTGTTCCATTCCATCCCATCTGCTGGCTAGTTACACCGGTTTCGCGGGAGGTTTGGGTCCTGCGCCCGTATTGCTTTTACATTCCTATTATACATAATAACTATGCAACTTTAACATTTTAAAATGTGAAAAATGTATTTGTTTTTGAAACTGACATTAATTTACCTTTACTGGTACAGGTAGATCCATGACATCTAACCGGTGGAGACCAATGTATCGTGATCGGAAATATTCTTAGCGGAAGCATCCGATGGGAACCATATAATCATTAAGGTACGTATATGCACAATTGTAGCAACGAATGTGCCAGAAAAATTTAAACTTTATGTTATTCAAGTAGTTTTACTGTGTGCATGTTACAAAAAACATCTGCAACTCGGTAACAAACAAATTATTGTGATTTAATTGGTCGTGTCTAAATGTGCATTCTTAGGTAATACTTGCGTATATTAGTCTAAGCGCCAACACATATAATCATTTTTGCATACTCAAGCCTTAAAAACTTAATTATACGAGCGGCGTTCAATAAGTCATTATAAAATCCAAGAATTTACACTTTTAGCATCGAAAGAGGTTTGTATTTAATGACGTCATCTCTTACTAAATGGTAGTAAAAGGTTCAGCTATATTCATCCCGTGATTTCGTTGCCATTGAACATTGAATCAACAATCTTGTGCTTCTTTAGATAGATGGGGAAAAAACGAGTTTCGTGTGATGATTAAACATTTCTATTTAAAAGGCTTAACACCGAAACAGATAACAGCCAAATTGGACTAAGTTTGACACACCTGCTCCAAAGTTTGCAAAATTTAAAATTGGATGAATAAATTTAAACGTAGCCGTACATCCACAAATGAAGAAGATCGTTCCGGACGTCCAGTAGAAGCGATTTCCCCCGAAATGATTGACAAAATTCAAGATATAGTTTTCAGTGATCGACGAATCAAGGTTCACGAAATTGTATAGGCCACAGACTTATCACAAAGTACGGTGTTCTTAGTTTTTTACCACAACTTAAGTACGATAAAGGTCTTGATAAAATGGGGATGGCGTGTTTTGTCTCAGTGGAAAATAAACGCAATCACGTGATCGATTTGGAAACTGGTTGTGCACTTTTCCGTGGCAATCCTGACGAGTTTAAACGTCAATACCTAACTTGGATGAAACATGGATACACTACTACACTCAAAGATAAAAGTACAGTCAAAACAGTGAGTTTTTAAAGGCAAATCGGCTACGATGAAAGGGAAGGTGGTGAAATCTGCAGACAAGCTGATGGCCTCAGTTTTTCGGCTTTTGTGATGCATGTGGAATCATCTGCATTGATTACTTGCAGAAAGGAGGAATGATAAATGGAGAGTATTAGGAATCGTTATTGCACCGGTTGAACGGAGGAATAAAACAAAATACTCATTTGGAAAAAAAAAAAAATACTTTTATCAAAACAATACAAGGGTGCACACCTGCGCAGTTTCGATGGCGAAAATTGTAGAATTAAGGTTCAAATTACTTCAATATCCAACGTATTCACCAGATTTGAATACCTTTTACTTTTGTTTTATTTCAAAACTTGAAAAAGTGACTCGGCGAAACACATTTCACGTCTAACGAAGAAGTCATCTCCGAAACAGGTGCCTATTTTTAAGACCTTTCGCAATCCTATTTTTGGAAGGCTTAAAACAGTTGGAGAGGTGCTGGGAAAAGTGTATCGAGCCGAAAATAAAACAAGACAAAAATCTGCCAAAAATAATTTGTTTGTCTATCCTTTTTCTGTAAATACAACTACATGCAATTAACAACCAATTCCCATTCAGTGCAAAGCAACACATAGCTGTTATCTTTGAGGTTAAACGTTACTTTTGCCTGGTGCAAGCCGATTGCGTTGTTTTATACCTTTCAATATAATTTACTGCAAAAAAAAACTGATCTGTTCCATTCACATGACTTTCTCTACATTTCTGTAACAAATTATTGTTAGTAAAGTATTCTTATATATACTTCATGCTAATTGAAAAAAATATTAGCAAAAATGAAACTTCTTCCCATATAAAGTGTAGTTGGAAATGGAGGATTTTCTTGAAAATCTTCATGTGGGATCCTTGGGAAATACTATGATTAAATACCAAGTTTGGTATTTAACGACATATTTGCTTTTGAGCTAAGACACCATACATTCTAAAATTCATTTTTTTGGATTTAGGGGGTCCGAAAACATGTATTTCCATGAAATCTCGATATCGAATTTTTGGGTGCAATACAATGCCTTCCCTTTACACTATGTACATAGTACGTGTAGTAAAGCTAAGTGATGATGAGAACTACACATAACCCCATTATTATTCTTGGTTTATAATGGAATAATAGTGATAACAATAACGTTTATGTCTACTAGTGAACATTAACTTATCCGTTGTAGGTTAGGTGATTAACATCTCTGGAGATAACAGAGCATTATACACTTATCATAAAACAAGCGTCAGATATCGTAATTCGCACCCAATATCGATTTTAGTTTGCAGTAAAATGGGGCAAACTAGGGAAAATGTTAGAGTGACGCATTAGAGACCGCTCCAGGAAATCCCTGTCGTCCCTAGAGCACGACGCAAGTTTTCATCAAGTTCGCGCCTAATGAGTATGCCACCCTCCGTATAGGGAGCAGTTGGCGGCGGAGGGAAAGGTAAACTAGGGCACTTTACAGACAGGTTGCTCGTAATTTCCTTTGACTCGCCTCAGAGACAAAGGGCACACCCACTTCCCTCATCGTCTGTTTCCATTATTGTCATTCATCATTGGTGGAGACGTTTTATCTCATTACGTAGAAGGGTCACTCCATTCCTCTAAAACTGGCTACACCCTCGACTTTAACCATAAAGACTCTTATTCATATAAAAGAAGAGGGAAAGAAAATGCTGCGATATACTCTGACCAAATGTAAACGACCCACTTCGTACTCTCAGAGCAAAAGCAATACGAGGGATGTTCAATAAGTGCTTAGAAAATTATAGAAAAACAAATTATTTTTTTGTATTTTTAAACCTAATCTTCTTAAAGGTCGATACACTTTCCCCATCATTTCTCCAACTATTTTAAGCCTTCCAAAACTAAGGATTTCGGAAGGTCCTAAAAATAGGCTTCTGTTTGGGAGAAGGCCTCTTCATTAGACGTGAATAATCTTTTCAAGTTTGGAAATAAAAAAAAAAAATCACTGGTTGCCAAATGTGGTGAATAGGGTGGATGTTGCATTAACTCTAACCTTAATTCTACAATTCTCGCCATCGAAACTACGCAGGTGTGTACGCTTGCATTATATTGATTGAAAATAATCATTTTTTTGCCAGATGAGGGCGTTGTTTTTTCATTTCTCCGTTCAATCGGTGCAATAACGATGCACAGTATTCTCCATTTATCGTTCTTCCTATTTGCGCATATTCATTGATTCCACATGTATCCCAAAAAACCGAGGCCATCATCTTGTCTGCAGATATCCTGATGTATGTAAATTTCGGAGAAAGTCGATTCTACTGCACTTCTAGAACGATGTTCATCATTTGCGGATGTATGACTACGTTTAAATTCATGTATTCAATTGTAAATTATTGCAGGCGCAGGAGTAGATGTGCCGTGAACTTTACACAGCTCGGCTTTTATATTTTTTTGGAGTTAAGGTTTTTAAATGAAAGTGTTAATTACCGCAAGGAACTCATTTTTTTCTCCATACTCCTAAGGAAACTCAAGATTGTTGATTCAATCGCCTATGGCAACGAAAACACGTGATGGATATTGCTAAAACTTTAACTACCATCTAGTAAGAGATAATGAGTGGTTACTAAATACAAACTGCTTTCGATGCTACAAGTGTAATTTCTTGGATTTTCTAAGGATTATTGAATACCCCTCGCATATTCCTTAATATATTTTTAACAAAATGTTTGATTTGAATTTTACCATACTTTATAGATTTTTAAATATTTGATATCAAAAAGTGTAAAAGACCTGAGAAAGAGCAGAGTATGATTATGTTAATTATTTTTTAAAACTAAGCTATGACCTATATTAAAATTCTAACACGCACTTTATTGCACACGTTCTGAAGTACGTTGGAGAAAGCTTCAGATCCGTAGTAGCATTTTTGTGGGGAATGATAGCTTTTAAATATGGGGAAATAGGAAAAATTTATAGTTCAGAAAAATGGCTTTAAAGCTTGACATAGTCGCTTAACCAGCTCAACGCTTTGAAATGGCATCCAAATGGTGTTATAGCTGCCGTAGCAGAATCAAACATGTTAAATATGTACGAGGGCCGTTTTCTTTTTCAACTTCCGATAGGCTATTAATAAAAGACAAGTTCATAGAAAACAATTATTTTATTACTAAAAGTTTTGTATACATATGGTTACTTTTCAACATAATCACCGAAAAGTTTGAGAGATTTGTCGTACCTGTACACAAGTTTTGCAATATCCGCTTCAAAAAATGTTGCCGCCAATTATTCCAAATGGGCTTTGACGTGTTTTGAAGACCTTCGTTGGTTTTGAAAGTGCTGCCCTTCTAACCACGTCTTTAGTTCAGGGAAAAGGTGGAAGTCACTTGGTGGCAGGTCAGGACTGTACGGCGGATGATCGAAAATGTCCCATTGAAATTGGAGCCGATGGGTTGTGCCAGCAGTGTTGTCATGGATCAACACAATTCCTGAAGTCAACATTCCTGTTCGTTAGTTTTGAATGGCTCTCTGCAAACGTCGTAAAGTACGAAGATCTTCGAAACAACGCCAAAGCTCATTTGATATCATTGGCGGCAACATTTTTTGAAGCGGATATTGCAAAGTTTGTGCACAGGTACAATAAATGTCTCAATCTTTTCGGTAATTATGTTGAAAAGTAACCATAAGTGTACAAAACTTTTAGTAATAAAATCATTGTTTTCTTTGAACTTGTCTTTTATTTATAGCCTATCGGAAGTTGAAAAAAAAAACCTCGTAGATATTAATTTAAGGTTTGGTGTAGTTTTACTCCAAAAATCGACATTATTTTTATTAAAATCGCTAAAACTATGCTTCTGTCCCCTTAAAGTGGAACTTTGGATTCTAGATTTAAATATTCAATCCGAATTTACTCCGATATGTAAACCATGAAAAAGCCCCAATCAAAATGGTCGGCCAAAGAGCTATCTGCTCGATTATATCATGGAATTTATGGGTTTGTTTCGTAAACTTTTTTGTTTGTTTCATTTATATAGCCCCTCTCTAACATCTAAGGTCATATCGGGGGTTTTGCAGTAGAAACAACTCAGTGTCTGAAGGTTCTTTACGTTGGGTTTAAATTGTTTTTATTTTCCTCAAACACACACATTCACTTTTACATACATACATCCTGAATCTGTGGGGTGGGGGACAGGGAATAATTGTGGTTAAAGAAAACTCCCCCCTCCCTCAGCTATGAATCGAACCCGGGACCTCTGGTTAGAAGTCAGCTCGCTGACCACTCGACCACGGAGGCAGTCTCGCAAATCTTTGATTCGTTTTGGTAAGATGGTTTATGGCTATACTACGTTCCTGGTAGGGATCGTTTCGCAGCTGACTATTCTCGTGCCTGTCAGGTCTGTCAGTCCGGCATGCAATGTATACCCATAGGTTGCCGGTTCGCATCCTCCTTTCTGCATGGATGGGCTCAAATGCGTTGGAATGCTTATCAATGCGGAAGCCATGGATGTGCAGACAACGATAGCCTGGCTTGTAAATGCAAACAGTAATTAATTTATTATCTGATTTTTTACCCACAAATATTCAACTACCGCTTTCTAGCAGATTCCGCTATTCCTTCCGCGTTATAGTGTTTAAGTAGAAGTAGCTGTACTATTTGGAAAATCCACAGTATGTAAGATATCTTATTGAAATTTATACCAATTATTGCACAAACTAATAGTGATATTTTTGCCATATATCAAAATTCTAGTTACATGTTTATTAAAATAATAATTTTGTACTGTCTAAATTCATTGTACTAATAAAACGGAACTACGTGTTGCATTTTTATTTTTTCTAATAATACTTGGTACGTAGGTAGAGTAGGTATGGCACTCCATCAAAAAATTCGATACTGAGATTCCACCTAAATGCAGCTTTTAGGGTCCCCAATAATCTCCAAATTTTTTTCTCTGCACCTATGTACATACAATGTACATTGTAGCTTGAGAAGGTATTGTATTCTACCCAAAAATTCGATGTCGAGAGTGCACTAGAAGTATGTTTTGAGGTTCCCTGAGTGCGAAAAATCTTTTTAGAATAAGAACCTTGAGTGCGTGTGTGTTTGTGAGCGTGCATGGATGTCACAACTGAGAAACGAAACTTGAAATTTACGTGTAATATCTTCAAGGGGCGGTTGCCGTGGCAGAGTGGTTAGACCGCTCGCCACCCGCCTAGGCGGCCTGGGCTCAATTCCAAGTGAACGCATGTGTGATTTGTGGTGGACAAAGCGGCAAATGGGCGGGTTTTCTCCGGGTCCTCCCCACTCATTCCACCAATTGCTCCATCATCACCTTTCCTATCATTTATTTCATATTCGTCCACTTCCTCACGCCCAGCATGCCTACGGGTCCATCAATCGTTCCAATTTCTTCATTTTGTGGTTACGTGCCGTTGGCTCCCCGATAGGCTTCTGACCCCTAGGTACACGCTTATAAATCCTAGGGGGTGTGAATCCTGTATATGGAGAGGGTAAGCCCACTACGTAATCTTCCAAGGATGCGACAGGAAGATTTGTCAGATACTCCCCCGCCACAATCTACTCTTTACGTGGACAGCTATTGCAAATTTTGTTTTTCTAAAAAATAGCCGTAACGAATTTGATAAAAAATACCGTATGTTAAAGATGCTTACATCACAAATAAAATGTATATTTTGATTTTTTGCTAATAGGCTATGAAAACCTCTTTATTTTGAATGAGTTTTGCAGAATTTCGCATATCGGATAAACCGTAACAAGTAAATGAAAATATGGTACACAAACAAAGTAAATCTAGTTAAAACACACCATTTAGGGCTTAGGGTTTTACTGTAGAATTGATCAATTTTAAGATAATTCTTATTATTGGTTTAAATCTTAAGCAACTTAATTTTTATGAAACAAAACCATGTAAAACGAACCGAGCGTAATTTGTTTCACATAGTGACCAGCTTTTAAAACATTTGAGTATCGCTTTAGCCTAGTGTATATTTCCCCAATGCTTACAAGAATGCAAGTAATAAGACAATTTCTGCTAATATTTATCTCGATTAGCATGGTGTAAATAAAATACAAATCTTTCATATAAATAATTTGTATATAGAGCAGGTAGATAAAATTATGTGAATGGAAAACGTCGGATTTTTAAAAATATTTACACAATAAAATCAAGTTTTATAGAAAATGAGATTTGAAATAGATCTATCATATTTTACTTTTTTATGCAGACCTTAAATATTTTAACTTTTTCTACTCTCCAAAACTCTTGAGTTTTTATTTATAAAAATGGGAGCCTTATTTCAAGTAGTATATGAACGTTTTCTTTTATGTGCAATTGCGAGGCAGTAAAAAATCTTGAAACAATTAGTAGTAAATTGTAGCGTTTGGAAAAATGTTATAAAAAGTTGCGATAAAATTAGCTTTAAATTAGAAAAATCTGATGTGTTACACTCATATGACTTTCTCTAGCTGCTCTACAAAACTCCAACAAAAGATTATTCTTCTTTGTACACAATGCTAATCAAGATAAATGTTAGCAGAATGTTATTACTTAGTTCCTTATAAGTAGAAGGGAAAATCCAAAAATAAAAATGATTTTCATAAGAGGATCTTTGTGTGTATGTTTCCATGTGTCTGTGAACACGATAACTCAAAAACGAAAAGTAGGTAAAATACCAAACTTGGTACATAAGTTTAGTATCTTCCAAGAATGCGACACAAATATTTTGAGGAAAACTTCCACATCCCCCCCCAAACATGGAATAAATTTAGAAAAGTTAGATACAAGATAGAGAAACCCATCTGAAAGTAACATATACTTTTTGTAATTAAGACTTTTAAATTTTAGAATTAATTTATAGGTAGCCTTTAGTTCCTCTACATGCACACATCAGACTTTTTCATAATTTCATGTCTATGAAAAAGGTTTAAATAACTTTTGCCTGCTGTAACGAAATCAAAAGCAAGAGCTGCAATTATTTTGAAAACTTCGATTTTTACCTTCCTTTCAAATGCGTTAACACCTACGTCAATACCCATCTTAATTCCATTTCTCCTAGTTTCTCTTCCTCATCATAAAGTTCTAGTGAAATTCTTGTGATTAAAATACACCAAATGTTTTCAAAAGGAAATTCGATATTCACATTCTTTCATGCAGGCCTTGTAAAGAAAACCGAATTTCATATAGTGAACAGTTTTTAAGAGACTTTATTTCGATTTAGCTTACAGATTACCTTATTGTTGTTGTAATTATAAGGAAATATGCGATAAAAAACTTTTATTAATGTTTATCCGATGAGTAAGAATTAGTCAGAAGAATAAGCTTTTGAAAGAACACCAGATTTTTACATTAGCTCCTTTATTATGTTTTATTAATTTTTATTTTCTCTAGCAGTATGTGCATATAATGTACACAGTAGCTAGAGAAGGTGTTGTATTCCACTCAAAAACTTGATGTCGAGATTTCATTTTAAATATACGCTTTTAGGTACCCTGAGTACAAAAAAAAACATATTTAGAGAAAGGTCCGTGTGAGTGTCGTGTTTGTGTGTGTATGTGTGTGTAACGAGCATAGTACAAAAACGAAAAGACCATAAATACCACCCTTCACATATAAATAAATTTGAAAATGTTGTTTTTCTCAAATTTCTTAATCCAAAATTGAGGTCACAATCTTCCTTTTCGATAACAATTCTCAAAAAAGTAATTTAATAATTCAATCATTATTTATGAATAATTTAATTTGATTAAAGTGCCGTATATTAAAGATATTTACATCAAAAATCAAATGCAGATTTTGAATTTTCTGGAATAGACTCTGAAGAGCTCTTTATTCAGGGTGAGTTTTGAAGAATTTTGAATAAAGATTAAGCTCTATGAGATAGAAAACGTACCACACAAAAATTTAGATCTCGTTAAAATACACAATTTATGTCATGCAACTTTTTTCTTGTAGTTTCCCGTTTTCGAGATATTCTTTGTTATTGGTTGCAATTTTAAACTATCTAAATTTTCTCGAACGGGAAAATGCAAAACGAATAAAATCCTAATTTTTTCACAGAGCAACTAGTTTTTAAAAGATTTGAGTATTGCTTTATCCAAATATATTCCCTTACTTCCCTTCTACTTACAAGGAAGCAAGCAATAAGAGAATTTCTGCTACTGTTTATTTCAACTGGAAGACGTAGATCTTTTGTAAGAATAGTTTATATGTGAAATAGCTAGAGAGAGTTATGTGAATGGAACATATCCAATTGTTTTAAACTATTTTCAAAGCGCCACGGGACATGCAAAATAAACATAAACGATAAACTGAGAGGGATGAGCGTGATGGAAGCCAGGTTGAACTGAAAATGAGAAAAGAAAGAAATATTTAATGGAGAGTGGAGAGAGTGGGAGGAAAAGTCAGAATCAGTAAGAAACTGAGACAGAGAGAAGGGAATTATCTGATTTTGGGTATTATATCTGTGAAATTTGCCTAAAATTTGAGACCATTAATCTTTCTATAATAACATTTCAAATTTACCAAAACTTACCTTGTTGCCCACTTGGCGTACTTAAACTACTAATTAACTGAAGCTATAAATACATAGAGGATGATTATTGATAGTAATATGCTCATCTATAATGCTTCAATAATGCATTTAATAATGTTGATTTTTACTTTCTCTAGTCCATATGTACAATATACATAGCGTTAGAGAAGGTATTGTAATGCACCCAAAAATTCGATACGGAGAATTCACCGGAAATATATGTTTTGGGGTCCCCTGAGTCCGAAAAAAGCATTTTACTTTCTCTACACGCACTATGTACATACTAGAGAAGGTATTGTATTCCATCCAAAAATTCGATACCGAGATTTCACCGGAAATACACGTTTCGGGTCCCCCTGAATCCAAAAAAAAATTTTTTGGAAAAAGATCCGTGCGTGTGCGAATGTGTGTGTGTCTGTGTACCTGTGGACAGCATAGCTCAAAACGAAAAGACCGTTAAATACCAAACTTGATATTTAAGTTCGGTATCTTCCAAGGATGCGGCACGAAGATTTGCAAGAAAGTCCCCTCTCCCCCAACTACCCTTTACATGGAACTTTTTTCGAAAATTTTGATTTTCTTAAAAATGGCTCTAACGATTTTGACTAAAATATCGTATATTAAAGATATTTACCTGACAAATAATATGTATATCTTGAATTTTCTGGGAATAGCCTCTGAAGACTGCTTCATTCTGGAGGAATTTTGCATAACTGCTAAACCGTAAGAAATAGACAGAAACTTACCACATAAACAATGTAGAGCACATTAAAACACACAATTTATGTTATATGGTTTTTCTTCGAGGAGTTGATTGTTTTTGAGATATTCCTTGTTTTTAGTTTCAGCTTTGAAAAACTTAATACTTTTCTCATTACAGGAATTTGTCAATGCGTGTCCAAACAAAGGAACTTCAGTCACCTAGTCGCCAGCTTTTGACTTCATTTTAACCTATGATACTCCCATATTTTGCTTCTACTTACAAGGAAGCAAGTAATAAGACTATTTCTGCTATTTTTTTCTCGATTAGCTTGAAATAAATAGAAGAATAAGCTTATTAACAATAATTTGTTACACAGAAGTAGAGAAAGTCATGTGAATGGAACACATCAGATTTTTGAAAAAAGGTCCGTGTGTGTGTCTGTCTGTCTGTGTGTGTGCCTGTGGACAGCATAGCCCCAAAACAAAAAGACCGAAGTACCAAACTTGGTATTTAGTTTAGTATCTTCCAAGGATGCGATTTTCCTCAAAATCTTCCTATCGCATTCTTAGAAGTATTAATTTAAATACCAGTATTGGTATTTTATTGACTTTTCGTTTTTGAGTTATCGTGTTCACGGACACACATGTGGAACTGTTTCTTTTTTATTTTTGGATTAAGAGGACGTAAAACATATATTTGGTGAAATCTCCATATCGAATTTTTGGATGGAATGCAATACCATTTCTATACGCTATGTACATAGTACGTGCAGAGAAAGTAAAAAGCAAACTAATAAAGAATACACTATCGCTTAGTGTCGTACTTATAATTAAATGCCCTTTCACATTTTGCTTTTCTTTGGAAGAAAGCCATTACTTTTGTCTAAGGTTATGCCAGTTTTACCATTGTCAGCGATAAAAATAAGCAAATAAAAATTGAATTACGTGATGGACCAACACATATACTTACAGATCATAAACATAACGAAAAGGAATAACAAAAACATTACCAAAACTCTGTGTTCCATTCACATAATTTTCTGCATCACAATTCTAACAATATTTGTTTTTTCTTTATTTTACTTTCTCTACATTGTACATAGCTGGTGAAGGTATTGCAGTCCACCCAAAAATTCGATATCAAGCTTTCACTGAAAATACACGTTTTATGGTATCCTGTAAAAAGAAACATATCTGTGAACGAGATACTCAAAAATGAAAGGTTTCTTAAATACCAAAGTTGATATTCAAGTGCGGCATTTATCCAAAGAAAAAGTTTCGAACATTTTGATTTCATACAAAATGGCTAATGATTTTTATTGAAGTACCGTAGATTATAGACACACATATTTCAAAACAAATGTGCATACTGAATGTTATGGAAATAGACTCTGAAGCTCTCTTCAACCTGAAGGACTTTTGTATAATTAGTAAACTGTAAGAGATGAACAAACAGTTATATTATAAAACATCTGATTTGCTTCATTCACATGATTTTCTCCAGATGTTCTTCAAACGTTCTTACACAAGATAATCTTTTATCTACATCGTGCTAATGTAGATAAAATTACCAGAATTGGTCTTATTACCTGCTTTATTGTATGTAGAAGGGAGATAAAGGAAACGCACTAGACTAAAGTGATAGTCAAATCTTTTAAGAGTCAGTCACTGTATGAAACATTTGAAATTCGCTTCTCTTTGCTTACTAGGAGTAAACAAAAAGAGAGGCGAAAAAAAAAGCTACTTTCCAGTTGAGAAAATGTAAGTCGTTCATAACTGAACCCAATGACAAGTAATATCTCGGTAACTGTTAACTCTACAACAAAAATGTATACGTCATAAATTAGTAAAAAGCAATTTTAGGAAAATTTCAGGGTAAGTTTTCCTCATTTATTTCAAGATGAGTAGATTGAGGCTTACCACATTCTTGCCCACAACCCTTAATATTTAAGATATTTACATGAAAAATAAAATGTGAATTTCAAATTTTTTGGGAATACTCTCTGAAGAGGCCTTCTCTCTGGATGAATTTTGCTGAAATTTGCATAATTGGTAAATCGTATGAGGTGGACAAAAACTTACTATACAACAAATGTAGATCTCGTTAAAACACCTGATTTATTTTTTAAACATCTTTTTCGTAGAATTGACCGTTTTCGAGATATTTATTGTTGCTGGTTTCGGTTTTAAACTACTCAACATTTCCCAAACGGGACCATGCGAAGCATACCGAAAATCAATTGCTTTTTCATACAGCAATGAACTTTTAAACGATTTGACTATTGCTTTAGCTTAATGTATTCCCTTATTTCCTTTATACTTACATTGAAGCAAGCAATAACACTATTATTGTTGATGTTTATCTGAATTAGAGTGAAATAGATACACGAATAATCTTTTGTAAGAATAGTTTCTATATGAACAGCTAGAGAGAGGCTTACGTGAAAGAAACATCATATTTTTACTTTCTCTACTCGTAATATGTACATAGTGTATAGAGAAGGTATTGCACTCTACCCAAAAATTCGATACCGAGATTTCACCGTAAATAATGTTTTAGGGCCCCCTGTATCCAAGAAAGCATTTTCAGAAAAATGTCCCTGTGTGTGTGTGTGTGTATGTGTGTGTATGTGCGTGTGTGAGTCTGTGAACACGATAACTCAAAAATGATAAAATACCAAACTTCGTATGTAAATTTATCATCTTCCAGGGATTGACACGAAGATTTTGAGAAAAATCCCCCACCCCAAAACTACCCTTTGCATGGAATGTTTTTCGAAAATTTTGATTTTCTCCACAATAGCTCTAACGATTTTTATTAAAATACCATATATTAAAGATATTTACATGGAAAGGAAAATGTAAATTTCGAATTTTCTGTGAATAGCCTCTGAAGAGCTCTTCTCTCCGAATGAATTTTCCTGAATTTGCATAATCGGTAGGTAAATGGTATGAGGTGGACAAAAACATGCTTCACAATAAATGTAGATCTCGTTAAAACACGCAATTATGGTTTATACATTTTTCGTAGAGTTGACCGTTTTCAATATATTTCTTGTTGTTGGTTTCAATTTTAAACTACTTGGCATTTCTTAAAGGGGACCATGCGAAGCATACCCAAAGTCAATTGCTTTTTCATACAACAATGCATTTTTATACGATTTGACTATTGCTTTAGCCTAATATAATCTTATTTACTTTCTACAAATGGAAGCAAGCAATAACACTATTTTTGTTCATGTTTATGTTAGAGTGAAGTAGATAAAAGAATTATCTTTTGTAAGAATAGTTTGTTTATGAACAGCTAGAGAGAGAGAGAGAGAGAGAGAGAGAGAGAGAGAGAGAGAGGGGGGGGGAGAGAGCTATGTGAATGAAGTACATCAGAATTTTACTTTATGTATCTGCTTTGCTCAAAACAAGCTTCTCGACATTTAATCCGCACAATTTGGCAACTGATAAGCTGCTAAATGAAGGAGCTCTAAACAAGAAGCTGTATTGTGTATGTATATGGAATGACTGATGCTTATTGCATACAAATAGTCCAATCTCGAAGATCCTCCCTCCACTGTAGCAGGAAAATTATGTAAATTTATCTGCTGCGGCATTGCAACCATTGCTTGGTTCCTACACTGAGCTGCGTACTGTCCCTGGATCCCTTGGGATCACTCAGAAAGGGGAAAGACTTTTCCCTTTTCGTCTACAAAACTTCGTACATGTTTGGGAAAAAGTTTCAAGTGTTGTTTCGTTTTTATCGTGCAATAGGATAAAGCTAGAGTAAAGCGCGTTTCAAGCAACACAAAGCTACAAACTTTGCAACTATCTTTATTTCACGTGTAATAAGCCATCTGTAGCGTGAAAGTGTTCACTCCAAGATAAATTACCTTTTTTACTTTCTTTTTGCCCGTACAATGTACAAATTACATAGAGATGTTATTGCATTCCACCCAAAAACTCGATACCAAGATATCAGCGGAAATATTTTTTAGGGTTCAGAACGAAAAGACCATTAAATTCTTGGTATTTAAGCTTGGCATAGTGGCTGTCTCAAAAGTATCCCACCTGATATATAGATAGGGGTGGTTGTTTCAAACATCAACAGAATTTGATGATTTTACATTTTTAACATTTGTTTGGCTGTCATCATTAGTGAATGCTCTCAGCGAATATGTAAACTTGGATAAAACTGGTCATCGCTATGTGATATAATACTTTCATTTTAAAGGTCTTGGTCTATCTAACATTTAAGTTGAGGTAGGTTCTACTTTGGAGGAGTCTGCTCCTTCGTTTGCAACAGTGAAATATAGGTTGGCAGAGTTTAAGTGCGGTTATACGAGCTGCTAAGATGAACATCACAGAAATGAGATTACTAGTTCAGAAACTGTAAAGAAAATCCACAAAATGAAATCGTATGACCGTCGACTGAAAGTGCGCGAACTAGCAGACTTTACAGGCATTTCAAAAAGTTCTGTACATCGCATCCTGACTGAAAAATTTGGATACGAGAAAGTTGTGTGCAAGGTGGGTGCCGCGTTTGCTCACAATAGAACAAAAACAGCATGAGGATGCTTCAGTTGAGTATTTGGCAATGTTTCGCTGCAATAAAGCTGATTTTTTGTGGCAATTCATAACAATGGATGAAACCGGGGTCCACCACTTCACACCTAAGACGAAGGAATAACAAAAGCAATGGATTGGAAGGGGAGAATCGGATCCAAAGAAGGCGAATACAGTTCCATGTGCAGACAAAGTCTTGGCGTCAGTTTTCTGGGACGCACGCGGGATAATTTTCATTGATTATCTCAAAAAAGGAAAAGTAATCAATGGCGAATATTACACCAACTTGTTACTGCGTTTGAGTGATAAACTGGAGCTAAAACGGCCGCATTTAACGAAAAAGAAGTTTAGTTTCATCAACACAATGCATCAGTTTACACGTCCATTATCGACATGGCCAAAATCAATCAGTTAAAGTTCGAATTGCTTCCTCATGCACCCTATTCACCAGATTTAGGCCCTTCTGATTATTTTTTGTTTCCAAACTTGAAGAAATGGCTTGGTAGTAAAATATTTGCCAACAATGAAGAGGTAGAGCCTGCAGTTGATGGCTATTTTGCAGACCTCGATAGTTCTCACTATAAACAGGGTATTGAAGCTATTGAACATCGCTGGGAAAAGTGTATCGAGCTGAAGGGAGACTATGTAGAGAAATAAAGAAGCTTTTCCTCAAATTATTTGTGATTTCTTTGTAAGGTCGGATACTTCTGGGACAGCTCTCGTATCTTCCAAGGATGCGACACGAAGATTTTCAAGAAAATTCCTCCTCCCCCATGGAATATGTTTCGAAAATTTTTAGTTTCTCAAAATGATGCTAACGGTTTGGATTAAAACACAATAGCTTTTAAGATATGTTTCTGAATAACGAAATACATATCTTGAATTTTCTGGGGATAATCTCTGAGGACTTCTTCGTTCTGGGCTATTTAATTAGTGGACCATAAGAGACCTACAAAAATGTAAAATTCGTTAAAACACACTATTTATGTCACAAAAATCTTCTGTAGCATTTATAGTTTCCAAGATCTTCTTTGTTGTAGGTTTCAATTTTAAATTACTTAAACTTTTCTCATCCGGAAAGTCATTTTCGTTTCATTTCCCTTTTGGTTTACTACTGTTAATTCAATGGGATGCTAAATTAATTGTTTTACATAGCTACACGCTTCTAACTATCGATTTAGCCTAGCGTACTCCCACATTTACCTTTTGCTTACATGCAAGTAATAGGACCATTCTGCGAACGTTTATCTCGGTGAGCATGATGTAGGTAAAATAATAATTGTTTGTTTGTAGGTCAGGTAGAGAAAGTCTTGTGAATGGAATACATACGACTTTATGTTTTACTTTCTCTGCCACGTACAGTGAACATAATGTGAAGAGAAGGTATTGGATTCTACCGAAAAATTCATATTTTGATTTCATCAGAAATATGAGCTTAAAGGACTGAATCCAGTATATTTTAGAAAAAATTTAATGTATTCCATTCACATGACTTTCTCTACATCTCTGCAACAAATTATTGTTAAAAAAAGCTTATTCGTCTATTTACTTTATGTTAATCGAGAAAAAAAATAGCAAAAACCGTCTAATTACTTGCTTCCATGTAAGTAGAAGGGATATAAGGCAGTGCCATACGTTAAAGTGGTAGTCAAAAGCTGGTTCCTATGTGACTGAAGTTCCTTTGTTTGTATGGACAGGAGTTGACAAATTCCCGTATGAGAAAAAATTAAGTATTTTATAGCTGAAACCAATAAGAAGACACATTTTAAATATAAATATATAAAATTGTGTGTTTTAACGTGCTCTACATTTTCTATTGCGTGTGTTTTTGTCTATCTCTTACGGTTTGCCAATTATGCATAATTCCTAAAATTCATCCAGAATAAAGATGTCTTCAGTGGCTTTTCCCAGAAAATTCAAGATATATATTTTATATGTCAAATACATATCTTGAATATACATATACAATCGCTAGAGCCATTTTGGAGAAAATCAAGTTTTTCAAAAATTTTTCCATGTAAAGGGTAATTGGGGGGTGGGAGATTTCCTTGAAAAGTTACTGAATAATGCCCACCCACCCACCCACACACACACACACCTACACGCACAGACAGATAGATGGTAGACATACACATACGTACTTTTTTTTTTCTAAAATTATTTTTTTGATTCAGGAGTACACAAAACACATATTTCTTGTAAAATCTCAGTATCGAATTTTGGGTGCAATACAATACCTTCTCTATATACTATGTACATAGTATGTAGAGAAAGTAAAAGGTACTGGTTATGTGTCACTCAACAGCATAACTCAAATGCCAAAATATTTAAGATTAGCATCTTTCAGACGCGAAAGTTTTAAAACATATATGCTCACCTCCTACTTCCCTTTATATAATGAAACTTTTTCGAAAATTTCCATTTTCTCAAGAATGCCTGTGACGACTTTTATTAAAATAATGCTTAAGATATACAAATGAAATTATATCCTGCACTTTCTGAATATAGCCCCTGAAGTCTTCTACATTTCGTATAAATGTTATATTACTGGCAAACCACAATCTATGCATAATATCTTACCATAAAAATGTGATGTGTTCCGTTCACATATGTTTCTCTAGCTGTTCCAAATACAAAGTATTCTTACAAAAGATTGTTGTTTTATCTGCATCATGCTAATCGACATTAGCAGAAATAGTCCTATTACTTGCTTTCTTGTAAGTAGAAGGGAAATAAGGGAGTACATTATTCTAAAGCGATAGTCAAATATTTTAATAAAAGCTGGTTGTTATGTAAAACAATGGAGGTTTGGTTCGCTTTGCATGGTCCCGTTTAAGGTTAGGTAGTTTAAATATGAAATCAATAACAAAAAATATCTAAAACAGACTGCCTCCGTGGTCGAGTGGTCAGTGAGCTGACTTATCACCTGGGGGACCCGGGTTTCTTTAGGCAGAATTATTCCCTATCTCTCACAGAGTTTGGAAGTTTGTATGTGAGTGTGAATGTGTGCGTGTTTGAGTAAAACAAAATGATTTAAACCAACGTAAAAGAACCTACAGTCAACGAGTTGTTTCAAGTGGAAAGCCCCCGATATGACCTTAAATGTTAAAGGAGGGGGCTATATAAATGAAAGAATTAAAAAAAAATATCTAAAGCATTGCCAACTCTACAAGAAAAACATATATGACATAGATTACGTGTTTTAAGGACGACTACCTTTTATATGTATTAAACTTTTGTCTATTTGTTGCGGTTTAACCGTTATACAAAATTCTGCAAGACTCATTCAGAATAAAGAGGTCTTCAGAGGCTATTCGCAGAATGTTCAATATATAGATATTATTTTAAGGGTAAATATTTGAATATACGATATTTTAATCAAAATGGTTAGTCATTTTTGAGGAAAGCAAAATATTCATGCAAAAGGTAGTTTGTAGTGGGGGTATATTTTTTAAATTTTCGTGTAGCATCATTGGAAGATGCTAAATATAAATACCAAGTTTGTTTTTAAACAGCTTTTTCGATTTTGAGATATTTTGTCCACAGACACACACGGATCTTCTTCTAAAATGCTTTTTTCGGACTCAGGGGACCTCAAAGCATCATCTTTCGTATCTTCTCTCTTTTATTTATTTTTAGCAAGCAAAGATAGCTGAATTGCAATTGTTTACTTACCGACCGGCTTTTATAAGGTTTGATTATCGTTTCAGCGTGCCGTATTTCTTCATTTCCCTTCTACTTTCAAAGAAGCAAATATTAGGACCAATTCTATCAATCTTTATCTCGATTTGCATAATGCAGATAAAAGAACAGTCTTTTGAGGGAAAATTTTTTGTGGAACAGCTAGAGAAAGTCGTGTGAATAGAACACATAACCTTTTTTTTTTCTCCTGAAAATACATTTAGTTTTAATGAAATCCACATACGCAGTGGCGACGGTACACATCGAGGAAGCCTGCACTTATAGACTAGTGAAACCACCAATTACTCCGACACCAAATATTCCCAATGAAGATAATATTATCACTGTCAGTTTGCTCACACTGATTAGGCCTTTTGTCACAAAGTGAACTTAATAACCTAAGCAGATATCTTCATGTTGAAGCTCCATCATCTCACCTAAAGGGCCCGAGCTCGATCCCAAGCGACAGTATGTGAAGTTTGTGGTGGCTAAAGCGGCGCAGGGTGGGTTTTCCGGTTTTCCCCGCCATCGCATTCCACTGGTGCCCCATCTTCGTTCCATATATTAGTGTCTGTGAAGTAAGTAGCGTTAAACACTATAAAAAAGGTTCATTACGCCTTTTTTGGGACAGCTAGCGGTATTTTCTTAGTTCGGGTGAACTTTTTAGTTTGTGATTTTTCTCCTATGCCACAACGCGACGAGAAATAAGTTCGTAGATGGTAGCAAAGGACGAAATCATTACTTGTGAATCGGAACTGTGGACTTTCATTTTCAAGTTATGATTCTTTTACGTGCAAATAAAAATTACACGGGACCACAGCTTTACTTCCCGAGCGAAGCCATGCTAAGGATTTACACACACACATACACACACACACGGCCGCGCCGTTGTCGAGTGGTTAGACTACTCGCCTCTCACCTAGACGGCCCGGGTTCGTCCCTAGCGACCGCATGTGTGATTTGTGGTGGACAAGTGGCGCAAGGGTGGGTTTTCCCCGGGTTCTCTGGTTTCCCCCGCCATCGCATTCCACCGATGCTCCATATTCATTTTATGTATCACCAGTGTCTTCGCCTGTGGTGCCACAAGTAGTAAAAGCGGGCGTTAAACACTACTAAAACACACACATAGAATGTTAGGGGTATGGGTGCACTGATTTTTCGTACTGGGACATCCAAATATGACAAATAATAAGCTCAGTAAGAATTTACTCTATCTTGAAAGGAAATAGCTGAACATTACTGAATACATTATCTGTACCGTCTGGCAACGGAGTAGGACTTGAGACCTGAGTATTTTGTTTTGGGTTGCGGTCAGGCATATGTTTGTCTAGGTTTGTACTTAAAAACCAGTTCGCCACGTGCCAGTTTGTCCCGAGGGGAGGGGTGGTTTTCTTTTAAGCTATCTGATCATTTTCACGAAACCTGAACTATAAGCTGCGTAAGAGGCTACACATTAAGCTTTAGTCTGATGATCAAAGATAAAGCAAATTCAAATGTTAACATATGCATTAATATGTGTTATGGAAATACCGCCTATGGGCGTATTCTGGAATGATTAAATCAAAGCCACATCTTTGCTAAATAGGAAATTTATTAATGTTCAATAACTGAACATCAGCATATATTCATTTACAGTGGATTTTCAAAATGTGCTCCGTTAGAATCTATGCTGGCATCACATCCTCCTACTGCAATTTTCCGTACCCTTCTTACAGCTCGTTCTGTCCAATCTCTAGGGCTGCTTCAAACACAGGTGTGTGAAGATCGTTACCTCGATATGGTACACTTTACTCTTCAAATAACCTCAGAAATAATAATCTAAAAGATTGAGAAGAAACTTATCTAAATACCCTTGATTTATAAAGACTGTCATAGTTCTGAATGCATTTAATGCATCTGAAACACTGACAGAACATCTGTTGTGCAAGGTGTCGAGGCACTGTAAACATTCCTGACCTTCCGCTCTACACACAGCGCCCAATGTGGCGTAGTTACCAAGTGTATTCCAAATAGCACGATGGGATCCATTCTTTAAAATAATTTTAGCAATCACTGGTCAAATCACAAATGCCTCAACTTCTGAAGCTGTATCTCGTTATTTTAATTGCAGAAGTAAATGATAAGTGATCAGTGACATATTCGTAATAAATCATTTGACCATTTTTTTTGATTAGTGCAGCCATGCACTTTAGAGGAAAGTGGTACAGGAACTTATGCTTCAGCTAAGTGCTAGGGAGTTGCTGTTGAAGTCTGTGTATAAAACTGGAGAATTTCACATTAGAAATTAATATATTTGGTGGCTCTTTAACACTAAAGAGATATTGTGAGGTACGCAGGAATAATCTGCCCAACATATCTATAAAAGCGCTCCTGACGGGACGAAATATTTCTAGAACTTATTCTTCCTTTCCAGGACGTTTCCTAACATTCTTAAGTGGTATATAAGCGAAAAAATACGCGAATTCATCAGTGAGTTAGTGAGCGTGCTTCTGCTACAGCATTAAGTTCTGACAACTCAGTCGCCCTCCGTGGTATAATGGTTACCATGCTAACTTCACATACAGGGTCGCAGGTTCAAACCTGACGGAGGACGATGCATTTTTTTCGGCGTAAAATCCTTGGCATGGCTTCCTTCGGAAGGGAAGTAAAGACATTGTTGTCGTGTCGTATATTTACGGCACGTAAAAGAAGCTGAAACCTGATTAAGAGGCCTCTGAGCAAAATTAATCGGTCTTTCACGCCCAATATAGAATGGGACGAGAACCACAGTAGTTAAAGAGCGTCCATAAATAACACTCCATTTCCATTTCTGATGACTCAATGCATTCTACGAGTGAGGTGATAATTGTGGCTTGCAATGAGTGTTGCTATTGTGTTCGATGTTTTAGAAATGAGGCGAAAGGAAGAAGAGCCTGTTTCGTGCATGTTGCATCACGCCGCTTCACGAATAAAACTGAAGTGACAGTGAAAACTGAACAAAGCACAATGGTGTCAGGAGTGGGATTTAAACGTCACGAGGGAGGAAATACTTTAAAAATTATTAGCCGGAATGGAATCCGGAATCAAGAAAATGCAGACGGAAATTAAATCTGGAATGGTGGAGATTGAAATTGAAATGGAAGGAAGAGAAGGAGAAAATGAACTCCCAACTCTGTTTTGACACTGACTCTGTAAACTCCGAGATAAAATGCTACAGTGACAATGTAGAGCAGTTGTGAAAATTAAATGTCACATTATTGATTACTTACAAGTGAAACGTGCTGCCTATTCATTTATTCTAAAACATAGTTTCAAATAGAAAATTTACATAGCAGTAAATAGTAATTTTATGCGCTATGTACATAAGAACATGCAGTCCTGCTACATTCACGTAATTTTCAATAGCTAGTCAGTAAAGACATTGTATCAAATTCATACTAATTCAGATAAAATCATTTGAATTGTTTATATTACTAATGGGTACAAGTGGAATAAAGAAATACACTAGGATAAAACCTTTAAGCCTTTAAGAGATGGTCACTATGTGATGGATAGAAATTCCATTCTCTTTGTATTCTTAGGAGCAAGGAAACGACTAACGAATTCCCAAATAACTAAAGCATAAGTATTGGTAAATGTAAACCAATCACAAAAAATTTATCTTGGGTTGTTAATTACATAATTAGACATTGATTTAATATAAATTGTGTGCCCTAACAGAAGCTTTATTTATCTTTCACGGTTTCACAGTTATACTAAGCAATGCAAAATAAAAAGAACTTCAGAAGCTATTACCAGAACATTTAAAAATATATGTATGTATAATTTGTTTTGTTATGCAACTATCTCAAACATATGGTATTTTAATCAAAATACTTCTTGCAATTTTTGATTTTGTTACATTTGACACCACAGACGGTGACACTGATGATACATGGAATAAAGATGGAGTACCGGTGGAATGCGATGACAGGGTAAATCGGAAAACCCGGAGAAGACGCGCTCCTGCGCCGCTTTGTCAGACACAAACCCCACATGTATTTGCCCAGAATCGAATTCGGAATGCTTTGGTAAGAGGCGAATGATTTAACTACTCTGCCACGGCGCGGCCAAACATTTTCGAAAAATGTTTCATGTAATCGGTAATTGGGGGTGTGAGGATTTGTTCATGTAGCATTCTTGGAAGATGCAGAACTTAAAATATAATGTTTAGTGTTTAACAGAGTTTTCCTTTTAGAACTATGCGGTTGTCAGGCAATTACATACTTTATTCTAAGCATGATTTTTGGAATTTATGGGATCTTAAAGCAAAAATTTCTGAGGAAGCTTGAAATTGACTTTTTTGGGAGGAATAAAATACTCCTCCTTTTTAACTGTACTAAGAAATCAGGAACCTAGATCATTGTTAATTTGTACTGCTCAGATTGCACGCTGCGCTTGCTAGGTAACTTCTCTACCACTTATGCAATGCGATAGTACTTCTCCTGTATTACTGGCACTCGCTTCCAACATACTTTGAAATGAACTCGTGTACGTTGAAATGTTTTATTTTATATGCTAACTGCCTGTAACACTGCTGAAAAAGAAAGGCACGCTTCTAACACAGGCTCTAAAAATGGTTTTTAAATTCTACACTATGTATGTAAAATGTACAGCTTAGTAAAGACGGCATTACATTTTATTAAAAAAATTGATGTCAAGATTTCACCGAAAATACGTGTTTTGAATCCCCTGAGTAAAAAGCATTTTGAAAAAAGTAGTCCATATCTGTGTGTAATTGTGTGTATGTGTGAACAGTATGAATCAAAACCGAAAATTCGCTTACGTAATATACTTCATTTAAATTCATTATCTTTTAGGAATGCTAAACGAAGATTTTCAGGAAGATCCCTTCATATGGAAAGGTTTCAAAATTTTCGATTTTATAAAAAACTACTTTTTAAAATTCCGTACACAAGATAATTACATGACAAATAAAATGTATATCTTGAAGTTTCTGGTATTAACCTCTGAAATCATCTTCATTCAGAAACACTTTTGCATACTGTATATGCCGCACTTTATTTTTAGAGCTAAGGGTTTCTGAAATATATCCTCTTATAGAAATACATTTTAAGGTATTTTCTCTTTTGTTTTACTCCTGGCCATGAACAGATAACGGAATTTTAATGACAATCATCGCATGGCGTCAGATTTTAAAAGATTTGACCATCAATTTAGCCTAATGAGTCACTTATTTTTCTTCTACTTATCAGATTTAATAGTAAGATCATTCTGCTAATGTTTTGCTCGATTAGCATGATGTAAATAAAATAATATTAGTTTTTTTTTATAGAACAGATAAAGAAAGTCATGTGAGTGCAGCAAAACTGACTTTTCCCTCTCTTACTTAATATGTTACACAATATCTTTAAACATATGGTATTTTAATCAAAATGGTTTTAAGAAAAACATTTTCGAAAAATTTTCCTCATAAAGAAAACTTTGGAGTGGGGATATTTTTTGAAAATATTCGTGTCGCTATCTTGGAAGAAGCAGAACTTAAGTCAAGGTGTGTGTACATCCTAGTTTTCGTTTTTTTCGTTTTTTTATGTTACCAGATACACATCTTTCTTCTAAAAAAGGTCGTTTTTTATTTAGGAGACTTTAAAACATAATTGACGAGAAATATAGACATAACATTTTTGGATGAAACGTGTTCTACTTAGCTATACTAGTAGAGAAGGTAACTATTGCCAGTGAAAAATATGACAAATCACAGAAATCAGCCAACCCATATCACTCTTTTACTTTCTCTACACGTATAGAGAATAGTGTATAGATGGTATTGCATTTCACCCAAAAATTCAATACCGATATTTCACCGGAAATATATGTTTTGAGGTCCCCTGAGTCCAATAATAATTTTAGAAAAATATCCGTATGTGTCTGTGTGTATGTGCATAGGTGCAACACTAAAATACTGTTTTAAATTTGTTATTTGCCAAGGATGCGACACGAACATTTTCAAGAAAATTTCCCCTCACAAACTATCCTTTACATGGAAAACGGTTTGAAAATGTTGCTTTTCTCAAAAATAGCTCTAACGATTTTGATTAAAATATACCATATATTTGCGTTACAAATAAAATGTATATCTTGAATTTTCTGAAAATATCTTCTGAAGACCTCTTTATTATGGATGAATTTTTCTGAATTTTGCATAATTTGTAAACAGTAAGAGATAGACAAAAATGTAATACACAAAGATTTAGATTTCTTTAAAACACACAATTTATGAATAATACATTTGTTTCGTGGAATTGACCTTTTCGAGATATTCCTTTTTATTGTTTTCAGTTTTAAAATACTTAAAACTCTTTTCATACGAGAACTTGTCAACTTCTAACCTTGTAAATAAAATGATTTCAGTCGCATAGTAACCACATTTTAAAATATCTTCTGTTGAGCCTAGTGCATTTCCTTATTTCAATTCTCTTTATCAGGAAGAAGTAATAACACGGTTTCTGCTAATGTTTATCTTAATTAACATGAAGTAGATAGAATAATAAGCTTATTAACAATAATTTGTTACAGAAATGTAGAGAATGTCATGTGAATGGAATACATACAATTTTATTAGTTTAATGTTCACTAACTTAGCAGGTCAGATCGGGCGATGAATGAAATCACTGAAAGGATGCTTAAATGCTCCTGGGGTAATATGGATCCTAAAGCTACTGGACATTTGCCTTCTCAGGATAAGAGAAAAATCTTGTTAATTTTTTTTAGGGAGTAATTCACCCTAACCGAGATTGGTACACGAGAGCTCTTGAATGTCAGGCAGATTCGCTGTCCCCAAACTACAGAGGCGGGCTAACCTAGTTCATTGATACCATATTAGTGCTCCTCGGGTGGACGCCGTGCTCCCTAGGCAACTTCTTCTCCATATGTGCACTGCGTTACGTATTTTCCCGAGTCCTGATGCTTAAAAAAAAAAAAACAAACAAACAAACAAACAAACAAAACTCAATATGTTGAAATGTTTTATAATTCTAGGTCTTCAGATTATTCGGCCTTTAGCGCCACTAGGTTTAAATGCATGACGTCATTATTAGTTCGAGCCCCGTGTCCCAAAGGCGAGTGCATCTTCGTAAACAGTTTGAAGTACTCTCACCTAGCCAGCGTTCCCAAGTTCCCAAGTTACCGCTTGTGAGATTTGTGGCGGACAAAGCGGCGCTGGGTCGGGTTTTCTCCGGGTTCTCCGGTTACCCCCACCATCGCATTCCACCGTTGCTCAATCTTCATACCATCAATCATCAGTTGTAATATTTAACGCTTGCGATTGCTAAAGTAGTAAAAGCAAGCGTTAAATACTACAAAAAAAAAAATGATTTATGACCGATGAGGAACTGTTTTTAACCAGGACATTTTGTGCGTTCTTTCATGCTAATGAAAATGACCACCGACCACAGAATGTTTGTTTTCTTAATTGATTCTGAGTTGGTCAGTTTTCATTTACTGCTGCAAAAAGTATGAACAAGTATTTATTGTTATGGCGAATTTGTGCTTTTAAAGTTCTCCTCATTACCATAGATGTTCAGTTATTGAGTTAACTATCAGTATAGATGCTGCGATTGTGAGTTTGCGAGATACAAGCAAATGTTCCACATGTAAATATTGGAAAGGATAATACAATACCATTTCAATAAGTCGCCCTCTGTGGTGTAATGGTTACACGCTAACTTCATAAACCCAAGGTCACGGGCTCAAACCCGGCGGAGGATGATGTATTTTTAGGGCGTAAAACTCCTGAACATAGCTTCCTTTGGAAGGGAAGTAAAATCGTTAGTACCGTTTCGTAGATTTACTGCACGTAAAAGAATATCAAGCCTGATAAAGAAGCCTTTGAGCAATATTAAGCGGTCCTTCAAGCCCAGCATAGAATGAGAGGCTGAGAACCACAATAGCTAAAGAGCGTCCACAAATAAAACTCCATTTATTTTTTTTTCACTAAGGTGACCTCGAAACTGTTAATATCCACCCCTTCTACTCTTTGCACGCTAGTCCTCTGCAATAGACATGCAAGATGAACGTGCTGCCTAGAATTGACTTCAGGTGCGGACAAAGGACTGGCGGTAAAGGCCGAATAAATCTGAAGATGCGGTATAATATGTAAAATGCCTGTAATACTGCTGAAAATAAGACACACCTCTAACAGGGGGGGCAAGAAATGAGTTTCCTTTCGAGTACATACGTGGGCTATGGATTCTTCGTATTAGAACCACGGAAACCTATCCTCTTTTTGTTTATGGTTCCCACAGGAATGGAACAAGGAAAGTAAGCAAGTAAAAAAGGAGAAAGACGTCGAGTAGGTAGCTGTAGTCCGCTTCCACAGCAGTACCAAGAGAAGCATATTGTGAGATATGGAGGGTGGAGATTGGAAAGGTCAGCTCGCAAACGTATTTTAAGGTAATAATCTCTCCGCCCTGCCACTAGGAGTAGTAATTGGGAATTTTCCGATGTTTGGTGAAGGGGATCGGCTTCCGCACGCTCTCCCTAGCCTCTCTTTCATCCATTTGCAGCATGTCACTCCCTAGAGGGTCACGAGTATTCAGAGGAAAACTTCGGGCTGTTACGTAAGTACTACACGTCGCGTAAAGGTCTTTCACATTATTTGCTTGTTAGGTGCGTTTCCAATTTAGATTACTTCTCCAACTTTGAGTCTCCAGCTCCTTACTTATATGAGAGTAAAGCAAAGTTACAACACTCGTAGCCACAAATCTATCCAGTCTGTGTCTGTCAATTGGAAGCTTTGGTCTAATCAGATGTGCAAATTTCTTGGTTGTGTTCACTGTACGAGTAGTTCCTCTCCAGTTTCATTTCCATTATTTTCCAACTTGACGTATTCTTGTGTGACTGTCTTTTAAAACATTTGACTGATGCATTTCCTTATTTCCCTTCTACTTGCAAGGAAGTAATTAACAGACCAATTCTGATATTTTCTGATTATCTTGATTAGTACGAAATAGAGAGAAGGGTCAGCTTGTTTAAGAACAATGTGTTGCAGAATAGCTAGAGAAAGTCATATGAATGGAACATATAATATTTTATTTTTATATTAACCACAATCATTGTAGAAAAAGCATTACATGTTGTACTTTTCCAAACTTCTAGATTTCTTAAATGTTAGTAACTTATCAAATTTGGAGCAGTTTTGTAAAACGTATTCGACCATTTTATTTAATGTATTTTGGATAGACAGCATAACAATTTAAAACAATAACAATGCAACGAAGTAAAATAATGCTTCGTGTGGAGCATTTTAAGTATGGAAAAGTGTTGGAAAAGATTTGCAAGAAAAATAAAGTTTATAGTTGGGAGTGCCCATAGAGGGTATGTATGACTCAAATTTTATAAAGAAATTACAAAAATCGTCTTTATTTTAATTCTATAAAATAATTTAAATATTCCGGAATATAAACAAAATTGGCTAACAGGCACCATTTTAAATACCTTAACTGGAACTACAGCCAAGCATTAGAAGTGAAATGTGCTGGAATCGGCAAGAAAAACTTCAGTTCGACGAGATCTCATTCGCACCATGCAAAGTAAAACTCTGATGGGTTACATTCACATGAATTTCTCTGCATCTCTGTAACTAATTATTTTTAAAAAGCTTATTCTTCTATCTACTTCATGCTAATCGGGTTAAACATTAGCAGGAATGCTTTCTTGTAGGTGGAAGGGAAAAAAGGGAATACACTACGATCGTTATTTTTTTTGAAAATTGGTTGCCATGTGGACGAAATCAGTTTCTTTGTATTGCCAGGAGTTGAACAATTAAAACTGAAACAAATAACAAGGAATATCTAAAAATTGGTCAAATCTACCAAAAAATGTATATGACATAAATGGTGTGTTCAATGAGATCAACGAAATCAACATATTTTGTGTAGTAAGCTTTTGTTTCCTCTTACGCTTTACTAATTATATAACGTCCAGCTAAATTCATGCAGAATAAAGAGTTCTCCAGAGACTATGCCCAGAAAATTCAAGGTATATCTTATGTTTTAATACACGTTATTTTAATCAATATCGTTAAAGCAATTTTTAGAAAAATAACATTTTTAAATACTTTCCATACATAGGGCCGATTGTGGTGGGGGATTTTCTTGAACATCTTCGTGTCATATCTTTGGAATATACTAAACTTAAGTGTCAAATTTGGTATTTAAAGAGTATTTTGAATTTTGAGCTATGCTGTCCACAGACGCATACACACATGAACAATTTTTTAAAAATGCTTTTTTTTTGGACCTCAAAACATATATTTCCGGTAAAATCTCGACATTACTATACGCATAATGCGTGTAGAGAAACTAAAAAAAGTTACATTCGTAGCCAAAAGTCTATCCATTCTGTATCTGTCAATTAGAAACTTTGGTCACAGATGTGAAAATTTCTTGCTTGTGTTCGCTATTTGAGTAGTTCCTCCCCAGTTGCATTTCCATTATTTTCCAACTAGATGTATCCTTGTGAGAACTTCTACATACAGACGCTGTTGCAGTATTAACAACTTGTTATTTTATCTGCTACCTATAGCAAGAAGAGAAATTAGGGGAGGCCGGGGCATGTTGTTACATTTTAATTACTTTCCCTAGAGCATATGTACACTCAAAGACATGAAAAATACTCATGAAAAAACTTATCGTAAGACGGGATCTTTTCGCTGACCCCACCCATGTTTTTCATCTGTTTCCTATGCTCCTAAAAGCATATTGGACAGGCCACATTGCTGAAGGGAAGGGGTTGAATAAAAAATACTCATGAAAAAACTTATCGTAAGACGGGATCTTTTCGCTGACCCCACCCATGTTTTTCATCTGTTTCCTATGCTCCTAAAAGCATATTGGACAGGCCACATTGCTGAAGGGAAGGGGTTGAATATGAACCATAACCTGCAACAAAGTTCTGAGTTGCGAAATGGTGATTTCTAAACTTTATATTTGGACAATACTTCACCCCTCTCAACGGGTGTTACAAAATGAGGTTAATTTTTTCTCTGCGCTACATACTGAAGTTCTAAAGCCAAGGTAATGCGCGCACGTAGTAGACTAAATTAATACAATGCTTATACAAGTCAACCTGTTCTGAGGGAGCATCGACCGGGGCAGAGAGGTGAAAGAGTGAATTGCCCAATCGGTTTTGCATTTTGTTACTCGCGTGGTATATTATACCAGAATGGCACCAATGAAAATCGTGTTCCCGTCAAACGTTCACATTTTCAGTAAAATCACAGCGGCAGGCTATTTTTAATGTGTTTGATTGTAAAACTTGCATAATAGACAGAGAAATTATTGTATTCCGCCCAAAAATTCGCTACTGAGATTTCACCGGAAATATACGTTTTAAGACTCCATGAATCCAAAAGAATCATTTTCAGGGAAAGGTCAGCGTGTGTCTGTCTATCTGTCTGTGTGAGTGATCGTTAGATACAAAACTTGGTGCTTGTGTTTAGTATTTCTCAAGGATACGACGCCAAGATTTTCATCCCCCATACCAAATTACACTTTACACGGTAGCATTTTTGAAAATTTTGATTTTTTAAAAAATAAATCTGTATTTTTATTAATATATCGTATATTAAAGATGATTACATGACAAATGAAAAGTGTATCTTGAATTTCCTGAGAATATCCTTGTCATTCTGAATGATTTTTGCATAAATGGTAAACCATGAGAGATAGACCAAAACTTACTACACAAAAATGTAGATATGGCCAAACACACAATTTATGTCTTTTAACATTTTTGTTGTAGATCTAATCGTTCCGGAGATATTGCTTATTATTGGTTTCAATTTTAAAACACTGATACTTTGTTCAAAAAGGAAATCGTCCGTGTTTCTTATGTTTTACTCCGGTTCATACAAAGAAGCGAATTTGAATGATTGTATAGCGACATCTTTTAAAAAAAATTACTATCGCTTTAGCATAGTGCATTTCTTTAGTAACTAAGTAATAAGAAGACCATGCTGCTAACGCTTACCTCGATTAGTTTTGATTAGAGCAAAGAATAATCTTTTGTAAGACGCTTATTTGTAGAACAGACAGAAAAATGCATGTGAATGGATCACGTTCGGTTTTTTATTTTACTCAAACGTCTTGCAGATATTTTATAACACAACTATCTATTTGTAAGACAGTTCTTAAAGAACAAGTATATATAATGTAAACAAGCAAATACAGTTTATTTTTGAAAATATGTATGATATTTCTATTTAATGTTATCAGTGAAATTTGATCGTAAATTGTGAAAAATTAAAAAGTACATTTATATCAGTAATAAAATTAATGAATGATCGACTTTAAGAAAAAATATCGTTTTTCCCACTTCGCGCATTTTAAATACCAATTAAATGATGATATAAATCAACGTCAGGGCGGCACCGTGGTGGAGCGGTTAGACCGCTCGCTTGTCACTTAGACCACTCGGGGACTGCAAGTGGGATTTGTGGTGGAAAAAGCGGCGTTTGGGCGAGTTTCCACCGCCATCCGTTTCACCAATTGCTCCATAATCATCTTTCCTGTCCTACTTTTCACCGTCGTTTCATATCATTCTCTTCCTGACTTTCATACCAGGGATCGGGCTGGCAGTCTGGCTGGCCTCTGAAGACCTGTTCATCCTGTATGACTTTAGTATAACGCGTAAGCCGTAAGGGATACATAAAATCGTTCTACGCAAAAATATACATCTCATTAAACACACAATTTATATAATTATATAACCTATATATATTTATAAATATATATTTTTTTCTTTTTCTTTTTGTAAAGGTACCATTTCAGAGATATTCTTTGTTTTGGGTTTCAGTTTAAACTAAACTTTTTCTCAAACGGGAAATACATTTCCACATTCTAAAACATGTAACGTCGGCTTAGCCTGGTAGTGTATTCCTATGTTTCCCTTCTACCTATGAGGAAACAAGGAGCAAGTCCTAATCTGCTTATATTTATCTCGATTAGGGTGCTGCATTCAACTGATTGTCTACCTCCTTCCCCAAGTTGTGCACTGATGTTACGCATTTAAGGGACAAACAAAACCTCACCAAGGATTATTAGAAAATAATAACAATCAAGCCATCCAAGGATTATTATTCACTGTCCTATTAGATATTTATTTTACTGCTTTACAACTCTTTGAAAAGGTATTAAAGCACCTGGGGTTCCTTGAGGAACTAAGTGGGCAAATATATGTTTGGTGTTATTAATTCATCCAAAAAATATAAAATTTCATGGTGACGTATGCGACGAGATTCAACTGCAACCTGGGTACAAAATGTTGAACTGCTCATTCCTTTCTCTCTTAGGGGGTCACTGTAAGAGACAGTTCTTCAGTCTAGCTGGAAATTCACCGCACAGAAGTTTCGGTGCGTAGCTGTCAAAGGTAGGCAAATGTGTGCTTTTTTTGATTTGGGCAAAATTGTGGGGTTGAACAGGCTTTGGTAGTTCTAAATTATTATTATTATTATTATTATTATTATTATTATAAATCCTCAGACGTTTTTTTCGTAAAATTTAGTTTTTTTATTGAATTTCAAGGCCTGTTAACTGATAAATGAAATAACTGTAAAACTTATTCTAAGCAAAATGCATTAACAAAAAGTGAGTGATACTTTTATGGCTGTTTGTTAAAGGTCTCAGATTATTACATTGTGAAACTGACAGTGTTTCTTTGCAGTTTCCTGGAATCTTTTCCCCTAGGTTTTTAAGGAAACTTGTGTTTTCTTTAGATTCACTCCGAGTTTTGATTAAAATACTATAGGTATATTAGAGATATTTACACAACAAATAAAATGTATATTTTAATTACCTGGGAATAACTTCTAAGACCTTTTTATTCTGAATGAACTTTGCAGAATTTTACATAACGGTTAAGAGATAGACAAAACCTTAATACACAAACAATGTAGATCTGATTCAACACATCATTTGTCTCAAATGTTTTTATTGTAGAATTGACCGTTTTCGAGATATTCCTTGTTATTGTTTCAATTAGCAACCAGCTTTTAAAAGTTTTGGCTATCGCTTTAGCCTAGTTTATTTCTCTTCTACTTACAAGAAAGCAAGTAATAAGATAAATTATTTCCAATTATTTGGAATAACTAGAGAAGTTTGAGTTTTTAATGTCTCATTTTTCTGGATCAGAGCATTAAAAGGATTGAACATGCAATGAAGGAGGGTCGTGAAACCCAGCTGTGATCAAACGTGTGCAGGTTTATTGCTGTTTGTTCAGAGTCCACGTCTAGGAGATCCAAAAGTGGTAATTTAAATTTGAGTGTGGAGGTGGAACCTGGAAGAGGTTTCTCATAAAATTGTCGTTATTTTGTGTGATATTAAACAATGCTTTGCCACATTTAGTAGTGCTCGGCGAGGTAGTTAAGCCATATCGCGTCTTTTCTCTACCGTGAACATGGCGTTGTTATTACAGTGTGTGACGTCTGCTGGAGTGGAGACTTTTTCCTTTTGCATGTCCAGCACAGAATTGAATAGGTGGGCGGAAACTGTGTGAAACTCATAAAATGAGTTTGGTTAAGGATTCAGCTATCCCTTCAACAAAAGAGTCAGCCCTCCCTAGTTAAACGGTTTTATTCAACCAAAGGACCTTTCAATATTAAAATATAACATAGATTTTCTCCAAAAACAGCTATAATGTTTTTTTTACTTAAACAGCATATATTAATACGTTATTTGAGATACATTTGGTCAAAATGGTGATTTATATTGTGAGTAGAAAGCTTGTGAAACGAGTGCGTGGACCCAAAAATTTTAACACGTGTGTCATACACTTTTACTTACTCTAGCCCCTTATGTACAATGCACTTAGAGGATAGAAAAGGTATTGTATTTCAACCAAAATTTCTATCCCGAGATTTCACCGGAAATACATGTTTTAGGACCGCTTAAATCCAAATAAAGCATTTTCAGTAAAATTTTCTTTGTGTATGTGTGTGTGTGTGTGTGTCTGTGGACAGTATAGCTCAAAATATGGTTAATACCAAACTAGGTATTTAATTTGGTATCTTACAAGGATGTGACACGAAGATTTTAAAGAATTTCTCCCTATCCCTAACTACCCTTTACATGGAAAAAAAGTAAAAAATTTTGTTTTTCTTAAAAAAATGCTCTAAGGATTTTGATTAAAATGCCACATATTAAAGCCATTTATATTACAAATAAAAATGTATATCTTGCATTTTCTGGGAATAGCTTCTGAAAACTTCATTCTGGTTGAATTTTGCTGAATTTTACATAATTAGTAAACCGTAAGAAATAGACAAAAACTACACAAAAATATAAATATCGTTAAAATACACAATTTATGTCATACTTTTTTCGTGAAATTTATGTTTTGGACATATTCTTTGCTATTAGCTTTAATTGTAAAGTACTTATACTTTTCTCAGACCGTTTTTCTTTCGTTCTACTCCTGAACGAAGCGATTTGCAATGACAATCGCACAACGACAGCTTTTAAAACATTCGGCGCTTTAGCATAGCGCATTCCTTTAGTTCCCTTCTACTTATAAAGAATTAAGTAATAAAAACATTTTGCTAATGTTATCTCCATTAGCATTATGTAGAAAAAAGAATACTTTTTGTAATAACTCTGTAGAGTAGCTAGAAAAAGTCATGTGACTGTAACACATCAGCTTTTTTTAGACAGTTCACAATATTTATAGATATATTATATTATAAATATATTGTTTTACCCATTTCACAGAGTTCATGCTTAATGGTCTGCGATATAAATTTGTTGACTTGCTTAGCATCAGTGCTGACAACATTATGACTTACTCGTACAGAACGAAAATATTCTACACAACGGAGGCAGTGTAGCAGTTGTAATTTTGCTCTATGCGCTGCTTGCATCACTCTATGGCTTAGTAGATTTCATGTTAACGGCATTGAAGTCATCCACCATGTCATGGATCGATACGAGCTTTCAGAGTCATAGCATAAACCAAAGTTTGCTACATTGGAGTATTATTATTTATAACACTTAATGACAGAATTTTCTACTTTAACACTACTGACATCTGGTAAAAGGCAAAAGTATTAACACGAATTCTAATCTCATCTGAAGATGTAATTCATTCATGAACAATTCCTAGTCTTGGAGTAAAAGCTGATGCTACTCGGTCGAAACTGATTACAATTAATTTGCTTCTTACTTAATTTCAACTAAATAAGGATATTTATTTATCTTCCTACTTTTAGCATCAACTGTCTAAAAAGTTATTTACATCAAAATAAAGTATAATCGTGAACTTTCTGGAAATATTCTTTGAAGCCGTCTTCTTCCTGGATGATATTTACATAACTGGTAAACTGGTTGTAGCTACTACACAAAAATCAAATGTGTTTCATTCACATTACTTTCTCTACCTGTTCTACAAACAAACTTCCCACAAAAAAATATTGTTCTTTGTACTCCATGTTAATCGAGATAAGCGTTAGCAGAATTACCTTATTACTTATTCTTTGTAAGCAAAGGGCACTAAGGGAGCTAAAGCGATAGTAAAGTGTTTAAAGGCTTCCTCTGTGGTCGGGTGGTCAGCGAGCTGATTTCTCACTTGGGAGTCCCGGGTTTGATTCCCGGCTAGGGCGGGGAATTTTTCTTTAACCAGAATTAATCCACATCCCCACAGAGTCTGGCAGTATTAAATGTGAGAGAGCATGAGCGTGTGTTTAATGACATAAAAATGATTAACCTAATGTTCTAAACCTATCGTAATAGACTTGTTGCAGAAATCAAAGCCCCCGAATGACCGTTGAAGGGGCTATACAAATGAAACAATTAAAAACATGTTTTGAAAGCTATCGTTATGCACTTGTCATATAATTATGCTTCTTTGAATGACCAGGAGTAAAACAAAATCTGTTTCAGAAAAATATCAGTAATTTAAAATTTAAACCAATAATAAGGAATATCGTGGAAATGATTAGCTCTACAACAAATATGTAAAGATATAAATTGTGTATTTTGATGAGATCTACATTTTTGTATGTCAGGTTTTTGGCTATCTCTTACGGTTAGCAGTTAAGGAAAAGTGATTCTGAGTAAGAGGACTACGACAGATCTTCCCAGAAAATTAGATATGGATGTTTTGTTTAACATGTAAATATGTTTAATAAAGAGTGTTTTAAGCAAAGCCATTAGAATGATTTTTGAGAAAATGAAGTTTCTGAAAATGTTTCTATGTAAAGGTTAGTTTGGAGTGGGGAGTATTCTTGAAAATCTTTGTGACGCATTCTTGGAAGATACTGAAATTGAATACAACGTTCAGTATATAACCGACTTTTCGTTTCTGAGCCATGCTGCCCCCCCCCACACACACACACACAATTCTAAAAATGCTTTTTTGTCTTTAGTGGTCTCAAAACATGTATTTCCGGTGAAGTCATGTTATAAAAATTTAGGTGGAATACAATACCTTCTCTATCTACAAAGCACATTGTACATACGTGCTAGAAAAAAGTTAAAAATGTTGACTTCCTTAAAATACAATTAATATCCAATACTGTTTTCTTATGGAGTTAGCCATTTCCGACATATTTCTTATTATTAGTTTAAACTTTCTAGTATTTATACTTTTCTGAAGTTGTAGTTCACATGTATCTTTATATTTTTACCCCTGATTATGCTCAGTAAACGGCATGTTCATCACATTACATAGCGACTAGCTTTCAAACATTTGACTATGACTTCAGCCTAGTGAATATCCTCATTTCTACCGTACCTGCAAGGAAATGACTGAATAACATTGTTGCGGAGTTTACCTTAGTGTGGAAAATATGGAAGTGTAAGCTTTTGTAGTAGTAATTTGTTGCAGAATAGGTAGAGAAATTCATATGAATAGAAGATATAAAACTTGACAAAAAGTGAAGGTTGCATCACCTAAAGCTTTACAGTTTTCCTGATTATTCAAATCTTTTTTACTTTCGCTACACGTTTTATGCATATAGAAGACAGAGAAACAATTGTATTCCAAACAAAAACTCGATGTTGAGATTTCACCGGGAAAATATGCATTTTTAGAAAAATAACTTTGCGAGTAAGTGTGTAATGTGTGTGTATGCGCGCGTGTGTGTGTGTGTCGGAGGACAGCGCAGCTCAAAAACGAAAAGATAGTCAAATACCAAATTTGGTATTTAAATTTAGTCGCGGATGCGACATGAATTTTGTGATAAGAATATTCTCAACCAAACTAACCTTTACATGACACATAATTTTAAAATGTTTAGAATACCGTGTATTAAATATTTACATACCAAATAAAATTATATCTTGAATATTCTGGGAAGAACTCTTAAGTAAACGTTAGAGATAGCGAAAAGTTTACTGCACAAAAATGTACATCTCATAAAAACACACACTTTATATCATATACCTTTTTACTTTCTCTACACGTAAAGTGTGCATAGTGTATAGAGAAGGTATTGCATCCTACCCCAAATTTCGATACCGAGATTTTACCGGAAATATAATTTTTAGGGTCCTCTGTATCCAAATAAACGTATTTTCAGAAAAAGGTCCGTGTGTGTATGTTTGTGTGTCCGTGTGTTTATGAACACGGTAACTCAAAAACGAAGAGTCGGTAAGATAACAGAATTTGTATTTAATTTGAGTATCTTTCAGGGACGCGACACGAAGAGATTGAGAAAAATCCGCACACCTCAACCTACCTTTTTATATGCAAAAAATTTCGAAAATTTTGATTTTGTCAAAATAACTCCAACGATTTTTATTAAAGTACCGCAAATTAAAGGTATTTATATGTCAAATAAAACGCATTTCTTGAATTTTCTGAGAATAGCCCCTAAACACCTCTTTATTCTGAATGAATTTTGCTGAATTTTGCTTAACTGGTAAACCTTGAGAGAAAGACAAAATCTTACTACACAAAAATGCAATCACGTTAAAATACATCACCTATTTTTTCGATGCATAGTCAATTTTTGAGATATTTCTTGTTAATTATTTCAGATTGAAAATATTTAAACTTTTCTCACACAAGTTCTAAACTCCTGGCCCTTAATAGAAACGGATTTCAACCGCTTGGCAACCAGCGTTTAAGAGATTTGACATTAGCTTTAGCCTAGTATATTTCTTTTTACCTACAAGGAAGCAAGTAATTAATGGATTTCTGCTAATTTTTATTTCAAATATACAAAGTAGGCAGAGAAATATGATTTTTAACAATAATTTGTGGCAGAGATGAAGAGAAACTCATGCGAATGGAACACATCAGATTTTTAATTTCTTTACAGGAACTATGTACATAGTGTGTAGACGAAGTTCTGTATTCCACCCAAAAATTCTTTGCCGATATTTCACCGGAAATACATATTTTAGGAACCCCTAAATCCAAAAAAAAAAAAAAGCATTTTAAGAAAGAGCCTTAAATATCAAACTTGGTATTTAAGTTTAGTATCTTCCAAGGAAGCAACACGAAAATTTTCAAGAAAGTCCCCCCACCGCAAACTATCCTTTACATCGAGAAATTTTCTCAAAAATGGCTGTGAAGATTTTTATTAAAATACCGTATATTAAAAATATTCACATCACAAATAAAATGAATATCTTAAATTTTCTGAAAATGTCCTCTGAAGAACTTTTTATGCTGGATGAATTTTGCACAACTGCTAAACTGCACAAGAATCTAGATCTCGTCAAAATACACAATTTATGTCCTTTATATTTTTGTTGTGGCAGTAACCGTTTTCGATATATTTCTTATAATTGGTTTCAGCTGTAAAGTATGTATTACTTTTTCAGACAAGAAGCGTCCCTTTTTTACTTTCTCTACACGTACTATGTACATAGTGTACAGAGAAGGTATTGCACTCCACCCAACAATTCGATACCGAGATTTCACCGAAAGTTCTGCATAATTGGCAAACCGTAAAATATAGACAAAAGCTTACTACTAAAATGGAGATCTCGTTAGAGCACACAGTTTATATTACATGCCTTTTTTTTAAGTTAACTGTTTCCGAGATATTCCTATTTCCAATAAGTTTCAATTTTAAAATGCTTAAGTTTTTCTCATATGGAATTTGTCTGCGCTCGGCAATGCAAAGAAATAAATTTCAATCATATAGTAACCAGCTTATAAATTATTTGACTAAGGCTTTAGCTAAGTATATCCCATCTACTTACAAGGAAGCGAGTAATAAGGCAGCTTCTGCTTATGTTTATCTAGATTAGCATGAAATGGATAGAAGAATAAGTTTTTTTTAACATTTGTTACAGAGATGTAGAGAAAGTCACGTGAATGGGAACATTAGAGTTTTACTTTCTGCAACACATATGTTCACATAATTTACATAGTAGCTACTAAAGTTGTTAATATTCCACCCAAAATTTCGATGTCAAGATTTTACCGGAAATATATTTTGAGTAAAAAAGATTAGAAAAAAGTCCGTGTGCCTATGGTGTATGTCTGTGGACACATAGATAAAAAACGCAAAGACCGTTAAATACCAAACTTGGTAAGTATTTATGTTAAGTATTTTCCAAGGATGCGAAGCGAAGATTTTTAAGAAAACCCTTCCCACTATAAACTACGCTTTACACGGAAAACTATTTTTAAAAGTTTGTTTTTCTAAAAAATGGCTCTAACAATTTTGATATTAAAGTATAATATTTTAAAGGTATTTACATTACTAATAAAAATTATATTTTGGATTTTTAAGGATAGGTTCTGAAGACCTCTTCATTCTGGATGACTTTTGCATAACAGCTAAACTGCAAAAGTTATCGAAAAACCTACTACACAAAAAATGTAGATCTAGTTAAAACATACAATCCGTTATATGCTTCTAGAGTTTACTTTTTCCGGATATTTTTTGTTGTTGGTTTCAGTTTTAAAATATTTACATTTTTCTCATATGGGAATTTGTCAAATCCTAGCCATGCAAAGAAACGAATTTCTATCTCAAAGTAACCAGCTTTTAAAATATTTGACTATCTCTCTAGCCCAGTGTATTCTCTTATTTCTCTTCTACTTACAGAAAAGAAAGTAATAAGTTGATCTATGCTTATTTTTACAAAGATTAGATTGAATAATAAGCTTTATAACAATAATTTGTTACAGAGATTTAGAGAAAATCTTGAGAATGGAACTGATCACAATGTATAGCGGTGCATATTTGTGGTTGGTAGGGCTTGAATCTGTGCAGAGAAAGACGTCTCACAGCATCGCAGGGGTTGAGGGTGTAATGGCAGTCTGATCACGTTAATCACCAACTGACAGATAGGACACGCGTCGCTTCAACCTGGTCAATCACGACAGATCTCAGACTGCTGGTCGGATGCCATATTGCCGTGAATGAAGCAACCCTCAAGACTGTCTCTCTAAGTGAACTAAAATCCTAATAACAAATGCTGTAACATGTATAATATAATTTCAATATTATTACTTACTCTACCACATATGTGCAATATACGGGGGTCGACTGTTAAGTCCCGGGGCTCTCAATGAAATCATCATTTATTTATTTATTTATTTATTTATTGCTTTATTTCTCAACATAATCTCCAGAAAGGCTAACAGATTTGCCATATCGGTGCTCCAATTAAATTTAACCGTCTCTGTAGTGCGATTTATCAAGGTCCTCAAAGTAGCTGTTTACCGCATCAATGATCTCCTCGTTGCTGTGAAATCTTCGTCCTCCAAGAAACTTGTTGAGGTTTGGGAGCAAGTGGTGGTCACTGTGTGCTAAATCTGGCGAATAGGGTGGATGTTGAAGCAATTCGATCTTTAATTCGCACATTTTTCCCAATTGCAATGACTGAACGATGGGCCGGAGCATTTTGGGGATGAAACAATATTTTTTTTGATTTGCCAAATGAGTTTTTTCTTTTCACGTGATCACTCAAACGAAGCAGTAAGCTTGTGTAGTAGTCACCAGTGATACTTTTACCCTTTTACAAGTAATCAATAAAAATAATTCCCTGTGCATCTCAGAAACCACTCACCATAACCTTTTTAGCTGACAAAATTGACTTTGCCTTTTTTTGGAGTCGGTTCACCTGGCGCAATCCACTGTTTTGACTGTGATTTACTTTCTGGAGTGTAGTGCTGTATCCTGGTTTCATCTATGGTAATAAGTCACCTCAAAAGTTCTTTGGATTTTTACGGTAAAGCACCACATTCTTCACAGAAACAGTTTTTTTGCAACTTTTGATCAGGTGTCAACAAACGCGACACCCATCTTGCACAGACCTTGTGAAAGCCCAAAATATTGTTTAAAATACTACCTGAACATTCTTTTGATATGTTTACAGTATGTGCTATCTCAAGCAATTTTAATCTGAAGTCTTCCAGTACTAAACGATGAATTTTTTTCAAAGGTCTCTGCAGCTGTCACTTCTACAGGACATCCAGAGCGAAGCTCATCACTAGTGCTCGTACATCCCATTTTTTAAACTCTGTAACTCACCTTTTAATCATTGAATATGAAGGGGCAGAGTCTTTCAATGTACTGTCCATTTCCTCCTTGATTTTTTGGCGTTAAGCCTTTCAAATGGAAGTATTTAATCACTACTCGTCTTTCCAAATCCTCCATTTTCGTGGAAACTAAAGTTGTTTAAAATGTTGTCGTTCGAAAAATAAACAAGCTATTGAGCTGTAACTATAGGTACAAGCTAGTCTAGAGCTAAACTATACGATACCACCGTCTAACTGGCCTAATGACGCCATGTCTGTGTGTGGCTCGGGACTTATCAGCCGAAATTGTGCGTAGAGAATGTATTGTATTCGATCCAAAAATTCGATAGTGAGATTTCATCGGAAATGCATATTTTGAGAATCTCTGAATATAAAAAAATAGAAAAAGATTCGTCTCTCTCGTTCCTTGATTCTGCGCGCGCGTGTGTGTGTGTGTGCGTGCGCGCGCGTATACTCAAAAACGAAAAGTGCGTTAAATATTAAATACGTTAGTTAAGTTTCGCATCTCTCAAGGGTGTGACACGAAGATTTTCTGGAAAATACCCCTACCACCCACTACCCTTTACGTAGAAACAATTTCTAAAAATTTATTTTTCTTAAAAATGGCTCTAACAATTTTGGTTAAAATTTTGTAAATTAAACACATTTATATAATAAATTGAATTTTCTGGGTAAATCCTCTAAAAACCTCTTTATTCTGAATGAATTTTGCTGAAATTTGCGTTACTAGTACGCCCTAAGAGGTAGACAAAAACTTACTCCACAAAAAATAAAGATCACGTTAAAACACACAATTTATGTCATATATTTTTTCGTGGAATTGCCAATTTCTGAGATATTCCTTGTTGCTTGTTTCATATTTAAAATACTTAAACCTTTCTCATACAGAAATCTGTAAACTCCTGTATAGAAATGGATTTCAACCACATGGCAACCAGCTTTTACTGGATTTGACTGTAGTTTTAGCCTAGTGTATTCCTTTAGTTCAATTAATTAAGACAATTTATGTTAATGTTTATGTCGATAATCATAAATTACATAGAAGAATATGCTTTTTATCAATAATTTGTTACAGTTATGTAAAGAAAGTCATATGAATGGAACACTTCAGATTTTTTTCTCTCTTAATGTGTCCACTTATTTACCCACTGTATATATAAACACGACCTGTAGAAAGTTTCTATCTCCGTAGAAAGCATATCGCTAGATGGTCAATATTGCGCTGGTTAAATGTTTACAATATAAAAGGTTACCGTTAATGATGAAAAAATCTGATGTGCCCCATTCAAATGATTCTCTTCAACTCTGTAACAAATTATTGTTAAAAAGATTATTGCTAATCGAGATAAAATAAGCATAAATGATCGCATCACTTGCTTCTTTGTAAGTAGAATGAAAATAAGGGATTTCCATAGGCTGGTTACTATGTGACCGAAATTCTTTTGTTTGCATGGCCGGGAGTTGAAATATACTCCTATGAAAAAAGTACAAGTATTTTAAAGCTGAAACCAATAACATGGAATATCTCAAAGTTGGCCAACTCCACGAAAAAATATATGTAACTTAATTGTATGTTTAAACTAGCTGTACATTTTTGTGAGGTAAGTTTTTATCTGTCTCTTACGGTTTACTAATTATGCAAATTTCAGCAAAATTCATCCGAAATAAAGATGATTTCAGAGGCTTTTCCCAAAAAGCTCAAAATGTACGTTTTATTTGTGATATTATCTTTAGTATACGACATTTCAATCAAAATCGTTAGAGCCATTTTTGAGAAAATCAAAATTTTCGAAAATGTTTACGTGTAAAGGTTAGTTTGGGGTGGAGAGATTTTCGTAAAAATCTTCTTGTCGCATCCTAGGCAGATACAAAACTTAAATACCAAATTGATGTTTCAAGGTCTTTTCATTTTTGAGTTATGCTGCCCACACACATACACATACAGACATGTTTCTAGAAGTGCTTTTTTTGGATTCAGGCGGTTTCAAAACCTGTACCTCCGGTGCACTTTGTGCACATAGTACGTGTAGAGAAAGTGAAAATGAGAAAATTCCCAAACTGTCAGGCCAGTGATAATTATGAGAGAATTGTCTAGAATATATATATACAAATTGAAGAAGCAGAAGAAAGGCGTAATAATTCATTACATTCCGTATGAAGTATCGGCGCATGTCGCTATGAGACGGAATGGACTATTTATATATTTATCCTAGTGACGATTTTTATTCTGGAGGAATTCATCTATATAGCTGCTAAGGATTATATAAGCCAACAAAAACTAAATAGTTTAAATGATTATATGCAAAGCTTTTATTTCAAAACTTTCCAGTCTAAATAACATTTTCATTAAATTTAATTTACTTTACGCAAGAAACACGTCCAATTAGATATTAAGGGGGAAACTTAAAGCTGTTCCAAATTCTAGTTTAGGTTCCAATCCCTCACACCCAGCCAACCTCACTTTGAAATTTTAAATATTTTGTACTATTTGTATATTTTTACTTTCTCTAGCATGTATTCACATTGCACATAGTAGGTAGAGAAAGTATTTTATTCCATTCAAAATTTTGTTACCGAGGTTTCACCGAAAATATATGCATTCAACATCCTGAATCCAAAAGAGAATTTTAAAAAAAAGTTCAATGCGTGAGAGTGTGTGTGAGTAAGTGTGTCTATGAACAACATAACCCAAAAGTCTTGTATACAGAACTTACTATTTACGTTTAGTATCTTGCAAGAACACAACATTTTTCTGAAACATTCCTCCACCCCAATTATTGCTGTATTTTGTGGAAATTATGATTTTCTCAAAAATAGCTTTAACCATTTTGAATCAAATAGGTAAATTAATGATTTTACATGACAAATAAGCTGTATATGTCGAATTTCCTGGAAATAGTCTCTGAAATCCACTTCATTCTGAATGACTTTTGCATAACTGTTAAGCATAAATATAGAAGAAAACTTAGCGAAAAAAGGTGTAGCTCTCATAAAAACACACAATTAAATCATAAACAGTTTTTTTTGTGGAGCGAATCATTTCCAAGATATTCTTTGTTATTGGTTTAAATTTTAGAAATACTGATACTTTTCTCAAACAGGACGTTGTCTGTTCTACTTTTGTTTTACTCCTGGCAATGCAAAGAATCGAATTTCAATGACAATCCCATAGCGACAGGTTTTAAATCATCTATCGATTCCTTTAGTTCCTTTCTACTTATCAGGAGATAAGTAATGAAGTTATTTAGCTAATGCTTATCTCGATTAGCATGAAGTACGAAGCAAAATATTTTTTTGTAAAAAAGTTTGTTTGCAGAGAAGGTAGAGAATGTCATGTGAATGGAAGACTTTCATATTTAAGTATCAAAATCTGAGGAGTATTTACATGGTAGTTCATTTCATTCATTTCACATCTTTTACTTCGCAACTTGACAAGAAATACAAATTTTTGGACTAAAATGAGAAATGTAGTTGCATAATAACATGAGGTCAATGGAATGCTGTAGCTACAAAAAAGGTTGAATCAAAAACTGGATGTGCAACAGTAAATGGTGCTTTAATATATTTAAATAATTGCAAGGAAATACCACTTTATTGTAACCTAAATGTTTGAATCATTGTGTTCTAATATAACTCAAATGTTCAAAATGTGCTCCATTTTGTCTATACAGTAATGAATTAGGATGTGTTTTTTATTATTAATCAAATTACATTCTCAGGCGGAGGAATATAAATAATTGACTTCAATGACCCCGTAGCAAGAAGTCAAGAAGTGGCGTCAGGTCTGGAGACCTCGTCGACCATTCTTTGCACCTCTTTTACCAATCCATTTTCCTGGAAATCTTCTATCCAGCCATTGCCACCCTGATCTAAATAGTGTGAGGGAGTTCCATCCTGCTGAAATTGCATATTTTGTTCGCCCAGCACCACGTTTCCGTCGCTATGTGCCCAGTCAGGTTTTCATCATGTAATTTGGTACAGCATTCTGCATAATCCCAGCCCCCACATTGATCTTCTACGGAAACTGAATATAACTTTCGCAAAACACTTGAAGGTTTTCACTGTCCCAGCAATTACAATTGTGTTTGTTGACAAACCCATTTAAAAAAAAAAAAGTCGTCTCATCATTAAAACTAACATTTTGTGTCATCTTTGATTCCTGAGTCATCTGTTCACAAAACTCTTGTATAAAATTCGGCTTCGCTGAACTGTCGGTGATTTTCTTTTTTATAGGAATAATAAAAGTTCATTTTTTGCATTTTATATATGGATTTACCTTCACCATATCTAGGACTTCAAGCTCATGCCTAGGGGTTAGAAGCCTATCGGGAAGCCAACGGTATGAAACCATAGAATGGAGAACCCATAGCCAGGCATGAGCATGAGGAAGTTGAAATAAAATGATAAAAGGCTGATGTTGGAGCAATTGAAATGAGTGGCGGGGAAAACCCAGGACCCGGATAAAACCCGCCCAGATGCCAGTTCGTCCACCACAAATCCCACATGCGGGCGCTTGGGATCGAACCCGGACCGCCTAGATGGGAGACGCGGTCTAATCACTCATCCAGGCGTCCTCTGTTAAGTATGGAACCAACGGTAATGTTAGTTGTGTAGATACGTTTGGATGTGCTGTATTTTAATACTGAAATGACCTAATATTTCAATCTGTGAAATTTTATTGAGTTGTTTATATTGCTTATTTACTTTATTGCACACAGAACCGTTTCATCAAAGTTACATACTATATCTATAACATATCGGTGACTTACGTTTTTGTCAGGAGTCTCTCGTCGAAAGTAATACCAGTTCTACAGGCACAACGGTTTTCAACTCCATAAGTTCTCTGTTCTCTCTTGAATGGAATATACCAATTTTACAAACATTTAATACACAAGATATATTCAAAATACTTTTCCATAATAGCAATACAAGTTGCTAGGCAACGATTTAAAACAAAATATATAAAATAAACGAATGAGAGGAATACTGATTCCTATTGAATGTTCTTTCATACTTAGGTATAAAAAAATGTGTTCTATTCACATAACATAACTCCATGGCACGACAGGTCACGGGGAACCTTGGCTTACCGCCCGGCCGCTGCGTCCGCCATCTCGGTCCACTATAGACGTCATGGATGGGGTGCAGTATTGGAGGGTGAGACGTGGTCAGCGCCTCGAGCCCCCCGGCCGGTTAATGCGGTCCTCATGACCTGGAGCCGCTACTTCTCTATCAAGTAGCTCCTCAATTGACCCCCCTCGGAACTTACGAGGCTGAGTGCACCCTGGGCCAGGTCTCCCAGCGGGGAAAAATCCTCACTCCGGTACTGGGGATCGAACCCAGATCTCCCGCTTGGTAAGCAGCTGCGCTAGTTCCTTTCACATGGATTTCTCTATATCTCAGTAACAAATTATTGTTAAAAAGTTTATTTTTCTATCTACTTCATACTAATCCAAATAAAATTAGTAGAAATGGTCTTTTTACTTAGTTCCTTATAAGTAGAAGGGAACTAAGGGAGTACCATAAGCTAAAGCGTTAGTAAAAGCTTTTAAAAGCTGGCTGCATTGTGTATGAAGTTCCTTTGTTTGGCCAGGAGTTGACAAACTCCAGTATGAGTAAGGTATAAGTATTTTAAAGCTGAAACCAATAAAAAGGAATATCTCGGAAACGGCCAACTCTACAAAAAAAAAGTATGGGAATGATTGTTTTCAAATTGATCTAGATTTTTGTGTAGTAATTTTTTGTCTATCTCTTACGATTTGCAGTTGTGCAAAATTTATCCAGAATAAAGAGATCTTCAGAGGCTATTCCCAGATTCAAAATATGCATTTTATTTTTCATGTAAATATCTTTAATATACGACAGTTTAATCAAATAATTTTTGATGGGGAATGGAAATATGCGTGTCACATCTTTGGAAGACACTGCATTTAAATACAAAATTTGGTATTTAGCAGACATTTTGTTTTTGAGCTCTGCTGCCTAGACACAATAAAACATACACGGATATTTTCTAATAATGTCCTTTTTTGATTAAGGGGGTCTCAAAGCATGTATTCCAGTGAAACTTCGGTATAGAATTTTTGGATGGAATACAATACCTTCTCTGTATTCAATGTACCCAGTACGTGTTGAGAAGGTAAATATATAGGGGTACTATTTGAAATTTCAAGAACGGGGTGACCGGGGATGAAACTTGCACTTGGGAACTGTTAACAGACTCACAACCATAGCGGCGTGTCTTGAGATACGTGGCTTGGGGCTCAGGTGCAAGAGACAGTACCAAAACTCGCTTAAGCTTTTATAACTGAGTTTATTGTGCCATATCATGAAGTATTATCAACAGCTTGGACCGGTTTGCCTCCTGAAGCGATTACTCTATATAGGCAAGGAGTTGAGTACTAATAATAAGTTATGTTTTACAGTCAAAAACAAACGATAAAGTTGAAGACCTACAGTAGATTTGAATTCCCCTCACAGAGGTGTACCTTTTAGAGAGATGTCTATAATATTAGGAGCTGCGTGAAAAGTCGGTAAGTGCGCCCCGTGCAGGCAGCGGCCGGCCCGTGGCCGAATGACCTAGGCGGCCCTCGGTTCGATCCCAAGCGACCGCGTGTGGGACTTGTAGTGGACAAAGTGGTGCAGGGATGAGTATTCTCCGGGTTCTCCGGTTTGCTCCGCCAACACTTTCCGCCGTTGCTCAATCTTCATTCCATGTATCATCAGTGTCATCGCCTGCAATGCCATAGTAGTATGTGTTTTATAGCTGAAACCAAAAACAAGGAATATCTCAAAAACAACCAACTCCACGAAAAATATGTATATAACATAAATTGTGTGTTTTAAAGTGCTCTACATTTGTTGTATGGTAAGTTTTTGTCCATTTCTTACAGTTTAAAATTGACCCAGAATAAAGTAGTCTTCAGAGGCTATTCCCAGAAAATTCAAAATATACATTTTATTTGCCAGGTAAATATCTTTAATATACGGTATTTTAATCAAAATCGTTAGCGTCATTTTTTAGAAAATCAAAATTTTCAAAAAAAAGTTCCATGTAAAGGGTAGTTTGGGGTGGGGGGATTTTTCTCAACATCTTCGCGTCGCATCCCTGGTAGATACTAAACTTAAATACCAAGTTTGGTATTTTACCGACTTTTCGTTTTTGAGTTATCGTGTTCACAGACACACGGACACACACACACACGGACCTTTTTCTGAAACTACTTTTTTTGGATACAGGGGACCCTAAAACATATATTTCCGGTGAAATCTCGGTATCGAATTTTTTGGTGGAGTGCAATACCTTCTCTATACACTAAGTACATAGTGCGTATAGAGAAAGTAAAAAGGAGCGTTCGCAGAGAAAACACCCGGAAGGCAAACAGCCAGAAAGAATAAGACCAAAGAGGGGCGAACGAGCCCTTTATATAGCTTGAATGTACCTAGGAAGGTCTTAGCATTAAGGTGTAGGCCTTACCAAATATGGTGTGCTAGCGCTCTAGGTTTGAGTTGTAACAGCCAATCAAAGTAGAGTAATCAAGTTATTCCAGAACATTCTTAGTGACGTAAGAGACACCAGAGTTCCACGTGGTGCTGTGCAATTCTGCATGTCACTATGTGGAAATTAATGTCATAGTAAAATCCACTGGGTTTGTCATAGGAAACTGGTGAACCATAATCTCTCTGTTACACCTGAGAAGGCCAGGCTCCACGGTTTACGATCAGATTTGAAATACAATGTTTGAAATTAAAGATTTATATACTTATAAATAAATGATCATAATTCAACATGAAACAGTGCAATCGCAACGATAGATGTGATAATACCATATAGAACACTTTGAAGGTAGGTTCTTTATTTTGTATTTTACGTAAATATTTATAGTTATGGAAGGAGAAGTTAGAAGATTTGATATATTTGTAAACTAAGAAGAGGCGCAGAATATAGTTTATGTGATAGGTTGTTTAAGTAAAATGAGTGTAAAATAAGGGAATAAATGAAACTGCTAAGACTGCTACGCGTACAGAAACAGTAATGTATAGAAATCTTGCAACAAATAAAAGAATGAAAGGACCTGTAAGAATAAACAGAAGGCACTTCAAAAGGGCGAGGGAAACAAAAACACGCTAGTTTAAAGCAAAACGTTATTAGAATGAAATACTGCACAACAGTGCGGCGTATTGTCCGTTCTTTGCTGTTTTAAAGCATTACACCCATCTGGATGTAATTTTGGCGAAAGTAAACAATGGTGATGCCCAAAAATTAAAATTCTTATTATTTTATCTTTCCATATTTGATATTTTATGCATATAAAACTTATTTTGTAGTACTATAATTATAAAGAAGAGAGATAAGGTGCACATGAACATTAAATGACTTAAATATCTTTCCTTAAATAGCAGTGCAGATATTTGGTTATGTAAATTCACAAGACAACATTGAATTGCTTGAGTAAGATGTTAACGGATATACATTACCGATAAGAAAATACTCAGCTATAACCCCTATATCACGCTTTAAATTATCCGGTGTTATTTTGACACATCCTGTATATAATACAAGATGTTAAAGAACTATACCGAAATAATTTAAGAGATTATAGACGTGTATGATGTAAGTAATTTCATTTAGGACATGCATACTCCACAGTTAAACATAACGCAGTTATAAGTTGTTAAAAAATTGGTTTCAAATACAGATAAGTCGATATTAAATCAAAGTCAGATGAAAATGTCTTTAAAACTGATACGGGATCGATTTTCAGAAACTCGTTATTCGCGTTCTCAAGATATACTCCCATAACGTTCTCTCAAATCCCGACCAGTGGGAGATTCGAACTCTTGGGCCGGTCATCATGACCGCGCTCACTTAAGTATTTCTGTGATGCTTCGTGGTGCTGGGATCGCGAGTTTGAATCCCGCCTTGAGCATGTAGGTTTGTGTTCATGTAAATGTGCAGGTGGATCCGTAAAATAACTACGAAAAAACAAATAGGAAAAGAGCAGAAAAACGGAAACAGAAAGAAGGAAACATTTTTAGAACAAAAATAAATAGATAATACACAAAAAGCCCGGCTGGATAGTGTACGGTTTGGAGTTTCTGCCACACATTCAACAGGTTGCGAATTCGAATCTCGAATAGGGTGAGTTACTTGGATAAGTTTTTTTTTTCTCGAGATTTTTTCTTTATCCTGAGAAGACGAATGTCGAGTAACTTTAAGCTCCATGGACCCCGAGATCATTTCACCTATTTATTCATTGCTCTATATGACCAACCAGGTTAAAGGACATTAAGCTAAAAATAAATAAATAAATAAAAATAATAAAAACTCGAAAAGACTTGACTTTATTTTGCGAAGTTAATGTCATAACCATTACACCAGAAAGGTTCGCTCTCCAGCGGCCCCTCGTTTTTGTTTTGTCTTTTCGGATGATATCATCATTAGCTAGTGGTGGACTGGTACTTTAGAAACATTTATCCGTAACTTCGAAATTTGATCAAACAGACCAGAAATCTCAAAATTACTTGTTTGAGTCACCTCCTTAATCTCTGAAAATGTTTCGGCGTAATTCAATAACATGCTGAATATAAGAAACCAAGCATTTAATAAATTATACAGGAAACTATAAAATACTATGGGCGTTCAATAAGAGCTCCTAGAAAAACATAGCAAAAACAAATTATGTTTGGTAGTTTTTTTTTCTATTCAACATAATCTCCTTTTAGCTCAATACACTTTTCCCAGCATTTCTCCAACTGTTTTAAGCCTTCCAAAAAGTAGGATTTCGGAGGGTTCTCAAAATAGGCTTCTGTTTGGGAGATGACCTTTTCGTCAGACGTGCATCATTTTCCGCTGAGACACGTTTTCAAGTTTGAAAATAAAAAAAGTCATTAGGGGCCAAATCTGGTGAATATGGTGGATGTTATAGTAATTCGAACATTAATTCTACAATTTTTGCAGGGTGTATACTCTTGCATGTCTTGATGGAAGAGAACCTTTTTCTTTGCCAGATGAGGACCTTTGTTTTGTTTTGTTTTTCTTGATTTCTCCACTCAACTGTTGCAATAACAAAGTATAATACTCTTCATTTATCGTTCTTCCTTTCTGCAAGAAGTCAAAGTAGATGATTCTGCGTGCGTCCCATAAAACCGAGGCTATCACCTTATCTGCAGATTTCACCACCTTTGCCTTCTTCGGAGCCGGTACTCCTTTAAATACCCACTTTTTCGACACCAATTTTGTCTCTGGAGTGTAGTAGTGTATCCATGTTTCATCCTCAGTTTTGCATCAATGCAAAAATTGCGAATAATTGCTAAACCAGCTTCCGAATTTATCACACGATGGCGTTTATTTTCAATATTTTCAAATGCGATACACATTTTGCTGAGCCCTTTGTCAGACTTAATTTTTGGTGCAAAATTGAGAACACTATACCTTGTGACATGCCTGTGGTTTCTACTATTACGCGAACTTTGATTCTTCGATCACTCAAAACGATATCCTGAATTTTGCCAATAAGTCACTTCTACCTGACGTTCGGAACGACGTTCATCATTTATGGATGTACGGCCACATTTAAATCCATTTATCCAATTGTAAATTGTTGCAAACGCAGAAGCATATATGCCGTGAAATTAAATCAACTCAGCGTTTATCTGCTTCTGTGTTAAGCCTTTTAATAGAAGTGTTAAATCACCCCACGAAATTCATTTATTCCATCTTTCTAAAGAAGCACAAGCTTGTTGATTCAATCGCCTAAAGCAACAAAATAACGTGATGAAATATAACTGAAACTTTAAGTGCAATCTAGTAAGGGACGACGTTTACTAAGTACAAACTTTTTTTCGATGCAATGAGTATAATTTCTTGGATTTCATAAGGATTTATTGAATGCCCCTCATACTTTTCAAACTTAAATACTATATATATATATATATATATATATATTTAATATTTAACAAAAATCTAACTCTAAATATCTAACGACAGAAAAAGAGTGTACGGTCATGAGGGCCTTGCGATTTTTGTATGCTTCATAGTATGTACTGAAAATTTTTGGTAATAAAAGCTTTACTGCCACCTTCATCTTAATGTAACAAAGGAAGAAGCTCAATTTATCAATTTTAGCCTCACTTATATGCTATTCACTTCAGTGTAATTTATAGATATGCTAACTTTGGAATGTGATATATTCCGCTTGGAATAAATCATATGAAAAAACATTTTAATTTGGTAGCTTTAGGTAAAAAGTGAGGGATCCGCTTCTCTTTATCCATTTACGGCTGGAACATTTCAGACCAAGATTTTCTATTAATACAACCAGTTATAGCTTGTACAATAATACACAATAATATGCTCAGATTCTTACGTTCTCTAGCGCATATGTGCAATTTGCAAAATAGGTAGAGAAGGTATTGCATTCCACCCAAAGATACGATGCCGGAATTTCACCGGAAATATGTACTTTGAGACCCCCTGAATACAAAACTTGTAGTAAACAAATGAATGTGTTGGGTGAGTCTGTGGACAGTGTAACTCAAAAACGAAAAGTCCGTTAAATACCAAACTTAGCAGTTAAGTTTAATATTTTCCAACAATGCGACACGAAAATTTTCAAGAATATCCCGCACCTCAAACTGACTTTTAGAGGGAGACATTTCCGAAAAGCATTACTTTCTGTAATATGGCTGTAACGGTTTTAATTTAAATAGGTATCATATATTAGAAAGGTTGGAAGCGTCATGGCCAAGTAATTAGACCGCTCGCCATACACCTAGGTGGCCCGGGTTCGGTCCCAAATGCCTGGGTGTGGGATTTGTGGTGAACGAAGCAGCATCTGGGCGGGTTTTCTCCGGATCCTCTGGTTTCTCCCGCCAATCATTCTACCAATTGTTCCATCATCACCTTTTCTATAATCCATTTTGCTTGCATTTCATATCATCCACTTCCTCAGGCTCAAGCCTGGCTACAGGCCGACAGGCTTCTGACCCCTAGGTATCCGCTGTAAGTCTTAGGGTGTGTCATTCCTAAAATTGGAGAGAGTAAGTCAACAACGAAAAAATGTTAAACATATTTACATTATAGATAAAGTGTATATTTGAATTTTCTGGGAATAGCCTATGAAGACCTCTTCATTCTGGCTGATTTTATACAACTGATAAACCATGAGGTAGACATACATTTACATACAAAAATATAGACCGCGTCAAAACACACAGTTTTTCTCTTTGTTGTAAAGCTAACTATTTCTGAAATATTCCGTATTATTGGTTTCCATTTTAAACTACTTTTCTCAAAAAGGAAGTCGTCCACGTTTCTTTTGTTTTACTTATGGCCGGGCAAAGAAGTCAATTTCAATGACAATTTAGCTCAACTATCATTATGGGGGAAAGTTTGAAATGATTTGCATAATTTTCTATTAATTCAGTTACAATACTTATTTAAAGTTTTATCAAGTTTATAATGCATTTAGTTAAAAAAAAGGAGTGAAAATAATCATTATTTGTATTTCTTATGTATGAGATGAGTTCAATAACCTAAAATAAATTAACGTTTGTTTTCAAATCAAGTATTAGTTATTAAAACCTGAATTAAAGTAATTTTTCCTAATTTTATTGTTGCTATCGATATTCCTACATTCAGTGTAGACACGGCCGGCCATATCAAATTCAGGAGGCAGTGAAGAAAGAAAAGAAGAAAAAACATTACGTAAATAAACATGGTCGAATGCGTCATCTATTACAATCATACCCCTATAAAATCTCCCTTCCTATATATTATAAATTATTAATAGTCTATTTCACTGAATTGTCTTATGAAATACAACTCGTGTTTTCATCTCTTAAGACAATTGACTCCCGTCGCTTCGCTCCGGTCGTGAATAATCGACAAAATGAAGATATTACTTGTAGCAATCATAGCGGCCATTTTTAAGACATTTGACTATTGCTTTAGCATAGTGTGCACCCTTAGTTCCCTTCTACATATAAGGAACTAAGTAATAAATCCATTCTACTAAACTTATCTCGATTATCATGCAGCATAAAGAAGAAGAATATTTTATAAGAAGTTTGTTGAATAGGTGGAGAAAATCATATTAATGGAATATATAAGATATATTAAACAGCTTTAGCAGAACATATTCGCGATTTTCAAGTAAAATTATTATACAGATTATTGCTATTTCGTCTGCTTTTCTGTTTGGTATTAAGCAATTTGAAGATTTGTGTTTCCCCTACTTGGTAGTAAAGACATTGACTCGCTTGTGAGTTATTGCCACAACACTATCAGCAGTGAGCGTGTGAAGAAGGGAAGGACACTTAGAGTGACTTGCGCGTAAGTGCGTCTCTTGCCACTACTGACCTAATCTCTGAGTTGTTACAAAAAGGCCATTGACCCCGATGTAGGAAATGCAGAAGCTATACGAACAGTAAGTCATTTTAAGTTACCTGTAGCGTAAATACTTATGAGAAGGTTAAGGCATTTAATTACCTATAATTTGGTAAAAAATGCATTTTATGACCCAAAACTTACCAAAAATGACAAAAAAAGTATAAAAAATGACCAATAAAACTCTGATGTGTTCAAATCACTACTTCTCTGTAACAAATTATTGTTATAAAGCTTATTCTTCTATTTACTGCATGCTAATCGAGAAAAATTAGCAAAATTAGCTTTATTACTTGCTTCCTTGTAGATAGAGAAATAAGGGAGTACCTTAGGTTAAAGCAATAGTCAAACGCTTTAAAACCTGGTTGCCATGTGATTGAAGTTTCTTTCTTCGTATGGCTAGGAGTTGAAAAATTCCCGTATGAGAAAAGTATAAGTATTTTAAAACTGAAACCAATAAAAGGAATATCTGAAAAACGGTTGATTTGACGAAAAAAAATGTATATAACATAAATGTTGTGTTTTAACGAACATTGATTATGCAGTAATTTTTTGTCTATCTCTTACGGTTAACCAGCTAAGTAAAATTCCATAATAAAGATGTCTTAAGAGGCTATTCCCAGAAAATTCAAGATATACCCTTTATTTGTCATGTAAATATCTTTAGTATACGATAGTTTAGTCGAGATAATTACAGCCAGTTTTGATAAATTCAAAGTTTTCAAAAATGTTTCCATCTAAAGGGTAGTTAGGGGGATTTTCTTGAAAATCTTTGTTTCGCATTCTTGGAAGATACTGAACCTAAACATAAAGCTTGGTATTTAACGGACTTTTCGTTTCTGATCTATGATATCCGCAAACACACACACACACACACAGACACACAATCGGACATTTTTCTATTTTTTTTTGATTCAGAGAATCTCAAAACTTATATTTCCAGTGAAATCTCGGTGTCAAATTTTTGGGTGCAATACAACACTTTCTCTAAGCACTATGTACATAGTACGTGTAGTGAAAGTAAAAATAAAGAATTACAAACAAATATGCAATTTATTACCTTAACTTGGCTACTAAATTGCATAAAATACAACACAATATAAGAAATATAAAATATAAAGAATACTTAAATAAATTGTCCTTATGCAACATTTATAGCGTGATTATAAATATACTTTAAAAATAAGTTACGGTGCCGTTTATTGTAGACGATTGATTTTGGTACACTTTTACAACTTTGAATTGCAGTTAAAAATTCAAACTTTGCGGAGATTATCAAACAAAAATGAGTGTCTATTATCTGCTAGTACTGACTTATAAATGGAGAAGCTCCTCTCTACTTCATCGGAAACAATTGAATATACTGAAAGACAGCAATGTCTCATAGGTTTATCTTACAGTCAGCAAGAGGAAAATGTTCACAAGAACATTTTAATTGAACACAGTATTTTGTATCCCCAGTTCTTGTCTATCACCTTAATTTTCATTGACATTGCATCACCCACTTTACCATTTGCACGGCCAAAATCATTCAGTCTGACTCTGCCTATCCAACTCCTGTACTACACACAGCCTGTAGGACAGTGAAGAACAATTAAATTAGAATAAAACTCTTGAATTAAATGCAAATACTCCCACAGTCTTATGGAAAAGAATTTTAAAATGCTAAAGTAACTTAAATTATGCCAAAAAATGCCTTATCTCCAAAAAACTGACAAAATGCAACAAAAAATATTTATAAACAGAGGGAAACTAAAGGAATCCGCTACGCTAAAGAGATAGTCAAGTGTTATAAAACGCGTCGTATTGCGCTTGTCATTACATATCGTTTCTTTGCCTGGCCAGGAGTAGAACAAAAGAAAAATGGACATTTACTGCCTGAGAAAAGTATAAGTACTTAACAATTGAAACCAATAATAAGCAATGTCTCGGATACGGTTAGCTCTACAACAAAAGCGTAAAGAACATACTTTTGTGTTTTGACGAGATGTGCATTAAGTTTTTGTCTATCTCTTACGGTTTAGCAGTTAAGCAAAATTCGGCAAAATTCATCTAGAATAAAGAGGTCTTAAGAGACTATTCCTCCCAGAAAATTCAAGATACACATTTTATTTGGGATGTAAAATATCTTTAATATACGGGATTTTAATCAAAATCGTTAGGGACATTTTTGAGTAAAACAACATTTTCGAAAAATGCTTCCATGTAGAGGGTAGTTTAGGGTGGGGGAATTTTCTTGAAAATCTTTGTGTCTTCTCAACCGTGGAATAACAAACCTAAATACCAACTTTGTTATTTAACGGTATTTTCATTTTTGAGCCATACTGCCCACAGACACACATACACGAACCTTTTTTCCAAAAATGCTCTTTTTTGGGTTCAGGGGGACTCAAAATATGTATTTCCGTTGAAATCTTGGTATCGAATTTTGGGTGCAATACAATACTACTCTATACACTATGTACATAGTAACTGTAGAGAAAGTAAAGAGATAAAAAATCATTAATTGCCTTGCCCTACTTATGAGCCTAATGATCACATAACCCCAGGTGGTCATCTGGACCTCGGATGAGCGATGTTGGTCCCTCTTTAACCCTTTACGGCCTGGAGCATTTCAGGCCAACGTTTTCGAAAAAGCTAGTCAGCGATGCAGAAATTAATCAATACAGGGGGGTGGTGCGCTCTGTCGTGGCTATCGCCATCTCTGTTCCTCCCGCAGGCTCCTAGCGGAAACGCGGAGATGATACGAGTGCTTCGTCTCGTATCTGTGCCACTGAACTTGGAGTGAACATGCGCGCAAAATATGCTTCAATATCGGAATTCTAGCTGCTTGTGTCTCTATAACTCCTATACATCCTTTCTTTCTTTCTATACTCTCTGTACGACACGACGCTATCTGGACTCTAAACGAGAATGCGCGCTGTCGACGTTCACCGTCGTGGCGCTAGCGACGCCGCTGCAGGGACAAACTGGGTTGCGCTCGCAATGCTACCGTCAGTTGTTCGACGGCTAAGCAGAAGTGACGTGCTTATCTGAAAGAGCTACCAAAACAAAAGCAGAAAATCACTTGTAAATAAACATTAAGCTACATGTAGTGACGGATATCGTGTGGTTAAGTATCGTGCGCGGAAGGATAACCGTTGTCTGTATATTCCAACCGTGAGTTTTGTAAATATAGCTCGTTCTCAAATTAATTTGTTGTAGTGGTACTGATACAAATATACCGTTGCTCTCCGCGTGTGATATGCATTATGTGGAACCTTGAGAGTCAACTTCATACTGCAGCAATAGGTTAGAAGATATTGTGGTGGGCTGAGAGTATTCTGAAGCGAGGATATTCGTGAAACGCGAATGGTATGCCAAATTGTTTAAATTGTGAAGAGATTGGTTTTTGTAGTGTGTTGCACTTAGCTCATTATGGTGTTCAGTGAGTCACAAATCACGTGAATGAAAATACACAAGCTTGCTTGACAGCTGTAAATATAGAAGATATCACATTTTTTGTTTGAGAGGCTTGGCTAGCCTAGTGACTGTAGTTCCGGAATCATTTTTCTCTCCTTCCTTTCTTGTGTGGAGACATTTCTTTTCTAACGGTAAGTAGATGTAGTGATTTAGGGTAGTCTAATAGCGTGTAACGTATTTGGCAGCACTAAGCAACAGATGAAAATGCACGAGCACTAGAAATGCACTCCACTTACGCATCATCTACATTCACAACATCACCATGCCTGCACAGGAAACAAAACCTCGTGACAATAGTAGCTCTGCACTTATTTTTATAACCTTAAACTAAGATTTGTACACACTTATCACAGTACTGGACAGCACTAGAGGTACCTATTAAATCTCTTATTTAGTAATAAAGTTAATCATATAATATTGCTAAATTTTTCAAACGTATTCAATTTGTTGAAATTGAGTGCAAGTACTCTTTTTTACTTTCTCTAAATAGTACATGGCATGTAAGAGAAAATACTTCGCTCCACCCAAAAATTCTATACCAAGATTTCACCAGAAATACAAATTTTATGGTTCCCTGCATAAAAAAGCATTTTTAGAAATAAGTTCCTTATGTGTGTATATGTGTCTGTGTGTGTGACTATGAACACGATAACTCAAAAACAAAAATTCAGTTAATACCAAACTTGGTGTTAAAACTTAGTACCTTCCAAGGATATGACCGAAGATTTTGAGGAAATTTTGTTTCCTCCCATCCCAAACTACTCTATACATGGAGAAATTTTTACAAATTTTGATGTTCTCAAAAATGGCCTTAACGATTCTGATTAAAATAATGCATATTAAAAATATGGCAACTAAAATCTATATTTTGAGTTTTCAGGGAACAGCCTCTAAAGAGCTCTTCATTTTGACTGAATTTTTCTGAAATTTTCATAACTGGTAAACTGCAAGAGATAGATAAAAACTTACCACACACAGATGGTTAAAATACACTATGTCATATACATTTTTGTTCGTGGAGTTGAACATTTTTCAGATATTCCTTGTTATTGGTTTCAGTTATAGATTACTTTGACATATGAGGATATATCAATCCCTGGCAGTGCAAAGAAAGAAGATCAAGTACATGGCAACCAGCTTTTAAAAGATTTGGCTATTGCTTTAGTCTAGTGTATTCACTTATTTCCCTTTTACTTGCAAAATGCCAGTTTTTGCTCATGCTTATCGCCATTAGCATGAAGTAGGTAGAAGAATAAGCATTTTAACAATGATTTGTCACAGAGATGTAGAGAAATTCATGTGGATGGAACACTTCACATTTTCCTACTCTTAATTAAATGGGAATAAACAAATTTTAACAAGAACACACACATACACGCACCATCACATAAACATAGACACATGACTCACGGACACACGCATGGACTTTTTTCTAAAAATGCATTTTTTTGTTCAGCGGTCCTGAAATCGTGTATTTCCGTTGAAACCTTGGTAGCGATTTTTTGGGTAAATACAATACCTTCTTTACCCACTATGCTAAAGTACGTATGGCGAAAGTAAAAAGAATAGTAAATCACAATCACACTGGTCTCGTATAACTTGGCTGCATTATTGGACAACACATGAGGTATTAACAGTCTATCTCATATTAAATATAGTGGCTAAATCTTTCCGATGTGTACAACTTGTTTAAATTGAGTACAAGTTCCTCTTTTCTACTCTGAATCAAATATTAATAAACAGCTTTCATCAACCTCCTTTCATTTACAGTTCGTACATTTTTACAAAAGCCATATTTTATTAATGCCACATAAGTTCTTATATATTTCTAGTGTACTAAAGCTGGTGCTTCAAAAAGTATATTTAAAATTAAATTAAGCACAGTTCATAAGTATCTAGACATAGCATTATAAGCAGAATATAAAGCAAGAAGATTAGTTAATAGTAATGATATTGTCTAAATATTCTTATTACACTTTGAAAATTCATTTTATAAGGCATTTTTTCAGGTATGTGGATTAAAATAAGATGTACTCTTGTCAGTTTTACCATTTTATTCTGTATAGTTTTATTGCATATAAAATATTCTTACCAAAGCTTATTACTATCTCTACCGGTATTATGTACTTATACAGTAGGTGGAGAAGGTATTGTATTCCATTCACAATACATACCGAGATTTTCCTGAATAAAAACGTTTTGAAGACCTTTATTTTATTAGAATATTATTTCTAAGAATAAAAAAAACAATTTTTATAAATCAACTTGTGTGTGAGCGTGTGGGCGTGTGTGGCTGTGTGTGACTGTGGACAGAGTAATTTAAAAACGAAAAATCTCTGCTAAATACCAAATTTGATATTTAAATTTAGTATCTTTAAAGATACAAAATACGATACGAATACCTTCAGGAAAATTTCCCATTGCATCTATAATGCCGTGTATTAGTGACATTTATATGGCAAATAAGCTAGCAAAAATACGAATAGCACCTGAACTCCTCTTTATTCATAATTGATTTTATATAACTTGTAAACGGCAAAATACTACACACTACACAAAAATGTAGATTTCGTTAAAACACATAGTTTCTATCAGAAATAGTTGTTTTGTAGACGTAGCCATTTCCGAGATATTCCCTCTTATTAGTTTCAATTCTAAACGTGAAGTTCTCATCCATTTCGTATCGCTTTTGCTTTACTCTTGACCACGGAAAGAAAACGAAGTTTAATCAAAATGCACAGCGACAGATTTTATAAGATTTGACTATCACTTTAGACTAGTGTATTCACCTATTTATCTTCTATTTATAAGAAACTAAGTAATCAGACCGTTTATCGTAATGTTTATCTTATTTATCATAATGTAGATATAAGAACGATCTTTGAATAAATAGTATGTTTTGTCGCAGCTTTTGCATCTACCTTGGAATCGGCCTGAATTAGTGCCAGTGAAATACTTTAAAAGTAGGCGTGTGCATATCTCTTTGACGTTCGCTGATGCGCTGGCTCTGCTCATCAATGTAGAACACACAAATTTGACTCTCACTGAGGGGAGAAGGATGATTGGGGTTTGTTACACTGGGTAGACTCGCAAACATAAGTACTTCTCTTAAGATTCCTCAGAATTTATACTTTTATTCACACTTGTTATTATGGAGGCACTGATCCGTCCAGCGACTCCCGACATAATTCTTGTAGGTGTAGAAATATATACTTATAACTAGTGCTGTTTCCGCTGCCTACAAGGTTTCTCAATTCTACAGTCGTCGATAGTTATTGCTTACTTCCCTATCACGCGACATATCAACTCTTGTGGTAACTACACCATTTCGCGTAAGAATGTCATCTAATCGAGCATCAACACTATAATATACAGCCTATTTTCTTGTGTGCACAATGCTTATATACCTCAAATATCAAATCTTGGGCCTCATTTCTGATTGATTACAAAGTAGCGCGAAAATAAAGTTGTCACTTGGTTAGTTTTGTAAGTTCATTGCATAACGCTCAGGTGACCGCTCCTTATAATGGAAAAGTCCGGAGCTACAAACTTTTAGGGAAAGACATGACTCTGTGAAACTCCTTATTACTTGGACATATAATGTATTGAAACCTTGCTCTTTCAAAAGCAATTGTGTTTCTGGATTGACAAAAGAAGTAACGTTGGCATATACATTAACAACTTCTCACCCCAATGTTTTGTGTTCTACAATCTGCCCAGTCTTGGCTACTACAGCAGATGTCTTTCCTTGCTAAACCTGTGCAAATTAATAATTAAAATAATAAAAATACAAAACGTACTAATATACTGTTGCAGTTTGCAGAACAGATAAAGAAGCCCATGTGAATGGAACACATCAGGTCTTTTGACACTGGATCAAATTTTAATGAACAACTTTCATCAATTTCCAAATGTTCACAAATTACTTCATTTTCTTTTGGGTAAACTTTAACTTGCATTCTTTTAAAATATCTATACCACCTTAAATATATCTGCTGAAAAGAATCCAGTTTTGAAAATTCAACATATGTATTTTCTTTTATAATCACAATAGCGTTTGCTAATAATACACGCTTTTAGGTTCCCAGAGTAAAAATTTTTATGTGTGTATGTCTCTCAGCAGCATAATTATAAAAATCTGCTGTGTTCCATTTACATGACTTTCTCTACAACTCTGCAATAAATTATTGTTAAAAAGCTTATGCTTCTATTTACTTCTTGCTAATGGAGAAAAAATCAGCAGAAAAAGTCTTATTACTTTCTTTCTTGTAAGTAGAAGCGAAATAAGGGAGTACCATAAGTTAAAGTGATAGTCAAAAGCTGGTTGCTATGTGACTAAAGTTCTTTTGTTTGTATGGACACGAACTCACAAGGTCCAGTATGAGAAAGCTATGTTTTTACAGCTGAAACTTAAAACAAGGAATATCTAAAATACAATCAACTCCACGAAAAAAATGTATATAACATAAATTGTATGTTTTAAAGTGCTCTACATTTATTGTATGGTAAGTTTCTTTACATCTCTTACAGTTTAGCAGTTATGCAAAATTCTGTAAAATTGACCCAGAATAATGTAGTCTTCAGACGCTATTTCCAGAAAATTCAAAATATACATTTTATGTATCAGGCAATTATCTTTAGTATACGATATATTAATCAAATTCGTTAAGAGCCATTTTTTAGGAAATCAAAATTTTCAAAAAAAGTTCCATGTAAAGGGTAGTTTGGGGTGGGGAGATTTTTCTCAAAATCTTCGTATCGCATCCCTGGAAGATACTAAACTTAAATACCAAGTTTGGTATTTTACCGACTTTTTATTTTTGAGTTATCGTGTTCACAGACACACGGACACACTCACGGACTTTTTTCTGAAAATACTTTTTTTGGATACAGGGTATCCTAAAATATATATTTCCGATGAAATCTCGGTATCGAATTTTTTGGTGGAGTGCAATACCTTCTCTATACACTATGTACATAGTACGTATAGAGAAAGTAACGAGGAACATTCAATATCAATTTAAGCTAAGTATCTTCTAAGAATGGAATATGAACTTTTCAAAAAGATTCCCTTTGAAATTACCCGTTATATGGAACATGTTTTTTTTTATTTTATTTTTTATTTATATTTTTTATTTCCCCATGTATGACTCTTAACGATTTAGATTATAATACCACGTATTTTTGTATATTTACATGTAAAATAAAAAGTACATCTTGGATTTTCTATATGTGCATATAAACACACAGACACACAAGGTAGGCCGCGCCGTGGCCGAGTGGTTAGACCACTTGCCTCTCACCTAGACGGCTGGGGTTCGATCCCAAGCGACCGCATGTGAGATTTGTGGTGGACAAAGCGGCGCTGGGGCGGGTTTCCTCCGGGTACTCCGGTATCCCCCGCCATCGCATTCCACCGGTGCTCCATCATCATTCATGTATCACCAGTGTCACCGCCTGCGGTGCCATAAGTAGTTAAAGCGGGCGTTAAACACTACCAAAAAAAAAAAAAAAAACACAAGGTACTAGGGATATGAGTGCCCTGACTTCAATGGCACTTCCTGACGTTAAGCCGAAACATAAGTTCCTGTACCATTTTCATCTGAAGTACATGGTTGCGTAGCTAAAAGATATTATGTGTTCCATTCACATAACATTATCTACATCTCTGTAACAGATTATTATTAGAAAACTTATTATTATATTTCGTGATAATCGAGATAAACATTAGCAGACATTGTCCTTATTACTTGGTTCCTTGTAAGTAGAAGGGAAAAAAATCTAATATGTGCTAGTCCACATGTTGTCCTCTTAATAAATCATTAATACATTATCTATGTCATGCTAATCAAGATATATATAAGCAGAATTAATCTTATTACTATCTTCCTTGTAAGCAGAAGGGAAATAAAAAATACACGGGCTAAATGGTAGTCTCGTCCAATAAAAACCGATGGCTACGTGAAACAATTGAAATTCGAATCTCTTTGCTTGCCAGGATTAAACAAACCAGAAACGAGAAGACTAATTTCTCCCCGTTTGAGAAAATTTTAAGCCGTTAAAATTGAAACCAATAACCCGAAACATCTCAAAAACGTTTAACTTTACAATATATGTCTTAGACATAAATTGTATGTTTTAATGAGATCTACATTTTTCGTGTAGTAAGTGTTTGTATATCGTTTAAAGTTTGCCAGTTTTTATGGGTAAGTATTCGGAGGATATTCTCAGAAAATTCAAAATATACATTTCGTTTGTCATAAAAATATCTTAAAGATAAGGAATTTTAATAAAAATCGTTAGAGCTGTTTTTGAGAAAATGGGGACATTTTCTTGAAAATCTTCCTGTCAAATCCTTGGAAGATGCCAAACTTAAATACAAAGTTCTGCGTTTAACGGTATTTTCATTTTTGAGCTATGATTTCCACACACACACACACACACACACACACACACACACACACACACACACACACGCACGGGTCTTTTCCTAAAATAGCTTTATTTGCGTTCAGGGGGATCCAACACATAATAAAAATCAATTTAAGGGTATTATTTGTGGGATAAAGAGGTATTAAATTATTAATAATTTTAATATGAAGGAGATTTTTACCTTTATCTTTAAATGTTTTATTTTTATATTTAGGATTAAAAATTTTCTTTTCAAGGACATGTATTTCCGGTGAAATTTTGGTATCAAATTTTTGGGTGCATTACAATACTTTCTTTATACGTTATGTACATAGTGCGTGTAGAGAAAGTAAAACCAAAATTGGTAAAATGTTTGATTGCATATATGTGACCACCCCTTTATTATTTACTTTTGCATTCAGAATAACGAGGTAGAGCTACAAAGGATGAGTTATTTATATGTTGCTAAAATGGGTCGTTTAGACACAAAATGATATTAAAGAATTCGATTCCTGATGTTTACTGGAATAAAGTCGTGGTTATACACTTGGCAACTACGCCACTTTTGGCATTGTGTGTAGAGTGGAAGCTCAGGAATGATGACAGTAATGTTTTGAATTCGATAGTTCAGCTTGAAAGAAAACCACCCCACCCCTCTTTAGTGGCAGTAGCTGATAATAAACGGATTCCATGCACAAAGCAAAGCAAAGCAAAACATGGAAGGCTGCAAACCGAAACATTTATTCGGCTACTAAGTCTTCGTCTGTTACCAGACTGTGCAGATAATGCCGTCAATAATGTTCAATTATTTCCGTCACGTTTGAAGGTGTACTAAGTTGAAATTGTACTTTTTATTCGACATATATGGTTCTCCCAGCACGAGAAATCTAGGCACTCATACATCTGACAGTCTCTATATATAAATATATTTTATTTAACTTCTTGTCATATCAGGACGGTCGGTGATATTCCTCTTGACAGGATGTGGTGGACAGTAACATTCCAGGACTATACTCGTACCATATTTCGACTCCTGTATAACAAACATAATTCTGATTCACAAGAGCAATATTTTATTTTTACATTCTCTAGCCCATAAGTACAATGTACATAGTGGATAGAGAAGGTATTGTATTCCACCCCAAAAATTCGGAGTCGACATTTCACCAAAAATATATGTTTTGAGGCGCCCTGAGACCGAAAAAGCATTTTTAGAGAGATATCCGTGGTGTGTCTGTGGACAGCATAGCTCAAAAAAGAAAAGTCCGTTAAATACCAAACTTGATATTTAAGTACAATATTTTCCAAGGATGCGATACGAGTATTTTTAAGGACCTCCCCCCCCCCACACCAGCTACTCTTTAAATGGAAAAATGTTCGAAAATTTTTATTTTCTGAAAAATCAGATTTAACGATTTTGGTTAAAATCTCTTATATTTAAGATATTTACATGACAAATAAAATATACATCTTGAATTTTCTGAATATAGCCTCTTAAGAACCACTCTATTCTAGATGAACTTTTTTTTTTAATTTTGCATAACTAGTAAATCGTAAAAGATAGACAATAAGTTACTTCACAAAAATGTAGAGCTCTTTAAGACACAAAATATACGTCATATACATTCTTTTTTTTCCTGGAGTTAACCGTTTTCGAAATATTCCTTGTTATTAGTTTCAGTTTAAAAATAATTTTTATCATACAGGAATTTGTCAACTCCTGGCCACGTAAAGAAACGGGTTTCAAGCCTATAACAACTATATTTTAAAACATTTGACTTTGTTTAGCCTAGTGAATTCCTATATTTTCCTAAGTAATAAGACCGTTTCTGCTAGTGTTTATCATGATTATCATATTGTGGATAGAAGAATAAGATTATTAACAATAATTTGTTACAGAGATGTAGTCATGTAGAAAGTTATTTGAATGGAATACATCAGATGTTTAAAGTATTAAAAATTTTATGTTAATATTTTATTAAGGTTGCCACAATCTAGCTGCTTTAACAACCTTAGCCAGATGGCTTCATCCGTTGGTAGTATGTACAACCAGAAATCATGGCCTCTAGTATAGTTGCTTCCATCATCCGCAGTCCTATGAGAGTTCAGCCATATCACATACCGACAACCATAATACCTTGCTCTGAGAAAAACAGATGACGTTCGGATCCCATTCAGTCTAAATATTTTAATTCCTTGTGGGTAGCCGGCAGCACAGTCACCATTACCATCTATTTTAAGTTTTACTATTGTTTTGGACTAAAGGTGGAACTGTCGGTTGTAATATAAAATGTCCAACCGGCTGTTTACATTGGTGACTGTGGTCAAGGTCCGTGAAAACTAAACAGTACAGTGGAAACTAAATGAAGCTTTGCGCATATGTATTGCGCAGTGTCTCTAGTATGACCGTGAGCAAGTAAACATGCCTTGAACAACAGCGTCGCCCGCCAAATGTGAAGTTCAATTTCTTCATGCGGAGGGGTTCAACACAGGTGAAATTCACTGACGAATGAATAATGTGTACGGTGAAGCATTCATGAGCTACAGCAAAGTACAGCGGCAATGATGCAGGCATTTTGAAGTAGTGCATACAGACTTCATGATGCAGGCGGTCAGGGAAGGAAGCGAATATCAACCGATGATGATTTCGATCAGGGAGTGGATCAGGCGATTCGAGAAAATCGTCGGTTCACAATTTCTTAGTTGCAGTCTTTTTTCGAAATTTCAAGGTCAGCCCTCACATTACATTTGGAATGTTTACTTGCTCGCTAGCAAATGACACGTACAACGTGACGCAATCAATGGTCATACTAGTGGCGGTACGCACTTCATCTCTGCAAAGCTTCATCTGATTTTCATCGTGGTTTTAATTTCGCGACCGATCGGACCTTGAAAAAAATAGCCCACGTATAGTACTTCCTGTACAGATACTATACACATAGGGGGTAGAGAAGGTATTGTACTCCAACCAAATTGATATCGAGATTTCACCGGAAGTATGTCTTTTGAGGTCTCCTGAGTCCAAAAACAATATTATTAGAAATAGGTCCGTGTGTGTTTGTATGTGTAAATTTAGACAGCAAAGCTCAAAAACGAAAAGACTGTAAACACAAAACGTTTGGAAAATTTTGTTTTTCTCAAAAATGGCTCTAACAATTTTGATAAATGCACCGTATATTAAAGCTATCAGCTGCCTACCAAGCGGGAGACCTGGGTTCGATCCCCAGTACCGGCGTGGGGATTTTTCCCCCGCTGGGAGACCTGGACCGGGGTGCACTCAGCCTCGTGAGGTCCCTGGGGGGCCAATTGAGGAGCTACTTGATGAAGAAGTAGCGGCTCCAGGTCGTGAGGACCGCATTAACCGGCCGGGAGGGGCTGGAGGCGCTGACCACGTCTCACCCTCCAATACTGCACCCCATCCATGACGTCTGTAGTGGACCGAGATGGGGGACGCGGCGGTAGACCAAGGCTCCCCGTGAGCTGTCGTGCCATGGAGCTATATTAAAGCTATTTACATGACAAATAAAATGTATATATTGAAATTTTAAACCGGAAGAGGTAAGAAAAAACTAAGTAAACAAAATGTGAAGCTCATTAAAACATACAATTTATGTCATACACATTTTTTTACAGTTTACCGTTTCGCAGGTATTCCTCATTATTGGTCACCATTGTAAACAACGTAACTTTTCTTAGACAGGAATTCAGCTTTGGTTTCATCTCTCTTTTGATTTACTTCAGTTGTTCACATAACAGCCAGATTTTAAATCATCTTAGCTTTAGAAGGAAGCAAAGTATAAGATATTAATGCTAATGCTTGTGGAGATGCAGATAATCAATAACCTTTTATAAGAGAAATTTGTTTACAGAAAGCTATGTGAGGTACAGAAAGCTATGTGAATGGGATATATCAGATTTTTGTTGATTAAGTAGTAAACAATAAAAAGAATATATAACATGTTATTAAGTATTGACGTGCAATGTTCGAACTTGAAGAGGGGAAACCTAGACAGGGCAATGTGAGCCTTGCAACATTTGCAGCTTGCAAAACGTATGATTTGAGCGAGTAATCTAAAAGTGCCCAAGCACGGCCAAGTTCATTGGAAAGGGCATGTTGGAAGTGATATTTGCTGGTTGAGATGGATGGCCTTGTTTGATTTACTGACATGCCAGGCGATGAAGTTCAGTCAGAGTTGTATGCAAAATATGACAAAGATCGGGAATATGTTGGTATAAAAGAACTGTAAGAGGTAGACAAAAATTTATTACACAAATGACTTAGATATCGATAAAACACACAATATATATCATATACATTTTTTTCGTGGAGTTGGCCATTTTCGAGATATTTTCTGATATTGAGTTCAGTTTTAAAATACTTAAACCTTTATCATAACCGTTTCTGCTAATGTTTTGGCATGGCATGGATAAAGAATAAACTTATTAACAATAATTAGTTACAGAGACATAGAGAAAGTCATGAGAATGGAACGCATGAGATTTTTTATAAAAAGGCCCTTGTTTGTCATCGTGAGTGTCTGTGTGTGCGTGTTTGTGTGTGTGTGTGTGTGTGTCTGTGGGCAACGAGCGCTAAAAGGAAAAGACCGTTAAATACCCAACTTTGTATTTAAGTTTGGTATCTTTTAAAGATGAGAAGAATATTTTTAAGAAAACTTCCCACCAACCACTACCCTTTACATGAAACATTTTTCGAACATGTTGAGTTTCTCAAAAATGGCTCTAACGATTTTGATTAAAATATCATATGTTTAAGTTATTATTATGAGAAACAAATGTACCTATATACTGAATTTTCTGGGAATACCCTCTGAAGACCTCTTCATTCTGGATGATTTTTATTGAATTTTGCATAACTGGAAAGTCGTAACAGATATACAAAAAATTAATACACAAAAATGTACCCCTCACTAAAACACATAATTTGTGTTTTATACATTTGTTGTAGAGTTAACCGTTTTGAACATATTCTGGATTATTAGTTTCAATTTTAGCTACTTATACTTATCTCAAACGGGAAGAGAACAATTGAGAGTGGAGTGTCAATTGTTTCATATAGCGACCGGCTTTTACAGGACGAGACTACGTTTCAGCCTGTGCATTTTCTTATTTCCCTTTCTATTTTCGTACTTACAAAGAGCTAGTAATTAGTCTAATTCTGCAATTGTTCATCTTGATTAGTATGATGTGGATAGAAGAATAATTTTTTAAACAATAATTTGTTACATAGATGTAGAAAAAGTCATGTGATTGTAACACATCAGATTTTGTCATGTACAGAGCTTAAATACACGTCATCTTAATCAAAATCGTTAGAATAGCTTTTGAAAACATCAACTGTTGGAAACTCTTTTTCATGTAAAGGGTACATTAGGTTTGGGATTTTCTTGTTGAATCATTGGAACACAAATATTGAGTTTGATTTTTAACCGTCTGTTTGCTTTTTAGTTGTGTTGTTCGGACACATACACAAACGCGAGCGCAGAGCTATTTCTAAGACCCTGATGTGCTCCATCCACATGACTTACTTTATATCTGTGTAATAAATTATTGTTTCATGCTAATCGAGATAAACATTAGTCGAAATGTTCTTATCACTTTTTTACTTGTAAGGTAAGAGGGAAATAAGGCTATACACTAGGATAAAGCGATTGTCGGATCTTTTAAAAGTTGGTTGCTATGATTGAAATTCGTTTCTTTGCATGGCTAATAGTTAACAGATTTTCGTAAGAGAAAAAATGAGGTATTCTAAAACGAAAACCAATAACAAGGAATATCTCGAGAAATGGTCAACTCCACGAAAAAATGTATGCGATAAGTTGTGTGTTTTAATGCCGTCTAAAGTTTTTATGCTAAGTTTTTGTCTACCTCTTAGATTTTACCAGCCAGTAAGTAATCCAAAATGAAGAAGTCTTTAGACGATATTCCCAGAAAATTCAACATATATATTATCTTCGTCTTAAGAATATTTAAAATACATCTACGATATTTTAATAAAATTTTTAGAGGCATTTTTAAGAAAATGATAATTTTCTAAATGTTTTCCATGTAAAGGGTAGTTTGGGTAGTATTATTTGATCGACTTTTCGTTTTTTAAGTTATCGTGCTAGACGTAAACGGACACACACACACGTTTTTCAAAAAATAATTTTTTACGATACAGAGGACCCTAAAATATGTATTTCCAGTTAAATATCTGTATCGAACTTTTTGGTGGGGTGCAATATCTTCTGCACCTTTATGCAATATACAACATAAGAAAGTAATTAATGAGAATGGGTGGGGAATATAAGCGTCTAGAGTTTTTAGGAGGAATATTTTAAACAACTTTTACAAGGAACTAAAAGTCCTATGCATTGCTATTGTTAAACTAAACGTTTAAATTAAAAGAAAAAGCAGTGAAAGCGTTGCTCTAGTTAGTTTCTGAGTTTTTGAGAAACCCTTCCTAAACCGTGAGAATATATTGTACAACATCGACTTTTCAATCTTACCATTTACTTTTTGTTATTTTTTCTACACATACTGTGCACAGAAAAGCTACTGTATTCCACCCAAAAATCAATGTCGAGAAATCACTGCACACATGTTTTAAGGTTCCTGAATCCAAAACAAGCAATTATACTTTCTCCACCACCTATTTACATGTAATATACATAGCTAGAAAAGGTGTTATATTCCGCCCAAAATTTTCATGTCGAGGTTTCACAGAAAATATAGGTTTTCGTGGTCCCCTGAGTAAAAGCATTTTACTTTCTCTAGCCAGTATACAATGTACTTAGTGGATTGAGAAGGAATTGTATTCCATCCAAAAATGTGATATTGATATTGCACCGGAAATACATGTTTTGAGACCCCTGAATAAAAAAAATTGGAAACATGTTGGTCTATGTGTTTGTGGACAGCATAGCTGAATACTTAATGCAAAAACTTAGTATTTGTGTTTAGTAGCCTCCAAGGACGCGACACAAAGATTTTAAGGAGAATGCACCCCCCCAACTACTCTTTACATGGAGCATTTTTTGAAAATTTTAATTTTCTCCAAAATTGCTCTAACGATTGTGTTTAAAATACCATATACTTAAGATATTTACATCACAAATAAAATGTATATTTTGAATTTTCTGGGAATAGACTCTGAAGAGCACTTATTCTGGTTAATTTTTGCAGTATTTTGCAATTAAACTGCAGATAGGCAAAATCTTACTGCACTCAAATATAAATCTCATTAAAACACATAATGTAATCATGTACATTTTTTCTTGGAGATTTAGATATATTCCCTGTTATTGGTTTCAGTTTTAAAATACTTACACTTTTCTCATACGAGAATTTATTAACTCCTGGCCATTCTAAGGAACTTCAACCACATAACAACCAGCTTTTAAAAGATTTGTCTATCGCTTTAGCATATGGTATTTCCTTATTTCCCTTCTACTTAAAAGGAAATGAGAAATAAGACCATTTTTGTTAATGATTTTCTCGATTAGCATGAATAAATAGAATAATAACCTTTTTAACAATAATTTATTGCAGAGCAGTAGAGAAAGTCGTGTAAATGGAACACATCAGATTTTTCTATTAAGTTTTTGTTTCATTCTGATATCTCGGTCATATACCACATTACTGGCATGCTTTGTTGTGCTACTTGTCTCGCATTTACAGCGCTCGCTGTTACTACTCCCGTCTTGTAATTTAGAATTCCATTTTCCAAAGGATTACAAACATCTGTCTTCGCATTTCCCATGCGAGAAAGACTTAGAGGAAGAAAGAAAAAAAGTGTTTGCTTCCTTATTTCCGTATCTCGCGAAAATTTATATTAGCTGTTTATTCACCTAGTTTCCGGAGTCTCAGAGAAGGAAATAACGCAACTGTATAGGGAATTAGTAAATCCCTACCGAGCGAGATGACTTGGTAACGTGTGATGTTCCCTGGAGATTCTCGGTTACTTTGTCGACCCTCATTTTGACGGTTTTTATTAGGTTTTCCCTAGTCGGTAGCCGAATGCTGGCGAGGTTCCCCATACCCTACGATTTTCTTTCCAGCATTTCCCCTTCATTCCAATTGCTTCCCATCTTTTATGAAGGCTTATTGTTTTTATAAATTAAAGGACGTTTGTAACAAAAGTAAAGTTTATTTTAATAGTTATAATTAATAAAGTGAAATGAAATTGTTTTAGTGAATTTTATGAAGCTGAATGAGATTTATGAGTAATAGTTAATAAAGTGTTATTACTTTCTCTATCATGCATGTGGCTGTGTGTTTAAATAAGCATTGGGTATACTTGAATAAATATGGCCATGCCACTTCTATTGCTTTGTAGTTACTTGTTTAATTAAAGACTGAAAGACTGGTCCCGTACTAGCTCGTCCAGAGCTATGCGAGGGACTCCGAGTGCGATTCTTGAATGGGGAACCTAGCCCTGATTATTTCCTATGCTCCCCTAAATCTTGAAGTATGAATGCGATTATGATCTAGTGAACAAACCTAAAGATAAATAGGTACCTATCGACTACGGTACACGAATTAACGCCATTGCCGACAGGCATTTTGTTTCACAGAAAATACCACCGCAGTTAAAAGCAGGGTATAACTGAACAAAAAATGAGTAATTAAAAAACCATAGCTCATTTAAAATATTTGTTGACATGCAGTTACAATTGAGATGTTACCCCCTTCCGCCGCACCAACTGCACTGTTGGCAACTACTTGCGTCACAGTTACGGCAAAATCAAGCTCACCATACAACTTGCTAGTGCTTTACTGTGCAACCTATGCTGCCACCTGGTGGGAAAGAGCAGATTCATTTATTCTCCGCTACCTTTTAGCAAGCCATCGTGGGAGTGACCAAGTCTGTTCAGCATAGAGCATCGCCGAGGGACGCTCTTCTCATCAATGAGTACAGCGAAGCTTGCTGCATAGCCGCCAAAGTGTAGGCAAAAGTGGGCTTGTGTAAAACGGGGGATATTATACTTTTGGTAAGTCAAAGTGTATTAATTGTGAAAACTCACTTTTGTTCGGTATAATCAGAGTTTAATTGATAACTAAATTTTCACCAAAATTTCTTTCATTGCCTGTAAATTATTGTAACTTATATATAATTTATGAACAGGATTCACAAACTACAATTCAAAATGTAATATTCATATATACTACAGATAACTGTTTCATAAAAAAAAGTTAAACAAAATAAATATGATGAAACTCTGGCAGTGTTTTTGCAGCTTTCTAGAAATCTTTTCCTTCGTTTTTAGGAAACTTGTTTACATAAAGATTCTCTAAGTGGTTTTTGTTCAAAGGATTGCCTAGAATAACTACAATACACAGCTCAGCCGTACTTGCTATAAGAGATTTGTTCCTTAAAAATGTTTCATAAACGCTGCCTATTACATATTGCATTTGTTTCACGATAGAACATAAACTTATAACTTGCTAATTTTATGTTTGCTGTTACAAATATTCACTTTATGCACTGACAACAATGCGTGAAATTCAATTTTGTGCACTATGGCGCAAAAATACTTTCTTATACAGAGTTTACGATTATATTTCAGACATTCTCAGTTAACTGTATACAGAATGAACAACAGGCATGACACACACATACACGCACAGAACGATTTTTTTACTTTCTCTACACATACTATTTACATAATTGAAAATGTAACCAAAGTGCAATACGTTAGATAAGGTATTCAGATGTCGAGATTTCACCGGACATACATGCTTTAAGGTCCCTGAGTCCAAGAAAAGTATTTTTAGAAAAAGGTTAACAACATAACCCAAAAACGAAAATTCGGTGACATACTACACTTGACAATTTCATTCAGCATCTTCCAAAGATACAACTTACATAAAAATCACTCTACCGTTTGCATAGAGAAATTTTGAATTGCTTTTTTATTTAACAAAAGTGGCTCTTCGATTTTGATAAAAATATCGTATATTGAAGATATATACTTGACAAATAACACTATACATTGAGTTTCCTGAAAAAAAAATTTCCTTCTGATTTGACATTTTCATAACTGGTAAACTGTAAGAGATGGACAGAAGCTTGCTTCACGAAAAAGTAGTTCTGGTTAAATCAGATAATTTATCTTGTATATTCTTTGTGTGGAGTTATCTATTTCTCAGATAATTTTTGTTATTAGCCTCAACTATAAAACTATTTATTTCCAAGATATTCCGTGTTATTAGTTTCAATTCTCTCAAATTGGAATTTTACATTCTGTTTCTTTTGTTTTACTCTGGGCTGTAAAAAGATTCAACTTTAATCACGTTGCAAGCAACTTTAAACAATTTGGCTCGTCTTAGCTTAGTGTATTGAATCAGTGCAGTCTTCTTCAGTAGTAATTCCCGCGTTCGCCTTGGTATGTGAGTTATCGCATCGGATGCGTAAACAACAAAGGACTTTTGACGCGATTGTAACGGGAACCTTCGGGAACCCAACTCTCGATCCTTTAAGAAGCATCGGCTTCCAGTACTTTCCAGGAAGTTCTGTGACGTCATTTTCCGGCTATAAAATGAGGAATAATTGCAATGTTCTTGTGAATTGTACCGAGTCATGAGTGATGGAGGCGTGTCGTGGTGCGCGAGCCATGGATGGCGTGCAGCGATAAACTGTCTACACGTCGAGTGACTGGCAACCATTGAGGGGTAATCTTGCTACTTCCCTTTACTCCTCAACCTCAATTACATCAGTCATCCTGCAAACCTCACATTCCCGTCAGGACGTGGTTAAACTCTAGCAAAAATGGGTACACGTCTAACACAACTTCGGTCTGCCCCTGGCCCGTCAACTACTACTCATCAACGTCGAGTGAATTAGTTTAAGTTCAGGACTTTAATTGTGAACACATTTTAAGTCAATAAAGACATTTGTTGCAGTATTTCCTTATTTCCCTTCTACTCATAAAGATCTAAGTAATAACAAAAATTCTCCTAATGTTTATGTTTATATGCATGAAATGGATTGAAGAATAAGCTTTTGTAATAATATTTTGTTACAGAATAGCTAGAGAAGGTCATGTGAATTGGACACATAAGATTTCTGTAAAATTTTTGTTAAACACACACTTCTGGGGAAATCTTGTCATCAATTTTTTGGCAGAATGCAAAGCTTCCTCCTCTTAATATCCGGAAGTGATTTTTTTAAATTCTTTGACCCAGGTTGGTCATATCGGACGATAAATGGCATTGCTAAAATGATGCGGGCGGAAATGATTCATTTTGTTCCAAGTCATCTCATAATATTTGTTTCTAGTGGAATCCTGTTACGAAAATTTTGATCCATCCATTAATTAGACGCCAGAATGTAATAAGTGCATAATTCTAATACAACATTTTGAAACTGTGTACATGTAATATGCGTATCTTAATTTTATTTTGCTTATTATGAATTTATTTATATTTTGTATGAAAAACATAGCGCACTAGGAGGTAATTATGGTGTTACAGAACTAGATAAATACAAATTAGACTAGCAATTCACTTTTCTATAGCAATAATAATATAATGCTTAATGCGTGACACACATGCCAGAGGGCCCGTTAAGTAATTAGCATGAATTAATATGACTTATATGAAAGAGGAATAACAATGGGTTTCATCTATGCATTAAAACGCAGAAATAACACTTCCCTTCATTTTAGGGATTCAGTCTGCATGTAGCTGTACATGCTTCGAAAATGCTTTTATTTGTAATTTAAGTGTTTTTATCTACTCTTCATTCAGAACATTTTAATCAAATAAAAATAAATAATAAATATAATGTGTTCCATTCACAAGATTTTCTCTGTATATTTCGCAACAAACCATTTTACACAACTGATTCCTTTAATTTATATTAATCGAAATAATCGTTGATCACAGCTTCTCGAGTTATCTGGCCGAAAGCTCGAGCGATTATATCAATATAACACAGCTGATAACCAATAAACATCGCCGCGAAAGCTTCAAATCTTACGAGATAATCATTAGCAGAAATGCTTTTATTTCTTACTTCCTACTTCCTACTACAAGAAAAATGAGGGAGTACACTGTGTAAAGCGATTGCTAATTCCTTTAAAAGCTGGTTGCTATGTGATGATACTGAAATGTGGTTTTCTTTGCATGGCCTGGAGCTAAAACGAAATAAAGACGAATTAAAAATTCCTGTTAGAGAAAAGTATAAGAATTGTAGTGATTTTATCTAACCCTTACCTAGCTTGAGAAGGTATGATATTCCACCCAAAAATTCCATGTCGAGAATTAACCAAAAATGAATGTTTTGATGCATCCTGAGTAGTTTTAGAAAAAGGTCCGTATATGATATAGTGCGTACGTGTACGTATGTGTGTGTCTGTCTGTGGAAAGCTCAAAGTCGAAAAGACGGTGAAAAACAACCTTGGAATTTATTTTTAACAACACGAAGATTAAAAAAAAATCCACCCACCACAAACTTCTCTTTACATGGACAAGTTTTTTAAAATTTTGTTTTTATAAGAAATGGTTCTAACAATTTTGATTAAAATGCCCAAATTTAAATATTTAAATCACAAACACAAATATTCTGAAGACCTCTTTATTCTGGATGAGTTTTGCATACTCTTGCATAACGGTTAAACCGTAGGAGATAGACAAGACCTTAAAAGCACATAAAAAGATACATCTCATTAAAACACATAATTTATGTCATATACGTTTTTTGGGATATTCCTTTTTATTGGTGTCAGTTTTAAATTGCCTACTTTTTCTCAAACGGCAAAGCGAACCGAACCTGAATTGTTTCACATAACAACCAAATTTTAAAAGATTCGACTATCGCTTTAGCATAATGTATTCCGTTATTTCCCTTTTATTTACAAAGAAGTCAGTAAAACGACCAATTCTGCTAATGTTTGTTTCGATTAGCATGACGTAGATAAAATAATAATATTTTACAAGAATAAGATGTATTTGGAACAGTTAGAGAAATCTATGTGAATGGAACATATCACATAAGTATTTGTCAATATCTCTTACAGTTTATCAGCTATACGAATTCCGTTATAATGAAGAGAATTTTATAGGCTGTTTTCACAAAATTGAAGATATACATTGTATCTATCACGTAGGTATTTTAGTATAAGTGTTTAAGAGGTATTCTAAAATATATATTATTGTGAAGAATTTTCCTGTGGGAATATTCTTGAGTTATAGTTCACATTAGTAGCAACACTAAACTACCTTTAAATATATCTAGAGCTTTCATAACTTCTGAAATTTATACTCGGCTTTTCGGGTTTAATAAAACAGAAGATTTATTTCCTCTCAGGAATGAAGCAAAATTTCCTTGCAGCTTTAAAATTAAAGTGAATCAAAATGCCCTATCTTGCCAATGTTAAAGTTTGAAGCATTTTCTAAGCAACAATTTAAAATAATGAGATAAATATTTCATGGTATATTCAACAATACTTTTACTGTTGACTGATTAAAAATACCATACTTTTTGTTTATTTGAAGGAAAAGTATGATTTTTAAATTAAGCTCTTAGAGTTTTATTTTATTGAAATTATTGATTTTTAAATTTAAAAAAATCTGATGTGTTCCATTCACATGACTTTCTCTACTTCTGTGTAACAAATTATTGTTAATAAGCTAATTCTTCTATTTATTTCAAGCTAATCGAGAAAAAAATAGCAGAAATAGTCTTATTACTTGCTTCCTTGTAAGTAGAAACGAAATATGGGAGTATCATAGGTTAAAGTGTAGTCAAAAGCTGGTTACTAGGGGACTGAAATTCCTTTGTTTATATGGACACGAATTGACAAATTCCTGTACGAGAAAAGTATAAGTTTTTCAAAGCTGAAAACAAAAACAAGGAATATCTCAAAAACGATCAGCTCCTCGAAATAGAAACATATATCATAAATGGTGTGTTTTTATGTGCTCTACACTTTTTGTGTGGTAAATTTTTGTCCATTTCTTACGGTTTAGCAGTTATGCCAAATTCCTCCAGAATAAAGTAGGCTATTCACAGAAAATTCAAGATATACTTATTATTTGTCAGGTAAATATCTTTAAAATACGATATTTTAATCAATATCGTTAGTACCATTTTTGAGAAAATCAATAAAGAGGTAGTTGGGGGAGGGGGATTTTCTTGCAAATCTTCGTGTCGCATCCTTGGAAGATACCAAACTTAAATGCCAAGTTTGGTATTTAACAGTCTTTTCGTATTTGAGCTATGCTGTCCACAGACACGCACACACACGGACCTTTTTCCAAAAAATTCTTTTTTTTTATTCAGGGGGATCCAAAACGTGTATTTCCGGTGAAATCTCGGTATCGAATTTTTGGGTGGAATACAATACCTTCTCTTTACACTATGTAAATAGTACGTGAAAAAAAATAAAAATAAGTGATCCATATACATTAAACATTTAGTTGCAAATGTGTAAAGAAAACATTTCAGTCCTCAATACCAATTAGTTTCTGAGGTAATGGAGCATTTGTATAGACAATTTTGCTTCTTCAGAAGTTGCTTTCGAAGTGAGAATTTAAAAAAAAAATGTAACCCAACTTCCCAAACACAACTTCGCAGTATTTCTAAACTCTCACATGAAGGAAATATGTACCGGGTGCCAAGGTTGCGAATAGCTGAAGTAAAACTTGCCGATCAAAATAAAAACATCTCATCTCTACTCTAACACTAGCATTTACAAAGTTATTAATATTTTACCAAGTGAGTGTACCAAAATATTTTAAAAAAACTACTTCGCAGGATTATTTTCAACAATATTTTTAACCTATTTACAACTAACGTGCCTCTATAATCATTATATCAAAACTGAGCGGGAGTTTCGAAATATTCATATGCATTTAAAGCATGCAAATGTAAAGAAATATGAAAATCCCAGTTCGACTCGCCTTAATGCAATAAAAACTATTACATCATGACTTCTAGACTCTCCGCAGTGAATTATGGCGTTAGTTTCATTTCTTAAACGGTTTGTACTAGCTGCTGTAAACAATCCAAACTGGTACCTTTTCTTGAAAATCTTTGTGCAGCAGTTAATCATTTATCCGATTTTTGGTATAAATCTGTAGTTAGCACCACAGACTTCTGAGCATTGTCCGTAGAATACTCCAGGACGATTAAATCAAGCAGGGTTTTTTAGCATCAGGAGGGCTCAAACGGTGTAATTTTGGTAAAATCTGGGCTTTGAATTGTTTGTGGAATTTATTACTCCTCTACTTTCTATGTACATAATAAAGAATGTAATATGATCCTAAAGTTTGCTGAGCAAATGCATATCAGTGAAGCTGTTCCTAAAGGAACCATTTTCACTCTCTCTATCAATATACAATGTGCAATGTGACTTTTAAGGGTGCGGCGGGAATTTCAATGAAATCCTCCCAACCCAAACAACCCTTTACAATGCATAGTTATCAAAAATGTTTGTTTTTTGAAAAATAACTATATGATTAAAATATGATTAAAATATTATCCCGTGTTTAAGATATGTTCACGACAAATAAAGTATATATTTTGAATTTTCTGAGAATATTTCGGAAGCCCTCACTCCGGATGAAATTTTTATACCTGGTAAAGCTTAAGAGAATAGACAAAATCGTGCTACACAAAAAATACAGAGCACATTAAAGCACTAATTTTTGTCAAATACATCTTTTGTAGAGTTAACGATTTTAAGGTATTCCTGATTATTGCTTTAAGTAGTCCAATAAAGCTTCTCTTAAACATTAAGTCGCCTTTTGTTTTTCCTTTGTTCTACTCCACACCATGCCTTAGCGACCGTCTTTTAGAAGATTTAGCGTTATAGCCCAGTGTATTCGCTTATTTGACTTCTACGTTAAGGAACAAAGTAATAAGAGCTTTTTTAGTCATTTATGCGTTATGTATTGCCCAGCTATTCAAATGGAGATTTGTTATTAATAAAGATTTGAAGACGAAGTCCAAACTTGCCTCGCCGTGGCTGAGAGGTTAGACCACTCGCCTCTCCCTAAGGCTGATCCCACGGAACCACATTTTTGGTGGACAAAGCGGCGCAGGGGCGGGTTTTCTACGTGTTCTCCGGTTTCCCCCACTATCGCATTCCACCGGTGATGCACCTTCATTTCATGTACTATTAGTGTCATCTTCTGCGGTGCCACAGTAGTAAAAGCGGGCGTTAAACACAATTACATTCGCATGATATTCTCTAGCTGTTCCACAAACAAACTTCTTATGAAAGACTATTCTTCTTTCTACACCAATTAATCGAGATGAATAATAGCAGAATGTTCCTATTACTTCTTTGTAAGTAGAAGGTAACTAAGGGAATACACTAGGCTAAAGCAATAGACAAATGTTTTAAAAGCTGTCGTTATACGATTGTCATTGCAATTCGATTCTTTGCTTGGCCAGGAGAAGAACAAAAGAAAAACGGACACATATACATAAAAGTATATGTTTTGTACTTTATAATTGAAACCAATGACAACGAAAATCTCGGAAACGGTTACCTCCACAACAAAAATTTAAGGGACATAAATTGTGTATTTTGAAGAGATCTACATTTTCTGTGAGGTAAGTGTTTGCCTATCTCATACGGTTTAGCAGTTAAGCAAAATTCTGAAAAATTCATCCAGAATGAAGAGGTCTTCTGAGGTTATTCCTAGAAATTTAAGGTATACGTTTATTTGGGATGTAAATATCTTTAACGGAATTTTAATCAAAATCGTTTGAGCTGTTTTTGAGAATATAAAAATATTCGAAAATTTTTCCATGTGAAAATGGAAATGATATTTTTATATATGGACGCTCTTTAACTGCTTTGGTTCTCAGCGTCCCATTCTATATTGGGCGTGAAAGACCGCTTAATTTTGCTCAGAGGCCTCCCTATCAGGCTTGAGGTTCTTTTACGTGCCGTAAATCTACGACACGGGACCCACGGCTTTACTTCCCTTCCGAAGGAACCCATGCTAAGGATTTTTACGCCCGAAAACTCCATCGTCCTCCGCCGGGTTTGAACCCGCGACTTTGGTTATATGAACTTAGCATGGTAACCATTACACCACGGAGGACGACTTTTTTTCCATGTGAAGGGTAGTTTATGTAGGAGGGGGGGATTCTCTTGAAAATATTCGTGTCGCACCCCTGGAAGGTTCTGAACTTAAATACTTCCAAGTTTGGTATTTAACGGTGTTTTCGCTTTCGAACTATCTGGCCACACTCACGCACACACACACACGTGGAATTTTAATAAAATCTTTGTAACAAATTATTCTTAAAAAGCTTATACTTCTATCTACTTCATGCTAATCGAGAAAAACATAAGCAGAAATGCGTTTTTGTAAGTAGAAGGAAAACAATGGAACACACTAGGCTAAACCCATAGTCAAATCTTTTAAAAGCTGGTTGTGTTGCCAGGAGCTGATAAATTCCCATGTGAGAAAAGCATAAGTATTTTAAAACTGAAATTAATAGCAAGGGATATCTCAAAAACGTTCAACTCCATGAAAAGAAAACATATAACATAAATTGTGTGCTTTAACGAGCCATAATTTTTTGTGTGTTTAAGTTTTTGTCTATCTCTTACAGTGTACCAGTTATACAAAATTCCGCAAAATTCATCAACAGTAAACATGTCTTCAGAGGCTATCCCAGAAAATTGAAGATATACATTTTCGTTGTCATGTAAATATCTTAAGTATAAGATATTTTAATTAAATCGTTAAAGCCATTCTAGAATTTTTTTTCCATGTAAAGGGTAGTTGAGTGGGGGGATTTTTTTGAAAATGTTTGTGTCTTAGAAGGTACCAAACTTAAATACCAAGTTGTGTATTTTACGGTCTTTTCGTTTATAATCTATGCTGCACACACACGCGCTAAAAATGCTCTTTTTGGATTCAGGAGGTCTTAAAACATTCTCAATATGGAATTTTGGGTGCAATACAATACCTTTTCTATACACTATGTATATAGTACGTGTAGAGAAATTAAAATACTTTTATCGGTATCAGGGGACCTCAAAACATATATTACCGTGAAATCTAGATATCGAAAATTTGGGTGGAATGCAATACCTTCTCTATCCACTATGTAAATTGTACATACGGCTAGAGAAAGTAAAAATTGAAAACTTTGGGAAAAGACTGTCAAGAATGGGATTTCTGATTGCTCTTGTAAAACTGCAGTGTAGTGGTAAGTAATGCCTAGGGAGGAGTCATCCACTTACGTCCCCAGCGATATTGATTCTTATTTCATTGACTTTGTCATGCTCCATGCGGTTTCTCCAAACACGACACGAGTATACAAACACTAGCACGTGCAGTAGAGCGGGAAGAGAGCGGGAAGGGTGTGCAAGCAATTGCTTCATTATTCAGAGAGGACCACAAGTCTTCCTCTCATCGTAATTCAATTAAGATCGTCATAAACTAGCCAAAGGAAGAAACATATCTTCACGTTTTTCTTACGGATAGCGTTAAAAATAAGGCATAATTTTATATCCACTTACTTGTACAATAATCCATTTTACTTTCTCTACACATAGTGTATAGAAAAAGAATTGTATTGCACCAAAATTCGATACCAAGATATCACCGAAGATACATCTTTTGGGGCCCTATGAATCAAAAAGAAAAAGCCTTTTAAGAAAAATGTCCCTGTCTGTCTTTCCATGTGTGACTGAGTGTGTGCCTTGGGCAGCATATCTCAAAAACGAAAACTCTGTTAAATATCAACTTTAATACTTACATTCAGAATCTTCTAAGGATGCGACACGAAGATTTTCAGAAAATTTCCCACCCCCAGCTACAATTTACATGGAAACATTTTAGAAAATTTAAACGGCTCTAATATACGATAATTTTAATCAAAATCGTTAAAGATATTTGCATTACAAATAGAATGTACGTCTTGAGTTTTCTGAGAATAGCTTCTGAATGAATTTTGTGGAATTTTGCATAACTGTTAAACCGTAAGAGATACACAAACAATTTGACAAAAAATGTGGAACTCATTAAAACACAAGTTATGATGTATGAATCTTTTCGTGGAGTTTGCCATTTTTTATAGATTCCTTGTTATTTATTTCAGTTTTAAAATACTTATTCTTTTCTTATACATGAATTTGTCAACTCCTGGCCATATAAACGAATCGCAATTTGACTATCGCTTTAGCCTGTGGTACTCCCATATTTCCCTTCTGCTTTCAAGGAAGCAAGTAATAAGACCATCTCTGTTAATTTTTTTCGATTAGCATGAAGTAAATAGAAGAATAAGGGTTATAACAATAATTTGTTGCAGAGGTGTAGAGAAAGTCATGTGGATGGAACACATCATAATTTTTGTTGTTTGCAATTGTACATATACGGTTGCTAGAGAATTGACAATAGCAATTGCAAATGTAAATGCCTAACGGTAAATAAAACTCGGACTTGTCAGTGGTTTCTCCTTTAGAGCAATTGTTCATGACAATGATATTCACTTGTTTATTTTTGGAGTTTATCTTGGAGCATTTTCTTTAATTTGACACGAATATATTTTTATTCTTACCTCCAGACTCTATAGAGGATGGAGAATAATCTTAGGTAGAGATAAATGTCCACTTCCAGTCTAGAATCGAACCCGGGACCTCTCGCACAGCGGGCAAGTGCTGTTCCGAATGAGTTATGGGGCCAGCTATGAATACTTCAGTATTTAAGCACTTATAACCAGTGTTCAGTAATCTATTGTGCAATACAGATGAGAAATAACGAAAGAGAAAAACTTGGATATTACCCAATGCGTGACCTTTGAAGTTTTTACACCAATAAAAATAATTTCATTTAGAAGCACTGCTCGCTTCTCCCCCTCCCTCGTGGTAGGCGAGCAATTGCTCGTTTTTAGCTGTTTATTTTGAAATCGAAAACGGTTTGCATTAATAAAGGCTATTTCATGATTGTTTAATAAACGCTTACGTGTATAGCTTTCAACGATGAATTTCAAATAACGTTTCGTTATTAAGTGAACATTTTGAGATAAATGTCGACCACAGAGAAAAAACTATTCATACTTTCAGAGTTTACGTAAGCTTCTGCAGCCAGATACAAAAAATTGTGTTACGCTTTGGAAGAGCTTATTAATATATATGTATAATTTTATGTACACTTTACATGGTAGGTAGAGAAGGAATTGCATTCCACCTTACAATTCGATATATACATTTCACCGGTAATGCGTTTTCTGAGGATTCCTGAAATAAAAAGCAAGAGAAATAGGTCTGTTTGCGTTCAATGAACACTGTAAATCAAAAACGAAAAGTCCGTTAAATTCCTTACTTGGTATCTTTTAAGGATACGACACAGAGATTTTCTGGAAAATCACCCAATCCCAAATTACGCTTTAAATGGAGGATTTTAAGAAATTTATCATTTTCTTAAAAATGGCATCAATTATTTCAATTAATATACGTTTTGTTAAAGTTATTTACATGAATAATAAATAGAAATTTCTCGGCATAGTTTCTGAAATCCTCAGCATTCTAGATGACATTTGTAATGGATAACAGAAACAAAATAATAATGGATTACTAATAAAATATGTATAATCCAATTAATACAATTAATCAGATTCATAATTTTATTTCATCATATGTTTAAAGCCAAGTAGTTATAATTCGAAGATAAAAACACAAAATTAAACTCTATAATGTATGTTATAAATTATATGCGAAATTTACAAATAAATCAAATACACTTTTATTGGCTCATTGCAAAGTTAATGATTCCAAATGTATGCAAATAAAACAAAACAATCTATCAGTTTATTGAGTAAATCTAAGCTCCTAGCTCGCTAACTATGCGAAATATTTTGAAATTAGTTTTATTGTCTTGTAAATGGTGACTAGATTCTCACAAATTTTCCAGCAGCAATCGTAAAATTGAGCGATTATCTAGTTACTTTCTGTACACCTACTATGCATATAATACGTGGAGTACAATAATTCTATGAGAGATTCCACCGGAAATATATGTTTTGAAGTCCGATGAATCCCCCTCCAAAAAGCATTTTTAGAAAAATATTCGTACGGGTGTACATATATGAGCAGCATAGCTCAAAAACGAAAATAACATTAATATCAAACTAGGCAGTTAAGTTTAATATCTTCCAAGAAAACGACACGAAGATTATACATTTAATTTTCCTCAAACTGTACGGTTGGCTGCTGGCTGGACTACCTCAAAAAAATCAAAACCATTTCCATAACACAACAGACTGTTGCTCTAAGTTCGAAAGGATTATGTGATAAATGCGACAAAGTGGCAGTATTTAGTGTGTATGGTGTGCAGTTAAATTATGTTTTACACACTTTCTTGTGGGATACAATTACTGCAGGTATATTGTTCAGAAATAATAACCGCATTTGGAGAAGTGTAGTACTTACGAAAAACTTAAATTAAGGTAAGGAATCTGATTTCTTCCCACATGAAACCAAACGTCACCCTCTCCCCCGCTCTTATTAATATGTAAATAACTCGCGAAGTAATCGCACTTGTATTATAAAAATTATATAAGCACTTGTTTTGACATTACAAACATGTTGGAAGAAAAAAAAATCTGATGAGTACCATTCACATAACTTTCTCTATATCCCTGCAACAAGTTATTCTTAAAAAGCTTATACTTCTATTTACTTTATGCTAATCAGAAAAAATTAGTAGAAATAGTCTTATTACTTGCTTCCTTGTAAATAGAAGCGAAATAAGGGACTACCATAGGTTAAAGTGATAGTCAAAAGCTGGTTACTATGTCAATGAAGATCCTTTGTTTAAATGGATAGGAGTTGACAAGTTCCTGTATGAGAAAAGTATACGTTTTTAATAGCAGAAACCAAAAATAAGGAATGTCTCAAAAACGACGAACTCCACGAAAAAAATGTATATAACATAAATTGTGTGTTTTAATGAGCTCTACATTTTTTGTGCGTAAGGTTTTGTCCATCTCTTACAGTTTAGCAGTTATTCAAAATTCAGTAAAATTAATCCATAATAAACTACTCTTCAGAGGCTATTCCCAGAAAATTCAAGATAACATTTTGTTTGTCAGGTAAATATCTTTAATATACGGAATTTTAATCAAAGTCGTTAGAGCCATTTTTGAGAAAATAAAAGTTTTCGAAAAAAGTTCCATGTAAAGAGTAGTTGGGGGTGGGAGGATTTTTCTCAAAATCTTCGTGTCGCATCCCTGGAAGATACTAAACTTAAATACCAAGTTTGGTATTTTACCGACTTTTCGTTTTTGAATAATCGTGTTCATAGACACACATACACACACACACACACGGACCTTTTTGTGAAAATGCTTTTTTTGGATATTGGGGACCCTAAAACATATATTTCCGGTGAAATCTCGGAATCGAATTTTTTGGTGGAGTGCAATACCTTCTCTATAGACTATGTACATAGTGCGTATTGAGAAAGTAAAAAAGAAATTTTTCATCGGCCGCATGAGAATGTCTGCTTGTAAGATTCGCGTAAACGGTCGCTGCTTTGAGGCCGGTTAAATATATGTTCCATGCTTCCAAGGGGAATTGAAATCGATTTGAGTACATTTACCGTATTGAATACTGCACGAAAACGCAGATTCAAGTTGTATTGAATCTTGGATCCTATTCTTGTAGAAAGCGGGATAGGATATGTTGCTTGGAAACACCTCCGTATTCAAATCGTTTTGAAAAGCTCTTATTCTCCTATACTTGTTGCACGCGCTAGTCGTATGTTAATACTTTTTATTTTCTCTACATGTACTGTATAGCGTATAGAGAGAGTATTGTATTCCACCCAAAATTCGTTACCGACATTTCACCGGAAGTACAAGTTTTCAGACCCCCCCCCCAAAAAAAATAATAAAAATGTAAAACATGTCCACGCGCCAAAGTGTGTGTACGTCTGTCTGTGTTTCTATGGGGAGTATACCCCAAAAACGAAAAGCCTCTTAAATAACAAACTTGGTATTTAAATTCAATATCCCCCAAAAGATGCCACACGAAGATTTTCAAGAAACTCCCCACATCTATTACCCTTTACACGGAAAAAAATACGAAAATTATGATTTTCTCAAAAATAGCTTTATCGATCTTAATTAAATTACTGTATATTAAAGACATTTACAAGAAAAATAAAATGTATAACCAGAAATTTCTGGGAATAGACTCTGTAGACCTCTTACTTCTGAATGAGGCTTGCTAAATCTTTCATAACTGGTAAACCGTAAGAGATATACAAACATTTACTACACAAAACATGTGAATCTGGTTAACACACACACTTTAAGTAATTTGCAGATTTTTTTTTTGGAATTGACCGTTTCTAAGATACTCTTTGTTAGTGGTTTTAGTTTTAAAATATTTTTCTCATCGGGAACTTGTCAACTTCTGGCCATGCAAAGAAACGAATTTCAATTACATAGCAGCCAGCTTTTAAAAGTTTTCACCATCACTTTAGCTTAGTGTGTTCCCTTATTTCTCTTCTACTTAAAAGGGAGCAATAAGACCATTTCTGCTAATTTTATTTCGATTAGCATTAAGTAGATAAAACAATAAGCTTTTCAACAATAATTTGTTACTCAGATATAGGCGAGTCATGTGAATGGAACATACTATATTTTTATTTATTACTCTAGATTATAATTGAACAGCTCTAATGCTTTATATAGTTTCAAATTATTCTCAAATATAATTATTTAGCTTCAAACACAGCTTAATATAGTAAGAAGCTCACCAACGCAATTTCAAGCTGACAAACATAAAATGAATGGATAAGGTTATTCTCGAAGCTAACGTATTCAAAGCGATCTCAGTTTGTATTACATTTAACGTGTAAAACGCAGACCATATTGAGATGAAAGTTGACTTAAATAGATTTCATTTTTCCATGTAAATTAGATAACTATTTCAGATGAACGGGGTGTAGTTAGTATCCATTAAATCAGATTTATTACTTGAATACGTTGAAAACGTATTTTTTTTTTCTTTTTTTTTTGCCTGCTCAATGGATGATTTTCAGGGGTCTTTATGTCTGATGTTGAATGACTTTCCAATTTGGCCAATTTTGCACACCTATAACAGAGCAGACAACTATTTGCGGAAGATCACAGATATGAAAGCACTATAAACTCAGATATGGAAACACTTCGTCTGACAAATGCCGGGAGGCACCCTAAACTTAGACTTGAAACGCTTCCTTCCAAACTTTCCCTTCCCAATTATCATTTTACTTTAGTTATCATCATTCATTTATTGTATGCAGCAAGAATGAGCGCAATCACCTTCGAACATTTTAAAATTTACAAATACACTGCAGCGAACTATCTCTGCTACCAAATATGTAAATTAGCTGCCTATTCTCTTCCCTAAATTCTTCAAAGTGGATTAACTCCTGGCGCATAACCTATATATTCCTCGTTTCCACAAAGGAAGAAGAGATTCTAACTACTTCTTAAATTAGGAAACTGAACATGAGATTATCTTTTCCAGAATAAGATACAAAATTGCATATTGGTTTGAAGTCAAAGTAGTGTAAGTACAGAGATGAATTATATATACTATAAAATAAATACTACAACACTCATAATATTACATTTGAATTCTAAATATTACATTTGAAATTGGAATACATAAAATGAATCATAATATGTTATAATTGAATAATATTTTCAATACTTTTAGTTTAATTATAAATAATTGAATAAAGAATTAGATCAGCGTAACACTTTAAATTTGGGAATTACAGATTAAGAATGTTGACAGTAAAAAAATGTCTTCTTTTTGAGAACATATGTATATATGTACATTCAGCTGCCAAGATTTAATCAATTTAACTTACGTAAGCATTTTACTAATATACAGGAGGCATTCAATTGTTTGGCATACAGTATGACTTCCACGTCTCTCTTAGGTAAGCCTTATTTAACTACTCAGTTCTAATGAACTGTTTAAAAGTAGGTTAATGCAACTAATGTTACTGAACCTTGTACGGTTGTATTACTAAAACAATCCAAACCAAAGCATTTTAGGTTTTAAATTCTAATACATACATTACTTAAAGATGCCTCAAATTACCAATAGAATACAAAACCAAATGACAGCCGCTTGCTTATGTAAACCATAATACGTGTGAATTAACGATGTTATAATTTTGAAAGTATGAGTGGTTTAAGGCTGCTTGCTCTAATGAGAATCATCGCCAATAATAAGAAATCAGATCAACTACACATTACCAATGTGCATCGCTACCCCTAGTCTGGGCAAGTTGCTCGTACGAGCGTTCAAGTAAATCTCTCTTTGTGTCCTTCTTCATGAGCTAAGGTTTCCTCCACTTGGAAAGACAGCAAAAAGGGTTCTCGAGGAAGGCCATTGCCCAAGATGGAGTAGCGGTTCTATACAACGCAAAACTATTTTCCGATTCCATAAGGAATTTTCCCATTTTGGGATATGCTGTTCACACACACACACACACACACACACAACACACACATCAGTTATGGAAGTTTTAGTAAAAATGTTTTACTTTAGCTAGCCCCGTATGTAAAATGTACATAGGGGTAATGAAGTTATTCTCTTCCACCCAAAAATTCGATGTCGAGATTTCACCGAAAATATTTGTTTTGGGTCCACTGAGTCCAAAAAAAGCATTTTAGAAAAAAAAGTTCGCGTGTGTGTCTGTGTGTGCGCGCGCCTGAGGACAGCATAGCTTAAAAACGAAATGACCGTTAAATACCAAACTTATTTTTTAGGTTAGTATGTTCCAAAGATGCAACACGAAGATTTTCAAGAAAAGCACCCACCACAAACTACCCTTTACATGGAAAACATTTCGAAAAGTTTGATTTTCCCAAAAATGGCTTAAATGATTTTGATTAAAATCCCGTATATTAAAGCTATCTACATCCCAAATAAAACGCATATCTTGAATTTTCTGGGAATAGCTTCTGAAGACCTCTTTATTCTCGACAAAACACGCAATTTAGTTTTTTTTTTCTTTTTTTTTTTTGTTTTCTTTTTGGAGTTATCCGTTTCCGAGATATTCGTTGTTATTGATTTCTATTGTAAAGTAATTATATTTTTTTCAGACAGGAAGTGCCAATTTTTCTTTTGTTCTACTCTAGCCAAGCAAAGAAACGATTTATAATGACAACCGCATAACGATAACTTTTAAAACATTTGATTATCAATTTAGCCTGGTGCATTCCTTTAGTTTCCCTCTACTTATAAGTAATAAGTAATAAGAACATTCTGCTAATGTTTATCTCGATTAGTACTGTGTAGAAAGGAGAATAATCTTTTGCAAGAAGTTTGTGGAGCAGCTAGAGAAAGTCATGTGAGTGTACCACATCAGATTTTTTTCGATTTGAGGGACCCCTAAACATATATTTCCAGTAAAATGGAATTTTGGGCAAAATACAATACCTTCTCTCCTTCTATGTACGTGGCACAGTAAGTTATGAGTGCTAAATGCTTATTTGATATTATGTCCAGCATGCTTCAAAGATGCGACACAAATATTTTCAAGAAAATTCTACACCTCAAACTACTCTAACATGGAACAGTTTTCGAAAATTTCGATTTGTTGTCAAAATGACCCGAACTATTGTGATTAAAATATCATATGTGTAAAATATTTTCATTGTAGATAACTAGTAAACGGTAAAGGCTTGTTCAGAATATCCCGAGAACGGTAACCAAAACGAAAGCGAGAACAGGACACAAGCTTTTGGTTTACAACACCCCGGTAACAAGAACGTGAAAGATTTGTTCTTTTCCGGGTCACTTTTGCTCATTGAGACCTCATGCTTCATGCAATGTTCAATTTTATCTGCCTCCAACTCAACCAACATAAATGCGGGTTAGCCAACTTCATAATTAGAAAGAATTACAACTAAAGAGAGCTCTAGTGGCTCTTTACTTTCTCTATACGTGCTATGTACATAGTGTATTGAGAAGGTATTGCATTCCGCCCTAAAATTCGATACCGAGATTTCACCAGAAATATGTGTTTTAGGGTCCTTGTATCCAAAAAAAGCATTTTCAGAAAAAGGTCCGTGTGTGTGTCTGTATGTCGTGTGTCTATGAACACGATAATTCAAAAACGAAAAGTCTGTAAAATACCAAACTTGGTATTTAAATTTAATATTTTCCAGGGATGCGACAAGAAGATTTTGAGAAAAATCCTCCCATCCCAAACTATCCTTTACATAGAACTTTTGTAAAAATTTGTGATTTTCTTAAATATAGCTCTAACGATTTTGATTAAAATAGGGTATATTAAAGATATTTACCTGACAAATAAAATGTATATCTTGAGTTTTCTGGGAATAGCCTCTGAAGACTACTTTATTCTGGATGAATTTTACGGAATTTTGAATAAATGCTAAACCGTAAGAAATGGACAAAAACTTACCCCACAAAAAATGTACAGCACGTTAAAACACACAATTTAAGTTATATGCATTTTTTTCAGGGAGTTGATCGTTTTTTTAGATATTTCTTGTTTTTAGTTTCAGCTTTAAGAAATTATACTTTTCTCGTACAGGAATTTGTCAACTCGTGTCCATACAAACAAAGGAACTTCAGTCACATAGCAACCTGCTTTGGACTAGTTCTTTAACCTATGGTTCTCCCTTATTTCGCTTCTACATACAAGGAAGCAAGTAATAAGACCATTTCTACTAATTTTTTCTCGATTAGATGAAGTAAATAGAATAATTTGTTGCAGAGATGTAGAGAAAGTCATGCTAATGGAACACATCAGATTTTTATGTCGCGGTCGTCTAGAGTAAGCTCTACAGTGAAGAGGGTAATATGCACCATATGATATAATGTGCCGGGCCCCGTAACGAGAACGAGAAACTTAAACTTTACCAAGACATGCTTCTCGTCAATTTTGAATACTCCTATCGAATTACATTTACAGGAGAACCTCCGTATTTCGTGATTTACCTATTGATTTAGTGATATTTCCGTATAGTCCTAATTTTTGGTAATGTAAAGTAGCTAAAGCCCTAATTAGCTTGTATTACCTGTGCTCCACTGTATTTCAATTTTACCGTTCTCGTCGTTTCCGTTTCCGGTTGTGGCGAACCAGACTTTCACTACATAGAAAACATAGATCTCGGTAATCCATACAATCTGTCTCAAATAACTACTATTTTTTGTGGAGTTATACATTTCCAAAATATTCCTTCTTATTGATTTAGATTTTCCAATTCTTATACTTTTCTAAAATGGGAAGACGTTATCCCCCCCCCCCCCCCCATTATCTTGTTAATGCATATACAACAGATTTTTACTGCCATCACTTAGCGACCGGATCTTAATATGTTTGACTATTTATTTAATATTGCGTTTACAAGTAGATGGCAGCAGAGCAATTTCTGAAAATGTTTATCTCAATTAGTATGAAGTAGGTGAATAAGCTTTTCTAAGTATAGTTTATCGCATATTGGTGAGAGAATGACAAGTGAAATGCAGTACACCAGTTTCTTTGATTAAAATGTTAAGAAATACCTAAAAATGTTGATCCTAAAATTAAATATATTAAAATAAGGAAATTATTATTAACTGGGTAATTAATTAGTGGATTGATAAAATAAAGAAACAATTTATTCAAGTAAGATGTTCAAGTGGTGTTAATTTCTTTCCTCAACACTTCTTAGGATTAATATTTTAAAAACAATGTTATGTTTTATGAATAGAGAGATGTGTATTTAGTTCAGAATTTACTGTTTGTATCATTATTATTTTTAATAAAAATTTACTTTTCTGGTTGGTTTGAAGGTCTTTCATGAATTAATTGTTTTATTACTTTTCTCCCAAATCATAATTTATGTAGTTCTTCTCACCATTATAGTGGCTCTGATTTAACCCTTTTTCTGCCAAGCTAAACTACTATTGTACTGCTTAAACTGCCAGCCTTAAGTGTAGTGAAATGTAAACTTTCAAATCAAAACATAACAAAATAAACAAAAAGGATAACAAACTCTTAATTTCGTAGATAAAATATATAAAATGCATGAATATATTTAAAAGTCTTAAAGAATCCAGTTCCACAATTATATCCTAATCTGGAATAACTAATTCCAAGCCTTTATATACAATTTGTAATAATAATTCTTTAATCGATATAGATGTCCGAATTTCTCTCTCTCTGTCTCTCTCTCTCTACGTAGGACATTTTTAGAAAAAGGTCCGTGGTATGTGTATGTGTGTGTGTCTGTGTCTGTGGACACGATAACTGAAAAACGAAAAGTCGGTAGTATAACAAACTTAGTATTTAAGTTCAATATTTTCCAAGGATGCCACACAAATATTTTAAGGAAAACCCCCCGTTCACAAACTACCCTTTAATGTAAACAATTTCTATCAAAAATGGTTCCAACAATTTTGATTAAATCGCCGTATGTTAAATATATTAACACACCTAATAAAATGCATATCTTGAATGTTATGGGAATAGCTTTTGAAGACCTTTCATGCATAACTGGTAAACCATAAGTGATAGACAAAAACTTGTGATATAAAACTTTAGATCTCGTTAAAACAAATAATTTGTCCTATTCAGTTTTTTTCGTGGAGTGACCATTTCCGAGATATTTATTTTTATTTGGGTTCAATTTTAAACTACTTAAACATATTTCATACAGGAATTTGCCAATTCCTGGTCATGCAAAGAGAACGAATTTCAGTCACATAGAAACCAGCTTTTAAAATATTTGATTATCGCTTCAGCCTAGTATATTCCGTTATTCCCTTTCTACTCATAAGAAGGCAAGTAATAAGGCCATTTCTGCTAATGTTTATCTCGAATAGAATGAACTAAATGGAAGAATAAGCTTTCTAACAACATTTTGTGATAGCGATGTAAAATGGAACGCATCAGATTTTCCTTGACTACACTAAATGTAATCTAAAGTTGTCCTCGGCTAATACACGCGGAGTGTTCTCAGTTGTAGAGCTGAGCGTATCCTCGCATTACAGCCTGTAAATCATGCCTGGAATGCTAAATTCTCATTTAGCTGACATCCTCAGACAATTGCATTACGCCGTTTGTGACTGGAATATTTGCCTAAGTTCATCTGCTGGGTTTAAATGTTGCTTTGAAGTTCCTCGCAGCGATTATATTCCGGCAGTGCGTGCAAATGCACAATTTCAAGAACTGAGTCGAAGTTTCTAGGTGTGTCTTACCTGATGAAAACATTCGACTATCTAGCTGACCACTTGTATTCCTGAAGGAGTGGCGAAGTGTACAAGTCGGATTCTGGAGGTCCCGGATTTATCCCCGGTGACTGCTCCCCGTGACTCATGAGTTTTTAGTGGTTTCCTCATGGCCGGCGGGTAAATTCTGGGGTGGTTTTTCGTCTACTATAATTTACCCTACATTCCGTTTACTTCTCATTACCATGTGTATTTCTCGCGGTGCACGGTGGTGCTGGACAGATGACTGGAAACAAGCTCAATGGAACGAATACCCCTACAAGGTTGAAGAATCTATTGATCGTCCTATCTGGCTATTCCAGGAGTGATGGGTCTCAGTCTTGGAAAAGTGGAAATGCTAGGGATTTCCTCGCGCTTCTATTCCTGCCTGCCTGCGGTCTGTAGCCTCCAGTGGTTCCCTCACTTCATCCATTCTCCTAAGAGTGTAGCCACAATAGATTTGCCGGGCGCTAAGTCACCCCTACCCCTCATTCCTTTTAGTATTTACTCATGAACACTTCACGAAAATCGAATATTCAGATTTAAAATTTTAGTGGATAATATTGATGGCTATATCACGAGTAAATGTTTTTAGTAAGAAGGACCTTAAAATTTAGAATTTTCGCAATGTCATTTTCACAATGTCATTTTACATTGCGTGACCAAATAGCAACAAACACGATTCGTCAAAGTTTTATTTTGTTGTTATCTTCATATTATACTGGTATTTAACAGTAAACTGTAAGTATTTATAACTATTTGATACCATTTTTTATTTTAATATTATTGTAGTAGTTTTTTAAGAACAAGCAAAATTAAATCAACTGTAATCATAACCCACGTGTGCCATTCCACCGTTTATTTTATGTGGGCCTCCCCGTCCTATGCTACAAGTCCTGGGCCAATAGATTTAAGTGTAGTATATTTAATGTAGTAATATATTAAGTGTGTTTTTCTGTTATTTTCATATTATACTGACATTTAACAGGAAAATAGAAGCATTGAAAACTACTTTACATCTACATATATTTATTTATTTCAACATTAGTTGTAGGTTTTTAGAACAAAACGTAAGTCAACTGTAGCCAACTGTTAATCTATTACAATTCAGTGTGCCATCACACCTCTTATTTTACGTGATCCATCCCCACTGGACCGCTAGCATTGGAACTCGATTGGACGCGATTTTCGTCTTTAAATAGATGACCGGTACCTTATGTCGAATCAATGATGATTACTATTCGAACCACTTACTTAAGTGGGATATATAAATCGGTTTAAGAGTTAGAAGAAGAGTTGCATATGTAAAAAACTACAACGGAGGTGTAAGTTATTTACAAGTTGCATGCAACATGTTATGCAATCTCGTAGGAAATAAATTGAAAGCTATTTCCACATCCATAGCTGACATAAGTGAGGTCATCATCATATTGTAACGGCGAAGCGTGCGGTTTGGCGACTGCTGAAGGGATCGCTGTCTCGCTCGGTCTAACAATAGAGCGAACGGGCTCAATAGTCGGGGAAAAATAGCTCTTTGTATGTTTCCTTGCAAGACTCCTCGAACCTTCTTGATCCCTGGACTCAGAACATTCTTCTTCCAGAATACTCGCTTTCTAAATGAACAAAACGTAATGTTTCCGTAATTTCCAAGACTGGAGCTTTCGAACACCGGTTACGGACTATATAAGGGGCCGGCAAGTACCGGTTTTTGAAGTGAAGTGAATTAAAAAGTCAATCTAGTGTGTGGCGCTTGCTAGTAACGTGAACACAGTGACTCAAGTTATATGTGTACCAAAGGTGTAAAGTGTTGTGTTATGTAGAGTGGCCTAGTAACGAATAAAGTGAATTTAACAGAAACTGATGCTTTCATTGGCTACAGTATATTCGTTTGTGAGGGTTAGCTTCACTCGCTGACGTGTTGAACCCATAAATAAGCTAATCACTTTGCATCGTGTTCCCTTACTTTTTTCAGAATCTCATACATTAATTTTAGTGTTTTCCAATAAAAAATGAAACCCAAAGCATATGCTGAACTACTATGTATATGTGTCATTTTATAAATCATAGTTACATGTACAAAGGCTGAACTATTTCACACAGTCCATTTACCTTTACTTTCTGTTTCTCTTTATCTTCTGCTTTTTTGCTTTGTTTTTACAATTTTGTTGCAGAGTGCTCGCTTTTTCACTTCTCGTCGGCTTATACATTTTCATTTCTTTACGTTTTCTTATTCTTCTTTGCATCAATTATTTAACTTCCGGTTCTTCTGCATTTGATCCATCTTCCTCCACGCAAAAATATTTTAATATGTTCTTAATACAGTCTTCAGTGGCTGTAACAATTTCAGAGTGATTCTTCATTTCAATTTCATTTTTCCATCTTCAATGCCCAGCATTTTTTATAACCTCTCTAACTCCTTATGACCATCTCTTTCATATGTATAATATATATATATATATATAGTAGGTAGAAAAGTTATTGCATTCTACCAAAACATTGGATACCTAAATTTTACCGAAAATGCATGCTTTGATGACCCCTGAATAAATGAAAAACATTTTAGAAAAAAGTGTGTCCGGGTGTGTGTGTGCGCGCGAGCGTGCGTAGTATAAATCAAAAAACGAAGAGTTGGTTGAATACCAATCTTAATATTAAAATGTAGCATCTTCCAAGAATGTGCCACAAAGATTTTCAGGAAAATACCCGCCCCCCAACCCCCGTTACATGGAATATTTTTCGAAATTAGGATTTTCTGGAAACAATGGTTCCAGCATTTTGATTAAACTATATATTAAATATGTTTACATGACAAATAAATTGTATATCTTAATTTTCTAAATATCCTCTGAAGACCTCTTCATTCTGGATCACTTTTACATAATTGGTGTAACAGTAGGAGATATATAAATGCTTAGATAAAAATCTGATGTGTACCATTCACAACAAATTATTCTTAAAAATGTTATACTTCTATTTACTTTATGCTAATCAGAAAAAATGAGCAGAAATAGTCTTATTACTGGCTTCCTTGTAAGTAGAAGCGAAATAAGGGACTAGCATAGGTTAAAATGATAGTCAAAAGCTGGTTGCTATGTCAATGAAGTTCCTTTGTTTATATGGATACGAGTTGACAAGTTCCTGTATGAGAAAAGTATACGTTTTTCATAGCAGAAACCAAAAATAAGGAATGTCTCAAAAACGAAGAACTTAAGAAAAAAATGTATATAAAATAAATTGTGTGTTTTAACGTGCTCTACATTTTTGTAGTAAGTTTTTGTCCATTTCTTACGGTTTAGCAGTTATTCAAAATTTAGTAAAATTCATCCAGAATAAACTGCTCTTCAGAGGCTGTTCCCAGAAAATTCAAGATATGCATTTTATTTGTCAGGCAAATATCTTTAATATATGAAATGTTAATCAAGATCCTTAGAGCCATTTTTGAGAAAATCAAAATGTTGGAAAAAAGTTCCATGTAAAGGGTAGTTGGGGGTGGGTTTTTTTTTCTCAAAATCTTCGTGACGCATCCCTGGAAGATACTAAACTTAAATGCCAAGTTTGGTATTTTACCGACTTTTCGTTTTTGAGTTATCGTGTTTACAGGCACATACACACACACGGACCTTTTTGTGAAAATGTTTTTTTTTTTGGATATTGGGGACCCTAAAACATATATTTCCGGTGAAATCTCGGTATCGAATTTTTTGGTGAAATGCAATACTTTCTCTATACACTATGTACATAGTGCGTATAGAGAAAGTAAAAATAGATCTCATCAAAACACACAATTGATTTACTTTACATTTTTGCTGTGAAGCTAGCCGTTTCCGTGATATTCCGTGTTATTGATTTCAATTTAAAATAATTATAATTATAATCCTAAATAGAAAATCATCCATGTTTCTTTTGTTTTACTCCTGGTTGTTTACTCCTTCGCAAGGAAGCGAATTTCAATGACATGGCATAGCGGTAGTTTTTAAAACATTTAACTTACTTTAGTAATCCCTTAATTCCCTTCTACTTATAAGTAATTAAAAGTAAGACCATGCTTCTAAAGTTTATATGGATTAGCATGAAGTAAAATGAAGAATAATCTTTTGTGAGAATTTTATTTGCAGAAAAAATAGAGAAAGTTATGTGAATATACCACATTACATTTTCTTCTTTATGGCTCATCGTGCCCTATTTATTTCGCATACTTTTAGCCATTTTTGTTTAACTATTTTCCTACGTTTTATAACAATTCAATTAATGTAATCTCACATTGGTTTTTTGAACATGCGCGTTAAAGCTTGGAATCTCGGAGAGAATTGCCAGAAAGAAACCAAGCCGAAATAGTTCAGTCGGGTGAGAGCAAGACTGAAGATTTAAAGGTCACTTGTTCAATTCCCGGCTTCCGTATATATTACTGTGGTAGTTGTCAGTATATCACTATCTTAACAGCGTCATTTTAAAATTATTTTTTTAGAGTCCAGTTCCTATAAAGTACTAAATGACTTACAGTGTCATTAATACCAATTTAGGGTTATAATTCAAAATGTTTGAAGTCTTTATATATCCCACTATTTTGATTAATATATAATGAGCGAGCAGTTAATGGAACTGATGTACTCACGCGCGGGGCGCCGATTTCAAAGAGGACTCAAACCCATTCTCTGGTTAAGAAGCCTAGAAAAGAAAAAAAGATATAAGCCAAAACTCGTGAAAACATACGGGTGGTTATTGTACCAGAAATTATGGAAAGTATTGTTGTTGAAGTGCAGCCAGAAATGATCAGCCATTTACCTGGCAGTCTAACTTACAAGTCAGTAAAACACGGTAGACTTGACATTGGTGCTACCTGCAGTTCAAGGTTTATTCCTATCAATTAATTCTGTATGCTTTGGTAAATAAAACAACGATTTGTTGAAAAAATAACAAAGAGGAACAACAGACATAGCCAGGTCTCCTCATCTGTCTGAAATCGTTCTACGTGGTCTAGGAATAACGTGCTATACTCTGGTTCCCAAAGTCGCGGGTTTAGACCCAAGGGAGGACGATGTATTTTTTTTTCGGACGTAAAAGTGCTTATCGTGATCTCCTTCGAAAGGGAAGTAAAACCATTTGAAACTCAAACCTGATACAGTAGCCTCTGACCAAAATTAAGCGGGTCTTCTTGCCTGATGTAGAATGGAACGCTAAGAACCGCAGCAGTTATAGTTGTTAATTCTTGTAGCTAAATGGAGCAATGGGCATCGTTACGATGTTTCCTTGATCGGATTAGAATTTCTAGTTTGTGAGTTCGCCGCTATGTGCTGTGATGACGAGGGATCGCTGGTAGTCCACAGATGACACTGTAGGAAAAAATCACGATTTGTGGACGCGAAATGGAGGAATTTCGCTCAGTAACTTTCTTCTTTTAAGGTATGAGGTTCTTTTAAATTAAAATAAACATTACACTGAATCACAGCTTTACTTCCCTTCCGAAGAAAGCCATGCTAAGGAGTTTTGCGTCCAAAAGAAATACAGCACTCTCCGTAAGATTTGATACCGCAATCTTGGGTATTAGAAACTAAAGACCGTTTATAAATAAAATTAAATTTTAATTTCACCCGGCTGTAGCAAATGTGGTGAACTCATTATAGCGAAACACCATTGGATGTCCTGCGGAAGGACAGTAACCGTTTGAACCACGGCAATGTAAATACTTCAGGTTCTTTCTACACATGTGAAACCCAATTATTCCCTGCAGACTTATGTACCTAGACCAGGATCATGCTCTGTCTCCCACAAAGCTGTTTCGTTTGACTAGCAGTAACTTTCACTTACTACCAGCTCACCATGACGCAACCTATCTCAACAGATGTTGCAACAGTTACCGGCTGTCACCAATTACCGGACTCCCCTGGATGACCGGCTGCAGATGTAAGACGGATATCACCACCTACTTGGAAGTACAGTGTGTCTGTGTATAATGTTTACACAAAAATGCTCGTGCGATTTAACTGTACGGCACATAAACAATACTCAAGATCTAAAACATTAATGCTTGGCACATACCACAATAGACTGACGATAGGAAAACATTCTATGTCCAAATCTACCCAAAATTCCATATCTAGATTTCACCGGAGGTGCATGTTTTGAGACCCCATGAATAAAAGAAGCATTTTTAGAAACATTCTCGTGCTTTCAAGGAAACTTTCTCACTACCCCCAGCTACTCTTTACGTGGTACATTTTTCGAAAATTTCGATTTTCTCAAAAATAAATCTAACAATCCTTATTAAAAAATCACATGTTTAAGATATTTTCATAACAAACTAAATGTATATCTTGAATTTTCTGGGAATTGCCTTTGAAGATTTCTTCATTCTGGACGACTTTTGTATAGCTGGTAAATCGTAAGAGATAGACAAAAACTTACTTCACAAGATATGTAGACCTCATTAAAAACAAAATTTATGTCATATACATTTTTGTAGAGTAAACCGTTTGCGAGATATTCCAAGCTATTGGTTTCAGTTTTATGGTAATTAAATTTTTCTCAAACGTGAGACATCTTTCTTTTCGTATCTTTTGTTTGCTCCTAGAAATAAAAAAGAACCGAATTCCAATTGTTTCACTTAGGGATTGGCATTTAAAAGATCTGACTGTTACCTTAGCCTTCTCTTCTACTTTCAAAGAAGCAAGTAATAAGGCCAATTTTGGCAATGTTTATCTTGATTAGCATGACTTGAGTAAAAGAATCCTTTATAAGGAAGGTTTATCTGTTGAACAGCTAGAGAAAGTCATGTGAATGGGACGCATCTCATTTTTTTATTTATTTCATATCTTTTATACCTTATTTAGTTTTTGATTCGTTATGTGTTTATAAATATAAATAGATAAAACAAAAACATTGATGTGGTCTATTCACATGACCATCTCTACCTACTCTGAAATAAACTATTCTTACAAAAGCGTATCCTTCTGTCTACTTAATGCTAATCGAAATTAACATTCGCAGAGATGGTCTTGTTACTTAGGTCCATATAAGTAGAATGTAAATGAGAGAATACACTAGCTAAAACGATAGTCAAACATTTTAAAAAGGCTGTTGTATGTGATTAAAATGATTAAGTTTTTTTGGGCTTTGCCAGTAGTAAAGCTAAAGAAAAATGACTAACAAATTCCCATCGATAAAAGTTTAAAATTGAAACCAACAAGGAATACCTTGGAAAGGGTTTCCTGTATACAATATTTTATGTTTTACACTCACATGAGCTTTTCTAGCTATTCTATAACCAATATTCTTACAAAAGATATTCTGTTTTTTACAGCATGCTATTGAGATAAATCTTAGCAGAATGTTCTCATTAGTTAGTCTTTTAAGTAGAAATGAAGTAAAAGAATGTACTATGCTAAAGCGGAATTCAAATGTCTTAAAATCTACCGCTATGCGATTGTTATTGGAATTCGCTTTTTTGCACGGCCAGAAAGAACATTAGAAACAGACGCGACTTCCTGTCTGAGAAAACTGTAAGCATTTTGATACTGGAAAAAGAACAAGGAATATTTCGGAAACTGTTACCTCCACAAAAAATGCAAAGGGTATAAATTAGAGTTTTGATTAAATATCCATTTTGTGTAGTGAACTTTTGTCCTACAGTTTGCCAGTTATGCAAAAGTCATTCAGAATGAAGAGGACTTCAGAAAATTCGAAATATGCATTGTATTTTTCATGTAAATATATTAAATATACGGTATGTTAATCAAAAACGTATGAGCCAATTTTGAGAAAATAAAAAAAAATCGAAAATTTCTCCACATGAAGGGTAGTACGGTATGGGGGATTCTATTGAAAATCTATGTGTCGCATCCTTGAGAGATACTGAACTTAAATACCAAGTTTATTATTTCAATTGTTATTGAGCTGTGCTGTTGACTGTCAGGTGGATACGCACACACGGACCTTTTTTTTAATGCTTTTTTGGATTCAGAGGGTGTCAAAATATATATTTCCGGTGAAATCTCGGTATCGAATTTTTGGGTGGAGTACAATGCCTTCTCTATCTGCTATGTACATAGTACATATACGCTGGAGAGAGCAAAAAGTATATATGACATAAATTGTGCGTTTTAACATCTAAATTTATGACAAATGCCTTACTCGTACGCTTCACCGTATTGGTATTTTCTAAGTCGTCTTTGGATTTTTATTTGGCTAAAATTATTAAAATATATGTTTTCTATTACTTCGATAAGTTCATTTGGTATATTATTTATCTTCATTACATTATGTATTTTTACATAATACTCTTATTTATTGTATATTTCATAGCATATAGAGGTTTCAACATCTTCGTTGCTCACAGAAAATAACAGCATAAAATGGTTTCATCATCTCTGTCACATACGACAAGTTAGTATTGACTTATTTCTATGTGAGATAGGTCATTGGTATTACTGACTTGCATAGCATAATTAGCAGAATGTTGGTTATAATGTTAAGATTGTATAAATAAATATACGCTTCCATTTGCATGCACTGTGCGCATCGATGGTTTCGGAAGTATAATAACACACTCTGTTTACACGAAATAAATGAGCCGCGTCCATTTAATCCCAACGGACGTGCAAACAATAGACAATACCTTGTTTATATTTCCTTTCACGCCCGTGGGAGGTCAGCAATAAATCCAAACTGAAATCACATTACAGAACCCAAGGCATTATAAACTTATTTTCATTGGGTATATGTATATCGGTAAACTACATGAAATTATATAGAAAGATCTCAAAGTTTTGAAAAAAAAATAATGTAATTTAAATCATTACCATCATTTTTACTACAACTGTGCGCCTGAATTGGAAACGTGGGACCTGCTTTTAACTTAATTTTTATGTGAATGAAAGTGATAGTCCCTAGCACAGATACAGAGAAAGAGAGAGAGAGAGAGATAGGGAGAGGGAGATATATTAGATACATTCCCTATCCTTACACATTAGTTGGTGAAGCACGCTTGTTCCAAGCCACCATATTTAGACATTACACTTTTGAGATGAGTACGCCTTGTGTGGGTTAAATGTGCACACAAAAATAAGATTTTGTGGTGTTGAATGCACAATTAAGTAGTAAATTTAAACTGTAAGTTGTAAACCCGTATAATGGTCTTATACGTGTGTGATATTTGGTTGTAGTTTCTCGAATAACAGAAAATAAAAACAAGGAAAGGAAAATGTGTTTCAATACATACGTTACTGTACTTACTAAAGTGATTTTTGCTGGTATTCTTAGTGAAATATATTATACATTATCAACAGAACAATTCGGTATTGTTTGCTAGATTTTAGAGTTCCAACTTGGAAAGACAGTTGAAGCTTGGATAAATGCAATTCGTAGACAAAATTTGCAACCTACACCGGTTTATAAGAAACCTCTTGTTAATTCGCCCACTTAGCAGCTAGAGCAAAAAAGAATTACTATTAAATTATGTGGTTAAGATACCAGAAACTTGAGAAAGGGAGGGGGGAGGTGTTCCTCAGACTCGGAATGCAATGGTAATTATCTAAATATTCCTTGACCAAAATCCTTGATTAATATCACATATTCTATTAAAGCTTTAAACTAATGCTGTAATATACGGTACAGCCTTTTGTTACATTAACTGTAGTATTAAACCAAGAAATTAGAACAAAATTAAGTTAGACCTTGCCGCGATGTTTACTGCAATAGTACCAATTTATCAATAATAACTTCTGACAGGCCAAGAAATGTGATTGTATTACATATTCTTTCAACTAGAAGTGTCTCCCCTTATATTGCCCTTTGTATTTTAGTTAAAAAATGTGGAAAAACTATTAATTTGACAGCTTTTGCGATGATATATATGATTATGTATAGTGCCACAAGATGGCCGCTGGGCATAAAACGTGCTTCAGCAAATTGCTAGCATTGCCGCCGTGGTTCCTAGTAACTAAAATATAAAATATATATTTTATGCGTTTTTTTACATGACTTTCTCTGCCTGTTCTGCAAACAAAATATTCTTTAAAAATATTCTTTTATCTACATTATGTTAATCAAGATAAATATTAGCAGAATCGATAGTTATTTGCTTCCTTATAAGTAGAAAGGAAATACGGCAAGCTAAAGCGATAGTCAAATCTTTTTTTTAAAAATTCCGCTATGAGAAACAATTGGATTTGGAAGAAAATCAAAGGAATATGACACGAAAAATGACTTCCGGTTTGTGAAAAGTTTCAGAAGTTTAAAATTGAAGCCAATAACAAACTTAACTTGGAAATGATTAACGATACAACAAAAATGTATATAACAAAAATTGTATGCTTTAATGAGAACTCTATTTCTTGTGCAGTGAGTTTCTGTCTATCTCTTACAGTTTACCAGTTACAAAAAGTTATATAGAATGTGGAGGTCTCAGAGGCTATTCCCAGAAAATTTAAGATATATATTTCATTTGTCATGAAAATATCTTAAACATGGTAGTTCAATCAAAATTGTTAGATCCATTTTTAAGAAATACGAAATTTTCGCTAATTTTTCTTTGTACAGCATAGTTAGGAATGAGAGGCTTTCTTGAAAATATTCGTGTCTCATCTTGGAATATACTGAAATTAAATACTAAGTGAGGTATTTAACGGACTTTTCGTTTCTGAGCTATGCTAGAAACAGGCACCCACAGCCTCGTTCATAATAGCATTTTGCTAAAAATGATTTTTTATTCTGGGGTTGTCAAAACCTGTATTTTCGATGAAACCTTGGTACCAAAATTTTGGATGTCATGCAATACCTTCACTATACTATGTACATATACATAAGTGCTAGAGAGTGTAAAGCTACACCAAAATGTTATTTGACAGTTTATTACACCAAAATATTAATGAAATATTAGAAAGTGTTATATTTATTGATTTTCTACATATCAATTCAATTTAAGTCGTCGCAGGTCTCAAGCATTAATTAGATGTTTTCGTATGCCTTTCTGATACCTACACGGGAATTAAATTGAACTTCTGAGTAATAATCTGAATATGAGCTTTGTAGACAGTATACTTGTAAACGTTATCCTTTAAAAGCCCCCAAAGGAAATTGGAGTTAATTCAGGTGATCTTGGGGGCCATTCATTATCACCCCGACGTCTAATCCTTATTCTTGAAAACCACTCATTTTCGCAGCATATGGGATTTGTTGTGGACTAAGCGGCACAGGGGCGGGTTTTCTCCAGGTTCTCCGGTTTCTCGTATTCCAACGGTGTTACATCTTCATTCCATTTATCGCCTGCGGTGCCTATATAACAATAGCGGGCGTTAAGCACTATCAAAGAAAAAGTAGCCATTTTCTTAATGCCAGAGCGTAATGCGGTAGAGCTCCATCTTGCTGCAACTACTAATCCTCAAAGCTGTCCTGTGCCTGTAAGACAGAACCGACGTTGTTCCGCAGCAGATCCAGGTATGTTTCTCTCGTGACATAGATCTGTGTGTACGAACAGATCATTGAATAACAGACACTTTCGTTCCATCGAACACCTTGTTTATCCGAATGTTTTCATTTTAGGCGTCCATAAAGCTCCATCATTGTCATCTAACCTTCGAAGCATTTATCGACACAAAAGACAATCAAATATTCACTCGTTTCACCTTAGATAGTCTTTCTTCCGCTATTTTCTCTAACAATGTGTAGACAAGAGACGGATGCAGAAGCAAGACGCAAGAAACAAGACATGCATTCGTGAATACATGCGAGCAGAATCACATAGTTAAACACATTCAAGCATTTTACCCTTACTTAGTGGACTTCTTTGGTATTAACAAGTATATCAGAACAATGTTTATACAAGTTTTTCACAAAATAAGTAACTATTTCGTGAATGGGGCAACTTAGTTTTTTTTAGAAATTGATCACTGAGCAGCATGTTGTCCATTCCTGAATGTATTGTCGTTGTCACATGGCGTCTATAACGTGCTCCGTGCGATGAGCTGGGCCGACGGTGTTAACGCAAATTTAGAAAGGATGGACCAACGAATAAACCCATGAGGAAACAGTCAACTACGTTTCAAAGAATAGGCACTGTTGCTGACGAGTCTCGACCAGGTCCACCGTTCACTAACGCAGCTGACATTGACGCAATACGGGAATCACTTGAACAGAGTCCAAAATCTGTACGTTGTCTTCCATATCAATTGCAAATTCTGTAATTATCAGTGCTGAAATTCACCTTGAAGAAGCGTGTACAGTATTTGTCTCAACATGACAACCCTCTGCTAAACTTTAAAGTTTGGTATTAGGAGGATTGGAAATGACCCTCGCAATTACCAAGTGTTTCACTTGCTGGTCCCTTAACTGAAGCGCAAATCTCGACTTGTAGCAGAGTCTTCGAGTCTCCAGAAAACAGATATTTTACTACATTGTCTCTGACCATTAGTACAGGGTCGTCTTTTGTTTGCTAATGGTTATTACCCAGTGGAAGGGGGGAGCGGTCCCGTTTGTAGGCCATCATGTTTTGGAAAAAAATTATATCGTGTGCAAGAGTTACACCAACTGGATGACGTAATTTGCAAATTGACGTGAAAGACAACGTACAGATTTAGGACTCCGTTCAATGGACTCCGTATTGCGTCAATGTCAGTTGTGTTTGTGAAAGGTCGACCTGGTCAGCAACATTGCCTTTTCGTTAACAGTTCCCGTAAGGTTTTATTCGTTAGTCCATTCTTTCTAAATTTCCGTTGAAACCGTCGTCGCAGCTTATCGGACGGAACACCCTATAGACGCATATGGCAACGGCAATACGTTCAGGAATGGTCACCATACTACTCAGTGATCAACCTGTAGGAAAGTAAGTTAATGATTTAATTTTGTTTCCAGTAGGACAGGAGTTGGATAGGTAGAGTGAGACTGAAAAATGCAATGCCATAGCCGGAATTTGAACCACGGATCTTCAGGTCTCTAGCCGGTTGCTCTACCATTTAGTTACCATAGTTACATGCGAGCATAGCATTGATAGTTTGCTTCCTGGCAAATCACAAGGTGATCTCAAATCATTTTGAGATGACAACCCCAATAGCGACTTACAATGTTACAAGTACTTTAAGTCACAGGACTCATAGTATGGCCAACTACTATGGTCAATTGATATGGATTTAATTGCTTTTTACTTTCTCTACACGTACTATCTACATAGTGTATACAGAAGGTAATGCAGTCCACCAAAAAATTCGATACCGAGATTTGCACCGGAAGTATATGTTTTAGAATCCCCTGTATCCAAAAATAGTATTTTCAGAAAAAGGTCCGTGTGTGTGTCCGTGGACAGCATAGCTCAAAAACGAAAAGACCGTTGAATAACAAATTTGGTATTTAAGTTTAGTATCTTCCAAGAATGCGACACGAAGATTTTAAAGAAAATCCCCCACCCCAAACCACCCTTTACATGGAACATTTTTCGAAACTTTTGATTTTTTTAAAAATGACTCTATATTTTGATTAAAATATCGTATATTAAAATATGCACTTGACAAATAAAATGTATATCTTGAATTTTCTGGGAATTGCCTCTGAAATCTACTTTATTCTTGAGGAATTTTGCATAACTGCTAAACCATAAGAGATAGACAAAAACTTACCACACAAAAAATGTAAAGCACTTTAAAACACACAATTTATGTTATAAACATGTTTTGTGCAGTTGACCGTTTTTGAGATATTCCTTGATTTTGGTTTCAGCTTTAGACTGTCACTTTAACCTATGGTACTCCCTTATTTCGCTTCTACTTATTTGTTGCAGAGATGTAGAGAAAGTCATGTGAATGGAAGACCTCAGATGTTTTCACACAAGCCGTGTGTAGGACAGGAGTTGGATAGGTAAACATGCGAGTCAGTTGAGAAATTCAATGCTCTACCGGTATGTTACCATACTAGCTCAGTGGTAGAGCAACCGGCTAGAGACCGGGACTACCTTCGCCTTCTTCGCAGCCGGTGTCTGTGGCCTCTACTATTTCTCTAAATTTGATTAATCGATCGCTCAGAACCATAACCTGGATTTTGTCAATTATTTTGGAGGAAGTCACTTTAGTGGATGTCCAGAAGGATGGTCATCATTTGTAGACTATTTCCGCGTTTAAATTCAAATATCCAATTGTTAATTGTTGCAAATGCAAGAGAATATGTGCCATGAATATATCCAACTCGACTTTTATCTCTCTCAGTGTTAAGCCTTTTAAATAGAAGTGATTAATCACCTCACGCAACTCATTTTTTTTCCACCTTTCTAAATAAGCACAATTGTTGATTGCTTTTGGCAACGAAATCACATGATGGATATAGCTGAAACTTTAACTGCCATCTAGTAACAGATTAAATACAAACTTTCCCTGGATGCATTTATTTACATTGCATTACTCTTTCATAAGCATTCAACCCAACAATTTTTTCCTTTGATAAATATAATGCAGATTTAGTATTCGAAGACAAAGGTCGTCGGTGCTTTATGTCTTTCCTATCTTAATCTGGTAGATGGAAGCTACGATAGATGTGCGTACATAGTGAATATATTGGAACCTGCACTTATGCGTTCCCTCCTGTTTCTTTCCTTTTGTCTTGGCGATTAATTTTAAATTTGTATGCCTCGCCTCGCTTCACAGATGGAGAGCTCAGCTTTGCTTGCTTTGTGCCAGACGCGGCAAATTAGTTATTGATTGCACAACGGCGCAGCATGTGTGTTCTAGACATAGCAACAGGCTTTACTTCATATACCTAACATACGAACTGGCTGTAAACCAAGTGTTGACGCCTTTAGGAACAGAAAAGTAGCAGCAGGGCGCACGCTATTGTTTTGGGGAGCATTAGCAAAATGAACTCCCGTTTACTCGCGGTAAGAAATAGTTTTCCACCGTGAAACTAAAACCTATCTTCTTGAAAATCTTCGTGTCGTCCTTGAAAGACACTGAGCTGGAATACGAAGTTTGGTTCTTGACCGAATAGTTTCTGAGCTATGTTGCTCACATGCACATACAAAAACACAAAATATGCAACAACATCATGTATTTGTTAACGTCACTATTTTAATAAGCAGCACGAAAAGGTCAACTAGGATCCTTAAAGGCAAATTATTAAATTTATGATATTAGTGCTCACACTTGCATTATAATTTTCTTCTAATAATAACCATTGATAAAACAATAATCTTTTAAAATAATATTCAAAATCAAGCTTTAATTTAGCTAAATATTAATATTATTAATTTATATATATATATATATATATATATATATATATATATATATATATACACAAGGTGTTAATGAACTACACCGAAATATTTTCACAGTATATGTAGATTACTTAAATAAATACTTTGAGATAGGAGATTTATGGCCTGTTTATTGAAATTTCGAAGTATCGGCCATAAGTTTCTGAAGTGCCAGTACGCCACGTATCGCAGCACTTCGTCTGGAATGAAAACAATAGTAATAAAAAACATTTACTTTATGACATGAATCGAACTCGTGACCTTCAGAATAGCAGCTTCCCGCGTTACGCATTAAGCTACCAGAGCAGTTATAAAAACGCCTCTAGAGTAGCATACATAATTCAAGAACGTAGTTTATGAATGCTCAGTGTCGCACTGTCAACTGGTTAGTTCGAGATTTTACAGATTTTTGCTAGATTTAATCTTGAGAACGCTAGTAATGAGCTGGTAAATATCGAAATTTCCATACTCGGGCAGCAGTTTTAAGGACATTCTAAGCCATTTGTTCAACATGCTTTACTTTAACGCCGACTTATCACCACTTGATTCCTACACGTTTAACCCTATGTAGCTGCGTTATGTTTATCCGGGGACCATGCATCGCCGATCTCAAATTACATATATCAGTCACGTGCACAATGTCGCAAATTATTTCGGTGTAGTTCATTAACACCATGTATATATACATTGCTAATACATTGTATTTATATTCTAATTCCCACACCATTCTATCTGACCTCCCTTGAACCTTCAACTCCCTACACTGGACGGTGTTCACAGTCCACCCAGGATTATAACATTTAGTCCCAGGAGTATCTTGTATTGGCTTTCAGTTTTGAACTTAATTTTATAGGAAAGTGACTTGTCCTAGTAAAAAACCCGTACAAAACAAATTAAATTCCAGATTTAAACCAGACTGTACATATTAGTTCGAAAATAACCTTCCAGTAGAGGCATTGAGTTTGTACTAGCACGCTATCGTGCTACAAACACCATTATATAACCTTGATATGCTTTGTTACTACACCATTAACGGCATTAAATGTTCAAATTTTCGGACTGCAAATAATCAGGTGTAACTGGTTATTTTTTGAATTTTCGTTAAAATCAAGATTATTTCGTTATTGTTTAAAATCAAGAGCATATATTGTAACAAATGGAATCACAAGTTTCAATTAAATTCACTTTATTGGGCTCTAGAGCATTACACATAATACAGCACCTGCACTTTTGGTACACAAATAACTAAGTCACTGCGTTCACGTCACTTTCTTAGCAAGCATCACTCACTAGATTGATCTCTTACGTCAGTTCAGTTCACTTTAGTTCACTACTCTGCAGTTCACTGCTCTACAGTTTACTTCGTCTCTTCGGCACTTGTTCGCACTGGCCTTCGAAGATTCCAGTCTTAGGAATTACGAGAGCATTATACTTTCTCCATTAGAGAGAGAGAGAGAGAGAGATTACCTGGAAGAAGAATATTCTCGGCTTGGGGGTAAAGGGTGTTCGAGGGATCTTGTAGGAAAATCATAAAGGCCTTCGTTTATCTAGCAATCGCGTCCGTTCGTCTGTTGTCAAGGCGGGCAAGACAACGATCGCTCAGGCTGGCGCCACCGTTACCATAAATTTCACAGCTGTTTACGACAATTTTGCACTATAACTTACATAAGATAGCATTAACCTTTATCCCCTTGCAAATGATGGCTCCTGACTGGGCAGTCCCAACCAATCGACCGACTCCAGAAAGAATCTTCTACAAAGCGCAGCTCGACCGCCCATGCCTCAAGAAGACGAACCCCGTCGCCTGGCCAACAACCCTGCAACAGATGAGCGATGGTTACAGGAAATGAGGGACAGGAAAGTCGTGGTAAAAAAATGTAACGACCCAAGCTTTCGCCCACCGATCCGGGGAATCCATGAAAATTCTGTGTGTAGTATCCACATACAGACGAAATCACACAAACACACACATACACGTATATATGTGTAATATATAAGGATAATTTGACACTTTATCCAGTATGATAGACATTTCGCCAATTAGATTATTTCATATGAGACTAGCAAAGTAAATTGTAATGTAAAAGTTTATAAAAGCAGCTAGCAAACTTTATTTTTGTGAGGTTTGTATCCCTTAAACCGTTTTTTTTTTCACTAAAAGCTTTGTCTTTATAAATACGTAAATGAGTTGTAAAGCCTCTATGTGTAGTTTAAAAATGAGATTTTATTGTCATTATACTTATTTTTTACAACCTAGTCGTTCCTACTTGGTAATAGGTTTAAATAGAGTAATTAAATTAATGTGAAGCTTTTAGAGAAGCTTACACCACCATGATGGTATGCATTTAGCCAGAGCTTGTTGTAAAAACCACATAGAGAGAAACGAGCACGCATTTCCATTGCACAAGCATGCCGCCAAACATGTTGATTATTACTTGGTGAATCTTTAACGTTACTTACTTAAAGCGCATGCTGCAGCACGTACAGCCTTTTAAGTTATGTAAATTTAATGGATGACGTATGGAGAGTCACAGCTCACTTGCACGGTAGGGAGGATCAAATAATTGCAAATAGTGAACTCAGAATATCCAAAAATGGATGTTTGTATAACAGTAGTGTAGTGAATTGACTTCCAGAACTTACCGGTCCTAATGGCCGCACTCGCTAAAGTATCCACATCAGGACTTATGGTTAATTTTAATTTCAGTTCCTTTCTTGCCATTTTTTTAATTGTTTTATTTGTATAGTCCTTTTAACTTCTATGGTCATATCAGGGGCTTTCACTTCAGTAAAAACTGCTAGAGTTTATCTCGCTGAACTGTAGGTTTCTTAACGTTGGATTTTCAGTTTTATACCATTAAACATATACACACTCATTTACCCTCTCATTCATAATTCCAGACTCTGTAGGGGATAAGGAATGGCTCTGATAAAGAAAAATTCCCTGCGCCAGTCGGGAATCAAACCCGGAGCCTCTGGATGAGAAGCCAGAACGCTGACCACTCGACCGCAGAAGCAGTCCCCCTTGCCTTTGCTGAAGTTCCTGGTTGTTAATTGGTGACACAATGCTGGATTTCGATATCTTGTCGTATATGGGCATGATGAAACTTAAATTGAATTGCGGAATTTTATTATTTTTTTTTTTTTTTGGAAATCTGTTAATATTTACATAATCTCAATATAATGCTAGATGATATACCAAGGAACTGTCTTGAAATCAATTGAATATCTAACGCATTCTGATAGGTTTTGAAAAAAAACATGTTTTTATTCACATTACTTTCTCTACGTGTTCTAAAAACTTCTAACAAAACATTATTCTTATTCCTACGACATGCTAATTGGGATAAGTATTAGAGAATGGTCTTATTACATAGCACCTTATAAGTAGAAGGCAACTAAAGGAATACACTGGGCTAAAGTGATAGTCAAATGTTTCAATCGCTGCCGCTATGTGTCTGTCATTGAAATTCACTTACTTGAATTCACACGAGGGGACATGGATGAGTTGCTATTTTAGCATAATAGGAATACCTCTGAAACGGCTAATTACAAAACAAATTAGGAAAGGACATACATGTGTGTTTTGACTAGATCTACATTTTTTGTGTAGCAAGTTTTTTATATATAATAGTTTAACAGTTATGCAAAAATCATTCTGAATGAAGAAGACTTCAGAAGTTATTACCAAAAAGTTTAAGATATATATTTTATGTGAAATGTAAATCTTTATATATACCTACTATTTTAATAAAAATGATTAGAGCCATTTTTGAGAAAACCAAAATCTTGGAACATTTTTTCATGTAAATGTTAGGGATCCTCTTGTATTGCATCCTTGGAAGATTTTAAATTGAAATACCATGTTTGGTATTTAACTGATTTTCGTTTTTGTGTCATACTGTCAGCAAGTACACACATACTAGCCGTTTTCTAAAAAATACTTTCTTGGCTTTAGGAATTCTCAGAAATGTATTTCCGGTAAAATCTCGAAATAGAATTTCTAGGTGGAATACAATGTCTTCTTTTCTAATATCACCAATGGCTTTGAGTCTTTCAGAAGTACAAGTAAGGCACAACTTTTCAAATGAGGGGTTTCAGATTGTATCAGGAGATGCTTTGGTTCCATAAGATCTAACCTAAGACCTTAAAATCTCATAAAAATATCTAGTTCCAGTTCCATTGAAGGTCTGGGAATTGAAGCAGATACCCCGGGATTAGCCGCGATGATTGCCATCATCATAATCCTGTACTAGAAGCCCCTCTTTTCTGGTTTTACAATGCACTTTTACTTTCTCTACACGTACTATGTACATATAATGTATAGAGAAGCTATTGCACTCCACCAACAAATTCAATACCGAGATTTCACCGGAAATATATGTTTTTGGGGCCCATGCATAAAAAAAAGTATTTTTAGAAAAAGGTCCGTGTGTCCATGTGTATGTATGTGTGTGTGTCCATGTGTCAGTGAGTGAACACGATAACTCAAAAACGAAAAGTCGGTAAAATACCAAACTTGGTATTTAAGTTTAATATCTTCCAGGGATGCGACACGAAGATTTTGAGAAAAATTCCCCCCCAAACTACCCTTTAGATGGAACTTTTTTCGAAAAATTTTATTTTCTAAAAAATGGCTCTAACGATTTTGATTAAAATATCGTATATGAAAGTTATTTACCTGACAAATAAAATGTATACCTTGAATTTTCTGGGAATATCTTCTGAAGACTTATTTTATTCTGAGTAATTTTTACGGAATTTTGCATAGCTGCTAAACCGTAAGCGGTACATAAGAACTTACCACACAAAAAATGTGGAGCACGTTCATACACACAATTTATGTTATACACATTTTTTTCGTGGAGTTGATTGTTTTTATAGATATTTTTTTTCAGCTTTAAGAAACTTATACTTTTCTCATACAGGAGTTTCTCAACACCTGTCCATACAAATAAAGGAACTTCAGTGACATAGTAACCAACTTTAGACTATCACTCTAAGTTATGGTACTCCCTTATTTCTCTTCTATTTACAAGGAAGCAAGTAATAAGACTATTTCTGCCAAGTTTTACTCGATTAGCATGAAGTAAATAGACACACAAGCTTTTTAACAATAATTTGTTGCACAGAAGTAGAGAAAGGCATGTGAATGGAACACATCAGATTCTTTTATTTTGTTTGCCGACGTTCAACCTTTAGAAAGCACATCGTGCTATCTCCGCTGCTCTTCAATGAACAATAAGGATTATCGTAGCCTGCAAGATATTTAGCACATAGTCTGGTTCGATCGATTCATACAATATCATCATCACCAACTGCACGGTGTAGTGCAAAACTGGACTTTATCAATGAAGAAAATATTGATCTTCCACCTCAGATTTAGTCAACCTATGATTATTATCCAATTTAGGCTATATTCTATAACATTTCAAGATATTTTAGAAGTTTCAATTCATTTTAAATGTTTTTTCCAATTGTTTGTGCTGTCTATAATGTTATATTTTAATCTAAATTAGTGTAATAACTCTTCTGTATTTCTGTACTTCTATTTTTATGCATTCTACCCACAACAGTTTACTTTCTCTATCACGTATGTACAATTTACATAATGTGTAAATAAAGTATTATATTCCAACAAAAAATTCGATACCGAAATTTCATTAGAATACACGTTTTAAGGACTCCCTAAGTAAATAAACCAGAAAAATCGTCTGTGTGTCGACAGAAATGTAGAAAAAACGGTTAAATATCAAACTTTGTATTTAAGTCTGGTATCTTCGAATGAGGAGACAAAAAGTTTTAGGAGAAATAATACCACTCTTTACAAGCAATATTCTTTGAAATTTTAGAGCATCTAAATAAGGGCTAAAAATATTTTAATTAAAACACCGTATATTAAAAATGTTTACATGACAATAAAATGTATATCCCGAAATGCTTGGAAATGGCCCCTGAAGTCCTCTTCACTCTGAACGACTTGCATAACTCATAAATTGCAAGAAGAAGACAAAAATATAGGTCTCTTCATACACTCACTTTTAACTCCCTGTTATTCGTTTCAATTTTAAAATACAAACATTCCTCCCAAACGGAAACTGTCATTATGTCTTTCATACATATTTTTGTTTTAGTGCTAGGCATGCAGAGAGACCCTAATTTCAATCATAAAGACTTTTAAAAGACTTGACAATTGTGTTAGCCTAGTGTATTCCCTTATTTCCTTTCTGCATATAAGGAACTAATATTACCATTTCTGTTAATGTTTATCTTGATTAGCATTATGTAGGTACAATAATAACCTCACATAATAATAGGTAAAATCAGAGAGAAAAATGCAATGCCACAGACGGGATTTGAACCACGGATCTCTCGGTCTCTAGCCAGTTGCCCCTTCCACTGAGCAACCATGGCGACATGCCGGCATAGCATTGAATTTCTCAACTGGCTCTACCTATCCAACTCCTGGCCTACACACGGGTTGTGTGAAAAAACAATTAAATCAATACTAATTGACCATAATAGTTGGAATGAATCCTGGGATTTAAAGTACTTACAGCAGTAAGTCGCTAGTGGGGTTGTCATCTCACCTTGTGGTTTACCGGGAAACATGCGTGTCAGTTGAGAAATCAAAGCTATGCTGAGATGTTGCCATGTTAGCTCAGTGGAAGAGCACTTGGCTAGAGGCCGGGAAATCCGTGGTTCAAATCCCGGCTATGGTATTGCATTTTTCAGTCTGACTCTACCTATATAAATCCTGAGCTTCACACGGCTTGTGTAAAAACAATTCAAACCAATATCACATAAGAATAGTTTGCGTAACATATAGAAAGGTCACGTAAATGGAACATATCAGATTTATTTGTTGTTTATTTTTTCTCTTTCCTTATAGTAGTAGAGGAAATTTGTTTATATTAGTTTAAGCTGCGTTACCTTCAAAAGGTGATTTATATCCTCAATAATTAAGGGGATACCGAAGTATAAAAACTTATTTCCGAAATCATAAAACTTTGTTTGTATAGGCATTACCGACAACAAAATAAGGAACAATACCACGTTTCATTGAGATAGTTTAGATTCTGGATATATTAATTAATTTAGTGTATTCTTACTTTCTGTACACGTACAATGTACATAGTGTATATAAAAGGTATTGTAATGCAATCAAAAATTCGATACCAAGGTTTCACCAGAAGTACTTTGTTTTGTGCCCATTGAATCCAAAAAAAAGCATTTTTAGAAAAAGTTCCTCGCTTGTGTGTGTCTGCGGGCGGCATAGTAGCTCAAACATGAAAAGAATGTTAAATACCAAACTTGGTGTTTAAGTTGGGTGTCTTTCAAGGATGCAACACGAAGATTCTCAAGAAAATCCCCCTACGCCGACTACCCTTTACATGGGACATTTTCCAAAATTTTAATTTTCTCAAATTTTCTCGCACGATTTTGATTAAAATACTATATGTACTATATTTTTATGACAGACGAAATGTATATCTTGCATTTTCTGGGAATATCTCTTCATTCTGGATGACTTTTGTATAACTGACAATAGACTAGGCTACACCGGTAGTCAAATGTTTAAAACTGAAATTCATGTCAAAGAATATCTCGAAAACTCCATGAACAAAATGTATATAACCTAAATTATGTGCTTTATCGAGATCTACGTCTTTCGTGTGATAAGTTTTTGTCTATGTTTTACGATTTACCGGTTATGCAAAATTCCACAAAGTTCATCTAGAATAAAGATGTCTTCAGAAGTTATTCCCAGAGAACTCAAGTTAAATATCTTTAATATACGATATTTTAATCAAAATCTTTAGAGCCATTTTTGAGAAAAAGAAAATTATCAAACATTTATCCAAATAAGAGTAGTTTGTGGAGGGAGGATTATTTTTTAAAATCTTCTGTGAAAAAAGATGTGAAAGATACTATAGATAAATACCATGTTTGGTATTTAACGATCTTTTCGTTTTTGAGATATGCTGTCCACAGACGCACAAGGACACTTTTATAAACATGTTTTTTTGAGACTCTGGGAACCCCAAAAACAATATTTTAGTGAAATAGCGGCATAGAATTTCTGTGTGGAATAAAATAATTTCTCTATCTATGTAGAGAAAGTAAAATGAACGTTAAAGAATGACCTTAAAGTTGGACATAATAAAATAAGTGCTTACTACGCATTTTCAGAAAAAAGTTTATGAACTACACGTGTTACATCTCCACGCTTCTACAAATTAATAACACATTTAGTGCTATTTTCCCCTTTCCAATACTAGTCACAGCTAGCCCCACCCCTTTTTACTGAAACCCCACGTGGGTTCTGGCTTTGGTTTGTCAGTCGGAAGACGTCGGCATTTTCAAACGGAACCCTCCCTTCACTGGTAGCATCAAATCTCCACCCTCTTGGAACCTGAACCACCCTTTTTAGTCTCGCATTGCTAACTGCACCCCTTTTCCATTTGGTAATGCGCCACCCTCTATCTCTCCCTAGAAATCACTCCCCTAGTTCACGTGCACATGATAGAATATGTACAGTTAATGTAACAAAAAATGTACTGCCCTTATCTGATAGATATGATTTTTGTTGCTACGGCAATCCCAAGGTGAATCATATAGAGTGAGCATACATTACTTGACTGTACTTAAGATTCATACCACCGAGCGAAGTGGTGGCGAGGAACCGTTTGTGATCCCATTCGGAGGTCAAGGGTTCGATTCCCGGACCACGTTTTTTCGGAGTTTCTCCTGGGTAGGTTGATTACGTCCTCTGAAATTTCTTGTCCATCAATTCCTGCTTTTACTTTCTATATTTAGTACATAGTGCGTACGTAGAGAAGCTTTGCATTCTACCCAAAATTTCGATACCGAGATTTCACTGGAAATGTGAAACAAGACACTCGAAGATTTAAAACTTCCATCGCATTAATTACTTCGTAATTATGCAATCGGGACTGCCTCTGGGCAGAACCCTGGGCACATCTTTTGTGTTATTTGTTTGTTTCTAATTGCTCACACTTGTAATGTATTGCATACAATAAAGTAAAGACACTAATTAAAAAAAAAAAAACAAAAGTCAGTTTAACACGAAATTTGGTATAAAAGCTTAGCATCTTCCAAGTATGTGACACAAATATTTTCAAGAAAATACCTGCCCCCAGTTAAAATCTCATATATTTAAGATATTTACCTGAAAAATAAAATATATATCTTGAATTCTCAGGAAATGGCTTATGAAGACGACTTTATTCCGGATGAATTTTTCTGAATTTTGCATAACTAGTAAAATTAAAAACAAAAACTTACCACACAAAGACTGTAGATCTCATTAAAACATACATATTTTTCGTGGATTTTACCGTTGTCGAAATATTCTTTGTTATTGGCTTCCATTTTAAAATATTTAAACCCTTCTCATACGGGAAGTTGTCAACACCTGGCCACGCAAAGAAAGGGATTAACATTCCAAAGCAACCACATTTTAAAACTTGACTGTCGGTTTAGTCTAGTGTATTTCCTTCTTTCCCTTCTACTTAAAAGGAACTGGGTAAATATTTGTCTGAATTAGTATAAAGTAGGTAGAGGAATAAGCTCATTAACAACAATTTGTTACAGATACAAGTACAGGTAATATCTTTAACCTGAACAGTCCTTAGCTGTGTTGATTGATAACAGTGTAATGTGTCAGGTTTCACTCACGGCCCTAACTGCGGCCCCGTTCTTGTTTTGATGTGGAGTCTGAAAGCTCTGCCCAGGTATTTGATCTTGTTCGTTCTCTTAAGGAATGTATGACTGAAAGCTCTACTTTTATACAATATTGTAATATAATGCAAAAACATTACAGCGCAAATTTCACTGATTTTGCTCTAATGGTTTGAAAGTTATGGTCAAATTTGTTTATGTTTTTGTCACGTCACTAAAAAGCCCCTTGCGACACAGAAATTAAAATTTGATCTAATATTTTATCCGTATGTTCACAATAGATTTACTTTTTGAAATTACCGTAGGTTTCTCTGTATCTCCTTTGGTTTAGGGTCCAAAAATATTGTAGGCTTTTTACAATAAAAGCATAATTTTTATGTTAGAAAATTGAAAACAAATGCTTAAATACATGTGACAGTAACACCTAGAGTAATTCTTATTCATTGTACTTTTGTGAACATATACAGAAACATTTATTTGTCTAACAGAAAGTAAAATGCTGGAAACAAGCAAAGATTTGAATGCATGGCTTACATTAAAATCCATCAGGTTGGTAGGTTGGACCCTCGGCTTTCCTTTTCTTATTGCATTACTGTTTTTATTCTGCACAACTTCGTTTATTTACTTTGTTTGATGAGAAGGAAATCTCGTTAACTGAAGATTTTCTTGCCGAGTTCTAGCATAGTTTCACCTCTAATGCAGGGGCCACACCGTGGCCGAGTGGTTAGACCACTGGCCTCTCACCTAGACGGCCCAGGTATGATCCCAAGTGACCGTATGCGAGATTTTTGGTGGACAAAGCGGTGCAGGGGCGGGTTTTCTCCAGTTTCCCCCGCCATCGCATTCCACCGCTGCTCCATCATCATTCCATGTATCAGCAGTGTCATCGCCGGCGGTGCCACAAATAGGTAAAGCGGGCCTGAAACACTACCAAAACAAAACTCTAATGCATTGCTGTAGCTCCAATGACTTAAAGTATTTAAAACTGGTGCCTGGTGGCCAATTATACCAGTTGCTTTTTTATGATTTTTCATGAAATTTCAGACATACTTACCCTTAAGGAATTTTCCGTAGCGTTTTACTTTTCTGTTTCGGTAAGCCTGCCCTCTTTTCTAAATATTAACATTTTTGTTTTATGTTCATTTACTTATTTGTAGCGTATATATATCTTTCGTGGCGATAGCGATGTCATTTGCGTAGATATACATGTTGGCTCCTGAAATTTCTTTCGTGACGTCATATGTAAGAGCATTAAATACTATTGGGCTTAGCGGATCGCCTTGAACTACTCCATTCGTTTGGGAGAACCATTCTGACTTTCCCACTCCGTCGTCTATTTGGTGATGGTTCTTTACCAGGATTTTTTTTTTATGGTTTCCACCATAAGGTTTGCTCCAAGAAATTTTTCCACGAACTTAGTGATACATGTATTTATGTTTTGTGCTCAGAGAAATATGAAAAATACCATTTACGAGAGAGAGAGAGAGGGAGAGAGACTCTAATGTGTTCCATTCACATGACATTCTCTACATCTCTGTAAAAATCAATGTTAATAAGCTTATTCTTCTATTAGCTAATGCTAATCGAGTTAAATGTTAGAAATAATCTTATTATTTTCTTTCTTATAAGTAGAAAGGAAATAAGGGAATACACTAGGCTAAAGCAATATTCAAATCTTTTGAAAACTGGTTCCATTTTGCAGAAAAGTATCAAGTGTTTTAATATTGAAACAAATAACAAGGAATATCTAAAAAGTGCTCACCTTCAAACATGCATATGAAATAAATTGTATGTTTTAATGATATCTATTTTTTTTTTTTTTAGTTAGTTCTACTATATCGCTTATGGTTACCAGTTACGCAAAATTCAGCTAAATTCACCCGGAATAAAGCAGTCTTCAGAGGCTATTCCTAACAAATTCAGGATATATATATATATACATATATATATATATATATATATATATATATATATATATGTATATATATATTATGTATGTATATATATGTATATATATTATGTATATATATTATGTATATATATTATGTATATATATATATTAAGTCCAATTTAAATACCTTTAATGTACGGATATGAATCATAACAGTCAGATCCATTTTTGAGAAAATTAAAACTTTCGATATTTTTTTCATGTAAAGGGTAGTTTGGGGTGGCTAAATTTTCCTCTAAGCCTTCATGTCACATCTTTGGAAGATAGTAAACTTAAATACCAATTTGGTATTCTAATGACTTTTCGTTTTTGAGTTATCGTGTTCACAGACACACACGCGCGCGCGCGCGCGGATGTTTTTCTTAAAATGCTTTCTTGGATTCAATGCATCCTAAAACGTCTATTTCCGGTGAAATCTTGGTTACAAAATTTTTGGGTGGAATGCAATACCTTCTCTATACACTATGTACATAGTACATGTAGAGAAAGTAAAGAACAATGTAAATATATTACTGCTTATAGCAAACACAGCTAAATTCATGTAATGTAATCTGTAATGTATATTCTTCTCCATTATTATCATTTCCTTGACATTCATTATTGAAGCACCAGGCGACATGTTCAACGACTTGCTACTGGACACTGACTTGCGCGTTGTAAACTCTTTATCCTCGTCGGCCGCTCGTTCGCTCGAGGAACCACCAGAGGTTCGGGCTTCATGATTGCCGTCGGTGTTTTTTTTTTTTTTTTTTTTCTTTTCTTTTTTTTTTACCGTTAGCAACCTCCTCCAAGCTTGTGCTCCTCTTCATCTGGATTCTGGTAGTGTTTTTGGTGTCTTCCTCTCTCCCCTCAAGGTCTGCACAGTCTCTGAGGACTTAGTCCCTTTGACGTTACAGTTTATTGATATATTATGTGCTGAATCAGCACAAACAGAAACAAATTCAACATACAATTTAAAAAATTCCATTGTTCCATTCAAATGAATTTCTCAACCTGCTCTACAACAAATTTTTTCTTACAAATGTTTATTCTCTCCTCTACTTCATGATGATTTAGATACACATTAGCATAAATGGTTTTATTTCCTGGTAGAAAAAAAAAAGATAAACTCTCTACAAAATATATACCGTAATAATATATTTTCGGTATACCCATTTAAGTGTAGCTAAACATACATATATTAATACGAAATTTGAGTTTAAGTTTGCTGGTTATACAAGTGAAGAATTAGATAAACATTATCAGTCTTTGATGAGCAAATTATGCTATTGCTATTTATTACTATTATATGTTTTGAGGTCCTCTGAATTCAAAACTGTATTTTTAGATGAAAGTGTATATGTGTGTATTTGTCTATATACGGATAACTTAAAAACGACAAGGCGGTTAATTATCAAACTTGGTATTTAAGTTGGATATCTTCCAAGGAGCCACACGAACATTTCCAGGAAAATCTCCCCCATCCTCAACTACCCTTTACACAGGAACATTTACAATATTTTGATTTTCTCAAAAATGGCTATAACAATTTTGATTAAAATACTATATGATTAAGATATTTCCATGACCAACGAAGTGTATATTTTGGATTTTCTGGTAATAGCCTCTGAAGTATGCTTCATTCTGGATGACTTTTGCATAGCTGGTAAACTGTAAGAGATAAATAAAAACGTACTATACAAAAACTGTAGATTTCATTAGGATATTAAATTCTTGCAATATACATTTTTTCTGTAGAATTAACCGATATTAGCTTCAATTTTGAACTACTTAAAACTTTTCTCAAACAGGAAATTGTATTTATTTCATCTCTCTCTTGCTTTGCTCCTAGGCATATAAAGAAAACCTAATTTCAATAGCACCCAGTTTTTAAAATATTTGACTATCGCTTCAGCCTAGTGTGTTGGCCTGCTACTTGCTAGGAAGCAACTAGTAAATTTTCTGTTGATATTTATTTCGATTCGCACGATGCAGATAAAAGAATGATAGTCCTGAAATCCACGCTGGAAATTCACTTGCTATAATGCTGGAGGAAATTTCATCTGCTTTCTAAACTTTTAATAATAGTATATTATTTAATCAGATACAAAAGTCGAGCTTTATTAATGAATGGATCAATTAGAGCACGACCGTAAGGAGTGATCAAAGATCCACAAATTAATTAAATACTTTTGCACCAAGTTTAATACAATACTGTATCTACGTTTATTTAGGGAAATATGTTTTTTTAATGTAGGAAATAATTAAAATTTGGCAAATTAAATCTTATATCAGTGAACAATTTCAATTCTATTACTATTCATATCGTGACCTTGATTGTTGTTATGGTTACTTGTAATGAATTGAAATCAATAAATCAATATTTTTTATACTAGATGTTAAAATAATGGATAATTTTTGTCAAATTATGCAGTCTGTTTTTGGTGGTCCTATTGAATGTTATACCATTAATACACGTAACCAGATTTATGAAGAAGTTGGTGTTAGTAGTGTAACAAATGAGTTGGTTGAAAAAATACCAGTTCATGTGACAATATGGCTCTTCAAGTCAATGTTAAAAATTGTAAAAATTGTCATACTGCTATAAACTTCCGTTAGAATTTTCTTGTGTGATTTTTGGTTGAACTCAATCTACCCTAAAAGCTATAATTTGTTTTCATGTATGATTAGTTGTTAATAATCAGAGGAAGAATGTCTTCTTATTTCAAGGCCTTGTATTATACTCGAGGGAAGCAATATGCTAAAAATTTGAAAAAGGAAATGTTTATTTCTTAAGAATCTTTACGTAAAGTGCTTTATAACACGTTGCTATGCGAAAATACATAATGACGTATTATTTACTTTATGCGAAAATAAACAGAAGCTTTTGCAATAGAAAAGTATCAGTTAATGACCTGCTTTTGAAACAGAAGTAGGTAAATATGCTTTTTACTCTTTCTGCACATACTATATACATAGTGTATAGAGAAGGTATTGTATTGCACCCAAAAATTCGAATCCGAGATTTCACCAGAAATTTGTATTTTGAGATCCTCTGAATACAAAAATTAAAAAAAAAATAGAACAATTTCCGTGTGTGTAAATATGTGTGTGGGTGTGGGTGTGTGTGTTGGCAGCGTAGCTCAAAAACTAAAAGACCGTTAAATATTAAAACTGCGTATTTAAGTTTGATATCTTCCAAAGATGCGACATAAATATTTTTAAGAAAATTTTCCCTCCCCCCAACTTCCCTTTACATGGAACATTTTTAGAAAATGTTGATTTTCTCAAAAATTGCTCAAACAATTTTTAGTAAAATACGTATGTTTAAGATATTTATATGACAAACGAAAGGTATATCTTGGGTTTTCAGGGAATAGCCTCTGAAGACCTCTTCATTTTGTATAACTGGCAAACCGTAAGAGATATATAAAAACTCACTACAAAGAAGTAGATCTCATTTAAACACTCAATTTATGTATATATTTATACATATATTTTTTGTAGACTTAACTGTTTTTGAGATATTTAGGATTATTGGTTTAAATTTTAAGCCACAAACTTTTCTCAGACGGGAAGACATATTTCTTCTTTTCTCGTTCGTTTAGCGATCCTAAATTGTTACATAGCGACCGACTTTGAAAGCACGAGATTATCGCTTTAGCCTGTGCATTTTCTTATTTCCATCTTACCTACAAGGAAGCTAGTAATACCATTAATTCTGAATATGCTTTTTATCTTGATTAGCATGATGTAGATAAAAGAATAATCTTTTGAATAAAAGGTTTATTTACCGCACAGCTAGAGATATCACGTGAATGGACACATCAGACTTTTTTCGTTCTACTTACAAGAAACCAAGTAATAAGGACTATTTCTGCTAACGTTTATCCCGATTAGCATGATGTGGATAGAAGAGTTAATTTGTTAAAAATATGTAGAGAAAGTCATGTGAGTATTACACATCACATTTTTTTTTCAGTAAAATGTGCTCATGCATGGACATTTATCAGGCACCAACTGATCTCTTTTTATAGCACGGATGCAGTTTTTCACATATTTCCTTGTCTTTTGGAAGTGCATACTCCGACACTGTCCTGTTAATTTGGTGGTAATTCAATTTGCAACACGGTACACTGAACATTCACCCAATTTTTACTTTCTCCACTTTTAGGTATATAGGTAGAGAATGTATTGCATTGCTCTAAAATTTTTATACCGATATTTCACTAGAAATACACATTTTAGGATCCCCTGTACCCAGAAACACACCGTTAGAAACAGGCCCGGGTATGTATGTGTGTGCGTCCATATGCCTGTGATTACGATAACTCAATAACAAAAAGTCTCTTAAATACCAGACTTGATATTTAAGTTCAATATCTTCCGAGAATGCGACACAAAGCCTTTCAAGAACATCCTCCATCCAAAACTACCTCTTATATGGAAGAACCTTCAAGGTTTTGATCTTTTCAAAAATGGCTCTAACGATTTTGGGCAAAGAAAGATATTGACATGACAAATAAAATATACTATATCTAACATTTTTTGGAAATAGCTTCCGAAGAACTCTTTATTCTGGATGATCTTGTCCATAGCTGCTAAAGAGATAATATCTTTTTTTTTGGTAGTGTTTAACTACTTATAGCACTGCAGGCGGTGACACTGGTGATACATGAATAATGATGGAGCACCGGTGGAATGCGATGGCGGGGGAAACCGGAGTAACCGGATAAAACCCACGCCAGCGCCGCTTTGTCCACCACAAATCTCACATGCGGTCGCTTGGGATCGAACCCCGGCCATCTAGGTGAGAGGCGAGTGGTCTAACCACTTGGCCACGGCGCGGCCTAAAGAGATAAGACAAAACAAAATAAAAATATAGATCTCCTTAAAAAACACAATTTATGGAAAATGTAGTTTTTTGCGGAGATAACCGTATCCTAGATTCTCCCTGTTATTGGTTTCAATTTAACTTAAACTTTTAAAAAGTGAGATGCCTTTCTCTATTTTGTGTATCTTTTTTTATTTCAATCCAGGCCATGAAAACAAAATGGAATTTCAATGAAAATCGCATAAACACAGATTTAGCCTAGTATATTCACTTATTTCCTTCTACTTATAAGAAGCAAATAATAATACTGTTTCTGCTAATGTTTTTGATTCACATGAAGCATGTACAAAGAAGAATAAGCCGTTGTAAGGATAGTTTATTACAGAATAGTTACTCTGCGCTTACTATGCACGTACCATGCTTAGAGAAGGTATTATATTGCACCAAAAATTCGATACCACGATTTCAAAGGAACTACACGTTTTAGGATCCTCTGTATAAAAATGTTTTTATTTTTTCTACACGTGCTATGTATATTGTAGAGAGGGTTTCCATTCCACCCAAAAATTGGATACCGAGATATTACCGGAAATAGACGTTTTAGAGTCCCCTGTATCCAAAAAGCATGTGTGTGTATGTGCTTTCGTGTCAGTGTGTCAGTTTACTTGTGAACAGGATAACTCAAAAATGAAAAGTTGGTAAAATGTCAAATTTGGTAATATAAGTTCGGTATCTTCCAAGGATTCAACATAAAGATTTTTAAGGAAAATCCCCCCATCCCAAACTATCCTTTACATCGAAAAATTTACGAAAATGTTTACTTTCTCAAAATGGCGCTACAGATTTTGATTAAAATACCGTATATTAAAAACATTTACAATACAAATAAAATAAAATGCAAATAAAATGTATATCTTTCCTTGGGAATACCATCTGAAGGTCTCATTATTTTGCTCGATTTTGCATAGCTAGCAAACCATAGGAGATAGAAAAAACTTACTATATAGAGATGTTGATCCCGTTAAAATACGCAGTTTATGTCATATACGTTTTTTCGTTGAGTTGACCATTTTTGAGATATTCCTTATTATTTGTTTCACATTTAAAATACCTTTTTCACATGGATATTTGTAAACTCCTGGCCATGAATAAAAATGGATTTTGACAACATAGCAACCAGTTTTTAAAAGATTTGACTATCGTTTTAGTCTAGTGCATTCCCTTATATACCTTCTACTTACAAGGAATCAACTAATTAAGACAATTTCTGCTAATTTTTATCTTGATTGACATAGAAGAATAAGCTGTTTAACAATAATTTGTTAAGGTGATGTAGAGAGGGTCAAGTGAATGGAACACATCAGGTTTTGTTATAGTTAGCTTAAACATTAAATCTAGAAACAGAACTTGATGAGCCTATATATCCCTTATCATATTCTTCCCTAACATTCATCCTATCCTCTCTGGATAAAAGAGAGGAAAAAAAAAAACTCTTAAGTTATATCATCAAGGGACGCGTTCAGCGCTGGAGGCTACTCATCATGGTGTCGATGAACCACCATCAATGCCAAACGTCTGTCTGCTGTTCCTCGCCGTTTGGAGGGATGTCGTTACCGCCAGCTACAACTCATTGTTGCCATCTTCCTCAGTTCCTGAATTTGTAGTTTCATCTCATTGCTCTTGTTCATTTTCTGAAGCAAACTACCGTTTTTTACAGGCTGTAGTTTGCTTTATAGGTCTCATAGAGTAAAATACTACTTGTTTTTCTTCTTCTCGTCTTCTTCATGCATTACAATTAATTGTATACTGAAATTATTTATCGCTTGATTGCATGTAATCTGAAATTAATAACATAGTTTTTATTATATTTTTACGTACTGCACACCGTTCAGTGGACAGAGTTGGTAGAAAAGGTATTGTACTAAGGAAAAATATTTAGCTTATATAATAAGGGAAAATAGGAATATTTTAATTATAAGAGTAATGTGAAACGTATGTTAAGACAGAAACAGGCCTATTCAGCCATCGTAAGCAAATAATTACTTCCTCACAGTTGTAAAACATCACTGGAGCAGAGAGAAGATAGTCACTGTGTCAATAAGGAAAAGTCAGTTTTATTTTTATCAGAATGAGAATTAATCATGCATATGTTGCAGACTGCACGATTCACAAGATACTAATGTTACACGCGGCCTATGGGCGTGGATTTTAGAAAATGATAAACTAGTTGTGGTATAAAAAGGGTTGGTAACATGGAGCCAAAACAGAGGTACTCAACGTGGTGCAATCAGAAGTTATGCTCGTTTAAAACCTCACTTTTCCTAACTCTCCTCCTTGTCCAGTTCACCGTTTCCTTCTTTCTAATTGTAATAATTTCTTTTTCAATATATTATGTATTCCCTACTCATTATAAAATCCATGTAAACTCATCTTCATATGTAATAAAGTTACATCTTCTAGAAATTCTTGTTACTTCAACGAAGACCCCTCACCACCTTCAGTTCTCCGTATGTTAAACTTCTATCCCAACAATTGTTTAGTAATGCTACTGAAATAGATTTCTGCAAGAGGCAGTATTACTTTACATTACACAACAAAACCATTATAGTATTGTATTACTTTATTATTTGAAAAAACTGATTGCAAGTAAAAGTTTTTATTCCATTGCTTTTGCAACAATTCTGCAGTACAATTTTCTCTCGTCGCGTCGTCGCGTATTCAGTGGACTGTTCTCTTTCACGCAACTGCTGCGCGCTGTGGACTCACAGTCGAACCTGACTCACCTGGCTTGCAGCTCTTCTTTTCTTTATCTGTTGAAAACTGGAGAGAGAGAGCCGTCGCTCTTCACCTGTTAATTTTTCGAACATATACAACAATGGGTGCGGTTACTATGAAAAGAAGCCGATCACGCAGGTGCAACAACTTCTATACGTTTTTAAGAAAGCAGCACATTTAGGTGCATAGAATTATATTTGATATCCATGATTTCATCGCAAATACATTTCTGATGTCCCTGAATCCATCTAAAAACCTTTTTAGAAAAGCATCCGTGTAAGTGTATCCGTGAACTCAAAAACGAAAAGGTGGTTATATAAAAATATTCATATTTAAGTTCACGTCTTTCAAGAGTGCACACGAAAATTTTTAAAGAAAATTACCCGCTCTAGGCTACTTTTAACACGGAACATTTTCAAAGTTTTGATTTTTTCAAAAATGGCTTTAATGCTTTTGATCAAAATACCACAAGTTTAAGCAATTTTTATGACAAATGAAATGTATATCCTGAATTTTCCGGTAATAACCTCTGAAATCCTCTTCACTCTGTATGACTTTTGCATAACTCGTAGACAGCAAGAGGTAGACATTAACACATACAATTTATGTCATATATATTTATTTGCGGAAAGCATTTTCGAGATATTCCCTGTTGTTGATTTCAATTTTCCTATACTTCCACATTTCTTAAACGAAAAGTCATTTCTTTCTCTTTCAACCGCCGGAGAAAAAAGAACTGATTTTAATGTCATCACCAGCTCTTTGAAAACTTGACTATCGCTGAAGCCTTCAGAGAAAAATGTAAGAAAGCATTGCTCCAGGTAGATAAACCTGAAGTAGATAGATTAATAAACCTTTTTAAACACATGTTTGCAAAAGAGTGGGTTTAATGCACCAAAACAGATTTTTTAAATTTAAATTTGATCCAATTGGAGCACCAAATTGACTTTGTCCTTACGACTTTTTAATTTCAACTATCTTTCTAATTCTTTTATGTTGATGTTGAAATTCTGTATTTTATTATTTATCGTCAACTTTTTCCCTCTTCCACCTCGTGTTTATACGGCTTGTAATTTACTTTCATATCTCTCGTTCATGATTCAGGGTTCACTGCTTACCATAGCTTTGGCACCTTCATTGTTTTAACTTTCTTTACACGTACTATGGTAGGCAGAGAAGGTATTGTATTCAATTTCTATGTCGAGATTTCACCGGAAATGCAACTTTTAAAGTCATCCGAATCCAAAAAAAAGCATTTTTAGAAAAAGATTCGTGTATGTGTTTGTGTGTGTCCCTGTGTCTTTGAACACGCTAAATCAAAAATGAAAAGTGGATTAACTACCAACATCGATATTTAACCTCAGCATCTTCCAAGGATGCAACACGAAGGTTTTCAAGAAATTCCCCCCACCCATTACAGGGAAAATGTCTCAAAGTTTTGATTTTCCCAAACATGATCAAACTATTTTGATTAAAATGCCATATGTTTAAATTACTTTTATAAAAAATGTAATCTATATCTTGAATTTTCTGGAAATAACTTCTGAAGACCTCTTCATTCTAGATAACTTTTGCATAAGGGCAAACCGTAAGAGACTGACAAAATCTTAGTAAACACAAAATGTACATCTCTTTAAATTCATAGTTTGTCATACACTTTTTTCTAGAGAAAAACATTTCAGAAATGTTCCTTAATGTTGGTTTGATATTTCCAATACTTAGAATTCTATCAACTGGAAAGTCGGCATTCGTTTCTCCTTTTTTAACTCTCAGGCAGGGAAATATAATTAAAAATAATCACATAGCCACTAATTTTTAAAAGATTTGAATATAATTTTAGCCTAATGTGTTTCTTTATTTCCCTTGTATATACATGGATATAATAAAACCAATTCTGCTAACATTTATCTCCATTTGGTTGAAATATCGATGGTTAAGATTTTGTAGGAATAGACTGTTGCACAATAGGTAGAGAGAGTCATGTGAGTGTATCACATCAGATATTACAATAATGTATTCGCCTCTATAAGATGAAGCTGGATGTATTATCTATTAGCAAAACAAAGCCTTATCAGTTATATTTACTCATCGAGCAAGCTGGCGTTGCGATAACGTAGCGATACACATTCGGGAGGTTACTGTTCGATTCCCGGCGATCACCTAGTTTGAGCAATGGATCGCAGACGCTGGGTCGGTTTATCATCTACTATGATATCCTTCATTTCGTTTTCGTTTTTTTTCGTTTTCCATTCATCTTTCAGGAGTGCTTCCAGGTTCGTGCGGGCAGATGGCGCGGATGCATTCTCAATAGAAACATCACTCCTCATAGACACCAAGAGGATACCAAGTCGACTAATCGCTTGCGCGCCCTCTTTGGCGACCGTACAGTGGGATGGGTCATCTGACTTGAAACATTAGGAACTTCCACGCGTCTTTGGTGACTTGTCTGCCTTCTATGGTACATTCACCATATCTCATTCTCCTAGTGGACCTAATAGACTTTCATGGGTCGTGGTGGTCCCCTCCGTTAGATGGATGTAGGATAGTAATTGATATTGGGTACCAGTATTTAGATTTTTTGATGACTGTTTGATTTACAATTAGTAGATTAAATAAAAATAAAATTTAATACATAAGTATACAAATATATATAGTATAATACTTAATAAAATGTATTAAATGAGAAAAATAATTAAGTGTTATAAATAATTAAAATAGAAGTAAATAATTCAAATAAATGACATTTAAATTAATAATATAAATTAATTAATATTACTAAATAATTAATATAAATAACTAATTGAAATAAACGTTTAAGGTAATAATAAGTAATGATAAGTATGTTTAAAGTTAGAAAACTTTGTTTTAGTTAAAATATACAGTTTGTTTTTGTAGTTTAGTTGTATGTAAATTTTATATGAACGTATAAATTAGCTTTTGGAAACAACGGAATAATGATTTGGAATACATGCCCCAGTTTTATAATTTAGGAACAAGGGTATGGTATTGCAGATTTTTATTTATTTGTTTATTTGTATGTTCCACTCTGTTGACGATCTTTCATATTTACCTTTACAGGATTTCCTTTATACTTTCTGTAGCCACATATGTAAAATGTACATAGGGATAGAAAAGGTATTGTAATGCACCCAAAAAATCGATACCGAGATTTCACCGGAAATATATGTTTTGGGGTCCCCTGAGTCCGAAAACAATATTTTTAAAAAAAATACCGTGTGTGTGTGTGTGTGTGTCTGTCTGTGTGTGCCTGTGGACAGCATAGCCCCAAAACAAAAAGACCGTTAAATACCAAACTTGGTATTTAGGTTTAGAATCTTCCAAGGATGCGACACGAAAATTTTTAAAAAAAAAATCCCTCCCACCACAAACTACCCTTTACATGGAAAAAAATTCGAAAAATGTTATTTTCTTAAAAATGGCTCTAACGATTTTGATTAAAATCCCGTATATTAAAGATATTTATGTCCGAAATAAAATGTATATCTAGACTTTTTTGGGAATATCCTCTGAAGACCTCTTTATTCAGGATGAGTTTTGCTGAATTTTGCTTGACTGCTAAACCGTAACAGATAGAAAAAAACGCACTACACAAAAATGTACCTCATGACAAAGCACGCAATTTTTGTCCTCTACGTTTTTGTTGTGGAGGTAACCGTTTTCGAGATATTCCTTCTTATTGGTTTCAGTTGTGAAGTACTTAAACTTTTCTCACACAGGAAGTGTCTGTTTTTTCTTTTGTTCTACTCCTGGCCAAGCAAAGAAGTGATTTGCAATGACAATCGCATAACGATAGATTTTAAAACATTTGACAATCACTTTAGCATAGCGCATTCCCTTATTCCCTTCTACTTATAAGGAACTAAGTAATAACATTCTGCTAACATTTATCTTGATTAGTATTGTGTACAAAGAAGAATAATCTTTTGTAGGCGTTTTGTAGAGCAGCTAGAGAAAGTCATGCGAGTGTAACACATCAGATTTTTACTAAAAGTTCTGCGTGTGTGCGTCTGGGTGTGTGTGTGGCTGTGGACAGCATGGCTCAAAAAAAAAAGACCGTTGAGTACCAAAGTTGGTATTTATGCGACATGAAGATTTTCAAGAAAATCCCCCCACCCTCAACTACTCTTTACATGGAACTTTTTTCAAACATTTTGATTTTCATAAAAATGGCTCTGATGGATTTGATTACAATATCGTATATTAAAGATATTTCCCTGACAAGTAAAATGTATATCTTGAATTTTCTGGGAATATCCTCTGAAGACTCCTTTATTCTGGATGAATTTTACGAAATTTGGCGTAACTGCTAAACCATAAGATATGGACAAAAACCTACAAAAGTGTATAGCACATTAAAACATCTATGGTATATATTTTTGTTTGTTGAGTTGATTGTTTTTGAGATATTCCTTGTTATTGGTTTCAGCTTTGAAATACTTGTAATTTTCTCATACAAATAAAGGAACTTCAGTGATATAGCAACCAGCTTTTGAGTATCACTTTAACCTGTGGTACTCCCTTATTTCGCTTCTACTTACAAGGAAGCATGTAATAAGAATATTTCTACTAATTTTTCTGAATTAGCACGAAATAAATAGAAGCATAAGCTTTTTAACAATAATTTGTTGCAGAGATGTTGAGAAAGTCATGTGAATAGAACACATCAGATTTTTTATATGATACACCTTTCCGTATAGATCATTTGACTCTTAACTCAAGAAAAGAAATACTGTGTATTTATTGCTTCAAATCCATTACATGGCTCGTTGAATCTATGACGTCTCAGCACTCCTTTTTCTCAGACGGCTACTCCATTATCTCCGGAATCGTACAAAGAACTCCTCTACCTTGTTTTAGAAAATGATTTAATGCTTTCATCTTAAATAGAGAGGCAGAGAAAGAGAGAGAGAGAAAGAGAGAGAGAGAGAGAGAGAGAGAGAGAGAGAGAGAGAGAGACGAAAGTATGGATGAGAATTTCCAAGCATCTAAGTTTGAAGGGAATCATTTGTTGGATCAGGGTTTTCCCAAAATATGTTGCTACCTTTCTAATAAAAAAGCAAATGTTGGATAATATGCAATTCTACAAGTGCATACAAATTATTTATTTATTCAAAGCATTTGACATATTGGAAAAAATGTAGATTAGATTTTAAACAGTAATGAAGAATAAGATAGTGCAGCAACAGTGTAGTTCCTTGGCTTAATGTAAAATACTAGGTGGCCCATATGCCCTGTAGATATTCTTTCCTGCATTAAAAGAGGTCAGAACTCAACGAGGCTATTTCAAGTTAAAACTTGGAAGTGGAGAAACTAGTGTTTTTCAGTCTTGTTTATCAGCGTGGACTGTGACCGGGTCGTGCTCATTGCAAGAGGCAAAACAAAGGTTGTTCACGCCACTTCACCGCAGTTGGTAGAGAGAAAAAAAACATTGGTTATATAGCTAAATTAAAACTCTGGTGTGCTGCATTTACTTAACTTTCTCTACCTGTGCTGCAGCAAGCTTTTCTTACAACCTTTATTCTTCTATCTACTTCACGTTCAATAAGCTGAAGATTAGCAGAAATGATGTTATTATATACCAGGTGGCCCAACAGCGCCGTATTTCACGTTAGCAGACAACCCTTCGTGCATTTAAAGAATGCAGAGCACAATGGGGCAAATTAAAGAAAACACCGCTCAGTGGCGGAGATAGCCCAAGTGACCTGCATTCTACTCCTTTAGCATAGAGCGAAAACTTTGAGGCATTCCCACTCATTGAGGAGTTCCAATGCTTGTATTAGAGTCCGTGGTCTCTAACGTTTCTTACTTCAGTTACAAAACTTTTATTTTTGCGAAAATAAATTAACTATTAGATTGGAAATTAACTAAAAAAATGTTAATTTCACCTATAAGTATCCGATAGTAGCTAGTTTTGTAATTGTGTATACACTATTCTTATTTAACATTATAGCTAGACCCACCGTAGGGTTAAATGAAAACATTAAGACGCCACAAAAAACTACGCATGAGACCATGTAGTGTTTCACAGCATTATCTAGTTATTTATTTATTATTATCGATATCATCTTGGGGATCAATAGTGAAACACATGCGCGCACCAGTTGCATACCTACCGATTAGAGACCGACCTGCATTGGCGAATGCACCAGCCCCATATAAACAACCTACAACGCGTTGGGGAACGTGGCTCGACGCAGCTGCATACTATGCTGTATATTACATTACTGTTTTACAGGCATTTAATGCCTTTTATGATTATGCACGTTATTTAATCAAGAATATAAAATCTCTTGCTTCAGATGTATTGCATGAAGATTTGTAATTCATACAGAAGAATTTTACAGATATATCTACGATAATAACATCTATTTGGAAGTATATAACATTGAAATGTCTCGAGGCTGAAGGCTGTCGATGAACTTGTGCAAGCAATTAATCAGAGACCCTTACACCTGTTTTAAACCGTGTGAAAAAGAAAGTGAAGCCAGTGTTTGGAACAAATGTTGGGTTTTCAATAATGCGTGAAATAATGTGCTAGGACATGTTGCTATGGAAATAATTGCTGATGAATGAATATCTTACCCAACAGTCGATGAAGTCTCCTATTTCCGTTTTGCTCCAAGTACATCTTGTGATCTGGAGCGAAGTTTTTCGCAATATAAAACCTGTTTACGTGCCAACTGCAGACAATTCACATTTGAGACGTTACGAATGTAAATTGTTGTGCATTGTAATCTATGTATCCTGAGAGAAAATTAAACGGATACTGATGCCGATGACTTGTTGCACAACAGCAATTGAATGTGTGTAAATATTAAAATTGTTAGTTCCCGTAAATCAGTGGTATTTATATTTACCACCCACCCAACCTCAATCACCTTCCACTGCAAGTGCAAACATCACAGTCTATCATGCAACCACTGCCTTATTTTCCTTCTTTTAGTACCACTACGTACACACTGCAGTGTCAATACATCACAACTATATACTATGCTGCATGAGCTTAGATTCTGTCCCTCTATTGGTCATAAAGACGCTAAATCTAATTATTATTATTAATATAATAATAATAATAATAATAATAATAATAATAATAATAATAATAATAATAATAATAATATTTACACTAATCGGACAAGCAGAATAAATCTAACGAGTGAATATTTTGCAAATATGTACAACATATAATAATAATAATAATAATAATAATAATAATAATAATAGTAATAATGATAGTAATAATGGCAACAAAACCGTTTCTCGGGAGACCGTGACATCCGCTCCTAAAAGTGTCAGTGCAGTACAAAACTCATGTTTGTAAAAACGCCTTTCTGCAAAGGCCGATTCTTAATATACATGACTTATGCACCTAAATACAAAGCAACAGTTTTGGTTAGTTAGTGACTGTACCTACCACATATCTGTAGTTGGCAGGACATCAGTGCGGTTTCCACAGCGCCTAACACCCCCCTGCAGTGTTTGCGGCGCGCAAAGCCCTATACACATGTTGGGCTTGATGAGATCACACCGGCAGCTACTCTAATTCCAGCTGAACAATAGCCTAGGGTCCCAGTGTTGCACCTTCCTCAACAATTACACGCAAGGCAAGTGCTGCGCTGTCTCTGACAAGAAGGCGCATATCTCAGACCAGCTGCTGGCATTGTGTTCTGATTAACTGTAATGGACACACAACGCGACGCTAAACTGTATTCCACCAGGCTTTGGAAGCTGTGAGATACTCTGTTTCTTGTTACAGTTTGTGGATTTTCATGTAGTTAACAAGATGTAATATTTCATTATTGGAGGACTTGGTGTATACCTTAGGAATGTTTCTGTGGCATTTGAACAGTTCAAGATAACTCCTAAAACTGGCCTTTTTGTACTAAGGCAGTAGTGATACAAAATAAACAAACCTCTATCGTTTGGTGAAACCCTGGAAATATCAGGCTTCACCAAACAATAGAACATTGTTTCCGCAGATATCAGAAATCACCAAACAACAGAACATTGTTTCCGGAGATATCAGGCTTCACCAAACAATAGAACATTGTTTCCGGAGATATCAGAAATCACCAAACAATAGAACATTGTTTCCGGAGATATCAGGCTTCACCAAACAATAGAGCATTGTTTCCGGAGATATCAGGCTTCACCAAACAGCAGAACATTGTTTCCGGAGATATCAGGCTCCGCCAAACAGCAGAATATTGCTTCCAAAGATATCAGGCTCCACCAAACAACAACATTGCTTCCGGAGATATCAGGCTTCACCAAACAGCAGAACATTACTTCCGGAGATATCAGGCTCCACCAAACAATAGAGGCTTATTTATGGAGATATCAGGCTCCACCAAACAATAGAGGCTTGTTTATGGAGATATCAGGCTCCACCAAACAATAGAGGATTGTTTATAGAGGTACCAGAGCTCCACCAAACAATAGAGCATTGTTTATGGAGATATCAGGCTCCACCAAACAATAGAGGCTTGATTATGGAGATATCAGACTCCACCAAACAATAGAGGCTTCTTTATGGAGATATGGCTCCACCAAACAATAGAGGCTTGCTTATGGAGATATTAGAGCTCCACCAGACAATAGAGGCTTGCTTATGGAGATATCAGGCTCCTCCAAACAATAGAGGCTTGTTTATGGAGATATCAGGCTCCACCAAACAATAGAGGCTTCTTTATGGAGATATCAGGCTCCAACAAACAATAGAGCCTTGCTTATGGAGATATCATAGCTCCACCAGACAATAGAGGCTTGCTTATGGAGATATCAGGCTCCACCAAACAATAGAGGCTTGTTTATGAAGGTATCAGGCTCCACCAATCAATAGAGGCTTGTTTATGGAGGTATCAGGCTCCACCAAACAATAGAGACTTGTTTATGGAGGTATCAGGCTCCACCAAACAATAGAGGCTTGTTTATGGAGATATCAGGCTCCACCAAACAATAGAGGCTTGCTTATGGAGATATCAGGCTCCACCAAACAATAGAGGCTTGATTATGGAGATATCAGGCTCCACCAAACAATAGAGGCTTCTTTATGGAGATATCAGGCTCCAACAAACAATAGAGCCTTGCTTATGGAGATATCATAGCTCCACCAGACAATAGAGGCTTGTTTATGGAGATATCAGAGCTCCACCAAACAATAGAGGCTTGTTTATGGAGATATCAGGCTCCACCGAACAATAGAGGCTTGTTTATGGAGATATCAGAGCTCCACCAAACAATAGAGGCTTGTTTATGGAGATATCAGGCTCCACCAAACAATAGAGGCTTGTTTATGAAGGTATCAGGCTCCACCAAACAATAGAGGCTTGTTTAAGGAGATATCAGGCTCCACCAAACAACAGAGGCTTGTTTATGAAGGTATCAGGCTCCACCAAACAATAGAGGCTTTATTATGGAGATATCAGGCTCCACCAAACAATAGAGGCTTCTTTATGGAGATATGGCTCCACCAAACAATAGAGGCTTGTTTATGGAGATATCAGGCTCCACCAAACAATAGAGGCTTGCTTATGGAGATATCAGGCTCCACCAAACAATAGAGGCTTGTTTATGAAGGTTTCAGGCTCCACCAAACAATAGAGGCTTGATTATGGAGATATCAGGCTCCACCAAACAATAGAGGCTTGCTTATGGAGGTATCAGGCTCCACCAAACAATAGAGACTTGTTTATGAAGATATCAGGCTCCACCAAACGATAGAGGCGTGTTTATGGAGATATCAGGCTCCACCAAACAATAGAGGCTTGTTTATGGAGGTATCAGAGCTCCACCAAACAATAGAGGATTGTTTACGGAGGTATCCGGGCTTCACCAAATAATAAAAGATTGTTTTTTTTGGTTTTTTTTTGTTTTTTTTTTATATATTACTATTGTCTTCGCACAAAAAGGACAATTTTGAAGTTATGTTCTTTCTAAATACCAGATTTATCAACTGTATCTTGGAAACGCTAGGTCTGTTTCATCAAAAAATATCCCTGATGTTATCGTATGGGAGGCAAGAAATAGAGTGAGTGTCGTGGAACACTGATTGGCGGAGCGAAGTTCATAGGTGTTTTCTTTTATTTGCTATCATCAATAACCGCCTCTAAGAAGTACAACGTAAACCTATTGAGCATTAATTGTTTTCGGGGTAGAATGTGTGTGTGTTGTAGAGAATTCATCATTTGAGCCATTGGCTTATTGTACATCAGACTCCAGGAAAATAGAATGACTTGACAGTAATTTAAAAGAACGGCCAAAACTGGACGGCGACGGAAGAGCCACCTTAACATATTCCAAGCAGTTCTTGTTTCCGATGCGGGGAGCGCTAGAAGAGCGCTCCCCAAGTCTGACCAACTCCCCTAGTCTACAGATAACTTCCAACACCATCCCGCCGTCGAGAGCTGTATTTTCCGAAGCGAATTACCACCACAGAAAGGCACCAGGACCGCAGTCCTTACCGACATTCACACCCTGAAAAATACCAGTTGAATAAAATGTAGATGAAATAAAGGGACTGGAAGTTTAAGGGAATGGAGAAACCTCCTCCCGGAGGAAAAAAATACTGAAAAAAAAACCTATGGGTCATAGAGGTCTCCACGGGAACTTTCCCATGACCTCCAGAATGCCTGAGCTACCTAGTCGGTGAAGAAAACGATAGAAATGTCTGTACATGTTTGTATTCATTTCTCTGCATCCTGCACATACGCCAGAGATGTGTTCTATGCTCGTGAGTGCTGAAAGGAATGTTTATAGCCCTAATAATGCACATTAAACCTATTAACTTATTATTGATACTTAATATTACGCCAGAGATGTGTTCTATGCTCGTGAGTGCTGAAAGGAATGTTTATAACCCTAATAATGCACATTAAACCTATTAACTTATTATCGATACTTAATATTACGCAGCTTAGAAATAGTATTATAATCTGTATTCCTAAAATACGGCCATTCTCGGAACAAAGTTGGTCTCGAGGTGAATGCTGATTGAGACCTATTGTTTATCATGCAGGGTCACCTCTAATATTTAAAGCACCTTACCTTACATACCTCACAAGTCCAGAGCATTTGCAAGCAATTTAAAAGCAGTCAATATATTATCATGGAGCAGTTTTGTCAATCTTTCGAAATGAAACATAACCAAAGTAAATCCTGAGAAATGGCGAGAGACAAATGAACACGCATTGTTTCGCGATACTAATGAATGAAATCCCAAAGCATAATCATTATGCTACTGATGATAATATTAATTATGTAAGGTTTAATACGTTTTGGTAATGCCTTACCTTATTTATTGTCAATAAGTTAACACTGCTGCAATGAGCGTTGCAAAATTAATGTGCTCACTATAGTGTCAAACAAATGGCGTGTTCAGTCCACTCCTCCTTGTTGTTTTCGTCAGGATCGTTCTAGTCTGAGACAGTATAAAGAAGCAGGCTCTTGCAGCTTGGTTAACGCGTCAAAAGAGCAGCGACTAACTTATGACTCACAAGCGGTCTGCCTGCGTTGTATTATAATTTTCGCCCAATAGAACTTGCATTACACTCTCCCACCAGCCTGCTCCGAGGTTTGCAATTGAGTACACTGAGTATTGTGGTCGAGTTGGAACATTATTCTAACAGCCCTATTTAAAGAAGTTCAAAGCAAGGTCTATATAAGAGAAGGTTTATGACGTCTCTTCTGAAAAAAAACAAAACTCTTTTATAAAAAATAAGGTCATATGCTTTACTTTGTATAAGAAAATTGATAGAATTCATTTTCATCCTTGGTTTACATTCAAAGACATTTTAAAATTTATTATTTATTTATATTTATCAGGTAAAGTTTATTTACATTATTCGTATAAATGGACATATTTATTTATACAAAGTATAACAAAGACAAATAATTATCCGTATTTAGTTGAAAGTAAGAAGCAAATTAATTGAAAGTTGTGCAGAGTCTTCGTTCAGTTTTTCCTAATAAACAATCTCACATATCAAGAAGAGGACTAACTGTTTCTCTTGTCTCTCGCAGGCATATCTAAAAGCTGCTTTACGTAATTGAAAGGTTGGAATACAGTGTAATCTCTTGATTATGAGCAGATTTAACCATTTTTGTTGCAGTCTGTAGGTGCTCAAACTTTTAAGTGTTGAAATACGAGAAAATATTAATACAAATAGAACTACGTCAATAGCCATTCAAACCTCGAAACTGCAGTATTACAGCACGAATATATGTTTGTGTCTCATATCTCCCACAACTTGACCTAGACAGCAAGTAACAATAAAATATAAAGCTCAACATAACTTAGCTTGTCAAGATAATTAAACATGTTATCAAATCTCGGTTCGCGCAGCTCACGCCTTCAACTTAAATACGTGCAAAGATCAATAAAACCCAACTACGCCAAAAGCCATACAAAGCTGCAGTAACAGCATGACAATATGTCTTCTTTTTTCAAGGCCTTGTATTATACTTAAGGGAAACAATATGCTAAAAATTTGGAAAAGGAAATATTTATTTCTTAAGAATCATGACGTAAAGTGCTTTATAGCACATTGCTATTCCAAAATACATAACGACGTGTTATTTACTTTATGCGAAAAAAAATAGAAGCATTTGCAATAGAAAAGTGTCAACTAATGGCCTGATTTTGAAACGGAAGTAAGTAAATATATGTTTTATTTTTTTGCACGTACTATGTACATAGTGTATAGAGAAGGTATTGTATTAAACCCAAAAATTCGATTTCGAGATGCGTAAGTTTTGAGACCCTCTGAATTAAAACAATAGCATTTTTAGAAAAACTTCCGTTTGTGTGTGTGTAAAGACCGTTAAATACTAAGCTTGGTAATTAAGTTTGGTATCTTCTAAGGATGCGACACGAAGATTTTCAAGAAAATCTCCCCACCCCCAACTATCATTCAATTCCCGCGCAAACCTCTCTAGAGAACAAGTAATAATATTTTTTTTAATTTTAAAAATATTACCAAATTTCGGTTCACGCAGTTAACGCCTTCAAGCACTTACCCTCTACCCGATTTAGTCAGCCAACGCTCGGTGATGGTATGAAGGTAGGCCTGGAGAGAGAGTTTGCCATCACCGCTATATCATTGTTACAATTCGCGCGTGCATGTATATAAGAACAGGTTCTTGTGTACGCAAATAAGTGGCACATTGAAACAATCTCACTAGCCTGTCCTCTAATGGACATACTACAGAAGAACTTAGGTGTTGAACATACCATTTTATAGTTCAACGTTCCGCGCAGCTTTTTTATTATCCTGACATGGTATAAATAAATAATAAAATAAAGCCCGTGCAGCATTTAATGCGTCTGATGTGACTATATATTTGTAAATCACCGCAAACTTTTATATTTAAGTATAATATCTTCCAAGTATGTGACACGAAGATTTAAAAGAAAATCCTCCCACCACAAACCACCTTTACACAGAAAATATTTGGAAAATGTAATTTTTCTCAAAAAAGGTTCTAAAGATATTGCTTAGAATGCCATATATTAAATATACTTACATAAAAATAAAATTTATATCTTGAATTTTCTGTGAAAGTCTCTGAAGACCTCATTCTAGGTACATTTTGCATAACTGGTAATACATAAGAGATACACAAAACCTTATACCTAAAAAATTAGATCTCCTTAAAACACACAATTTATGTATTCCTTGGTATTGGTTTCAATCTAAAGCTGTTAAAACGTTTCTCAAACGGTTGGTCCTCATTCGTTCCATATACCTTTTGTTTTACTCCTTGAAAATGGAAGCATAACCGAATTTTAATAACAAATGCATAGCTACAGATTTTAAAGGATTTGACTGCCACCTTATCCCTTAGTTCCCTTCTAATTATAAGGAACTAAATAATAAGACCATTCGGCTAATGTTTATGTCGATTAGCATGAAGTAAGTAGATGGAACAATAATATGCATATAGCAGATACAGGAGGTATTATATTCCACTAAAAAACTCGATGACAAGATTTCACAGGCAATATATTAAAAAAAAACATATTTAGAAAAATCTCCGTGTGTGTATCTGTGTGTGCGTAAGTTTAAACAGCATAGCTCAAAAACAAAAATGCCGTTAAATACCACATTTAGATTAAAGTTAAGTATCTTCAAAGGATTCAGCATGGAAATGTTCAAGAAAATCCCCCACTCCAAACTATCTTTTTTTTTTTTTATTTATTTATTTTTTTTTTTTTGTAATTTGGATTTTCTAAAATATGGTATTAAAGATTTTGATTAAAATATTATATATTGATAATATTTACATGTCAAATAAAATGTATATTTTTGAATTTCCGGGGATGACCTCTAAGGACCTCTTCATTCTGCATACATTTTGCATAACTGGTAAACCGTAAGAGATAGAAAAATCTTACAATACAAAACATTCAGATATCGTTAAAACACACCATTTAGAGCATATACTCTCTCTCTCTCTCTCTCGCTCTCTAAGTAGAGTTAACCGCTTCTGAGACATTCTTTGTTACAGGTCGCGCACCAGTTCTTGACAAATGACATTTTTAAATGACAGATAAGGTGTGAGTCACTTACTCAGCTTAACTGTGTACGAGGTGTGATCAAAAAGTTTCCGGAATGGCTTCACAACAATGACGACGCTGAGATTTCTTTAATTCTTACACAGACTGTGTATGCAGCGATACTTCCCGATAAAAATAAGAGGTCACTTGACTTCCTGTAACCATGCAGTGACGAGGTAGACGCTCTGAAGTAAACACGTGTTTAGCATGTGCTGCGACTTTTCGGCGAAGCAAAAATGTCACATTACGAAGAACAAAGAACGAACGTTAAATTTTCCTTTAATCTCCGTAAAAATGCAACAAAAGCCTATGAAATGTTAAGAACATCTTCTGGGGAGGAGGATATGGGCAAAGCTCAAGCGTTTGAGTGATTTTCGAAATTTAAAGGTGCTGTGACATCAGTTAAAGATGCAGATCGATCGGGACGACTCTGTTCCAGCAAAACTGATGAAAATATCAGGTGAGGGAAATGGTCTTAAATGATAGGCGCATTACAATAAGAAAACTTTCTGACACATTAGAACTCTCCTTTGGAAGTGTTCAAAGCATTTTGAAAGATAATTTGGACATGAGAAGAATTGCCGCCAAGTTCATGTCCCGCCCGCTTTCAAATGACCAAAAGAAATGCCGTGTGATTGCCTGCACAGATCTTAAAGAACAGCTACAAAATGACCCACGTTTTATGGAGAAAATTATTACTGGTGATGAAACATGGATTTATGGGTACGATCCAGAAACGAAGCAACAATCTTCACAATGGAAGAATCCTTTACCTCCACGCCCGAAAAAGGCCAGACAAGTTCGATCCAAAGTGAAGTCAATGATTTCTGACATTAAAGGCATTGTATATAAGGAATTTGGATCAAACACAGGATCAAACAATGGATCAAGTGTCCTACAAATAAGTGCTGCAAAGATTAAGGGAGAATGTGCGACGCAAACGGCCGGAGAAATAGAGGAGTGGTGACTGGTTGCTGCATCATGACAATGCGCCCGCGCACAAGGCCCTTTCAGTTCGCCAATTTTTGAATAAAAATATAATTAATACAGTTGTCCATCCTCCTTATTTTCCAGATTTGGTACCAGCGGACTTTTTTTCTTTTTTCTCGATTTAAAATGCGGCTCCGAGGATACCGTTTTGAGGATATTGATGTCATCCATCGCGAATCGCAGAAGGCTCTGAACATGTTGAAACTAGAGAACTTCCAGAGGTGCTTCCAGCAGTGGCAGAAGCGCTGGGACAAGTGTATCAACTCCCAAGAACATTACTTCGAGGGTGAAGTGCAGATTAGACAAAACAAACTGTTGTGTAGTATTTATGACGGCATTATGAAATCTTTTTGATTACACCTCGTATTTTTGAAACGTAATCATAAGGTAGCAGAGCTGTTTGTTATTGTATCTTAAACTATTTACTGATCTGTTTCTCAAGGGTAGGCTAGTTCACTGTATATTCGCTAAATGGCATTCGTCTAGAAGGAACGAACAGTCTGTCCCTTACTGATCCAATTCATCCCTCCCTTACTGATGCAATTCATCCCTGTATTGATTTTCAATTTTTAAGGTACTTATACTTTCTTAAACTTCATCTTTCGTTTCATACCTCCTTTGTTTACTTCTAGCCACGTACAGAGAGCCGAATTTAGATTGTTTCATATAGCGACAGCTTTTAAGGCATTTGACTATCGCGTTAGTCTAGTTTATTCCCTTATTTCCCTTCTGTTTATTAGAAAGCGGTAATAAGAGATGTTTCAATTAAAATTATATAGATAAAAGTATAATCTTCTGTAAGAGTAGTTTGTTTGTGCGATAGTTAGAGAAAGTCATGTGACTATAATGCATTAGAGATGTTTTATATTCAGAGGGTAGAGCATGTTAACAGCATGGGACTCCTCGGCAATTGCGAGCACGTACTGATCTATTACGGCCTACTCCTCCCCCGGGGAATGGGATGAAAGGAGGGGAAACCAGAAGCCAGCACTCAGGAAACGACGGTGCTAAACGCAGAGAGGCACGGAAGTCTCTAACAGCTCACTAGAAGGATGCCCTGGCGTACGACGGAGGCTTTACAAGCGCCGAAAGGAGACCTCTACAACGGCACCTAGCTACAACCAGCGCAACCGGCAGGTGGGGGGGGGGGGGAGAGTTTCACTTAGAGCAAGCAGCCGTGCCGTGCCATCTCCCTGCAAAGCCTCAAGTCACACCTGTGCCGACCTGACAGATGAAAAGGGAAATGAAATGAAGGGACAGCCCTAGCAACACTATAAAAACAAGGTCCAGAGTGCGCGGTCAACGGAGAGCGAACCTGGATCTTCCAAATGCCAGTCCCAGTCGAAACACCTGAGCCACCTCTTAGTATATTTATTTTGGTGATCTTTTTAAATCTAATTTTTGGGTGGAATACGGTACTTTCTGTACTTTTAAGTTAGTGATAGAAAAATTAGAAATCTCAAGAAATATGTGCCAGTTGCCTCTCCCGTTACTGTTGAAAAGAAAAGGTTTTTGTGAGACCTGGAACGTAATGCAGAGGACAATAGCCCATCGTGAAGCATCAAGTATATCAAATGGATTTGTTAGCAGCGAGACGGTAAAGAATCCTTTAGCAAATGTAGCCGTACAAGAACACTGTCTGGCTCATTCCTTTCTCCCTACTAATAGTATTTGCGAGAAAAACAGACAAAAAGTCGGTAAATCGGATGTGAACCTCAACTAATGGCGCGGTGGAGAGAAGATAAGACCTTGCCTCACTCCCCTTGGAAAACACTTTTGGGGTTCCCTGCTCTTTTCTTCGCTGCGGAAGACATTGATTTTTCATCATCTTTCAAAGGCGTTGACCATTTCACGTTACTACAAACAAGTAAGACAGAAGTACACCAGAAAGTACCTACGCTTCATAAAAGAAAAAAAATCTGATGTGTTCATTCACATGACTTTCTCCACAACTCTGCAATAAATTATTGTTAAAAAGCTTATGCTTCTATTTACTTCCTGCTAATCGAGAAAAAATTAGCACAAATAGTCTTATTACTTGCTTCCTTGTAAGTAGAAGCGAAATAAGAGAGTACCATAGGTTAAAGCGATAGCCATAAGTTGGTTGCTATGTGACTGAAGTTTCTTTGTTTGTATGGACACGAGTTCACAAAGTCCTGTATGAGAAAAGTATGTTTTTATAGCTGAAACCAAAAACAAGGAATATCTCAAAAGGAATCAACTCCACGAAACAAATGTATATAACATAAATTGTGTGTTTTAAAGTGCTCTACATTTATTTTGTGGTAAGCTTTTGTCCATCTCTTACGGTTTAGCAGTTATGCAGAATTCCGTAAAATTGACCCAGAATAAACTATTCTTCAGAGGCTATTCCCAGAAAATTCAATATATATATTTTTTTATTTGTCAGATAAATATCTTTAATTTACGATATTTTAATCAAAATCGTTAGAGCCATTTTTTATAAAATCAAAATTTTCGAAAAAAAGTTCCATGAAAAGGGTAGTTTGGGGTGGGGGGATTTTTCTCAAAATCTTCTTGTCGCATCCCTGGAAGATACTTAACTTAAATACCAAGTTTGGTATTTTACAGACTTTTCGTTTTTGAGTTATCGTGTTCACAGACACACGGACACACTGACACACGGACATACGGACATACGGACACACACACACGGACCTTTTTCTGAAAAGACTTTTTTTGGATACAGGGGACCCTAAATCATATATTTGCTTTGAAATCTCGGTATCGAATTTTTTGGTGGAATGCAATACACTATGTACATAGTAGGTATAGAGAAAGTAAAAACAAAGAAAAATTCTGACTTTCTCTCCCAGCTTTGTCTGTTAAAGTTTCTTACACAGCTTTATTCTTCTTTCTACTTCATTCTAATATGGATAAACATTAGCAGAATGGACCTATTACTTAGTTACTTGTAAATAGAAGTGAACTAAGGGAATACACTAGGCTAAAGCGATGTCAATTGTCATTGAAATTAATTTCTCTGCATGACCAAGAGTAAAAGAAAACAAACACGGAGGGCTTTCTATTTGATTTATTTAAAATTGAAACTAATAACAAGGAATATTTAAGAATAAAACATATGTGGGAGATAAATTATGATGTTTTAATGAGTGTACGTTTTTGTGTTGTAAGTTTTTGTCTATCTCTTATTGTTTACTACTATGTTTAAGCAAAAGTCATCCACAATGCAGAGGTCTTCGGAAGCTATTCTCAGAAAATTCAAGATGTGTATTTCATTCGTCATTTGTCATAAAACTGTATTTAACATATTGTATTTTAACCAGTCTGACTATAACTTTTCAATTTATATGAAGGGTTTAATCACTAATGTAGATAGAAAGGCAATACAAAAACCGATATAAAGATAATGCATCTATGAAATTCGACCAAACATTTAATTTTTTTTTTCATTATAATATGTGTTCTAAATTTAAAAGTATACTCCGTGTTTTCCATTCCGCAAATTTAAACTACAGATATGGCTATAAAAAGATAGGCTTGTAAAAAACTCGGTAAGTCGAACTTTAAACGTTTTAATTGCATAGTTTAGTTTAACATTTTTCCATAATCAAAATCCTCCTCACAATGCAATTTTTATAACTTGTTTTAGTATTCTTTTACTGTCCTTGTAAAGCACATTAAAGAAAATGTCCACATACGTTTTCGAAATAATGCTCCTATTATGAGAAAGAATTATTAACTTTTGAAAATCACCGTTTTTGAAAGTACAAAAGGTAATCATTTTGTGTAATAATTATGGGCCAATTAAACGTCTTATATAATAGATACATTTTAAAATTCCTATAATGGTAGCAGTAGTCTAGAAGTATTTATAAATATGAAGTGCCCCCAACATGCAAAGAAGACTATTTTTATCACTCCGTGTAAAGAGAATTGCAACATTTCACCAATAACTCTGATCTCATCTTATATTTGAACACATGGTATCTTTCACATTGGTCGCCACATGTTCCACACACATGTATGTGTAGAAACTTTTTATGTTGAAATATGTCATTTGTACCTTTATAATAACATTAATAATATAGTCTATTACAATAATAATTCTATGTTTTATTTTGTGATTTTGAAATGACTTACTTTATATCATTATAAAAGCTAAAGCTAAAAATTATTATTATTATTATTATTATTATTATTATTAATGGCGGCACCATGTCCGACTGGTTAGGTCGCTCTCCTCCCATTTAGGCGGACCGCATGTAGGATTTGTGGTGGATGAAGCGGCGCCTGGGAGAGTTTTCTCCGGGTTTCCCGGTTTCCGCCGCTACTCATTCCACCAATTGTTCCATTATCACCTTTACTATCGCCCATTTCTCTTGCATTTTATATCATTCATTTTCTCACGCTGAATCCCGGCTACGGGCCGACCACTTGTTCTAGGTTCTCCATTCTATGATTTCGTGCCGTTGGCTCCCCGAAGGCTTCTGACCCCTAGGCATCCACTTATAAGTCCTAAGGGGGTATCAGTTCCTCAATATAGGCAGGGTAAGCCGACTGCGAGGGAAATATTATTGCTTCCGGAAAATTAATGTTTTGTGTAAATGTTTTAAAAGTATTAGAGCAGTTTTATTAGAACAATGAATTTAGACTGTCTAAATGATTACTTAAATAATTAATACTTGCTGAAACATTCATACGTGCATTATCGCTGTTAATAATTGGTATAAATCGAATGATGACTTCACACGATAACAACAGAGTTCAATTGGAGTCTTCAGGGAACTGAGTTAATTGAATTCGTAGATTTTTACGACTCCAATTTAACTGGTTTGTTATGTCATGAAGTTAGTATTAATAACCAACACCGAAAAAGCTTCAAACCAGGTATAAATTTGTCTGTAATTTTTCATTTATTTTTAGGATTGAAATTTTTCTTTTAAAGGGGTGTGTATTGCCCAATTTCCAAATTTCATGCACGTTTAATAACTCCATGGCACGCCAGCTCACGGGGAACCTTGGCCGCTGCATCCCCCATCTCGGTCCACTACAGATGTCATGGATGGGGTGCAGTATTGGTGGGTTAGACGTGTCAGCGCCTCGAGTCCCCCGCAGCCGGTTAATGGAGCTGCTACTTCTCCATCAAGTAGCTCCTCAATTGGTCCCCCAGGGACCTTACGAGGCAGAGTGCACCCCGGGCCAGGTACTGGGGATCAAACCCAGGTCTCCCGCTTGGTAAGCAGCTGCGCTACCACGGCGCTAAGGAGACGACCTCATGCATGCTTACCTTAAGAAAATGGTTGTCTCTAGATACAACTATAAGTGTATTAAAAGCACTAAAAATAAACATTCGTAAATTAAAAAAAAAAAAAAAAAATTGTGTTAACATATTCTGCTAGTAAGAACATAGACGTACTTGAAATTCTACCCTTTGGTGTGTGTGTATGTGTGTGTATTCCACACTGCAGCTGTGGGCTTATTGTTTGTCAGAGCCCTGGAGGAAGGATGAGATGAGTGTAATTTCAGAGGGCGCCGATATCTGAACAGGGAGAAAGCGTCGTGGAGGGTCCCTAACAATTCAAAAACAGTTATTCATCTCGTCGCGAAGGGCACGAGGAACACGCCGCTCAGTTTCTGATAGTCCTGAGTCCTCAGATACCACCAACGCCATCCTGCCACCAAGAGCTCTCTTTGCAGAGCGCAGCCACCTCCACGAAGTGGCGCCTTTGCCGCAGTCCTCGTCGACACTTTCAAACCTGAAAGAGATCGTTTGGTGTGAGATAAAAATAAAATGAAGAGATAGGAAGTTCAATAGAATGAAGAATTCACACCAGCATTCGCCTAGTGACTCGGGAAATCCCACAAAAACCCAATGGCCTGAGAGATCGGCCGTGGGGAACCGAACCCATGACCACCCGAATATCAACTCCAGACGAAACACCTGAGCCACCTAGCGTGGTCTACCCTTTGGCAGTTTTAACATACAGAAGGGAGGACAAGAACTTAACCAATCTAATGGCTAGAATAATTCTCGAGGTATGGAGAAGGTTACAGTGAGGTTAATTTTGTCAGAGCCAAAACAAACCACTGCGTTTCATTTTGGACCACCTTTTATGCACGTCAGTGTAAATTTAGCATCTAGCCGGTCCATAAGGATAATATTATTTTGAATTAATGAAATGACCCACCATACTGTTCAGATTTTGGCTCCAGTTTCTTTCCTGTAGCAATTCAGATGTTCCTTTATTACTCTGGTAAATGCACATATTTGGCATAATGCCGAATTATATACCATTCATTCTTCCTTTATGTGTATTTTTACAAATTTATCTTCTCTCTCCAAATGGTATTAATGGCCTGAATAGCAATAGCTATAATCCTCTGGCCTGAGGTATTTCTCAAACCAGAAAGCAAAAGCATTTTATGTGCTCTTCAAAATACGACTGTGAAAATGTCTCATTTCATTAGAGAGTTTGATCTGCATGGCTACATATAATCGTTCTGAGGTTCCAATTTCTACTACTTATCACAAAATATATTTGTAAAGCATGTGAATTGATGGCACTCAAAAATTAAGATTAGTATTACATATAAATATTACCGAGCTTAATTCAAAACGGGTATTATTTTTAAAACATGTAATTTTTAGGTAAAACATACGTTCTCTGCCAATCTACGAGTATACTACAGATACTTATTAATATAGAAGAATAACCATTTTTAAAACTCTTTTTCATTTTACATTGCTTTAAATGTGTGATCATATCGCGACGGAGGCGTAGGTGAAATAACTCGTATAACCTTCTAACCTCATCTCCGTACATAACTACTACTTTCTGCTTCCTGTAAGTTGATGATATTAGCGCTGTGTACTCTAGCTGCATTTTTTGCTTCGCGCCTAGCAGATATCATTATAATGCCATCCAATGTATTTCCTCTCAATATTTGTAGATAAATAGCAGCGCAGTTCGATATTACCATCACCATCTATTTTCATTTTTACAATTGTTTTAGATTTAAGTTAGAACTTTTAGTCATGGTATTATACATCCATATGTTGGTAACTAAGAAAAACCATGAAAAAAAACCTCAGTCAGATTGAGCGGCCTACAAGATTTGAACCCACAGGCTTGGACCACCCCGTTTTGGTAAGAACAACTATTGTATTCTACCCCTAAACAACCAATTCAATACTTCACTAAAACACATTCTGAATACGAAAAAATAATTCAAGTCGGGCCGCGCCGTGGCCGAGTGGTTAGACCACTCTACTCTCACCTAGACGGCCGGGGTTCGATCCCAAGCGACTGCATGTGAGATTTGTGGTGGACAAAACGGCGCTGGGGCGGGTTTTCTCCGGGTACTCCGGTTTCCCCCGCCATCGCATTCCACCGGTGCTCCATCATCATTCATGTATCATCAGTGTCACCGCCTGCGGTGCCATTAGTAGTTAAAGCGGGCGTTAAACACTACCAAAAAAAAAAAAAAAAAAATAATTCAAGTCGCGCTAGTCTGTTCTGCTATGAGCAACAAACACTTCAAAAAATAAAAAGAAATATTGTAAAAGTAAGAGATTTTACTAAGCTAAATAGTCAGTATTTTAAGAGCTGGTTTCAATGTGATTTTTACATATGGTGTAATCTCTTATTTCCCTTGTAAATTATGGAAATAATATAATTTTTACTTCGCTAAGCTTGAAGTGCACACAAGAATTTTTTTAAACAAAAGTTTGTTGCACAATAGGTAGAGAAAGTAATGTGAATGGAGCACATTGGGCATTTTTTCTGCAGTACTTGAAAAACATTTGGTGTATTTATCCTTTACAAATAATGTTTAAATACTTGTAGTTTTCCAAAACCGAAAACCTTTGTTTTTAAATAAGAATTATAGATTTGATATTTTAATTTGTTTACATTAAACTATTAGTAAGCTCATTCCAAACATGCTATATCTAACAAAGATTAAAATGAAAGTTTGTGTACAAATAAGGAAAATTTCATATGTAAAGCTACTGTTGTTTGAAGTAAATATTTAAGAAATCTTCATTAAGAATTTCTAACATCAATCAAATGTGCTTCTTTTAAAGTATTTACATGTTCTGAGATGAACATACATAGTTTAGAATTGAAATTAGTATTAATGTGTATAGATATTTAATATTCTAAATGTTTACATGAAAACGCTTATTCATTGGAAATTTGTAAATGAATGCCAGCATAAAAATAGTACAAATATGCAACAAGAAGTTAAAAAAACAGCATTTGACTCGTTAAAATCAGTATACGTAATTAAATTTATACCAATTATTAAAGGATTTTGTCAAACAGCGGCAACAATAAATGGGAAAGGACAAAGTAGAATGTGAAAAAACGATGTAAAATACCTCAATGTTTTTGACAAAGGTTCGATATATTCCGTTCTAGACATACTAAAATACAAAAATCTGATGCGTTCCGTTCACATGACTTCTCTACATCTCGTAACAAATTATTGTTAAAAAGTTTATTCTTCTATCAACTTCATGCTAATTTAGATAAACATTAACAGAAATAATCTTATAAATATACGAATAAATAGAAGGGAAATAAGCGAATACACTAGGTTAAAGCGATAGTCATACCATTTAAAAGCCATGGGATTAAAATATATTTCTTTGTATGACAAAGAGTTGAGATGCTCCCGTATGAGGAACATTTAATCATTTTAAAGCTGAAACCAATAAAAAAGTATATCTCGGAAACGATCAACTCCGCGAAAACAATTTTATATTATATAAATTGTTTGTTTTAAAAAAATATACATTTTTTGTGACGTAAATTTTTGTTTATATCTTACTATTTACCAATCTTACAAAAGTATCCAGAACCAAGTACTGTTCAGAAGCTATTCCCAGAAAAGTCCATATATATTTTGTCATATAAATATGTTTAATATACAGCATTTAATCAAAATCGTTAGAGCCATTTTGAGAAAATAAAAATAACAAAATTTTCCCATGTAAAGGGTATTTAGGGTTGGGGATTTTCTTGAAAATCTTTGTGTCGTATCCTTGGAAGATACTAAACTTGAATACCAAGTTTGTAATTTAACAAACGTTTCGTTCTTGAGCTATACTGCCTACAGTCACACACACACACATACACACATAAATATATAAAAACATACAAACGCGAACATGTTTCTAAAAATAGTTTTATGGATTTAATAGACATCAAAACATGTATTTTAGATGAAATCTCGGTATTGAATTTTCGGGAGTAACATAATACATTTTCCATCCACTATTACACTGGACATACGTGATAGAGGGAGTAAAATTCGTTTCAGCTAATGGTAATATTTTTAGCATTAATGCATTATCTTGTGGGCGATCTTGCTTTATTTTCTCTACCAGGTGGCCCAACTCCATATTTGCTCCATATTTGAGGTGTTCAGATAACCCTTCATTTGTTTAAAGAGTTTGCGACCCGCTTAGCATCTTCCCAGATAAACAAGATGGATAATACGCAGGTGCTCTCTCCAGCCCCATTCTAGCGGGTTTTAACTTGAGACAACCCCGCTGAATGCTGTAACTTTTTTAACGCGCGGATGGATATCTGCACACGTTAAACACGGGCCAGCTGATCCACCTGGTACATGTTTCTGCCTGGTAGCCCTAAAGAGCATTTTATTGAAAACGGTGGACTTCCTGCTCTAATGCTTCATTAACTTTAGGGAAAGAGACATTAAGGTAGTGTATGTTTTAAGGGACTTTATGTTTAGCACACCATGAGGAGAGGAAAAAGGGCAATCAAGCATTTATTCATTGAACCTAAATTGTTTCTATCCCTTCCTTTCCACCCACTTCCTTCAGCAGAAGCACTACTTGGAGAGAGCCTTCAACTTAGAGTGCATTAAGGGTTAATCACCATGCCTAAGAGTCCCGGAAATGAAAATGGCCCAAACTGTAGAACCTATTTAGAGTTTCATGACGCAGAATAACAACCATTTGAATTACGAGGACCATTCATAAAGTAAAGAACGATTTTGCATAACTAATAATAATGAAAAATATCAACAACAAAAAAACATATACAACGTTACACTACCTTGCTGTATTTCTGAATGTAATGTTCATTCTGTCAACACAGTTACTGTCACAAATCATATTATACTCTTCCACCGACAAAGACACTTAGATGGCCCAGGTTCGACCCCAAGCGACGGCATGTGGGATTTGTGGTGGGCAAATCGGCGTCTGGGTGGGTTTTCTCCAGGTTCTCCGGTTTCCCCCAAATGTCATCCTACCATTGCTCCATCACCCTCTTATCATTCAGTTCGTCTTCATATCATATACTTCCCACACTCTCACGGCTGACTATTGGCCCATCCCTGTTCCAGTTGGTTTAATGATTAAATGCCTTTGCCTTCTAGACAGACCTCTGACTCAACTCACCATGAGTGAGCAATAGGGATGTCAATTCTGCAAACGGGAATAGTTGACCAATTTAGTTAAATAAGGTAAACTATCGATATTTTATTTCAAATGTTATATTTTACACAATTTTCACTCTTTATTCCACATTTATAAAACGCTTACAATATGTTTACATAAATTACAATATGTAGAATAAATTACTAAAATGCCATCCATAAGGGTTATTAAGATATTTGAGCATTATCAGCGTGTACTACTCGTAACATTGTAAGAGGATCTGGATGTCTTATCAGTTTTTGTTTGTTTATTTTTGAATACGCAAAATTTTGGACAGTAAAATTCTATTGGAAAATATCGCATATGCGTACCTAATGTTAATGCAATAAACAAATTTCCAGTGAAGAAAAAACGCATTGTTTATGAATAATCAAGGAAGAATCAGTGTGCATTACGAAGACTGTAATGGGAGGCCATTCGTCGTTATGGAGAGGCTGAAAGCAAATGAAATAATCAAGAAAATCTGTGTTTCTCTTTGGACACCGAACTTGGTGGGCTTTTTAGGTGGGATAGAGTTTCCAACTGACGAAGACCTCAAAGTGGCAGCGACATCTTCTTTCAGGTCTTTCTTTATAATGTTTAAACCCCGTTTTTACTACAAATGGTACTGCAGGCGATGATACTGATAATATACGGAATGAAGATGCAGAACCGATGGACTTGACCCTTGGCTGAGAGACGAATGGCCTAACCTTTCGGCCACAGCACCGATATTTCAATTAGTAACAGAGAATTAAAAGTAAGAGCTGAAGCTTTCCTGACGACATGCTAACTCTAAAGTTTCTCGGGCCTCTAGCCAGATAAATACATGGATTGGCTCCGAGCAACGTTTCGAGGATGTGGATCATCTTCGTCTGCAGGCTAAGATGAAGATGATGCTTGTCTTTGAAACGTTGGTGCCAATCCATGTATTTACCTAGCTAGAAGCCCGAGAAAATTTAGAGTTAACTGAGAATTATTTTGCTTATCTACATGGTCAAAGACTCTGCACCACAGTCAGTTTATGATTAATTTTGTTTCTCTTCAAATTGAGCGCCTTCGTGTATAGGCAACTTCTCCGCCACACATGTACACCGATGCGCCTTGCCCCTTACAGCTGATTTGTCTGAAAATTTTCGAAGCGACGTCATTACAGCCTTCATAAGCAGCATCCCACCTCAGGATAGTGAGCTATTTTTCACATTGATAAATAAATAAATTTACTGTGTGGTTGTATAATACAGCGAATTAGCTTAGAGAGAGTATAAATTAATATATCTTTGGAAAAAATTTTATGAGTATTTGTTTTAAACTGTCACGTTGTCTCCGGAGATCCATCAGGGGCGGACTATTTTCTACGTGCTTGTGATGGGGTGTGACCTTCAGACGTACCGGGTGAGGATCGGCATGTGGACAGATAGAGGGGGACGAGCGGGACGAAAGTTACGCCAGGAAAGCTAGGAAGATGCACCAAAACACTTGCACTTCTATGCATTGGTGTTATCTGTGTTATTGGTGATAGGTGGTGAAGAAATAAACGCAGGACCATTGCAAGAGGCGGTGAAATGCCAGACATGCAAGAAGAACGCAGTCTCTGTATGAGTTAGTTTCATTTCAGTTGCCAAAAAATAAAGAAAACGCAGCAAACTGAAGACATTTGGAGGTGTATTCAGTGCGAGAAAACCCACATGGGAATAGAAATAGAAAAGGAAGAAATTAAAGTGATGGTTGAGATTCGGCGGCTGAGAGTAAAGTTGCAGCGAGCCGAAGAACAAATACGACAATTGAAAGAAGAGATGAAAATGTTAAAAAATCCTGAGGTGCATACAAAGCGGGAAAATGTTTATTGGTGGGACACTCAGTAATAAAGCATGTTGGACATCACAGTGCAGAATTGACTGTAGAGTGCTTCCCTGGAATAAGAACGGAGCAGATGAGGCACGTTGTGGAGCGGCAGGAACAAAGCGGGAACAATGTTTATTGGTGGGAGACTCAGTAATAAAGCATGTTGGACATCACAGTGCAGAATTGACTGTAGAGTGCTTCCCTGGAATAAGAACGGAGTAGATGAGGCACGTTGTGGAGCAACAGGAACAAAGAAATTCGGAAACTGTAATTGAGTATGTAGGATCAAATGACCTGAGAGTAAGCATAGACCACATCATGGGGAACATGTACGATTTGGCTACAACAATGAAGAGTAAATTTCCCGCTGCTAAAATAATTTTAAGTGGAGTGGTACGACGCAGAGACGTAAACTGGCGCAAGATTGGTAGAGTAAATTATTTTTTTCAATGGGTGGGACTTCTCTTCGTTGACCCAAACTCCTGGCTGGGTGATAATGAATTAGGGCGTGACGGTGTGCACCTAAATAGGAGAGGAGCGGCGTCATGGCGTCACTTTTCACTAAAGTGGCTGCATCGTTCGGAGGAGAACGGGAAGAGGACGGCGCTGGACGAAACGAGGACGGTGATGAACACAACGGAGGCGCATCTGGCGAGGGGGCTGCGGACGAGACGAGGTGACGGACTAGACGAGTTCGGTGGCGGACGGAATGAGGCCGATGGCAACTGACAATGGAACTGTGGGAACGTCGACGAAAAACCTAATAGTAAAGGTGAGTCTCTAGTGATTTTGCAGGTAAATTGTCGGAGTATCTTAAACAAAAAATTAGAATTCTCAAACTTAATAGATGCTTATGATCCAGACGTAGTAGTAGGTACCGAATCATGGGTTCATCCAGATATTACAAACGCTGAAGTATTAGGGAATAACCTCACGACGATAAGAAGAGATAGGAATGGCAGAGAAGGTGGGATATTTATTTATGTCAAGAATATATACAATACTGTCGATTTATGGAGGGATGAGGAATATGAAATCTTACACGTAGAAATTGCAGGAAACTATAGTAAAAATAAATGACAGGTAATAGGAATATATAGGCCACCAGATTATCACTTAGGATCACTAAAATCACTTGCAAATGAATTTTTAAGAGTGACATGGCCTGTCAACAGGTAATTGTAGGGGGTGACCGAAATCTTCCGCGAGTTAACTAATCGGGTGACGTGTGGGGTGGGGAATCGCAGGCTATTGTTAATGACCTGATTTGGGAAGGTGGGCTTGTTCAAACTGTAAAAGTCCCAACCAGAGAAGGGGCGGTTTTGGACATATTTCTTGTAAAGCCAAGAAGCTGTACTAGAATGCGAGGTTTTTCCGGGTATAAGTGACCATAACTGCGCATTACTTAAAGTAGAAGGAATACGTGCCAAGTTTCACACGGATTAAATGAGACATTTTTACCAATATTACAAACGAGACATTCCGAGACTGCAAAAATTCTTAAACGAAAAATATTCGCTGTGGTCCCAATCTGGAAGCTCGGTAGAAGATATATGGAAAAATGTTGAAAAGATTGTTATGAAAGCAACATATAAATGTATACCCCGTAAAATGCTAACTAAAATATCTGACCCGGAATACTACAATAAAACAGTAAACCGCTTTAAAGAAACAAGCCAGGAGAGCAGTAGTTCACGAAAAATTAGTAGTTATCACGCAAACAAATTCCGAGTTTTATCAAACAAGTTTCTATTAGAAAAGATTACCGCGGAATAACATTTCTTAGAAAGTATTCTCTCGTCTGACAGGAATAACTGGCAGCAATTTTTTAAATTTGTGAGAAGGCGCAGGGGAAACGCAGAAATCATTCCAGAAATCAAGAATGGAAATATATTAATGGCCGATTTATTGTTAAAAGCTGAAGTGTTTAATCAACATTACGCTTAAATTTTTCGAGTAAAGAGCAATGGCAGTATTAAAAGAACGGAAGGGCCCCCTATGACAGTGAAACCAAAAGACATTCGAAAACGGTTAGCTAAATTAGGAAAACATAAATCAGTCGGGCCAGATGGCATTTTGGGCGATTTTCTTAAGATTGGGGGGAAGCAATCGTGCGATACATACTGAGGTTATTCGAAGTAACAGTAAATAACGGAAGTATACCGCAAGATTGGAAGCAGACTATAGTTGCGCCTATTTTTAAAGCAGGGGATCGAACAAACTATAGGCCACTTAGTTTGACATCAGTAGTAAGCAAACAAGTTGAGCATCTTATAGCACAATATTTAAGACGCGAATGGGATAAAACGCATTGGCTCTTCGAAGGCCAGCATGGTTTCCGGAACGGACATTCTTGTGAGAGTCAACTAGTAGCTGTTTGTCAGGATGTAGCCGATACACTTGACGCGGGTAGAAAAGTACATGCAATAGTAATTGATTTTTCTAAAGCGTTTGACCTTGTACCTCATGGACGGCTAATAGGAAAACGTTGTAATCTGCAGATAGACAACAGAGTGATAACTTGGATTTGGGAATTCTTGAGCGAACGAACCCAAAGAGTGCGGGTGGGAAATAAATTATCGTCTCCTATAAATATAACCTCTGGTGTGTCCCAGGGAAGCGTGATCGGGCCGTTGCTTTTCTTAGCATATATAAATGATTTACGGGAAGGGATAACATCTCAGATTCGCCTATTTGCAGACGATTGTATAATCTGTAGAAATATTAGCGGTAGCTGTGACACAAGAGATCTACAAGAAGATTTAAACAAAATTCAACTCTGGGCAAAATATAATAACATGGAGATAAATCCAAACATATGAAAAACAATTATATTTTCAATGGAAAGAATAGTAGAAAACGTAATATATAAATTTGACAATAAGAAAATACTCAGAGTAAATAGCACCAGATACTTAGGGATAATACTAAATCAAAGATTGGAGTGGGGGAAACATGTAAACTCGATCACTGGGAAGGCGTGGAAAGCGTTGCATTTCGTAATGAGGATCTTAAAACGCAGCAATGGAAATCGCAAAATTTGGCATACACTTCTTTAGTTCGACCAATACTAGAATATAGTGCTGCATGCTAGGATCCGTATCGGGTGGGGCAAAAACTGGCACTAGAGAGAGTTAAAAAAAGAACAGTTAAATTTGTAGACAGAAGTAAAGGATTCGAAAATCATACCAGCACTGCTACTTCCTGGGAAACACTAGAAAAACGTAGGAGATGAGCAAGGTTATGTGCAATTTTTAGAGCCTATAAGGGGGAACCTGCATCGAAAGACATATCCAAACGATTATTAAAGTCATTATACTGCGGGAGGAATGATCACTCGGGAAAAATAAGAAATATGGAACAGAAAACAGACATAGATAAATTCTCCTTCACAAATAGACCAATAAACGAATGGAACAAAATACCTGCAGATTTACTAGAGACTTTGCCTCAAAGAGTAAATAGTTTTAAAAACAGACTAAAGAAGAGTGATTTATAGTCAGGATGGTAAATAAAAATATTGCGTTATTATTACTGTTGTTACCATTATGTATATATTGGCATTTTAACAGGGTACTACCTATATTATTGTTTATTCAATTGTATTGTACATTATATTATTACATTGACAGCGCTGCCACCGGGCCACATCCTAAGCAGTGAAATAAAGTATCTATCTATCTATCTATCTATCTATCTATCAAGAATGATACTGAAATGTAGTTCTACCTGCTGACGGGTGATTCTTATTATTCAGGGTGATTACTGTAACAATTGCCTTTATTGGCTTAAAAATTGATTACATATAGTCTTGAAACCACTGCTACAAATAATTCATTCCACGTTTCGACACGTAGACAGTTGATAGCATGCACGCCACTGCGCGCTCAGTCATTAACGACTCGTTACAACTCTCCACACACTATAGGTTTGCAATTTTTCCTCCTTTTGGAAGCTCCTTGACGAATCTCCAACGTACCAGACTTTTCGCATTCCAGAGCCTGCTGTTACCGTCGCGCCGCACTTCCGGTGTTGTTATGCATCCTAAGGTCTTCAAATGCATATAACAAGACGAACGTTAGAGCGCCCACACACATGGAAGACACGTCACATTAGTTTATCATACGACATGCAGTCCTTGAAACCTTACCCAGCCTGCAAAGAATATAAAATAAATATATGCAGCGAGAAAGCACAATTTATGGCATTTCGAGGCCTCAACCCAATGATAACAAAAATAAAAATAAATGTTAACATTTTAAAATAAGCTAATGAATTTAAATATTTAGACAATTATGTTATTGAATATTGAAATTAAATAAAGTTTAAGAATGTGCTTGTGTACTATTAATCATATTTTAATTAATAAGGGAAGGAGATATGCATACAAAATAATTCAAAGTATTGACAGAGTTTGTTATCTCATAGGTGTGAGTTTGGAAAAACAAGAAAATAAAATGCAGCCTTCACAAATAAAATTCTTGAGAGAAGCTAAAAGAGTTCATCACATAAATATTAAAATATACATAAGCAATAAAAATTATATAATGTGTTACATTCGTGTAGCTTTCTCTTCCTAATCTGCAATAAATTATTCTTAGAAAAGCTTATTATTCTCTCTGCTTCAAACTAATCAGATAAACGTTAGCAAAAAGTATTTATTATTTAGCTCTTTATTAGTTGAAATGAAATAAGGGAAACAAAACTAAAGCAAGAGCAAAATCTTTTAAACCTGTCGCTATGTGATGCAATTTGATTCCACTGTCATTATATAATAGCATGAAAAAATTGAGTAACGAGTTTTCCAAATGATAAACATAAGTATTGGACCTTTTAAAACCCATAAAAAGGAATATCTCGGAATGCTTAGCTCTACAAAAACATATATAGTATAAGTTTTGTGTTTTAACAAGATCTAAATTTTTGTATAGCAAGCTTTTGTCATTACAGTTTACCTGTTATGGAAAAGTCATTCAAAATGGAGAGGGCTTTAGTGGGTATTCCCAAGAAATTCAGAATATACACTTTATTTGTCCTGTGAATATCTTTATAATACGGTATTTTAAAAACTATTAGAGCCATGTTTAGGGACATTTTCCATGCAAAGATCAGTTTGGGGTGGGGGAATTTTCTTGAAAATATTCGTTTCGCATCAGACACAGACACATATACCTTTTCTAATTCTTTTATTAAAAGATCCTTAAAACGTGTATTTCCGGTGAAACATGGGCATAGAATATTTGAGGAGAATACAATACCTTCTCTACCTAATTTACGTTCATAGTATACGTAGAGAAAGTAAAAATGATAATGTAGGTGATCAAATGAGACACTGGAAGCAAACATTCAAATATATTCCACAATGAGTGGAAGATTAAACACTGATAAAGCATGATATACACACAACAGGAACACCAAGGATATTTGACTACGGAACGGGCAGTACATTGCTTTTAACAGTATTTTATTGAGTGTGCTCGATTGTGTAACGTAATACTGCACTATTGCCTTAAACTTGTTAGATGGATACATGTGTTTATTGTTTGTTTTATTTAGCGATTTTGGTAGAATGTCGACTTATATTTTTCGTCAAATAATACCTTTAAATTGATTAATATTACATTCAAATACATTCTTAAAGGAAATTCACCTGCACTGTAAAAACAGGTGCTGCAAACTGTTCGCCGATGAGAATCGTTTGTTCATAGGCCATGCATATTGAATTTGGCTACGGATTCACAACTAGAAAGCTATTCAGGTAGAGTTCCCGGCGTAAAGCACATATTACACATTCCGGCCATGCAACATGCACTTTGATCCTGTTGAATTGCATCAACCTATTCAGCGTACTACCAAACAACATTCCAACCAATGCCTCACTTTAAAAGCATCAAGACAAATGAAACTAAGCTTTTTTAAAACAAAGAACTATCGTAACTCAGCAATTAACTTCATGTACCTGGCAATAATATTCATTATACTTTTATTTACACACCTCACCAATATGAAAAAATCTGATGGTACATTGACATGACTTCTCTACCTATTCTGCAACAAACTATTCTCACAAAAGCGTATTATTTTATCTATTCCATGTTAACCATTATCTTCCATTATCCTCCGTTAGCAGAAACTGTTTTATTACACATTTCCTTGAAGCTAAGCGGAATAAGAGAATACTCTATGCTAAAGCGATAGCTAAACCTTTTAAGAGCGAGTTGCTATGTGATGATGATAAAATTCCGTTGTTTTTGCATGATCACGATAGAAAAAACAGAATAACGTGATTTAAAAAAAATAACAAAGAATGTTTAAGAAGTAGTTTACTCCACAATAGAGAAAAGAAACATATGTGTCTGGCATAATTGTGTGCTTAAGCAAACTGTATATTTTTGTGTAGTAAAATTCTGTGTATCCCTTACGATTTACAAAAATTGTCTAGAATGAAGAGGCCTTCAGAGGCTACCCACAGAATATCTAAGATTTACATTTTACTTGCAATGTAAATGTATTTAATATACGGCATTTTATTCAAAATCTTTAGAGCAATTTTTGAGAAAAACAAACTGTTTGAAATGTTTCCCTGTAAAGAGTAATTTGGGATGGGAGGATTTTTCTGAAAACCTTCATGTCCCAATCTTGAGAGATAATAAACTTATATACCAAGTTTGGTATTAACGGACTTTTCGCTTTAGAGCTATGTTATCCATAGACTAACAAACACACACACACATACACACATATACTCGCGCACACTCACATATACACACTGGGCTTTTTCTAAAACCCTCTTTTTACTTTCTCTATACAAACTATGTACACAGTGTATAGAGAAGGTATTGAACTCCACCAAAAAATTCGATACCGAGATTTCACCGGAAATATATGTTTTAGGGTTTCGTGTATACAAAAAAAAAGTATTTTCAGAAAAAGGTTCGTGTGTGTGTGTCCGTGTGCCTGTGAACACGATAACTCAAAAAATAAAAGTCGGTAAAATACCAAACTTGGTATTTAAGTTTAGTATCTTCCAGGAATGCGACACGAAGATTTTGAGAAAAATCCCCCCACTTTCAACTACACTTTACATGAAACTTGTTTCGAAAATGTTGATATTTTCAAAAATGTCTCTAATGATTTTGATTAAAATTAAATTAATTAGAAATATGTATTTTCGGTAAAATCTGGAAACCAAATTTTTGGGTGGAATGTTATATCTTCTCTTTAAACTATGTACATAATTCGTGTAGAGAAAGTAATATGCTAGTCAGAATCTATTCGTAAATCAATATTCACGACATTCCAGCCTTATCAAAAGTACTAACCAAGTCATTGGGGCGTGTTTCAAGGCGCTGTTTATTTTCTGTCAGACTACAGGGTATGAATCTCATATCGCTGTGGCACTCACTCATACATGGAAACGTAATCATCCCTTGTACCGTATTTCGTACTTCCCCTTCTCTTACCCTCTGCTGCTATTCTTATCATCTCGTCACAAATCCTGCCATTTCCTTCCGACTGCTCAAAAAAGCATCTACCAAATAGCACGCTTTTTGCCTTTCCGCCTCTTCTTAGTAAAGTACATTTCTAGCGTCTCTGTTCCTCCTCCATTCTAGCAGCTAATTTAGTTTCAGGTTGTCGAAAGCCTCGAGATGCACTAAATATGTTGACAGCATATAGGCTGCTCGTTCCTTCTAGACGAATGACTTTAAGCGAAGATACAGTGAGCTAGCTTACCCTTGAGAAACAGGTCAGCAAATAGTTTGTTACAACAACAAACAGCTCTGCTTCCTAATGATTGCGTTTCGAGAATATACAGTAAAGCTGAGTAAAAGACTCGCATCTAATCTCCCATTTAAAAATGTAATTAGTCAAGAACCGATGCGCGACTTGTATGTTAAAAACCATTCGTCAGTCAAATATTTGCATCATAATGTAATAATAGATCATTGTACATTCAGAAAAACAAGCACACATTATATATTTTATTACTTTCTCAACACTCTATGTACACAGTAGGCAGAGAATGTATTGTATTCCACCATGTAGTCGATGTCGAGATTTGGCTATATAAATGAAACAAATTAATAAAGTACCAAATAATTTTTCTCTTACTACAATGTAGCCTGGAAGTTGTACAGAAAGTAAAAAGCATGTCACTTATAAAATTAAGATTATTTCATTTCTAAAATTAATCACATTCAGAATTTGAGCACTTGTAATATCTTAACATATACCAAATGATAGATTAAAGACTTTAATTATCTCAAAATGTTATCTTCAGATCAGTTCAAATTTGGTTGTATGTATTCTACATTACAGAGCATTTGATTTCTTTCATTCAAAGATTTTCTCTAGCTATTCTCCAACTATCCTTACGAAGGTTTATTCTTCTATCTCTTCATAATAATCTAGGTTAACATTAGCAGAAAAGCTTATTACTTACTTTGTTTTAGGTAGAAAAAAACGAGGGAATACACTAGGCTAAAGCAATAGTTAATCTTTTAAAAAGCCGGTCGCAATGTCATTGAAATTTGGTTCTCTATGTATGGGAGGGGTGAGAAATGAAAAATAAAAACAGGAATGACAAATTCCAGTTTGAAAAAAGTTCAAGTATTTTAAAATTGAAACCAATAACAAGAAATGTCTTGGAAAAGATTGGCTTCCCCAACAAAGTATTAATGACATAATTGTATGTTTTAAGGAGATTTACGGTTTTTGTGTACTAAAATTGTATCTATCTCTTACGGTTCAACTATTATACAAAAGTAATCTAGAGTGAGAGTACTTCAGAGGCTATTTCAAGCAGTACATTTTATTTGTCATGAAAATACCTTAAACGAATGGCGTTTTAATCAAAATCGTTAAAGCTATTTTTGTGAAATTCAAAAATGTTAAAAACGTTTCAATGTAAAGAACAGTTTGCGGTGGAGAGTTTTCTTCTACATCACTGGTATCCACCGAAAAATGCTGGATACTAAGTTGTATATTTATTACAAGAAGTTTATTCTGCATATTAATAATGAAATGTATTTATATGTGTTTAACCTTATTACCTTTCGCTTTATTTTATTTATTTAACTGAAAGGTAAAACGGGAGTGTACTTTAGTTTTATGCAACATTTTAATTTTCTAAAGACCAGCTCGAAATACTGGTGCTCGAATTACCAGGACTATATTCGAGAATTAAACCATGTCCATCCCGAATACATCAAATGGACAAGCGTAACTTTTATGGCTTCACGGGTAAAATGACAAGCTCTGAAAGCGATCGACTTTTTATGGCATGAAGGACCAGAGGACATGCGGCGCTTATTAGTGCAGGGGATGTTGGCAGTCACGAAGCAGAAATAAAGGATAAGCAGCGAGGGAGGGTAAAGTCCATCACTGCGATTAATCGAGCATGGTGAAGCGATACGGGACTGCGTGGTTTTCTACCCTGCCTATTTTGTACATTGCTAATAATTGAATACTTTCCTACAGCCTGTTAGACTGCTCGTCCCCAACAGAAATTGCCCCTGGTGTTGTATTGAAATGGGGAAACCCACGAAATAGGGTAGTAAATAGAATGAGAAAGTAATTCAATACTACCACAGCCAATTTTTCTGGCCATGAGCTTCTGTTCATCGCCCATAGCGGAGGAGTTTCACGAAGAGAATGGAGAATGGACAAGAATTTGTATGCATCGCCTCCAGTTGATTGTATACTAACCTCTCAACTTGTCTACTCCAAGGAATATAATAATCTATTATACTAATCCTTAACACCTCCTCTATGCTGATAAGTTGATGACCAAGTTATTTTAGCTAGTGACGAGGATACTTTACAACGGACGTGTATTAAATTCCGAAATACATAAATTTAATCATATCAAAAGAGAAAACAAAAGTAATGGTATTCTTAGTAAAAGGATGGTGGTGAATGGTGGTCTTGTCGTGGTGGTGGTGGTCGTCGTGATCGTGGTGGTCGTCGTGTTTGGTCGTGGTCATGGTCGTGGTCGTGTACGTCACTCCACAGTAAGACAAGGAAAGATAGACAGATTAAATTATATAAAGTTATGGCAATACCAACAGGCCGAAAAGCGACTTCCATGAAACGTATCAGGAGTGTTCAGATTGGATCATGCAACGTTATTATTTGATGTCCTATACGTTGGATTCTAGTTTGTTACATTTTGTACTTTGATGCACAAGGGTTTGAAAACTTAAGTTTTTAAACCCCTATGCTTGGTTTCTCCAGTTGGAGACACTGTAGACCCTTTTAGCCTTGTCGCTTGCGGCAAGATCTTCTTTAATCTCAGTCGATTAGTCTCGAAGAGGGCGCTAAGAAATGAACGTGTAATACAATGGTAACACAAGATCTCCTCTTTTCTAGAATAAGCTATGCTTTCTTTTCATAAGCTATCACGATAGTCAAATCTTTTAAAAGCTGGTTGCTATGTGACTGAAATTGCTTTGTTGTATGGCCAGACTTTTACAAATTCCCATATGAGAAAAGTAAATTTTAAAACTGAAACCAAAAACAAGAAATATCTCAAAAACGATCAATTCTACGAAAAAAACTGTATACAACATAAACTATGTGTTTTATTGAGTTATACATTTTTTGTTGAATAAGTTTATGTCTAACTCTTACGGTTTACTAGCAAAATTTAAAAAAAGAAAGTCATCCAGCATAAAGATGTCTTTTGAGGCTATTCCCAGAAAATTCAAGATGTACACATTATTTGTCATCTAAATATCTTAAATATAAGAGATTTTAATCAAAATCGTTATAGCTGTTTTTGAGAAAGTAAAAATTGTTGAAATTTTTTCCACATAAAGGGTAATTAGGAGAGGTGGGATTTTCTTGAAAATCTTCATGTCGCATCCTTGGTAGATATTCAACTTAAATCTCAAGTTTGGTATTCAACGAACTGTTCGTTTTTGAGCTATGCTGCCCACAGACATACACATAAACACATACATACACACATATACGGACAGACCGACAGACGACAGACACACCACACATGGACAATATTGTTTTTTATTCAAAGGGTCTCAAAACATGTATGTCCGGTGAAATCTCGGGATCGAAATTTTGGGTGCAATAAAATGCCATCTATATACATTATGTACATGCTACGTGTAGAGAACATAAAAATCTGATGTGTTGCATTCAAATGATTTTCTCTACTGGTTGGTAACTATTTACATATTGTTAAAACGCTTATTCTTCTGTATACTTCAGCTAATCGAGATGAACATTAGCAGAAATGGTCATATTACTGCTCCCTTGTAAGTAGAAGGGAAATAAGGGAGTACATTAGGCTAAAACTATAGTCAAATCTTTTAAAAGTTGGTTGCCATGTGGATGAAATCCGTTTATTTGTTGCGGGGTGTTGACAAATTTCCTATCAAAAAATTTTTAAGTATTATAAAACAGAAACCAGTAACAAGAAATGTCTTAAAGCACGATAAACTCCACGAAAAAAATTAAATGTTATGATATAAACTGTGTATTTTAACAACATCTACAATTTTTTTCTATTGACTTTTTGTCTATCTTCTAGGTTTACCAATTATGCAAAATTCAGCAATTTTCATCCAGAGTTAAGAGTTATTTAGAGGCTATTTCCAGAAAATTAATTTTATTTGCTTTGTAAATGTATTTAATATACAACATTTTAAATAATATCATTAAAACCGTTTTTCAGCAACTCAAAATTTTCCAAAATTTTTTCATGGTAAATGATTATTTCAGGTGGAGAGATTTTTCTCTAACTTTTCGCGTCACAACCTTGAAAGATACTAAACTTAAATACCAAGTGTGGTATTTTACCAACTTATTGTGTTCACATACACAGGACACACGGAAATTTTTCTAAAAATGTTTTTTTTTATACAGGGAACCCTAGAACGTGTATTTCTTGTGAAATCTCGGCATAGTATTTTTGGATGGAGTGCCATATCTCTCTATGTAGTACATAATGCATAGCTAAAAGGGGTATTGCACCACAGCCAAAACTTGAATGTCGAGATTTCGCTGGAAAACACATTTTAGGGTCCTTGTATAAAAAGCAGTTTTACTTTCTGTACTAGGTACATTATACACAGATAGAGAAGGTACTATTTCTGTACTTGCTTAGTACATAATGCATGGGTAAAAAAGGTATTGCATTTCAGCAAAAAAATTGACATGCGTTTTAGAGCTTCGTGCTTCCCAAGAAAGAATTTTTACTTTCCCTATTTGGTACATAGTTGAGAAGGTATTGCATTCCACCCAAATGTTCGATACTGAGATGGAAATATACTTTTTAGGGTTCTTGTATCCCCCTAAAAACATTTTTAGAAAAACCATGTCTCCGTATGTGCGTGACTGTGAATAACAAAGCTCAAAAACAAAACAATCATTTAAATAGGTACCAAACTTGGTAATTAAGTGCAGCATCTTCGGAGAATGCAACAAGGAAATGTTCAAGAAAATCCCCTTTAGATCACTATTCGTTTACCTAGAAACATGTGATACAGTAGAAGAATTTAATGTCATGTCAACATGTTAGCTCAGTGGCTAGAGCAACCGGGTAGAGACCAGTAGATCCTAGGTTCAAATTCCGGCAATAGCATTGCATTTTTCACACGACTTGTGTGAAGAAAAAAAAACAAACTAACACTGCAAGATATATTTTGGTACTGGGCGAGAGCCAAAGTGGTGCCACCACTGTTGCACTTTGCATGGTGAGCAACAGTGTCGATAACATCTTAAAGGGGAGAGGGGAGATGTCATACTTCCCCTCTCTTTAATAGCTCCATAGGGCTGATCTCGGCAGCGCTTTACTTTAAGACAAAAGTGTCTATCACATGATCTGAGTTTTATGAATTGTTAACTTCGGCAATACGTCATTCGAAGAACTAACATTGCTATTGCTGTAGTATGTTTGCTATCAAACAAGAAATGTACGGCACATTATTTGAAAGCCATGCTGGATTAAATTTCAATACATTAAGTGGAGTGTTCGTATACTGTATAAACCTCTTACGATACCTGTGTTCTAAACATCAAGACAAATATCATGCCGCTTAGACTATCACTAAAAGAGCTATCAGACTCACTGAGCTATCACTGGGTGTAAGATATCTACTAATACTTGCGGACATATCCTACCAGCCTATAGTTAATAATGTATCTTTTGTATTCAGGTTGTACTCCAATTATAGACTGGTAACCAACTGCATTAAAGTGATGTTTCAGCGCCATGTATTTTTACTTTCTCTACTTAGTACATATGTAGAGAAGGCATTTCATTCCACTAAAAAATTCGATACCGAGATTTCACCGGAAATTCGCGTTTTGAGACACCTGTTTAAAAAAAGAAACCTATTGTATACAGGAAGCATTGTATTACACCTAAAATTTTGATACCGAGATTTCACCGGAAATACAGGCTTTGGAATCCCCTGAATTCAATAAGAGCATTTTTAGAAAAATGATTATGTGTGTCTGCGGACAGCCTTAGCTCAAAAACGAAAAGTCCGTTAAACACCAAACTTGATATTTAAGTTCAGTATCTTCTAAGGATACGAGAAAATTCCCCACCTCCAATTACTTTTTACATGGAAAATATGTCAAAAGTTTTGATTTTTTCTCAAATGCATTTAACGATTTTGATTAAAACTTCTTATGTTTAAGATATTTACATGACAAATAGAATATATATCTTGAATTTTCTAGAATAACCTTTGAAGACCTCTTTATTCTGGATGAATTTTTCGAAATTTTATATAGCTGGTAAATCATAAGATATAGACAATAACTTACTACCCAAAATATGTAGATCTCCTTAAAAACACAATTTATGTTATTTACATTTTTTCTTGGAGTTGACCATTTACGAGATATTGATTGTTGTTGGTTTCAGTTTTAAAATACCTAGAACGTCTCTCATACGGGAACTTGTCAACTCCTCGCCATGTAAAGAAACGGATTTCAATCCCATAGCAAACCGTATTTTAAAACTTTTGACTTTCGGTTTATTTCCATTCTACTATTAAGTAACTAAGTAATAAGACCGTTTGTGCTAATATTATCTCGATTAGGATTATCATTAGTAGATAGGAGAATAAGTTTATTAGCATTAATGTTAAAGAGATGTAGAGAAAGTCATGTGAATGGAACGCAACAGATTATTAGAAAAAGGTCCGCGCGTGAATTTGAATTTTTGGGTGAAATACAATACCTTCTCCACCTAATATGTATTTTGTACATACGTGAATGAGAATGTAAAAATGCTCCATGTAATAAACATGTGATGCCGTTTGCTGAGTCCCGCTTAGCACCCCGGTTAGTAAGCGAGATGTGGGATGCTGCAATGCAGCGAATATAAGTAACGTCCAGGTTGCAGACATTAAACCCGACTGTAACCTGGAGTTCAAAAGGTGACACTAGATGGAGCAAAGATAAAGGTAATTTGGAAGGAATCAGTCTAAGACATCGTCAGTTTCATCTTGCGCTTGTAGATTTATCTGTAATTCATTGTGGTCCTCCGGTGCACTGGCTGTGAAGTTGCTGTAGAAGGCGAGGGAAGATTGGAAAATACATAGGCCGTGAGAGGAGATACCTTATAACGACCCTACAGCTGAATGACACCTCAGCAGTATAGATGCTCTTACTTTTCGTTGGAGAAATTTATTGCATCAAAAAATGCTCTGTCGAGTAACATATATTTATAGCACATAAACAAGAAATAATTCCGCATACGAAGGTCACTATTTATATTCTGAGCTTTGGAAATAATGATAGCAGCAGGTGCCTTTTGGTGTTTTCATTGGACAGTTTGATATTGTTGACCTTAACTTACTTCAGATATTTTGTCAATAGAGCATTATTTGTGTTACTTATAATGGCTTAAACATTGTCTCAGCAAAAAGATGGAATTAAATCGTGAAAAATTATGAATTTCGACGTGGATTATCAATACAAGTGCATTGATTAACTTAATACTACATTTGGCTATGAAGCTCCATCCATTGTCACTTAAAACGCTGGTATAACGAATTTAATCTGGTTACCGTTCTGTCACTGACGTAATAATTGGTGAAGATCGCCCAAAATCAGTTGTGCCAGAAAACATTAATGGTGGTAATGCAAGATCGTCATACCACATACTGTGAGATGGAACAACCAAGGCATTAGTTCCACCAGCATATTTGTGAACTATTGCATCATCATTTAGCTGTGAAAAAGGTTTTGCTCTCGTTGGATCCCATATCATTTGGCAAATCTAAAAAGGATACTCGCATCGATTGGGGCACATAAGTACTAAAAAAAAAAGAGAATATAACGGTGGGACTTCCAAACGTGCACTTAAGATTGCAACTGATGATGAATCATGGATCATATGAGCCGGAACGTAAAAGCTGTCATGTGTATCGGTGTTTCAAGATGAACAAAAGTTGTTCACTCTTGGAGTGTTATTTATGTTATTTATGGACGATCTTTAACTGCTGTGGTTCTCAGCGTTCCATTCTATATTGAGCGCGAAAGACCGATTAATTTTAGTCAGAGGCCTCTCTATCAGGCTTGAGGTTCTTTTACGTGCCATAAATCTACGATACGGGACCGACGAAGTACTTCTAAACAAATGGTCGCCTGTTTTTTCAGAAAAATAGCTGATAATGTGGCAAAAGTACCTTTAGAGGAGCCTAATACGGTCAATTTTGTCGATCAATATTATCAATACCATTTGATTTCCGGAAGTCATCCGGGAAATAATGAAAAAAAAAGTGCCGTCAGATCGTTCTTCATCAAGACAATGAGAGCACTCACATATCTCGTCTAACAACCGACTATTTGAACACTCAAATAATCGAATTGTTGATTCATCCACCATATAGTCCTGGTTTGGCATCGAACTACTTCTTTTTGTTCCCAAAAGGCATGGACAACGATCTTCGTTGCATAAGAAGCCGTTACAGATCAATGTTTTGGAGGTGTCTCAAGCAGATTGGAAAACCATATGTGGAAAGCATGAAAAAGTGTTTTGATCATAAAGGAGAATATTTAGAAATATAGTAAAACCATTTTCAATGATAAAATACTGTTTTTTTATTATTAGGCTCAAAATATAAGTGGTGCCCCTCGTAACTCCTGTTGCAGATATACATACGAGAAAAAAAAGCATGTGCAATACCCACTGAAACATAGAATATGTTTATCATGGTAATACTTTCTCGCTTTAAAAAGTGACTTAATAAAATGCATTAACACACTGATGATCAACAAGCCAAATAAAATTAGTATACAGTTACATTGGGTGAAAAATCGCCAGATACAAACACTACCTATATGCACGGTGAACAAAACTTTGGAATAATGGCCATAACTTTTTAAATGGATCAATTTACATATTTAAGCACTGAACTTTTTATTTTCATGAGAGTTAGATACCGTCCAGACAGCACAACAGATCCTATGTCGGATGAGTAGGAGCTAACTTCAGAATTTTAAATGTAACCATGTTATAAATTTGAAATATTCCGATAGTCCTTAATAAATTAAGAACACATTGTTAAAACATTTTTTTTCTAAAATACTAAATTTATAATTTATAGAGTATTGAACTTTTATTTATTTCTTCACTCATAACAATTTTGGTTCAGATTTAGCATTATTCTTACATTTCCCTTGTCGTACTTTTGACATTTTTGACAGTTAAGTTATATTTTGGAGATAAATAAACCCACTGTTGTATAGTTGTCGGGACGTTCAGATTATCAAATAATTAAAGGTGATTAAGTAGGACGAAATTCTTTATAGGTTGGCAAAATTACCATTGCGAAAACTTCCAAGATAAAATTTCTACTGAGCAGCCTATAAGAGTTAAAATTCCCCTCGTCTTGGGATTGCTGAAAAATGTCCTTTGCAGCTATCCGAAAGATAGAGAACTAACATGGGGCCGCAAGGATGGGCTGGGACACGCAAAGTGAATTTGGAGTCCCCGTTAGTTTTATCTTCCCTGAGTGGCGAGCTACCATGAAAGAACCAAAGAGAAAGCCAATCAGGACCATCTGGCTTACTTCTTAATGCATTCTCGAAGCCTTAATGTAAGGTGCGAGAAAATTATTCTCAGTGTCTATTTATTCACTGATATCATCATTTTTAAAGCACATAATATCTATTCTCCTTAAAAGCTATGATAATTTAAGTGCCACTCTAAAGGTCACTCCATTTTAAGAGCACAGTTTAGCTATGGGACGTACTAAAATTTGATGTGCAAGGACCTAGAGTTTTTATAGCACAGCGTTCTTACTGAAGCACCCATCTAGCTTTTAGACTCCAAATCTTTATAACGTTAAAAGAGAAACCTGAGCATCATTTGGTGCGTAAAACGCCAAATGCCGTATGCCGTAAGTGATGTCCTTCCAGGCTTCATAGTTAACGCACTATTAGATCAATCAATGTAAGTCACATAAGTTATCTATAAAAATCTGATTTGTTCCATTCACATGACTTTCTCTACATGTCTACAATATATTATTGTTAAAAAGCTTATTCGTCTATTTACTTAGCGCTAATTGAGAAAGACTAACAGAAATTACTTTATAACTTGTAACTAGAACGGAAATAATGGAGTACCACAAGGTAAATCAATGGTTAAATATTTTAAGAGCTGGTTGCTATATGATTGAAGTAGGTACCTTTGTTGTATGGACAAGAGTTGACAAATTCCCGAATGAAAAAAGTATAAGTATTTTAAAGATAAAACTAATAACCGGAATATCTTAAAAACGGTCAACCTCACGAGAAAAATGTATGTAACATAAATTCTGTGTCTTAACGAGCTCTACATTTATTGTTTAGTAAGTTTTTGTCTTACGGTTTACCGGTTGTGCAAAATTCCGAAAAATTCATCCAGACTAAACATGCCCTCAGAGATTATTCCCAGAAAATTGAAGATATACACTTTATTTGTCACGTAAGTATCTTAAATATAAGAGACTTTTAATCAAAATCGTTAGAGCCATTTTTGAGAAAATAAAAAATTTCGGAAAAAGTTCCATGTAAAGGGTAGTTGGGGATGGGGGGATTTTCTTGAAAATCTTCGTGTCGCATCCTTCGATGATATCAAACTTAAATACCAAGTTTGGTCTTAACGGTCTTTTCGTTTTTGAGCCATACTGCCCACAGACAGACACATACAGGACATTTTACTAAAAATACCTTTTTTGTATTCAGGGGTCTCAAAACATATATTTCCTGTGAAATTACGTTCTCAAATCTTTGGGTGAAATATAATACCTTCTCTACACACTATGTACATCGTAGTGTACAGAAAATAAAAATTTGAGACCTTATTGTGGCTTCCTGAAAAAAAAAAAAAAAAAAAAATGATGTGTTCCATTCACCTGACTTTTTCTACATCTCTGATACAAATTATTCTCAAAATGCTTGGGCTTCTATTCACTTCATGCTAATCGAGAAAAAATTAGCATAAATAGTCTTATTACATGCTTCCATGCAAGTAGAAGGGAAATAAGGGACTAGCATAGGCTAAGGTATTAGTCAAATGCTGGTTGCTATGTGACTGAAGTTCTTTGTTTGTATGGACAGGAGTGACAAATTCCCGTATGAGAAAAATATGTTTTTCAAAGCTGAAAACAAAAACAAGTAATATCTAAAAAACGATCAACTCCACAAGAAAAATGTATATAACTTAAATTGTGTGCTTTAACGTGCTGTACATTTTTTGTGTGGTAACCTTTGTCCATCACTTACGGTTTAGTAGTTATGCAAAATTCTGTAAAATTCATCCGTAATAAAGCAGTATTCAGAGGCCATTCACAGATAATTCAAGATATACATTTTATTTGTCAGGTAAATATCTTAAATATACGATATTTTAATCAAAATCTTAGAGCCATTTTTAAGAAAATCAAAATTTTCGAAAAAGGTTCCATGTAATGGGTAGTTGGGTGTGGGGGATTTTCTTGAAGATCTTCGTGTTGCATCCTTGGAAGATACCAAACTAAAATACCAAGTTTGGTATTCAACGGTCTTTTCGTTTTTGAGCTATGCTGTCCACTGACACACACTGACAGACAGACATACACATACACACACGGACCTTTTTGTAAAAATGTTTTTTTTTGTATTCAGAGGGTTTTAAAACATGTACTTCCGGTGAAATCTCGGTATCAAATTTTGGCTGAATACAATACTTCCTCTATACACTATGTACGAAAAAATGATTGAGCGCTGTACCTTTCAAAGTATCGCTTCGGCCTCATGGAAGCACACGAAGCTAACAAGCTGGATTTACACGTGCACGTGTGTTAAGCTACAAAACATGGTTTTACACAGCGAGTTAAGACGTAGTTTATTACTTTGTAACATAAAATAGCAACCAGGAATCAACCAAAATAATTGTTTTTCGCTAACATGCACAAAAACACTGAAAAATAAACCAAACCTTGATGGTTGAGATGTCCGCTACAGTTCTTTAAAATCAGGGAATAAAGTACTTAGATTAGAAATGGATCAGGCCTAAACTGATCCGTTTGAAACTCGGTGTGTGCTAGTGTAGGTTCTAGCCCAGTAAGCTGCATAGATTGTTTTTATTATTTTGTTTTTTAGTTCATATTAGTGCTCTTTACAACTGTTGTAGATTAAGTTATATGAATCATTCACTCTGTGAAATGTGAAATGTTTTATTTGCTACTTTTGCAAACTAGAAGACAAAGAAAAACACCGTAGCCTGGTCTCCGGTTGCTTTTAAATGCAACAAAAGGCTAATAAAACAAGAGAAAACGAAATTTAATACTTTGTGTGGTCCCCATTATTTGCTAGCACTGCCCTCAATTTTCAGAGCATGGAATCCACTAACGTTTGAAAATATGTAAAGTCTGCTGTAATGAATCCCAAGTGTCTGTCATGGCACACCAGAGTTGTGTAGCATTATTCAATCTGAGGCCTTGAGAAAGCCTCTGCTTTACTTTCGTGCAAACATGTTCATTTGGGTTCAGATCTGCTGACTTTGTAGGTCACGGTATCTGTTCTAAGATATTCGTGTGCTCCGAAAACCACTTTTGAACTTTGGCCAACTTGTAGACCGAATGATTATCCTGTTGGAATTTAATAATACCTTCAGGATAACGCTCTTGGGCAGATGGAAGCAGAACATGTTCTAGAATTTCAGAACAGGTTTCCTTATTCAGATTTCCATGATCATGTTCCAGCATAGCTGCACCTTCCCGAGATATCAATACCCAAGTAATACTCGTTAGACCACTCCTTGCAGCTATTGCAACATTTATCAAGGAAATTCTACAGCAGAAACATGAGTATGGCAAAATAATAATGTCAAATCAAAATAGAGATAACTCAAACTGAAGTAATTAAGTAGGAAAAATGAACACCATGGTGCCATAGTCTCTTGAAATAATGCCTCCAACATTTCCAATATGACGGGAAGTAAGGGGTTTTAGTTGATGAAAATCTAACGAAAGTTTTTCGTCTACTATAAAAGTAAAAGAAAAAAAAAACACTCCTTGCACGAGTGGCCAAACAATACATATCATATCGAGTACCACTAGGTCTGTAAACAAACACATTCGAATTGACATCTGCATTAGAACGTTGCTTCATCGGAGAAAACTCGAAGTTCTCGTACTGTACCTGTCAATTTCAGTTAGCACTTCCTTTGCTGCCGCACGTCTACGCTGAATTCCGGCATCTTTACAGCGGTTGCTAACCGTCCGTGCACTACCCGGGAATAAAGATAAAGCCTTGTATTCAGCGGCCGTCAGAAACGGACCTCTTTCGACCTCTGCCATGAGAGACCTGTCTTCATTCTCGGTGGATACATGCGAGCGACCAGTGCTCTGCCTTGCAGCAACCTGTCCCTCTTTACAATATAATTTTACTACTTCCTCGCAGTGGACTGTGGAACATCACAAATGCTACCCGCTCTAGTGGCCGTATAACCCTGTGAAACCATAGTGAGAACAGCAGAACGTTTATCAATGGCCTCTGACTTTGCTAAAGTATGAATAAATGCGTGTAGTAGTAATTGAGGACCTCTTTCGGTGACTAATGGAACCAAGCACAAACATTTGACCAACACAGAAAGAAACACAATGACAACAAAGGGATCAAACCTATCAACAGTAGTTGTATACTTTGGCTTTTATACATAATATATATATATCTGCATATTTTCTAACACCCAAATTATAACTAATATAGCGGAAACTCTGTATTAGTATAAATTAAGCATGTGAAATAGAAAATATGACAGAAGATACAACATAAATGGGAGAGAAAAAAACTATGTTGTTCAGAGGTTTGAACTTAAATTCAGCAATTTTCAAAGTGCTTGCGTTACCTCTGTTTGGGCCAAAAGGTGCTGCTACCACATTCATATATGCACTGTAGTACTAGTCATGGTTCTTATGATAATGTGAATCATTTATCGTATTCAGGGTACTGCATGGCTTCTGAAGCAGCTCATTGGTTGATTCAGTTGATTGGGAACTGGTTGCTCAACCTATATGTATAACTACCAATGAGCATAGCATCAGGTAGAAACACTTTTGGGTTTGTTTACTAATTACAACTGACTCACTTACAGCATTGTAAGTCGCCATTGGGGTTTTCATCTCAAAATAATAGAGAACACCTTGTGGTTTACCGGGAAACATGCGAGTCAGTTGAAAAATGCAATGCTATGCCGGCATGTTACCATGGTAGCTCAGTGGTAGAGCAACCTGCTAGAGATCAGGAGATAGATCCGTGGTTCAAATCCCGGCTATGGCATTGAATTTTTTCAGTCTGACTCTATCTATCCAACTTTCTGGGTTAATTTCCGGAGAACATTAATACGCCTCGCAACTCCGTCCAGACTTCATTGCCAAGACGAACCTAATTTCCCTTGGGTTTCGGGAACTACCACCCCACCGAGCCCAAACTAGTCTGAACAGCTTCCTGTTGGGTGATAACATCAGAAGTATTAGGAGTGCTCAGGGTCCGCAGCACTCCCACCGAAACGACTGGAGGTCGTAACGTCCCCCTAATGGGGCGCTTTGTCCTCCACAAATCTCACATGCGGTCGCTTGGGATCTATCTACAGATAATTAACTCCACTAGACTGAATGGCGCCCTAAGGTCATCTGCTTATCGTGGAACAATGTAGTATGATACGTGGGGATGTGGCCTGAAAGGCTGGCTGAACTCTGTTAACATAATATGGATGATGGAGGCAGCTAGACTAGAGGTCATAATGTCTGTATGTACGTGCCATTTGAATACGATATGAAAGCAGCTAGACTGAGGCACCCTGTGGCCATCTGCTTGATAGGAAGCGAGGAGTGATATGGCACGGGGATAGTACTGAAAGGCTACTGTCCACCACATACCGTCAATGAGGCATATTAAGAATAATTCTGTCGCTATATGACATAGAAATTAAACCGATGTAAAACAAAATAAATAAAATATATTTTAACAGATGATTTCACGAGTCTCTTTGCATGACCATAAGTAAAAATAAAACAAGAAAAAACGAAAGACGGCTTCCTTTTTCATAAAAGTATGAATATTAGACAATTAAAATCAATAACGAGAAGATCTAGGAAATAATTAACTCAACAACATAAACATACATCCTTCACTAATTGTGTGAGATCTATATTGTTACACTAACATTTTGTGAATTTCTTAACAGTTTACTGGCCATTCAAAAGTCCTATAAAATGAAGAGGACGTCAACAAAATCGTAATAGACATTTTTGAGAAAATAAGACTTTTCGAAGGAATTTCCATTTAAATGTTATATAGAATTTATTATGAAAATCCTTGTGTCGTACCTTTGTAAGTTACTGAACTACTAGTTGGTACCTAAATAATCTTTCGATTTTGAGTTATGCTAATCAGACACACACATAACCACACACACACACACACACGGACCTTTTCTCTAAAAATGCTTTCCGGGATTCAGAAATCTTCATAACACGTTTTCCGGCTGAAATCTTAGTACCGAATATTTGGGTGAAATGCAATACCTTCTCTATGTACCATGTACATCGTACTGGTAGATAAAGTAATCCGTTAGCGAGGTATTTATGCAAAAATCAGATACATAGAATGAAGAGGCTATGCTCAGAAAATTTAAGATATACATTTTATATTTCATATAAATATCTTCATTATACATATATTAATCAAAATTTTACAGCTTAAATCTTACATCTTTAAAAAAAACAAAAATTTCTAAACTTTTTCCATGTGAAGGTTAGTTAGGTATGGGGTAATTTTCTCGAAAATCTCCGTTTAGCATCCTTGGAAGGTACTAAATTAAATACCAAATTAACGAAGTAATTTACGGTATTTTCGTTTTTGAGCTATCTGTCCACAGACACATACGGGCGCGAGCACCTTTTTTTAAAATTGCTCTTTTTGGGATTCAGGGTACCTCAAAACATATATTTACGCTGAGATCTTGATATCCAATTTTTGGATGAATACACTACCTTTTCGACCTACTATAGGCATGGTACGTGTAGAGAAAGTAAAATGAGATCTCGAATACGTATCTAAAGAAACAAACCACTACCTTAATCCCTGTCTCGCCATATTATACATAAAGATGTCGCAGCACTTTCAAGGCTTCGTCTCATTTACTTCCTTCTGTTTGACCCATCTAAACTTAAAGTAGAAGGATTGAATTAACTACCCGTCTACCAAAGCTAAACATAAACTATTATTTATTTTGTGTATACTTTGTATTTTGGACACTGAATACTTTTTGTATAGTGTTAAATGGCTATGTAAGCGAAAGTATTTTCGTTTTATATTAAGAGTTATATGTGTAGTTTATCCTGACGCACACTGTTCTAACTTAACTGCGCGCCGAAGGGCAGTGAGTTATTCACCTACTCACAGGAGTATGCTGGCAGAATGTATTACGTTTCATCACTGCAGGTAACCAAGATCATTGGCAAGTTCTAGTATTGTACTATGACTTTCGCTCACTGACCTATTGGCTATCTTCTTTCCCTCTAGCTGGGCTAGGGGTTTGTGGTTGTGTACCACAGGAGTACTCCAACTCAAATGAGTAGAGTTGTAAAAGCCTACATTGACATATAGTTTCCTATTATTGAATACACGTCAACATTGTGTATATTTTTTACTTCTTTCATATTAACTAACTTAATATTTAATAATCTGGCTTTGTTAGGAATTTCCTGTGTCTGTTTTCATCTAGTTTAAGTTCCACTGAAACTTCACATAGTCCACAGTCACTTCATTCTCTGTGAATTAGTGCAATTTTCCACTGTAATTTAACTTTCTTCAGCTATGTCGCTACATGATGAATCGCACGATGTAGCATCTTCTTCCATAGGCTAAGTTCGCTGATAAGCCGAACACATGACCTCTCTTATCTCTCGCAGCAGCAACGCGTGTCAGCAGTCCTCACAACTCGCTCGGAGAACTCACTTTATGTTGCACTGAAACGCACACATTAATTCACTAACTGCCGACAGATAGAAGTAATTTTTTTAATGCTAGGCAGCTCAAGCCTAGCTTATAAAATGTATTCTACCTGACGGTAGGAGCGAAGATTTTAGAGCGATGGGATAAGAAAATCTGTTTCTCATAATGTTGACTACCAGTGGTAAACAGGCTAAGCATTATTTCACGCATGACCTTCAATATATCATCCTGATGTTTATTACTGTTAGAGTTAACTTGTTTTCCAAAATTATATGCTTGCAATGATAAAGAAATAGTAAAGCATCACCACTTTGGAAATATATTATAAATTCATTTGGTTATTTCTACCACTGCACTGAAAACTTTTTAAAAGTAGTTTCAGACCTTTACAAATCTTTTCAACTTTGTAAGTGATATGTTTTAGATTAATATTAATGTTATTATTAACGGAGGGATATCCTTTGCCTATAACTGTTGAAAATATATGGTTTCAATAAAGCGCATAAACGACCTCAAGTTTAATTTAGTTATTAATGTGCCGGTCCCCATGGTCGCGCTCGCCAAGGCGTGTCGCTTTAGTGCTTCGTAGCACTGGGGATCGTGGGTTCGAATCCCGCTTTGGGCATGGGTGTTATATGTTTGTGTATATGTGTGTTGTAAACGTAAGAAAACAGCAATACAGTAATAATACAGCAAAACAAGGTAAAAAATAGGTAAATAAAAGTAGGGTATACAGTGCCGGAGTCCCGATCAGACTCCGGTACTGTATTTAAAGAAAAATGTAATTTTTTTTATCTTTAGTTGCGCACGCCAATATAAGCCGATCTGTCTTTGATCTCCTTCACAGCAAAAAAAAATCTTTACATATGTATGCATCTAATAAAAGGATCGAAAACTTGTAATAATGCAAAAGTTTTAAAGATTGAAGCGTTCATCTAAAATTAACATACGTAAACATGTCGGAAAGTGTACAAAATGTGGGGATCAGAAAGAGAGGGAAAAGCTTAAACATTGTAAAATTTAGGAAAACTATTTAAGAGCACAGAAGATGCCTGCAAAATATCAACAACAACAAAAATCTCTACTACAGAATTTCCACAACATATCACGTCGTACATTAAAATAGAATAAACATATAACAGGAACCTTTGCGCTCTACAAGCTTCTAATTTATCTCCAAAATAAACCTAATCAGCACGTCTAACAAGATTTCAAGATATTTTTAATAGTGTTAAACGCCTGCTTTTACAACAAATGGCACCGCAGGCGTTTCAGGATCTATAGACATAGGTTAGGTCCGGGTTGCAAGCTGTGTATGTAGAGGAATGCTGGAGAGGAAGAAGATGTACAAGATCTCGTGGCTTAAGCCAAGGAGTTAAGGAGTAGATCGAATACTGTACACCTTTACTAACTGATCTAATCATGTGGGAACGCTTGCTTATATAATAGCTGGTATCTCCAAAGAATATTCTCAAACGTTCTGGAGACGGGGAGAAGAGAAACCTCCAGATGATTCTAGTTTGCTCTCGATAGCGCAATGTTTGCGCTAGACGAACTCGCTGCTTATATTTATCTCTTACCGGACAACGTTCCAACCACATTACCTCAGCAAAACTGTATTCAGAAAATGATTAGTTATTTCAAAATCCTACATGATGTCCCAAGCTGCTACAACAACTAGATCAGAAACAGCTTGCTCTACCCATCTTACAAACAACTAACCTTTGTCCTTATTTCATATCTCGCCTGGAATAAACCATCTGATTTATAAACACAACATTTTCTCTAAAATGGATAATAACAACGAAATAATATTGAACTTTTTGTTTACGACACCTTTATGAACAAAATACCGTAATAAAAGCAATGTAAAATAGCACCCAAACTATATGTAGTATATGTTGTCTTTTCAGCTTGCTGAAGGGTATTATGTTATACAAAATTGTATGTGTTTCATTCACACTATTTTCTCCACCTGTTCTGAAATAAACTATTCTTACGAAAGATTGTTCTGGTATATACTTCATGTTAATCAAGATAAACACGAACAGAAATGTACTTATTACTTAGTTCATTATAATTAGGACAGTAAGACAACACACTAAACTAAAACGATAGTCAATTTTTTAAAATCTGGTTGCTTGTGATTGAAATTTGGTTCTCTCTGTATGACTAGGAGTAAAACAAAATAAATAGGAATAACATTCTCGTTTGAGAAAAGTTTTTAAGTATTTTAAACTTGAAACCAATAACAAAAAATATCTCGGAAATGATTAACTCCACAAATTAAAAAATGTATTTCCATAAACTTTGTGTTTTATCGAGATTTAATTTTTGGTGTGGTAAGTTTTTTATCTATATCTTACCGTTTACCATTTAGGCAAAAGTAATCGAGAATGGTCTTCAGAAGCTTTTCCCAGAAAGTTCAAGATCTACATTTTATTTTACCTCTAAATGTCTTTAATATACGGTATTTTAATCAAGACCACTAGGATCACTTTTGAGAAAATCAACGTTTTTGAAAATGTTTCCATGTAAGGGCATTTCGAAGAGGATTTTCTTGAAAATCTTCGTGTTGCAAATTTGGAAGATGTTGAACTAAAATATCAAGTGTAGTGTTTGACATTGACTTTTTTTTTATTGTTTTCACAGACTTACAGACACAAGGGCGCGTGGACCTTTTTCGAAAAACAAATTGGGGATTATTGAAGCGTGTTACTTAAACTAAGAACTTTATATAAAACAGTAAATGTAAATTTATTGCAATCATTATAATCTTCTTTAAATGAATAAAATTCTTCCAGTAAAATATTAATTGTATGTTTAGGTATAGCGAGAGCCTTTATATGTGATGTTTTTCTTTGAGAACCTTAAATCGTATATTTCCAGTAAAATCTCGGCACGAACGTTTGGTTGGAATGCAATCCTTGTTCTTCTTAACACTATACAGAAAGACGAGAAAGCAAAAAGGAGTCAGGGGTTTACTGATATAGATATTGTAGATATAGTGTATTTGTACAATAGAAAGAAATACAATAAAATAGTATGAACCTTTTTAACACTTAAACATTTTATTAAATGTATAAAATCTATGCTAAAACAGCAGTAAAATTAAAAAAGCAATCTATTTAACATATATAGGAAACAAAATTTTAAGACTGATAGGTTATTACAGTCAATGCAGTCTTACAGGAAGGCGTAAAAAAAAAGTTTATTAAACTCCCTTAGGAGTTTAGTTTATGTGTTTAGTTTTATGAAATGAGATTAATTCAGATATCAGCACTGACCAATTTTGAGACATCCCTTGTTATTGATTTCAGTTTTGTCAAAACCTAGTAATACAAAAAAGAAAAACAAAATTAACCGGATTCAACCACATGGCAACCATCTTTTAAAAGATTTGACTATCGCTTTAGGCTAGTGTATTCTTTATTTCGCTTATATTTACAGTGAAGCTAATGTTTATCTGGATTAGCATGAAGTAAATAGAATAAAAAGCTTTTAAACTATAATTTGACACAGAGATGTAGAAAAAATGTAATGTGAATGGAACACATAAGATATTTACTTTCTCTATACGTACTATGTACGTAGAGTACAGATAGTGTATTGCACCTAAAATTTTGATACCTAGATTTCACTGCAAATACATGTTTTGGGACTTCTTGAATAACTTTTTTTTGCCTAACTCAAAAACGAAAAGTCTTAAATATCAAATGTAATACTTTAGTTTTGTCTTCCAAGGATACGACACGAAGATTTTCAACAAAATTCCTCCACCCCTAACTACACTTTAGTTGGAAAAAATTTCGAACATTAAGTTTTTTTAAAAATCACTCTAGCGATTATGATCAAAATCTCTTATATTTAAAATATTTACATAACAAATAAAATTTATATCTTAAATTTTCTGGGAATAGTCTCTGAAGATCTCTTTATTCTGTTTGAGTTTTTCTGAATTTTGTAAACTGGTAATACCTAAGAGATGGACAAAAACTTACAACACAAAAATATAGATCCTACAATACAAATTATGTTATACACATTTTTCATGCAGTTTACCGTTTTCGAGATAAAATTTTCAAAATAATTTTCTCATACGCGAACTTGTCAACTCCTGGCGACGCAAAGAAATGGATTTCAATCCCATAGCGACCACATTTTAAAACAATTGTATGTCGTTTTTCCCTTATTCTTCTTCTGCTTATATGTAAGCAAGTAATAAGAGCATTTTTGGTAATGTTTATCCCAATTATCATAAAGTAGATAGAAGAATAGGCTTAATAATAATTTGTTACAGAGATGTAGAGAAGGTCATCTGAATAGAACACATCAGATTTCTATATTTTATATCACTGTATATGTTAAATATTTTATCCTATCCTAGAAAACAACAAAATAAATATTTATTTCATCGTGAAATAAAAGATATACTTTATTTCATTGTAAATTATTATTATTATTATTATTATTATTATTATTATTATCCTTTGACAGCTCTCAATTCTTTAAATAATGAAAATTTCTTGTCAAGTAAGTCCTTCGATTTGCCGGGTAACAAACTAAGTGCAGCGTTTTTAGCATAATCTAAAATGTCTTCGAGAATATGCATTTTCATTCATTTATTGATTTATTTGGTGCAGTTTAAACAACCAGAATTGATACTGTTATATCGGCAGGGTTTCGCGGCAACGAACAAACAGCACTACCAACGTCACGACTAAAATTGCATTCCTCGTAATGATGACTCTAATAATATTAATATTACCAAACATAAGAATATTTCAGTTAATATTACGATAGGATAAAATATAGTATTTTACACGTGGCTTATTAGACTATTATTTGCTCATGTGAAATTATAATACTCTCGCTTACATGCTCGTGTACTAAACATCCTACTCAGAAATAATAGTATAAATAACTGTTATTTTTATGATTTTTACTAAATAGTTGTGTAGTTTTCAGCAAGGAAGTTTCCCTCTCCTCAAAATTAATTAAAGGGAAACTATAATCCCGAGGGGGTGCGAGAAGAAGGACCTTAATCAAATTCCAGGAGCCTAGGGGTAGCGTTCCACCCCAGGAACACGTGCTCGCTAGCTAGCCGAGGTCCATCACTATCCTTGTTTGTGATTTCCCCACAAACTACATGATACTCTGTTTTCCCTACGTGCCACTTCCGCTACCCTCTCTCGGATCTAAATTATAAAGCAGAACCCAATTCTCTACCGTAGGCGGTAGGAAAGGTCGGGCGGCGGAATTTCAAATTCTCGCGGTAGCAACACAAGCGCTTTGAGAAATGGAAACCCCGACCGCTGTGTAATTAAAGGGCGTATGTTTCCCACCCATTAGAATGGGACAGAGTGGAGTTGGCAACAGGAGGAGATGTCATGTATATTTGAAAGTTTTAATAGAAGTCTTATCCCCATGTACACAGAGGCCCGCGTGCAAGATCGAAGTTCTACTTTCTCTACACGTACTATGTAAATAGTGTATAGAGAAGCTATTGCATTCCACCAAAAAATTTGATACCGAGATTTCACCGGAAATATATGTTTTAGGGTCCCATGTATCCAAAAAAAAGGATTTTCAGAAAAAGGTCCGTGTGTCCGTGTATCTGTGAACACGATAACTCAAAAACGAAAAGTCAGTAAAATACCACACTTGGTATTTAAGTTTAGTATCTTCCAGTAATGCGACAGGAAGATTTTGAGAAAAATCCCCTCACCCCAAACTACCCTTTACATGGAACTTTTTCGAAAATTTTGATTTTCTAAAAAATGGCTCTAACGATTATGACTAAAATATCGTATATTGAAGATATTTATCTGACAAATAAAATGTATATTTTGAATTTTCTGGAAATATCCTCTGAAGACTACTTTATTCTGAATGAATTTTACGGAATTTTGCATAACTGCTAAACCGTAAGGGATAGACAAAACTTACCACACAAAAAATATAGAGCACATTAAAACACACTATTTATGCTGTATACATTTTTTTTCGTGGAGTTGGTCGTTTTTTGAGATATTCTTTGCTTTAGTTTTCAGCTTCGAAAGACTTAACCTTTCTCATACAGGAATTTGTCAACTCTTGTCCATACAAATAAAGAAACTTCAGTCCATAGCAACCAGCTTTTGACTATCACTTTAACCTATGGCACTCCCCTATTTCTCTTCTAATTAAAAGGAAGCAAGTAATAAGACTATTTCTGGTAATTTTTTGTCGGTTAGCATGAAATAAATAATAGCATAAGCTTTTTAACAATAATTTGTTGCAGAGATGTAGAGAAAGTCATGTGAATGGAACACATCAGATTTTAAATTATATCTTACACTCTACCCCTGCAGTAGAAATTAGAAGTAACATAATATCATATGAGAAACATGTTTGTTTATTTTGGGGACGACGCCATACCTGTACAGAAGAGAATGAAAGAGCTGATGAATTAGCAAAAAATGCTGTTACCTCTAATTTAAATTTTAGCTACAATTTATGTTTCATATCTTACTCAAGGAATACACTTAAGGAGTATATCATATCACATTGAAACGAGCACTGGATGTCCAGCTCTAATGATACCACCACAAGAGATATTACTTTATCTACTTTTTTCTTTCTCTTACTTTTTGACACCTTGAATTAAAAAAAGTTCTTTAAGAAAACTTTCCGTGTGTGTGACTGTTTATATTTGTGCATGTGTATATCTGTGGGCTGCATAACTCAAAGACGATGAGTCCGTTAAACACCAAACTTTAAGTTCAGTATCTTCCAAGGATGTGATACGAAGATTTTCAAGAAAATCCCCCCACCATAAACTTCCCTTTAAAGGTACATTTTTTGAAAATTTTGGTTTTCTCGACAATGTCTCTAATGATTTTGATTAAAATCCGGTATATTAAAGCTATTTACACCCCAAATAAAATGTATATCTTAAATTTTCTGGGAATAGCCTCAGAAGACCTCTTTATTCTGGATGAATTTTGCCGAATTTTGCATAACTGTTAAATAGTAAGAGATACACAAAAACGTATTACACAAAAATGTAGATCTCGTCAAAAGACACAATTTATGTCCTTTATGTTTGTGTTGCAGAGGCAACCGTTTCCGGGATATTCCTTGTTATTGGTTTCTGTTAAGTACTTATACACTTTCTCAGACAGGAACTGTCCGTTTTTATTTTGATCTACTCCTGGTTAAGCAAATAAGCGATTGTGTTGACAATCACTTGACGATAGCTTTAAACATTTGACTGTCTATTTAGCATAGCGCGTTCCTTTAGTTCCCTTCTACTTATAAGGAACTAAGTAATAAGTAAATTCTGCTAATGTTTATCTTGATTAGCATGGTGAGAAAGAAGAGTAATCTTTTGTAAGAAGGTTGCAGAGTAGCTAGAGAAAGACTAATGAATGTAACACATAATATTTTTACTTTCTCTAGCCCCGAATGTACAATGTACATAGGGATAGAGAAGTATTGCATTCCACGCAAAAATTAGATGTCGAGATTTCACCGGAAATACATGTTTTAGGTCCCCCTGTATCCATAAAAAGCATTTTCAGGAAAAGGTCCGTGTGTGTGTGTGTGTGTGTGTGTGTGTGTCCGTGTATCCGTGTGTCTGTGAACACGATAACTCAAAAACAAATAGTAGCTAATATACCAAACCTGGTATTTAAGTTTAGTATCTTCCAGGGATGCGACACAACATTTTGAGAAAAATCCCCCCAACCCAAACTACCCTTTACATGGAATTTTTTCGAAAATTTTGATTTTCTTAAAAATGGCTCTAACGATTTTGATTAAAACATCGTATATTAAAGATATTTACCTGACAAATAAAATGTATATCTTGAATTTTCTGGGAATAGCATCCAAAGGCCTGTTTATTCTGGATGAATTTTGCTTAATTTGGCATAACTAATAAACCGTAAGAGATAGACAAAAAATTGCTGAAAAAAATGTAGGCCTTGTTAAAATGCACAATTTATGTCATATACATTTTTTTCGTGGAGCTTACCATTTTCGAGGTATTCATTGTTATAGTTTCAGTTGTGAAGCACTTATACTTTTCTCAGACGGGAGTGTCCGTTTTTCTTTTGTTCTACTCCTGGCCAAGAAAAGAAGCGATTTGTAATGAAAATCGCATAGCGACAACTTTTAAAACATTTGACTATCGATTTAGCCTAGTGTATTCCCTTATTTTCTTCCTACTTATAAGGAACTAAGTAATAAGAACATTGTGCTGAATACCTCGATTAACAAGGTGCAGAAAGAAGAATAATCTTATGTAAGAAGTTTGTAGAACGGCTAGAGAAAGTCATGTGAGTGTAACACATCATATTTTTATCTGTAGTAGCTTACTTAGAATCGATATGGCAATTTTGTTATAGAAAGACAATTAAGGTAGATGACAGAAAATTAAAAGAAGCCTGAGAGGAGAAGCTCTGCATTAATTCCGAAGATGTCTAAACAAAGGTATGAGTTAGTGTACAAGACATTGAAAAATGGTTAAAAGAAAGAGTATGTAGATTAGCGAAAATAATTTGTTGTCATGTTTTGTTGTGAAGAGTGACAGATTAAAGTCTGCAGGCAATTTATGGTCGGAGTATTCAACTCTGAAACATACTATAAATTTGATTGATAGTACTGACATTTCCCTATTTAGTAAATTAGTTAATTTCTTGAAAAAGAAAATTGGCAATCGACAAAAAATGGTTTTAGCAGGGAAAAAATTAATATTTTTTTGAATGAAGCACCGACGAGTTGTTCTTAGCAATTGCTAATTAGGGGAGCAGAATTAGTTAAAATTGTGATCGACAATGGGAAAGACCGGGGTGCAGTTATAATTATTAATATCCCAATAACCAAGTTGATCATTACTTAGTGTCAAACAATTTCTGAAAAAGTTAATTCAGAAATTAATTTTTTTATAAATTATACCAAAGTATGTTGCCTTGAGGCCAAAATATTGTAGCGTCAGACGTATTTTTGCGACATTTTGTATTGGGAAACGCGTTGATGAGCTTCTAGGAATTAATACTATATTATCAAAGCTTGAAAATTCTTTCACCGGCCATGCATTCAAGAGAACATTCGCTACTTTATGTGCAGATACTGGTGCGATATTCTTTTTTCTAAAGCGACACGGTGGGTGAAAATCTTCAGAAGTGACAGGAGGTTATGGAAAATTCTCTTCAAAATAAGATTAACGCTACAGATAAGATTGTAGGAGCGCCGTCTACTAGCGAAGAAATAAATAATTTGAACACATTCAACTTGAAGAAAATGGATAGTGTTCACTCAATAATATTCAATAATTGTAATAATGTTACTTTCATATTCAATTCGAGAGCCTCCATTTATATTTTGATCCTCGGCAATACTGCTTGCTGAGGTGCCATCTGGTGTTTCCACTGGAAGCTATGATATTGTTGACCTTACTCTATTTCAGATATTTTGTTAATGGAGCGTTATTTCTATTGTTTACAATGATTTTAAGCCTGGAAAATGTTCGTACAATGATTTATTATGATTTTCGACCTAGATTACCAAGGCGCGTGCATTGATCATTTTACCACTACATTTGATAATGAAGCTCTATTGTAAATGCTGGTATAATATGTTTAATCGAAGCTGCCGTTCGCTTACTGACTAAATTTATGAAGGATTCCAAAATCAGTTGTGCCAGGAAATATTGATGCTATGCAAAAACTGATAGTACAAGTTCATCATGCCAATTGGAGGCAACCCTAGGTATTAGTTCCATCAGCATATATAAACTATCGCATCATAATTTAGCCGTCAAAGAGATTTTCTCTCGTTGTATCCAATAAAATTTGATAATAGCCTCGAAAGGCTGCTCGTGTCGATTAGTACAAACAAATGCTCAAGAAATCCAATGATGGGGCTTCAAAAATGTACGTTAAAAGTTGACGAATCATGAATCTATGCATATGAGCCGGAACGTAAACAGCAGTTGACTGTATGGGTGTCCAACAAAATTTATTGCACTCGAAGCAATTCGAAACAAATGGTCGCTTGTTTCTTTTTTTTTTCAGAAAAACTGTGGCAACAATGTCTTTAGATGAATACAAAACGATCAATTCAGAATGATACACAACCATTTGTTTGCCGGAAGTCTTCGGTGAAATAAAGATAACATACAAGTGCCGTCGCGTCAAATCGTTCCTCAAGACAATGGGAACACTCACACATCTTATCTAACAACCCAAACTCAAACTGATGACTCATTAGCCGTACAGTCTTCATATGACACTCAATGTTTTCTTCTTTTTTTTTCCCCCCGAACATCAAGAATAAATGCCGTTATTCGTCGACAGAAGAAGCCGTTGTTGTGCTCAAAAATTATGTTTTGGAGGTGTCCCAGATTTGAAAAAAATGCTGTGATAAATGGCTCGAACGCATTCAAAATTGTATTGTAAAAACTCAATTTTCAATGACAAATTACTGTTTTTTTTATTTCTAGGTTCAAAATCTAAATTAGTGTCCAGCGCATATCAGAATAAATATTGAAACTGTTATATTTACGCCACATATTCTTTTTGAATCCACATCTTTTGTTTCTATAACAACCAGGATAGATTTCGGAATGTTAACTTACGTCCAGTAATAACAATATCTGTAAGTAGCAGAAATTAGTTAAATTGTCTAAAAATATAAAATATAATAATAAATGTAGGTAAACATACATAAACTCCAACAATAAAAACGACAAATAATTCGCTTGCAAAAAAACTCGAACAAGAGTTGGTGATCACTAACTGAAACACGCGGTTGGAGGTAGCAAGATTTGGAAACTTAGCCGCTTTCAGTTGCGTTTCCTTTTTGACCGATTGACCGGAATGCTAGCTTGTGGTTGATTCAGGAAGTTTAACAGGTAGAATTGTTCATGTGTTTTTTACGAGTGCGCCGACTTGCAAGCTGGCAGGTGGAAAGATTCAGTATGTACTTTGCTAAAGCCTATAAATGGCGCTCCAGAAACGATATTCAGTGCCCGTAAACGAGTGGCTACTGCAGCGATTAGATGCTGTGTAAAGGTGCGTTGCACAATAATCTGGTGAGTACTTGGAACTCAGTTTCATCCCACCAACATCGTGGAAACATGCCCATTTGGTGGTGATGGTCTACTTGTGTGGGATTCACTGGTGACTTTATGGGCCATATGTCAGATACTTTTATACAGGTTGCTTCAAAACTACCATGTAATGGTTTTGTAGATGATATTTGAACTATCAGAAATTTGATGTCGCAGCTTTGATACTCTTTTAGGTATGTTTTTATTTAAAATTAAAAATTACATTATTCATTAGGCAGCGCACGATGAGATATTCACACCTCAGAGGGCGTTCCTGGCAAGCATGAAAATAACGGGATTTTCCTTGTGCGTTATTATCAAACTGTCACAGCTTTCAGGTAAAGGAACAAAGGGCAGTTTCCTACTCTAAAGATTACCTATGAGTCGGACAGTTTCTAGATTATAAGATTGAAACACACATATTTTGCCATAACTACGGTTAGAATAGAATACAATGAAAAAAATCTGATGTGCTACACTCACATAACTTTCTCTATCTGCTCCGTAAACTTCATACAAAACATTATTCTTATTTCCACACAGCCCAAATCGAGATAAACATTAGCAGAATGTTCTTATTACTTAGTTACCTATAAGTAGAAGGGAACTAAAGGAATGCATTATGCTAAATCTATCGTTATGCGCATGTCAGTGCAAATCGTTTCTTTGCTTAGCTAGGAGTAGAACAAAAGAAAACGGACACTCGCTGTCTGAAAAAAGTGTAAGTATTTTACAATTGAGACCAATAAGAAGGAATATCTCGGAAACGGTTACCTCCACAACAAAAACGTAAAGGATGTAAATTGTGTGTTTTGACGAGATCTACATTTTTTGTGAGTACGTTTCCGTCTATCTATTACGGTTTAGCAGTTAAGCAAAATACGGCAAAATTCATCCAGAATAAAGAGATTTTCGTAGGTTATTCCCAGGAAATTCAAGATATACATTTTATTTCGAATGTAAATACCTTTAATATACGGGATTTTAATCAACATTAAAAAAAATGGTCTTTTCGTTTTTGAGCTATGCTGCCCACAGACACACAGGATCTTTTTCTAAAAATGCTGTTTCCGGACTCAGGGGACGCCAAAACATATATTTCCGGTGAAAACTCGATATCGAATTTTGGGTGGAATACAATACCTTCTCTATCTAGTATGCACATTGTATATTCGGGCTGATTAATGTACCTACGCCCTACGATAGCGCGCTCTCGGAAAGGAGGCATGATGTGAGAGGATACACGGGAGGTCGACAGCGTTCCTTCAGTTTCCAGACAGTCGGACAGGGATACCGGGACCCACACCCCATATAGGGTGCAACGCCCCCACCAGGAGCAATCCTCGTCCCAGCACCCAGCCAAAGTCTAACGGAGATTGTCATTCTGAGCATCCTTTTTTACTTTCTCTTTACGTACTAGGTACATAGTGTATAGAGAAGGTTTTGTACTGCACCCAAAACTTCGATACCGAGATTTCACCGGGAATACATTTTTTGGGTCCCCCTGAATAAAAAAAAAACATTTTTGGAAGGTCTGTGCGTGTGTATATGTGTGTGCGCGTATGTGTGTGTGTGGACAGCATAGCTCAAAAAACGACAAGACCGTTAAATACCAAACTCGTTAAGTCTGATTTTGCAAGGTTATAACACGAAGATTGTCAATAAAATCGCCCCCACACCAAACTACCCTTTACATGAAAAAAAAGTCGAAAATGTTGATTTTCTCAAAATTGGCTCTAACGATTTTCATTAAAATCTCTTATATTTAAAATATTTATTGAATTTTGCATAAATGTTAAACCGTAAGAGATATACAGAAATCGAGTACACAGAAAATGTAGATCACGATACAACACACAATTTATTTCATTTACATTTTTTCGTGGAGTTGGCCGTTTTCGAGATATTCCTTGTTATTGCTTTTAGTTTTAAAATACTTAAACTTTTCTCGCACAGGAACTTGTCAACTCCTGGCCACGCAAAGAAACGGATTTCAATTCCATAGCAACCACATTTTAAAACATTTGACTGTCGGTTTAGCTTATTGTTCTCCCTTATTTCCCTTCTACGTAGGTATAAAGAAACTAAATAGTAAGAACGTTTCTGCTAATGCTTTCGCAATAAGTAGGAGAATAAGCTGATTAACAATAATTTGTTACAGAGATATAGAGAAAGGCATATGAATGGAGCTCCTCAGATATTTTCCAGCTACATCATCAGCGGCACTTCCAACTCTGGAAGATATCAACGGGATGTAGGAATAGTGAGATGAGAATGGAAACAACAGGGAAGTATAGGAAAATCGCGGGATGAAAGAATCTAAGCGGCATTCCTGTGGAAATCCATGAGTAAATACGCCGTTCACGGGAAGCGAATCCGCGGCTTCCCGAATGCGGGCCGCAGAGCCATTCTGCTTGGCTTACTTATCTAATACTTCCAAACAGGCTGTTTCGAGACCATACTTAATGTATATAGTCCTACAGCTTATAATTACATTAGTAAACTAGTCCAAAATTTAATGTCACAGTTCCGAAACACTTTTAGATATGTTTTTAAATAATATTGCAATTTTATTGAGATTACGCAGCTTACAAAGCACTAGTGTATTATGCCTACATACACGTCAGACGATGTTCTTGGTAAGCACGTAATATGAAGATATGTGGGTGTTTGGATATGTGTTTTTTTATAGTGCTTAACGCCGGCTTTACTACAGTTGGCTCCGCAGGCGATTGGGTTTTTGGATAGATTAAATAGGTAGAAAGAGACTGAAAAATGCAACACAATGATTTGAACCACGGATCTCCCGGTTTCGATAAAGTTTATCTAACCACTGAGCTACTATGGCAGCATGCGAACGAGCATTAAATTCCCCAACTGACTCTTATAGTTATCGGCAATTCCACAAGGTGATCTGGAATTATTATGAGATGGCAAACCACAATGACGACTTACAATGCCGTAAGTCCTTTAAGTCCCGGGCTTCATAGTTTAACTATTAGGTCAATTAACGATGGGCACTGCACATTTTCAGTGTGACTCTTAGCTATTTAACTCATTTCCACGGCTTGTGCGGAACGAACAATTAACACTAAACGGGTGTTTCCCTGAGCGTTATCAGTCTGTCCTAGCTTATAAATTAAGGGTCCAAATAACAGTTAAATACTCTAAAGACTACTTATAAGTTGGACAGTTTCGAGGTTGTAAAATGCAAAACATACATATTTTACCCTAACCCTGAGCATCTTGTACCTATTATCCTAATCATTTTGTAATTATCCTATTAGTGAACTTCAACAACATACTGTGATTTTGAACAAGAAAATCTGCTGTTAAATATACCTACAAAAGTTTCATTTAGTATTACGAGTTAAAGTCGGAAAATAAATTTCTCTTCTTATTGCAAAAGAGAATTTTGTTTAACTTTATCTCCAATCTCTTGAAGACATTCTGAAAGTATTCTTGCCTCTGATGTCCTTATGAGTTCCTTACCTACATCCTCAACATCAATAGCGTTAAGCATAATTAATCGAAATTCCTTTTTAGTTTTTCTACCAAATACAGGCAGAGTATTATTGTATACCAACCAAAAATATGCTACAGAGATCTTACCGGAAATAGGTTTGAATTCCCCATGCACATGCCTTTCTCTAGTTGTTCTCCAAACTAACTTCTTATAAAAGAAGCATTTTAAAATTGAAACCTATAACAAGGACTATCCTAGAAACGGTTAGTTCCACAACAAAAACGTAAAGACATAAATTATTGCTTTGAAGAGATTGTTTTGTGTAACAAGCTTTTGTCAATCACTTACGGTTTACCAGTTACGCAAAAGTCATTCAAAATGAAGAGTAGGTACTTCAGAGACTATGTCCAGAAAATTCAAGATATACTTTTTAATATTTTCTCTACACGTACTATGTCATAGTGTAAAGAGAAGATATTATAATGCACTCAAAAATTCGACACCGACATTTCAATGGAAATTCATGTTTTAGGACCCCTAGAATAAAAAAAAACATTTTTAGAAAAATGTTCGGGTGTGTGTTTGCGGGCAGCATAGTTTTAAAACGAAAACTCCATTAAATACCAAACTTAGTATTAAGTTAGTATCTTCAAAGGATGTGTCACGAAGATTTTCAAGAAAATCTCCGCACCTCCAACTACCTTTTACATGGAAAAATGTTCGAAAAGTCTGATTTTCTCAGAAATAATTCTAAAGATTTTGATTAATATATCGCATATTAAAGATATTTATCTGACAAATAAAATGTAAATCTTGAATTTTCTAGGAATAGCCTCTGCAGACCTCTTTATTCTGAATGAATTTTATGGATTTTGAATAACAGATAAACCGTAAGGGACAGGCAAAGGTTAACTTAACGGATAATGTGGAGCTTGTTAAAATACTCAATTTTGGATATATACATTTGTTCGTGTAGTTGATCGTTTTTGAGCTATTCCTTGTTATTGGTTTCAGCTTTAAAATAGCTATACTTTTCTCATACGGGAATTTGTCAACTCCTGCCCATACAAGAAACTTCAGTCTCATAGCAACCAGCTTTTGACTATTACTTTATTCTATGATAATCCCTCATTTCCCTTCTAATTACAAGGAAGCAAGTAATAAGACTGTTTCTGATAATTTTTTCTCTGATAGCATGAAGTATATAGAAGCATATGCTTTTTAACAATAATTTGTTGCAGAGTTGTAGAAAAAGTCATGTAAGTGGAACACGTTAGATTTGTTTTTCATGTAAATATCTTTAAAATACGGTATTTTAATCAAACTCGTTAAGAGCACTTTTTGAGAAAATCAAAATTTTAGAAAAAATGTTCATGTAAATTGTAGTTTGGATGGGGAGATTTTCTTGATAATCTTTGTATGGCATACTTGGGAGATACCAAAATGAAATACCGATATTGAAGTTTAACGAACTTTTCGTTTTTGAGTTATACCTACTCTCCAAAACCTCTCACACAGACACAATTGACCTGTTTCTTAAAATGCTTTTTTTAGAATTCAAGTGATTTCAATACATTTCTTTCCTGTGGAATCTTGGTATCAAATTGTTACCTGGAATAAAATACCTTCTCTACCTACTATGTAAATCGTATATATGTGCCAGAGAAAGTAAAACATTTTATAGAAACAGATCCGTGTTTGTGTCTGTGGACACCATAACTAAAAAAAAAAATCAATAATAAACTTGGTGTTTGAATTTAAAATAGCGACACGAGCATTATCAGTAAAGTCTCCCAACAAAAAGTAACCTTTAAATGGAAAAATGTTTTAAAATGTTTGAGTTTCTCCAAAGTTTCTCTAACAATTTTGATTGAATTATCGTATATTATAGATATTTACATGACAAATAATATTTGTCTTGAAATTTCTGGAAATAGGCTTTGAAGTCCTCTACATTCTGGATAATGTTTTTATAATCGGTAAACCGTAAGAGATAGACCACACAAGAATAATCATATTCTTAAAACACACAATTTATGGAAAATTCATTTACTTTTGTGGAGTTAACTATTTCCTAGATATTTCTTCTTTTTGGTTTAAATTCCCCAATATTTATGCTTTTCTCAAGTGAGAAGGCACCTTAAAGTTTTTAAACCTCTGCTCATGTAAAGAGAATCTAATTTCAATATTATGACATGGCGAGCAGTATTTAAAAGATTTGTCAATCGCTTTAGCATAAAGCATTTCCTTATAGCCCTTGTACCTGGAAGAAGATATATAATAAAATAATTTATGTTTATCTCGATTTACATGAACTAAATACATTTGTAAGGTTAGCTTGTTGCATATTAGGTAGAGTTTAACACATCAAATACTTTTTTTAGTTACGAATTCTCAAAAAGTGCTTTAGAAGCATTCTTAAGTCTAAATCAATCAAACTTTATTAGAAAGATACTCAAATCTCACTCACTTTTCAGATGTGTTTTGTTTCTTAATCGAATATTGGCACTCGAGTGAGATTTGAATATCAGTATCCCTCAAGTGTGAACCATGGATTTGGTCCCAAATGTTTATTTGATTACACGCGCGCGCGCACACGCACACACATCTACTCACGCTCATTTACTAGAAGTTTATTTTTATACGTATACTCAGAGAACCTTCGAGCGTATTACTTTCTATAGTACGAATGTACAATGCACTTAGTAAATAGAGAAGGTAATGCATTCCATCCAAAACTCCATGCCAAGATTTCATCGGAAATACATGTTTTTGAGTACCCCTGGATAAAAACAATTAAAAAAGGCCAGTGTGTGTGTGTGTTTGGGACAGTTTAGCTCTAAAATTAAATGTCATTTAAGTACCAAACTTGGTATTTAGGTTCAGCACCTTCCAAGGATGCGTCTCTTTACCCCAAACTACCCTATACATGGAACATTGTTCTAAATTTTCGATTTTCTCAAAAATGGCTGAAGCTATTTTGATTAGCCATATATTAAAAATATTTACATGACAAACAAAATATCTTTAATTTTCTGGGAAAGCCTCTAAATCCTTTTCATCTTACTATGCAAAAATTGGAGATCTCGTTAAAACACTCTCTTTATTTCATATACATTTTCTGCGAAGTTAACCATTTCCGAGATATTACTAGTTATTAGTGCCAACTTTAAAATACTTATACTTTTCTCAAACAGGAAATCGTCATTTATTTCGTGTGTCCTTTGTTTTAATCTGGCAATCCAAAAAGAATCAAATTTCGGTTTTATGACATAACGACCAACTGTTAAAAGATTTCACTATCGCTTTTACTAAGTGTGTTCCCTTATTTTCCTACTAAATATAAGCAAGCAAGTTATAAGGTCATTTCCGCTAATGTTTATTTTGATTATCTACAAAAGGTCTGGGGAGCCTGTTCACATCTGCGTGCAAAATTTACCACCCCTTCCATATCCAGCCCATTGTGCCTCCTTAGCTGTGTACATGACGAATAACAACAAACAGTGGCATTTTATTGAGGATGTCTTTCGAGAAAGCGAGATACAAAGTCCGTGTAGAATTGATTGTTCCTGCGCGCAGAGTAGTAAAACAGTCGAATTCATACTCTATTCTTAACATTGTGCCATGTGAAAAATCATAACATCAGTCGATGTTTTAATTCTGACATAGTAATCAGCACAGAAAAGCAAAGCGTGTGGTTGTTAAATTCTCATGACTTTCTCTACCTGTTCTGCAAGTAAGATTATTCTTCTTTTTGCTTTATTCTAAGAAAGTAAAGCATTATCAGGTCTTGTTACTTAGTTCCTTATAAGTAGAAGGAAACTAAAGAAATACACTCTACTAAGGCGGTAGTCAAACATTTTAAAAGCTGTCGCTATGCGATTGTCATTGAAATTTGCTTCTTTGCATACCTAGAAGTAAAACAAAAGAAACACGCCCAACTGGGTAGTGTGCTGGTAGCGTGTCTGCCTTACATTCAACAGGTCGCGAGTTATCCGGATAAGGTTTTATCTCTCTTATCGTGAGAAGAAGAACGTCGACAAACTTTAAGCTACACAGAGAGATGAGCATTTTTATCAGGAAGATATTTTCTAAATCTTACGGTGTACATGATTTGCAAAAGTCATTCAGAATGCAGAGGACTTCAAAGACATACATTTCATTTGCCATGTATACATCTTTAAGATATGGTATTTAAATCAAAATCATTATAGCTATCTATGCCGTTTATATATATACACACACACACATATATATATATATATACACACACACACACACTGGCCTTTTTTTTTTTAATAAGGATGTCCCAAAACTGAACTTCACGGTATCGATTTTTTTAGTGGAATCCAATACCTTCTCTAACTGCAATGTACATTGACATTTGTGTTACAGAAAGTAAAATTTGTACTACATTAAGATTCATATATCTCTAGTTTAAATAAAGATACTCTTCTATCAATACTGCACCTTTCTTTGTTTACTATTCAGTCAGACATTGTTAAATTTGCGTCGAGGAAAGATGTTTAGCGTTCTACTATGCACCCAAGATTTTTAAAGCCTCATTTGGTCCACCTGAATAATGTGGTGGTAGCGTGTCTGCCTCATATTCAAGAAGTCGCGAGTTCGAATCACCCTTAGGGTGAGTTACTCGTATAAGTTTTTTTCGGGGTTTTCTCTTGTCCTGAGAAAACGAATGTCGAGTAATTTTAAGCTCCATGGATCCCGAGATCATTTAAGCATCATTTCACCAATTTGATTCATCGTCCGCTATGACCAACCAGGTTAAAGAACGTCAAACTACAAAAACATAAAAAGGCCTTATTTGAGGAAGAAAGACAGAAAACATATTTTTGAAATCGGCCACTCACCTTTAAAATTGATTAGCTCCGCCAATGCTGAGCTTTACATACCAAACAACACTTTTAATAACAACTTCAGGGGGAATGGTAAGACGTCACATGTCCCCTCCGTTTACCAGCTTCCCAGGGCAGGTGTAGGTCGCGTTGTGGCCGAGTGCTTAGACCACTGTCCTCTCAACAATGTGGCCCGGGTTCGCTTCCCGGTGAGCGCATGCGGGATCTGTGGTGGATCAAGAGGCGCAGGGCAGGTGTTCACCGGATTCCCAACCATCGCATTCCCCCGTGCTCCATCTTCATTCCATGATCATCAGTGTTTTCGCCTGCAGTGCCATAGTAGTAAAAGCGAGCGTTAATCACTATAGAAAAAGGGCTGATGTAGATAAAAGAATAACACTGGCAACAATGATTTCATTGCATGGAATTTCTGAATGTTTCTAGGGTGAAACTTGCTCACAGAATTCAGATTTGAACTCAGAAAAATTCTATCATATCACTTTTCCTCAAAAATTATAGTTTAAGAATTTCCAGTATGTGCAATATTCTGAAAAAACCTTGTTTCACAATACCTGCTAATTTATGTTTATATTTAAGTTCTTCCCTTAGGCCTGACAATGCTGTATGACCTTGAAGTAATGAGTTAAAATAAAATGTTGCTCGAGGGTGCAAAAACAGTTCTGACATTTTTTGTTATGTGTTCGGAAAGCTTATTCCTACAAAGCAGCGACGGAATATAACTCCATTTTTGAAGAAAGCATATTGTGCTCATTTTGGCGTGCACCTTGGTGACAAATTGTGGGCTCCGCATAAAGCATGTAGGACGTGTATTGAACAACTTCGACAATGGATCAACGGAAAAAGAAAAGTATTGCCTTTAGGGGTGCTCATGATATGGCACGAACATAGTAGCCTCGGTACAGATTGTTACTTTTGTCTCCTGCAATCTGATAGGGTATAATGAAGAAGCAGGCTCAACATAACACACTCAACATTTCGTCTATTTTTCCCATGGCACATGGTCCAGACATTCCTGTCGCAAAAAGACCACACAATTTTTCCTCATCTACAGCAGAACCAGAAAACTGCCGTAGTAAAATATGCAGTGACTTTGAACCAAACGATGCTTCAAACATTCCCAGACCTTTGGTTCTAGCAAAATTGAAGGATATAGTTTGTGATCTTCGGCTCTAAAAGGAATCTACAGAAATATTGGGTTCCAGGCTTCACGAAGAAAATTTGCTCAGTGCAGAGACTTCATACATGGTACAGAAAACGATAACTAGAATTTGATCATTATTATCCTGAAGAAAATAAACTAGTATTTTGTAATAAACATCCAGCAGGTGATGCTTAGAATGGGACTACCTAGTTATGACTCTATTAAATGGAGACTTTTTATTGATGCGTCAAAACGAAGTTTGAAGGTTGTGCTCCTACAAAATAGAAATTTATTGCTTCATTTCCAGTTCGTTATTCAGTGATTCACAAAGAGTATTATGAACATCTGGAGCTACTGTTGACTAAGATAAAATACAAAGAACATAAAGGGCAAGTGTGGAAATTTCAAAGTTATCTCACTCTTGTTGGGTCAACAGTTGGGTATACAAATATCCATGTTTCATTTGTCAGAGGGACAGTCGGGCAAAGCCATAACATTGGATTAAGAAGGAATGGCCCTGAAGACAATGGGATGTTGGTTCAAAAAACATTAGAAGATGGTCTTATTAAGGCATCTGATTTTTTTATAGTGTTTAAAGTCCGCTGTTACTACCATGGCACCGCAGGTGATGACACTGGTGATGTATGTAATGAAGATGGAGCACCGGTGGAATGTGATGGCTGGGAAAACCGGAGAAATCGGAGAAATTTCGCCCCTGCGCCGCTTGGGATCGAAACCGGGCCGTCTAGATGAGAGGCATCTGATGTTCTCTTACCTCCTCTCCATAAGTTAGGGCTAACTAAACAATTTCTCAAGGCCTTGGACAAGGCAGGTCATTGCTTCTTGTATGTTAGTGAAAAGCACCCAGGTTTAAGCAATGCAAAAGTGAAAGAAGGCACATTTACAGGAAGTTGCTTCGTGATGACACTTTTGAAAATAACATGAATTTGAAAGACTTAATAGCATGGCAATCATTCCGAGACGTTGTTACAAAGTTTCTAGGTAATATAAAGGATCCAGATTACTAAAACGTGGTAAACAACATGTTGAATGTATTCAAAGAACTTTGATGTAACATGAGTCTCCAGGTCCACATGCAAATTCTCACTTGGACTACTTTTCCAAGAATCTTGGGGAGAGATTCCACCAGATCTCAAGAAATTATAAACAAATACCAAGACAGGTAGAGCAGCACATGCTCGCCAACTACTGTTGGATGATGAAAAGAAAAACTCCAAGAAGTACTTATTAAAGGAAGCCAACAAGAAGAAGCTTCACATGCAAAAAAAATAACTAAATAAATAAAATAAAAATCACGTTGAATACTTAAGATTAAATGTACTCTTTATTACTATATATTAAGTTGACAATTAAATTGACAATATTGCAATATTTTTCATTTTTAATTGTGAATGCATTACGTATTGTTTTAGTTAAAATCTTAAAAGAAATTTGTCTGCTAATTGCAATGTTTAAGAACACATTGAATTCAACATTTTAATAAAATATAAATATATATTTAATTTTATTTGATGGGCTAGCAGCGTTCATGCTGTTTGGAACATTCCTTCACCCTATCCCTTTGCGGATTGAGCGAACAGAAATTCATTGTTCGAATCCAAGGCTGCCCTAGGGGATTTAAAAATAAAACAAAACAGAAAATGGGGGATGCCAGAATTAGAATGCAGCCGAGCGCGGTGCGGCAAGCAATTCATTGTCGGGAAGGACACAATAGACGGTGCGGAAATCGATGACGGGGGCGGCATGAAAAACAAAAACAGGTATATATCGACAAAGTGGGTACGGAATGCTTTCATTCAAAGCCCACCAGGTGAGCTTTAGCCCCTCACTGAAACACAAACACAGGTGACGTTGCACTTGTGTACGGATAAATGTCGTAGCACAAATTTTAGACCAGATTTAGCTAGTAGCAGAGGGAGATCTGTCGCTCAATAGGAGCGCAAAAGTCCCGATCAGTGGTTTCTGTGCTGGTATTCAGGAGTTTGCAGTTCCAAATGGCAATAGGCCTGCCATCCTAAACTCGAGGCTTTGTTCTCCCTTTTTATTTTTCATCCCTGATCTCTGGGAGAGTTCTGAAATGAAGTATTACTGAGCCTCGGACTTCATTGTATGCTTTCTCAACTTACCTGCGCTTGGAACGTTGGTGTATGGCAGGACTTTTGTTTCGAGAGACAAGAAGATCGTGGCTCATTTACTTCGTTGTATATATGCACTGCAGTGAAGGATAACGTTGCTATTTGATTCGCATAATAGTAAGCACTTATACTTTCTCTCCATGCACTGTGTCTAGAGAAGATATTGTATTGTATTCCATCCATATAGAGATGTCAGCGTAAATACTCGTTTTGAGGACCCTTGCATTCAAGAAAATTTCATTTAAAACGTCTGTGCGAGTCTGTGGACAGCATAGCTCAAAACGAACAATACTTAAATACCAAATTTGGTATTTTAAGCTCAATATATTCCAAGGATGCGACTTCGAAATTTTTGTTCTCAAAAATGACTATCGATTTTGACTAAAATATCGTATATTAAAATATTTACATGGCAAATAAAATATATATTTTGAATTTTCTGGGAATATCCTCTGAAGATGTCTCTATTCTGGATGAATTTTGCATAACTGGTAAAGCGTAAGAAATAGACAAAAACTTGCCGCAAACATGCAGATCTCGTTAAAATACACAATTTATCTTACACATATTCTTTCGTAGAGTTAACTGTTTTTGAGATGTTTCTTGTAATTGGTTTCAGTTTTTGACTACTTAAAACTTTTCTCATATGGAAACTTACGAACTTCTGCCCACGCAAATAATCGGATTTCAGTCCCATAGCAACCGCATTTTAAAACATTTGACTTTCGGTTTAGCTTAATGTATTTCCTTATTGCCCTTCTACTTTCAAAAAAGTAAGTAAAAAGATTATTTCTGTTAATATTTATCTCAATTAGCATTAAGTAAATAGAGAAATAAGCTGCCACAGAAATCCTTGTATAATCTAAAGAAGCTTGGTGATAACATTCATGTAAGAAATCACAAGGATTCCTGCTGCTAAGCTTAGGCGAGAGAGCGAGAATGCTTTCGCAAATTGTTCTCCCTGTATTTGAGCAGAAGCTCAACATTTTCGTAATTTATCCTAAGATACTTTATCTGAATTAGCCTGACTTAGATAAAAGAATTCTTTTGTAAGAAATATTCATGAAACAGCTAGAGAAAGTTATGTGAAAGGAACACATCACATTTGTATTTTCGTTCCCTGATCACTGGGAGAATTTTAAAATGGGACTTCATTGCTTGCTTTCTCATCCGTCCTGCGCTCGGATCGTTAGCTGTGTATCAGGAATATTGTTTGGTGAGACAGGAAAATAGTGGCTCATTTGCTCCGTTGAATATATGCCGTGCAGTGAAGGATAACGTTGAATCCAAAAACATTTCTGTGTCGGCCTGTGGACAGCATAGTTCAAAATGAAAAATACTTTAAATACCAAATTTGTATTTTAAGTCCAATATATCCCAAGGATACGACACGAAAATTTTCAAATAAATTCCCCATTCCCAACTACTCTTTACATGGAAAAGTGTTTGAACACTTTGATTTTCTCAAAAACGACTCTAAAAATTTTGATTGAAGTATCGTATATTCAAGATATTTACGCGAAAAATAAAATATATATCTTGAGTTTTTTGAGAATAGCCCATGAAGGCTTCTTTATTCTGGGTGAATTTTGCGGAATTTTGCATAACTGTTAAAGTGTGACAAATAGGCAGAAACCCACCACACAAAAAATGTAGATGTTAAAACACATCATTTATGTCATATTCGTTTTTCTTGTAGAGTAGACCGTTTTCGAGATATTCATTGTTATTGGTTTCACTTTTAAAGTAACTTTTCTCAAACGGCACCATGCAAAGCGAACATAGCCTTCATTGCATCACACAGCATATATATGATATTTAAGTTTGGTATCTTCGAGGGTGCGACACGTTGATTTTAAAGAAAATCTTCCTCCCCAAAATACACTTTGTTTGGATATTTTTTGAAAATTTTTGTTTTGTCAAAAACGTCTAACGATTTTGATTAAAATACCATATATTAAAGATATTTACATGAGAAATAAAAACGATATCTTGTATTATCTTCAAACAGCTTCTAAAGAACTCTTCATTCTGAATGAGTGTTGTATAACTGGGTATTAAGTTCTGAGCAGAAACACTTTGAGTTGTTTGTTCAATAAATTTTGAAAAAGGGGTTGTAGAACTTTTGCATATGAATGGTAATATCATCCGGTATTAAAAACGCCTTGGCGTATATGGATACCACTTTCAACACACTTATAAAACGGTTAGTACCCTCTACCTATATGTTACTAACACTCGTAAGTAACACATTTGCGAGAACCACGGCCTTGTCATAAAACGAAGGTATTGTATTTGTTCCTCTTATAGTGAAATATCTACGATTGAACCTCGTCCACATGAATATGTTTATTTCTGACATGACTGTCCCTTTTACAACTCTGTACTCGGCAACAGTGTACCTGTTGACAATGAGTGTCTACCACGTACCGTTTAGCTCGACTGGAGGGATGATGTGGCCTTATACGCGTGGTGTAGTCCATTCACAAATATCCTGTGTCGAGTCTTGAGGTAATGAAAAGTCAATGAAGTCCATACTCTAATTAGTATGTACCAACCGAGTGTTCCCGTGAATTGAGGAATGCATAGAAACAGTGTTATGCCGATACGAACAATGTAGACGCGTTAGAAAGGCATCTGTATTTCTTCCACGTCACCAAATATGCTCTTTCCTTGGGAACCCTGACCTCATTTCTTCTTCCTGTAGGCACCGAGGGGGATGGCGCCATGGAAGGTGTGAGAATCGCATTCGGGAGGTTGAGGATTCGGCCCGTGGGCTTTTCAGTGGTTTCCCGGTTCGTCAGGCGAATTCTGCGAAAGTTCCTGTTTCTATCACGTCATGCCAATCTGTTTCAGTGTTGAAAGAACAGGGATGGTGTTAGGCGGATTATGACTGGATAGTAGTTCACGCGCCTTAGAGGTAATTCTTGCCGCGATACCCACTTTCAGGCTAAGCTCCTTTTGGGGAATCCTGATGTCTCCGGACAAGTGAGCTGGGTCCAGGCGGCGCTGGAGATGTTCAATGTGCAACCGTTGCGGATCTCGTACCAGCTTAAGGGCGTCTTCATCCCTATTTGGACGTCCTTCGGGTCTCTCCCCTTATCCCGCTCCCTTGGGGAACGTAAGTCACAAGGGGCTTAAGGGCCAATAATATGCAGGTCGTCTCCAGTGACTGGGATCACCCCGGCCCCCAACAGTCAGCAGTCCTAATCCAACTGGAGGACGCATACACCTAGGGGTACTACTTGCTAGAGTACATTTCTTAATCTTGAGCCTCTATCTATCTATTTGAATATTATATATTAGAACCTGCTCTATTTTTAAGGAGGAAGAGTTTGAGGGTGTATATCTTGGCAACATGTAAGAGTAGGATGAATGGAAGGTTACCGTTATTATTTACCACCTCGAATGGAGACCTAGGCGCAAGCTCAACACTACTGGCGGGCATTGAAGACGGGGAGCAGATGGGCAAATTTCTATTTTGGCAAGACAACTCAGATCTGAGAAGGCCGTACATGCTGTTATAATATACAAACAATACGAAATAAATACAAAAATGATAAAACAGAAATCCGATGTGCTCCATCCACATAAATTTTTCTATCTATTCCAAATACAAACTATTCTTTCAAAAAAAGATTATTCTTTTATCCACATCATGCTAATCGAGATAAACATTAGCACATTTCGTCTTATTACTTGCTTCCTTGTAAATAGAAGGGGAATAAGGGAATACATTATGCTAAAGCGATAATCAAATCTTTTAAAAGCTGGTCGCTATGTGAAACAAATTGGAGTTCGGCTCCATTTGAGAAATATGATAGTTTAAAACTGAAATCAACAAGAAGAAATATTTCAAAAATAATCCACTTCACGAAAAAAATGTATATAACATAAATTGTGTGCTTTAACAAGCTTTGCATTTTCTGTTAAGTAACTTTTTGTCTATCTCTTACGGTTTTTCAGTTATGCAAAATTGCGTAACATTCATCCAGAATAATGTCTTTAGAGACTATTTCCAGAAAATTTAATATATACATTTTATTTATTAGGTAAATGGCTTTTATATACATTATTTTAATCAAAACCATTAGAACTATTATGAGAAAATCAAACATTTTGAAAAATTTTTCCATGTAATGGAAATGGGATGGGGGAAATTTCTCGAAAAATCTTTGTGTTGCATCCTTGAAAGATACTGAACTTAAATGCCAAGTTTGGTATCAAACGGAGTTTTCGTTTTAGAACTATTCTGTTCCAGAAACACACACGCACACATGGACCTTTTACGAAAAATCTTGTATTCCATTCACATGCCTTTCTCAATATCTTTGCAACAAATTATTATTTAAATACTTAACATAACTCCATGGCACGACAGATCACGGGGAACCTTGGCCTACCGCCCGGCCGCTGCGTCCCCCATCTCGGTCCACTATAGACGTCATGGATGGGGTGCAGTATTGGAGGGTGAGACGTGGTCAGCGCCTCGAGTCCCTCCCGGCCGGTTAATGCGGTCCTCACGACCTGGAGCCGCTACTTCTCCATCAAGTAGCTCCTCAATTGGCCCCCCAGGGACCTTACGAGGCTGAGTGCACCCCGGGCCAGGTCTCCCAGCGGGGGAAAAATCCCCACACCGGTACTGGGGATCGAACCCAGGTCTCCCGCTTGGTAAGCAGCTGATTTAAATACTTAGGCTTCTATTTAATTCATGATAATCGAGAAAAAATTATCAGAAGTAGTCTTATTACTTGCTTCCTTGTAAATAGAGGTGAAATAAGGGAGTACTATAGGTTAAAGTGATAGGCAAATGCTGGTTGCTATGTGACTGAACTTCCTTTGTTTGTATGGACAGGATTTGACAATTTCCTGTATGAGAAAAGTATGTTTTTTAAAATTGAAATCAAAAACTAAGAATAACTAAAAAAGGAACAACTCCATGAAAAAAATGGATCTAACATAGATTGTGTGTTTTAAAGTGTTCTACATTTTGTTGTAGTAAGTTTTTCTCCATCTTCTACGGTATAAATTCTGTAAAATTCATCCAAAATAGGCTATTCCCAGAAAATTCAAGATATACATTTTATTTCTCAGGTAAATATCTTTAATGAATGATATTTTAATCAAAATCGTTACAGCCAATTTTGAGAAAATAAAAACGTTCTAAAAAAGTTCCATGTAAAGGGTAGTTTGGGACGGGGTGGGGATTTTCCTCAAAATCTTTGTGTCGCATCCCTGGAAGATACTAAACTTAAATACCAAGTTTGGTATTTTACCGACACACGAACACACACACAGACCTTTTTATAAAAATGCTTTTTTTGGATACAGGGGACCCTAAAACATATATTTCCGGTAACATCTCGGTATAGAATTTTTGGGTGGAGTGCATTTTTTCTTTCTCTACACGTACTATCTACAGTGTATAGAGAAGGAATTGTAATGCACCCAAAAAATTCGATACAGAGATTGCACCGGAAATGCATGTTTTGAGACTCCCTTAATTCAAAAAATAATTTTTAGAATAGTTTAAGTGTGTGTGTGTGTGTTTCTGTGCAGCATAGATCAAAAGCGAAAAGTCCGCTAAATATCAAATTTGGTATTTAAGTTCAGTATCTTCCAAAGGTGCAACACGAAGATTTTCAAGAAAATCTCCCTACCCTAAACTCCCTTTAACATGGAAAATCATGCTTTTCTCATACGGGAATAATGTCAACTCCTGTCCATATAAGCAAAGGAACTTCAGTCAAATAGCAACCAGCTTTTGACTAATACTTTAGCCTATGCCACTCCATTGTTTCCCTTCTACTTATATGGAGGCAAGTAATAAGACTATTTCTGCTATTTTTTTTTCTCCATTAGCATAAAGTAAAGAGGAGCATAAAGTTTTTAATAATAATTTATTGCTGAGAAGTAGAGAAAGTCATGTGAATTGAGCACATAAGATTAATTAAATGGGGACCCACATTTTTTATTTTCTTTCCTTATTCGTCATCAATAAATAAGCAACGTTTGCTTAAACCATTTTCTTGTACAGGGTTCTTTTACTGGTGCAGACAAAAATTGATGAAAGACAGGTGCACAGGGTATCACAATTGCACGGGTATTGTACAGTGTTATTTCATGTACGTTAGTGTACAATGCCCTTCTACCTAAAAGTATTTTCTAGCTTTGTGAATAAACGATTGCTGTGTCCGTAAAAGCATGTCTCTTCCAATACCGGCACAAGCATTTGGTATATGTGCCTTCTCCAAACAACAATTCTCTTATTAACAGTTTTATATGTTGATATCTATTTTTTTCTTGTCACCCTCTGCCTCTGTGGACTAGGAGTAACATGCGAGCCTCTGGTTCCCAAGGTCGTGGTTTCAAGCCCAGCGGAGGGTGGTGAACATTTTTTGGGCGTAAAATTCCTTAGCGTGACTTCCTTTGGAAGAGAAGTGAAGCCGTTAGTCCCGTAAGCCTGATAAAGATGCATCTGAGTAAAATTAAGTGGTGTTTCATACCCAATATAGAACGGAACGCTGAGAATCACAGCGGTAAGAGCGTCTTTAGATAAAGCTAAATGTAACTTAATCACTTTTTGCCATGTTTGTGGAAATGGATGATTACTTATCTCTTTATGAAATGATATGAAAAATGCAATAAATATGCGTATCTCGTACTATACATTAATATCCATTTTTACTTTCTGGAGCACGTATGTACATACAATAACTTTACCCCATAGTAAATGCTGAAAATATCCTTCTGCAGCTAAACACGTATGCTAGAGAAGGTAGTGTATTCCACCCAAAAATACGATGTCAAGATTTCATCGGAAATATGTTTTGAGATAACCTGACTCCAAAGAAGCACTTTAAAAAAAAGACGCGCGCGCGTGTGTATAGTGTGTGTGTTGTCTGAGGGAAGCATAGCTCAAAAATGAAAAGTCCGTTAATATCTAACTCGGTATTTATGTTAAGTATCTTCCAAGGTTGCGGCACGATTATTTTCAACAACTCCCCTAGCACAACAAACTATGCTTTACATAGAGAATTTTGGTTTTCTCAAAAATGGCTATATAATGATTTTGATTAAAATACCGTATTATTAAGGATATTTATATCAGAAATAAAATATATTATTTGAATTTTCTGGGATAGCCTCTGAAGACCTCTTTGTTTTGGATGAATTTTGCTAAATCTGGTATAACTGTTAATCCGAAAAAGATGGACAAAAGCTTATTACAGAAAAAATGTAGATATCGTTAAAACACATAATTTATGTCCTATACGTGTTTTCTTGTGGATGTTCATTGTTTCAGTTTTAAACTACCCAACCTTTCTCAAACGGGACCATTCAAAGTGAATCGAACCTAAATTGATCACTTTAGCTGAATATATTCCCTTGATCCTCTTCTATTTACAAGGAAGCAAGCAATAAGTCCAATTCTACTACCGTGGTCTATTGGAGAAGATCACACGACCACGTCACTAATGATGTGCTGCGCAGTTTCGGACGAAACGTCTGGTAGTGAAAAGGCCAATAGCCCACGGCCCACATGCCCGGAAGATCATTTAATTACTAGCGACACCGTAAAAACTTAAGTATTTCCATAATTCTACTAATGTTTATCTCAATTAGCATGATGTAGATAAAAGAAGAATCTTTTATAAGAATAGTTCATATACTGAACAGCAGGAGAAGGTTTTGTGAATGGAAAACGTCAGATTTTTGTTTTTTGTGTTAGAAGTTTATCTTATAAAACTCGTTCTCTGATGATGGATCCTCATGAATTTTCTCGGAATTACCTCTGAAGACTTATTCATTCTAGATGGTTTTTGTTTATCTAGTAAACCATGACAGATAGACAAAAACTTACAACACAAATAATATAGATATCGTTAAAACACACAGTTTATGTCATATACATTTATACTTTCTCTAGTACATGTGTTCAATGTACATAGTAGATAGAGAAGCTATTGTATTCAAATATTCGATACAAAGATTTCACCGGAAATATATGTTTTAAGACCCCTGAATAAAAAAGCAGTAAAGCATGAAGTACTGATAAAATTATTAGAACAACATAATGGGGTTCACCTAAGGCAACTCTCTGTTGTCTTGCATGTATTGCAATGAAGTAAAAGAGGTTGTAGTAAATGTAATGTGAGGTGCATAAATGTAATCACTATCATGTTCACCAGGCTTTGTTTTAAATTAATGAATTGCAGATTACCTCTGAAAGCATGTCGTGCAGCATATTCTGTTTTCAATTGGTTTCTCTCTTGCTGTATGCTTATCACGTTATCCGTTTGTATGCGAGCTCTATGTTTCAGTGAGCAGAATCAGTAAGAGTATGAATAGTTGACAGACGATTTATACTGAATGAAGCTGGCATTAATTCCCGTTTCTGTTGATTGTAATCCTTACTAATCAGATTGGAGAAATGCCTTCATCCCATTGTTTAACTGACAAAGCTGCTCTAGGATTATGTTAAGATTAAAAGAAATCTAACAGAGACAACCCTTAATAGTGTCCTTTTAATTAACTGATTCCCTACTAATGGTTTAGAGATGAATCTCTAAAAGTGTTTACTGTGATTATGATAAAGTAGTAACTATCTATATAGTTTTAAACCCAAGATAAGATAAGATAATTGAAAATCACTTGGAAAATCTTAAAGTGGTTCACCTAAGAAGTTTGACCAACAATGTTGAAAAACTAAATTTCGATCATAATAAAAGGATAGCGCGGCACTGTGATCCAGTAGTTAGACCACTCTCCTCCCACCTATGCGGCGCGAATCCGAACCCATGTGAGATTTGTGATGAAGGAAGCGTCTTGGCGGGTTTTCTCGGTCCTTCACTCATTTCACCAATTTCTCCAATATCATATTTCCTAGCATCCATCTCACTTGCATTTCATATCATCCACTTCCTCCCGCGCATGCCGACTACTCGTTCCAGTTTCTCCATTCTGTGGTTTGTGCGTTGGCTCCCCAACAGACTTCTTAACCCTAGGCATTAGCTTGTAAGTCCTAGGGAGTGTGAATTCTAAATACGGGGGGAGTAAACCGATTAGAAAAAAAATAGAATTATATAAATTTTGAACTCAAACAAAAGAAATAGAATTTTCACTTGGCGGGTTTTAACTACCAATTAACTGAAGCTTTACATTGGTAGTTGCTTGCCTATTAATAGGCACTTCCAACTTTACCTAAACTTTATTTTCTCGAAAACTTTTGTCAAACACTTTTCCATACTCAAAATGCTCCATATGATGTAATTTTTTATTAATTTAGTTAAAAAATATTACACATCGTTTCTGAAATAACGCTCCCATTTTGAGAAATAAATTATTAAGTTTTGAAAAATCAAGGTTTTGGTAAGTAGTAACTTTTCTGTACTAATTACCACTAATATAAAACATATATTTGCAAATTCATTTACTGTTAAGCTGGAATTTGTATGTGAACATTTTTACTAGAACAATACATTTAATATTAGTAATCACGACAGTTACAATTTCGATATATGACAAAGTAATATCGCTACTTATGTATATAAAATAATTTTTGTAAATTGCAATAAGCTCTCGCATATTGTGGATTTTCCAAATTCCATGATGCATCATGATGCATTATGAAACCTTTTTTAAAATTCAAGGATTTACAATGAAATATTGTCAAATATTAGGCAAGATTGGATAAGACCTACCAAAGCTTGACAATGTTATAAAATACATGGTGGAACGGAGCTTCATTGTTTCTGAAACTATAGAAGTACACAAACAAAAATATTTAAAAGAATTTGGTTCTGAAATGGAAATGGCATGTTATTTATGGACGCTCTTTAACTGCTATGGTTCTCAGCGTCCCATTCTAAATTGGGCGTGAAAGACAGCTTAATTTTGCTCAGAGGCTTCTCTATCATGCTTGAGGTTCTTTTACGTGCCGTAAATCTACGACAGGGGACCAACGGCTTTACTTCCCTTCCGAAGGAAGCCATGCTAAGGATTTTTACACCCAAAAAAATCCATCGTCCTCCGCCAGGTTTGAACCCGCGACCTTGGGCATATGAAGCTAGCATGGTAACCATTACACCACGGAAGGCGACGAATTTAGTTCTGTGATCAGTCGTTTCCGAAAATAATAAATGCTCTTATAAATTAGATGGTTTATTTCACAAGAATGTATGAAAAAAAAAATAGTTTTACTTTACGATGGGTAGAGCAGCCTATTTTTGACCTAGTTTTGGTACCAACTATATGATAACACTCAGAGTTGTGAAATAATTAATTATTTTCCGTAATAGTTTTGCAGACGAAATGTGGTTGGAGACGTAGACAACATTGTTATGTCAACGAAGCTCGGTGCGAGAACTGGCTCCCGAATGTAAACAAAACATCATGCTTGAACTAGGAGTGAGGCAAGCTGTTTATTTCCCACTCGATCCTTAATCCAGAAAACAAGTAAGCGAAACTGAAACCTGTTTTATGCGCTGACCTAGTTTGAAAGGGAAAGTGCCACCCGCTACCAGCTGCCTGTCTGCTTCCGCTGCAACGTTGCCAGCGTATGCGTTTTTTGCTCATAAAAAATTGACGGGATACGCAAAACGTGTCCCAAATAATGGTATCTATATCTGATTTAAGTTAGGTAATATTACGTAGCATTTTTACGTATTTTAAATATTAACTTTACACCATAATAAATGCTGAAAATATCCTTCTGCAGCTAAACACCTATTGCACCGAGTAAACACATTTGGATTGACACGAAATAACTCAGCTAAAACAATGTTTCTGTTTCAGTTCATATGTTTCCCTTAAGTTTCTCCAACGTATGAATGATTTTCATGTCGAACGTTTAACATTTTTGCAAAGTTCGTGTAATCTTTCTTTTACTATCACTGTACGTCTGCGCGTTTGTTGGTTTTTTGTACTGGATCAGCAGTCTCAAATTTATTTATAAGATTCGATAATTGAAATTATGAAAGGAAGAAATTTTGCGGAAAATGTCATAATGAATTTTTCAAAAACACTATATTTCGTATTTTATCTACCCTTGTATTTTAATCTGTGTATATTTTATGTCACCCTCAAAACCTAACATTAAAGGTGCTCCTCTCGAGGGGTCGCTAACAGGAAGATAATATATGATTTTTGGAGGGAAGGGAGAGGGTTTGGTTGTAAATAATGTAATAATAAAGAATGTTAACCAATTTAAATATATAGGCTCAATTGAAAAATAAATAGGAAGTAAAATCAGTCAGGTAACTAGGTCCTTGAATGATATCCTTTGGAGTAGAGAAATGACAAAAACAATTAAGAAAACGTATTTTGAAAACAATGTTAGAGAGTGTTCTTATGTTAAGGTTAGAATGTTGAACTGAAAGGCAAATGGAGGAGAAAGTTGGAGAGCGCTGAAATAGATGGGTTACGCAGGAGCATGAAAGTATCTCGCCTACAGCACATAAGGAATGATGCTATTATAGCGGAGATGGAATCAGAATATAAATATTCGTAGAACGGATATGGCAGTGGTACGGACATGTTCAAAGAATGGAGGAGAAGAGATGTTCTAGACGAGTAATTGACTAGTTCCCCGCAGAAAGAAGGAAGAGAAGAAAGACTCGTTTAATTGGAGTGATGGCGTGAAAAATTGTTATGGCAAAATTTGATTTGGGAAATGGACAGTGAAACGATAGATCACTAGGTGTACAGGAATTACAGACAACCGCTGAAAAGTGAAGAACTGAATAGAAGAAGATATTTTATGTAAATAACAATTGTATACAAATATAAATGTTCTAAGGAGAGCTGCCTTTCTCTCTACGTAAATTAAAATTGCCTACTGGGGCTAATGGCTATGTGGTAACTGAAGGACAGAATGCCTTTCGTGAGTGCGCGGTGTGGGGATTGGAGAAGCCAGCGACATTGGCACTAGGAAATAACATAGTGCGAGCGGTCAGGTTTTATACCGAGAAGTCTGTATAAGAGCTTGGTGGAATATCTGATTATACCTGCATAACAGTGTCAGAACTTATATTTTTAGATTTACTCAGAGAGAAGTGGTTTTGAGAAACTCTTCTAAAGTATTCTGGCAGGCAGAACTTTTGTAGATCTATTTGCAATCTTCTCAAACATTTCAGTTCTTTTGCCACTTACGTTTACACATTTTGGAGGTTTCTCTTTTATATACCTTAAATAATACTCTAAATCTCTCCACCAGTTGCTTTAGCTACTAGGAACAATGTGCTCAGAATGTATACGCAGACTTCCATGAAACTTGCTTTAGCAAACTCGATTTTTCCGTTAGTATTTTCAATTCCTCTTAGTTGTAAAGTGGCAATATGAATCTGATCTGGACCGACGGGTCTTTGCCTATTTCTTTCCTCCTTCCTTCTTTCTATCATTAATATTTCTTTCTAAGCTCCATCAGTATACAGTTAAACATAAAAGGAAGCATATTTCATATGTATACATACACATCTCTTTTTCTACACGGGCTGCAACAAACTATTCTTGCAAAACTTAATTCCTTTTGTTACTTCACGCCACTCGAGATAAATATTAACAGAAATAGCTTTATCAGATATTTACTTGTAGGCACAATGGGAATCCGGAAATCCACTGGGCTAAACTGAGAGTCATAACTTTTAAGACTTGTCGCTGTGTGATGCTATTAATATTCCGTTCTCTTTGTATGACTAGGTTGAAAATAAATGGATAGCAATTTGAAGGAATTACAGGTATTGTAAAATTTAAATTAATTACAAAAAAACCAAGGTGACCCGGTTCGATCCCAGGCGACAGCGTGTGAGATTTGTGGTGGAAAAGGCGGCGCAGGGACGGTTCTCCAGATTATCCTGTGTCCCCCGCCATTGCATTCCACCGGTGTTCCATCTTCATTCCATTTATCATCAGTGTTCAAGCCTGCGGTGCCGTAGTGGTAAAAGCAAGTGTTAAAAAGTATAAGAAATTACAATAACATCTTGAAAATGGTTTAAATTCGAACATCCGAAAATTAGATTAATATAGAAATTAAACACCCTTCTAAAGAAACAAATATATTTAAACTACAAAATGTACAAAAGAGTCAAAAAATAAATATGTAGGATATAAATTGCGTGTTTTAATGATATCAATTTTTTTTTCTCTTTAGTAAAACCTTGTCTATCTCTTACGCTTTTCTAACTATGTTAATTTTGTCAAGGAAACGAGGACTTCCGAAATTCTTATCACGCAATTCCAGATATAGTTATCATTCGTCATTAAAATGTCTTAAATCAAACTTATTAGCTACTTTGAGAAAATCAAAATTTCAGAGAAAAGGTAGTTAGGGTTGCGCGATTTTCGTGAAGATTCTTTAAAGATATTGAACTTAAATGTGAAGTTTGGTTTTTAACCGACTCTTCGTTTTTGAGCTGTGCTGCCCTCAGACAGACACACATACACACACGGAAGTTTTGTAAAATGCGTTTTTTGCGCTCAGGGGTCTCAAAATATTATTTCCAGTGAAATCTCGGTATCAGATTTTTGGCTTTACAATGTGCATTGTACCTACATATGTGCCAGAGAAAATAAAAATAAAAACAGCTTTGTTCTATTCACGTTACTTTCTCTACATTTCAGTAACAAATTATTGATAAAAAGCTTGTTCTTCTTTCTACTTCATGCTAATCGAGTTAAATATTAGTTGAAATGGTCTTATTTCTTACTCCCTTGTAAGTAGAAGGGAAATGAGGAAGTACACTAGAATAAAGCAATAGTCAAATCTTTTAAAAGCTGGTTGCCAAGTGGTTGATGTGCGTTTCTTTGCATTGCTGGGAGCTGACATATTCCCGTATGTGAAAATTTAAAAGTATTTTAAAACTTAAACAAATAACAAGGAATATTTCAGAAATGGTCAGCTGTACATAAAAACGTATATGACATAAATTATGTGTTTTAATGGTATCTAAATTTTTTGCAGTAAGTTTTTGTCTATTTCTTACGGTTTAGCCAATATGCAAAATTTTGCAAACCTCATCAGAATAAGTCTTCAGAGGCTATTCCCAGAAAAATCAAAATAAAAATTTTATTTGTGATTTAAATATATTTAATATACAGTAGTTTAAAGAAAATAGTTAGTCATTTTTGTGATTTTTTTTTAAAAATGTTTCTATGTAAAGCTTAATTTGAGATGGAGGATTTTCTTGAAAATCACCGTGTCGTATCCTTGGAAAATCCTGAACTTAAAAACCACGTTTGGTATTTAACCGACTTTTCAGTTTTACTTTATCTACATGTACAATGTACATAGTGTATAGAGAAGGTATTGCACTCCAACCAAAAATTCAATACAAGAATACATCGGAAACATATGTTTTAGGGTCCTTTGTATAAAAAAAAAACACATTTTTAGAAAAAGTCCATATGTGTGCATGTGTGTGTGTGTGTGTGTGAACACGATAACTCAAAAACGCAATGTGTATATGTTTGTAAAGAAACAGTAAAACCAGTAAACCAGTAATCAGTAAAACCTACGGATGGATATGTAAATGGGGATACAGTGCCGGAGTCCTGATCAGATTCCGTTACTGGTTTTAAAAAAAACAAAAAACAAAAAAAAAAAAAAACGAAAGGTCGGTAAAATACCAAACTTGGTATTTAAATTTAGTATCTTTCGAAAGTATTTATTTTCTCAAAAATGGCTCTGACGATTTCGATTAAAATACCGTATATTAAAGATATCTATACGGCAAATAAAATGTATATATTGAATTTTATGGCAATAGCCTCTGAAGACTTTATTATGAATGAATTTTGCTGCATTTTGCGTAACTGGTAAAACGTAAGAGATAGGCAAAAACTTACTACACAAAAAGTTTAGATCACATTAAAACACACAATTTATGTCATATACGTTTTTTTCGTGGAATTGACTGTTTCTGAGATATTCCTTGTTATTTTCTTCAGATTCAAAATACTTACAATGTCTCTCATATGGAAAGTTATAAACTCCTGGCCTTGCATAGAAACGGCTTTTATCCACATGGCAACCAGCCTTTAAAGAATTTTACTATCGTTTCTGTCATGTATTACCTTATTTTCCTTCTCCTTACAAGGAAGCTGTAATTAAGCATGTAATTAAGACACTTTCTGCTGTTTATCTTGACTATCAAAAAGTTGACAGAAAAATATGTTTTAATAATGATTTGTTACTGCGAAGTATAGAAAGTGATGTGAATGAAACACATCAGATTTTTGAGTTATGCTCTTCACAGAGAGACCGACACACACACACACACACACACGTACATTGTTCTAAAAACTGATGTGTTCCATTCACATTACCTTCTCTACATCTCTGTAACAAATTATTGTTAAAAAGCTTATGCTTCTACTTCCTTCATGCTCACCGAGAAAAATTAGCAGAAATAGTCTTATTACTTGCTTCCTTGTAAGTAGAAGCGAAATAAGGGAGTACCAAAGGTTAAAGTGATAATCAAAAACTGGTTGCTAGGTGAATTTGTTTGTATGGACAGGAGTTGACGAATTCCTTTATGAGAAAAATGTAATTTTTTTAAAGGAGAAGCCAAAAACACGGAATATCTAAAAAAACGATCAACTCCATAAAAATTTATATAAAATAAACGGTGTGTTTTAACGTGCTCTACAGTTTTTGTGAATTAAGTTTTTGTCCATCTTACGGTTTAGCATGTATGCAGAATTCGTAAAGTTCATCCAGAACAGTCTTCAGAGACTATAACCATAAAATTCAAGATACACATTTTTTTTATTCTTTCATTTATATACCTCCCTTTAACATCTAAGGTCATATTGGGGGCTTTCCACTTGAAACAACTGGTTATGTGTAGGTACCTTTTACGTTGGTTTAAATCATTTCATTTTACTCAAACACGCACACATTCACACTCACATACAAACTTCCAGACTCTGTGGGGAATAGGGAATAATTCTGCCTAATGAAATATTCCCCACCCCAGCCGGGAATCGAACCCGGGTGGGAAGTCAGCTCGCTGACCACTCGACCACGGAGGCAGTCAAGATATACATTTTAATTGTCAGATAAATATCTAAATATCAAAATTTTAGAGAAAAAAAAAGCTCCATTCGAAGGTTAATTTGGTGTGGGGGGATTTTTCTCAAAATCTTCGAGTCACAGCCCTGAAAGATACTGAACTTAAATACCAAGTTTGATATTGTACTCACTTTTCGTTTTTTGGGTTATTGTGTTCACGGACATACTGACAGACGGACACACACGGACCTTTTTCTGAGAATGATTTTTTCGGATACAGCGGACCTTAAAACATATACCTACTACCGGTGAAATCACGGTATCGAATTTTTAGGTCAAGTGTAAGACCTTCTCTATACACTATATACATAGTCCGTGTAGAGGAAGTAAACATGCCTTTTTTTGCATTCAGGTGATCTCAAAACATTTATTTCCGGTGAAACCTTGGCATAGAACTTTACTATTTGCAATGTGCGTTATATGTACGAAAGTAAAAAGTAATGGGTTCGACGAACCCTTTAAGTCAGGTCAGAGCAGAACAGTTTTGAAGGTCAAACACATCTATTCATGTAAAGCACTTGGGTGTAAATGGTGGTATAGAGACAAAGGGTACATTAGCCATGATAAGACAGTAGCTTAAAGGTCAGCTTTGACTTTGCGTGTCATGATACATTAATGCCGGGTCGCGATACAAGATACCTACTGACTTAAAAACTGTTTTGTCCTTCCATTCTATTTTCCACACTTGTTTTCAGCGAGGTTAGTCAAGAGAGTTTCATTGGCTTATCAATTGTGACGTACACTAGAAACAGTAGTGCTCTCTAAACATCATATATAATCGTCTACCATTTTGGTTCAAAGCCACTCCAATAGTCTGATAATAACCTTTATTTCTCTGCCTTTAAGGCTGTTTTCAAATCAAAATAAAACGATAAAAAGGGGAAAGTGTCAGTTAAAGGAAAATACATGTTTCCATCCCAAAAATTCGATGTTGAGATTTCACTGGAAATAAATGTTCTATGGTCCCCTTAAATATCAAACTTGGTATTTATGTTTTGTATTTTCCAAGCTTGCGACACAACATTTTTCAAGAAAGTCCTCTCTATTGCAAACTATCCTTTACATGGAAACATTAAAACAAAATATTTTTCTCATAATCTCTCGCGGAGTTTAATACGGGCAAAACAGATGAGTTGTTATTTTAATATATATATATATATATATACACTTTTTGAATTTAATACTTATTTTGGGTGAAAATTCCATTAGTAATGATAATAACATCATTATAATAATGACTATCATACAAAAAGAAGTACTGCACTACTATTACTATTGGAGCATAAGTCAAGATTAGAGAACTCAGGAATATTATGAATATATATTTCTTTACCACTTTTTTTCCTTTCTCTACACCTACTATGTACATAGATATAGAGAAGGTTGTGTTCCATCCAAAAATTCGCTTCCGAGATTTCACCGGAAGTAGTGCGACTTTAAAGGGCAGCAGAATCAAAAAAAAAAAAAAAAAATGTCATTGAATAAAAAGACCAGTGTGTGTGTGCGTGTGTGTGTGTGAGAGACTGTCCTTTCTCTCTCTGTATGACTGTGTATCTGTATCTGTGTGCTCGCGTGTGTGAGAATGCCTGAATGGCGGAAGATTATACCCCCTAATTATAGTGTCTTACGGTTTAGTAGAATGTCACTGGTGTACTTCTTCCTGGGGTTGGGAATCAAGACCTCGAGATTTTCATTGTCAGTTTATAAATTTAGACTAGCTGGATCCGAATTGTAAAGCGGCCAACGAGGAGATACGAGGGCGACACAGAAAGGTTTTAGAAAATTATAGAGGGATTGGTTTAAAAATTCAAATTATTTTTCAAAATATTTCCAACATCAATACAGCTTTGCATTCGCTGAAACCTGTTCTTAAAAATAAAAATGGCCTGTTATTTATGGACGTTCTTTAACTACTGTGGTTCCCAGCGTCCCATTCTAAATTGGGCGTGAAACACAACTTAATTTTGCTCAGAGCCTCTCTTTTACGTGCCGTAAATCTACGTCACGGGACCACCGGCTTTGCTTCCCTTCCGAAGCGAGCCATGCTAAGGATTTTTAAACCCGAAAAAATCGATTGTCCTCCGCCGCCTATGCTTAAAGCAAAGCATGTCTTATGAGGCACTTCAGAAACCATTGCTTCATTTGAAAACCAAAAGTGTTTACCTGCATTCTATCTTTAATTTTTTGTAACAAAAAGAAATCAATGTGCTAGGTCAGATTTGTAGGGAGGAGGATTTATGGTGCTGACCTTTAAATCAGACGGAATTCCTAGCCAACGTTATTGTTACGTTTGCAGGTGCTTTCCTTTCCACGCCTGACTTATTGTTGCACTTGAGTGAGCGAACTTGTGTGCGAGCAACAGGCACATACATCAGACCCCTACATTGTCACTCCTGTGTGTAGTTAACACGTGCATATTTATTTATTGAAACAATATCAACTACCTGCATTTACTGACTACCAACTAGGACTGAGTAAATCAGAGTAATTATATAAGAAAATCACAATAATAACAATAACAATAAAATAATAATAAATTGAAGCCACACTATAAGGATAATATAATATCGATCGTTTTCATTAGTGTCGCAATCAAAAATAATACTAAAAGGTGCAAACAATTGTTAAGCGTGATTTAAAATAGGCATATAATAAATAAGCTATAGCAATGCAATGCACAACCTACTTCTGGAAATTTCTAGCCATGTCATTGTTAAGCATATAAGTGGAATTGGCAAGCTTGAATTTGTTTTTCAGAGAAAACCACACAAGTGCAATTGAACTAGAGCCGAAGCAGTCTAAACAAGAGGACTAAAATTGTTTTACAGTATTGAAATAAAAACACATTATTGTTATTATAATCAGAATATGAAATAATATAGACATTTTATTAGAATATGTATTTCCCAATGGTTAACAATATATTTAAATATATGGGTTTATATTATTAATAAATAACATGTTAAAGTGTTAAATAAATTATCAAAGTGCTAAATAATATTTATTTTAGAACAGTATAGCCAGACTGAAAAATTAATTGCGATAGCCACGGATCTTCTGGTTTCCGTGCAGCCACTCTAGCCATTGAGATATCATGGCAATATGACGTCACGACATTAAATTCCCCAATTGACTGTCATATTTCCCGGTAAAATGCAAGGACATATTAAATTATGTTGATATGACTTACCCCAATGGCGTAGTTCAAACCTTAGCTAAGGCACTGACTTTTTCAACTCTATTTTACGTTTCCAACTCCTGTGCAACAAACGGCTAGTGTGAAAGAAACAATTAACAATATTTCTTTTGTTACAGGTGAGTGACACAGACAAAGTAAGTTTGAAGGAGCCATTGATAGCAGTTTCTACATATTCTGAAAAGGTATCTCGTACAATTATTATAGTTTACAATCTTGACTGCTTAATTTTACATTATGTTTACTTTCTCTACACGTACTATGTACATAATGTATAAGAAGGTAATGTATTACATCCAGAAATTCGATATTAAAACTTCACCGGAAATACATGTTTTGGGACCCTTTGAATCAAAAAAAATATTTTTAGAACAATTTCCGGGTGTATGTAATTGTTTTTGTGAGCAACATAGCTCAGAAAAGAAAAATCCGTTAAAACAAAATTTGACATTTAAGTTCAGTATCTTCCAAGAATACGACATGAAGATTCTCAAAAATATCCCCTTCCACAATTACCCTTTACAGAGAAAAAATATCGAAACTTTTTTGACCTAAATCTCTTATATTTAAGATAACAAATAACTAGAGGATCTTGAGTTTTCTGAGAATAGTGACTTCTTTATTGGATGAAGTTTTTTGAATGTTGCATAATTGGTAAGCTGTAAGAAATATACAAAAACTTACTAAATAAACATGTAGATCTTGTGAAAACACAAACCAAGCTTGGTATTTAACCGACTTTGCGTTTATGAGCTAAACTCTCCACAGACACATTCAGGGACATTTTCTTAAAATGTTTTTTTCAGACTTAGAGGCACTGAAAAAATATATTTCTGATGAAATATCAGTATCGAATTTTGGGTGGAATACAATACCTGCTCGATACACTATGTATGCTGTGTATACCGCCACTGTGTATAAATATCAATTTGAATTTGTATGTTTTTGTAACGTTGATTTTGTTTAAGTCAAACACTGGTATAGAACCCTGACATCTCATTCATTTTAGATAAAACTCAGTCGTATATCTCCATTACTTTCCTGTCATGTTTAAATCCAGCCAACCTCTTCATAATAGATCCCCTGGATAACCCGCAACCCATAAAACATATATGTGCTGCATGTTGTCCTGCTACCACAGCGCTTGGTATGCTGAGTCACCGCTTCAGTAATCCTTACTTGCAACTCCCTATTTTGATATAATCTGCCTAGTTCAGTCTGTAACCATGGTCTGATTGAGATTTCTGTACGCTAACAAAAGCAATGTAATTTAGGAGATATCTGAAAAGAAATTGACTATTGCAAATATAACCTACACACTAAGAGTAAAGTATTTGATGTGCCCCATACATATAAATTTCTGTAAACATTCTGTAAAAAGCTATTCTTACAAAAAATTCTTCATTTGCTGTACCATGCTACTCTATATAAACATTAGCATAAATTGTTCTATTACTTGCTTCCTTGTAAGTGGAAGGAAAATAAGGGATTACGCGAGAGTCAAATGTTTTAAAAAGTTATCGCCATTTGAAACAATTGATATTCGGTTCCGTTTGTGTGGTTAGGAATAAAACTAAACAGCTATGAAAAGAAAAATGACTTCACATTATCCAGAATTACCTTCAGATGTAATTCAAGTTTTACATTTCGTTTAGCATAAAATATCTTAAGCATTTTAATAAAAAAACACGTTAGAGTCATTTTTGAGATAGTTAAAGCTTTTATTACAAAAAAATTTCTATATAAAGGTTAGTTGGAGCTGGAAGATATTCTTCAAAATCTTCGTGTCACTTCCTTGATATTTAATGCTCTTTTAGTTTTTTAGCTATACCGCCCACAGACACACATAGACACATTTTTTTTAAAAACTTTTTTTAATTTTTTCTGATTCAGGTGTTCCTCAAAACAGGTATTTCCGTATAGGTTTGCAATTATGAGTAGAACACAATATTTATCTATTATGTACATTGCACTTAGTGCTCAAGAAGGTAAAATAACTTGCAGTCATATGATCTTGAACTTTTTAAGAGCTTTCTCTTCTGCTGCCTTCTAGCTGCTGTAGGCCCTGAGATCCTGCTCTCAAGGTATGCCGGGCTTGTTGACAGATGAACAGCACTGAATATTTAATAGATACTAATAACTAATATGCTTAAAACGAGAGTGCTTTAAGATAAATAATCATCGTTCCTAAATCTAAGCACAGGAATTATAACTGCATCAACTGCTTTATTGCCGTCATAAAGTAAAACGTTTAAGTTACCGTGACTCCCTAAACTGCTATACGGCGAATCACTTATCGATCACCGCTAACCTGGTGATGAATCTAGCGCTGCGCCACTATCGGTTTAGCAAGAGTAATTTCAACTGCGAGAAAAGTAAGATAGTAATTATATATAATTTGGTCAAGGTGTCCATCCCATATTTGATTTTTGATCTTCATTTATTAATCTAAGTCCCGTCTACTACTGACTACTCCAAACTAGTTTCTATGTTTTGTTTAAAAAGTTTTGAAATTTTTACTAGCATATGAGACACACGTTTAACTCTCTTTGATTGTTGAGTCTCTTGTATCCTTTTCCTTTAGTTAATTCTCAGATATAACTTATATGGCTTTCAACAACGTTCTAAGAGTCCTTTAGGTATACAAGTTACATTAATTCGATGAACTGAAATTTGGCCAAATTAGTTTCCTCGTTTAATGATATTTCTGGAACTTAATTACTTTAGCTACTATGACTTCGAACTAACTGTTTTGCCAACGGAACCCACTGTTACCAATAACTTCTTATCTAACAAGAGATTCTTAACTCGTGCTTAAATATTACTCCTTACTAATGACCTAGCTACAACAGAATTATAAATTTGCTTACAGCATTCGTTGATTTTAATATATTTTTATTTCCCCACCATTCATTTATAAAATCATTATTAATTTAATAGACCATAGTTACGATACAACTTTATTGCTTAGGGATTTTAAGAGAAAGCTTATCTGTAATTTTATTATTTCTCGCTTCAGCGAATCATATATATGAATAATACTGTTTTTCGTTAATCAATAGTCGTGTTTATACCATTTTGACAAATTCTGCATGACTAACAGATGTTAGTTATAAAACGGATGATATCTTTTAGAGCAAGCTACAGAAGTAAAGTGAGTGTTTATCCGTGTTATAAAAACGAGTCATAAATAACAATGTATGAATCTATTCCGTCGTCTCTGTTTACAGTTTCATGAAGCAATGGCTACGCCCAAGTGTTTCGCAGTTATGTTTGTTTAACTAAAGAAAAACAAATAATAGACGGCTAAATGTGCTCCCTCTACGTTCTATAACCTAGGATTGTTAATTTACATACCCGATAACTAACATTGTTTTTTTACTTTCTCTACACGTACTGTGTATAGAAAATGTATTGTATTGCACCCAAAAATTCGATACCGAGATTTCACCGGAAATAAGTTTTGAGGACCCATCTACCTTCTCTATACATTATGTACATTGCACATGTAGAGAAAGTAAAAAACGGTCGGTTCATAATTATATAAGCGTGCTTGGTAAGGGAAGCAAGATATTTTTTTTTTTTTTAGTTTAATGTCCTTTAGCCTGGTTTGGTCCTATCGGACGATGAATATAATTGATGATATGATGCTCAAATGACCTCGAGGTCCATGGAGCTTAAAGTTACTTGTCATTCGTCTTCTCAGGATAAGGGAAAACCCCGAGAAAAACCTTACCCAGGTAACTCACTCTCAGAGAGATTCGAACTCAAGACCTTTTGAACGTGAGGTAGACATGCTACCACCACGCTACTCAGGCGGGCTAGAAGCAAGATATTGATTTAATGTTTAGCTGTACGTTTTTTTGCTGGAAAAGTTATCACCTTTCCACCTGCTCTCAGAGAAGTTGAAACAAATATCAACAGACTTATTATTCGCATTATAAAAGAAAGCGAAAGTTTCTTCCCAACAGTATGACCTTGATGGATGACGGTGAAAGAAGCGGTTAAGTACTTTCTTTTGGATTAAATAGTCTTTTCTACCTAATGTTTTTATAAAAATTTGATGTGTTGAATTCATATGACTATCTCCACATCTCTGCAACAAATTTTTATTAAAAAGTTTATTCTTCTATTTCATGCTAATCTATTTGTCTTATAACTTACTTTCTGGTAGGTAGAAGGGAAATACCGGACAACATTAGGCTAAAGCGATAGTCATATCTTTTAAGCGCTGTTTGCTATGTGATTCAAATCGTTTTCCAAAGAAAAATTACCATCTGAAAAAAATTAAAAACTTTAAAATTGAAACTAATGACTAGGAATGTCTAAGAAATTATCAAATCGAAGAAAAAATGTACATTACATATTTTGTGTGTTCTAACGAGATCTATAGTCCGTTTTTGTCCATCACTTAGGGTTTACCAACTATGCAGAAATCATCCAGAATGAAGACGTCTTCAGAGGCTATTCCCAGAAACTTCAAGATATATACTTTATTTATCAAGTTAGCATATTAAGTATATGATATTTCAATCAAAATCTTTAGAACCATTTTTGAGAAAATATACATTTTCAATTTATTTTCCGTATAATGGTAATGGGCAATTTTTCTCAAAATCTTTGTACCGTATCCGTCGATGATGTTATACTTAAATACCAAGTATGGTGGCTTTCTAACTTTTCGTTTTTAAGTTATCGTGTTCGCGCACACATGCACGCACACACACACACACACACACACACACACACAGCCGCGGAACTTTTGATGACTTCCAGTGACATCTCTAAACTGATCCACAAACAAGCTCTTGGTACAAAAGATTATTCTTTTATCTACGTCATGCTAATCTAATTAAACATTCGCAGAGTAGGTCTTATTACTTGGAAATAAGTGACTACATTAGCTTAAAAACTGGTCGCTTTGCATGATTTCATTTGAGAAAAGTTAGTTTAAAATTGAAACAATAACAATGAATATCTCTAAAACGGTCAACTCTACAAGAAAAATGTATATGATATAAACTATGTGTTTTAACGAGATCTACATTTTTTGTCAAGCAAGTTTTAGTCTATCTCTTACGGTTTGACCGTTTTGCAAAATTCTGCATAACTCAACAAGAATAAAGAGCTCTTCAGAAGATATTCCCAGAAAATTCATAATATATAGTTTATTTGTAATATGAATATCTTTAATATACGGTAGTTTAATAAAAATCGTTATAGTAATTTTTGAGAAAATCAACATTTTCGAAAAAATGTTCCATTTAAGGAGTAGTTGGGTGAGGAGGAATTTTCTTGAAAATCTTTGTGTCGCATCCTTGGAAGACACTGAACTTAAATACCACACATTTGGCATTTAACCGACTTTTGGTTTTTGAGCTATGCTGTCCACAGACATACAAACACAGACCTTTTTCTACAAATGACTTTTTAGGTCTCAAGGGACCACGAAACATATATTTCCGGTGAAATCTCGGTGTAGAATTATAGGTGGAATACAATACCTTCTTTACCTGCTATGTCCATTGTGCATATGTACGAGAGAAAGTAAAATTCAGAGGGTTCATTATCGTTTATGTGTACTTGGCAAGGGAAGCAAGGTATTGATTTAAGTTTAGTTGTCCGTTTTTTGATGGAAAAGTTATCACCACGACACTTTTCACATACTCTCAGGAAGATGAAAGAAGTATCAACAGACTTATTATAAAAGAGATCGAAAGTTTTTCACAGCTGTATGACATTGATGGATGACGGTTTGGATTAAATAATCCTCTTTGCTCAGTTTTCTTTTAGTTGTTTTCTTTTTTCTGCCTATTTTTACTTTCTCTTCTTAGTACATAGTGTACAGGTAGATAAGGTATTGCATATCACCCAAAAATTCAATACCGAGAATTCACTGAAAATACTCGTTTTAAAGTCTCCTGAATCCAAAAAAATGTCCTCGCTGTTTGGGTGTGCGTGTGTGTGTGTTGTCTGTGGTTCTGTGAAAAAAATAATTAAAAAAAGAAAAGTAAGTTTAGTATGTTTTATGGATGCAACACAAAGAATTTTAAGAGAATTCCCTCACCCCAAACCACACTCTACAAGGGAAAAGTTTGAGGATTTTGATTTTCTCAAAAATGGCTATAAAAATGTTGATTAAAATACCTAATATTAAAGATGTTTAGCTGAAAAATTAGATGTATATCTTGAATTTTCCGGGAGTAGCCTCTGAAGTCATCACTCTGGATATATTTTGCAGAACTGGTAATCCGTAAGAGATAGACAAAAACTTACTATACAAAAAATGAACATCTCTTCAAAACTCACAATTTATGTTCTATACAATTTTGTAGTAGAGTTAACAGTTTCGAAGATATCTCTTGTTATTAGTTTCCATGTTAAACTACTTAAGGGGTTCTAAAGTTAACCTTCGTTTCATATTTATTTTATTTTACTATTGTTCTTAAAAATGGAACCAAGTTTTAATGACAAACGCATGTCAATAGATTTTGAAAGATTGGCTATCGCCTTAGCATAGTGTATTCCCTTATTTTCGTTCTACTTACAAGGAAGCAAGTAATAAGATAAATTTTGTAATGTTTATCTCGATTAGCATGAATTAGATAAAAGGATAATCCTTTATAAGAAAAGTTTGTGAAGCAGCTAGAGAAAGTCATGTGAATGGAACAAATCAGAATTTTGTTTAGTAGTATATCGTGTTTAACTGGTATATCATATAGAATCATGAATTACAGCGCTGAAAGATTCTGAAATATGTTCAGGGTCCATGGTTCTTAAAGTTCACCAATTCGTCTTACCAGGATAAGAGAGAGAGAGAGAGAGAGAGAGAGAGAGACAAAAAATATCTTTCCGCATAGCTCCTCCTAACGAGACTCAGACCTAGGCCTTTTTGAACGCTAGAGATATTGTCCCTCTAAAGTATTATAACAAATGCCATTGTTGGTTCAAAAATTGTTTGCAGACACAGTATTTGACTCACTGCTGCAAATAATTCACTCGACGTTTCACCGCGTAGACAATCCATGTCTGCACACCTTCCATGTCTCGCATACCACTGCGCGCTAACACTCCAGTCACCCATGACTCAGTACAGTTCACAACACAAAACACTGCACTGCAATTCTCTCTCCTTTTATACCTAGAAAATGAAATCTTTCTGGAAACTTGTCGAAGATACTGAAAGCCGAATTCGGAGAAGAGTCGAGAGTCGCGTTCTCGAAGCTTCCTGTTACATGGTGCTGCTGTTCCTTGTTGTTTACGCATCCCAACTACAATGACTTACGCACCAAGGCAAACGTGAGAACCAATGCATAAGAGGTCACTGCCACATTACTATAATGTTTATATAAATTCCCCGAATTCAAGTGTACCAAAATGGTGCTCTGTTGAGTAGGATTTTAGAACGTTGGGTATGGCATTTGCAAAACGTTACCCATTTGTTACTTTCTCTACTACTACACCTTACCTAGTAGGTACAATAAAAAAATTCTACCTAGTAGGTAAAATAAAACAATTCTGTATCGATATTTCAAGGAAAATACATATTTCTAGGGGCCCTAAACAAAAGGATTATTAGAAAAAGGTGAGGACCGGTGTGTTTCCGTATCTGTAAACAGCATACCTCAAAAACGAAAAATCGGTTAAATGCCAAAATTGATGTTTAATTTTGGCTGCTTCCAATAATGCAAAAAATTTCCAGAAAATTCCGTACCACAAACTAGCCTTGACTTAGTAAAATGTTCAAAAATGTTGATTGTCTCAAGAATGGTTTAGCGATGTTGAGTAAAATACATATATTTAATAATTTCCATGACAAACTGTATTTCTTGTATACTCTAGGAATAGTCTCTGAAGTTTCTTTTGCTATGGATGTCTTTAAGTATACCTGGTAAGCCATAAATAATATATAAAATCTGTTACTTCTCAGAATAGTAGATATATTTTTTTAGTTAACCTTTCTGAATAGTCCTTGCTATTTTTAAGATACTTTAGCTGTTTTCAAAATGGAAATGGTCATTCATTTTTCTTTTGTTTAAACCCTGACCTTGCAAAGAGAACCAGGTTTTAAGTCATCGCATAGTGACAGCCTTTAAAAAAATTGACTATTGCTTTAGCATTTATTTCCCGTCTACTAATAAAGGCGGAAGTCAATTAGTCGCCCTAAGTGGTGTAGTGGTTACCATTCTAACTTCATATACACAAAGTCGCTGGCTCAAACCCGGCGGAGGACGATGGCTTTTTTTCCGGTACAAAAATCCTTAGCAAGGAAGGGAAGTTGGTCCCGTGTCGCGGATTTACGGCACGTAAAAGAACCTCAAGCTTGATAGAGAGACCAGTGATCAAAATTAAGCGGTCTTTCACGCCCAATTTAGAATGGGACGCTGAGAAGCACAGTAGTTAACAAGCGGCCATAAATAACACGTAATTTTTTAAGTCAATTAGCATGGGGTAGATAGAATAATTATCATTTGAAATTATATTTGTTTGCAGAACAAGCAGAAAAGTCATATAAATGACAACCTTGCATTGACATTAGCTTGGCTACGACGCTATTTATTTAACATGAATAAAATATTAAATAGGAGGTTGTCAACTTTACAGTAAAATAAGGTGTGTTGTAAACTACTCAGTGATTGTTATTGGAGAAAGGGTTTTCTGTTACTAGTCGTCGTGGGGTTAGATGACGTCCTCTAACTATCATTAATGCATCTCAAGACATTTCATATATTATTGCATTTAAAAAATGTGGTTTCTTTATCCTCATTGTTATTTATATGCGGTTTTTTTAAGAACCTATTTAAATATCAGCTTGTTGAAATGTTCATTGAAAACGCGGAGGAATAAATTCAGTCATTCTAGTAGGCTCCCCCAAGTCAAATTAAGGTCACCTTGAGAGGTCACTGTGGGCCCATCTGTGGTGGATGAACACACGTATTGTTTGAGTGTTGTATGTAATCTTGTATTCGTGTTAATCTAAATTTAGCAATAATTGATTTACAAAACGATACTGAGGTTAAAGGTTAGAGCATGTTAACGTCAGGGGACTCCTGGGCAACTGCCACCAAGTACTGATCTATTGCGACCTACCACCCTCCCGAGAGAAGGGATGGAGGAGGGAAAACTACATGGCAACACACAGGAAACGACGGTGCTAAGCGCAGAGACGCACGGAAGTCCCTAAAAGTCACTAGATGCAACCCTGGCGCGCCACGGAGGCCACACAGGCGCAGGAAGGCCGGAAGGCGCCTAGCTGCAACCATGGGAAAGAAACTTTCACTTGGAGCAAGCAACCGTGCCAAATGCCTATAGAGCTTCAAGTCACACCTGCGCCGACCTGAAACATGAAGAAGGGGAATGAAATGAAGGAATGATAGGGAAAGGAAGAGTCGTAGATATATAGCACCCCAGCATTCGCCTAAGCGGCCCAAGGATAACCACGAAACCCAGTGCCAGAGTGCGCGGTCAACGGGGAGCGAACCCGGACCTCCCGAATGCCAGTTCCGGATGAAACACCTGAGCCACCTGGTAAACGATACTAATTTAAAGAGTGAATATTAAAACTGAAAAAGTATATAGTGTGAAGATAGAGTATTGTATTACACCAAAAAAGTACGATGTCAAGATTTCGCAGGAAATATATGTTTTAAAGGATCCCTCAGTCCAGAAAAAAAAATTTAGAACAAGGACCGCGTGCGTGTATGTGTGCCTGTGTTTTTGTGGACAACATAGCTCAAAAGCTAAAAGATCGTTAAATACCAAATTATGTATTTTAGAGTATCTTCCAAGGATGCGACACAAAGATTTTCAACAAAGTCACACATACACGCACGCGCGGTCCTTGTTCTAAAAACTCCAAACTATCCTTTACATGGAAAAATATATCTATAAATTGTTTTTCTAAACAATGACTTTGGATTAATATACCGTATATTTACACCACAATTAAAATATATATCTTGAATTTTCTGGGAATAGCTTCTGAAAAACTGTTTTGTCCTGAATAATTTTTTTCCAAAATTTCCATAATTGGTAAACCACAAGAAATAGACAAACATTTATTACACAAAAAATGTAGATCTCGTTAAAACACACAATGTTGTCATATACCTTTTTGTTCACCGTTTCCAAGATATTCCTGTTTGTTGGCTTCAATTTTAAATTACGTAACCTTTCTTAAAATAGGTCACTTTTCGTTTCATCTCTCTTTTGTTTTTATGACAATGCAAAGCGAACTGAACTTCAATTGTTCATTATGTCAACCAGTTTTTAAAATATTTGATTATCGTTTTAGCCTAGTGTATTCCCTTATTTTCCTTCTACTTATAAGGTAGCAAGTAATAAGACCAGTTCTGCTAAAAAGTAACTCGATTAGGTATACCTCGCCCTCCATGCTGTAGTGGTTACTATGCTGACCTCATACACCCAATGTCGCAGGTTCAAACTCGGCGGTGGACGATGTTTTTTTCGGGCGTAAAAATCTTTAGCGTAAAAATCTTTAGCATAGCTTCAAATATAGAATGGGACGCTGGGAACCTCAGCAGTTAAAGATCGTGCATAAATTAAACTCCATTTTCATTTCTCAATTAGCATGATGTAGATAAAAGAATAATGCTTTGTTAGAATAGTTGTTTGCAGAACAGGTCGACAAAATCATGTTAATGGAACACATTAGATTTTTACACTTTCGTTCGACGAGAAAGGTTTCCTAACTTTGCAATCTCGCTGCAAGAAATGTGCGTATGATTAAGACAAACTATTTATCTGAGACACAATTTTCCTTAATAAAACTTACAATTCACTTCATAGAAAGCAATTAAGTGGTGAAAATTTGAACGCAGGTTTGGGATTCTGTGGTATACAAACTATAATCCCACGTATTAAAAATCTGGTAGAGTACCAAATTCCGAAAAAATCGGATGAATTCACGAAGTGTAAGAAAATCGAGTTTCATTAGCGAGTTGTATTTAAATAACACGTGTTCTGTGTTTTTATTTAGTTAATTGAATCTTTTAGCAATTATAAGAAAGTTTTATGTTATATTTTCAAGCATCTGCAAAACGGTGTACAAAAGATTGCTCTCGTTATTATGCAAGTAACAGTGAAAGTGTAATTCAATAAAAAGTTATATTCATATCGAGAATCATTTTACTTTCTCTTCACATATTATGAACATAATGTACAGAGAAGGTATTGCATTCTACCCAAAAGTTTAATTTCGAGAATTCACCGTAAATATACGTTTTAGGATCTCCTGTATCCAAAGATCCTTGTCCGCGTGTCTCTGAACACGCAAACTCAAAAACGAAATATCGATAAAATACCTAACTTTGTATTTAAGTTCAGTATCTTAACAGAAAGAGACACGAAGGTTTTTTCAAGGCTTCCTCTCCACCCCCAACTATTCTTTACAAGAAAAAAAATTCGAAAATTTTAATTCTTTCAAAAATGTCAGTAATGATTTTGATTAAAATACTGTATATTAAAGATATTTACAGCAGAAATAAAATTGTATTTTGAATTTTCTAGGAATGGCCCTGAAGACCCTTTCTTCTGGTTCAGTTTTACAGAATTGTGTATACCGGTTAAACCGTAAGAGATAGACAAAAGTTACTGTAAAAAAAAGTGCAGAACTCGTTAAAACACGCAACGTATGTCTTATAAAGCTTTTTCGTGGAATTGACATTTTTAGGATATTTCTTGTCATTGGTTTCAGTTTTAAGATGCTTAAAAATGTTCCAATACAGGAATTTGTCAGCTCCTGGCAGTATAAAGAATAGGATTTTAATCGACATGGCTACCAGCTTTTAAAAGATTTGGCTATCGTTTTAGTGAGTGCATTCCCTTATTTCCCTCCTACTTACAAGGAAGCAAGTAATAATACTATTTCTGCTATTTATCTCCTTTAGCATGAAGTAAAAGAATAAGTTTTGTAACAATAATTTGTTACAGAGATATAGAGAAAGCCAAGTGAATGAAACGCAGCAGATTTTTACAAATAAATTCTTGGCTCCGCTCTGTAGCAGTTGTTGCACGAAATGGCAATTAATTGAAGATGCTGGTATCAAGTAACGATATCTTTTAATGGAAATAAAACAATCTGATATGTTCTATTCACATGACTTTCTCTATCTACTTTGCAACAAATTATTATTAAAACAGCTTATTCCTCTATCTAATTCCTCCTATTCGAGATAAACATAGGCAGAACATATTTTAATACTTAGTTTTTTGTAAGCAGAAGGGAAATAAAGGAACACAATAATGAAATCGACAGTCACATCTCTTAAAAGCTTGTCGTTAAGTGATGATATTGATATGTGGTTCCGTTTATATTAATGGAAGCTAAACACAAGAAAAGGGGCTATACATGTATACATATGTTTATACACTACGAAAAAAACAAAAAGAAACAATGTATAAAGCTCTACTGCTAAAAGCACGGGTTACAAAAATATCATTTGGATTTTGAGGCCTGTAGGACACTGCACTATACTTAATGTGATCCATAAAAGCATATGTACCTCCTTTTTTGCATGCACATAAAAACAAAGAGTATAAAAAATTAGTGTTAAAATGTATAACTCAATATAAATTCATTATGTAACACTGATGTAATGTCAGATAACAGTTTTATAATTATCGCATAATAATTCAAAATCTTCTCGGGCTTCTAGCTAGGTAAAAACTTGGCTTGATACCAACGTTTAGAAGTGCAACTTCCTCGTCTTCAGGGTGAACTGATGGATTGAGCTTGAGGAGACTGGTATTTTTAAGAGTTGGAATGAAGCTAACATCTGATTGGTTCGCGTGATATTATGGCCATGTTGTAACTGGTATTTAAGATGACTGAGACATGGGCACGGACTTCGTAGAAATTAATACGTCGCCAGGAAAGCTTCAGTTCTTATTTTATCGCATAATAGTTACTCTATAAATATATAAAACTAAAATTGGATTATTATATACTCTCCAAAGCGCATAAATGTCAACAAATTACCGTATATGCTTACAAATATGTTACAACTATGTACTAGAGTGTAAAATAACAAAGGATCAGGTTTTACATACTTTGTGTCATTGCTAAAAACTAAAAACAATGTAGCAAACATAGTTTTTTTTCTCTTAATTAGGTTTAATCAACACATAACGGCTACTTGTTTTCAATATTCCACATTCTGAATACGATGGGCAGCTATCACACAAACAACAAAAGCCAGTGCCAGGCAATAACAACAATGCTTACTGTTATTTAACGTTTACGGATATGACGTCATAAATACTGATAACACCTGAAACAGAAATAAGCTACATTATATTACTCTTTTTGGCAAAATAAATGCCTTTAGTAAACTGTTTGAACCAACTGTATATAATACACACATATTCCACATGAAGATGCTATACTGTATATTAAGATCAGTGAAAAGTCAACTGGTCTGAAAATAATCTAAACCACAAAGTATTTGAAATTTCCAAGAATCTATAAAATTCTCAGCCTTGAACAACAGATAAAGTACTACCCACTCTAAATTAACACATAATTATCTATTTATCAGGCAGGATCATTCGTTTTGCGGACATTGCAATAAAGTGAATCTCATTATTTCAGAATGTAGTCGCCACTGCAACTACAGGATCAAGAACCAAATTTCCACAGATCTTCAAGCACCAATTTCGTATCACTATTTAAAGTCTTAAAATACTGTAAAACCTGTTAGTATTTTTGAAATATTGTAACAATGTTAAAGCATGTTGTCGCTAAAGACATATGCTGTCAGGCGAGACTAAATAAAGAATATAATTAATACACCCAAAACACGAATTTGGTAGTAGAAATCTACAATTCTCAAACTTTTCTAAGGGTGTTTATAGACTTCCCAGCTATTGCTTCATTTTTCCCCTCCAAAATAACGCACAAGCTATAATAGATGGTAGTCGAAAAGCATATAGCTTCATTACACATTCGTATTTAATGCATGCGCATTTACTTTGTTTGATTCATAGTATTTTATCATCTACGCGTGAATATACAAGCATTTGTTGTGCACGAAGTAAAGCAAAACAAAATGTAAAACACTTACATCTGTCAGTTTCTAAGCCCTTCCGCCTACACTGTTTATTGTATTGTAATTTCAGCGCTCCCCATGTTTTGTTCAATGAATTTTAAGTGGGCATGTCTGCTTCAATAATGAGACGGGATATGCAAATTCATGTAATCTGAGAGAACATTCAAATCTGTGATAACAAAAGCGCTGGCTAAGTGCACAGCAAAAATGTGTGGGGATAAAAATATATACACAGTAAAGTAGATGCAACTCCCATGTATGCAAAGAGTAAATTATACATTTTTACTCGTTTTCCATTCTTCCCTAGACATACTTTATTATGCTGGCGTGAGGTAACACGTGCCATTTACTTTTCGGAGGTCGTGCATTCGATTCCCATGGTCGGCGTTCCTTACACATAGTTGTTTTCGGTAGTTACCTCTGCGAATCCTGGGAAGGTAAATTTCATCCTCCAAAAATATCTCTGCCCACCCTTTCCCGTTTTCATATCTTTATCGTATGTTTCAGCGTTGTAGGTTCAGGCTTTAGGGGGCGGGGGAAGTAGCTTGCGCACTGTAAGGGTCTATTCTGGCGTCTTTCCAGATTTCGAGTGTTTTCAGGTTAGGATCCTTCCAGTGAACTTCCAAGGCTTGAGACTTGTGGACTGGTCCCGAATGGCGTCGGAGAGTTCAATCTGGAACCATTAGGAACCCTGTCCATCCTTGCGTCCGTAGTCATCTGGGTCTGCCAGTTCTTCTGATCTCTGATCTTATCTCACCCTCCCTGGGGTCATCGAAGTCACAAAGGGCCTTTAGGGCCTATGTGTGGTGCTCTGCTCTAGCGTTTGAGGACCCCGTGCGTAGGACCCCGTGCGTAGGACCCCGTTTTATGCTAGAACAGTTTATTTTGATAAATTACAAGGAAGTCCCCTACCCTGGCACAAGTATGGAACTTTTATTCTCGGCCATGAAATCCGACCGGGTTCGAACTTCTCATTGGGGTGGCGGATATTACATTTTTTTTACGGGAACGAGAGCGGTGGAATAGCGTATTTATATTTTTCCATGCCTAAGTGGCAATTCCAGCACCGAGTCATTCTTCTTGGCGGCCAGAAGAGAGTGAGAAGATGCGCAAAAATATGTACGTGAGTCACTGATATCGGAAGCAACGAGCAAGAATGAGAATCAGTTATCGCCAGAAATTTGGACGAGAAGAAGCCAGCTAGGAGATCCCAGTAGTCGGTTCACCAAAGAGGCCGTCCAGATGAGCTAAGGCACGTTTCGTATTTCAAAAATTCTAGACAAAATTGACAATTATAATGCCTGCTTGTGTATTATAAATATTTAATTTCGAGCGAATACTCTAATTGCGGAATTAGACTTTGTAAAAAGTGTTAAGTAAGAAAAGTTTTCAGACAAGAGGTCAGACTGTATGAAGAACATTTAACTCTGTAAAGTTTTGTATTTGTTATTTCATTTTTATTTCCCGGGTAGAAGCTACTAGGTCAATATAATTGACAATTCCTGCACAATATATATATATTGAAATACTGTGCTCCTGATTCTTTAATATCGAAGTAAAATTATTCTTTCCACTTTCTCTATAGCGCAGGAAGTCTGCTTTCCTAATTACATTCATTTAAGAATTCTTGGTAGTACCAGAAAAATGTTACAAATTCCGAACAACATGAAACAAAACTCAGTCAGCAGGACCAGTGGTCACTCAGCATCGTGAGAAATGATTCTGGTCACAAAAGCTGGCTGTAGATGCATGCGCTGGCCAGATCACCTTTCCGTATTGCATTGTTGATCAGCCATCTGTGTTGTACATGAGTAGGCGTGAGGTCAGCATTCCATTGCTAGGATAAATTTACAGGATGGTAACCAAACAATCTAGATGTACCTTTTTCGAAGAATCTTGATATTCCAGTGGCGCTCCTATAGAAAAAAAAAAAGCGGCACAGATAATACTCGCCTTTAAATTTAAAGTTATAAAAAGGAAAAACAGAGGACTACAAAGGATATTTAAAACATGATATGTTCCATTCACATGACTTTCACTGCAAACTACTGCTGCTAAAGCTTACTTCTTTATCTGCATAATGGTAATCGAGATAAACATTAGCAGAACTGGTTGCATTAGTTCCTTTTAAGTAGGAGAGAAATAAGGTAATACACTTGGTTAATGCGATGTTCATATATTTAAAAAAAACACTAGATATTCGGTTCGCTTTGTATGGTCAGGACTAAAACAAAAGATTGATGACACGAAAGACGATTTTGCCTATGAGAAAAGTTTAGGTAGCTTAAAATTAAGGAATGTAACAAGGAATATCTCGGAAACGGTTAACTCTAAAAAAGAAAGGATGATATAAAAGTGTGTTTCAACGCAGTCTCCATTTTCATGTAGCAATCTATTTGGGTATACCAGCTATGCAAAATTCATCCAGAATGAAGAGCTTTACACATGATATTCCCAGAATTTTCAAGATATACAGTTTATTGGTCATGTAAATATCTTTAATATATGGCACAGTAACTAAAGTCGTTAGAGCGATTTTTGAGGAAAAACAACGTTTTAAAAATGTTTTCCATATAAAGAGTAGTCCTGAAAATCTTGGTGTCGCATCTTTGGAAGAAATTGAACCTAAACATCAGTTTGGTATTTAACGAGCTATGCTGTCCAAACACACACACACACACACACACACACACACACTCACTGGAACATTTTCTAAATTGTTTTAATCAGGGGCCTCAAAACATGTAGTTCCTGGGAAATCTGTCTGTCGATTTTTAGCTGGAATACACCACCTTCACCACCTACTATGTACATTGTACAAACTGCTAAACAAAGTAAAAATAAGTAAAAAAGGAAAAAAAAATAAACCTAATTAAAAGTGTATAATCCTCTTATATAAGGTATTAATGAGCATAAACTTAAAGATAAAAATAAAAAAAAAACAGGACAAATATAATATTAATAAATAATTAGACACTAAAGGATTTTGAATATCGTGACAAGGGCTCCAACACATAAATAGAATGGAGGATAGAAAAAGTATGTTCCCGAAAAGTGTGTTCAAGTATAAGGAGCCCTAAAGCGCGAAGGAAAGAAAAACCGTGAGGTTGAAATAGGCGATTTTGCCTACTCCGTGACTGAAGATGAAGAGATGTCGCTTTAGCTTAGTGATCTTGTAAAAGGAAATAATATCGTAATAAAACTTGTATTGCTACGTGGATCGAAGAATAAGTTTTGTAGCAGATACAGAGAAAGTTATGTGAATGTAGTATATCAGATTTTTATTTTATGTAGCACGTATGTGTATTATAAATAGTAGATAGAGAAGGTATTATATCGAGATTCACCGGAAATACATGTTTTGAGGGCCCCTGGATAAATACAAGAACCCGCTTTAGAAAAAATACAATTTCTTGTGTGTGTGTGTGTGTGTGTGTGTGTGTGTGTGTGTGTGTGTGTGTGTGTGTGGACAGCATAGCTCAAAAAAGAAATGTCGGTTAACTGCCAAACTTGATATTTGGGATCAATACTTCCCAAGGATGTGACAGGAAAATTTTAAGAAAAATCTCCACCTTCCCTTTACATAAAAAAATTTGAAACCGTTGCTTTTCCGCAAAATGGTTCTAACGATTTTGACTAAAATGCCGCATATTAAAGATATTTACGTGATAAATAAAATTAATATTTTTAATTTTCTAAGAACAGCACCTGAAGTCCTCTTCACTCTGAATGGCATTTGCATAACCGTAAGAGATGGATAAAACCTTACTAAAAATACAAATCTCGTCAAACACACACAACTTGCGTCCTTTGCATTTTTGTTGTGGAACTAACCGCTTCCGTGATATATATGGTTATTTGTTTTGATTTTAAATTTCCTATACTTTTCTCAAAAGGAAGCCATTCGTGTTTTTTGTTTTACTCTTGGCCATGAAAAGAAGCGAATTTCAATGATAACAGCTTTTAAATCATTTTTCTGTAATGTATTGCCTTAGTGCCTCTCTTCTTATAAGGAACTAAGTAATACGATCATACTGCTAATTCTTGACTTGAAAAGCATGGAGTAGAAAAAGGGATAGAAGTTTGTTATTATAATACGTAGAAAAAAGCTTGTGAATGGAACACATCAGGCTTTTTACGTCTCTTACCTCTGGCGCTTGTTTCCTAACCTTCGCCTCCGCAGAAAGTTCGGAAGCACAACAAGAAATTGAATCCTATTTGGCCGCCTGCTTGGCGCCCTTGGCACAGAAGCAGCGCAGCCAGTCAGAAAACTTTTAGCTCCTTTCTCCTACCTCGTCATTCCCAGATATGTTTGTTGCCCAGAGGAACCATGTAGTATTCTATCTGTGAAAGTTAGATAACTCCGCCGCTGTGTCCTTGATGCAAAGGTGCTCGTTATAAATTCCTTTTGCTCAAAGCAAAGTTACCTACTTCAAAACAAAGGAATTATCCTAAATTTTGTGTGGATTTAAACTGTCTTAAGGTCTGCAGCATTTATATAGCAAAACACACACAAGCACCGAAATATAACGTAAGGAAGTAAACTCACGATGCTTTTAAACTTATTATTATTATTATTATTTGTTAAGGTTTAACTTATGGGATTGAAACTGCTTGAGAAGACGATGTGTTATTTGCTTAACAATATTTTGACCAGGATTTGTATTCATTTTGTGGTAGAATCCAAAAGGATGGTCTCGTGGTTTTGTTGGCAAGATCATCTCTGAGGAGCTGGTGAACTCAGGGGAGGTGTGATGTCTCCCCATCTACCTGGAATTGTTAGCACTGTTGTTAGGCATGTAATTTACAACAGTCGCGATGCCGCCATTTAACAGACGATTAGCCAAGTAACACAATTCATACCGTTTGTGAAAATTGCAAACAAAGAAAGAATTTCCCGAATAACTCCAAACTTGGTGAGTGTAGAAGAATGTGCTAGCAATAAGTGATTAGGTTTGCAGAAAGATGGGGTATACGTAGGCTGAGCAGAGCCCTTCCGTGTCGGTCAAGGTCAGCGTTGCACCAAATGTAGTCAGTGCAGAGCTGTCAAACAAGGTGGAAACAATAAAGTGAGTGCCAGTATGCCTCATCGACGTCAAAGAGAGCCATATCGGTATGTGAGTTCAAACGGGGCAGAATGATCGGTCTCCGGGAAGCGGGTTTGTCATACCGTATCATTTCGGCTCGTACAGGGTATGTTGCTACGTCAGAATCCATGGAAGTGGTGGATAGATGAAGATTGTACGCAACAAAGAGCGGGTACTGGGCCACCTAAGATGACCACAGCACGTGATGACCTCCATCTTGTTCAGATGGCCATAACGGATCGTATAGCTTCATCCACAATATTGGCTCGACGCTAGAGCATTGCAACAGGTTTGAACGTGTCTGCATCAACGGTTCGTCACCGTCTGCTACAGACGCGACTGGTTGGACCCACGTCATTACGTCGGCTTCCCGTGTCCAGAAACCATAAACTCCTGTGACTGAAATGCGCACGTGAAAGCCGTGCAAAATGTAATTGCAAAATGTAATCTCTTCGAACGAGTCCCGCTTCAACGTGTATGTGATGGCCGCATAATGTCCGGCGGTACTGTGGTGAGCACTACTTGGACGGCTATATTGCCGAGTTTTCCGGTCCCCATGGCCACGCTCGCTAAAGCGTCTCGCTTTGGTGCTTCGTGGGCAGGGGATCGTGGGTTCGAGTCCCGCCTTGGGCATGGGTGTTATATGTTTGTGCAATGTGTATATGTTTGTAAAGAAACAGTAAAACCAGTAAAACCAGTAATCAGTAAAAACCTACGGGGGGAAATGTAAATAGGGATACGGTGCCGGAGTCCTGATCAGACTCCGTTACTGTTTTAAAAAAAAAATAAAAAAAAATAAAAGTGGCATAGCGGAGAAACACCGGGTGTGATGGTTTGGGGCGCCATTGGTTACAACAACCAATCTCGCTTCCTGCGAATTGAGGACACTTTGAACAGCAACCTGTACCTAAAATTGGTTGTAGAACCCGAGGTTCTCCTCCTGCTTCAGGCATCTCCACAAGTCACATTTCAGCAGGACAATGCTCGGCCACATATTGCGAGGAATGAACATGACTTCTTCGAAAAGCGACGGATACTATTGCTTCCCTGGCCTGCATGTGCGCCTGACATGAACTTATTCAGAACCGTTTTGATTCAGAAGGTCGGTTTGGGACACGCTGCCCTGCGGCAGTTGTTTCCCATCTTCCGCTCCACCATGCCTACACACCTAAAACTACGGCTGTACCGCGCAGTCATCCCGCCCCTGATGCTGTACGGCTGTGAGGTCTGGGGTTCGGTGGCTCGTTCCACCATCCGCAGGCTGCAGGCCGTGCAGAACAGGGCATTGAGGATGATATACGGCACAGACCGCAGATTCCCGTCCCACATTCTCCATTCCCACTCCGGAATCCCTTACATAGTGGACGTTGTGCGAGAAAGAGCTCGCACAATATACACTAAACTTGCTCCCCACCCAAATCCCCAGGCGAACACTCTCGGTCTTTACGACCACACGCTACCTAGGAGACGCGTAAGCTACCGCCTTCCCAAGGACGCCTTGGGATGGTAGTTTTCCGGCCGCCTCTCCCTTTATTGTTCTACCCGCCAAGTTAAGCAGCATCGGGCATGGTCACGACTCGGACGGGTGACCATCCAGTTGTACTCCGACCAGATTTGCAACACTGGCTTCCCCCACCCCGTACCTATATCCCTTCAGGTCTCCCCGCTAGCCGGCACTGCTTTCCTTGACAGCCTGCAAGCGGCTGGCCAAGGTAAGCAGCATCGGGCCTGGTCCCTCTCTGGGTGGGTGGCCACTCAGATAGGTAAGCCAGCCCGCGCCGGCTGCACAGAGGGAACACCCTGCCCAATCACTTTGACACAGACAAAAACGCTTGCATAAGACTACATCTTTTATATCACACGGGTAAATCCGCGAGAAAAGCGGATAGGTACCGTGGTGATTTGCCCCCGCCCGAGTACACTCGGGCGACTAGTTCCTGCTCCTGCTCCTGCTCCTGCTCAATGCCATGGCGTATAGGATCTCTAATTGCAGCGCATGGAAGCCACACCAAATGCTGAATATGAGAGCTCAAAGGTCATGTATAGATTTGAAAAGCTTATAATTTGATGTTATTTGTCATAGTTTACATCTGTTTAGAATACATTAAACATTCAGCCCTTTTACCATTATGAACGCTGAAATAATCAATTTCCAATTATAAGCTAAATTTGTTTATAGCATTCTCATGTGGCATTCTCAAAGAAATGTCACTATCCGTTGTTATTCGTAATGTACATAGATAATCATGGAAGGAATGGGTGTTTGTGAGGCCGATCTTGTGTAAGAATAGTTTAGAGAGGCATTATGTGAATAAAACACCAAAGGCTTTTTACTTTCTCTACACGTACTATGTACATAGTGTATAGAGAAAACATTGTAATGCACTCGAAAATTAAATACTGAGATTTCACCGAAATACATGTTTGAAGTCCCCCTGGATCCAAAAATTTTTTTTAGTAAATGTCCGTGTGTATCTGTCTGAGTATATAATGTGTGTGTCTTTGGGCGGCTTAGCTCAAAAAGGAAAAATCCATTAAATACCAAACTTGGTATTTAAGTTGTATCTTCCAAGGATGCGACACGAAGATGTTAAAGAAAATACTTCTACTCCCAATTACCCCTTACATGGAAAACATTTCAATAGTTTTGATTTTATAAAAATGGCTCTAACAATTTTAATTCAAGTCTCTTATATTTAAGATATTTACGTGACAACTAAAATGTATACTTTAAATTTTCTGAGAATATCCTCTGAAGACATGCTTATTCTAGATAAATTTTGCGGAATTTTGCATAACTGGTTTACCGTAAGAGATAGACAAAAACGTACCTAACAGAAAATTTAGATCTCGTTAAAACACATTTATGTAGTATACATTTTTTTCGTGGAATTGACCATTTTTTTTTTTTTTTTTTAGATATTCCTTGTAATTAGTTTCGGGAATTTGTCAACTCTTGTCCATACAAGCAAAGGAACTTCAGTCGCATAGCAACCAGCTTTTGACTCTCACTTTAATCTATGCTACCTCGCTGCTACCTCTACAAGGAATCAAGTAATAAGACTTATCTCCGCCAATTTTTTTCTCAATTAGCGCGAAGTAAATAGAAGCAAGAGCTTTTTAACAATAATTTGTTGCAGAGATTTAGAGGAAGTCATGTGAATGGAACAGATCATATGTTTTATTCAAACTATTCCATTTTTTTTCATTAATTTTCCTCCACAGATAGCTAATAATTTTTTTAGTTTCTATTACATAATGACTTGCATTCTCTTTCTCATCACACAATTTGCACACATCATTCTCTGCGGATCTCATCCTTAATTCATCCAAGTTGTCATCCAAATTGTCTTCTTTTTCTGTCTTTTCCGATAGAATACCGTTGTAATTTAATCTAAAGAAAAAATGTAAAAATAAGAAATAAGCAAATAAGAACGTATTATTACTTTTAATCACAGGCCATTTATTATAAACGCTAATTTGCTACAAATTGTAGTAAAACTAGCCGAAAATTATTTAAAATCCTTTAAATCATTTAAAAATGTTGCTATGTGATACGATTGACATTTCCTTCTCATTGCATAGCCAGGAGAAAAAATGTATATGAAGCGAATGACGACTTCCCGTTTGAGAAAACTGTAGGCGTTTTAAAATTGAAAAAAAAAAAACCAATAACAATGAAATAACTCAATATTGAAATTATGCGACATAAATTGTATGTTTTACCGACATCTACTCTTTCGGGTAGTAAGATGTTGTCTATATTCTCTTACGGTTCACAGGTTATGAAAATATCATCGCGAATGAAGAGGTTATTCGCAGAAAATTCAATATATACACTTAATTTAAAATAAACACATATTAAACATATGGATATTGTAAGAAATGAGTTTATTTACTTATAAATTGGTTACAAGAAGGCTTTAATTCACTGCTGCAAATAATGTACTTGACGCTTCGACGTGAAGAAGTTGACGGCTTTCTCCTCAAGCTACTGCTGGCTCACCGCTGCGCGCTGGAGTCCTTGGAATGCTTTAACACAGGAACTGCGTCGCGCTGGTAACCGGACACCAGATTCTTCCACTAACTTCGGCTTCCAGAATTTTCCAGAATGTTCTGTTTCGTCATTTATAGCTAAAAAACGGAAGTATTAAAAGTAAATTTAGTGACTATGAGTCAACTTCGAAGGAGTGTATGTGTGTGTGTGCGTGGTGAGTCTAAGTATTGTTCTTTTGTGCCTACTCTTATACAGACTTAACCTCAGAAATTTAGGGGATAGGTTGAGGTTTAATCTGGTGCATTTTATATTGAGGGTGTTAAGGAAGTAGCGCTACGTACGGTTGCTGTTTTCAGGAGCTGCATCCTTTCCGCTGGGGTATTGTTTGGTTCATTTCAGTTAATGTTAATTTTTGATGACCATTCCCATGGCTACTTGGTACAGCTTTTTCTGTTGGATGTTTTAAAGCATTTGTTACTAGAGATCTGATAAAGAATGGATCGGAGCCCTATACTCGGTATGTTGTTGCTTCCCAGTAAGGCCCTCCTATACGCCGAGGATGTGATTAGGCACCGGGCTCAAAATGTGTACGCTCAACAAGAGAACGCCTTTGTCATATCTCTGGGAGATTACTTAGTAATTGAACGCCAATGAAGGAGTTCCGGGTTCCCTGCATGGCTTGTAAGCACCTCCGGTAACCAACTAATAGCAAAAAGCTGAACTAAGTACACTCCCCTCCCTCCCATGGGATGGTCATCAAAATTTAAGACCAACAGAAATGAACTAAACAAGACATCAGCAGAGCAGCGTAAGGATGCTGTTCCTGAAAAACCAACCGTTTAGAAGCCTACTCTTTGGAGCAATCTCCTTAATATCCAACGTATGTAAACTCTCACAAACCAAAGCTAAAACCACACAACATTCCTGTGGTTAAGCACTTACAAGGGTAGGTATACAGCAACTGCACCTAGGCTCACCACGAGTCTACCAGACCTCGCATGCATGCACACACATATACTCCAGTCGAAGTTGACTCAGGCTCACAGAATCGCTTCCTTCCGTTTTGTAGCTAGAAATGACTACACAGCAAATTGTGGAAGCCGAAGTTAGTGGAAGAATCTGTCGTCCAGTTAACGGTAGGCTGCATTTCTTGTGTTTGCGCAAGTTCTTCAACTCCGTCGACTCACATACAAAGGCGAGCGTGAGAGCGGCCGCATACGGACGTACTGTCACAATATTTTAATCAAAATCGTTAGAGCCATTTCTGAGAAAATCATGTTTTTAAAAAAAAAAATGTTCCATTAAATGGTAGTTGAGGAGGGGTTTTATTGAAATTCTTTACCTACTATGCACACTCAAAGACAAAAATATTCCTAGCGCTGTAAATTTGCTAAAAATGTGAACCACTTCACAATTCAGAACTTCATTTATCGCAAGTTATGTTTCATGTTCAATTGGTTCTCATTAGTAACGTGGCCTGTCCAATATGCTTTTTAAGGACAGACAGGACTGAAAATTTGAAACTTTTTGAACTTTATATCACAATTGTAATATGCTGCAAACAAGTTACAGTACATATTTCAATCATTTTTCTCTAATGGATTGGAGGTTATACTCAAATTTGTTTTTGCCACGTCCTAAAAAGTCCCTTGCAACAACAAAAAAATTAAATTTTGGTCTAATATTTTAACCTTAGGTTCATTTTTTTTAAACTGCCCTAGGTTTCTCTGTATATTATGCTCCGAAATTGTTATAGTTATAAATGTTTCTTTTGTCATAAAATATAATGTCTGTGTTTGAAAACTGAAAATATGTGCTTAAATACATCTGACAGTGAAACCTAGGCAACTCTTATTCATTTTACCTCTATGAACATGTACAAACGATTTTATTTGATTAACAAAAACTGCTTTGCAAGGAACATTTTACAGGAAGAAAAATGCTGAAAATATGAATATCGAGAAAATAAGGAAAGATTTGAATGCATGGCTCATATTAAAATCCTCCAGGTTAGTAGGTTGGACACTCAGCTTTCTTTTTCCTCTCCTCTGCTGCTGCCTTCTCTGTCGTTTTCTTCTTGCATTGTTGCTTAACTTCTGCATAACTTCGTTTTTTAATTGCATGATGCGAATAAGATCTCGTCGAACTGAAGTTTTTCTTGCCGAGTCCAGTACAGTTTCGCCTCTAATGCTTTCCTGTAGCTCCAGGTAAGGCATTTAAAATGTTGCCTGGGGTCAGTTATTCCTTTTTATATTCAGGAATGCTTAAATTATTTTGTGGATTTAAAATTAAGGAAGTCGTTTTTTGTGATTTTTATGGCATATCCTCAAGAGCAAAACAAACAGGTGAAAGACATGGGTGGGGTCAGCGAAAAGACCCCGTCTTTCAATAAGTAATTGCAGGCATATTTTTAATGTCTTAGAGTGTACATTGTACTTACGTGCTGCTGAAAGTAAAAACAAAACTGCAGCTCAGATGTCTGATGCCCTTGTTTGAGGTAGTTACAAGAACCAGGATCATCGGATTGGCCCATTTGGCATGAATCCAGGGACAGGATTGATCGCTTACTTGGACCAGCACTGCAGTCAATGACGGACTTCAGTGCGTGGGTGTTACCTTGCAAAGCCAATATGTGCCTTATCACTGGAAACCATAGGACAGTCAATGATGCTATAAATGGGTACATTCATGCAATTAACTTGAATCTAAAGACTGGCGTGGTTCTCTAATTAAAATTCCATGTGTTATATTCATATGACTTTCTTTATTCATTCTTCAAGAAACTATTCTTAAAAAATCTGATGTGTACCATTCACATGACTTTCTCCATATCCCTGCAACAAATAATTCTTAAAAAGCTTATACTTCTATTTACTTTATGCTAATCAGAAAAAATTAGCAGAAATAGTCTTATTACTCACATCCTTGTAAGTAGAAGCGAAATAAGGGACAACCGTAGGTTAAAGTGATAGTCAAAAGCTGGTTTCTATGTCAATGAAGTTCCTTTGTTTATATGGATAGGAGTTGACAAGTTCCAGTATGAGAAAAGTATACGTTTTTCATAGCAGAAACCAAAAATAAGGAATGTCACAAAAACGACGAACTCCACGAAAAAAAATGTATATAACATAAATTCTGTGTTTTAATGTGCTCTACATTTTTTGTTTAGTAAGTTTTTGTCCATCTCTTACGGTTTAGCAGTTATTCAAAATTTAGTAAAATTCATCCAGAATAAACTACTCTTCAGAGGCTATTCACAGAAAATTCAAGATATACATTTCATTTGTCAGGTAAATATGTCTAATATCCGAAATTTTAATCAAAATCGTTAGTCATTTTTGAGAAAATCAAAATTTTCGAAAAAAGTTCCATGTAAAGGGTAGTTGGGGGTGGGGAGATTTTTCTCAAAATCTTCGTGTCACATCCCTGGAAGATACTAAACTTAAATACCAAGTATGGTATTTTACCGACTTTTCGTTTTTGAGTTATCGTGATCACGGACACACGGACTCACACACACGGACCTTTTTGTGAAAATGCTTTTTTTGGATATTGGGGACCCTAAAACATATATTTCCGGTGAAATCTCGGTATCGAATTTTTGAGTGGAGTGCAATACTTTCTCTATACACTATGTACATAGTGCGTATGGAGAAAGTAAAAAATAGATAGAAACTTCTCCACAAGAAATGTAGATCTCGTTAAAAGACTTAATTTATGCCATATGATATTTTTTTTTTTTTGTAAGCCGGCCAATTCTGAAGTATTCCTTGACACCGGTTTCAGCTTACTTATCCTTTTCTCAGACAGGAAGAGTCCGTGTTTCTTTTGTTCTACTCCTGGCCAAGCAAAGAAGCAAGTTGCAATGAAAATCACATAACAACCAGATTTTAAAATATTTGACTATCGCTTTAGCTTATTATGATTTCTTATTTTCCTTCTACTTACATAGAAGCACCTATTTAGACCATTTCTGCTAAGTTTATCTGGATTACCATGAAGTGGAGAGAATACAAACCTTTTTAGCCATAATTTTATAGAGATGTAGAGAAAGTCAAGTGAATGGGACACATCAGATTTTTAAAAATGCATCTCGGCTCATTTTTATCAGAACAATGAATTTAGACAGCAAAAATTATTACTAAATAACAATGAAAGCTAGCAGATATTTGTCTTACTTAACTGTGACTTTTCCAAAATTCACAAATGCATCACCTTAAGCGGAGTAACTGATACAGAATTTGTTAATTCGGAAGATAAGAAGAGACAAATGCCTGCAAATATGCTTGGATATCTTTTGACTTTCTGTGGCTCGTATTTACAATGTACACTGTGGATAGAGGAGGTATTGTATTCTACCCAAAAATTTGATGTCGAGATATCACCGGAAATAAATGTTTTAGGTTTACCTGCATCAAAAAAAAAATAGAAAAATATTCGTGTGCTTGTGTGTTTCTTTGGACAGCATAGCTCAAAAACGAAAAGACCGTTACATACCAAACTTGGAATTTAAGTTTGGTATCTTCCAACCATGCGACACGAAGCTTTTCAAGAAAATCACTCCAACCTCAACTACCCTTTACATAGAAACATTTTCGAAAATTTTGATTTACTCAAAAATGGCTCTTAATAACTTTGATTAAAATATCGTATATCAAAGATATTTACATGAAAAACAAAACGAATATCTTCAGTTTTCTGAGAATAGCTTTTGAAGACATCTTTATTCTAGATGACTTTTGCGTAATTTTTCATAACACGTAAACCGTAAGAGATAGACAAAAACCTACTATATAAAACTTGTAGAGCTCGCTATAACACACAATTTATGTTATAAACATTTTTTTCGTGGAATTGACCGTTTTTCAGATATTCCTTGTTAAGGGATTTAGCTTTAAAATATTTATACTTTTGTCATTCGGGACTTTGTCAACTCCTGTCCATACAAACAAAGGCACTTCAATCACATGGCAGACATTTGACTATCGCTTTAGCCTAGTGTACCCCACTATTTCCCTTCTAATTATAATGAATCAATAAAAACGGGAATTTCTACTAATTTTTCCTCGAATTGAATGAAAGAAATGAAAGAATAAGCTTTTTAACAATAATTTATTGTGGAGATGTAGAAAAAATCATGTGAATGGTGCACATCAGATTTTTACGGTAGTACTTGTATTTACGTTGGAACACAGATTTATCCAATTTACTACATTACGAAGTTAAAACTAAAGAGACTCACAGTAAATTTTATTACGTTTTTTAATATAAAATGCTTCTACGTTTTATTACACTTTTTGCAAGCTCTCTTTGTACGTGCCTTGCCCCGCTGTGTGCGGTAACGTCACTAATTTGCTCTGCTAAAACGCTCAGGTCCGTTTGAGTGCAGCATATAGCCAAGAACGTGACGTATATAATACAGTGAGCAGTTATCTGAAATTCTAAAAGTTATTCCCTTCTTTATTGCGCGTGAACAATGTACATAGTAGCTAGAGAAGATATTGTATTCCAACCAAATACTGGGTACCAATGGAAATACATGTTTGTGGACAGCATAACTCAGAAACGAAAAATCTGTTAGAACTACTTTGCTTACAGTCCTAAACAGCGGGTGCATGTGCTTAAAATAGCTGTACTCTTTATAACGTGTTACGATTGAAAAACAGATGTGCGGGACGTAAATCAGATTCCATGCAAAATCTGATTTAACTTTCTCTAGTACGTATGTATAACGTGCACAGTAGACAGAGAAGATATCCCATAGAGATTTCACCAGAAATAAATGGTTTGAGACTCCTGAATTTAGAAAAGCATTTTTAGGAAAAGGTATGTGTGCATATGTGTGTGTCCGTCTGTAGACAGCATGGCTCTAAAACGAAAAGTTGGTTACCTACCATTTTGGTATTTAGGTTCAGTATCTTCCAATATTGCGACACGAAAGTTTTTAAAGAAAATCGCCCCACCCCAACTATCCTTTACATAGAACACTTTTCGAGAATTTTTATTTTCTCAAAAATGATTCCAACAATTTTAATTAGAATGCGATATGTTTGATATATTTTTATGATAAACGAAATGTATATTTGAGATGTTTTGGGAATAGCTTCTGGATGAATTTTTTTATAATTCCTAAGCTGTAAACAGTATAGACCTCATTAAAACACACAATTTATGTCATACACTTTTTGTAGAGCTAATTGTTTTCGAGATATTTCTTGTTATTGGTTTCAGTTTTAAACAACTTAAACTTCTCTCAAGCAGGAACTTAACTTTCGTTTCATATACCTTTTGTTTTACTCTGGTGAATTCAAAGAGAACTGAATTACAAGTGTTTCACATACCAACTAGGTTTAGAAGACTTGGCAATTATTTAGCCTATTGTGCCCTCTTATTTCCATTTTACACACAAGGAGTCAACTAATAAGACTAGTTCCACCAATGTTCATCCCAATTAGCACGATTTAGACAAAAGAATAATCTTCTGTAACATACCTTACAGAGAAAGACATATTAATGCAACACACTAGACCGTTACCATTTCTATCATGTATTTCACCTGATTCCAAAGCCTATGTGTATGTCTGTGGACAGCATACCTTAAGAACGAAAGTTGGTTAAATACAAACCTAGAAGTTCAGTATCTTCCAAATATGCGACACGAAGACTTTCAAGAAAAAAACCCTCACTCCAAACTACCCTTGACATGGAACATTTTTGGAAGACTTTGATAATCTCAAAAAGGGCTCTAACAATTTTGATTAACATGCAATATGTTTAAAGTATTTCTATTGCAAAGGAAGTTTGTATCTTGAATTTTATGACAAAAGTCTCTGAAGACCTCTCCATTCTGTATGGCATTTCTACATATGACTGGTAACCCGTAAGAGATGGGCAACAAATGTGGAGCTTGCTAAAACACACAATTTATGTCATATACATTTGTTTTAGTTAACTGTTTCCAAGATATTCCTTTTTATTGACTTCTATTTTAAACTACTTAAACTTTTTTTTAAACGGTAATTTGTTTTGATCTGCGAAAGAAAAACATACTTTTTAGAGGATTAGGCTTTCACGGCCGGCGTTATCAAAAATATGTTTTAATGACAAACACATAACGACAGATTTTAAAAGATTTTATGTCATTTATTCTAGTGCCTTTCCTTATTTTCCTTCTACTTATAAGGAATTAACCAATATGTCCCTGTTCGGTAATACTTATCTTGATTAGAATTATGTGCATAAAATTATTTTTTGTAAGGGCAATTTATTTGAAGAGCTGGTAGAAAGTTGTATGAATGAAACACGTACGCTTTTTTTACTTTCTCTAGAACGTATGTACACTGTACATACCAGTAGGTAGAGAACGTATTGTATTCTGTCCAAAACTTCGATACCGACATTTCATCGAAAGTACATGTTTTTATAGCCCCTGAATCCAAACAGTGCTTATAAAAGTTCAGGGTGGTGTGTGTTTGTGTAGGAAATATAAAGGCCTTGGTCTATTCCGCGCCTTATGGGAAGTTCGACTACAACATTTGAACATCTGTAAAGTTTTAAAATACTCAAACGACCCGCTTGTTAACGCTGTAAGAAATTTTGAGCAGTAAACTCAAAGCTGTTTACAACATCTTAACATCACTCAGAGTAACATCAGAGATCCAGTAAGTCTTCTCCCAGATGCGAGAAAAGTAAGAAAAAATTTAAGAGAACGAGCTTTGGAGTGAGTTACCACAAAAAGGAAAAGGTGTTAAAATGTTCAGCGACTATACACCTGAAAATAAGTGGATCCGAGATCATCACGGACTTTCCTGCTCCGAATGGAGAGATGTCATCAAAATGACTGCTGGAGATATTGCTGTACGTTCCTTACCGGGTAGGTCCCAGAACAATACCCTCTGCCGCCGCTGTGGCAGGGAGCACGAAACACTTGCACATGTTCTGCGTGCTTGCCCTCATGGAGAGGTACTGCGAAACAGTAGACATAAAATTAGGAGCTTGATTGCAACAAGCATGAAACAAAAAGGTTTCCAGGTCCATGAGGAAGTGCATGGTTTGTCCAACAATGGTAGTAGCAGGCGCATCGACATCATTGCTTATAAGATATCTGATGGTAGCGGAGTGATCCTTGATCCTACTGTTCGCTTTGAGTCCCATTGTGAACAACCTGAAGAAGTGGACACAGAAAAAAGGGCAATTTATGAATCTACCATTCCCTTTTACAAGGTCAAATATACTCTTAAAAATATATCAGTCACCGGATTAATGATAGATGCCAGAGGGACAATCCCCAAAAAATTACACCAATTTCGGAAAGATTATGGTCTGGATAAACGCCTACTGCATACAATAGCGATCATAGCAATCAGAGGATCTATTCTCATCCTCAGAAATCATTTATATTCATTTTAAAGCTGGTGCTATAACGATTCATTAAGTTTTGTTCTGTAATTTTGAACTTACTAAAGTGTTTTATTTGAGAAGATTGTATGTGCTGTTTGTATTAGATTTGAAGTTTATCATTTCTAATTTTATATGTTACTTGTACTTAGTTATACGATTTATTTTTAGCATTGTAAATTATTTTTAAAAATATTAATTGTGTAGTTATACTTTGTCTACATGGCAGCCCTCAATTGAGGAAAGTAATAAAATTAAATAAAATATGTGTGTATGTGTGGATAGCATAGCTCAAAAACAAAAACTCGGTTAAATACCAAACTTGGTATTTAAATTTAGATCTTCCAAAGATGCAACAAAAAAAAATTCCCAACCCCTATCTCCTCTTTATATTTACATGAAACATTTTTCGAAATTTTCTGTTTTCTAAAAATGGCTCTAACGATTTTAATTAAAATTCCGATATTAAAGATGTGTACAAGGCGAACAAAATATGTATCCTTAATTTTTTGGGAATGGTCCCCGATGTCGTCTTCATTCTGAATGAATTTTGCATAACTGGTAAACCGTCAGAGATAAACAAAGTCAGTCATAAAAGTTGTAGATCTCGTTAAAACACACTATATTTCATATACATTTTTACTTTTTCCACACGTACTATGTGCATAGGTACAGAGAAAGTATTGTACTGCACCCAAAAATTCGATACCTATATTTCACCGGAAATACATGTTTTGAGACCTCCTGAATAAAAAAAAAAGCATTTTTAGAAAAATGTCCGAGTGTGTGTGTGCGGGGGGAGCAGCATAGCTCAAAAACAAAAATACCGTAAAAACCAAACTTTGTATTTAAGTTAATTATCTTCCAAGGATGCGACACGAAGATTTTCAAGAAAACTCCCTCACTCCCAACCACTCGTTACATAGAAAAATATTCGAAATTGTTTATTTTATCGAAAATGGCACTAGCGATTTTAATGAAAATCTCTTATGTGCAAGATATTTACATGAAAAATAAAATGCATATCTTCTTTTCTGGGAATAGCATCTGAAGACATGTTTATTCTGGATGAATTTTCCGAAATTTTGCATAATTGATAAACCGTAAGAGATAGGCAAAAACTTACCAGACAAAATATGTAGAGCTCGTTAAAACACACCATTTATGTTACACACAATTTTTGTTGAGGTTGGCCGTTGTTGAGATATTCCTTGTTATTAGTTTCAACTTTAAAATACTTATAATTTTGTCATATGGAACTTTTTCAATTCCTGTCCATACAAACAAAGGAACTTCAATTACATATCACTCAGCTTTTAAAAGATGTGACTATCGATTTAGGCTATGGCTGTTTTTTCTTTTCGTTCTACTTATAAGGAAGGAAGGAATAAGAACCATTTATGCTTATTTTTTCCAGATTAGTATTAAGTAAACAAATGATAAACTTTTTAACAATAATTTATTGTAGAGATGTAGAGAAACGCATGTGAATGGAACACAAACTTTTTTTCTTGTAGAGTTAACCGTCGAAGATATTTTACCTGCTATAGTTACAATTGTAGATGCTTAAGTCTTGTCTCAAACGGGAAGTCCTCGGCCGTTTGATACGTACGGTAGAAAGTCTCTCATGTTCAATACATGTAAGAAAAGAGTTGAGGTTAGGTTGACAAGTCACAAACACCACCAATTTTATTTTAATCCTGATTAGGGTAAGAAAACGGAATTTCAATGACAGTTGCGTTGCCTTTAAAACATCTAACTATAGCTCCCCCTTATAAGGAGCTAACTCATGCGACCATTTCTAATAATGTTTATCTTGATTGACATTATATAGATAAAATGTTTTTTCGTAATAATAGTTTTCAGAACTGAGAAGGTAAAGATTTGTTTTTTATTTATTCAGAGGATCTCGAAAGATATTTTTGCAGGTGAAATCTCAAAATGTGTTTTAGTTGTAATGTGATAGGACTGCATTCCCTGGTTACTAAGCACGTCGTAGGGGAAGTGATAGAAATGCTAGTTAAATGTGGTGTAAATTGAATCTACCCGATTTTACAGCCACATATTTGGAGAGTTCTTAAATACATCATCCTTTTTATAAATTCTACTATGACATTTGTTATAACAGACTCCTGGAACAGTTTTTGATCATTATACAGGAGAAAATGAATAACATCTGAAGTTTTCATTCGGCTTTCAACAAACAAGCGCTTTCCTTGGATTGAATCCAGGTCATTCAGGTTTTCGGAAGCATCAGTAACCTGCATCAGTAAAGGCTAATACTATCTGGTGAAAATGGCTGTTGCATTCATACCTACACAAAAATCTTATGTATTACATTCACAGGGATTTCTCTACCTATTCTGCAAACAAACTTCTGACGAAAGGTTATTCTTCTATCTACTTCATGCTAATCAAGAAAAACAATAACAGAATTGGTCTTCTTATTTAGTTACTTATAAGTAGAAGGGAAATAATAGAATACACTATGCTAAAGCGATTGTCAGATCTTTTAAAAGCCGTCGCTATGCGATTATAATTGAAGTTTGCTTTTTGCATGACCATGAGTAAATAAAAAAAAAAAAAAAAAAAAACACAGACGACTTCCCAATTTCGAAGCCAATAACAAGAAATATCTCGCCTACCTTTAGCTCCATAAAAATGTAAACGACATCAATTATGTGTTTTGAAAAGATGTACATCTTTGTGCGGCAAGTTTGTCTACATCTTACGGTTTATGTTATGGAAAAGTCATTCAGAATAAGAAGGGCTTCGGAGACTATTCCCAGGAAATCAAGATATACATTTTATTTGACTAGTAAATGTATTTAATATAGAGTATTTTAATCAAACTCGTTAAAACCACTCCTGAGAAAATCAAATACCAAGACTTTTTCATGCCAAATAAAATGTATATTTTGAACTTTCTGAGAATAACCTCGGAAGTCGTATTCATTCTGGATGTTTTCCTGTATCTAGTAAATCTTAAGAGATAAACAAAAAGTTAAGCCACAAAAACTGTAGAACTTGTTAGAACGCACAGATATTAGACATATTTTGTAGAGCTAACTTTTTATGCAATATTTGCAAACTTCGATGCTGAGGGTTCACCGGATATACATATTTTGAGGATCAGTGTCTGTGGTATGTGTGAGCAACAGTGCTCAAAAATTAAAAAAATAAAAACGTTGAATACCAAATTTTGTTTTAAGTTTAGTATCTTCAACGATACTAAGCTTCCACAGGAATTTTCCCATCTCAAACTGCTCTTTACACTTTTTTTTTTAATTTTTCTATTCTAAAAAAGTGTGGGAATGAGTTTAATTAACATTCCATAAATTAAAGGAATTTACATGACAAATAAAATGTATATCTTGAATTCTCTGAGAATAGTCTCTAAAGACATCTTCATTTACACGAATTTTGCTTAACTTGTAAACCGTAAGAGATAGACAAAGACGAAGCACATTAAAAGTGTAGATCTCTTTAAAACACGCAATTTATTTAATGCAATGTTTCCTTTTATGTGTATAGGTAACCGTTTTCAATATATAGACCTTGTTACTGGTTTCAATTTAAATACTTAAGACTTTCTCAAACATAAGATAATCTTTTCTTCGATTTCTCTTTTTTTTTTTTTACTTATGGTCATGCATAGCGAACCAAATATCAATTGTTTCACATAGCAATTAGTTTTTAAAAGATTGACTTTCGCTTATTTGTCTTATTTTCTTTCAGCTTAAAAGAAACTAATGCAACAATTTCTGCTAATGTTTGTCTTGATTACCACGACATAGGATCCCAAGCGCCCACATATGGGACAAAGCGGTTTCCCCCGCCATCGCATTCCAGCGGTAGTCGATCTTCATTCCAGGTATCATCAGTGTCACCCTGGGGTGCCATTTGTAGTAAAAGCACAATGGAAAAACAAATACCACGATGTAGATATAGGAATAACCTTTGGTAGCATTAGTTTGTAGAGACATTCATGTGAGTTGAACACATCATATATATTTTTACTTTCTCTACAATACTATGTACGTAGTATACAGAGAAGCTATTTTATTGCACCCAAAAATTCCATACCGAGATTTTACCGGAAAAAGACGTTTTAGGATCCAAAGAAATTGTTTTTAGAAAAAGATGCGTGTATGTGTGTCCATGTGTTGGTAAAATACCAAACTTGATATTTAAGTTTATTATCTTCCAAGGATCCGACAAGAAGACTTTAAGAAAAATCCCACCACCCAAAACTATCCTTTATATTGAAACATTTTTGAAAACTTTGATTTTTTTCAGAAATGACTCAAACAATTTTGCTTAAAATATCGTACATTAAAGATATTTAAATGACATATAAAATGTATATCTTGAATTTTCTGGGAATGGTCTCTGAAGACATGTTTATTCTGAATGAATTTGGCTGAATTTTGCATAATTAGTAAACCGTACATTATAGACAAAAGTTTACGGAACAAAAAATGCAAAGCTGTTAAAACAGACTATCTTATATACATTTTTTCGCAGAGTTGGCCGTTTTTGTGATATTCCTTGTTATTGATTTCAGTTTTAAAATATTTATACTTTTCTCATACGGGAAGTTCTCAGCACTGGCCATTCCAAGAAACGGGTTTCTATACCACAAATTAAAACATTTCACAGTGGGTTTAGTCTAGTGTATACCCTTATTTCCCTTCTACTTACAAAGAACTAAGTAATAAGACAGTTTCTGTTAATATGTATCTCCAATAGCATGAAGTAGATAGAATAAGCTTTTTAATAATAATAATTTGTTACAGAGATGTAGAGAAATTCATGTGGATGGAACATATCAGATTTTGTGTATTTTACTGGTAATAAAATTCTAATTTGATTATAATTATTCATTTTCTGTGAGGAGACCTGCTAAACGATGTGCAAGATCTTAACAATGATAATCGGGCTATCCGGTGAAGTAGTGAAAGTTCTTTGGCAATTCACTAAGATTTCTATTTTCGTGTGTAACATGTTCATGGTTCGTAAAACAAGATCATAACAACCCCATAATTTTTTTTTTTTTTTTTTTATAATACAGTACCGGAGTCTGATCAGGACTCCGGCACTGTATACCCTACTTTTATTTACCTTTTTCTTTTTACTTTGTTTTGTTCTATTATTACTGTTTATTACTGTTTGCTTACTTTTACAACACACACATATACACAAACATATAACACCCATGCCCAAGGCGGGACTCGAACCCAGGATCCCCAGCGCTACGAAGCACCAAAGCGGGACGCCTTGGCGAGCGCGGCCATGGGGACCGGCTACATTTAGGTGTGTGTTTGTTGCCTTGCGGCGTAACGTTGTACAACAAACATCAACAGTAAATAATTCATGAACTGGGTGATTTACGTTTTGTGCTGCATTACATTTGCTACTGGTAAACTTACTTCTTTCACAAAGTTAGGACTCCATATATATGAAATGGAACTTCAGAGCCTGGCATAGAACCTATGATACCATTCTATCGTATGCTTCAAAATGTGTGTTTCTTACTTTCTCAAGTACATAAGTAAAAAATATACTGCATTCCATCCAAAAATTTGATCACTGGATTTCACTGGAAATACACGTTTTAGGATCTCGTGTATCAAATTCTTTTTTTTATAAAAAGGTCCATGTGTGAGCGCGAAAGTATGTGTGTTCGTGTGCGTGTCTGTGAACAGCATACTCAAAAGAAAAAGTCGATTACATATTAAACATTATAATTCAATTCAGCATTTTCCAATAATGCGTAACGAAGTTTTTCAGAAAAATTCCTCCACCCCCAACAACATGAAAAAATATTCGACATTTTTTATTTTCTCAAAAATGGATCTAACCATTTGGATTAAAGTCTGTATATCAAATATATTTACATTACAAATAAAAATATATTTTTTGAATTTTCTGGGAATAACCTCTGAAGACCTCTTAATTCTGGATGACTTCTCTATAACTTATAAACCATAAGAGATAGACAAAAACCTACAACAAAAATAAATGTAGATCTCGTCAAAACATACATGTATGTCAAATACAGTTTTTTTCGTGGAGTTGATCGTTTCCGAGACATTTCAGTTTTAAAATACTTCAACTTTTCTCATACGGAAACTTGTCAACCCCTGGCCATGCAAAGAAACGGATTTCAATCCCACAGCAACCACATTTTAAAACATGTGACTGTCCAGTTATCCTAGTGAATTCCCTCATTTCCCTTCAACTTATAAGGAACTAAGTAATAAGACCATTTCTGCTAGTGTTTATCTCGATTAGCATGAAATGGGTAGAAGAATAAGCTTTTTTAAAATTTGTTACTGAGATGTAGATCATTTCTTGTGAATAGAACACATCAGATTTCTACTTATTCCTCATTGTCGTCAGTAATTGATGTGCTTGGACGTCCAAGGTGGTCTTCATCTTCTCAACTCTGTTTGAATCGTTTATACCTTTGGTAAGCTCTCGCCTTGCTCATAGTAGTTTCGCCAAAGTCACAGTGAACATTTCGAGCACTTTATTCCAATTTTCAAGCAAAATACCATACATATTCGTCGAGCACTCGAAAACATTTAGGTATAAGTTTTAACTGCCAACAATAAACCAAATATTCAGAACAGCTGAAAATGAAAACCTACATCAGAAAAATGCGCGCTAACAAGATACAATTTTTAAAAATCAGATGTATAAAGATTGCAAAATTAAAAATCTTATGTGCTCTGCTCCATTCGCATGCCTTTCTATACATCTCTTTAACAAATTAATTTTAATAAGCTTATTCTTCTACCCACTACAAGTTAATCGAGATAAACATAAGCAGAAACGGTTTTATTACTTAGTTGCTTATAAGTAGAAGGGAAATAAGGGAATATACTAGGCTAATCACACAGTCAAATGTGGTTGCTATGAGATTGAAACCCGATTCTTTGTGTGGCCAAGCGTTGACAGGTTCCCGTATGAGAAAAGTTTGAGTATTTTAAAAGGAATATTTCGAAAACGTCAAACTCCACGAAAAAATGTATATGACATACATTTTGTATTTTATAGAGATCTACATTTTCAATGTACTACGCTTTACGTGGAAAAATGTTCGAAATTTTTTATTTTCTCAAAAATGGCTCTAACGATTTTGATTAAACTGCCGCGTATTTAAGACATTTACGAGGCAAATAAAATATTTGTAACTTTTTGGGAATAGTCTCTAAAGACTATTTATTCTGAATGAATTTTGCGGAATGTTGCATTACTGGTAAATCGTAAGAGATAGACAAAGATATAGATCTCATTAAAACTCAAAATTTATGTCATATACATTTTTGTCAGGAAATTTACCGTTTCCGTGATATTTCTTGTTATTGGTTTTAGTTTTAAAATACTTAAAACTTTTCACATATGGAAATTTGTCCATACCAACAAAGGAACTTCAATCACATAAAACCAGCTTCTGACTATCACAATAGCCTATGATAATACCTTATTTCCCTTCTGCTCACATGGAAGGGAGTAATAAGACAGTTTCTGTTAATTTTTACCTCGATTATCAAGAAGTAGATAGAAGAATTGCTTTTTAACAATAATTTATTTCAGAGATGTAGAGAAAGTCATGTGAATGGAACACATCAGATACTTTTCAGTGTTTTCAATGCCTATACAGCCTTGCTTGGTATGGCTGAGATCCCAAAAGACTCTTGGCATACATCCTGAATACAGTTGCATCTATTCAACGCAGCCTCATGCGGCCCTTTGACGGAACTCAAAGGACGAGAGGAGGAGAGAGTTCATCAGCTAAGTAGCTATTAACTTTATTACCCAGTTTGTTTCCTTTCTCTCACATCAGGGCTTCCCAAACCTCTGTTCTTGGAGGGAATGCTTAGTGAAGCTCACAGTCACTTTGTGGTTTAACATCGCGGAAACGTCCTTACCACTGATTGCTGTGGAGTGTATTTCCTTTGTTTGTTAATAAAACTTTATACTGGGGCACATCAATTAGGATTCGTCTTAGGAATGAATACACCGGCTTTTTAAAACAAATAGTATATTGCGTTATCGTCTCCTTAGCGCGGTGGTAGTGCAGCTGCTTAGCAAGCGGGAGACCTGGCTTTGATTCCCGGTACCGGCGTGGGGATTTTTTCCCCCAAAGGGAGTGCACTCAGCCTCGTGAGGTTCCTGGGGGGCCAATTGAGAAACTACTTGATGGAGAAGTAGCGGCTCCAGGGGAGAGGGGGTTCAAGGCGCTGACCACCTCTCACCCTCCAATACTGCTGACGGGGGACGCAGCGGCCGGGCGGTAGGCCAAGGTTCCTTGTGAGCTATTGTGCCATGGAGTTATTACTTCTTTCTCTAGTCCCATATATACTATGTACATAGAGATAGAGAAGTATTGTATTCCACCCAAAAATTTGATACCGAGATTTCATCGGAAATCCATGTTTTAGGACCCCTTGTATCCAAAAAAAAGCATTTTCAGAAAAGGTCCATGTGTGTGTCCTTGTGTCTGTGAACACGATAACTCAAAAACGAAAAGTAGCTAAAATACCAAACCTTCCTAAACCACAGGAACTGCTATCCCAAGGAGATCGACCACTAACAGCAGCAGATGACCGCTACATTGTGCTACAAGCAACAGGGGATTCACGTCAAAAACGGGTGAAATTCAACCACATTTAACAGGGCTGCTATGTAGGCAATCTCACGCTACACAGTGGCACGGCGACTGCATAGATATGGTCTCTTTGCCCGACGGCCCATACGTTGTGTTGCATTGACACCCGCACATCGGCGGCATCGTTAGTGACGGTCCCGAGAGCACCAGAATTGGACCAACGAGAAATAGCATTGGGTGCTCTTTTCGGATAAGAGCAGATTCAGTCTGACCTACTCTCATCTGGCAAGAGGTGGGAACACGGAATACACCTAGGAACACCCTTGAAGTTAATCGTTTACGTATTCCGGGTATTAAGTTGTGGGGAGGCATAATGTGCATGGGCGCACTGACCTTCAAATCTTTGAACGCGGTACGCTCACTGGTAACCGTTTTTATTATACTCTATAACTAAGACATGTGCGTCTTTTCAAGGATGCAGTCGGCCCTGACTTCATGTAATGGATAAGAATGCGCAACCGCATCGAACAGCGCAAAGTGGAGGATCTCTTGTATCGAGGCGATATTCGGCGAATAGACTGGTCGAATATCCTCAGATTTAAATTCTATTGAACACTGGATGCTTTGGAGAGATGCACATTTACATCCACCAACGACCTTTCGACAGCTGTCAACAGCGCTCATGGGGGAATGGAACGCCCTACCATAAGAACTCCTTACCAACCATGGGAGCACTGTGTAGAGCATGCACTGCCATACTCCGTCAGGGTAATGAAAAACCTGCGCACAACGTTCTGGGCACAGCTATTGTCGATTACATCGTTCTCCGTTCTCCCGTATGTCCATGTGCCTTCAGTCATGCATGCGTATAGCGAGATTTCTGTCAGTGGAGGAAGTGAGGGCATTGTAAGCGGCAGTAAGTGATTACAAGAATCATAGTGTACTGTTTATTGTAAGAGTATATAAACTGAAAAATATTAAAAGTAATATTGGCATCTTCACCACCATAATTCTCCTCTGGTAAGTCCCTTAGAGGACAGGCTAGGGAGATTGCTTACAATGTAGCCACTTACTTCCTAGATTCAGCCATGTATGCGTAAGTTGTAGCAATGATATAGCGATGATTACAAACTCTCCCTCATCCCCACCTTTCTTATATCTCCAAATCGCAACCGCTTTGGGGAGGCAGTTGAAGGTATGAGCTGCGTAGCACAGCATATAGTAATATTTATAATTACCTTTACAGACTATATCCGTGGTGATCATACTGCTATGCCCCTACTTTTGTAAATCTAGACGGCCATCATGTGACACAGTGACTTTAGTGTGGCTTATTTTTTATGAATAAAAGTGTAATTTCTATTCGTTTCATTGCATATTTCATTTAGTTACCTACTGTAGCTTACTATAGCATTTTTTCTATGTATGGTTCAAGTTTCATCGAGCTGTGGCCGAGTGGTTACAGCACTCGCCTCTCACCCAGGCAGCCTGGGTTTTATCCCCAGCGATCGAATGTGGTATTTGTGGTGGAGAAGAGGCGCAGGGGCGGGTTTTCTCCGGTTTCCCCGTCATCACATTCCACCGGGCTCCATCTTCGTTTCATGTATCACCAGTGTCATCATCTGGGGTGCCATAGTAGTACAAGCGGGCTTTAAACATAATAAAAGCATCTTATGTGTTCCATTCACATGCCTTTCTCTACATTATGGTTAAAAAGCTCATTCTTCTATTTACTTCTTGCTAATTTAGAAAAATTAGCAGAAATGGTCTTATTCATTGCTTCCTTGGAAGTAGAAGGCAAATGAGGGAGTACCCTAGGTTGAAGTGATAGTCAAAAGCTGGTTGCTATGTGACTGAAATTCCTTTGTTTGTATGGATAGGAGTTGACAAATTCCGTATGAGAAAAGTATAAGTTTTTCAAAGCTGAAACCAAAAACAAGGAATATTTAAAAAACGATCAACTCCACGAAAAAAATGTATGTGACCCACATTGTGTGTTTTAACGTGCTCTACATTTTTGTGTGTTAAGTTTTTGTCCATCTTTTACGGTTTAGCAGTTATGCAAAATTCCGTAAAATTCATCCAGAATGCAGTAGTCTTCAGTGGCTACTCCCAGAAAATTCAAGATATACATTTTATTTGCCAGGTAAATATCTTTAATATTTGACATGTTTTTAAATGTTAAAAAAGCCATTACATACAGTGAAGCTGTCAATTTTATTAAAATCTGGATATCTATTACCAACACGTGCTTCACTTGGTCATGGTATAGATGGAGTACTCTGGACTTTCGTTGTTGAAACGCGCAAACCTGCAAGAGGATAACAAAGAAAGTTGTTGAAACGCGCGTCCAGGGTACTCCATCCACACCATGACCAAGTGAAGCACGTGTTGGTAATAGATGTCCAGATTTTAATAAAATTTGACATTTTAATCAAAATCGTTAGAGCCATTTTTAAGAAAATCAAAAGTTTCGAAACATTTTCCATGCAAAGGGTAGTTGGGGGTGGGGGGATTTTCTTGAAAACCTTGTGCCACATCCTTGGAATATGCCAAACATAAATACAAAGTTTGGTATTTAACGTTCTTTTCGTTTTTGAGCTATGATATCCACACACACACAAACACAAACACACACACACACACACACACACACACACACACACACGGACTTTTGTGTAAAAATGTTGATTTTTTTTTTGGATTCAGGGGGACCCAAAACATGTATTTCCGGTGAAATCTCGTTATCGAATTTTTGGGTGGAATACAATACTCGCTCTATACACTATGGACATAGTACGTGTAGAGAAAGTAATAAGCTATGCTACTTGGTAGTGGAACAGTATGCGAATGTTACTTTCGTCCTTAGGCTTTGCACCCAGGGTGTTATTATCTGCTATTATTATTATTATTATTATTATTATTATTATTATTATTATTATTATTATTATTATTACTATTACTACTATTACTATTTGCTCATCCGTAAATAGACGTGTAAACATAAAACTATTTTTATACGTTCTATAGGGTAATTTGTATTATTTAATTTATCTCATGACCCCCATACGGTATAAACGGGGTAAGGGAAGTTAAGCTGTTCTGTAACTGATGTCACTTCGTGACAAAAAAAGAGCCATTAAACCACTTAGCTGCTTTGAACCTTGAAACTCTGGGGGTTTTAAGCTTTATCCAGGCGAAACGTTGTCATTAAAAGCTTTTAGCTCTAATGGATGATAAACATTATTAATCAAATGGCAAAAGCTATCATATATGATTTATCCAATATACGGGCCTTGATTCATACTATTATCAGAATTCATAATTACAATTTCCTGGGACATGACGTAAAACCTTTTTTGCTTTTGTTCTTTCTTTCTCACATAGCGACATGTCTTAAAAGATTTGACTGTCGCTTAAGACTAATGCATTTCCCTATTTACACAGTGTCTACAAGGTAATATGCACTAAAATTAATTCTGCAAATCTTTATGTGAAATAAGGATAAGTAAATAGAAGAATACAGTTTTAAAAATAATTTATTGAGAACTGCTAAAGAAAAATATGTGAATGTAACACATAAATGTTCACTTTTTCACATACTGTACGTACTAATGTATAGAGAAGGTATTGTATTCCACCCAAAGCTCCATACTGATATTTCACAGGAAATAGCAGTTTTGAGAACTCCTGAACAAAAAAATAAATTAGATCGTACGCGCGCGTGTGTGTGTTTATGTGTGCGCACCTTTGGATAACATAGCCCAAAGTTAAACTGTCATTATATATCAAATTTGGCATTTAAATTCAATATCTTTCAAGGATGCAAAATAAAGATTTTTATGAAAATCCCTCCACCACCAATTACCCTTTGCATGGTAAGCATTTCAATTTTTTTTTTCAAAAAGAGCGATTTTGATTAAATATTTACAAATTTTAAAAAATATTTACATGACAAATAAATTGTACATCTTGAATTTATTGGGAATAGGCTCTGAAAATGTCTTCATTCTGGATGACTTTCGCATAACTGGAAAACCGTAAGAGATAAATTAAAACTTACCTCAGTAAAAATGTAGATCTCAGTAAAACACATAAGCTATGTCATATATATATTTTCGTGCAGTTCACAGTTTCCTGGATATTCCCTGTTGTTGGTTTCAGTTTTAAAAACTGTTCTCATACGGTAATTTGTCAGCTCCTGGCCATGCAAAGAAACGGATTTAAATCACATAGCAATTACCATGTAACAGATATCACTATCGCTTTAGCCTAGTGTATTCCCTTATTTCCATTTTTCTTACAAGGAAGCAAGTAATAAAGACAATTTCTGCTAATATTTATTTTTATTAGTATGAAGCATAAGGGTCATCCAGAAAGTGACAGACGATTTGACAAAACTAAATGATAACAATATATATCAACACAAAACTTTATTTACAAAGGTATAGTACCTTACGCTATTTGTCAACGTAACCTCCATTCTGTCAACATATTTATATCACCAGTGCCGATATTATACTTTTCTACGCTAAAGAACATATTCCTTTTTTTTTTTGAATGCACAAAATGTTCGGCCAATCAAATTTTATAGACAAATAATGCAAGTGTATAGTGATAATGCAATGATCGAATCTTCAGTGAGGAAATGGTCCATAATTTACGAGTAATCAAGGAAGAACCATGTGTACAATAAAGGCCGCAGTGGAAGTTCTTCAATCGTTATAGAGAGTTGAAAACAAGGGTTGATAAAAGAATCAAGAAAAACCGGTGTTTCACTTTGGACACCGTACACGGTGAAAAAGATTTCCCAATCGATGAAGACCTCAAAGTGACATTAACATCTTGGCTCATATCATGGTGGAAGTGTATAATATCTATATTGAAAAACGGGTACCACCTGGTAATAAATATCTTAACGATTACGTTGAGAAATAAGGTGAATTACTGCAACTTTGTAAATAAAGTTTTGTGTTGGTAACTTTCGTTATTGCTTAGTTATGTTAAATGGCCCTCGCAGATAGAAGAACAATCTTTTAAACAATAATTTGATGCAGAGAGTAGATAAACGCATGCGATTTGAATAAATCATATTTTCAAAAAAATAATATTATGTATATATACATTTTCTACATAGCATTTAGTGTCATGGGAATCTCTGCTTTATTGCGTTGCACTAACAGAACTGCTTTCATCTTTATTACCCTCAATGTTTTCTTCCAGGCAAAAAGAACGAGTGATAAAAATGAAGGGCATGCTTTTTCGTTTCACTTCAAGTTAGCTGTCGTTTCAGATTTTCCGGACATATTTCATATCCCTGTCCAAATTTGCTGTAGCCAGTAGCTTTCTTCAGCGATTTCGATCTCTCGAAGTAGATATAGGAGAAACCAGATTGCTTGGATCTTTGTTTTATCTCCGTCTTCTTCACTTCAGGCGATATAAGCTTTTGTTCCAGCTTCATCAAGCCTTAGATAACTTAGATGGAAGATCTTCCTTGTAATATATAGCTCAGATTTGTTTTTTTCTTTTTCTTTATGCAATATGCATTGTATTCTGTGTGTATAATGTCTGCATATATAACTCATTTACGTATCCTTTCAAAGTAGTTTACCACTTTATTATGTATTTGCTGCGTTTATACAGTTGAGTGAGAACGTTGCGGAGTTCGCAGCTCTGCTCGGATTTGTGTGTCTCTCTGTCTGTTTGTATGTCTATCTCTCTCTTTCTCGCTTTCTCATCATATATTATACACATTCTTTTTTATACCCTTTTCACGCTACCCTCTGCCACCTCTTATCATTCCATTTATTCCCATTCTACTTTCTCTGCCAGTCTCACCGTCTTCATCGCCATCAGCTCGTTTCTATCCTCTCTGTGCAACTTATGCCTCATGTGATTATTTGAAAACCGGTACAATAAAACGCTGTGATGACGCTCCCGATTATCATGCTTTTCCCTTCATTACGCTCTATTTGTAAAGTGTCAGCACGTTCCTTATTAATACCGCACGATTTTACCCCCTTATGCCTTCAAATCCTGCTATTAGCGCATTTTAGGACCAAAAACTGCAAATATTGTAAATAAATTGCGACATTTTGAATGTTTTAAAAGTATGATGAGCAAACAGTTTAACTGTACTCAGCAATCGAGGGCTCGAGCGATTTACCTAGAAAACCCTTACGGTTGGCAGTATTAGGCTATAACAGTACCTTTTCTTGAAAGATATTTACACTTTCAAAAAGATTTTTGTCAAAGTGTATCATACTTGTTTTGTATTTCTTTAACTTGAAATATGTTAAGTAGAAAGACGGTAGTTGGCAATCTTTAACTGTGTAACCTCAATCTCTGATTGCTAAGTTTTCTCTCGTTTCCCAACACCCACTTGCAATAATATGAAACCCTGCGAAGCAAGGACGGCGAAAGATATCTGCATGTTTTCCATATTTCACTGCCAGAAAAAGTACAACTAGTCAGAACACAAGTACACAAGTACAAGAGAATAACGACTTCCATTTGAGAAAGTATAAGTATTCTAAAATTTAACCAAAAACAAGGAATATTTCAGAAATGGTAAACTTCAACAAAAATGTATCTGATATAATAAATTGTGCGTTGTAAAAATATGTACATTCTTTATACAGTAAGATTTTGTCTATTTATTACAGTTTACCCGTTATTCAAAAGTCATCCAGATTGAGGAAGCTTCAGAGGATATACCCACAAATTTCACTATATAAACTGTAATTGTATGTAAATATCTTTATATATGATATTTTAATCAACATTTTAGAGCCATTTTTGAAAAATAATCCATGTAAAGAGTAGTTTGTGGTGGGATATCTTCCTGAAAATTTTCGCGACACAATCTAGGAAACCATTGAGCTTCAAACCAACTTGTTATTTAATGGCCTTTCGCTTTTGAGATATGCATATACAGATAGACAAAAAGATACAATGCTAGACAGAAAGACAAACACACCCAGACCTTTTCTGAATCTAATAGAATGTTTGGGTAGAATACTGTTTAAAACTTTTTATACCTAATACTATGTACATTGTATGCACATGGTAGTGAAAGTTAAAAATAAATTTTAGGTTCATGATAGCTTATTATACAGATTGTGATCAATTATGATTAATTAATAATCCAAAATTGCAAGAACAGTTTCCGAAAAGTTATTTTCACAGAAATGCTTTCAACGGTTTTAATTAAAATACAAGATGTTGAACTAATTGTCATGACAAATAAAATGTATATTAAGATTTTTGCGAATAGCCTCTGAGGAATTCTTCTTTCGGTTGACTTTTGCATAATTGGTAAACCATAAGAGACAGACAGAAACTTCCTATATAAAAATATAGATCTCGTTAAAACACGCAATTTATGTATTTTACATTTTTGTTGTGGAGCTAACCATTTCCTAGTTACTGGTTTACATGTTAAAATATCTATCCTTTAATTTATCCTTTTTTCTTTTGCATTACTCCTGATGGCGCAAAGAAACCGGAATTTAAATGATAAATACATGGGACAGCTTTCAAAACATTTTACTTATAGTTTAGTCGAGTATAGTCCCCTATTTTCTATTTACAAGAAAGCAAGTAATAAGACCATTCTGCAAATGTTTATCTCGACTAGCACGAAGTTAGGTAAAATAATAATAATAATAATAATAATAATAATAGTAATAATAATAATAATTATATTAATAACAATAATATGTAGTTAGAAATGCAGAATACTTAGAAAAAAGTCATGTAAATGAAGCACATCAGATTTTGACTTTCTCTAACACGTATGTACAATGTACATAGTGAAGAGATAAGGTATTGTATTCCAGCTAAAACAATACCAAGATTTCACCGGAATTAGATGTTTTGAGACTCCCTGGATAAAAAAAAAAACATTTTTAGAAACATGTCCGTGTATGTGTGCGTGTGTTTGTGTCGTGCGCATTGTAGTTCAAAAACGAAAAACTGGTTAAATACCAAACTGGGTATTTAAGTTCAATATCTTCCAAGGATGCGACACAATGATTTTTCAAGAAAATCGCCCCACCATCAACTATCCTTTCATGGAACATTTTTCGAAAATTTTGATGTCTTAAAATTGTCTCAAACGAGTTTTATTAAAATGCCAAATGGTTATGACAATCATTTGTCATTTTCATGACAATCAAATGTGTATCTTAAATTTTATGGAGATAGCCTCTGAAAACCTCTTCATTCTGGATGGCTTCTGTTTAGCTTTTCATATAACTGGTAAACCGTAAAAGATAGACAAAACTTATTACACAATTTATACCATAAACTTTTTTTTTTCGTAGCAATAAACCGTTTTGGAGATATTGGGGCGCAACTTTTCTTTTCGTCTCTCGTTTGTTTAATCCTAGCAGGCAAAGAGAACAGAATTTCAATTTCACTTAGCGACCGACTCTTAAAAGAGTTCCTTATTTCCCTACTTTGAAGGAAGCAAGTAATAAGCTATTTCAGCTATTGCTTATCTGGATTATCATGACGTAGAAGAGTAAGTTTTTAACAATAATTTGTTACAGAGATGTAGAGAATTTCATATGAATAGAGCATAGTTTTGTATATATTTTGGGGTATGTCACTCCGCTTTATCAGAATTTCATTAATATTTTGCTTTTTCTAAAGAGTCACATTTTGCGCTAAATTTCTTTAGTAAAAACATTTGTGCAAAAACATCTTCTAGTACCTGGTGTGAACGTTTGAACTAAACCTAAGTTTTAAAATTATTTGTGCTCATTACTTTTATTGTTAGAAAGGCGTCAACAGTGCATGTGGCAGTGCTTAACGAGACATATCAGCTATTCATAATGTACGACGTATTTGAGCGAGATTTTACATACTGTATCATTGCCTCTGCAGATACATATATATTTAGGGAAGCTTTCCTGAACTCAGTGAATATAAAAATCCTAGAAGGGTTGCACATTATGATAAATTGGTAGACAAATTGAAGTGGATGAGGTGAATGCAGACAACCTCTGAGGCGAAATTAAAGTAGAAGGAATGTGTAGTGGAAGATTAAGCACCACCTGAGGGTGCTGAAAGGCAACGCAAGGGAGAGTTTTTGCTAGAATTACAGTTGTGGTTGAAAACCTACATGAGGTATGAAGCAATACATCAAAATAGCGCCTTCTTTGGGCTAGAAATGCTTCATGATGGATGATAAAAGTCGTAATAGTAGTTTAAATTTTGGACAGATCATCAGGTATTTTCCATATGAGTTGGAAGGTGGTAAAGAGGAGGGGAACCAAACAGAGACCGAAAAAGGTAATTAGGCTCACTTTATGTGAGACGGAGGAAGAACAGGGATAATGAGGATAAGGAAACAGAAACAGGCAATTAAGCAGATTTGATGTGAGTTGGAAGAAGGGCAAGGAGGAGAGTAATTCACTTATTCCATGTGAGAGGAGGACAAGAAAGACTTCTCATCTCTTACCAGCAAAACCCTGTGTCTCCTCGCATCCTTGTGTATTCATGGCACCTGGTCTTTCTCCCACACCCTCCTGCACCTTAAACTCTGAGGCGACGTGCTTCCCTCTCGCACGCGCGAACAGCTCAACCTCTGGAACTACTACCCTTAAGATGCGCAGTGTAGGGGTGAGTCCCACCACATACTACAATGTTTACACAATACAATTTATGATATAACTTACATCTTGCAGAGTATTTATTCAATTTAAATAAAACTTTGTAGTCACATTAAAATAACAGTAATGCAATCATTCTACAATTTTTCGTAAAATTATACATAAATATAGAAATTTAAAATGCCACTCTCAGTGTCCAATAAGTTAGTAGCGTTCCCACATGGTTACAGCTTTACTAACTAGAATAGCCATATCTGGTATGGTTTAATTTATTTAAAAACTCTGTAAATAATGATACAATATACTCATATTATCATTGTTTATTGTTTAGTATAATTATTTACTAGACAAGAAACATCTACGTCAATACTGCTTCAAAACAAAGTTAATATTTAAAATTTAATTTTTGTTTGCCACTGCAACAAAAATCTTAGTTATTTCATTCAATAACTTTCTCTACAAACTATTGTTACAAAAGATTGTTCCTTTATCTACATCGTGATAATCAAATTACCATTAGCAGAAATGGATATATTAGTTCCTTCTAAGTGGAAGCGAAATAAAGTGATACACTAGGCTATAGAGGTAGTCAAACATTTTAAACAATGCAAAACAATTCTAATTCCGTACGCTTTGCACGGCCACGAGTAAACTATAGAGATGAAACGTTAAATGATCCCCCGTTTGAGAAAAGTATAAACAGCTTAAAATGAAACAAATAAAACGGAATATCGCGGAAACGGTCAACTCTGTCAAAAAATGTATATGACATAAATTGTGTGTTTTAACGAGATCTATATTTTTGTATAGTGAGTTGTCTATCTGTTTACTATTTATACAAAATTCATCCCGAAGGCAGAGATCTTCAAGAGGCTATTCCTAGAAAATTCAAGACATAAATGTTATTCGTCTAGTAAACTTCCTTAATATACGACATTTTAATCATACTTGTTAGTCATTTTAGAGAAAATCATAATTTTCGATTTTTTTCAGGTAAAGAGTAGTTTGGGATGGGGGTAATTTCTGCTAATGTTTATCTCGAATACATGAAGTGGATAGAAGAATAAGCTTTTTAACAGTAATTAGGGGAAGGGGGCGGGATTAGGTATCCAACAATAAATTATAATTGATCATAACATACTCGTATAATGCTTTAAGAAATGCACTTTATTGTAAACTATTGTATCATGAATTGTGAACATTTTAAAACTTAAAATAATAACTAAAGCTTTCCTGGCGACGTGTTAATTCAAAATCTTCTCGGGCTTCTAGCCAGGTAAAAACTTGGTGTCAAGCCAAGTTTTTACCTGGCTAGAAGCCCGAGAAGATTTTGAATTTTAAAACTTGTGCTTTGTTGCCATCTTTTATTACGTACTTAATATAAATTAAAAAGTTTTTGTTTGCAAAATACGGTTTTGCCCCTAGGGTAGGGGCAGAACCGTTAAAACGGCAGGGCACAATCGGGCACTACAGTTTTTATGTGCTTAAGTCATTACATTCAAAATATTTCAATGCCTTTTGGAGCCAACCTGTGCAAAGTTCATGGGCCCATCTGTTGCACTTCACACACTGAATTCAGTCGTCATTTCGTTTTGTCTCACTATATTCCTCCTTGCAATAAGAGCACTGGCTATCACTAGAATTTTCTTTGCTATATTTGGCGTTCTTTGCTCTTGTTATTTCACCAAACTTAGACTGAAGCGACTTTCTGCAAATTGCTGGTGACTTAGGTTGAGTATTTGCCTTTTTCTGAAGCTCAACCTTATATGGTGACTCTGTAAGGACAACTGTTTCCCCGCGGCGTCTTCCTGACGATGAGGGAAGTCTTTTAACACAGGGAACTGCAACACATCCTTTGTTGAAACTCCAAATGTTTGTGGTTCAGCCGATATTGCTATTTTCTCTGCAATTTTGGAGGGAAGAAGAGAGACTGACTCACAAGGCTGGGTGTGTAGTGCAAAAATTTATTGATCCCTCAGATGTTGATGCTGATGGCTGAGGAGTGTGTTGTTCTGTGGTTTCAGCTGGCATGAAATGAACATCACTAAACTTGTTAGGATACAGGATTGGTGAGACCCGATTATGCCCCTCGTTTCTGCCAACACACGCCATTTTGTGCTTCTTAAGGCATACCACAATAACGACTTGCTTCCCGAATTGTAACGACATTGAAAACAAACTTAAATCTTTGCAATTTAATGTGGTAAAAGTAACATATGTTGCTGTGGATTCTTACCTCTTGAACTACGACTTCAAATTTCAGTTAAATTACTTCAAAACGCGGAAACTTCTAATCATAAAGATTACAGACACAATAATGCAACTATATTCTTCGAACTCATGCTTCTGACTGCTGCCGATATGAGAATGTAGTTCAGTAAAGAAGTGGTAGATGGTAGCACCTTCCAGTTTAAAAAAAAACCCATCTACCCGGTTGTGCCTCACTACCCGGTCCTGGTCCCCCCTTCCCTAGTTACATTGTTATAGGTAAACCAAGTCATGTGAGTGGAACACATCAGATGTTTACTTTTTCTAAAATAAAAAGTGTAAGTGGCTTGTTATTTATGAACGCTCTTTAACTGCTGTACTTCTCAGCGTCCCATTCTAAATTGGGCGTGAAAGACCGCTTAATTTTGCTCAGAGGCCTCTCTATCAGGACTGAGGTTCTTTTACGTGCCGTAAATCTACGACACGGGACCAACAGCTTTACTTCCCTTCCGAAGGAAGCCATGCTAAGGATTTTTACACCCGAAAAAGTCCATCGTCCTCCGCCGGGTGTATGAAGTCAGCATGGTAACCATTACACCACGGAGGGCGACTTTACTTTTTCTAGCACGTATGTACAATGTACATGGTAGATAAAGAAGGTACTGTATTTCTTCCAAATTTCGATACTGAGATTTCTTTGAACAGCATAACTCAAAAACGAAAAGTTGGTTAAATACAGAACTTGATGTTTAAGTTTAGTATCTCCCAAGGGTGCGACACGAAGAAATAATTTGTACAGGGTGGTTCATGAAAAACCGACTCCGAGTAGAGATGGTAGGGCGAGACATGAATAGATCTAGCGCATAGGGGAAGTTGCTTTCCTCCCCTCCTTCACTGCAACGGTTGAGAGGGGCAATAGAGATGACAGCTTGGACCGCGCCGTGGCCGAGTGCTTAGACCTCTCGCCTCTCACCTAGACGACCCGGATTCGATCCAAAGCCAGATTTCACCTGGCTGATAGCCCGAGAAAATTTATTTTCATACCACCGCCAGGAAAGCTACAAGTCATGGTATTACATGTTTATCTACTGGGTGTTGTATCTGCTCGTGGCGGGCAGCAATTTGCGCGTAATTGGGAGCGGCAGTCTGTACTCGGGGTCGGTTTTCCATGCGCCATCCTGTATTTCTCCGTTAAAGATTGTTTAATAAAAGCTTAATGTTTAACTTAATTATCTTAAATGTCTTTGTTATCATTTTGGCATGCACGATATTCTCTGGATTCATTAAACTTATTTCTGGGCAACTGAGCATATTTGTTTACATAACGGAAATATCACAGTTTCCCACAGCTGTTTAATGTACTGCGGTGATATTGAAGATTAATCTAGTGTTTCTTGCGTGACATCGATGTCTCCACTGACGCCTTCCACTCGATGCTTGTTTCGGTTTCTCCACCACTAAATGAAATGCAAATGTCTCCCCGCCTTACTGGAAACATCTGAAATGCCAAAACAACATATTCAGCTGTTTTGCTTCATACAGAAGGGGAAGAATATTACATACAAAGATTTTAGACCGCTTTCGGGTCCATAAATAAGAGGTTCTCATTAAGTACATCCATGTTCACTACAAAACTACGGATCGACGATATGAATCTCAAAATGGCGTTTGTCTAGCTTAATTTTGTGAGGTATTCTGGTAGGTTTTAATACTATTTTAAATTACATTTCATAACAATATTTTAAATTACATTTCAAAACAATATTTTTTTTTTTCTTTTTTAGTTTTTGTTGCAAATGATAAACGTTGCCATATCATTTTGCTTATTTCAGCTTTATTTCAGTTTATCTAAATTAGGAAAATAAAATAAATAGTTCGCACTATGTGAAGACACTCGGTGAATTAGAACTTTTAGATTTATTATTTGAAACTAAAAAGCATTTGTTTTGTAAACAAATTACTCGCATAAAATATTATTCTATTATCTAGATCTTGTTAATTGAAATACACATTAGCAGAAATGGTTTTATTAGGTAGTTCCTTATAAGTGAGGGGAAATAAAGGAATACGTTAGGCGATAGTTAAATAATTTAAAGAGTTTCGTTATAAGATTGTATTGGATATTCGCGTCTCTTTTCATTACTAGGAGTAAAACGAAAGAGATATGAAAGGAATTAGAACTTTACAAATCTGACAACAGTAAAGTGTTTTAAAACTAAAACCAATAACGGTGAATATCTTGGAATTGGTTAGCTCTAAGTAAAGCTGTATATCACATAAATTGTGCACTTTACCGAGAACTACCTTTTTGTGTAGGAAGTTTTTGTCTACCTGTTATGGTTTACCAGTCATGTAAATATATATTAGATATGGTATTCTAATTAAACTCGTTATAGCTATTTATGACAAGATAAAATTGTTCGAAAATGTTCCATATAAAGGATAGTTGGGATGGGATTTTTTTTTAAACCTTCTTGCCGCATCCTTGGAAGATACTAAATTTAAATACTAACTTTGGTATTTTACCTGATTTCTGTTTTTAGTTATCCTATGTCCAGACAGACACGCACACATACACATGCTTAGACAGACCCATACACGAACTTTTTTCTAAAAAGGCTTTTTGGGGTTCACAGGTCCTCAAAACATGTATTACCGATGAAATATAAAGAATTTTTGGGTTGAATGCAATACACATTATATTGCACATATGTGGAAGAGAAAGTAATACAATTTATTTAATCATTTTTACAGTCCTTAATGCCTGCGTTTCCTACTATGATAAGTAGGCGATGAACCTGATGATATGTGGAATGAAGATGGAGTACCGGTTGAAGACGAGGTGAGGGAAACCGGAGAACCTGGAGAAAATCTACCCCTGCGCCACTTTATCCACCACTAATCCCACACGGGGTCGCCTGTGATTGAACCCGGGCCGCCTTGGTGAGAGACCACGGCGAATGCCCTTCTATTTAATTCGTTTAAACAATTAAAAACAGTAGAACTTTGAATAAGAGAAACTTGTAGTTTATAATTGCTTTTTCATCCTGATATAAATTCCAAATAATTGTTCCTTATTTAGATTTAATTCCTAATTAATTAAATGTCACAATTCATATTCTCAAATGATTTTTTCCATATTTAAAAGTGTTTTATATATGCGCTCTTTTTACCCTACTTTTTATATTATTAATTTCATGCCAATATTGCTTACCTTGTGTCTGCGTTCGTTCTGAAACCAAATTGGCATCTTTTAATTATTACGCGACATTATTTGCTATTCTGCTATATCAGGGTAGGAGCTGGACAACTGCAAATATTTGTATCAGAGTTTAGAGTGATGTAATGATCCATTTTTTGCATTTTTTTCGCTATTTTCTAAACTTATGTTCACAAGGAAAGCTTCAGGGTGTTTTAGGATGGCTATTATTCCCTATCTCAGATGTTCGGTTGTTAACGTAACAGATCACATGACGCTCTTCGCTATAGGTGAAGTAATGTTTGTAGACGCAGCAGAGACATATCAGGACCGTTCAAAACACATTAGATCCGGAAATTTGTACTTAGTTTACGCATTGAAATTAGTAAGCGGACAAATGAAGATACACTTATGTGTTTTATGCGTTGTTCTCTACTAAATATAACATTATTTGCACTTATTCACCTCCCAACCTATATAACATTATTAGGACTATTGAGTTGAGATTGTAATAGACATGGAATTAAGGTTACATGGTCGGTGCCGTCTTAAAATGATTAACACACGGCCAGTTTTGTCATGTGTTGGAGGGTTAATTCTAAATGAAGGCTTTCACCAACTTCTGTGGTCAGTATCTTCAATGGCACGTGTCTGGAAACACGTGAATTTCCGTCAACGTGTGCCGCAGACCACAATAGCGCGCCAAAGCTTTGGTTTGAAATTTAACTATGCACACCATACTACAATAATCCGGAGGTGTTTTCAACAAAACTTTTGGTGAACTTTTATTGTAAAAATTAACCATGCTTTGTCATTTTAAATGGCGCAACTAATGCCGACTTTAATTTAACATAAAAATCTGATGTGCCACATTCTTATGACTTTTTCTACCTATTCTGTAACAAGCTATTCATACAAAAGTTTACTCTTTTAGTTACTTCATGCTAATCGAATTAAAACATAGGAAAATGGCCTTAATAGTTTGTTCCTTATAAGAAAGGGAAATAAAGGAGTATACTAGGCAAAAACTATAGTCATTTTTTTGAAAGTAGGTCGCTATATGAAATAATTTAATTTTCCGTTCTCGGGAGTAACTTGATAGAGATATGAAACGAAATTTGACTTTCCGCTTGAGTAAAGTTTATATAGTTAAAACTGAAGCTAATAACAAGAACTAAATCGGAAAGGCTAACCCCGCAAAAAACGAATATGATATAAATTGAAGGGTTGAGAACCATAGTGGTGGGCCAAGCACCATTTTTTAAAAATGGAGCAATAGAGGGTCAATATTTTTTCTATATCATTATTTATTGAGCCAAGTTACACATAATAACTAAATGCCACAGCAATCTAGAATATATTTTCTATCTTATATTAGTATAACATTAATGTGGCTTCATGCACAATTAGGTTTTACGGTTATTTATTGGGAGCTATTTTCCTTGGCTAGGATTTGGCCCAGCCTAAAGAAATGTAACTGGCCCATTTCCATACATCTAATCAATGTCCTGCTGATCATCATTATTGACTTGCACACGCAAATTCTGGTAAAATCATGATTCACTGGAGGAATAAATGGTAGCATGGACATAAGATCATCATTTGCGGTAGCGTGATTTGCTGCATGGATTTGGATCACTCTGACTTTAACAGAATTTTTAGTTTCATTTAGACCGATACTTTGATGCTCTACTGCTTGTAAACGGGAAATGCTGGGCATGGCCTACTGCAATATAAGATGTATAGCCATAAACTATACCGACAAATGGCAACAGTTCAATTTTGACCTCACATGCAGATGGCCCAATATGGTTCTCAGCCCTTCAATTGTGTATTTTAATAATATCTATAATTTTTGTAATACGTTTATGTCTATCTTTTATTATTTACCAGTTACGCAAAAGTTATTCAGAATGAAGAGGTGTTCAGAGGCTATTTCCAGAAAATTCAAGATTCCTATACATTTTATTTTCATATAAATATCTTTAGCATACGGTATTTTAATCAAAATCGTTAGTCATTTTTGAGAAAATCAATTTTACATGCACGCTAGAAAAAGTAAAAATGAATAGCTACGCTTCTTCATTGTTTGTCTTTTGGGTGGTACTGTGATAAGTATTTGAATTGAATACAAGAGGAGAAAATAGAAAGAAAAAATGACTGCAAAGAAACGCATAACGGGATGAAATGGAAGTCAAATCCTATTATAAATTATTAATTCGACAAATGACTGTGAAATTACTCATAAAAGGAAAGAAGATCCATCTAATGATCACTGGTTGGAAGATACGTGTTTCTACATTTATTTTCGTATTAAATAAATAAATTACTATGTATCTCATTTACATGATTTGCTCTACCTGTTTTAGAAACAAACTACTTCCAAAGATTATTGTGTTTCTAAATCATGCTAACCGAGATAAGCATTAGCAGAATGGTCCCATTAATTAGTTCCTTATAAATAGAAGGGAACTAAGGGAATACGCTAATAAAGTGATATTTTAAAAGTGTGGCTATGCGATTATCATCGAAATTCACTTCTTGGCATTTCCGGGAGTAAAACAAAGTAAACACGAACGATTTCTCTTCGAGAACAGTTTGAGAAAATGATTTTAAAATTGATATCAATAATAAGGAGTATCTTTAAAGGGATGAACTCTACAAAAATTAAGTATATGACATAACTTGTGTGTTTTAATGTGATCTGTGCTTTTTTGTTTGTCTTTTTTTTGGTGCAGTAAGTTTTTGCTCTATTTCTTACGGTTTACGAGTTTTACAATAGCCATCCGAAATGAAGAGTTCTTCAGTGGATATTTCTAAAAAAAAAGAATAAGGATATACATTTCGTTTATCATGATAAACGTATGATATCTTAATAAAAATCGTTATGAGAAAATTAAATTTTTCAAAAAACGTTCCATGTAAAGGATAGTTGGGAGTGGGGGGGGGTTTCCGGAAATTCCTCGTGTAGCATCCTTGGAAGGTACTAAACCTAAATACCAATCCGACTCTTTGAGTTATGCTCTCTAGAGACAGAGACAGACAGGCACACAGACACACACACACACAATTTTTCTAAATATGCTGTCAAATTTAGATATCGAATTTTTGGATGCAATACAATATCTCTTCTTCCTAGTATGGATGCTAGAGAAAATAAAAATTAATAGCTGTGCTTCTTCATGTTTGTCTTTCGGGACGTACTGTAATCAATTTGATTTTAATAGAAGAAGGAAAAAAGAAAGAACAGAAATGCTGCAAAGAAACACTAAATGACGTTAAATGGAACTATATCCTATTACATATTCTTTATTCAAGAAATGTATGTGACATCATTAAGAATATGACTTGAAAGATACATATTTCTAAACTTATTTTCGCATTAAATAAAAAAATTGTTGTACACAGGTTCACAAGGAAATGCGCAATAAGAGCCTGTCTGCAAATTTTTATAACAACTAAAGTGAAGTAGATAGAAAAATAGGTGAGTTAAGAATAATGTATTCAATTTGGGTAGAGTAAGTACTGTGAATGTAACATATGGTGTTTTTGCTTTCTCTAGCACGTATGTACAATGGGCATAGTAGATAGAGAGGGTATTGTATTCGATCCAAAAATTCAAACGGAATTTTCAAAGGAAATAGATGTGTATCTGTGTATGTGTGTTCAGCATAACTCAAAAACGAAAAGTGGGTTAAACACCAAACTTTATATTTAAGTTTACTCTCTTGCAGGAATTTGACACGAAGATTTTCAGAAAAAATTCCCTCACCACAAACTACTCTTTACATGGAACATTTTCGAAATTATGATTACAAAATTCATTAATATCTCATATATTAAAATGTTTACATGGCAAAAAAATGTATGTATCCTGAATTTCTTGGGAGTATTCACTGAAGTACGCTTCATGCTGAATAGCTTAGCATAGTTGGTAAACTGTAAGAGATAGTCTTAAATGTATGAAGCAATAAATGGTGTTCTTGTTAAAACACACAATTTCTGCCATAACTTTTTCTGTTATTGGTTTCAATTTTAAAATAATTAACGTTTCTGAAACGGAAACGGAAAGTCTCTCCAAGGGGAGAGAACCATATTTTAGACAATGTGCCATGACAACAAAAGTATTTATATATATATATATATATATATATGTGTGTGTGTGTGTGTGTGTGTGTCATATCAGGTGATGAACGAAAAATCGATAAAATTATTCTCAAATAACTGAGGTCCATGGAGCTTAAAGCTACTAGACCTTCGTCTTCCCAGGATAAGGGAAACCCTTAATAGCCTTATCCGGGTAGTTCACCCTAAGCGAGAGGTAGACAAGCTATTCCCACACTACCGAGACCCTTAAAAGGATTTTACTGTCACTTTGGCCTAGTGTATTTTCTTATTTCCCTTCTACTTATAAGAAATCAAGTAATAAGAACCATTTCTGGTAATGTTTATCACGACTAGCATTATGTAGATAAAAGAATAATCTATTGTTAGAAAAGCTTGTATAAGAGGTAGAAAAAGTCATCTGAATAGATCTCACCAGACCTTTTATATAGATGTTTTAAGTAAATGTTATGTAGTTAGAGTATCTTAATAAAAATACACTTCTAATTATTATTAAAGTACAAAGTCAATTCAATAGATAGCCGAAAAAGTTGTGTAAATATTACAAAATTTCGGAAAAGTTAGTGTCTCTTAGTTATGTTTTGGACGTGTTCTAGAGATATCAAATGGCTCGACACCCCTGCCTTGCGAACGGAATGCTGGCATTCAATGAAAACAAGTTACAGGTTTGCACCAGCGTGGAGTAGCGGAGTGTTATTAGATTTTTGTCATCAGAAGGGTTGAAACCAATCAAAATTCACTGCCGGATGGCATTGCAATACGATGAAAGTTGTTTGTATCGAACACAAGTGTATCAGTGGGCAGATAAGTTGAAAGGAGTTCCAAAACCAAAGTTGGTGCTAACTGAAAGAAGTGATTTAAGATCATGTTGGGACCATAAAGGAGTAATTCTGGAACATTACATGCCGAGAGGTCAAAATATAAATAGTGAGACGTACACAAACCATATGTGTCAAAATTTGAAATCAGCCATTTTGAGGAAGCGACGGAGATGATATCCATTGGCGCACTATTACTCCATGACAACGTGAGGCCACACACTGCTAGAGTCACTTTAGATACCATCAAAGACCTATCGTCTGCCTGCTCCCCGCCTCCGTATTCTCCGGAACAGGCACCTTCAGATTATCACATTTTTAACCCACTGAAAGAAACTCTTAGTGGCTCAAGGCTCGCAGATGATGAAGCCTAGGCGGCAGTGTATAACTGGTTACTCACATTACCCCAAGAATTCTTTTCAAGTGGAATTGAGAAGCCTATTTAACGCTGATATAAGTGCTTAGAGCTTGTGGGGTGGGCATAACGCTGAAAAATTAAACACTGAATTATTTCATTCTCGTAATAAAAATAATTCCAGGCTATTTATTGAACCACCCTTGTAATATGTAATAGTATAACAGCATCTCGAATATCCTGACTTGTTATTTCTTAAGTTTTCCACACTGTCTTACCACACTCATAAAACAAACTTTTAGAGTTCCTGGTTCCTGGTCGGTGTTGGAAAACTAAGTCGTAAAATGCTGTCAAGAGAATAAGCCGATTTTGTGGTGGAGAAAAATGCTTCCATATTTCGGGTGAATGTGTCGTTTGGGAGAACTTGCGGCAAAGGACGTTAAAGTTTCTAACTTCCAAGATTAATCGCAATGGTGGGATTGTTTGCAGAGTATATGATCTGGTTCTGTAAGTGCTCTTTTTGAACTAGTGTGTGCTCTTATAGTTTATAGCTAACATTCTCGGTCCGACAGTAACATATTATCAAGTGTCATGTACAGCACATAGCGAACCTTTGAAGAGTGGATCCATAACACCGTGCATACACACTTAAGAGTGTGCAAGAGGTTGTTCTGCATCGTTTTTACTTTCTCTATACGCACTATGTAATAGTGTATAGAGAAGGTATGTACTCAACCAAAAAATTCAATACCGATATTTCACCGGAAATATATGTTTTAGGGTCCCCTGTATCCAAAAAATATATTTTCAGAAAAAGACACGAGTGTGTGTCCGTGTGTCTGTGAACACGATAACTCAAAAACGAAAAGTCGGTAAAATATCAAACTTGGTATTTAAGTTTACTATCTTCCAGGGATGCGACACGAAGATTTTGAGAAAAGTCCCCCCACCCCACTCTACCCTTTACATGGAACTTTTTTCGAAAACTTTCATTTTCTAAAATATGACTCTAACGATTTTGATTAAAATTTCGAATATTAAGGTATTTACCTAACAAATAAAATGTATATCTTTAATTTTTTGGGAATAGTCTCTGAAGACTACTTTATTCTGGACGAATTTTACGGAATTTTGCATAACTGGTAAACCGTAAGAGATGGAAAAAATCTTATCATACAAAAAATGTAGAGCACTTTAAAACACACAATTTATGTTGTGTGTATTTTTTTTCTTGGGGTTGATCGTTTTTGAGATATTCCTTGTTTTCAATTTCAGCTATAAACAATTATACTTTTCTCACACTGAACTTTGTCAACTCCTTTCCATACAAACAAAGGAACTTCAGTCACATAGCAACCAGCTTTCGACTGCCACTTTAACTATGGTACTCCCTTATTTCGCTTCTACTTACAAGGAAGCAAGTGATAAGACTATATCTGTTATTTTTTTCGATCAGTATTAAGTAAATATCACAATCAGCTTTTTGATAAGAATTTGTTGCAGAGAAGTAGAGAAAGTCATGTGAATGGAACACATCAGATTTTTTTTCATGACTCAGAAGTCAGTAGAAAGCAACACAGGAACTCTCTACCCCACCTCGGTAACGTGGGGATGGCGTGTCTGCTTCGTATTCAAGAGGTGGCAGGTTTGAAACTCTCTTAGGGAGAATTACCCGGATAAGGTTTTTTTTGGGGGAGGGGGAGATTTTCCATTATCCTGAGAAGACTAACTTCAAGAATAGTAACTTTAAGCTCCATGAACCTCGAGATCATTTGAGTATCATTTCGTTAGTTTGATGGTCGTCCTTTATGACCAACCAGGTTAAGCGACGTAAAAGCGCTTTTATGTTGTGTGGATCTTGTTTCTTCCATGCGTGCTACAGGAGGCGACGTAGAGGATGAACCCCAACCGACAGTAGATGGCACTGCTTACTCGTCCTGAGGAGCTCTTCCTCAGGAGAGGAGACTCAAAAGGCACAAGTTCGCCAATACCAATCAGGCTCCGCTTGGTAATGCACAGTATATGTTTTTTTCCAAAACATGATGGCTTTCAAACGGAACCACTCCCCCCTGCCACTGGACAATAACCATTAGCAAGCAAAAGATAACCCTGTACTAGGGGTGGTAGGCAACGTAGTGAACTCTCTGTTTCTGGAGACTCGAAGACTGTGATTGCAAATCGAGATTCGCGCATCAGTTAAGGGACCAGTAAGTGGAAGACATGGCAACTGCGCCATGGTTTCCTGCCACATCTCCTATCCCAAACTCTGCCCTTGGCAGAGGGTTATCTTGTTCTGAAAAATGCTCTATGTCCAGTGAGCTCCAAAGATCATAAATTTGCACAGCTGACACTTGACGGTTAACGGGAGTAGCAGGAAGGTTAACAAGGATAGAAGAATGTTTCCATACCTGTATCTTTCAAAGATGTGACACGTATATTTTCAACCTCCCCTCATCATAACTACCCTTTCTATGGAAAAATGTTTTAAAATTTTGTTTTTCTCCAATTTGTAACGATTTTGATTACAATATTTTACATTAAAGATATTTACATCAAAATAAGGTGTATATTTTGAATTTTCCTGGGAATAGCCTCTAAAGACCTTTTTATTCTGGATGAGTTTTGCAAAATGTTGCATAAAGGTTAAACCGTCTGAGATAGACAAGAACTTACTACACAAAAAATGTACAACACAAAATTTGGCATTCTTGTATACAGCTGACTGTTTTCGAAATATTCCTCGTTATTGGTTTCAGTTTCAAACTACTCAAATTTTCTCATATTGGACCATGGACAGAGAATTGAACCTCAATTGCTTTACATAGCTATTAGCTTTTTAAGGCTTTGACTATCACTTTGGCATAAGTTATTCCCTTATTTCCCTTCTACTTAAAAGGAAGTAAGTAATAAGTCCAGTTCTGGGAATGTTTATCTCCATTAGCATGAAATAGATACAAGAATGATCTTTTGTAAGAATAATTTGTATATGTAACAGTTAGAGAAAGTTATGTAAATGGGAGGCATCAGTTTTTTTTTCTTTTTAAATGCATATATTAGTGAATGAAGTTGCAATAAAATGTTTTATTACAGTTATCATGTAGAACTAGGGCGCCTAATCTCTGCTCTTATGAGGTAATGACGTCACCTAGTCGTGTTACCCCGCCTCCTTCGTTTTGTGCATGGTCAGGTGGGAAGCACTTCCTCTTTTTTTTTTTTTTTAAATACGGTACCGGAGTCTGATTGGGACTCCGGCACTGTATACCCTACTTTTATTGACCTTTTTTTTTTTTTACTTTGTTTTTCTGTATTATTACTGGATTGCTGTTTTTTTACTTTTTACAACACACACATAAACACAAACATATAACACCCATGCCCAAGGTGGGACTCGAACCCACGATCCCCAGCGCTACGAAGTAACCAAAGCGGGACGCCTTGGCGAGCGCGGCCATGGGGACCGGCACCTCTTCAATCATTCAGTGGCGTTTAACTGGTTACGACTCTCGACACGATGGCAGGTTTCAAGCGAACCAAACATATCGTATTCCAGAAAGAATGCGAGCAGAATATTTTCTGTTAAAGAGGACAGTACGGTGAAATGTCTTATTTGTAAGCATCAGTTATCTTAGGGTTCCCGATATAATATGAAACGACACTTTGAAAGATACCATTATACTGATTATTGCTAGCATCAGTAGCAGCACTTGGATTTGAATTAATTTTGCCTGAAAAGGTGTTCCTCACTATCTTCAAATGGAACTAGTTGTTTTGTAAAATTCAATAGTCATGAACTATTCTCAAAAAAAAAAAAAAAAAGAAGATTGGGATTTATTTAAATCTGTTCCCAATGAAAAAAATTCCGTTGTGAAGTTTTGCTGCAAAGCATATGTATATCAATATTTCATTCTACATACATTTGTGAATAGATGCACTCGAAAACCAACTGAATAAAAAGCAAGTATTGTAGTAGAGAAGGGAGGGCAGGATTTTTAGGTCTGTCTTTTAAGACAGTTGTTCAGCCCTGTCGGCAAACATTGATGAACTGGTTACAAATAAAGTGCCAACTCAGTTACTAACAAGAACGGTGTTCAAGAAGAGATTTTAGTATTTGTACAATTCCATATAACATTAACGTTGCTGAAGCCCCCGCCACTGATAGAAAACGACGTCATAGATAGAGATTTTTGCCTGCCACAAACAAACAAATGGGTGGAGGTAAATCTGCCACTATAGCTGTAGGTTGAGTACCATTGATGTAGAATATTCTCTTAACGTATGATGTATCAAGTACATTCCATCCGGTATAAGGATAACATCTTGTTTGGAATTTCCTAGAACAGAAGAAAGCTGTTATGGTTTGCGTGGCAACTGATGTACACCGAATCACAGAACTGCAAGGATGAATCCAAGACTTGTAGGGCTGCTCAAAACTCCTATCCCGGCGCTGTTTTCCCATTCTTTATTCCCTTCCATTTTCTGAAGCAGACTTTCGCTGCCACGAGGAGTTAGATTTCTTTATTTCTTACGTTTGTGAGAGGCTTCCCCAATATACGACTTCCCCCTCTCTTTTCATATGATCGCTCCCTCCCCTAGGCATACTCCCGCCTACCCTCCTTGCTTCTTGGACAGAAAATCTCTTCAAGTACGTTTTTATGATGCGGCTGGAGTTACGGTACTCATAAAATCAGCAGAGGAAAAGACGTTCTTCAGCACGCTTACTTTCTGCCTAATCCACTGTTTCTGAACAGTAATATCCAGAAAACCACTTCCAAGATACGAAAGTATAATTCACGTTTTCTCTATTGGCATAGATTACAACATTTGTAAAAAGCAAAGCATTTTCGTACTACGCTAACTTCATTTGTGAAAATGCTCAGGTGGAAGTCAGAAAATTCCTCCCCAAGCATTCAAATACCTAAAGAAATATCAGATGTGTTCCACTCACATGAGTTTCTCTACATCTCTGCAATAAATTATCGTTACTTAATCCTAATCGAGAAAACATTACCAGAAAGGGTCTTATTATTTGCTTCTTTGTACCATAGGCTAAATCGATAATCAAATATTTTAAAAGCTGGTTGGAATGTAATTAAAGTGCCTTTGCTTGTATGGACAGAAGTTGAGAAATTCCCGTATGAGAAAAGTATAAGTATTTTGAAGCTGAAACTAATAACAAGGAATATGTCAAAAACGATCAACTCCACGAATAAATTTAAGAATTAAAAATGTAAATAATATAAATTGTGTGTTTTAAGGTCTACATTTCTTGTTAAGTACGTATTGCCTATCTCTTCGGTTAACCAGTTATGCAAAATTCCGCAAATAAACATTATTCAGATATTTCCAAAATTTGAATATATAAATTGTATTTTTCATGTAAATATCTTAAATATAAGAGATTTTAGTCAAAATCGTTAGAGCCATTTAGAGAAAATTAAATTTCTCGAAACTTTTTCCATGTAAAGGGTAGTTAGGGGGTGTGAGTATTTTCTTGAAAATCTTTGTGCCATTTGTCTGGAAGACAATGAACTTAAATACTAAGTTTGGTATTTGAGGATCTTTTCCTTTTCAGCTATGCTGCCCACAGACACACACTTACAGACAGGCATACTCACATGGGCATTTTTCTAAAAATTGTTTTTCTGGTTTCAGGGAGTCTCAAAACCTGTATTTCCGGTGAAATCTCGGGGTCGAATTTTTGGATGCAATACAAGGGCCAACTGATAAGTCCCGGGCCTCTCAATGAAAACAGTATTTAAAAAAAAATGTTTTTGCTTTATTTCTCAACATAATTTCCAGCAAGACTAATACATTTGTCATATCAGTGATCGTAATAGTGTAGTGCGATTTATCATGGTACTCAAAATAGCTGTTTACCGCACCATTGACCTCCGTTACTGTAAAATCTACATCCTCCAAGAAATTGTTTGAGGTTTCGGAATAGGTGGTAGTCACTCGGTGCTAGATCTGGCGAATAGAATGGATGTTCAAGCAATTCAAACTTTAATTCACACGTTTTTTTCATTACTATGACTGAACATGGGCCGGAGCATTGTCGTAATGAAAGAAGATTTTTGTTTTGCCAAATGAGGCCTTACTCTTTTCACCTCATCACTCAAACGTTGCAGTAAGGCTTGCGTAGTAGTTACCAGTGATACTTTTACCCTTTTTTAAGTAATCAATAAAAATAATTCCCAGTGCATACCAGAAAACATAACCTTGTTAGCTGACAAAATTGACTTTACCTTTATTTGCAGTTGGCTCACCTGGCGCAGTCCACTGTTTTGACTGTGATTTACTTTCTGGAGTGTAGTGATGTATCCAAGTTTCATCCATGGTTATTAGCCGTCTCAAAAATGTACTGGGATTTATATGGTAGAGCTCCACATTCTTAACAGAAACAGTTTTTCTTTGCAACTTTTGATCAGGTGTCAACACACGCGGCACCCATCTTGCTATCTCAAACGATGACTTTTTGCAATTGTCTCTGGAGTTGTCACTTCTACAGGGCGTCCAGACTATCACTTTAAACTATGTACTCCTTTATTTCGCTTCTACATACAAGGAAGCAAGTAATAAGTCTATTTCTGCTATTTTTTCTCAATTAGCATGAAGTAAATAGAAGCATCAGCTTTTTTTGGATTCAGGGGGACCCAAAACATGTATTTCCGGTGAAATCTCGGTATCGAATTTTTGGATGCAATTCAATACCTTTTCTGTACTCTATGTTCGAAATAACATTCTTAAAGATATTCCTAATATTTCTACTCGTGCACCAAAGATAAAATATAATATTCCGGTATCTTTATGGTTTGTTGAGAATAATCATCGTTGCAAGATGTACATAGTACAGGTAGAGAAAGTAAAAACACGTGCGAGATTTTTGTTCATTACTTTGTTTTATGCGATTGCATTGCATACGTCCGTATTTTGTTGCTATGCGGCATGGAGCACCTCGGATAACTTTGCGGGTTATACAATCAACTATCAATCTAGTTAACGCTTTCTCTCCCTCTCTTTCTCTCTCGCATGCATCGTACGCAATATAGCGACATCGGATTCTCAATCTCTGTGTGTAAGGCTATGAAACAAAATTCACTCATTTGCTTAAGAGCTGAATAATCGTACATGAAAATGTTCATCAATTTATCACCATCGTCGGCACTGTCATTACATTCTTTAGCAATGAGTTTTTAATCTTGTTACCCTTTCTAACTTTTAGACGCGCTCGTGGTTATATAATTATGCTAACAGCACCGCATTTCACTTGTTCAGATACTCCTTTATACGTTAAAAAGGTTACATAACTCAACGAGGCAAATCCAAGCAAACCCAGTGGAAACATGCATTAACGTGAGTGACCTTCATTCTTTGCTTACGAGCGAAAAGGAAGAGTGGATAAAACAGTAATAGTAATTACAGTAAAATCAACATAATCATAGCTGAATAAAACTGCTGTGAAACACTGCTAACCACACGTTTCGTTACTGCACTTTATGGTTTTATTTGAACTCTACAGTTTATATAGTCCAAAATATTAGACAACAGATAAACACAACATAAAATATGTGGTAAATAGCTTTCGATATTTATCCTCCAGTATAATGGACTTACTTCTCTCCCCACCCTAGGACTTAGCCGGGATTTCGAAAAACTTTGCTTTATGTGACTGGACATAACGTGAAGAGAAATTCCGCTAAACTAAAGACATATTAGGATACACTTTAAATCAAGAGCAAAAAGTTGGTGAACTATCAAGTTTGGTATTTAAGTTAAGTATCTTCCAGAGACGCAACACGAAGATTTTGAGAAAAATCTCATCTCAAATATAATATGGAAATTTTTTTGAAAATTTTTACTTTTGCAAAAATGGCTCTAACGATTTTGATTAAAGTTCTTATAGAGAAAGTTGTAAACTCCTGGCTCTGCATAGAAACGGATTTCAACCACATGGCTTCCAGCTTTTAAAAGATTGGACTATCACTTTAGCCTAGAGTATTCCCCTATTTCCCCTCTACTTAGAAGGAAGTAAGTAATTAAGACAACTTCTGCTAATGTTTATATCCTGATTATCATAAAGTAGATTGAAGAATATACTTTTTAACACTAATTTGTTACAACGATGTAGAGAAAGTCATGTGAATGGAACACATCACATTTTTTTTTTTATTGTGTTTTCCCATTTTATTTTCCATTTATCCAGTCAGCTTGAAGCTTAGAAACGCAGGTTTTTTTAAATCAACTAGAAGCTACGCAGCATCTTAAGAAAAGCTAAAGATGCTTTACAAAGCGTGCGTGAAGCCGCACCACACTCCTGACCCTTGGGTGACATGACAAGTGCCATGGCGTCATTACGTGTGACGCAATCGACCTGCTTTCTTACTTTTATCCAGCGAGTTCTGTTTAAAAGTTCGTAAGCCTCTGTGCGCGTATCCCAACCCCCATCTATTTTTAACAACTGAAGCAACGGGAATGGAATATTAAAGGAGTACGCTGCAGCATTCACAAATGCCTGTCTTTCAATGCTGCTAAAGTATTGCAGTTGAGAGCTGTGGAGTGCTGAGCAGCGATAATCGGAAGTTTGTCTTGCGCTTCGCTGCAAACTCTCTAAATAAACAAAAGATCGCTCAGACTACCTTTGTGGTGCGTACTAGCACAGAATTCTCCTTCCGCAGTTTTCAAGTTCTGAGTTTGTCTTGCTCTCACTTCCTTAGAGCTCTTATGAATTTCATATCTCTTTGTTTAAACCGAAAAATAAAGAAACAATGGTCAAGAGAGGATATGTCAATATATGTAATAAACAAGAGAGGGAAAGATTAGCTTGGATGAGTACAGGAATAATACTTTTGAAAAGGATGAAGGGCAATGAACTAGAACTTTGATTTTGTGCGGGGTGCGACGGTTTCCAAATATGGAAGTTCCGGCTGCGAATCCCGCGTGAACGTTTAGGATATTAATGGTGTGCAGATGTGAGTGCCCTAGCTCAGGTGTGTCGGTATGGAATCTTTCTCAGGTGTGGTAAGACACAGGTGGTTTCCTTTGAGTTCAGGATTGTTATTGAAATCGTTTATTCATTTTCTTCGACTTTTTCTGCCATCAACACACACGCATTACTCCTAAATTTTCCCCTTTCGAGCTATGCTTTAGACGACCGCACCTATTATTTCTTGACCGTCTTCGGATGTATTAAACTCTGTTTCTATCGCGGCCATATGTAGCCCATGCGTTTCCGTCGCGGACTCAATATCATGTCTTAACCTAACGATTCTTCCATAGTAAGTGAATTCGCGTAGCTCACCAATAAGAGAACCGTTCTATTTGCTTTGTTACGTCCACCCTCGGACAGTGAAGCTTTTAATCCCTTCGGTTCATTGTCCTGCCCTTAACGGTACTCTCCTACCTGGGTCGTATGCTAGCTCTGTATTTGCACTCTTATGCACGTTTTACATTTCTTTCCTGGCCATTTCCAATGAGGTTTTGTCCTTTCTTAATATAATTTATTTTATATATAAGTTATATCTTTTAGAGACCTTTTAATTCCATGACACAACAAGTTGCCTCAGGGGAGAAAGATAATATTATTCACTGTTTAACTGAATGTAAATTGGTAAGAACTTTGAGGAAAGAAATTGGGAATACAAATCGAATTGTGTGCCAGGATAGATGGCAACAGTGATAATTTTGAATGCCAAAGGAAAGAGAGAATTAAATAAATATTTGAGAAAGGTAAAATAAAAGTTGATAAGAAAAAATATGATTTGCACCGTTCACATGGCTTTCTCTGTAACAACTTATTTTAATGTGCTTGTTATTCTATCTGCTTCATGTTAATCGGATAAATATTAGCAGAAACGGTCTTATTACTTAGTTTCTTTAAGTAGAAGAAAACTAAGGAAATACACTAGGATAAACTAATAGTCAATGTTTCTATGGGATTGAAATCCATTTCTTACGTGATCAGATGTTAACAAATTCCCGCAAGATAAAAGTTTGAGTTATTTTAAAACTGAAACCAATAACAAACAATATCTCGAAAACGGCCAACTCTACGAAAAAAAAAAGTATACTACAAAATTGTGTGTTTTAGCGAGATCTTCATTTTTGAGTAGTGCTTTTTGGCTATCTTTTATGGTTTACTAGTTTAAAAAATTCATCCAGAATATAGGGACCTTCAGCGGCTATTCCTAGGAAATTCAAGATATATATTTTATTTGTGATGTAAATAGCTTTAATGTGCGGAATTTTAACCAAAATCGTTATGAACCATTTTTGGGAAAATCAAAATTTGGGAAAAATGTTCCATGTAAAGGGTAGTTAAGGTGGGGGGATTTTCTTTAAAATCTTTGTGTCACATCCTTGGAAGATACCAAACTTAAATACCACCATTGGTATTTAACGGTCTTTTCATTTTTGAGCTGTGCTGTCCACAGACACACACGAACCTTTTTCTAAAATGCTTTTTAGGGCTCTGGGAACCTTATAACATATTTCCTATGAAATCTCGGGATCGAATTTTTCGGTGGAATGCAATACTTATTCTATGCATTATGTACCACATAGTATGTATATAGTATGTGTGGAGAAACTAATATAGTAAGAATAGTCAAGAGAGAAGTATTTGGATACATGAAATAAACAAATAGGGAAGGATTAGCATGGATGAGGACAGGAGCAATAATTTTGAAAGAGATGAGAGACAATGAACTTGAACGTTATATTTTATGCTGGAAGAAAGACATTATTGTTCACTGTTTGTATGCCAGGAGAGATGGCAGCAATGAAAATGTTGAATGTCAGTGGAAAGAGAAGAATTAAAGAAATAGGTCAATAAAAAAGAAAGAAACAGAGACAGAGAGAGAAAATAGAAGGGAAAACACAGGCATTGGAATGGAATAAGTAGCACAAACCATAAGCTAAACTCGCTAACAATCAGGGAGCTATGCATATGTAGTACCTAAACTGTACTCAAACCAATGAACATTAGAATAATTAATATAGTTTAACAGGACACGACTTTTTAAAAATATTGGTAAATACAACCTCAGTTCTATGAGATGTTATGAATTACGCTGATAAACAAGAGGAATAAAACGAAAGGTACTCAGCCAGCTCCCCACTAACCGGTTTTAACTTGAAATATCCCCGTTGAGTACTGCAAATCTTTTAACGCACGGACCGGAAGGGTGAGATGAGAAGCTTCATCATTAGCCGACACCGGCACAGAAATGGCAGGGTCCCTAAGATAGAAACACCCCAACAGGGAGACCTGGGACTCTGCCCCAGGTAGAGACCACTGTCCATACCAGAGGGAAGTTCACATCCCGGCAATCAACAGGAGTCGGGGGACAGAGATTCTCACTTTTTCAGTTATGCTGCATTAAGCACCATATCCAACTTCCAATACTGAAGAAAGGAACCAACGGAATGAAGACTAAATGAATTGATAATGGAAATGACGTGTAGGGACAGAAAAATTCGGAGATAAGTCTTCCCAGCATTCGGGTGGACACTCGGGGAAATCCCTGAATAAACCATGATTCAGGTAGTTTGACCATTGGGATCGAACCTACAACTTGCCGCATGCAGACCACAGACGAAACCGTTTGACCATCCCACTCGTGTGTGGAAGGGAAGTCATTACATTAATTTAAGCAGTTACAAATCTCATTATTTGGAACATATTTTGTATACTTCATGTTTTCTATGACCATTTTCTGTGGAGATATTTTCGGATCTCCGAGAAATAAAATGCACATGCTGGCAACATTGCCGCGGAAAACGACCGGTACCTAGAGGTGGCGGTGACACTGTCCCTTTCAAAACAAGAATTAGGTCAGCACATAAACAGGCTTCACTTTCAGTTGTCGTGTTTGTTTGGATTAAAGGTCTAGTCTCTCCCACCACCTATTTTGGATATGCTATTTTGTTTACTTCGAGTCGCCAGATCTCACAGTGACTAATTTTCAAAACCCTATATGATGTCACATAATCAATTGCTACGGAAACTAGGTCAGAAATAGATTGCTTTTTCCATCTAAAAATAACAAGCTATTTACTTTCATACATTTTCGTGGAATAAATCATCTAATTTGGAAAACATCTCTATTTCGTTTTTACAAAAACGGCTGTTATATCTCTATGAATTGCATATGAGAATACATATAATAAGCTTCCTGCCACTCTGATATATACTTGTATATGACATAAATTGTAATTTTTAATATAGGGTATTTTATTCAAAATATTAAGATCCATTTGAAGCAAATAAATACATTTTGAAAAGATTTCCATTTAAAGGATGGGGGAAATTCCTTGAAAATCTTGTGTCGAAGATGGTGACCTTAATTATCAAGTTTGGTATTCAGGCTACTTTTCGTTTGAGTTATGTAGCCCACAGACACACACACACACACGCACACACATACCTACATAGATCTTTCCTAATTTTTTTCTTTTTTTTTTTTGATACGCGAGACCCAAAAACGTTTGTTTCCAGTTTAACCCCAGTTATCGAATTTTTGGGTAAAATACAATGCCTTTTCTACATTGTACGTGCGTGCTGGATAAAGTAATAATAAATTACCCTAATTAGATTTTACATAGCTTATTGGAATTGCGATTTCCTTGTCAATTATTTCATATCCCGGGATTTTAATTAAGGGTTAAAGTCTAATATCGTCACAAGGAAATCACAAGATAAAATGGAGTGAAATGTTTAACCCTTAAATGTGCAAATTAATTTGCTAAATATGCCACTCTTCCTCTATTTTGTAAACCGCTATCATATCCCTTTCTTGTGACCGCGCCGTGGCCGAGTGGTTAGACGGCCCGGGTTCCATCCCAAGCGACCACATGTTAGATTTGTGGTGGACAAAGCGGCGCTTAGCGGGTTTTCTCCGGTTCCTCCCCCCCCCCCCCGCCATCGCATTCCTCCGGTGCTCCATCTTCATTCATGTATAATCAGTAGCACTGCCTGAGGTACCATAAGTAGTTAAGGCGGGCGTTAAACACTACCAAAAAATCCCTTTCTTTTTAACTGGTGTAGAAGTGGTTCGAATACACGAGATCGTTAGTGTGATATGCCGAATGTCGCGATTTTGAATCTCGGCTTCTGTAGTGAAATGTGCCTGTAGTAAAGGATGGAGAGGGCTCACGTGTGATGGCAGCGTGCATGATGACGGGGTACGTTTGACTGCAGTTGCATGGATTTAGCTTTTTATTATTAAAAAATCTGATGTGTTCCATTCACATGACTTTCTCCACATCTCTGTAACAAATTATTGTTAACAAGCTTACTCTTCTACTTCATGCTAATCGAGATAAACAGTGGCAGAAATAGTCTTATTTCTTGCTTCCTTGTAAGTAGAGGCGAACTAGGGAATACACTAGGCTAAACCGACAGTCAAATACTTTAAAATAAGGTTGCCATGTGACTGAACTCACCTTCTGAGCGTGACCAGCAGTTGACAAAACTGCTATGAGAAAACAAAGTATTTTAAAACTAAAACCAAGGAATATCTAGAAAACGGCCAACTCCACGAAAAAATGCATATGAAATAAATTGTGTGTTTTAACGGGATCTGAATTTCTTGTAAAATAACGTTTTGTCTTTCTCTTACGGTTTATGCACAATTCATAAACATCCATTCAGAATAAATAGGTATTCAAGATATACATTTTATAAGTCATATAAATATCTTCAATATAAGAGATTTCAACCATTTTTGAGAAAATAAAACTTTTCAGAAAATGTTGCATGTCATGAGTAGTTGGGGTCAGGGGGGTTTTCTTGAAAATCTTCATGTCGCTTCCTTGGAAGATACTAAACTTGAATAGCAAGTATAGTATTTAACGGACTTTTCATTTTGAGCTATGCTGCCCACATACACACACACACCCACACACACACACGGACATTTTTCTAAAACTGCTTTTTTTGGACTCAGGGGGTCTCATAACATAAGTTTATGGTGAAATCTTGGGTGCAATATAATACCTTCCCTATGCACTATGTACATAGTACGTGTAGAGAAAGTAAAAAACACTATAATACTATTGAAAGATGCTAATATTTTTTTCAACACAAAATGCTGAAAATGCTCGATTTATTATTTAAGGTCAGTATAGTTAAAAACTACAAAATAAATATTAAAATATTCTAAAACTTTGCTTAAAATCACTTTTGTATATATGCAAAGCAACGCATTTAAGGGTTAACTATAGTTGGTTATTTTCTGAAACACGATGTTTCCGTGATCAGATTTGACTTTATAATTTGTGAGTTTGGCGGCATCGTAACGAGTGTTAGACTGCTCACCTCCCACCTAGGCGGCCCGGGTTTGATCCCAAGCGCCCGCATGTGGAATTTGTGGTGGATAAAACGGCGTCTGGGCGGGTTTTCTCCGGGTCCACGGTTTATCCCGCCACTCATTCCACCAATTACTTCAACATCACCTTTCCTATCATCCATTTTGCTTGTTTTTCATATCATCACTTCCTCACGCTCATGCCTGGCTACGGACTGACGTCGTTGCAGGATCTCCATTCTGTGGTTTCATGCCTTTGACTCCCCGACAGACTTCTGAGCCTAGGCATCCACTTGTAAGTCCTAGGGGGGGTATCAGTTTTAGGTAAGTCTCTATGCGCCATAGTGACGAGGGATCGACAGATAGTACCATAGGATGAAATCACGACTTGTGGACGCGAAATGGCAAAAAGGTTACCCAAAAACGTTCTCTTTCAAGATATGGGATTATTTTACATGCAAATAAACAATACACAGGACCATAGGCTTTACTTCCCTTCCGAAGGAAGCAAAAGGTTTTTTGTCTGAAAAAATTCATTACCCTTTGTCAGGATGAACCTACAATCTTGGTTTTTACAGGCCAGCACGATAACCACTACACCACGACGGCAAAATGTTGAACTATACCAGGATAGTTGGCTAAATGTGGTAAGTTAGCACAAAATGGCGGCAATTTTGTAAGGCGCATCTTGTTGTAAGGGCGTTTCGTTTTTAAATAACATATTATCAGATATAGCTGAGGTTCAGTATATATAGTTGCCATAGAAAATGGTGGGAGTGGAAGAAAGTTTAGCTGTTATTAAACATTTTCATTTAATGGTTGGACTGCAAAACTAATTAGAGTTGGATTTAGACCAAGCGGACTCAGTACCGCTATTTGAGGCCGTTAGAATTGGATGAATGGGTTTAAAAAGCTCCGGCCGCGCAACTGGAGTAACCGCAATGGGTTATAATTAAAAACAAAGCTATGATATCATAAAAGTAAGACCACCGAGTGGAAATGGGTGTGATATCTGAGACTATAATTACACTTCTCAAACAGTCGACTCCACTGAATCATATACTATCTATCAACTGAGGTCACACGTTACTTTAGATGTGCTTAAAAGTTAATACTTTGCCTAATTTCACTCACATTTACAATATGGAATAATATTATGGAAAAATTGTGTAAATACTTGTGACACAATCTTTTCAAACTGCAAAAAAAAAAAAAAAAAAAAAAAAAAAAAAACATTGAGAACTATAGTGGGTGTTTCAAAAAGAGAAAGTTGTAGGATACATTTTAAAAAATTGAACATATTAAATTTACCTTGCATTTACATAAAGAAAACTTTAATATATGTTAAAACCAATCTCAATAATCTCATTAAAAGTTCTGAGATCCATTCTCTCAAATAAATTGTATATTCCTACTCATAAAACTAAACTATTTTAAAAATTATTTAAATATAATAGCTTAAAACTCTATAATAATTTACCATCTAGTCTGAGGAATACAGAATCTGTTAAAAAATTCAAAGCTGATTTAAACAAATTTCTTTCTAACCAATTTTACTCAGTTGAGGAATTTAATCCATATTGTCTATCTAATAAATATGGTGTACTACAACTAAATCGCTCAAAGCAACAGAATATTTAAAATCCAAATAAATACTGAGTTACGTTTTTCAATATACTCAATGGGAAACTTATGTTTTAATCAGTTAATCAATTTTTGAAAGTGTTTAGTTAAATAGTTCATTACGAATATGTTATGTGATATGTTTATTATTTTGCTTTTGTTTCTGCATAAATGACGTAATAAATCTAGGTCTATAAGGTATTCTTATGACATATGCAAATACTTTCCATGAATGTTATTAATTTGGCTGCATTTTTGTATCCATGAATATATACATTTGTTCTGTTTTAAACTTGATGTGTCCAATAACATGTATATGATTCAAAGGATTAACAATCAGAAATGAGAGCGCTGAAAGCACATTGTTTTCCCGATTGCTGATTGTTGATCAAGAAGGCATGCGAAGAACATTTCAACATATCATCTTGTACCAGTGGCGGTCCCCTTCAAAAAATGAATGTGAACTGTTCCACACCATGAACTTTGTTAACAAGTCAGTTTCATAAAAGTATTTTTTTGCTTTCTTTACACGTACTATGTACATAGTGTAAAAAGAAGGTCTTGTTTGACACCCAAAAATTCGATACCCAGATTTAGCTGGAAATATATGTTTTGAGACCCCCTGAATCCAAATAAAACATTTTTAGAAAAATATATTAAATGTTTGGTATTTAAGTTTGGTGTATTCCAAGGATACGACACAAATATGTTCAAGAAAATTCCCTCCACCCCCAACTACCCTTTACATGGGATGTATTTCGAAATGTTTGATTTTCTCAAAAATAACGATAACGATTTTGATTAAAATATCGTATATTAAAGATATTTACACGACAAATAAAATGTATATCAAGAATTTTCTGTGAATAGCCTCTGAAGATACCTTTATTCTGGATGAATTTTGCGACATTTTGCATAACTGGTATACCGTTAGAGACATGCTATTTAATATAACACGCAGAACTCGTTAAAACACACAATTTATGTTATATACATTTCTTTCGTGGAGCTGATTGTTTTTGAGATATTCCTTGTTATTGGTTTCAGCTGTAATATACTTATACCTACTTTTCTCATACGGATATTTATCAACTCCTGTCCATAAAAACAAATCATATAACAAACTTCAATCACATAGCAACCAGCTTTTAACTATCATTTAGCCTATGCTACACCCTTATTTACCTTTTACTTTAATGGAAGCAAGTAATAAGACAATTTCTGCTCATTTTTTCTTGATTAGCTTGAAGTAAATAGAAGAATAAGCTTTTTAACAATAATTTGGTGCAGAGATGTAGAGAAAGTCATATGAATGGATCACATCGCATTTTTAGCTTCTTGGTGCAACTAAAAATTACAACAAAAAAACTTATTACCTGTTTGTCCATTTCATATTGTTTTCTTTTCCTCTCAGTTTGCAAGACTCGTGCACTCGTGCATCTGCGCCGAAGATTGGCGAAGGTTGCTGAAGTATTCCCAGAATTGAAAATAGAGAGATTGTGCTGATGATTACACATGCATCTCTATATTCTTTCTCATACAAGAATATTTCTGGTGTCAATAGAGAGAGAGAGAGAGAGAGAGAGATAGCGACTTTGATATGGAATAGCATTGGGCCGCTGATTTGTGGAGCGAAGTTCACGGTTCCTTTTATTTGCTTTGAAACAATAACTGCCTCTAAGAAAAATAGTTTTCTACACCTGCTCAGCATGAATTGGTTTCGGGGAAGGAAACGTACACAAATATTCTTTTTTATAGTGCTTAACGCCCGCTTTTACCACTAAGGCACCGCAGGCGATGACATTGATGATGCATGGAATGAAGATGGGACATAGGTGGAATGTGATGGCGGGAAAACCGGAGAATCCGAAGAAAACCGGCCCCTGTGCCGCTTTGTGCACCACAAATCCCACGTGCCGTCGCTTGGGATCAAACCCGGACCACCTAGGTAAAAGGCGAGTGGTCTAAACACATAATATGCATTAAACAAAAGAAAACGCAATCATATGCCATAAGTTTATTATTGTTATTGTTCAACAATTCACAGTTTAGCTTTGTATTACTAAACAAACAGTATTATAAGTTGTATTCCTGCAAAAGACGGTCATTCTCAGAATAAGTTGGCCTCGGGGTGAATAATAATTCAGATGCTATTGTTTATCGTACAGAGTCGCTTCTGATATTTAATACTCCTTACCAATATTACCTTACAGTTCTAGAACATTTGCAAGCAGTCAGTATATCATTATGGAGCAGTTTGTCAATCTGTCGAAATGAAACATAACCGAAGCAAATATTGAGAAATGGCGAGAGGCAAATGAACACTCAGTTTTGCGATGCTTAAGAAGGGAATCCCAAAGTGAACCTTACCATTGTGCTACTGCACGATAATATAATTTATGTAAGATTTAATAAGTTACTGAAAATTCTTGCTTGATTTATTGTCAAAAAGTTAGCGCTCCAGCAATTAGTGTTACAAAACTTATGGGTTCAGCGTAGCGTCAAATGCGTGGCGAGTTGAGACCACTTCTCCTGTCTACTTCAGGATCATTCTGGGCTGAGACAAACTATAGAAATTGAAACTGCATCACTGTAGCGGAATACGGACATTGTTCATTTGTGTCAATTTAACGGAAGGGACGCGTCTACGAATGTCAATTGATGTAATTTGAATTCCAGAAACTAAATTAGGTCTTTAGAAACGTATTAAACGATGTGGTAAATAAGTGCACGTATTTTAATTTATATCCAAGAAAATTTTATTAAAACTTAAATTGTGTTGTCAATCATTTCAGAATAAACAGATGCTTGAAACATAAAGTCTTCTTTGCCTTTACGAGTTTGTGATTTTGCGTGTGACTGACTATGCTGTATGTTTGTACTTTTGGGAAGTGAAATCAAATAAAGATAAAAATATAATTGCAATGATAGCGTATTGTATTATATTTCCAATTTATGAAATCATGTCCTATTGTTTAACTATTATTTATCCCAATGTAAAATTAGATTTTAGTACAGCTTAGTTGTCACATCCGCTTAGCTCCATGGCTGTTAACAAGTGTAGCCCCGTTTTGTTTGTGCTATTTATTCCATCCAATTCAACTGTTTTCTCTACTGAACTCTCCTTTTTCTTTTTTCTTATTCACTTTTCTTTTACTTTCTCAAATATTGCCCTATTTCTTTAATACTCATTTTCCTCGACATTCAAAATGTTCACTGTTACCGTCTCTCCTGGCTTACTATCCTGTCTGTGCTTCCAAATTGCTTTTCTCCAATTTCTTACCTCTTTACAATCTATTAACATGAACAATACTGTCTTTCTCCCCTCATAAAGTACAACATTCTAGTTCATTGCCTCTCATTCATTTCAAAATGAATTTTCATGTTCTCATCACACTAATTCTTTCCTCTTCTGTTTATTATGTATGTCTACATAATCCTCTCTTATCCACTTTTACTTTCTCTAGCCTCTTATGTACAATGTACATAAATATAGAGAAGTATTGTATTCCACCCAAAAACTCGATGTCGAGATTTCACCGGAAATACATTTTTAAGACCCCCTGAATCCAAAAAAATCATTTTCAGAAACAGGTCCATGTGTGTGTATGTATGAGTGTGTATCTGTGTGGGTGAGTGTATGTCTGTGAACAGCATAACTCAAAAACGAAAAGACGGTTGAATACTAAACTTGGTATTTAAGTTTGGTAGAATTCAAGGATGCGACACGAGGATTTTCAAGAAAATCCTTTCACCCCTAACTACCCTTTACATGGGAAAATTTTCGAAAATTTGGTTTTTCTTAAAAATGGCTCTAACGATCTTGATTAAAATACCTCACATTAAAGCACAAATGTTTATCTTGAATTTTCTGGGAACAGCTTCTAAAGACCTGTTTATTCTGAATGCATTTTGTTTAATTTGGCATAACTAGTAAACCGTAAGAGATAGACAAAAACTTACTTATCGAGCTTATCGTTTTCTAGGTATTCCTTGTTATGCTTCAATTGTGAGGTACTTATACTTTTCTCTGATAGGAAGTGTTCGTTTTTCTTTTGTTCTGCTCCTAGCAAAGCAAAGAAGGGATCTGCAATGGCAATCACATAACGATAGCTTTTAAAGCATTTTACTGTCATTTAGGCCTAGTGTATTCCCTTAGTCCCCTTCTACTTATAAGGAACTAAGTAATAAAATTCTACTAATGTTTATCTCGATTAGCTTGGTGTTGAAAGAAGAATTGTCTGTTGTAGAGTAGCTAGAGAATGTCATGTGAGAGTAGCACATCAGATTTTTTCTTTATTTTTCTGTACCAACAAAGCGATCTCTTTCTTTCTCTATAAGTACTATGTGCATAGCGTATAGAGAAGGTACTGTATTCCATCCAAAATTCGATACCAAGATTTCACCGGATATAGATGTTTTAAGACTCCCTGAATAAAAAAACACTTCCAGAGAATATTGTGTGTGTGTGGCCAGCATAGCTCAAAAACGAAAAGACTGTTAAATACCAAACTTGGTATTTAAGTTTGTTATCTCCCAAGGATACAACGCGAAGATTTCCAAGAAAATTCCCCCACCCCCAATTACCCTTTACATAGAACTTTTTTCGATCATTTTTACTTTCTCAAAAATGGCTCTAAAATTTTGATTAAAATATCGTATATTAAATATAATTACATGCCAAATGAAATGTATATCTTAAATTTTCTGGGAATAGCCTCTGAAGACAACTTTTTTCTGGATGAATTTTACGGAATTTTGCATAACTGGTAAATCGCAAGAGATGGACAAAACTTAATACACAAGAAATATACAGCATGTTAAAACGCACAATTTATGTTATATGCATTTTTTTCGTGGAGTTGATCGTTTTTTGAAATATTCCTTGTTTTTAGTTTCAGCTTTGAAAAACTTACACTTTTCTCATACAAGAATTTTTCAACTGCTATTCATATAAACAGTGGAACTTCTGTCAAATAGCAACCAGCTATTGTCTATCATTTTAACCTATGGTACTTCCTTATTTTGTTTCTACTTACCAGGCAGCAATTATTTTTGCTAATTTTTCCTCGATTAAAATGAAATAAATGCAAGCATAAACTTTTTAACAATAATTTGTTGCAGAGATGTAGAGAAAGTCATGTGAATGGAACACACTAGATTTTTTTTGTAGGGTTAACTATTTTCAAGAGATTCCGAATTATTGGTTTAATTTTAATCCACTTAAACTTTTTTCAAACTGAAAGTCATCTTTCAATTCGTTCTCGTTTTCTTACTCCTTGCAAGCAAAGGGAATACAATTTCAATTGTTTCACATAGCTATCGCTTTAGCCAGTGTATTCCCTTATTTCCCTTCTACTTACAAAGAAGCCAGTAATAAGACTAATTCTGTTTATGTTTATCTAGATCTACATGATTTAGACAAAAATGTAATGTTTTGAATAAAGGGTTGTTTGCGGAACAGCGAGAACAAATAAGATTTTTAAAACATGAGTTTATTTATTTACGCGACCACAAAACATGTATTTATGGCGAAATATCGGTATATAACTTTTGTGTAACCTTCTCTAGTTACTATGTACATTCTACATACGCGGTAGCCACTGTAGAAAAGGGTTTAATTGTACTTTATTTTGACAGCTAACACGGAGAAAAGTAAGCATTTTGTAACATGGTACAACAGCTAATGTAAACATTTGCCTCAGGATGTCGATTTTATGTACATTTCGAATAACCAGACTTGTCAGTGAGCTGCAAGCAATGACCAGGAAATAGAACTGAGCAAGACTCAATTCTATTCAAGGAAATGAAATGTCCAATTCCTTTAGGAGCATCACGGACATAGCAGAATTTCCTTGAATGGATGAAAGGACGAACCCACACGACATTATGATAGAATTCTTTGTACTAGGAATAGTCAAGATGTGAAATGAGAACAGTACAAGAATACATCTGATCATTCACATGACTTTCTCTACATTACTGTAGCACATTATTGCTAAAAAGCTTATTCTTGTGTCTAGTTCATGCACATTGAGTAACAATTAGCAGAAATTGTGTTATTACTTGCTCCCTTGTTAGTATAAAATAAGGGAGCCCACCTGGCTAGTGTAGGGGTAGCGTATCTGTCACATTAAGCAGGTCGCGAGTTCGAATCTCGCTTAGAGTGAGTTACCCCAGATAAGGCTATTTTTTGGAGGTTTTCCTTATCCTGAGAAGACGAATTTCGAGTAGCTTTAAGCTCCATGTACCCCAAGATCATTTTTGAACATCATTTCACTAATTTCATTCACCGTCCGATATGGCTAACAAGGCTAAAGGACGTTAAGGTAAAAATAAACAAATAAATAAATAAGTGAATAAATAAATAGTAAAACAAAACTGAAGAAATACATTAGGCTAAAGCGATAGTCAACTCTTTTAAAATCTGGTTGCTATGTGATTGAAATTCGTTTCTTTGAATGATCAAAAGAAGCAGAAAACAGAAACCAACAAGGAATATCTCGAAAATGATAAATTCCACGAAAAAAATGTTTTTACCCAGATCTATATGTTTGTGTAATAAGATTTTGTTTATCTTTTACGGTTTCCCAGTTATGGAAAAGTTATCCAGAATTAAGAGGTCTTCAGAGGATATTCCAGAAAATTCAAGATGTGTGTGTGTGTGTGTGTGTGTATGAGTGTTTCATAACCGTTTTAAGGCTGCGCCGTGACCGAATGTTTAGACCACTCGCCTCTCACCTAGACGGCCCGGGTTCGATCCCTAGCTACCGCATGTGGTATTTGTGGTGGACAAAGTGGCGGATTTTCTCTGAGTTCTCCGGTTTTGCCCCACCTTCGCATTCCAACGGTGCTCCATCTTCATTTCATGTATCATCAGTGTCATCGTCTGCGGTTCCAGTAGTAGTAAAAGCAGGCGTTAAGCACTATCAAAAAACGCTTTATGAGAAAATCAAAATTTTCTATATTTTTCATGTAAATTGTTGTCTGGGGAAGTCATCATGTCGCATCCCTAGCAAATACTAAACTTAACTACCAACATTTAACTCGAATTTACAGACACAAACACATACTACAGGGACCTTTTTCTAAAACCACTTGTTTCTGTATAGTGACCCTAAAAATTGTACTTCCGGCCAAATCTCTGTATCGAATTTTTGAGTGGAGTGCAATATCTTCTCTACCTAAGTAGAGAAAGTGAAATTTAAAAGGGAAGAAAATACTGTTCAAATATGTCAATACGTTTTTTGTTTCTAAACATAAATTCAAAGTGATTTTACAGATCAATACAGAGTACTCTGATATCCTACTTAAAGAAGTAGACTTATACACCGTTCTCGATCAAGGTTTGTGTGCAGTCAGTTCGACTTTCGATCACGTTTAATACGAATTTTTGGTGCATCGGCAATGATAAAATCAAATAAGGTAATTGACTATTGTCAACATTGACCGCGGATGCTAGAAGGCCGATCAATTACGCTGATTGTGGTCAAGTTTCCAAAATTATTGCCAGTTTCGATTTTCGTGAAGATATTAATCGCGAGATAATGTACTTGGAGTACTTAAATAGGAAGCAACGTCAAAAACTGATCCGTTAAAGAGTGTGGGATAGGAAATCTGAAGATACGAGGCGGTGATTAATAAATTAAATGACTGAGAAGTGCAAACGTACTCAACGAAAAATATTTGATGTGTTCTATTCATATAACTGTCTACATCTCTATAACAAATTATTGTTTAAAATCTTATTCTTCTATCTACTTCGTGATAGTCGAGATAACCATTAGCAGAAAATATCCTTATTACTTGGTGTCTTGTAATTAGAAGGGAAAATCTAATGTGTTCCATTCACACGATGTCCTCTAGGTGTTCGGCAAACAAACCTTTTATTGAAAACATTAAACTGTTATATACATCATGCTAATCAAAATAAACATAAGCAGAATGTCTTATTACTCGCATTCTTGCAAGTAGAAGGGAAATAAAAAATGCACATACTAAAGCGATAGTCTCGTCCTAAAAAAAGCCGGCCACTCTATGTGAAACAATTCAAATTCCATCTCTTTGCTTGCCAGTAATAAATAAACGAGAAACGAGAAGAAAGATATCTTCCCATTGAAGTAAAATTTAAGTGGCTTAAAATTGAACCCAATAATCCAGCTTATCTCGAAAATGGTTAACTCTATAAAAAAAATGTATACCATATGTATTATGTGTGTTAATAAGATCCAAATTTTTTGTATCAAAGTTTTTGTATATGTTTGCCAGTTATACAAAAGTCATCCAAAATGAAGAGGTCTTCAGCGGCTATTCCCAGAAAATCGAATATATACATTTTGTTTATCATAAAACCACCTTAAAATGTATTTTTATTTGGATTCAGGGGGACCCAAGCATATATTTCCGGTTAAATTTGGGTATTGAATTTTTGGGTGCAATACAATATCTTCCCTATACATTATATAAATAGTTCGTGTAAAGAAAGTAAAAATATAATAGCTCTGGAATTACGATCTAGCTTTTAATGTAGCGATTTTGGTATTTCTAATATCCACCGAAAAATGGCATTGCGTATAATCAGTGATGTTATAAAGTAATTGCTTATTTTTACCTAACCACGGTGTGTATGATTTTCATCGAAGAAAGAATTAAGATCTACGATGAACCGATTTCATCAATTCTATGTGTATTCAGGTGTCATAGAGAGTATATTCTTATTATTGCATTAGTAATTCTTAAAACTCACTCATTTTCATATCATTGTTAAAGACATATATTTTACTTTCTCTACCCGTACTATATAGATAGTGTACAGAGAAGATGTTGAATTACACCAACAAATTCGACTTAAGCGAAAATATATGTTTTGAGGCCCCTGAATCCAACAAAAGCATTTTTAGAAACATGTGTGTGTGTCTGTGTGCAGCATAGGTCAAAAATGAACAGACTGTTATTAGTATTTAAGTTCGGTATTTTCCAAAGATGCGACACGACGATTTTCAAGAAAATCCCCCACCCCAACTACCCTTGACATGGAACTTTTTTCAAAATGTTTGATTTTCTCAAAGATGGCTCTAACGGCTTTGATTAAAATCTCTTCAATTTAAGATATGCACATGACAAATAAAATGTATATCTTGAATTTTCTGGGAATAGCCTCTGAATACATGTTTATTCTGAGTGAATTTTGCAAAATTTTGCGTAACTACCAAACCGTAAGAAATGGACAAAAACTTGCCTAACATAAAATGTAGAGCGCGCTAAAACACACAATTTGTGCTATACTTATACATTTTTTCGTAGAGTTGATCGTTTTTGAGATATTCCTTGTTTTGAGTTTCAGCTTTTCTCATACCGAAATTTCTCAACTTCTATCCTTACAAACAACGGAACTTCAGTTATATAGAATCCAGCCTTTGACTATCACTTTAACCTATGGTACTCCCTTATTTCACTTCTACTAACAAGGAAGCAAGTAGCAAGAACTATTCCTGCTAATTTTTTCTCAATTAGCATGAAGTAAATAGAAGCATAAGCTTTTTAACAATCATTTGTTGCAGAGATGTAGAGACAGTCATGTGAATGGAACAGATCAGATTTTTTATTCTAACCGGGTAGGTCACACAGGGCGATGAATGCAATAGATAGAACATCACTCGAATCCACAGAGCTTAAAGATATCAACATTTATCTTAAAAGTCCTGGAAAAACACATTATCCAGGTAGCTAATCCTGATCGAGATTGGAACTAGGGAGCTCTTAAGTCTATGGATTTTGATTGCCTTCTACTGTATGTACTGTATCTCTAATGCTGCAATTAACGCGTTCTGAAGTGACTGTTCTCTAATATTTCACATTTAGCTCTCAGCAAGTTAATGGCGGATAAATAACAGGTTGTGCTTTAAATTTACATTTTAATGTTGGATCTGTTACAAACCTGAGACCAGGCTATTTATTACTTGTATCTTATTTTAATGTCTTGCAAATATTGTAACTGCTCACATTTTACTTTATCTAGCATATATGTACCTAAAATGTACATAATAGAGAAGCTACTGTATTCGATCCAAAAATCGAAGGCAGAGATTTCACCGAAATGAATGCTTTGAGGTCCCCTGAATCGGAAAAAATCGTTTTTAGAAAAAAGTCCGTCCGTCCGTTGGGTGTGTGTGTGGACAGCTTAGCTCAAAAATGAAAATACCGTTAAAACTGAACTTTACATTTATGTTGAGCACCTTCCAAGGATGCGGTTCGAAGATTTTTAAAAACTTCCCCTACCACAAAAGTCTTACCCGCCCGGGGAGTGTGCTGGTAATGTGTCTGCCTCACATTCAATAGGTCGCGAGTTCGAATCTCACTTAGAGTGAGTTACCCGGATAACTTTTTTGTGAGAGTTTTCCCTTATCTTGAGAAGACGAAAATAGAGTATTTTTAAGCTCCATGGATCCCCAGATTATTTGCACATCATTTCAGCAATTTCATTCATCGTCCGATATGACCAACCAGGTTAAAGCACGTTAAGTTACATTAAAAAAAATACATGGAAATTTGTATCAACATTTTGTTTTTCGCAAAAATGACTATGACGATTTAAATTAATATACTGTGTTTTAAAGGTACGACATCGAATTTGTGGGTGGAGTGCAACACCTAACTTAGCCACTATGTACATTGTATGAGAAACTAAAGAAAGTAGAGAACGTAAAAATCCTTTTCAGAAAACTGCTCATGATTATGGCCATTGTCCATGAACACCATAACTCAAAAAGGAGAAGTACATTAAATACAAACTTGATATTTAAGTCCATCATCTTCCAAAGATGCAACAAGACGATTTTAAAAAAAAAAATCCCACACCACAAGCTACCTTTTACATGACATTTTTTTCATCATTTAGTTTTTCGCAAAAATTACTATAACGATATAAATAAAAATGCCGCATATTAAAGTTATGTACATCACTAATAAAATGTATATTTTGAATTTTCTGGGAACAGTCTCTGAAGAGCTCTTAAATCTGGATGACTTTTGCAGAATTTGGCATAACAATTAAACCGTAAAAATAGACAAAATCTTACTTCACATAGAGTATAGATATATAATTTATGTCATATACGTTGACTGATTTTGAGAGATTCCTTGCTATTGGTTTCAATTTGAAACTACCTAACTTTTCTCAAACAGAACCATGGAAAGCGAACAGAACCTCAATTGTTTCCATAGCGGCCAGCTTTTAAAATTTTTGATTATCGCTTTGGCATAATGAATTCCCTTATTTCTTTTTATGTGCTTATAAGGAAGCAAGTAATAATACCAGTTCTGCTGTTTATCTCGATTAAAATATAATGTAGATAAATAAAAATCTCTGAAAAGAATAGTTTGTATATGGAACATCCAGAGAAATCATGTGAATGGAACACATCACACTTTTATTTTCTCTACTTACATAGTGTATAGAGGAAATACTGTATTCCCCATCAAATACTTGGTACCGAGATTTCACCGGAAATACATGTTTTAGGGCCCCCTGAATAAAAAAAATCATTTTCAGAAAAAGGTCCGTGTGTTTGTGGACAGCAAAACTCAAAAACGAAAATACCGTTAAATACCAAAATTGGTATTTTAGTTAGGTATCTTCCAATGATATGACACGAAGATTTTGAATAAATGCCTACCCTTTACATGGAAAAATTTTCGAAAATTTTCATTTTCTCAAAAATGCCTCTAACGATTCTAATTAAAATAAAACATATTAAAGCAATTTCCATCACAAATAAAAGTTATATCTTGAACTTTCTGGGAATAACTTCTGAAGACCTGTTTATTCTGGATGAATTTTGCTGAATTTATATATTTAGTAAACCGTATGGGGTAGACAAAAACTTTATATCAATAAAATGTAGATTTCTTAAAATAAAGAACTTATTTCAAATACATTTTTATGTGGTTTACCGTTTTTGAGATATTCCTTGTTTATATTTCAACTTTAAAAAACTTATACATTTCTCATGTGGGAACATTTTAACTTCTGCCCACTCAAATAAACGGATTTCAATTCCACATCAACAGCATTTTAAAACATATTTGACAGCTGGTTTAGCCTAGTGTATTCCCTTATTTCCCTTCTATTTTCTGCTGGTGTTTATCTCGATTAGCATGGAGTAGACAAAAGAAGAATAAGCTTAATAATAATTATTTATTACAAAGATCTAGAGAAAGCCATGTGAATGGAGCACATCAGATTTTTTCGTTGAAGTTCTAAACAATGGAAGTTCACAATGTTTAGCTACATGGTATGAAGACGTAAATATTAAATATTTCTTTTTTCAACTTAATATAAACATTTTATAAGCAAAATAAAATAAAAATCATATGCTCATTTATCTTAAAAATATATTATTCTCAAAAGTGTAAACAGATATAATAAATTCGCGAAAAAATAGACCTACAATCATTTAAAATTGTGACAAATACGTACAACAATTTTATTTTTTAATTCAAAAATTTTTTCCTTTACCGTTAAAAACAAAAGCGCTTGTCTTTATTTATACGGAATGGTTGCTTTAGTTGCTTCAAGCACAGGTTGTTGTTGTTTCCTTAGATATTGTCTTTGTTCTTTACAGAGCATTTCAATTAAGAAGCGTTGCGAGTAAGCGGGGGATGTGAAATATATTGCACATGTTGCCTTCCCCCCTCATCTTCAGTTATCAATTTCATCTCTTCAACCTTTCTTCCTTCATGAGTAGGCGGTAGCAACCCTCATATATTGCCTGAACCCCATCTACATCTTGCGTTATGTTTCACCCAAGAAATGGAGTCACCCTAATTTTATCTCAGCTACTTTGCTTTCTTCTAGAAACTTGAGGTAGTAGAAGATACTTATATTTGTTTTTGATAAAAATTTACTTTCTCCATTTGTACATAGTTTATAGGTAGAGAAGGTATTGCATTTCTCTCAAAGCTTTAATAAAATGATTTCACTGAAAATACACGTTTTCAGATCCTCTATATTGAAAAAATCTTATGTGTTCCATTCACATGGCTTTCTATACATCTCTGCAATAAATTATTGTTAAAAAGCCTATATTTCTATTTACTTCATTCTAATCGAGAAAAAAATAGCAGAACATGGTTTTATTACTTGCTTATTTGTAAGTAGAAGCGGAATAACGGAGTACCATAGGTTAAACTGATAGCCAAACGCTGATTGCTATGTGACTGAAGTTCCTTTGTTTGTATGGACAGGAGTTGACAAATTCCTGCATGAGGAAAGTATAAGTTTTACAAAGCTGAAAACAAAAAACAAGGAATATCTTTAAAACGATCAGTTCCACGAACAAAATGTATATAACAAATTGTGTGGTTTAATGTGCTCTACATTTTTGTGTGGTAAGTTTTTGTCCATCTTTTATGGTTTAGCAGTTATGCAAAATTCCGAAAAATTTATCCAGAATAAAGTATTCTTCAGAGGCTCTTCCCAGAAAATTAAAAATATACATTTTATTTGACATTTTAATATACGAAATTTTGATCAAAATCGTTAGAGCCATTTTTGAGAAAATCAAAATATTCGAATTGTTTTCCATATAAAGGGCAGTTTGGGGTGGGGGAATTTTTCTCAAAATCTTCGTGTCGCATCCCTGGAAGATACTAAACTTAAATACCAAGCTTGGTATTTTACCGACTTTTCGTTTTTGAGCTATCGTGTTCACGGACACACGGACAGACACGGACCTTTTTCTGAAAATACTTTTTTTTTAATACAGGGGATCCTAAAACATATATTTCCGGTGAAATCTCGGTATCGAATTTTTGGGTGGAGTGTAATTACTTCTCTATACTCTATGTACATAGTACGTGTAGAGAAAATAAAAATACATACCGTATCACGGAATTAGAAGGTACCTATAAGGGATAAATAAATTACGTTAAGAAGGGACAAATACACAGTTGAAATGAGCAGGGAAGAAATTAGAAACACGTCGAAAAGTGTATGGGTGGATTTGACTAAGGTGCGAATGTGCCCGGCACGGTTGGCAAGGGACCCAGGTGGACATGTGCCGTTATTGGAGGGACCCGAACCAAATGGAGATGGTTTATCTCTCGATGGTAGACATGACAAAGGAAAAAATCTGATGTGTTACAGTCACATGACATTTTCTAGCTGCTCTACAAACTTCTTACAAAAGGTTATTCTTCTTTCTACACAGTGCTAATCGAGATAAATATGAGCAGAATGTTTTTATTACTCAGTTCATTATAAGTAGAAGCGAACTAAGGGAATGAACTAGACTAAAGTGATAATCAAATGCTTTAAAAGCTGTCGTTATGCAATTGTCATTGCAAATCGCTTCTTTACTTGGCCAGGAGTAAAACAAAAGAAAAACGGACACTTTCTGTCTAAGAAAAATATAAGTACCTTACATATGAAACCAGTAACAAGGTTACCCCCACACAAAAATGTAAAGGACATAAATTGTGCGTTTTGACGAGATCTTCATTTTTGTATAGTAAGTTTTTGTCTATCTCTTACGGCTTAGCGGTTAAGTAAAATTCGGCAAAGCTAATCCAGGATAAAGAGGTCGTCAGAAGCTATTCCCAGAAAATTCAAGATATACATTTTATTTGGAATGTAAATATGTTTAATATACGGGATTTTAATTAAAAATTTTTTGAGAAAACCAAAATTTTTGACAATTATTGCAAGTAAGGGGTATTTTGTGGTGGCGGCATTTTCTTGAAAATCTTCGTGTAGCATCCTTGGAAGATACTAAATCTAAATACCAATTTTGATATTTTACCGACTTTTTATTTTTGAACCATCGTGTTTACAGACAGACGAACACAGACACACACTGACCTTTTTCTAAAATTGTGAAATCTCGGTATCAAATTTGTGGGTGGAGTGCAATGCCTTCACTGTTGTCTATGTACATACATAGTACGTGTAGAGAAAGTAAAGAACAATGGATTTCTTGTTAATGGACTCACTTGCGATGAGAACGTGTTATTTGACTCAGTGCTACAGCCGTTATAGTAACATGTTAATTAATACACTATATAGCCACAAGTAATAAGGGATAGATAGTATGGGTTGATACGTGAATAGTAGTTGAAAGGGGGAAGAACTTAGGAGGAATGGGTGTCTTTTCTGTGGCAGAAAATATCAAAGAAAATAAATATACGAGTTTAACAGTAATAATTGTGAACTCAAAGGAAACTACTTGCGTTTTTACACCACCCCTGAAAAAAATTGCTTGCTTACATATCCTGAGCTAGGCGTTCCATTTCCACACTATTCCTTAATCTCCCGAATCATCATGTTGAATTCGAACCCGGAACACTTTAACCAATCTATAACGTGAACCGCCACAGTATTAAAAAGAAAAATATGATGTGTAATATTCACAAATCTTTCGCTAGCTGCTCCACATACAAGGTATTCTTACAAAAGATTATCATCTTATATACGTCGAATAATCGAGTTAACATTAACAGAATTGGTCTATTATTTGCTTCCTTGTACGTAGCAGAGAAATAAGGGAATACGTTAGGCTAAAGTGATAGTTAACTCTTTAAAACCTGGTTGCTATGTCAAACAGTTGAAGTTCGAGTCGCTCTGCATGGTCCCGCTTGAGAAAATGTATATTGTTTAAAATTGAAACCAATAACTCTAAAATACAATTTATGTCATATACATTTTTTGTAGAGTTAACCGTTTTCGAGATATTCTGGATTATTGGTTTCGATTTTAAGCCACTTCAACTTTTCTCAAAAGGGAAGTTGTTTTTCTCCTCATTTCTCATTTATTTACTCCCGGCAAGCAAAGAGATTAGTACTTCAATTGTTTGACATAGCGACTGGTTTTTAAAGAACTATGCTATTGCTTTAGCCTGTGCATTTTCTTTTTTCCATTCTTCTACCATTTTTACGCCCGTAAAAACCCATCGTCCTCCGCCAGGTTCGAACCCGCGATCTTGGGTGTATGAAGTTAGCACGGTAACCATTACACCACGGAGGGCGATGTGGCAACGCGGAAGAAGATTGTTATTCAATTATTGTTAGCTTTAGAACAAGGGCCACAATGTAATGACAATTTTTCGATCCTTTTGTCCCTAAGAAGAATATGTATAGAAAGGAACAGCTATCGACTGGACTTCATTCTTCACTTCCTTCTGAGTTTGTAAGTCTCCTCTGGCTTTCATTTTGATTTTGCAGAGGGCTTTAGTTGCAGAGATGAGTTTTGCTGAACTGGAACCAGGTCACAAACAAAGGAAGGAGACAAGATGAAACATTAGACAAGGGATAAGGGATTTACGCCTTGAGCTAGCTTCCCTTATGGAAATTCTCTCTCTTTTGTTGTTTTCTACAGCCACATACATTTTCAAAGGACTCAAGTATGTGTAATTATAATGCAGTATATCAGAGATAACATGCATACATCAAAGCACACAACACTTGTAGCTTCTTCATGAAGGACATTCTAACTTCACGCTTGTTATATGCGATATTGCACTCAGGTAAGAGAAAACAAAATCTGATGCGTTCCATTCCCAAGGCGTTCTCTCTCTGTTCTGTAAACTAACTACACTATTCTTTCATCTACATCATACTAATCGAGGTAAAAATTATAACAAATGGTCTTATTACTTGCTTCCTTGTAATGTATTGTAGCTGTGCCGGAGGGGATTCCGTTCGGCAGCCATTATTAGTGTATTGTACATCAGAACGGCGGGGGATAGAATGAGATGAGAGTAATTACAATGGTCAGTCTAAACTAGATGGCGGGAGGGAGCCACCATGGAGGGCTCCTAACAGTTTCCAAGCAGTTCTTTATCTCGACGACGAGAGCCGAATTTCCAAAGCACAGCCACTTCCATGAGAGGGTGCTACTACCGCAATCTTCACCAACACTTACAACCCTGAAACAGATTGGTTGGATGAAATAGAAAGAAAATTAAGATACAGGAAATTCCCCTAGTTACCTGAGAAACCCTCCAAAAACCAAGGGTCAAAGAGGTCGGTCGTAGGGAACCGATCCCATGACCTCCCGAATGCCAGTCCAAGAAGAAGCACCTGAACAAACTGGATCGGTTGCTTCCTTATAAGTAGAAGGCAAATACTACGCTAGGCTAAGCGATAGTAAAATATTTTAAAAGCTGTCACTATGTGTTTGTCATTGAAATTCCTGTACTCTTTGCATGGTCAAGTATAAAACAAAATAAACATAAAAGGGATGGAGACTTCCTGTTTGAGGAGCGCTTACGTATTTTAAAATGGAAACCAATAGCAGGGAATATGTCGGAAATAACGTGTTTTAACGAGTGATACAATTTTGGTGTAGCAATTTCTCTCTCTCTCTCTCTCTCTCTCTCTCTCTCTCTCTATCTTAGGGTTTACCAGTTATGCAAAAGTACTTCAGAATGAAGAGGACTTCAGGGGGTATTGCAATAAAATTCAAGATATACATTTTATTTGTAATCAAATTAACGCTATTTTAACTAAATCGTTATAGCTATTTTTAAGAAAATTAAAAACTTTTAATTTTTTTTCCATTTAAAGGTTAGCTTGGGGTGGGGAGGTTTTCTTCAAAATCTTCTTGTTGCATCTTAGGAATATGCTGAACTTAAATATCAAGTTTGGTATTTAGACGCCTTCTTCTTTTTGAGTATCAAGGCAAGTTTGGATAAATAGAAAATTTTGAAAAATCTCTTATATGTAATGCGCAGTTTGGGTTGTTGGAATTTTTCTTAAAATTCCTGTATCACATCCTTGGAAGATACTAAACTTAATTATCAATTTTGGTATTTAACCGATTTTTCGTTTTTTAAGTTATGCTTATGGACACACACACATGGACCTGTATCTAAAATGCATTTTTAGATACAGGGAACTTAAAACATGTATTTCCAGTGAAATCCCGGGATCGAATTGTCTTTTTAGAGGATGTTAGCAAAAGCTTCGTTATAAGAAAGACGAATAGCTGAAACTGTACATGAATCATAAAAGGGACATCCTTCGCATGGGTTTTGTGGACAATAGCCAGGGAGTTAAGGTGAAATGTATAAAGGAATGTCTTGAGCAAAATGAGGTAACGTAAGCTTGCCGGGTGGTGAGATTCTGAAAGTTACTGACGGTACCAGCATAAGGTAAATGGTAGGATAGTTTCTATTTGCTCATGAAAAGAGCTAGGAACTCATAGAATTATACAGAGTTATGTATATACAGTTAAAATAAATGAATCAAACTAAAAAATACAAATGTGTTATCTCTGAAATGGTTCCTTTTATGGTACACGCTCTGTTAAGAGATACTAGCTTCACCGAAGAACCCATCTAGCCGGAGCAAATATGAATAATATACTGAAAAGATAATTAGTAATAACAAGAGATAACAAGGAGTAAATGTGACCGTGACCTTTGCTTTATACGTCATGCTATAAGCGGCGGCTGTAAAGGGGTCGCGGTCATTGCAAGGGATAAAATGAAGGTCGCTTTCGCTCAGTTCTCCACTGGCTATTTTAACTTGAAATAGCCCCGTTGAGTTCCGCATCGAAGGGTTATCTACACACGCCAAATACGGGGCAGTTAGGTCACCTGATATAACTATTAGGTATATTCCTTCAAACCGGGAGGAAAGCAAACACCCATAGATTAGAAATCTTTACACGACCAAATGGAGTAGAGTCATAATTGACCACACATGGCTGTGTTGCGAATCTGGTACTTCTTTATATCTGTATCGGTCTTACAAACAGCATTGTTGAGATGTCAGGAAATGGTGACCGGAACGATCTCATTCTCTGATCAAACGATTTTCTCGGCGTCATCATTTTTTCTGTTGGAAGGCAGCCGCCGTCAACACCGCGGATGGCGCCTGGGAGGGTCGGATTGTGCAGCTTTGTGGAAATAGGGAGTGATGAATAGCGGAACGAAGGGAGACCAAGTCAGAAACAGGCGCCCCCCCCCCCTCAGCAGTAACCTATCGTCCGTCTTTCATCGTCCCGCATTATTGTGTTAAGACCTCTTCGTCATATCCAACTCACCAAACACGGCCGAAATCTTGTCTAAGGCGATTAGAGTCCCAGAGCTGTCGGCCGTGATATTCGAGTTTTCCACATAAAGCTGAGTGGAACACACAAACGCATTGCTAATGTCCAGGGTGCTTTATAACAGACGTTTACCTTCTCTACCATGCACTATGTACTTAGAGGGTAGAGAAACTTTTGTAATCCACCCAAAAAAGTCTGATCTATTCCATTCACATGCCTTTCTCTATCTGTTCCGCAAACAAACTCTTCTTACAAAAGATCATTCTTTTATCTACAGCATACTAATCAAGATAAACATTACCAGAAAAGGTATTATTGCTTAGTTCCTTACAAGTAGAAAGGACATAAAGGACACATTAGGCTAAAGCGAAAGCCAAGCGTCGCTATACGATTGTCAATTCTCTTTCCATGACCAGGAGTATTTATAACGGAAACCAATAACACGGAATATCTCAGAAATGGTTAACTCTAAAATAGAATGTACGAGGGCTATCCAAAAAGTATTAACTTTATTACTTAACTAAACCTTTAAAAGAAAATTTTTAAACCTAAATATAAAAATAAAAAATTGGTGATAGATTGTAAGTCTATTAAGGAGAATTTTTCTCTTTTACCAGTTAAATAGGTTTTATATTCATGAAATGACTTAAAGATAAATTTTCTTTATTTATAACTTTGAAGGATATTAGTTTTTTTAACTTAAAGTCTTTAATATATCAGCAAAATTAAAGTGCTAACTAATATCCCTAAAAATCGATTTGGAACAACAATTATAACAAAACATATCAACACAAAGCTTTATTTACAAAGTTATAGTACCTTACTGTATTTTTCAACGTAATCATCATTGTTATCAGGGTATGTATTGTCACGTGGTACCGGTTTTTCAATGCAGATGCTGTACTCTTCCACCGCTAAATACTTGAGACAAGATGTCACTACCAGTTTGAGGTCTTCATTGGTTGGGAAATCTTTTAGACACAAAGATCCGTATAAGGTGTCTAAAAGTGAAAATTATTTATATTCTAATTTTATTATTAACCATTTCTTTCAATTCCTCCATAACATTTGATGAAGTTCTACACTGGTCTTCGTCAGGTATACTGGTTCTTCCTTGATTACTCGTAGACTGTGCACCATTTCCTCACTGAACACTCGTTCATTGCATTATCACTATAAAATTGCGTTATTTGCCCATAAAATCCGATTCGCCGAACATTTCGTGTATTCGAAAACAACGAAAAAGTTCTTTGGCAGTAGAAAAGTATAGCATCGGCATTGAAAAGCTATTACCAGGTGACAATAAATATCTTGACAAATTGAGATTACACTGAGAACTAGAGTAAGTTACTGTAACTCTGTAAATAGTTTTTTATATTGATATCTTCCGCTACTTTTTAGTTCGTTAGCTTCTTGGGGTCCCCATACATGAATATAAATTGTGTTTTAAACAGATCTACACCTTTGTGACGTAAGTTTTTGTCAATCTCTGGCGGTTTATCTTTTATACGAGTTATCCAAAATGAAGAGGGCTTCAGAGGCTGTTCTCAGCAACACAAAAAAAGAAGAAGAAGAAGAAGAAGATATTGTTCTTAAATAAATTGGATGTTATTCATTTTTCTCTACACGCACTATGTACACAGTGTATATAGAAGGTATTGTATTCCATCCGAAAATTCAATACGCAGATTTCACCAGAAATAGACATTTTAGGGTCTCCAAAAAAGTATTTTCAGAAAAAGGTATGCGAGTGTGCGTGTGTGTCTTGTGTCTGTGAACACGATAACACAAAAACGAAAAGTCGGTAAAATACCAAACTTGATATTAAAGTTTAGTATCTTCCAGAGATACGACACGAAAGTTTTGAGAAAAATACCCTCAACCAAAGTACCCTTTATATGGAAAAAAATTGATTTTCTTAAAAATTGCTGTAATGATTTTTATTAAAATATCGTATAATAAACATATTTACATGGCAAATAAAAATCTATATCTTGAATTTTCTGAGAGTAGCCTCTAAAGATCTCATTATACTGGATGAATTTGTCTGAATTTTGCATAATTGGTAAACCGTAAGAGATAGACAAAAACTTACTATAAAAAATGATATCACGTTAAAGAAGACAATTTATGTCATATAGGTTTTTTCGTTGAACTGACCATTTCTGAGATATACCTTTTTTATTTGTTTTAGATGTAAAATACTTCAACTTTTTTCACAGGGAAATTTTAAACTCCTGGCCCTGCATATAAACGTATTTCATCCACATGGCAACTGATTTTTAAAATATTTTACTATCGTTTTAGCCTAGTGTATTCCCTTGTTTTCCTTCTACTTACAAGAAAGCAAGTAATTAAGAGAATTTATGCTAATGCTCATCTCGATTATTATAAAGTAGGTACAAGAACATGCTTTTTAGCAATACTTTGTTACAGAGATATAGAGAAAGTCATGTGACTGTAACGCAGCTTCAAGTTATCTTAGTTCTGATATTAAGAACACTGAACAATGAAAAGCGTTGATGAATGCTGAGTTTATAATGAGTTTATAATGATATTACGTAACCTATAGCTTATGATACATTAAACTTATTTAATCCGAGACCTCTGTGTCGATAACGAACTCACTGAACGGAAAAGTTACCCTTCTTGGATTAAATAGTTAATTGACATTACGTAAATATGCTTAATACCTGCTTGTTAAGACTGCCTATAGCTGAAAATTAGGTGAAGTCCTTCCAAAGGTCTTTTCTCGCAAATTAAGATTACTAGCTCGTTGTTTATCAACTCCGTTAGGTCATTATTTAGAATGAATCATTTGGTTTAATAATCTGAATTTGGTGTCCATATTGTCCATCTTACACGAGTTTTTAAATGTGCCTGCGGTCAAGACTAGATAGTCCTTTAGAATTTCTTAGCTTTTTTTTTTTTTCTCGCTGTGCATCTTTTTTTTTTCTCATTCAAAATATTCCAATTTTCTAATGCAATATTTTTCGATGATCCTTCAGGCTTTGTAGGGAAACACGCAAAGTTAATATTATTAAAATGTTGGGAATTATTTTTATTTCTGGAGTATCATTACAAGAATATTAAAGAATATATAAATAACACACTAAATTTAGTGAAAATTATTGTTTATACACTAAACAAATTGAAATTTTAATAAAAAATCTGATGCGTTCATTTACGTGACTTTCTCTACCTGTGCTGCAAACAAAGTATTCTTATAAAATATTGTTCTTTCATCCACATCATGCTAATCGAGATAAACATTAGTAGAATTGTTCTTACTACTTGAAAGTAGAAGGAAAATAAGTCAAACCGATACTTAATATCTGGTCGCTAGTGGACAAATTGAAATTCGGTTTTCTGTACATGGCTGGGAATAAAATAAAAGGAATATGAAACCAAAGATTAGTTCCCGTTTGAAAAAAAATTAAGTAATTTAAAGCTGATATCAATAACAAGGAATATTTTGGAAACGGTTAACTCTACAAAAATGTATATGAAATAAATGGTGTGTTTTAAAGAGATCTGTATTTTTGAATAGTAAGTTTTTGTCCATTTGTTACGGTTCACCTGATATGTATAAGCTATCCAGAATAAAAAGGTCTTTTTTGTTTTTGAGTTGAATTATGCTATTCACACATTCAGACGCAGCCGCATACACGCAGAACAAACACTGGGCTTTTGTGAAAATTCCTTTGTGTCTCATGACATATTTTCAGTGAAATCTCGGTATCAAAACTTTGGGTGAAATGCAATACCTTCTCTATCTACTATGTACGTTGTACATATGTGATAGGTAAAGTAATAAACACACATAATAAACATTGCAAAAAGTCCACAAATTAAACAAATGATGTTCCCGTCTCAACTTCAATTTCTAAAAGTAGAATAAGTTTGATGGAAGCGCCAACTCTGATCATTACGTACTACAAAGAGACACCAAATGTGAATTACTTCCTTTAACATTTGAAGTCTCTCAGAAATTTCGCACCACTTCTCTGAAATAATGGAAACAAGTTGTCTTTAATTACGCACATGATCTTCCCCTAAAGTTCTTTTCTTTATATTCAAGAATTAATTTTCATAGCACATTCCTCCATTTTCTTTCTCCTCCAGCTTTTAGAATTACACTTTGACTATTTTGTTGTCTTCCTTTCCCCATAAAGTTTATTTTAAGATACTCTTTGCAGGAATGACTTACGAAAGCTTTGGAGACACATGCCTGCCATTTTCCAACTCTACTGAAGCAATTAATTTTAATCCACTCTTTCCTTCCCTCTGTGTTTCGTTTTCCTCGCCAAGTGCGAATCCTGTGAAATGTTTCCTTTAATGCATAAAAGTTTAAATTCACAAACTCTTAAGTTTTAGAGTGTTCTGTCTGTTTCATATTTTTAACGAGGCATGAAAGAATGGTCTCTTCCATTTAATTTGAACTGATAACTGTTTTATAGAAGTAATTATTTTCCCCTACTTGTCGTTCAGCCATTTCCCTTTTTTTCCTTCAAGTTTCTCGTGTTTACTTCTACATTGAAAGGTGCCATAATAAACCATTTATGAATATTATATAATGTTCAGAGTTTCAATTTTGTTGCAGATGTAGGATGTTGCATTATGTAACTTTTGCGACGGTCACACCTAGTCCTCGTTATCTCTGATTATTTTTACTTTCTCTACACGTACTATGTTCACAGTGTATAGAGAAGGTATTGTATTCACTCAAAAATACGATACCGAGATTTTGACGTTTTAGAGACCCTGCAACTAAAAGAGCATCTTTAGAAAAAGGTCAGTGTGTGTCCGTGAGTCTCTGAACATGATAACTAAAATACGAAAAGTCGGTAAAATACAAAACTTGATATTTAAGTTTAATAACTTCCAAGGATGCGACAAGAAGACTTTCAAGAAAATCCTTCCCACCTCCAACTACCCTTTACATGGAAAGATTTAGAAAATGTTGATTTTCTCAAAAATGGCTCTAACGATTTTGGTTAAAACACTGCATATTAAAGATATTTGCACGAAAAATCAAATTTGTATTTGAATTTTTGGGGAATAGCCTCTGAAGACCTTTTGCTTTGGATGAATTTTGCTGGATTTTGTATAACTGGAAAACTGTATGAGATAGACGAAATCTTGCTTAACAGAACATGTAGAGAGGTTGTTAAAAGACACTGCATATGCTGTATGCATTTTTTGGAGTTGATCGTTTTTTAGATATTTCTGGTTATTGATTTCAGTTTTAAATACTCATATGTGAACTTGTCAACACCTGGTACCATAGGAACCATATTTTAAAACATTCGACTGGCATTAGCCTAGTGCATCCCCTTATTTATCTTCTACAAATAAGGAACTAAGTAATAAAAGCGTTTCTGCTAATGTTTATCACAATTTGCTTGAAGTAGATAGAAGAAAAGGCTAATTAACAATAATTTGTTATAGAAGTGTAGAAAAATTCATGTGAATGGAGCACATCAGATTGTTTTACTTTCTCTACACGTACTATGTACGTAGTGTATAGAGAAGGTATTATCATGCACCCAAAAATTCGATACCGATATTTCACCGGGAATACATGTTTTGGATTCCCCTGAATCCAAAAAAAAAAAAAAAAATTTGGAAAAAATACTTTTGTGTCTGTTTGCCAGTCTGTCTGTCTGTGTGTCTATTGTCTATCTATCTGTCTGTGTATTGGTATTTATGTTTGATGGCTTCCAAGGATGTGACACGAAGATTCTCAAGAAAATCCCCCCTACCTACCTTTTACATTGAACATTTTTCGAAAATTTTGATTTTCTCAAAAATGGCTCTAACGATTTTGATTAAAATATCTTATATTTAGGATATTTTTGTGAACCAATTTTTATAATATTTATGTATATCTTGAATTGTCTGGGAAAAGGCTCTGAAGACCTTTTCATTTTGGATGAATTTTGTATAACTGGCAAACCATGAGATAGACAAACAACTTAGTATATAAAATATAGATCCCATTCAAACACACAATTAATGTTATATACATTTTTTTGTAGAATGAACGTTTTCGAGATATTACGGATTATTAGTTTCAATTTTAAACCACTTAAGGTTTTCTCAATTGGGAAGACATTTTTCTTCTTAATTCAAAATCTTCTCGGGCTTCTAGCCAGGTAAAAACTTGGCTTGACACCAAGTTTTTACCTGGCTAGAAGCCCGAGAAGATTTTGAATTAACACGTCGCCAGGAAAGCTTCAGTTCTTATTTTTCTTCTTGTTTCTCTTTGTTTATTCCTAGCAAGCAAATGGCAGGGAATTTCAACTGTTTCACATAGCAATCAGCTTTTAAAGGACTTGACTATTGATTTAGCCTAATATATTCCCTCATTTCCCTTCTACTTATAAGGAAGCAAACAATAAGACTAATCGGCTTATGTTTAACTTAATTATCATGATGTAGATAAAATATTAATCTTCTGAATAAAATGGCCCGTTGCGAAACAGCTAGAGAAAGTCATGTGAATGGGACACATCAGATTTGTATAATTACTTATGTTTTTTATGTATCATTCATGTATTCCAGCTAATTAAGTTCTTCGATTGAGCAAGTGATCGGCAAAAGGAACTATTTCAGAGATAACGCATTTGTAACTTTTAGTTTTAGTATTTTATTAAAATTGTTACCAAGAATATATATATATACACACAAACACGCACACACTTTATAATTCTCTGAGAATCTAGCTGAAGCTGTATTATTAGCGTTCACTTACAAATGAAACTTAGATGTCACGTATCACATTTCCTATGCAAATAATATTATGCAGGACTGTATTGTGGAGAACAACTGACTGCACTTCTACCTAAAAACGAACTGATTTGTATAGTAAATGACGAACTGAGAACTTGCTCTCTGTAAAACATATCTTGAACACCCTTGTTCTACCTAAGATTAAAACTGTAATCTGTATGACTTGATTTTCCCACTCCCAGTAGCGTCTCTTTTTATGAATCAATAGAAGCTATCCTATTATTTCACTTAGGCTGCCAACTCTCAATAGCTTTCCAGTAACTTTCACAATCTCACCACCCACTCAAGCTTATTTTTTTTATTTTAGTTCAAGGACACTCTTTTGTACATTTCACCTCAACACCCCTCTGACTATTGTCCCGAAAACCTTGCGAAATATTTCTCTTTTATGACCTAAATGCAGTTTCAGCTATCTCGTCTCTCTTATAACTAAGCTTATACTAGCATCCTCTAATAATATAATCTCATTTCTATATTACAAATATTTATTTACATTATCTTGCTTATTAATTATTTTCCTCTTCTTGCATTCATTAGTACTGTCTCACTCTTTTCAGTTATTCGTTTCTTTGTCTTTCATTTCTGATTAGAGTAGTCTGATTTGGCTGTTTCTTCTATCTGCTTCTTGCTAATCGAAATTAACATTAGCTGAAGTGGCCTTATAAGTAAGGGGAACAAGGGAATATATAATATACAGGTTGGCGCAGGGAAACGGGAAATTTTGACCGTTAGTGTTGTTCAGATTGTCATGCAGGCGGGTTTCCGGAATCGATGCGTGGTTATTCTGAATGCGTTGCCATTTAGTAATCATGCAATGTTGGAGTGGTGCGGAACATGCTGTCGCTGTCATAGGTATTGCAAGCAGGGTGAAAGTGTGACTTCTGCGCAAAGGTTTTTTCGACGGCATTACCAGCTCGGTCGTCATGGATCTGTTCCATCTGCTCATGCGATTCACACATGGGTGAATAATTTTGAGGAAACAGGTTCAGTCTTGAAGAAGAAGCCTCCAGATGGCGTTCGAACGATACACGCTCCTGAGAACATTGCAGCTGTTCGAGTTTCCATCGAGAGGAGTCCTCGCCGCTCCGTTCGTCAACTTGCATCTGCGCTAGGGATTGGACCACAAAGCGTGCAAAGAATACTGCACGAATTTAAGTTCCACCCCTACAGCTTACAGATTGTGCAGCGATTACATCCGCAAGACCCTGTGGTGGGTAAGAAGCTTGGCAAACGGGTGCTGGATAAAATCAACCAGGACACCCATTTCCTTACCAAATTATGGATGTCAGACGAGGCCCACTTCAAAATTACGGGGTACATAAACAAAATGTTCGTTACTGGACGGAATGGCAACCGCTCGGTATGCTGAACATTTTTTACTCCGAGACTGCACGCTCTGAACATCGAAAACAGATGGTTTCAGCAGGACAGAGCCACGTCCCACACTACTCGACAATCGATGGATGCTCTTCGCCAATTGTTTGGAAGGCGCGTTATTTCTCGTAACGGCAACTTTCCATGGCCTGCGAGGTCAACTGATCTCAGGGTTGTGCTTCTTCCTGTGGGAACATCTTAAAAATAAAGTGTACCGCTCACGTCCTGCAACTATTCAAGATTAAACAGCAGATTGAAGACGAAATCACTGACATTCCCCGATACATGCTACAGCGATCATTCCGGAGTTTCCAGAACAGGTTAAATGTGAACGCAAAAAATGGAGCACACCTTTCCGAAGTCATCTTTAAGAAGTAAAGTAAAGTGGCATTTTGTAATGAAAACTTAAATGGCTTACTGTATATACATGAACTTTCGTCAATAAATGTGTTGTTTCCTATATTCACTCATGCATATTACTTCATAATTTCCCGTTTCTCTGCGCCAGCTTGTATAAGTATACACACATACTTTTAATAGTGTTGAACGCCCGCGTTTAATACTATGACTCTGATGATACATGAAATGAAGCTGGAGCACCGGTGGAATGCGAAGGCGGGGAAACAGAGAGCCTGGAGAACACCCGCCCCTGCACCCTTTTGACCGCAACAAATCCACATACGGTCTTCTGGGATCGAACCCGGCCTGGGAACAAGGAAATACACTAGTCCTACGTGATAGTCAAATCATTTAAAAGCTATTGCTGTGTGAAACAATTGAAATTCGTTTTGCTTTGCAAAAGCCAGTCATAAAAGACAGCTGAAACAAAAGATGACTTCTTGTTTGAGAAAAGTTTAAGTAGTTTAAATTTTAGAAAAACAACAAAGAATATCTCGAAAAGGGTTAACTCTACAAAATATTGTATATGCCATACCTAAATTCTGTGTTTTCACGAGATCTACATTTTTTGTGTAGTAAGTTTTCGTCTGTATCTTGCGGTTTACCAGTTATACTAAAGTCGTCTAGAATGAAGAGGTTATTCTGAGAGAATGCAAGAGACACATTTTATTTGTCTTAATGTTTGATGTTTTAATGGAAATCATAGAGCCAATTTTGAGAAAATTGAAAATTTCAAAAATTCTTTCATGTAAAGGCCAGTTTGAGATGAAGAAAATTTTCTGAAAAACTTTGTGTCTCATTCTTGAAAGATATTCAACTTAAAGATATTCAAATGTGTTTTTTAAGTTATTGAGTTATGCTTTCCACAGACACACACACACATATACTGAACTTTTTTTAAAATTCATTTTTTGATTCAGGCCCTCTAAAAATATATTTCCGCTGAAATCTTGGTATCTAATTTTTGGGTGAAATACAATATCTTCCTTGTTTACTATGTAGATTACACATATGCGCTATAGAAAGTAAAACTATCTGTAATTCCCAGTTACATTCTTTTTAATATTTCCTTGGTACTGTTATTTTACTACTTATCTTGCTGTCTAGTTAGCAATGTTTTTTCAGTTGTTTTATTTATTTATTTCTATTTTCACGTTTAGATTAACACTATCATTTATCTTCTTTAATACCATGATTTTTGTTATTGGTTTATTTTTAAGGTATTTGTAATTACACTTTTAACATGCTTTCTAATTTCTTTTCATTATTAACTATGTCACCTGCAAATGTACAAATAAGCGTACATGCATATTTATCCACTTAGCTTTATGCTTTTAGTTTTAGACATTAATTTTCTAAACCGAGACAGAACATGTCGTGTCACGGAATTAAAATGTCTCTAAAAGAGAGATATAAATTATATCCAATATATAGATTATATTAAGACGGGGAAAATACGAGGTACGTTCATAAAGTAAGTTCCGTTTGGTAATACAATTACATTGTGTACAGATACAGAATAATTATTTGTTGCACAAAATTCTACAACTCTTAAACTACTTTTCCACATAACTGCCGAAATTTTTCAGGCATTTGTCATAGCGTGGCACAAGTTCTTGTATACCTTCTACATAGAAGTTTGTCACCTGTGTCTTCAAAAAGTTGGAAACATTTTCTTTCAGCTCTTCGTCATTGTTGAAGTGTTGACCGTCAAGGAAATACTTGAGATGTAAGAACAGATGAAAGTCGCTAGGAGCCAGGTCAGGACTGTACGGAGGATGGTCAAACACGTCCCTGTAGGAGGTTTTTCGTCACATTTGCAGTGTGTGCTCGTGCGTTGTGAAGAAAAACAACACCTTTTGACAGCAATCCTCGGCGCTTATTCTGTATTGCGCGGCGCAATTTCCTAAGTGTCTCGCCGATAAATTTCAATTGATTTCACTTTCCTATCATTCAGAAAACGAATCACAGATCTGGTTTCACAAGCGGCGGGATTTTCAATCAACACCGACATTGTAAACAAGCACAACAAAGCGTATGTGGCTGACAGCGATCTCAAAATGGCGCACGTTTCTTCTCCTTGATACAGAGCGTCTACCGCGCATGTGCGGAACTGCGATCGCAACGCTGCAGCGGAGATAAATTGAAACGGAATTTACTTTCTGGACGTACCTCGTACACTTTGGAAATGGCCAGGGAAAAAATGTTGTGATACGGGTCTAAAAGAGCAAAGACGGAGCTGGCAAGCGACCCAGATAGAAGAGCACCATTAAAGGCAGGACAGTGAGCCGAAGGGGTTGAAAGGTGGACATAAAAAAGCGAATATATACGGATTTCTTATTGGTCGAGTACACGATTTCACTTGCTATGGAAGACTTGTTGAGTTATGATGTGATATTTGATTCCGCGGAGGAAACGAACGGGCTTACATATGGCCGCGATAGGAACAGTAATAAGAGATGGTAGGTACGTATAGAGTAGTTGGAAAGGGGGAAAATTTAGGAGGAATGCGTGTGGTTCCACTGCAGAAAATATTGAATAAAATAAATAAAGGAACTCAATAACAATCGTGAACTCAAATAAAACTTGTGTATTACCACCTGCCCTGAGAAAGAATCCAAGCTGACACATCCGGTGCTAGGGTACTCACATCTCCACGCCATTCATAATATCCTAAATCTTCACGCGGGATATGAACGCGGAACCCCCACCTCCTTTTTAAGGAACCGCCGCAAAGCCGTTAAAAGCGTAGAAAATAATATGCATGTAAAGTAGGATGTTTTTCCTGTTGACCCTGGCATCTAAATACTAACCTATGCAGAATCAATTGTTCTGCTGTGTGTGTGCGTGCATGTGTGTGCGGTGTGTTACAGAGGGATATTCTATATTGCAGCCGTTGGCTTATTGTACGTCAGACCCTTGCAAGAGAGATGAGCGTAATTTCAGAGGGCCGCGGACATCAGGGAGAGAGTCGCCGTGGAGGGTCCCTAACAGTTCACAACACTTCATCTCGACGCGGGGAGGGTCAGGAAACCGCCACTCAGTCCTGGATAGACCATCAGAGTACACAGACAATCACAACGCCATCTCGCCGCCGAGAACTGTTTTTACTTCCATGAAATGGCACCTCTGCCATAGTCCTCATGGACACTTAAAAAGACCGGTTGGACAGAAGTTTAGAGAATGAAGAATCCTCTACAGCATTCGCCTAATGACCCGTGAAAACTCCCGAAAAACCCATGTTTCAGAGAGGTCGGCGAGAGGGAATCGATCCCACGACCTCCTGAATGCCAGTCCCAGACGAAACGTCTGAGCCATCTGGTTTAATGTTACTATGCTGTACAAAATAGCCATTTACGCTGATCAGAGAATTAACTCAATAAAAATCTGGTATGTTCCATTCACATAATTTTCTCTACAGTCCTGCAAAAATTATTGTTATAAACCTTATTCTTCTATTTGCTTCATGCTAATCGAAATAAACATATTACGTAATTCCTTATAAGTAGAAGGGAGATAAACCGACAGTCTAATGTTTTAAAATGTGGTTGCTATGGGACAAAAATCGCTGTCTTTGTGTGGCCCAAAATTGACAAGTTCCCATAGGAGAAAAGTTTAAGCATTTTACAACTGAAACCAAATACAAAGAGTATCTCGAAAACGCTCAACTCCATGAAAAAAATGAATGTCATAAATTGAGTGTTTTAAGCAGATTTACACTTTTTGTTTAGTAAGTTTTTGACTAACTCTTACGGTTTATCAGTTATGCAACATTCAGAAAAATTCATGCAGAGTCTTTAGAGGCTATTTCCAGAAAATTCAAGATTTACATTTTATTTGCCATTTAATATTTTAAACATAGAGATTTAAATAAAAATTGTTAGAGCCATTTTTGAGATAGTTAAATTTTTCTAAATTTTTTCCATGTAAATGCGTAGTTGCGGATGGGGGATTTCCTTGAACATCTGCGTGTCGCATTCTTGAAGGACATTGAACTTATTAAGAAGTTTGGTATTTATGGGACTTTTCGTTTTTGAGCTATGCTGCCCTCAGGCACACGCACAGGCTTTTTTTTTTTTTTTTTTTTCAAAAATGCTTGTTTTTTTTTTTCTTTCTCTACACGCACTATGTACATAGTGTATAGAAGAGGTATTGCATTCCACTCAAACATTTGATACCGAGATTTCACCGGAAATACACGCATTAGAGTCCCCTGTATCCCAAAAAAGTATTTTTAGAAAAAGGTCCGTGTGTGTCCATGTGTCAGTGTGACTGTGTACCAGCACGATAGCTCTAAAACGAAAAGTCTGTGAAATACCATATTTGGTATTAAAGTTTAGTATCTTCCACGAAAATTTTGAGAAACATCCCCCACCCCAAACTGCCCTTTACATAGAAAAATTTCGATTTTTTTATTTTTTTCTCAAAAATGGCTCTAACGATTTTGATTAGAATACCGTACATTAAAATATTTATATAACAAATAAAATGTATATCTTGAATTTTCTGGGAATAGCCTCTAAAAACCTATGAATTTTGCTGACTTTTGCGTAACTGGTAAACCGTAAGAGAGAGACAAAAACTTACCGCACAAAAAATGTACGTCACGTTATAACACACAATTTATGTTATATACGCTTTTTTCGTTGAGTTTACTATTTCTGAAATATTCTTTGCTATTTGTTTCAGATGAAAAATACATAAACTTTTCTCATAAGGAAAGCTGTAATCTCCTGACCCTGCATATAAATGGATTTCAACAACATGGCAACTGGCTTTTAAAAGATTTCACTATCACTTTAGCCTAGTGAATTCCCTTCTTTTACTTCTATTTACAAGGAAGCAAGTAATTAAGGCAATTTCTGCTACTTTTATTCTCGATTATCATAAAGTATATAGAAGAATATGCTTTTTAACAATAACTTGTTAGAGATATATTCAGGGGGACACAAAATATATATTTCCGGGGAAATTTTTGTAGGGAACTTTTGGTTGCAATACAATACCTTCTCTATACACTATCTACATAGTACGAGTAGAGAAAGTAATATTGTACCGATTGCAACATTCTATGTCCTGTCGATGTTCATCCGAGCGTAATTAAAGAGAACATAGCAGAATGAGACTTGAAGGCTCGGCTCTTCTTCCGGTTGGTTGAAGCGGTGCAAGCGAACCGTTAACAGGATTCACATCTACAACGCTGGAAACGACGCTACCTCCATCTGCAGCTCTTGTGATCATATAGCTTAAGTAATTGCCAAGCGGCGAGTCACAGTTCTATATGTATTTATAGGCGGATTATAGGATAACGAAGGACAACGTCCCGAGTTGGGTCATATTTCTGTTTTTACTTTCTCAACACTTACTATCTACATAGGGTACAGAGAAGGTATTGTATTCCACCCAAAATTCGATACCGAGATTTCACTGGGAGTACATACTTTCTGATGTTCCTATTCACATGACTTTCTCCGCATACCTGCAACACAACATTGTTTAATTGCTTATTCTTCAATTTTCTTTCATGCTAATCAAGAAAAATAGTTTTTTACTTACTTACGTGTACTTAGAAAGAAAGTAAGGGAATACACTAGGCTAAACTGAAAGTCAAATCTTTTGAAAGTTGGTTGCTATGTAATTGAAATGCCTTTTTTTTTTTTTTTTTTTTTTTTTGTATGGCCAGGAGTTGACGAGAAAAGTATAAGTATTTTAAAGCTGGAATTAATAACAAGGAATATCTCAAAAAGACTCAACTCCACGAAAAAAAGGTATACAACATTGTGTATTTAACGAGTTCTACACTTTTTGGGTGGTAAATGTTTGTCCATCTCTTACGGTTTAGTAGTTACGCAATATTCCGCAAAATTCATCCAGAATGAACATGTCTTCTGAGGCTGTTCTCAGAAAATTGAAGATATAAATTTTATTTGTCATGTAAATATCTTAAATATAAGATATTTGAATCAAAATCGTTAGAGCCATTTTTAAGAAAATCAGTTTTCGAAAGTTTTTCCGTGTAAAGGGAAGTTGGGTCGGGGGGATTTTCTTAAAGATCTTCGTGTCGCATCCTTGGAAGATACTGAACTTAAATATCAAATGTGGTATTTAACGGACTTTTCGTTTTTGAGCTATGCTGCCCACAGACACACACACATGGACCTTTTTGTCAAAATGCTTTTTTGGATTCAGACGGACCCAAAACACGTATTTCCGGTGAAGTCTCGGTATTGAATTTTTGGGTGCATTACAATACCTACTCTATACACTATATGCATAGTATGTGTAGAGAAAGTAAAAACAAAAACTCGGTAAAATACAAAACCTGATATTTAAGTTAAGTATCTCCCGGGAATGCGACATGAAGACTTTGACAAAAATCTAATGTATTCCATTCACATGACTTTCTCTACATCTCTGTAGCAAATTATTGTTAAAACGCTTATTCTTCTATCTACTTCTATTTAATTGAGATAAACATTAGCATAAATTGTCCTTATTACTTGGCTCCTTGTAATTAGAAGGGAAATAATCTATGTTCCATGCACATGAAGTCCTCCAGCTGTTAGCTGTTCGGAAAACAAATAATTTATTCAAAACATTAATCTTAATTCTAATCACGTTAATCAATGTAAAAATAAGAAGAATTAGGCTTATTACTAGCCTCCTTGTAATTAGAAGGGAAATAAGAAAATGCACAGGTTAAAGCGATAATCTCGTGCTTTAAATCGGTCGCTTTTGAAACAATTGAAATTCTTATCTCTTTGCTTGCCAGGAATAAACAAACAAGGAGAAAGATATCTTCCCGTTTGAGAAATGTTTAAGTGACTAAAATTGAAACCAATAATCCCGAATATCTCGAAAACTCTACAAACAAATGTGTATGACATAAATTGCTTTAATGATATATACATTTTCGGTGGAGTAAGTTTTTGTATGTTCTTACGGCTTGCCAATTAAAAAAAGGCATCCAGAATGAAGAGGTCTTCAGAGACTGTCCCCAAAAAATTCAAGATATGCATTTAGTTTGTCATAAGAATATCTTAGATATAAGGTATTTTAATCAAAATCGTTAGAGGCAGTTTTCAGAAATCTTGGTGTTGAATTTTTGGCTCTAATGATTTCAATTAAAATACCGTATATTAAAGATATTTAGATGACAAATAACATATACATCTTGATTTTCTGGGAATAGCCTCCGAAGACCCATTTTATTGCGTATTCAGTTTGCTAAGTATTGCATAACTTGTTAACCGTAACAAAAAATTAGATCTCGTTACATTACACAATTTATATCCTATACATTTTTTCGTGGAGTTGCCCTTTTCCGAGTTATTCCGTATTATTGAATACAGCTTTAAAATACTTGAGCTTTTCTCATACTTGAATTTGTAAGTTCTTGGTAATGCAAAGAAACGTGCATCCCTTCTTACAGCGATGTAGAGAAAATCATGTGAATCAGGTTTGATTTTTTTATAGTGTTTTTGGGAACATTCAGTTTGTGTTATTATTTTCTGTATCACGTAAAATGTGCATAATACGTTGCGATAGTGTATTAGTCCGCTGTATTTTGTTATTTAAATTATTATTTTTGTGTAGTGTTTAACGCCCGATTTAACTACTTATGGCACCGCAGGCGGTTTTTGGGAACAGGAGACCCTAAAACGTCTTTTCTGGTAAAATATCGGTAACGATTTTTTTTTTTTTTGGGGGGGGGAGTGCAATAACTTCTTTACCTCTGCACTAAGTACTAAGTAGAGAGCCTCACAGATCTGCTTATAACTCATTTCAAATGAACATATTTGAATATTCCATCATGTGGCTTATAAATTCTACACATACTATATACACAGTGTATAGAGAAGGTATTGAATTTCTGTCGCCCTTCGTGGTGTATTGGTTACCATGCTAACTTCATATACTCAAGGTCGCGTGTTCAAACCCGGCGGAGGTGGATGGATTTTTACGGGTGTAAAAATCCTGAGCATGGCTTTCTTCGGAAGGGAAGTAAAGCCATTGGTCTCTGATTTACGGCACGTAAAAGAAGCCTTATAGGAGAGGCCTCTGAGCAAAATTAGGCGGTCTTTCACGCCCAATTTAGAATGGGACCACAGCAGAACGTCCATGAATAACACGCCTCTTACATTTGGTATTGAATTCCACCCAAAAATTCTATACCAAAATTTCACCAGAAATATACGTTTTAGGGTCCCTTGTATCCAAAAAGAGCATTTTTGTGTGTATGTGAACACGATAACTCAAAAATGAAAGTCGGTATAATATCAAACTTGGTATTAGAGTTTAGTATCTACCAGAGATGCAACACAAAGAGTTTGAGAAAATCTCCCACCCCAAACTACCCTTTACATGGAAAAAATTTCGAAATTTTGATTTTTTCAAAAATGGTTCTAACAATTTTGATTAGAATTTGTATATTAGAGATATTTGCAGGGAAAATAAAATGTATATCTTCAAATTTCTGGGAATAGCCTCTAATAACATCTTTAATCTGGATGAATTTTGTTGAATTTTCTGCACCTAATAAACCTTACTTATTGCTTAAAAAATTAGATTTCGTTAAAACACACAATTTATATTACATATGCTTTTTTGTGGAATTAATCTTTTCTGAGACATTCCTTGTTATTGGTTTCAGATATATAATACTTAAACTTTTCTCACACGGAAAGCTGTCAACTCCGGGCCATGCATAGAAAAAGATTTCGACCACATGGAACCAGCTTTTAAGAGAGTTGATTATCGGTTTAGTCTAGTGTACTCCCTCATTTATCTTCTACTTACATGGAAGCAAATAATTAAGACAACTTCTGCTAACGTTTATCTCGATTATCTTAAAGAAGATATAAGAATAAGCTGTTAAACAAGAGTTTGTTACAGCGATGTAATGTCATGTGAATGGAGCACATCATATTTTATTTTATTGAGACAATGAATTTAGGTAATAAAATTATTATTTAAATATGCATGCAATCTAGAGTTCAGATAAATGGCAAAATTATCTCTATTATTGTTTATAATAACTGGTATAAATTTGAAATACGAAATCTATCATAGAGCGAGTTCTCTAAATTTGACAGAAGTGTCACCTTAAACACAAAATATAAAGGTTACTCGGGACTAACGGCTTTATTCTCTTCCAGAGAAAGCCATGCTAAGGAATTTTACATGCTGGGATTGGACGATGATCTAAGGAGTCGAGTAACCGCTATTCTACAGCGGGTTTAGAACTAAGATATACAAATACACCTTTTGAATTGTCATGATGATAAACGTAAATCCATGGCATCACAGTCCACAAGACACCTTGGCCTACCGCCCGGCCATTGCATCCACCATCTCGGCCAGCATCAGAATGGGGTGCAGTGCTGGAGGGTGAGACGTGATCAGCGCCTCAAGTCCGTCCCGTTCGGTTAATGCGGTCTTCTCGATCTGTAGCCGCTAATTTTCAATAATGTAGCTCCTCAATTAGGCCACAGGGACCTCACGAGGCTGAGTACACTCTGGATCATGTTTTATAGCTAAGGATGGAACCCAGATATCTCACTTGGCAAGCAGCTGCGTTACCATCGCGCTAAGGAGATGACCTTTCATGATAGCATTTCGTTTATCATTACCCGATGTTACCACGCACCGTCTTTTATTGCCCACAGTCTAATTGGATATTCATTGCAGTTTAATTGACATTAAGTGAGCTGATTGCTTTTCCAATAATTTAGGTCAACAGTTGCACATTCATCAAATATGAAAAGCCGCTTACCACGTTTTGTCATGATATTGGCGAGAAAAACGCAGTGAAAAATGTAAATCATATTTCACAGATTTATGAAACAAGTTTGACAATATTTTGTGTAATTATAGGTCGTAAAATAAAACAGGAAATTATTAAATCAACAGCTGGTCCTGCATGAGCAATTCTATCTGAAAAGAGAATACCAGATCCTCTTTTTACTTTCTCTGACATTTATGTGCAATTTATATAGCAGATAGTAAAGAAAAGCAATTCCACCTCATCCGAATCACCCCTTCATTTCACATCGTCTTTGGTCTGTTTTTCAGAATCGTTAACATAGATAATTGATGCAGATGGGCGCAGTTGAAGGTTGGTTACCCGAAGATGGAAACCTTACAAAGCGAATAACACCACGATTTAAAGGAATGAGACATTTTATGCACGTCAGTATATATCATAGAAACCTTTGTAGAATAATTCTTGTGTTGACTGATGAACATAATGATGATGTGATGATATATTTTCATTAGGATTCTTCATAATATTGTAGCTTGCCTCAATCGGACGTAATGTAAACAATATTTATTCAATTCTTAATTCATTTGCCACAAAATAAAATACTGCACAGAGCAACAGAGAAGAAAAAGATCTAACAAATATAAAACAAATGCGATAGGTACAAATGCGAAGTACAAATACGAAACTAATATTATAACAACACAAGTGACCCAATAATAGAATATCTTTAAACCTATTTTCTCTTACCCGCTTTAAGTGTGGTCATGTCGCGAGGAATCTGATAGGTTAGATACCTCGTCCCGGGTAGTTATCTAGCGAGACTCATCCCGTACCATACCACTTCGGTTTCACGTCAAGCAGACGGCGATAGGATGTCACCATTCGAGTCAGATAGTGGTGTACACCCGGACATCGAGGATTCTATTCCAGCTGCTTCTACCATTCGTTGTCAGATGACGGAGTTCAGCCAGCCCTCAACACCAGAGAGGCTCAGGATTTGATTCCTAGGCCGGGCGCAAACTAAATGGGGTTATTTTGAACCTGCTAGAACTAGGCGTAGTTGTTGGCTATCTTACTGGGCGCAACGCTCTAGGAAGACAGAAATGTATATGCAGTAAATTCGGCAGGGACATTGGATCCTCTTGACACATTTTATGTTAATGCTAGCTATTTGCTTTTCACAGATATGTACCCCTGAGTTGTTATTTTTCTTTTTTTTTCCCCTTTTTTTTTAACCTGGGGATATAAGAGGTGACATCAAGGACGTGGTGGTCCGACTTAATGGAACAATCGGATTCTATCGAGTCCAGTCTATGAGGCACAAAGGGCTCTGATAACCTACATGTGAGTCCTCGAGAGACGCCACTTAGTTTTTATCACCATCGACTAGCCCTCGGGGCCACATTTCTATACACCAAACTACTTTTGCTACGCAACAATCAGTTGGTGATAGGGTACCATTCGGTCTTGCTACTTACTTTAACTATCTGCAGATAGCCTGCTGCGCAGCCGCGATTGTCATCCATATTTAGTTTATCACCTATATTTTAGGCTGAAGGTGGAACTTTGGATCCTAGTATTAAATATCCACTCGTATTTTATCTTGGCAACTGAAGGAAACCACGAAAGAAGAAAAAAAAGTCAGATTGGTTGGCCCAATGGATCTAAACCCGGGACCTCTCGAAAGCGGACCACAGACGTTATTGCTTGAGCTATGGCGATCGGTTTAAAAGATTTGACTATCTCTCTAGCCCCCATACGAGGAAAGTTTCAACCTCTTCAGCTGCTCCGGTACCAGTGCTGCGGACACCGAGCACCCATGGTACGTCTGAAATGGCTATAAGTACGTCGGACTGAATATCTGAGTCCTTCCTGAAAGGGAGTTTTTCAGATTGGGTTAGGCTCGGCGTAGCAGTGGTACCGAAACACACAATAGATGCCTGTGCAGGGTTGAGAGATGCCTTAATGTCCTCCTGCACTAATTTGGATACAAGCTGGTAAATGTTGCCCCATCGAAGTATTTGGTGCTCATCCCCCTTGGAGTTGACGTGCGTAAATGCCGTATCCACTTCCGTCCTTGTTTGCGCAAGGGGGCCGGTATATAAAATAGGCATCGACATGATTCAAAGACCCCATCTACATGTTCCCTGAGCCACACGTACACCTGACTGTCACTCAATGCTTTAGAATCAAGTGTATCTCCTTATTTCCCTTGTTCGAGGGACGTCCAGAAAGTAATGAACGATTTGACATAACTAAATAACAAAAACCTTGTAAATAAAGCTATAGTATCTTACTCCATTTTTCAAGTCGCCCTCCGTGGTGTAATTGTTACCTTGCTAACTTCATATACCCAAGAGCGCGGGTTCAAACCAGGCGGAGGACGATGGCTTTTTTTGGGTGTAAAAATCCTTAGCATGGCTTCCCTCGGAAGGGAAGTAAAGCCGTTGGTCCCGTGCCGTAGATTTACGACACGTAAAAGAACCTCAAGCCTGATAGAGAGGCCTCGGAACAAATGTAAGTGGTCTTTCACGCCCAATGTAGAATGGGACCCTGAGAAGCACAGTAGTTAAAGAGCGTCCATAAATAATACGCCATTTCCATTTTCCATTTTTCAAGATGTGCCATTGCTATCAAGGCATATGTTGTCACGTGATACCGGTTTTTCAATGCAAATGTTGTACTCTTTCACCGATAAAGATCCTAAATAACATGTATCCGCCATTTTGAGGTCTTTTCTGTCCAAAAAGCCATGTATGTTGTCCAAAGTGAAACACCCGTTTTTTGTTTTGTTTTGTTTTTGTTTTGTTTTTGTTTTTTTTCAATTCGGTAATAAACATTTTGTTTCAACTCCTCCATATCGAATGATGAATTTTCGCTATGTTCTTTGACATGCACACTCGCTCATCCTTGACTACTCGTAAATTATGCGTTTTTTCTCACTGAAGATTCGTTCATTGCATAATTACCATACACTTGCGATTTTTACCTATAAAATTCAATTGACCGAATATTTTGTGCATTGAAAATAAATAAGAAGTTTTTTGACGCTACAAAGGTATAACATGGGTATTGAAAAACTGGTACCACTGGCAAATGTTTTGACAGAATGGAGATTACATTGAGAAATAAAATAAGGTAGGTACTATAATTTTGGAAATAAATGTTCGTGTTGATACAAATAAAATAAGGTAGGTACTATAATTTTGGAAATAAATGTTCGTGTTGATACACTTCGTTATTATTTAGTTTAGTTTAGCCAAATCGTTCGTTACTTTCTGAATGACCCTCATAACTACAATGAAATATAAAACAAAACCATCTCGATTACCATGAAGAAACGGAAGAATAAGCGAGCCAGGTGGCTCAAGCGTTTCGTCTGGGACTGGTATTTGGGATGTCGTAGGATCGGCTCCACGCAGCGGACCTCTCTGACTCATGGATTTTTACGTTTTTTTTTTTTTCTGGGTCGCTAGGCGAATGTTCGGGAGGATTTCTCATTCCCCTAACTTTCCTGTACCTCCATTTCATTAGTCTGGTCTTTCTTTCGAGATTATAAGTGTCAGCTGTGGTTGCACCCTCTTGTGGTGCTGATTCCGCTTTGGAAACTCAGCACTGGGCGGCAGGATGGCGCTGGGGGTCGCCGGTATACTCAGGGACGTTAACTCACACCTGAGGCGCCAGCTTCTAGCGCTCAGCATCGAGATGAAGAATTGCTTGGGAACTGTTAGGGACTCCCTGTCGCAGTCTGGTTCCGGCTACCCTCTGTAATTGTTCTCCTCCCATCCCCTCCTCCCGGGTCTGACGTACAAAATGTCTAATCATTGGCTGAGGTGCGGAGTTCCCTCCGGTACACTACAATGGAAGCATAAGCTATTGAAAGAACAGTTTGTTGCTGAATAGGTAGAGAAAGTTATGTGAAGGAAATACATAAGTTTAACGTCCTTTAATGATCTCTCTTTACTAGATTCCAAATCGTGACTTCTTGAATTAGATTTTTATTCACTATCGTCGAAAAAAGTAATATGAATATACATGCATTAATGTATTGGAGAATTTCGACTTTACAAGTTATGCCTTGTTTTCCAATGATGCATTTACCGCACTTGCATGCAATAAATATACCATTATGTTTGCAACCTGATCAGTGCCTGTCGACCTGAAAACCTGATAAGAGACTATCTCTCCCGATGATGTACATCCACGCTGAAAATATGTTAGATTAGTTCTCTCTCAGCGGCACGTATTCCATCGGGAAGCCATCATATTTTGCTTTTGGCATTCATATTGCAGAGTAGCCAGTGAGAGCCCTCGGTGAAATACGCCCGAGCTAGCCACTAAATTGGAAAATTCACGCACCAATAAATATAAGCATTTAGACATGTATATGCATAGTAGTTTTTGGAGCGTGTGCGCCCAAATACTGGTTCAAATGATGGGTGTCCTTGTTGGAATCTAGCGCCCAATGCTGACCTAAATAATTTCTATTCATTATTGTTTTATCTTTCCTCATAAGTATTCCACTCTGCAGCTTGTTCAAGCAATGAAATGCTAGTTTACATTTTCGCACTGTTGAAAAATCTAATGTGTTAGTTTCACATGACTTTCTCTACCTGCAACAACTATTGTTACAAAAGGTTATTCTTCTATCTACTTCAAGCTAATCAAGATAAGCTAATAAGATCATTTCTTCGTAAGTACAAGGGAAACAATATTCCTCTAGCCTCTACCATAGTCAAATAGTTTAAGAGCTAGTCGAAACAAAACGGGGTAGAAATTCAGTTCTGCTTACATGACCAGGAATTATAGGGAAAATCGGATGTGTCCCATTCACATGACTTACTCTATATCTCTGTAACAAACTATTCTTAAAAAGGTTATTCTTCTATGTACTTCATGCTAGCCATAATAAAATTGGTAGAATTTGTCTTTCTAGATGTTTGCTGTAAGTAGAAGGGAAGTAAGAGAATATGCTAAGCAAAAGCCGTAGTCGAATCTTTCAAAAGCTGGTTGCTATGTGAGTGACATTTCTTTGTTTGTATGGCCAGCATTAACAAATTCACGTATGAGAGAAATATAAGTACTGTAAAGCTGAAACCAATAACAAAGAATATCTCAGCAACGGCCAGCTCTATTAAAAAAAAGGTATGTGACATAAATTATGCGTTTTAATGAGATCTAGATTTTTTTGTATCGAACATTTTTTCCTATCTCTTACGATTAATTAAAATTCAGAAACATTTATCCAGAATAAAGAAATCTTCAGAATCTATTTGGAAAATTCAAGATATGCTTTTATTTCTTAAGTAAATACCTTTAATGTAAGATATTTTAATCAAAATCTTTATAGTCATTTAAGAGAAAATAAAAAATTCGAAGATATTTCCATGTAAATGGTAGTTTAATATATTGGTCAATATTGGATAGAATTGATATTATATTCTCCTTGAATAACCAAAAGATAAAAGGGAAAAACAAATTATGACGTCCCAGTTGGGAAAAGTATAAATTTCGGGAACTTTAAACCAATAATAAGGAATATCTCTAAAATGGTTAACTCCAAAAAAATGTATGCATTCCATCCACATGATCTCAAAAAACTTATTCTTCTCTGTACTTCATGCTGATTGAAATAAACAGCACCACAAATGGTTTTATGACTTAGTCTCTTCTAGGTAGAATAAAAATAAGGAATAGCCAAAGAAAGTGATAGCCAAATCTTTTAGAAGCTCGTTGCTAGGTGAACAATTGTAATTTCCTTCTCTTTGTATGACCAGATTGAAAAAAAATCTGATGTGCTTCATTCATATTATTTTCTTTACCTATTATCCTATAACAAATTACTTTCACTAAAGGTTATTCCTCTATCACTTGCATGATTATCAAGATACACATTAACAGAAATAGTCTTATTAGTTTTAGTTGCTGTTAATAGAAAGGAAATAAGGGAATACACTACGTCAAAGTTATAGTCAAATCTTTTAAAAGCTGGTCACTAAACTGATGATTGATAACATGATCAAAAAAAATAAATAAATAAACAGAAAAGTTCATGTTTGGTAAAATTATAAATACAATAAGGAATATTTCGCAGCATAAAAACGTATATGACATAAATTGTGTGTTTTGACGAGATCTTCCTTTTTGTATGGTAATGTATATCTATCTTTTACGTTCTATCAGTTCCGCAAAAGAGAATCCGTAAAGAAGAAGGCAGTGTAAGATATACATTTTATTTGTCCCAAAAATATCTTATACTTACATGGTACTTGAACCAAAAATTTTAGTTATTTTAGACAGTAGTAAAAATATCCATTTTTTCTAGGTAATGAGTAGATATGAGGGGGAATTATCCTGAATATTTTTGTCGCATTCTTGGAATGCGCTGGACTTAAATATTCAGTTTGTAATTTAACGTCCGTTTCGGTTTTGAGTTCTGCTGTTCGTAGACATACACATACACAGGGACATTTTTCTAAATCTTTTTAATTCAGAGGACCTCAAATCATATATTTTATTTTATTTTGGGTGCATTTCGTTACTTTCTTTACCTAATACGTACATAGTACGGGGTAGAGAAAATAAAATGTATTATGCCCAAACTGCACGAGTTCTATATTTTTGTATAGTAACATTTAATCAGTTACTCAAAGAACATTCAGAATGAAAAAGGCTTCAGAAAGTGCTCCCAGAAAATTCAAGATATAGGTACCTATATTTCATTTGTCATTAAAACATGTTAAACATGAAGTATTTTAATTAAAATCGTTATAAATGTTTTTGTGCAAAGCTACATTTTCAAAAAATGTTCCATGTAAAGGCTGGTTTAGTTTTGTAGGGGTTTTCTTGAAAATATTTGTTGCAATCTCGAAAGATAGTGAATTTAAATATCAAGTTTGGTATATTACCGACCTTTTGTGGTAGAAATATGCTATTGGAGACACACGGACACACATACTCAGACATTTTTTCTAAAAACGCCTTTATTTTACTAACGGGGCTTCAAAATATATGTTTCCAGTACAATTTTGACCTATAATGCTTTAGGTGGAATGCATATTTCCTCTATATACTCTACATAGCGAAAAACCAAAAACTTAATGACTTACACTTACAAAAAACGGTTAATTGATTTCTGTGATTCTAATTCCCATATTCTGAATTTTATTTGCTGCAAGAATTTTTTTTTTCTTTTCCTTGCATCTAAAGTATGAAAAAATATATTTAAAGATACATTTTTGGTATTTATTATTGATTTATTCTGATTTGTCTCTATTGTCTATATATATATATCTTTAGATGTCTATCCTCTCTTCTGCAAGCTCTTTGCGGTTCATATTTCTTCTTACTGCATTCACCCACTTAATGTGTATAAGCCATTTCAATCTACTTCTTCTATTATTACATAATATGTAGTATATTTAACATTTATTATTCTCTGATTTTCCCCCTTTCTTACTTTCTCTACGAATTTTATGTGCATACATAGTAGGTAGAGACGGTGCTGCATTTTATCTAAAGCTTCGATACCGAGTTGTCAACGGAAATATATGTTTTGAGGATCCCACTTTCCAAAAAAGTTTCAGAAAAAGGTCCGTGTTTGTCTCTCTATATCTCTCTCTCTCTCTCTAAGTGAGTGCGTGTGTCGGTGACGGAGTATTAAGTCGGTTAAACGCTAATATTGGTATATTTTAATTTAGTATCCTTCAAGAATGCAACATGAAAACTTTTGGGAAAATCCCCCAATCTCAAAAGTACCCTTTGCATGCAATATTTTTTGATATTTTCGATTTTAACAAGAAATGTCGTAACGATTTTGAATAAAATGACGTATATTTAAGATATTTTCTTGAGAAAGTGCAAATCTATACTTTTCTGGGAATAGCCGCTGGAGTCTCTTCACTCTGGAAGAAATGGAGTTAATCATTTCAGAAATAGTCTTTATTGGTTTAAATGTTCAAATTCCTCAAAGGGGATATCATTAGATTTTCTTTCATACACGTAAAGAGAAGAGTATTTAAAAGTCGACATAGCGACAAACCTTGAAGTATTTGAATATCGCTTAACCTACAAGGAATTAAGTAACTCAATCGATTTTTATAACAGTTATCCCGGTTAGTATGAAGCAGATAGAAGAGCAAGCTTTGCAGCCCGGTTTCGATGTGAGATTTGTAGTGGACAAAGCTGCACGGGGACGATTTTTTTCTGAATTCTCCAGTTTCCCCCACCACCGGTGCTCCATCTTCATACCATGTATCATCAATGTAATTACTTGCCATGCCATAAATAATAAAACCGGGTGTAAGAGTAATTTATTGCACAAAAATGTCGAGAAAGCCACTTTAATGGATCATAGATTTTTGTCAAATCTGTCATTTGTGAAGTTTCAGGAAATGAACTAAGATGATGTTTCTAGAGTATCTCAAGTTGAGACTTTCTAAGTTTTAATTATTTATATCCAAACATAGTAAGTGTTTCCTCAATTTAGTATGTAGTTCATAGGTAGAGAGGATATTGTAGACCACCCAAAAGTTTGATACCGAGATTTCACTGGAATTACACGTTTAGGGTCCCCTGTATAAAAACATAATTTTTTGTAAACAGGTCCTTGTATTGTGTGTGTATGTCTTTGAACACGATAGCTCGAAAACGAAAATTCGGCAAAGTGCCAAATTTGGTATATAAGTTTAGTTGCTTGCAAGGATGATACAGAACTAGATTTTGAGATAAATCATGACATCCTAAATTATCTACCCTTTACATAGAAAACTTTTCGAAAGGTTTGATTTTCTCAAAAATAGTTCTAGCGGTATTCAAATTTATAAATTGATATTTTGAATTTTTTGGGTTGCCCTTTCCTCAGATGACTTTTGCATAACTGGTAAACAGTAAGGGATAAATAAAAAAGTATTACACAAATCAAGGTATCACATCTCGTTAAAATACACAATTTATGTCATATAAATTTGTTTTGTAGAGTTGACCATTTCCGAGATATTCCTTATTGTTTGTTTCAGTTTTAAAATTCTTACTTTTCTCTCAAACAGGAAGTCATCTTTTTTTTTACTCCTGGCCATGCAAAGAAGAGAGTTTTAATGACAATCGAATAGCGACAGTTTTTAAATTTGGCTATTGCTTTAACATTCTGTATTCCTTTACTTATAAGGAACTAGTAATGATACTATTATGTTAATATTAATTTAGATTATTATGAAGTAAAGAGAAGATTAAACCATTGTAAGAAGTTTGTTTTCAGAGCAGATAGAGAATGAAAATGTTTGTCTCGTGATATCCTCAGGTTTACTTCAACCCGACCAACATCCAATTAAGAGAAATCTTACAAATTAGAATACTGGACGAGGGTATAAACATTTAGTTTAGTAAGCTAACTGAGCAAGCTTGGGGAGAAAATTTTTTCGATTGTGATCTGTGAATAAAGTGCTTTTGCTCCTTAGTGGACCCGTACTCTCGTTATGTCCTAAGTAAAGAATTCAATTTCCACTTATGCTAAGTGGACACGCTTCTTCCATTTAGAGATAACGAGATCTGGAATTTGGTTTCCAAATCCCTCTCCATCTTTTCTTTTTTACTTTCTCTACAGCTATTGTGTACATAGTGTATAGAAAAGGTATTATATTGCACCCAAAAATTTGATACCCATATTTCACCAAAAATATATATTCTGAGACCCTCTGAATCCAAAACAAAGCATTTTTAAAAAATGTCTAAGTGTATGTGTGTGTCTGTTAATGTATGTGTGTGCGTCTGTGGGCAACATAGCTCAAAAACGAAAAGTAGGTTCGTTAAATACTAAACTTGGCATTTAAGTTCAGCTTCTTCCAATGGTGCTACACGAAGATTTTAAAGAAAATCACCTCACCCACAACTACTCTTTACATGGAAACATTTTCGAACATTCTGATTTTCTCAAAAATGACTCTACCGATTTTGATCAAAATATTGTATATTAGTGATATTTACGTGACAAATATAATGTATATCTTGAATTTTTTGGGAATAGCCTCTGAAGACATGTTTATTCTGGATGAATTTTGCTGAATCTTGCATAACTGGTAAACCGAAACAAGTAGAGAAACTTATTTAACAAACATGTAGAGCTTGTTAAAATAAACAAATATATTAGTATATTTTTTTCGTGGAATTCACCGTTTTTGAGATACTGCTTGTTATTGATTTCAGTTTTAAAATACTTGTACTTTTCTCATATGTGGCCATGCAAAGAAACGGATTTCTCTACCAAAACAGCACATTGTAAAACATTGGACTGTCGGTTTAGCCTAGTATATTGCCTTATTTCCCTTCTACGTATAAGGAAATAGGTAATAAAACTGTTCCTGCTAATGTTTATCTCGATTAGCATGAAGTAGATAGAAGAATAAGGTTAACAATAATCTGTTATAGAGATGTAGTGAAAGTCATGTGAATGGAGTACATCAGGTTTTTTTTTATATATATATATATATATATGTATATTTTTGCGAGAGATCAGTTTATTTCGACTCTAGTCTGGAAATCGCAGTTTTGAGATCCTAATACGTTGTGGATAAAGAACATGGTTATACTTTTTCTGGCTAGAGACCAGCCGAAGTCAAATAGTATGGGTTACTAGACTACAGGTTCATATTCAATATTAAATGATATGTATTAACACTGTTTAAGGACCATCATAAGTATGTAATACCTCGAGTATTTTCATCTTGTCTATAATTCACGACCGGAACGAGGCGACGGGAGCGAATTGCCCTAAGAGATGAAAACACGAGTTGTATTTGATAAGACAATTCAGCCAAGTGGAATATTAATAATTGTAATGTATAAGAAGGGAGATTTTTATCAGATATGATTATAATACTTACATTAGTTCTCAAATGGTAGATGACGCATTCGACCATGTTTATTTACCAAATGTTTTTGTTCTTCATTCTTCACTGCCTCCTGAATTATGACATGGCTGACCGTACCTACACAAAATATACGAATATCGATAGCAGCATTAGAAGCAGGAAACAATTATTTTATTCTAGTTTTTTGTAACTTGTACATTAAATGGCAATATTTTATTTGAGGTTTTTGCGCTCATCATTCATAAATACAAATAATGATATTTTCACTCTATATTTTAACTAAATACATTATAAACTTAATAAAACTTTAAATAAATTGTAACTGAATTAATTGAAAGTACAATTTGGTAGTTATTAAAAGTGAGGTTGGCTGACTGGAACGTCACCTTGTTACCAATAACAAACGTCAGGTGCGACAAGATTTTAAAGAAATGAACATCAGCTGCAATAAGATGTTTTGATAATATCGATCCAGTGAAGTGACCGTGATTGACTGTATTGTCTAATCTCGGTCATTGCATTGGTGCTTTAATAGTTGAGCTAAATTGTCAGGTCTCTAACAGCTATCCCTTAACAGCAAACTATGGTAAACTGTGCACTGCGTCAACTACTGCGGGGAAATCAAGAACAGACGATTGCTTCACTGCTGTGGCAGTATCAAGATTTTGCTATCCACTTTTCATAAGTTAATACCTCTAATATAGGTTCATGATTGTAGAACAGTTGCTTTTATTAAGCGTTTTGCATACTTCGGATACGAAAATATAATTATTTGTATGGGTTTGATTGGTAATTAGTAAACATAACTTAAGTAATTACAACAAATAATGACTATTATTATACTATAAAAATAATAAAATAAGCTCCTTAACTTATCATTTTATTCACTTTATTTTGTCAATAGTAGGTATGAGAATTAATTTGTAACAAAAACCTTTCACATTTATAAAACAGAAAATGAATAGGTATCTCGGCAATTAATTGGTTTCGAACACAATTTGAAAGAAACGTTTTTCACAATGGTAACTTTCGTACTCACTTGCATGGGTTACGTAATGACTATGCAAATTGAACTTTCTGAGGACAGAACTTTGCCGCAAACTACACACTTATACCGCCACGTTCTATATATAACAAAGATTCCTCGTAGGCAGGCATAAACGTAGTAGTTGATGGCTTGCATGTTGGATTGCTTTCTGTCCCGATGTTATTAATTGGCACACAATGCACTCTACAGTCACGTGTTTACCCACTATAAGCAGGGAGCAAAGCTATTTGTTTCGGTACAAAATTAGGGATCTTTATTTATTTTACCACGTACTTATTTTACCCCGTACAATACACATACTGTACAAGAGAGAAAATATTTCCATTCCACCCAAAAATGCGATGCCAAGATTTTACTAGAAACACACAGTTTGAGGCCTCCTTAAAAAAAATAGAAAAAGGTATGTTGTGAGTGTCTCAGTGTGTCTATATCTGAACAGCAGTACTCATAAATCAGAATCGATAAAATACCAAAGTCGATACTTATGATTAATATTTCCCAAAGATACGATACGAACATTTTTCAAGAAATCCCCCTCCCAACTTCCCTTTATATGGAATATTTTTCTCAAAATTGGCTCTGGCGATTTTGACTAAAATACACATGTTTAAGATACTTGCATGTCAATATAGCTCTCATTAAAATACAAAAGTTCTGTCAAATACATTTTTTCTAGGTATAACCATTTCGAAGATAATCCTCTTTATTTGTATAAATTTACCAATACCAACACAAAAGGTCATGTACGGTGTCTAACACCGATTTTTCTGAATTCTTTTATCAACTTTTGCTTTCAACTCCTCCATAAAGATTGATGAACTTCCACTCTGTTCTTTATCGTACACACTGGTTCTTCCCTGATTACTCGTAAATTTCTCAAATGGAAAATGGAAAATCGATATCCGTATTTTTACCGTAACCATACAAAGATCATGGAATTTCAAAGCCGTCACATAGTGGCAAGACTTGGTCTGATTAAACCAATCCTTACACACCAAAAAAGCTGATGTGTTCCAGTCACATGACAAATCTCTGTGAAAAATTATCATTAAAAATCTTATTCTTCTACCTACTTCATGCTAATTGATTAGCAAACATGCTCTTAATATTTGTTTCCTTTTAAGTAGAAGGGAAATAAGGCAGTGGTCTATGCTAAAGCGACAGTGCTTTAAAAGCTGGCTTCCATGTCATTGAAATTCGTTTCTTTGCATGCCACAGATTGATAAATTCCTGTATGGGAAACATTTTAAGTATTTTAAAACTAATCAGTAACAAGGAATACCTCAAAAGTGGTCAACTCCACGGAAAAAGTGTGTATGACATAAATTGTGTGTTTCAAGATATCTGCATATTTTGTATAGTAAGTTTTTGTCTATCTCTTACGGTTTACTAGTTATGCAAAATCCAGTAAAATTCATCCGAAATAAAGAGGCCTTCAAAAGCTATTCCCAGAAAATTCAAGATATACATCCAATTTGTCGTGTAAATATCTTTAATATACGGTATTTTAACCAAAATTGTTAGAGCCATTTTGAGAAAATAGAAGTTTTTAAAAATGTGTCCATGTAAAGGGTAGTTTGGGTAGGGGAATCTTCCTCAAAATCTTCGTGTCACATCCTCGAAAGGCATTTACCAATATTTTTTTCTTTTGAACTATAGTGTTCGCAGACAGACAGACACGTGGACCTTATCTAAAACTGCTTTCTTTTTTAAAATAGGGTACCTTAAAACGTATATTTCCGGTGAAATCTCAAGGTCGCATTTTTGGGTGGTATGCAATACCTTCTCTATACACTATGTACCTAGCAGGTACGTTTAGAGAAGGTAAAAATTCTCGACTCTGTCTATATTTTGTAAACAAAGATTTACTCTGCTTCAACTGAGCCCATCGCTTGATGCACCAATAAATCTAGCAACTCCATCCATTCCAGTCAGCAATATCGCTTCGAACATAATCGCTTCAAACGAAATTGACAATACTCGGGCTTTATAAACTATATGCTCCACTCATACGTTTTGATGGTTACATATGCCGCAAGGCTTACGTTACTCCGTCCTTGGTTTGCTTGTCTTCAGTTTTTTTTCTCCCCCCCCCTCTAATAATGTTATTGCATAGGACCTAAATTGTGTGTTTTAACTTGTCTACATAATCAGTATTATTGTGTAGTAGATTTTTATCCATATCTTGCGGTTTACCAGTTATAAAAAAGTCATCCAGAATTAAGACGTATTTAGAGGCTATTCTCAGAAAATTCAAGATATAAGTTTCGTTTGTCACAATAACAAGGAATATCTCAGAAATGGCCAATCCTATATAAAGATGTATATATAATATAAGGTGTTATTACGAAATCTACATTTTTTACTTTCTCTACATGAACTATGCACATAGTATATAGAGACGGTATTGAAATGCACCAAAAAATTCGATACCGAGATTTCATCGGAAATACATGTTTTGGATCCTCCTGGATCCCAAAAAATTTTTTTAGAAACATGTCCGTGTGTGTGTGGATGTCTCTATGTATATCTGTCTCTCTGTCAGTCTGTGTGTATGTGTGTGTCTGTGGGCAGCATTGCTCATAATCGAAAAGGCCGTTAAACACCAAACTTGGTATTAAGTTTGATATCTTCCAAGGATGCGACACGAAGATTTTGAAGAAAATTCTTTCACATCAAACTACCTTTTACACGGAACATTTATCGAAAATTTGGATTTTGTCAAAAATGGCTCTAACAATTTAATTAAAATATCGTATATTAAAAATATTTACCTGACAAATAAAATGAATATCTTGAATTTTCTAGGAATAGCCTCTTAAGACTACTTTATTCTGGATGAATTTTACGGAATTTTCCATAACTGCTAAACCGTAAGAGATGGACAAAAACTAACACAAAAAATATAGAGCACATTAAAGCACACAATTTATATTTTTTTATCGTTTTTAGATATTTTTTGTTTTTTGTTTCAGCTTTGAAACAAAGGAACTTCAGTCACATAGTAATCAGCTTTTGATTGTCACATTAACCTATTGTCCTTCCTTATTTCGTCTCTACTTACAAGGAAGCAAGCAATAAAGGTATTTCTGCTATTTTTTTTCTCGATAAGCATGAAGTAAATAGAAGCCTAAGCTTTACAACAATAATTTGTTGCAGAGATGTAGAGAAAGTCATGGGAATGGTACACATCAGATTTTTATTGTAGTTTTTAATAATAATAGTAATAGGGTTTACAAGTTGTACATATGATGGGTGTGCAAAAGTTTGATTTCTTCCGCTTTGAACACGTTAGGACATAGTTGTACAAAATTCAGCAAAATACATCCCGAATAAAGAAGTCTTGAGAGAGTAAGATATACATTTTATTTGTCATATAGACATATTTAATAAGCAATATTTTTAACAAAATACTTTTAGCCATTTTGAGAGAATCAAAATTTTCAAAAATGTTTAGTGTAAAGGTTAGTTGGGGAAGAGGGATTTCTTCTGAAAATCTTCACGTCACATACATTCAAAGATACAAAGTTTGGTATTAGCTAACTCTTCTTTTGACATATGTGTCCACAGACACAGAGAGAGATAGAGAGAGAGACGGAACATATTCTAAACATGCTTTCTTTGGTTCAGGGGACCCTAAAGCATATATTTCTGGTGAAATTCCTGTATCGAATATTTGGTTGGAATAAAATACTTTCCCTATCTACTGTGTCTGTTGTGTATACGTGCTAGAGAAATAAGTATTCTAATCAGCAACTTAACACTATCTTCTACGTAGAGTAACCTTATTCATTTTAACGCATATGATTTTATTGATGAGAGGGTTTCAAAGCTGGTGTTCACGTGCAGGTATTTTCTATTGTTACTAACAGATAGCGTGCTCATCTATGCTTGTCGTAGGATGTGCTAATGCTAAGAGCCGAAGCGAAGGAAGTAGTTCAGTAACTTCTCGTGCCTACTCAAGCTGACAGCTTCATTTTCCGGCGCCATTAGCTGAGTGGGGCAGGAAAGGGGAAGAGAAAGCTTTCTGAAGGGAGTACTACGCCAGCAGGTTATACACCTCTCATACACTTGGCCTTTCACTATATTCTGCTTCCTGCATGTACTTGGGTATTGTTTATATGAATTAGGCCAAGGCCATCTTTTGTTTTTGTTCTTTTTCACTTCACAACTGGTAGTCTATTCAGAATACCTTAGCTTCCTTATACTGTACACATCCCCATCTTCGTGCTCTCAGGAGGCCATGAGTGAAACCAAATACAATATTACGGCTGAAATTGTATATTTATCGTTAACAAAAAGAGAAAGAAAGAAAAACAAAACTCTGATATGTTCCATTTTTATGACTTTCACCACGAGAATGGTATGAGCATCGTCCCTATTTGCGAGGAGGAAGAGTCGTGGACTCATACCTTGGCAGGATGTAGCGGTACGGGGGAATGGAAAGTCAGGAGCATGTTGGATGCTACTGGCAGGCACGGAAGACGCGGAACTTAAGGCTGAGATTTAAAAAGGCTGATAACACTGAAGAGGGGGAAGGGTGATAAGAAGAGCAAAAAATTTAATGTTTTCCATTCACAAGACTTTCATTACTTCGCCTGTAACAAATTGTTCTTAAAATGCATGTTCTATCTACTTAATGATAATCCATATAAAAGTTAGCAGAAATTCTCTTAATTACTTGCTTCGTTGTAAGTAGAAAGTAATCAAGGGAACACGCTAGGCTAAATCCATTGTCAGATTTTTTAAAAGCTGTTTGCCATGTGCTTGAAATCCGTTTCTATGCATTACCAGGAGTTTACAGATATCCATGTGAGAAAAGTTTAAGTAATTTAAATCTGAAACAAAGAACAAGAATATCTCAGAAATGGTCAACTCCACGAAAAAAACGAAAATATCATAAACTGTGTTTTAATGAGATCTGCATTTTTTGTTTTATAAGTTTTTGTCTTTCTCTTGCGGTTTACTTGTAGCGCAAAAGACAGCACAGTTCATCCACAATAAAGTAGTCTTTAGTAACTATTCCCAGAAAATTTAAGATATACATTTGATTTAACATGTAAATATCCGTAATATACGGTATATAATTAAAATCGATACAGCCATTTTTGAGAAAATCAAAAGCTTCGACATTTTTTCCATGCAAAGTGTAGTTGACGAGCAGGCTTCGTGTCGCGTCCCTGGAAAATACTAAACTTAAGCACTTTACCGACTTTTTGTTTATGAGTTATCGTGTTCACAGAAACACGGACACACCGACACACACACACAGAAGCCATTTTCTAATAATCTGATGTGTTCCTATCACATGACTTTCTCTACATCTCTGCAACAAACTATTGTTAAAACGCTTATGTTTCTATCTACTTCAGGCTAATTGAGAAAAAATTAGCAGAAATAGTTTTACTACTTGCTTACTTGTAAGTAGAATCGAAATAGGGGAATACCATAGGTTAAAGTGTTAGTCAACAGCTGGTTGCTATGTGAGTGAAGTTCCTTTGTTTGTATGGACAGGAGTTGACAAATTCCTGTATGAGAAAAATATGTTTTTCAAAGCTGGAAAAAAAAAAAAAACAAGGAACATCTAAAAAAAGATCAACTCGACGAAAAAATATATATAACATAATTTGTGTGTTTTAATGTGCTGTACATGTTTTGTGTTGTAAGTTTTTGTGTATCTCTTACGGTTTAGAAATTTTGCAAATTCCGTAAAATTCATCCAGAATAATGTATTCTTTAGAGGCTATTTCCAGAAAATTCAAGACATACATTTTATTTGTCATAAAAATATATTCAATATTCGATATTTTAATCAAAATCGTTAGACATTTTTGAGAAAATCAAATTTTTCGAAAAAAAGTTCCATGTAAGGGGTAGTTTGGGGTGGGGGGATTTTTCTCAAAATCTTCGTGTCGCATCCCTCGAAGATACTGAACTTAAATACCAAGTTTTTTATTTTACCGACTTTTCGTTTTTGAGTTATCGTGTTCACAGACACACGGACACACACACACACACACAGAGAGACCTTTTTCTGAAAATGCTTTTTTTGGATACAGGGGACCCTAAAATATATATTTCTGGTGAAATCTCGGTATCGAATTTTTGGGTGGAGTGCAATACCTTCTCTATACACTATGTACATAGTACGTGTAGAGAAAGTAAAAATGCTTTTTTTGGATACAGGGGACTCTAAAACGTATATTCCCGGTGAAAACTCGCTATCGTATTTTTGGGTGGAATGCAATATCTTGTCTATACCTATGTATTTAGTACGTGGAGAGAAAGTAAAAAGAAAGAAAGAAAAACAAAAATCTGAGGTGTTCATTATAATGACTTTCACCACGTACAACACGTTATTGCGTTCTACGTATAATTATATGTATAATTTACATAGTGGATACAAAAAAATAAATAGATATTTTGAGGCTCTCTGTATCCAAAAAAGACATTTTTAGAAAAATGTCAGTGTGTGTGTATGACTTTGGACAGCATAACTTGGAAACGAAACACCGGTTAAATACCGAACTGGGTATTTAAGTTCACTATCTTCTAATGATGCAATACTAAGATTTTCAAAAAAATCACCCCACCTCAACTATTTTTTACAAGGAAAAATTTTTCGAAATTTTTGTTTTTATCATGTGATGACCTTTACATAACTCATAAACCACAAAACATGGACAAAATATTACTACACAATTTATGTCATACACATTTTTTTGTTAACCGTTTCCGAGATATTGTTTGTGTTTGGTTTAAGTGTCCCAATATTTATATTTCCTGAAATGAGTTATCATCAATCTTTTTTCCTTTTTATTCACCTGATGATACAAGGAGAGTGGAATTTGCCAGTCATCATATAGCGACCAGTTCTTAAAACATTGTTTTTAAAATCTGTTTTAGTTTACGTCATTGTAACCTCTATCATTTCGCGACGGATATGTTTGGTAAGATATCTCATTGATGGCGGTGGGTTGTGGTGGACAGTAACCTTTCAGGAATCATGCTTGTTCCAATCAACTTTCAAGCAGATGGCAATATAGTCCGTAACGTAGCTACTTTCAGCATCCGTACTAAGATGGCGGCGTACTGTCGGACATGGAGGCTTCTAATACAGCTGCTTCCATCATCCATAGTCGGATTGCTCCGGGAAAAGCGGATGTGATAGCTTCTTTATCTATCTGTGGATAGATGGCAGCGCAATCGCCATTACTACATTTTTTAGATTCACTATTGTTTTAGACACAAGCTGAAACTTTGGGTCACGGAATTACATATTCAATCCAGTACTTTACCTTGGTGTCCGAGGGAAGCCACGAAAAAAACCCTAGTCAGTTATATCAGCCCACGGATTTCAATCCAAAACATTCTGGATGTTAGCCATAGAATTTACTGCCTAAGCTCAGTTTAAAATATTTCACTATCGCTTTAGCCTGCTGTATTCCCTTATTTCCCTTCTACTTATAAGGAAGCAAGTAATAAGATCATTTCTGCTGATTTTTATCTCGATTGATAAGAAGTAAATGGAGTTCTTTAAAGATACTTTAGGACTATACAGAGCAGCACAAAAGCCATAGCTATGATAGAATTAGGAATATAGGGAGAAGTTGGGTGATTCTAGAGAGAGAATTGAAATATTGGTATAGGTGTATATAGAATGAAGGCAAAAATCTGCTAAAAATGTGTATGAAACAGCTCAAGATAATTAAGCACGAGAAGTGCTGGTTGAGACAGCCAGAGGAAATTTTGATGAAAATAGACGTATGGAGGAAGGGAGAATAAAATATAAAGAATTCTGGAAGGCAGTGAGAAATATTTGAAGACATAAGCATAAAATAAAGCAGAAATTAAAAAATGTATTTGTTTGTAGCATAAAATAGAGAAATAATAGCCATGAGAAGAGAGTGTAGATATATGTAATAAACAAATGATAGAAGGATTACCTTGGATGAGAACAGGAGCAATACTTTTGAAAGGGATGAGGGACAAGGAACTAGAACGTTGTATTTTATATGGGGAGTATTGTTTACTATTTAACTAGATGCAAAGAGGAAAGACATTCGAGGAAAGAAGTTTGGGAACGCAAATGGAATATTATGTCTATGGTATTGATGACAACGTTGAGTGCCAAGGGAAAGAGAGGAAATGAAGGAATATGAACATATTTAGGAAAGTAAAGTAAAAGAAAAGTGAATAAGAAAGGAGAGAGAACATTAAAGAAAATACAAAGAATGGGGTGGAATAGCTAGCACAAACCAATTGTGTGCATTGTGGTTAGACCTCTCACCAAGGCGACTGCATGGGCTGGAAAATGCAGCACAGGGGCGGGTTTCCTCCGGTTTCCCCCGCTATCGCATTCCACCGGTACTCCATTTTCATTCCATATATCATCAGCGCCATCGCCTACGGTGCCATCTGTGGTAAAAGCGGATGTTAAAAAATGGTCTCCACTCGCTAACCGCCAGGGAACTAAGCAACTGTAGCGTCTAAGTAGATGACAAACCCAATTATGATACCTAAGTAATATATGGGACTTGTGACTTTCAAAAGTCATTTCAAACTTTAAACCGTTATACATACTGAGAAAACAATGGTGTTTTATAAAGCAATGGGAAGATATTCTCCGTTCTCTTGTTCAACGTACACATTCTTTCTGCGATTCCGTGCTGAGCATATTGCAGATGAACTCTTGGAAATTTAGCAATTTCTTCCGAGATAGTATCTTTCAGTTGCTGTTGGGTTGTAGGATGTGTCAAGAAAAGTCGTTTTTTAAGGTAACCCCGAAACCATAAGTCTCGAATTCAGATCTGGAGATCGCGGCGGCCAGTTTTTTGGAAAGTATTTACTGATGATACGATTGCCAATGATCTGGGTAGTTAATAGCTTTCGAGGGTTGTAGATATGAAGCATGTCAGCAACAGTAACATCATTATTACCTATACCCTCTGAGATGTTTTCCTTATCAGCAACAGAACTAGTTTCCTTAAATGTCCTGATTAAACCCGCATAACTATAAATGAAATATTAGCCTGCTCTTAAATTGCTAAGAGATCTAAATTATTTCAGACCTTGATAAAAACTTTTTTTGCTTTCAAAAAGGCTTTGAATTAGCTTTATTTTATCATTTAGTGATAGAGCCGTGATTTGTAACCTAAAACTTATGTGTGAATTAACGTTACCAATGTTTTATTCAACACAACTGAACGTATGGTAACAGTGAACTGAAAGAAAAGGAAAAAAAAAAAGAAAACATTCCCATAGTTTAATAACAGAACATGGTTTTGTAAGTAACTGGAAATGTAACCTAAGTACAGTAAATTATTATTATTGCTACTATTATTAAAAGAAGGCGTTTGGAACAATTTTTGGATGCAGAATATTCACGTGATTCAAAAATACTTTTACAAAGTCTGGTGACAGGTTTCTTACATCAAAAAAACAAAAAATGTTCATATAAGTGCATGTTCCAAAACTCTTTGTTCTCAATTTATTGAGGGTCAAAATTCTTTTAATAATAAAAACATTTTAAAGTGACACTTGATTCTATATTTGAGCTTGTAGGAGGTGCTCCACACAAACACCACTTAAAGAAAATGATCCAAATGCCCTCCTCTTGACAAAATACTGCCAGTCGGTGTCGAATGTTTTCGCTGGCTTACATGACACGTAAATTAAGAGTTTCTTCATCTAGAATGCCTGTTGCATAAACTAATGGTTTTTTTTTTTTTTTTTTTTTTTTTTTTTTTTTTTGTAGTTTAACCTCGTTTAACCTGGTTGGAATGATCTCGGGGTCCAAAGAGCTTAAAGTTACTCGACATTCGTCTTCTCAGGATAAGGGAAAACCCCGAAAAACCCCTTATGGACGTTTTTTGAATGTGAGGCAGATACGCTACCACAACACTACCCAGGCGAGTTAAAACTAATGGTTTAAGGTGCCCCCAAAAGAAAAAAATCTAACGTGTTCCATTCACATGACTTTCTCTACATCTCCGTAACAAATTATTGTTAAAAAGCCTATCTACCTCATGCTAATCGAGATAAACATTAGCAGAAAAGTTTCCTTTTAAGCAGAAAGTAAATAAGGGAAAGCACTAGGCTAAAACGACAGTCAAATCTTTATAAACCTGGTTGCCATGTGGATGAAATCCTTTCCTATGTATTGCCATTGACAGATTCCCGTAAGTGAATATCTTTAAGTACTTTAAAGCTGAAACCAATAAAGAGCAATATCGCAACATTGGTTAATTCATGCGAAAAAATGTATGTCATAAATTGTGTGTTTTAACAAGATCTCCATTTTTGTGAATAAAGTTTTTGTCTATCTCTTACGGTTTACTTGTTATGCAAAATCCAGCAAAATTCATCCAAAATAAAAGGTCTGTAGAGGCTATTTCCAGAAAATTCAAAATATACGTTTTATTTTCCGTGTAAGGGTCTTTAACGTACGCCATTTTAATCAAAATACTTAGAACCATTTGTGATAAAATTCACATTTTCAAAATTTTTTCATATAAAGCGTAGTTTGGGGTGGGAGATTTTCCTGAAAAGTTTAGTATTTTACCGACTTTTCGTTTTTGTGTTATCGTGTTCACAGGCACACGGACACACTGACACACACAGATCTTTTTTCTAAAACTCTGATGTGCTCCATGCACACCTCTACAACAAATTATTGTTAAAACGCTTATTCTTCTGTTTACTTCACACTAATCGAGAAAAAGTAGCATAAATCATCTTATTATTTGTTTCCATATAAGTAGAAGGGTAATAAAGGTGTACCATGGGCTAAAGTGATAGTCAAAAGCTGGTTGCTATGTGATTGAAGTTCCTTTGTTTGTATGGACAAGAGTTGACACATTCCTGTATGATTAAAGAATAAACATTTTAAAGCTGAGATAAAATAAAAAGCAATATCGAAACATTGGTCAACCCTGCGAAAAAAATGTATAGTCATAAATTAAGTGTTTTAACGATATCTTCATTTCTGTGAATAAGTTTTTGTCTATCTCTTACGGTTCACCAGTTAACGCAAAATTCAGCAAAATTCACCCAGAATAATGAGGACTTTAGAGGCTATTCCCAGAAAATTCACGATATATATTTTATCTGTCATATAAATATCTTTAATGTACAATGTTTTTATCAAAATCGTTACAGCAATTTTTGAGAAAATCAAAATTTTCGGATCTTTGTCCATGTAAACGGTAGCTTGGGATAGGGGGATTTTTCTCAAAATCTTCGTGTCGCATCCCTGGACGGTAATAGACTTAAATACCAAGTTTGGTATTTTACCGACTCTGAAGTTGCTTTTTTCTTTTTTTGGATATAGGGGACCTTAAAATATATATTTTCGGTGAAATCTCGTAATCGAATTTTTGGTTCTCTATACATTTTCTACATAGTCCGTGTAGACAAAGTATAAATCCTAAGGATTGAGGTCGGGGGAGCGTGCAGCTAGGAAAGCCGTTGCAGGTGAGTTTCATTAATAAATCATTAACGCAAAAACGAAGTGTTTTAAAGCATATGTTTAAAGAACTAATTTGCATGTTTCGATGTCAGGAAACGTTGTAAAAGTATTTTTGAATCATCCTGTATAGAGAAAGCCATGCGAATGGAACACATCAGATTTAAAACTATATTCCAGTAGTGCAGAAAAATAAACTGCTGGTAATTCGACTCTTGCAGTTAAAATGAAGGTTGTTCCACTAATGGCATAAGGTATGCAACTGGAAAAGCGTCAGCATTCAAGTGATATTGCACGCCACGATTCATACGGACAGAAGAGCTTCTCTTCAGCTCTCAGCACCGTGAATAAACTCAAGGTGCTGAATGGGTAATGGAGTCTTTACCATTACGCTTTGCATTTCGTAACAGTGAGCTTGCCAATTTGTAGAAATCTGTCATTGCATACTTATAAAAAAGTCATGCTATGTGTTTCACTCACATGACTTTCTCTACATCTCTGCAATAAACTATTGTTAAAATCTTATTTTTCTATTTACTTCAAGCAAATCGAGAAAAAAATGTAACAGCCTTGGTCTTACTACTTGCTTACAGATAAGTAAAAGGGAAATAAGGGAGTACCTAAGCTAAAGTAATATTGAAATCTTTTAAAAAGGTTGCTATGTGAATAAGTTCCTTAATTTATATGAACAGGGTTTGACAAATTACCGAATGAGGAAAGTATAAGTATTTTAAATTAAAACCAAGAGAAAGGAATATCTCAAAAACGGTCAATTCCAAGTAAAAGTATTGATGCGTTCCATTCACGAGACTTTCTGTACATCTCTGCAATAAATTATTTTTAAAAAGCTTATTCTTCTATTTATTTAATGCTAATCAAGCAAAGACTCAACAGAAAGGCTCCTTTCACTAGTAAGTGCTACTTCTAAGTAGCAGGAAAATAAGGGAGTACCATAGGCTAAAGTGATAGTCAAATCTTTTAAAAGTTGGTTGTTATGTGATTGAAGTACCTTTGCTTGTGTGGATAGGAGTTGACAAAATCAAGTACGCGAAAAGAATAAGTGTTTTAAAACTGAAAGTAATAACAAGGAATATCTCAAAAATGGTCAACTCCACGAAAAAAATGTATATAACATAAGTTGCGTGTTTTTACTTCTCTACATGTTTTGTTAAGTAAGTTTTTATCTAGTGCAAAACTCTTCAAAATTCATCCAGAATAAATATTTTTTCAGAGGCTATTCCCAGAAAATTCAAGATAAACATTTTATTTGCCATGTAAATATCCTTAATATACAATATTTCAATCAAAATCGTTGGAGAAATTTTTGAGAAAAAAATTGTAAATTTGTTACATGTAAAGGTAGTTAGGGTAGTTGAAAATCTTTGTGTCGCACCCTTGGAAGGTACCAATCTTAAATACCAAGTTTAGTATTTAACCATCTTTTCGTTTTTAACCATCTATTTCATGCTAATCGAATACTATTAACAGAACTGAGTTCATTGCTTATTTCCTTGTAAGTGCAAGGAAAATCAGGCAATACACTTAGCTAAAGTGATAGTCAAATATTTCAAGAGCAGGTCTCTAAGAGATATTTGCGTCACCAGAGTAAAACAGTTCTGATATGTTCCATTCACATGCCTTTCTCTACCTGTATTGCAAACGAACTATTCTTACAAATGGTTATTCTTTTACCTACATAATACTAATCGAGATAACACTAGTAGAAATGACCCTTCAGTCGACGGTCATCCAATACCATTTTGTAGATTTTCTTTACAATTTCTGGAATGGTAACCTCATTTGGTTCACCACTGCGATGTTCGTCTTGGTAGCTCGTACGACCGTGCTTAAACTCTGCCACCCAATATATATAAACGAAGGAGAAGACTTCCCCAAAGTAGAATCTAGGTTAGTTTTAATATTAGTTGGACTAAGACGTTTCAAGTGAAAGTATTGCATCAGATAAAAATGACCAGTTTTATCCATGTTTACAAATTCGCTGAGAGCATTCACTGATGATGACTGCCAAACACATGCTAAACAATGTAAAATCGTCAAATATCAAACTTAAGCTTCCTAAGTTTGGTACTTTTACCATTGTTGTTGTTTGAAACAACAGCCGCTATCAGGTGGGTATTTCCGGGACGCCACTGCAACACGATGTCGCTTGCCTCAGACCTTCTGTTCTTGTTTGAGTATACTTGAAGAACCCTGAGCGAAACCGGCTTTGTCTCTATGGAAACTAAGACCTGTTTCTGATCGACGTAATTTCTCATTCCTGTAGCCCAAGGAGCGCAGTAAGGGGAATTCTAACAATGTGACGGTATCAAGGGAATCTTAGGGTGTCGCGACGTTCCTGGCAATATTTACAATGAAGAGGGGAATAAAGTTCAGTGTCGCACCAACTTCTTCAAGAATTGCCAACAACAGAATACTTAGACATAAACCTCAGTCTGTATTTGAGTAATAGCATTGTCGTGATTTTCATTTATCAGAGTCCTTGTATGTTTAATTTTTTTTCTTTCTTTGAGTTGTTCTAGTAAAATTTCCATAAAGGTGAATCTACTCGCATTTCAATTCAAAATCTACAGAGATATGTAAATTTCTTGTTTCTTCTTCTTCCAGCATTCAATAGACATGTTTGTCTTTGACAAACGATATATCCTGTTGGTGCGAGCTTTAATTTGTCCTTTTAAAATACTATTAAAATGGAATGGTAATCGTTCTCTATTCATTCTTTTAATATGAACTATCCACTTAGTTTTATACCCTTTAATTTTTACTTTCTCTAGAGAATGTATTGTTTCCACCCAACAAATTTGATGTCGAGATTTCCCAGGAAATATGTTTTGAGATTCACTGAATCCAAAAAGAGAAGTATTTTTATAAAAAGGTCCATATGTGTGTCTTTGGTGCTGTTTTTGTTGGTTTTTTTATATTTAACACCCGCTTTTACCACTTTGGCACCGCAGGCGATAACACTGATGATACGTGGAATGAAGATGGAGTATCAGTGGAATGCGATGGCGGGGGAAACCGGTGAACCCGGTGAAATCAGCCCCTGTGCCGCTTTGTCCACCACAAATCTCACATGCGGTCGCTTAGGATCGAATCCGGGTCGTCTAGGTGAGAGGCTATGTGGCTGTGGACAGCAAAACTCAAAAAACCAAAAGTTGTTAAATACCAATTTGTATGTAAGTTTAGTATCTTCCAAGGATGTATCTCACCACAAACTACCCTTTATATGGATCATTATTTTAAAAAATGACTGAAATCGATTATGATTCAAATGGCGAATATTAAATATAAGTACATTACAAAACATATATCTTCAATTTTATGGAATAACCTATGAAAATTTTGTCATTCTGGATGTAGCTGGTAAACCGTAAGAGATAGACAACAACTTACTGCATAAAAGTCGTTAAATCACACAATTTGCGACACATGAATTTTTTGTACAGTTAACCGTTTCCGAGATATTTCTTATTATTGGTTTAATTTTAAACTATTTAAAGTTCTCTCAAAAAAAAAAAGTCATCTTAAATTTCATCTCTCTTTTGCTTTAATCCTGGCCATGTTTCCATAGTGACGGCATTTTAAAATATATGACTGTCGCTTTGCCAGGTGTATTACCTTATTTCCTTTCTACTTACAAGGAATTAATACAACCATTTCTGCTAATATTTATCTCGGAATTCGACGTTGTAGATAAAATAACAATATTTTGTTACAGCAAGAGGAAGTCATGTGAATGAACACAACACATTTTTATATTTTTGGTTCTATAGCCCTTGCGATTGTTTCTTGACTTTTTATTATAATATCCTCAAGGATTAAAAACAGGTAATTCATTTCCCCTACAGCCAACTTTAAGTAACTGTATACTTCCTTAATGTGAATCTTTGTGACTAATGGGCTAAGCTCCTCACACGCCAAGTTTTTGACACGTCATATGGCTTCCTTTTGCGATGTGTTATCGCTAACGTTTCTAGCAATGAATGCAATAATTTACGTATATAATAAATTACTGTCATTCATCACTAATAGGTTTAAATATATATATATATATATATATATATATAATACACACTACATAACGCTTTAGACCAATCTATTGTAATATGATTATCATAAGTAATACCACGAGTGAATTGTACTAAGAAATGAAAACACGAGCTGTATTTGATAAGACAATCCAGCGGAATAGACTATTAATAATATATAATATATAGGAAGAGAGATTTTATCCGGATATGATTGTAATACATAAGTTCTCAAATGATAGGTTACGCATTTGACCATGTTCATTTACCGAATATTCTTTTTTTTTTTCTTTCTTTCTTCACTGCCTTCTGAATTATTATATGGCCAACCTGTTTACATCCAATGTACCAATGTACGAATATCGAAAGCAACAATTATTAAATTTCAACTTTTAATGAGTAATACATGAAATGGATACAAACGTTATTTTATTTAAATTTATTGCACTCATCGCATCCGTAAGAAATACAAATAATTATTATTATTTTCAATCCTTTTTTGGACTGAAAACTTTATGAACTGGATGAAACTTTAAATAAACATTGTAGCTGAATTAATTGAAAGTATAATTGTGGAACTGACAGCTATTAAAAGTGAAGGCTGGATGACTGGCTTGTTACCTTGTTATTAGTAACTAAGATAGGAGATTAAACATAGGAACGTCAGGTGCGACAAGATTTCAAAGAATTGAACATCAGCTGCGATAAGATTTTTCGACAATATTGCTCCCGTCAGGTGATCGCGATTGGTTGAAATTGCTTAATCTCGGCCATTTCTTTGGCGTTTTATTAGTGGAGCTGAGTTAACGTAATAAAACGTTTACCACACAAAAATTCATTTTCTCCCAAATGTCCTGTAATTGTATTGAGATTTATCATATTTATACCACGGTATCCGCAGAGCTTAATTTGTATGTTTTCATTTTTGGTTTGATTTTGACCATTTTGAGCTCCCAAGACTTCTCGGCAGAGAAATTTTCTTTTACTTCATTTCTCACTGTATATTTTTTTTAAATAGGCGAAATTTAAGTAATCTGAAGTATAACGTTAGAATTAAAATTAGCCCACAGAATCCCGGAAGGGTTGGCTGGCAAGCTGGCTGTTGCGGCAATCCCGGATGTCATTTTGAAAAATATCATTCTTTTGTTGCTGCCTACTCTCGATTGTTACTTAACTGTTTTAGTCCATTTGGATTCAAAGTAAAGTTTTAGGTCGTCTGTCCATCATCTTTTTCTGACGTTGAATGTCCCTGTGGGTATTCTTGGGTCCCACGTTGTTTAATGTGCTCATCTGGGATGGTACAACCTCACTACGTGGCTCGCCCTTTTCCATTTGATATAGATGGTTGATGCTGTCTGTATCTTTGTAGCCTTCTTCCTCAGATATCTTCATTGAATTAAATTGATATTAGTAAACAATAAGGGATAATACCGTAGTACAGAAAATGTAGAATGTATCATGGTTTCAATGATTAGTAATGAAGTTTCAGATTAGATATAAGCATTGCTGATCAAGTTGTGCAATGTGTTTATTATAAATAAAGTAAGTTGCAATTAACTGAATTGCTATACTAATAATTAAACTGTACAGACATTTATAGGTAAACCAGTAAAATAAATAAAAAGGATGCACAAAGTCATAGTATAATCGTTTATTGATGCCCAAAAAGAAATGCCTTCTATATTTATGATAGTTTAGTACCTGTTTACTCATACCACACTCATTAATATTTGAGACAAATAATAAGGGTATTCTAAAGAGGAAATGGTGTGGATCCCATTAATTATCTTCGAGTAAATCGCCGGCTATTAAAATGCTATTTGTAGATAAGAAGAATGATAATTGATCTTTTAGGTGTCACTTATAAACACAGTGAGTAAGGAGTGGAAGAGTTACTGAGTGAGTGAGTGAGTGAGCGAGTGGGTGGGTGGCTGAGTGAGTGAGCGAGTGGGTGGGTGGGTGGGTGGGTGGGTGGGTGAGTGACTGACTGACTGACTGAGTGAGTGAGTGAGTGAGTGAGTGGGCGGGTGGGCGGGCGGGCGAGCGAGCGAGCGACTGAGTGGGTGAGTGGGTGAGCGGGTGAGCGGGTGAGCGAGTGAGCGAGTGAGCGACTGACTGACTGACTGACTGACTGACTGAGTGAGTGAGCGAGTGAGTGAGTGAGTGACTGAGTGAGTGAGTGAAAATGTTTATATTTTTTAGTCGAGGAAATTCTATACCATAACTGCCCACCTCTATAGGGTGGAGGTAGCAATTTCATTTCCCGGTTGGGGTGAATTGCCCGGATAAGTTTATTCCTGGTGTTTTCCTTATCCTGAAAAGACGAATGTAGAGATACTTAAAAAAAGACCCATTGGCCCCGAGTTCATTTGAGTATATTGGCCCAATATGACCAACCAGGTAAAGTGTGTCAAATTTAAAAAAAAAGTTTAAGAGGCAAAGTCAGACACTTGAACCATGGACTCCTGATTTCCGTTTAGTTTCTCTAGTCACTGAGCTACCATGACAACATGCTGGCACGGTTCTAAATTCCCAACTGACACGCGTTTTTTCCCGGTAAACCACAAGGAGACCTCAAATTATTGTCAGATGTCATTCTCAATGGCAACTTACAAACTCCTGAAGTACTTAAGTCCCGGTGTTTATAATTAACCAATTAGTTAACCTAGAGGGTAACCAAGAATTCTGTGGTTCAAATTCAGAGTATGGCATTGAATGTTTCAGTCTGACTCTACCTTTCCAGTTTCTGCCCTACACATGACTGGTATGGAAGAAACAATTCAGATAAAAATCCTGAATAATTATCAAAATCAAAATCTCTTGCTGTTCCATATACAAACTATGTTTACAAAAGATTATTCTTTTACCTACATCATGCTAGTCGAGATAAACATTAGCAGAAACGGTCTTATTACTTGTTTTCTAGTAAGTAGCAGGAAAATAAAGGAATGCATCAGGCTAAAGCGATACTCAATCTTTTAAAATCTGGTCTCTATGTGAAACAATTGAGGTTAGGTTAGCATGGTGCCGTTTGCGGAAAGTTATAACATTGAAAATTGAAACTAATAACAAAGAATAACTCGAAAACGGTCAACTCTACAAGAAAAACGTATATAACATAAATTATGTGTTTTAATGAGATCTACTTTTTTTGTGTAGTAAATTTTTGTTAGCGGGAGACCTGGGTTCGATTCCCAGTACCGGCGTCGGGATTTTTCCCCCGCTGGGAGACCTGGACCGGGGTGCACTCAGACTCGTAAGATCCCTGGGGGGCCAATTGAGGAGCTACTTGATGGAAAAGTAGCGGCTCCAGGTCATGAGGACCGCATTCACCGGCCGGGAGGGGCTCGAGGCGCTACCACGTCTCACCCTCCAATACTGCACCCCAACCATGACGTCTGTAGTGAACCGAGGTGGGGGACGCAGCGGCCGAGCGGTAGGCCAAGGTTCCCCGTGAGCTGTCATGCCTTGGAGTTATTATTAGTAACTTTTTGTCTATCTCTGACAGTTTAACCGTTATGCAAAATTCTGCAAAGCTCATCCAGACTAAACATATCTTCAGGGATTATTCCTAGAAAATTCAAAATACTTATGCATTTTAATCATTATGTAAATATATTTTATCAAAATCGTTAGAGCCATTTTTGAGAAAAACAATATTTTCAAAAATGTTTCCATGTAAAGGGTAATTTATCCTGGGGGAGTTTCTTGAAAATCTTCGTGTCGCATCCTTGAAAGACATTAAACTTAAATACCAAGTTTAGTATTTAGCGGAGTTTTGGTTTTGAGCTATGATGTCCAGAGACACACATGAGATTTTTTCTGATTTTTTTTCGGACTTAGGGGACCTCAAAACACACATATATGGTGAAATGTTGATCTCAAATTTTGGGTGAAATACAATTCCTTCTCTTTCCACTATGTACAATGTACATACGAGCTAGAGAAAGTAAAAATAAAGCTGAATCAAAGCTAATGTGTATGATATGAATTTTTTGTACTCATTATACGACAGATATCCTCAGTAGCGTAAGAGTTTAGTACTAACTGCCTACCTAAAAGTTTCACCAATTTGACTGATTTTACATTTATCCATGTGCATTATTTCCTCTTCTTTACCTGTTTATCTTCCTCGTATGCAGGACTTACAAGCCAGTATCTGAGGTCAGACGCCTGTTTAGAAGCAGAGGCACTGGATAAGTGGGGAAGCCGGAATGGGTGATCATCCCAATGCCAGGTATGAAAGTGAGGAAGTGTAAAATATGAAATAGCAGTGAAAGGAAAGATGATTATGGATTAATTGATGGAATGAAAGGCGGAGGGAAACTTTTTCACACGGAGACAACCACTCGAGATGCCGCTTTGACCACCACAGATCATATATATGGTCCCCTGGAATCGAACCCGGACTCCTAGGTGAGAGGCGAGCGAGGTCTAATCACTCGGCTATGGCGCCACCGTGTGGATTTATTTGGATTAGAAATGCCTACCTGTTTATGGTCAAGTCCACGTAATTCTGGTGTATGTTTGTTTACCTTTAAGCAGCATTTGTAGGCCAAGCTTGTGAGTCTTGGGGTTGCAACCCCAATAACAAGGTTGATTCAGATTCATTTTGAACAGAAGCACATTCAACGAATGGCTACTAAAGAATTTTCAGTCGGTCTCTGTGACTCATTGTTGGGTATGGGTTTTTCATCCCAAGATGCCGGATTCAAACCAGCTCCAGCTCGCTGTTTTAAGGTGTATTTAAAAGTGGCAGACCCATGTCAGTATATTTATTGTCAAGCAGAAACATTTTCGACTGGCTTTTGGGAGGTCGTGACTCATGGGTTTTTGGGGGGTTTCCCGGGCCATTAGGCAAATGCTGGGAATGTTTCTTCATTCCCCCGGAATTCCTGTCCCTTCATTTCATCTCCATTTCATCCAACCAATCTCTTTCAGGTTTGGAAGTTTTGGCGAGGACTGCGGTGGTGTTTTCAGTAATTTATTTCTAAATTCAAAAATGTGTTTCTGTTTTAGTTCATATCTAGCATTACATAAACTAAACGTCTATGTTTTCAGTAACTTACTTCTAGTTTAGCTTATATCTAATATTGCATAATCTGAACGTCTATGTTTTCAGTAATATATTTCTAAATTCAGTAATTTGTTTCTATTTTAGTTTATATCTAGCATTACATAACCTGAGCGTCTATGTTTTCAGTAATTTATTTATAGTTTAGCTTGTATTTAACATTACATAATCTGAACATCCATGTTTACTGTAATATCTTTCTAAATTTAGTGATTTCTTTGTATTTTACTTTATACTCGTATATACTATTACATAATTTAAACATCTATGTTTTCGGTAATGACTTTATAAATCCAGTAACTTCTTTTTTATTAGTTTATATCTAACATTACATAAACTGAACGTCTATGTTTACAGTAAACGCTTTCTAAACAACCCTACAGTTTGTGAAATATTTCTATTTAAAGCTAAAATTCATTCTCCTCTCCTCTCTCTGTAAAGTCTAGACATCGTTTGAGTTCCGTATATCTTGAAAATCGTGCTTTCACAGAAATACGGTTTGCACGATGGCCCATTAGGAAATCCATTGGGTTTCCAATCTCAGCGGAAGCGTACTGCCGAGGCAATTGATTTATTTTTCCAAAGTACATATTACCGGTCGCTTTTTCAATCTCATATTGAGAGAAAGCATTTTACTTTTAATATCCGGTTGGCGAGTTCGTTGGACAAACAGTAAATGTGTCATTTCAGCAGATTAAATTGCATTTTCGTTTACTTCCAGCAAATCGTTTACCTTTAACTTTGGACGAGCAAAGCAGTTTTAACAAACAGCATAGACACATTTGGTTCAATAGTTAACAAAGTAATAACAATTGAAAACGAGGATTCTAAATTTAATGGAGCTGATCAATAAACGCTTTTATGCCTTTTTTACAAGTAATAAATATTCAAAAGGTTGAAGACAATCTTTTTGAATATTTATTCATGAGTGTATTTACTTAGAAAGCAGTCCTTAGCATTAAAATGTGATAGCCGCCCATGTAGGCCATTGGTTGCAACGAACAATATTGGTAGTTTAAAGACCATCCCTATGGTGTGGTGGTAGAGCGATCTGTTTCACACTCAACAGCTCCCAGTTTGAGTTTTTATTAATGTGAGTTATCCATACAGGTTCCCCTCCCCCTAGAATTACCATTATCCTGTAAAGAAATTATGAGTGTCACTCGAAACATTTTGAGAACGGACAAAATAAAACATAAAACAGTTAGTGAAAACTATTGCATATTTTGAAAAGTTTCTCCATTGTCATTCTATTTATCTTCGCATTCTTTCAAAAGCAGATAATCATTCTTCTTTGGTGAGAGTGCAGAGGCATTCTTTGTAAGCACCTACTGTGGCTTCAGGTGACTCAAAGCGTTGTACTTGAGCTTTTTCTTTCATTTTGGGGAATAGAAAAAAGTTGCAAGGAGCAAGAACTGGTCGGTAGAGAGGTCGGCATATCTGACTCCTAATTCCTGAGGAATTGGGTTGTTTCTTGTGCAGTGTGGGCAGAGGAAGTCATAGTGCTGCAGAATTTCATGTAAATAAATTATAGGACGCTTCCTTTCCCCCATTTCATTGAAAACTTGCGGCAGACATTTTGTGGTGCACCATTTGCTCCTCAAGCGTAACCGTCACAATGGGACCACTTGCTGAGAAGAAGGAACGAATCACCTTCTTACCAACACTTCTCGTTTGCTTTATTTTGTTAGGAAACCTGGGAATACACAGGTCGACGATTGTTTTTGGACCATAGTGGAAATCCAGCCATAGTACGTGTAGAGAAAGTAATTGCCGGCTCATTTTATTTTACAATAAGTGCACAATAATTTAAAGTCTTAAGATTGATTTATATGCACAAATTTTTGTTTTTAACTTATATTATGAATCAGTAAACAATAATATATGTTTGAGCTGTTTTACTTTCTCTGGCCCACATGTAAAATGTACGTAGTGGATAGAGAAGGTATTGTGTTCCACCCAAAAATTCATGTCGAGATTTCACCGGAAACATGTTTTGGGGTCACCTGAGTCCGAACAAGTCATTTTTGGAAAACATCAGTGTAGGTCTGTGTGTATGTGTGTATGGGTGTGTACGTATGTGTGTGTATGTGGACACCATAGCTCAAAATCGAAAAGATCGCTAATGCCAAACTTGGTGTTTAGGTTTAGTATCATCCAAGGATGCGCCTTGAAGATTTTAAATGAAGTCCCCCACCACGTACTATTTATATGGTAATATTTTCGAAAATTTTGATTTTGTCAAAAGTGCCTCTAATGATTTTGATAACAATTCCGTATATTAAAGACATTTACATCCCCAACAATATATGTTTCTTACATTTACTGGGAATAGCTTCTCAAGATCTCTTTATTCTGGATGGATTTTGCCGAATTTTGCTTAACTGTAAACCGTAAATGATAGACAAAAAGTGCAGATCTCGTCAAAACATACAATTTATGTCCTTTACATTTTTGTTGTAGAGGTAACCGTTTCCGAGATATTCCTTATTATTGGTTTCAGTTGTAAATACTTTTCTTCAGAAAGGAAGTGACCGTTTTTCTTTTGTTCTACTCCTGGCCGAGCAAAGAAGAGCGATTTGCAATGAAAATTGCATAAGGACAGTTTTTAGAATATTTGAATATCACTCTAGCCTAACGGATTCCCTTAGTTCCGTACTACTTATAAGGAACTAAGTAATAAGAAAATTCTGCTGATGTTTATCTCGAGCAGTATTGTGTAGAAAGAAGATTAATCTTTTGTAAGAAGTTTGCAGAACATCTAGACAAATTCAAATGAATGTAACATATCAGATTTGTTTGTTATCTGTGAACACAAAATAAACCTCTCTCATTTTTACAACACTTCGCATGTGATGAATTAATACGCCTAGAATCGTCCTTTCATGTTACACGCAAAAACTGCTTACTTAAATCTGTAGCCTGCTGAAAGTCTCCTGCCCAACCCACGCAGCTGAAGAGAAGCATATTCAACAGAGGATAACAAAAATACACGTGCTCAATTCGCATTATCTTTTCCGACCATTCTTCTATAACGTACCTATACTTAAACAGCTTTGTTGTCTATTTACTTATAATTAATACGAGTAATTATACCTCACATTTTAGATTAAATTTCTATCTTACTTTCTCCACATTGTATATGGTACGTAGGTAGAGAAGATATTGCACTCCACTCAAATGTGATACCGAGATTTCACCGGAATTACACCCTTTTCAGAAAATCACCAAACCCAAAGAATTTCGAACATTTTGATTTTATCAAAAGCTGTCTCTAACGATTTTGAATTAAAATACCGTATATTAAAATATTTGCGTGACAAATAAAATTTATATCTGCATATTTCTGGGAATAACTTCTGAAGAACTCATACTCTGGGTGTATTTCGCCGCAATTTGTATACACAAAGGTTTTCTGCACAAATATTGTAATCTCGTTAAAACTCACAATTTATGTCACTTTTTTTTCGTAGAGTTGAACCTTTTTTCGAGGGTCGATTGATAAGGCACGGGCCTCGCACAGATATGGTGCCATTAGGCCAGTTAGATGGTAGCATAGCATAATTTTACTCAAGACTGGATTGTATCCATAGTTACAGGTCAATAGCTGTTTAGTTTTCCAATGACGGCATTTTACACGAGACAATTTTAGAGTTTTCACGGAAATGGAGGATTTGGAAAAACGAGCAGCGATTAAATACTTACATTTGAAAGGCTTAACGCCTAAAGAAATTAAGGACGAAATGGACAGTACATTCAAAGTCTCTGCCCTTTCATATTCAATGATTAAAAGGTGGGTCGCAGAGTTTCAAAAGGGACATACCAGCACTAGTGATGAGCCTCGATCTGGAAGCTCTGTAGAAGTGACAACTCCAGAGATCATTGAAAAAAATGTTTTATACTGGAAGACCGCAGATTAAAGTTTTTTGAGATAGCAGAGGCTGTAAACATATCAAAAGAACATGCAAGTAATATGTTAAGTGCCTTTCACAAGGTCTGTGCAAAATGGGTGCCGCGTTTGTTGACACCTGATCAAAAGTTGCAAAGAAAAACTATTTCTTTTAAGAGTGTGGAGCTCTACCGTAAAAATCACAGTGAAGTTTTGAGACGGCTTATTACCATTGCTGAAACTTGAATACATCACTTCACTCCAGAAAGTAAATCACAGTCAAAACAGTGGATTGCGCCAGGTGAACCAATCCAAAAAAGCCAAAATCAATTTTGTCAGCTATTATGCAAGCTTACTGCAGCTTTTGAGTGATGAGGTGAAAAAAAAAAAAAACACCTCATTTGGCAAACAAACAAAAAGAATCTTGTTTCATCACGACAATGCTCCGACCTATCGTTTAGTCAATGCAATGGGTAAAATGTGCGAATTAAAGTTGGCATCGCTTGAACATCCACCCTAATCGCCAGATCAGGCATCCAGTGACTAACACCTCTTCCCAAACCACAAAAAAATGCCTGGAAAACGAAGGTTACACAGCAACGAGGAGAACATTGATGCGGTAAACAGCTATTTTGAGGGTCTTAATAAATCGCTCTACAGAGATGGTTTAATTAAATTAGAACACCAATATGACAAATGTATTAGCCTTTCTGGAGATTATGTTGAGAAATTAAACAAATAAAAAAAATTAAAGCCGTTTTCATTGAGAGGCCCGGAACTTATCAGCCAATCCTCGTATTTATGGTATTTTTTTCTGTTTTAAAGTTCTTAAGCTTTTCCCATACGGGAATTTGTCAACTCCTGTCAATGCAAAGCAACCGATTTCAATCACATAGCAACAGCTTTTAAAGGAAATGAAGATCGCTTTAGCTTAGCGTAATCTCTTATTTCGCATCTTCTCACAAGAAAGCAAGTAATAAGACTAATGTTTATCTCGATTAGCAGGAGGTATATAAAAGACAACATTTTAACCATAATTTGTCATTGAGATATAGAGAAAGTTATGTGAATGGAACCAACAGATTTTTATGTGTACGAAGAAACAAAGGCTAGTGAAATATCTGTAGTATAAAATGTAAATCTGTTGAAGAGGTTTGTGGGACATAAAATGTCTATTTTGACCACTGACAACTATTTTAAACTTTTGGTATAAAAGTTACAATTTTGTTGCATTATTGATGTTTACTTTCTCTACACGTTCTATGTACATAGTGTATAGAGAAGGTGTTGCAGTCCACCCAAAAATTTAATACAGAGATTTCACCTGAAATACACATTCTGAGGACCCCTGAATCCAAAAAGTATGTTTATTAAAGCTTCAGTGTGTGTGTGTGTGTGTGTGTGTGTGTGTTATGTAGAGCATAGCTGAAAAACGAAAAGTCCATTAAATACCAAACTTGGTATTTCAGTTTAGTGTCTTTCAAGGATGAGACACGAAGATTTTCAACCCTAAACTACCTTTTACATGGAAACAAATTCGAAAATAGCTGTCACGATTTTGATTAAAATGTCTTATATTAAGAATATTCAGATTACAAATAAAATGTATATCTTGAATGGCCTATGAAGAGCATTTTATTCTGGACGACTTTTGTATAACTGGTAAACCGAAGAGATAAACAGAAGCTTACTACACAAAATATTTAGATGTCGTTAAAACACAAAATTGTATACATTTTTGTAGATTTGCCGTTTAAGAGATTTTTCTTCGATTCATCTATCATTTGTTATAGTGCTAACGAGCCGAATTTCAATTGTTCATATATTGACCAGCTTTTACAGTATTTGATATAGCTTTAGCCTAGCGTCTCTCTTATGTCCCTTCTGCTTAGATGGAAGTAAGTAATAAGAGAATTTCTGCTAATGTTTTTCTTAGTTATTATGATGAAGGATAAAGAATCTTTACTAAGAATAGTGTGTTTGCAGAACAGACGAAGAAAGTCTTGTGAATGGAACGCACCAGAAGGTTTTTATGCAGCTAATCAAGATAAACCGTTTATATAATGGGACTGGTTTTATTCAAATACTTTCAAATAACCTGGATATAAGACTGGAGCACCATGGTAGAAAATTGTATTTTAATGTCTTAAAAGGCAGAATTATTAGTTTAGCAGAAAGAGAAAAAGAATATTTGCACTCTTTGTCATTCTTTTGTATTGGCCGATGACTGCAGTACGGCAAAAATATATTTCAAACGTCATATTCATCATTCTTTTGTGATCCACATTTAGTATGCATACATTCTCCATGTGTTTACTTTGTTTTTCAAATGCATTTCAACCAATTCTCTTACATTGCTGTTTTAACGACATTATAGTTTATAAAACACTATCTATGTGGCGCTTAAGTAACAATGATATAGATATCTGTAGTATGCCGTGTATTTCCACTGTGTTTCATTCATTAAATTATGCGAGATCTTGAATTCTTTATAAGCTCATCTGTTTCCAACAATAAGTTCATAATTTGATACATTAATAAATGCTTCTAAACGTGATAGTGAATTTACTATTTTAAGTGTAATTTTAATACTTACTATAATTACAATTTTAAACGTTTAGAAAATAAAAATAGATTTTGGATTCTCAAACTCTATTCTTTACGTCCTGGAAACTGCGTTTTTGTGCCTATATTATGTTATTAGTGCCTACTGTTATGATTTGAGAGCCTAACTTAAATGTCCTAAAATTGGATTTTAAGGGCCTAAAATCCGAGGTTCATTAATAGCACAAAGAAACCTCGTTTACATATTACGTTGTAGGCACAAGAAGTATAAAGTAGACCAAAGCAATATCCAAATCCTCTCAAAGTTGGTCGCTATGTCATGGCTTTGAAATCCTGTTCTCTTTGCATGAATATGAAGAGGAAAGACAAATTATCTGATGCATACATTTAAATAACTATCTACTCATTCTTTAAATATGATTTTTACAAAACTTAGTGCTGCGCCTACCAAATGTTGAAGCCAATTAACTTTGCAGATATGGTTTTGTTACAATTGAATGATATTTGCTTTCTCTAGCACGTATGTACAATGTACATAGTAGATAGAGAAGGTGTTGTATTCCACCCAAAAATTCAATACCAACATTCCACCGGAAATACATGTTTTGGGTCCGCATGAATCCAAAAAACAAGTAAAGAAAGCTCCGTATGTGTGTCTGGTCTGTGGACAGTATAACTCAAAAACCAAACGTCCATTAAATACTAACCGAAGGTTTTCAGAAAGCTCTTGCATCCCAAACTGCCCTTTACATAAAAGATGTTCAAAAATGTCGATTTTTTAAAAATTGGATCTAATGATTTTGTTTAATTAGAGTCATTTAAATGCCAAATAAAATGTATACGAGATGGTAGTACTGTACAGTGCATAGAACTCTAGTGGCAGCGAAGAGAGTTAGGACTGTTTTTGATACTTAAAATACTTAAAATTGCAAGAACAGCGTGTAAACATTCATTTTCTCCATTTTCGTGGTGTGACACCTATTGAAATTCATCGCCAGTTGACTGAGGCATCTGGTGATGGTACCAAGGATGTGTCTAATGTGCGCTCCTGGGTGCGACAGTTCAATGAAGGCAGAACATTGTGCGACAACAAACCAAGACAGTCACCAGCCGGTCTGACGTCATGATCCAGTGAGTGGAGAACGTTGTTTTGGAGGATCGCCGATTGAGCGTTGCAGACATCGTCTCCAAAATTGACATTTCCGTGGAATCTGTGCACACAATCCTGCATGAAGATCTGAAAATGCGAAAAGTGTCTTCCAGGTGGGTGTCACGGATGACCACAAGGCTGCGCACGTGGCAAATTGTCAGCCGATGTTGACGCGTGATGACGGCATGAATGGAAATTTCTTTCAATCGATTGTGACAGTGGATGCCCTTTTTCATCCCTGAAAAGAAGCGCCAGTCAGCTCAATGGAAGCACACAGATGATGTTGGTCATCTTCTGGGACAGCAGTGGTGTAATCCTTACTCATTGCATTCCAAAGGGCACTACGGTGACAGAAAAGGTTGGACGGTTTCTCTTTCATCAAGACAACACACCAGCACATAGGTGGACGGGACGCAGGAGTTTCTTTGGAACAATAACTTTGAAGTAATTGCTCATGCTCTCTACTCATCTGACCTGGCTTCTAGTGACTTTTGGCTGTTTCCCACGATGAAAGGCACTCTCCGTGGTCGCAGATTCACTAGTCGTGCCGCTATTGCCTCAGCGATTTTCTAGTGGTCAAAACACACTTCTAAATAAGCGTTCGCAGCGGCTAGAGGGAGATTAGGTTGAGAAGTGACACTAGTTTCACATTTTCCTTGTTATTATTTTGTGAGAAAAAATAGGAGGTGTTATAACTTAAACACACCTTGTACACACGTACATTCACTCTCACATACGTACACCCAGACTCTCTGGGGGATGATTCCGGTTAAAGAAAAATTCCCCGCCCCAGCCGGATATCGAACTCAGGGACTTCGGGTGAGAAGTCAGCTCGTTGACCACTCGACCACGGAAGACGATTTCTGAAATTTTATCTCGCTTAGCAGGAATTGTATAGCAAAATAAGCCTATATAAGAAGATTTCCTTATATGTGAATGGAACATGTCAGATTTTTGTGACGCACTGTATCTCTGGTTATTAAGTTTTCATCTATCATCTTTTCATTACATATAAAATAAGGTTTCTTGGTTATTATATTACACTAAATTAGTATCCATCCCCTTTTCACTAAGGGGAAGAACATAATCCCGGAAATTCATTTGATATAGCTTAACAAAAGATTGCCTATACATCCTCTTTTCAGGTCGTCTCCAATTTTCCTTTGGCTTTCATTTGTATTGATAAAGAGGAGAGTAGAAGCTTTTATGTTGACGCTAATCGAGTTTGGAAGGTAATGAAAGAGGGGATGCAAGATGTGTGAAGAAGGGTCGGAACGTCTCACGAAGAGGGGAACAATAATAAAAAGCCGTGTCCCTTTTATTTACCCGATCACTTAAAGAAAATGGTAACGCTGAGTCCCAGACGATACATGATTATTTTATTGCGAGAAGATGTACTAGGTACCACTCACATTCGATGAAAGAAACTGCCAGCTTGGATCGATACCTTTTGGGCGCTGATACAACAAAATAATAGTCAGTTATATTATAAGTGGCTTAAATAGACTATTATTTGTGAGTGGGATGTTCAGTACACGAGCGGGTAAGCGTCTAATAAACCATGTATAATATACAATGTTTTACCCTATCCTAATATTAACTTAAATATTCTTATATTTATTTATATATTAATATCATTAGAGTCGTCATTACGAGGAATTGTATTTTAGTGCTTTGTTTGTTCGTTTCTGCGTAACCCTACCGAAATAAACTGTTTCAATTCTGGTTGTTTAAACTGCACCAAATAAATCAATGCATGAATGAAAATGGATATTCCCAAAGATGTTTTAAATTATACTAAAAAGCTGTATTTAGTTTATAGCTCGGCAAGTCAAAGGTCTTATATGACAAGGAATTGTCATTATTTAAAGAATGGGGAGCTGCCAAAGGTGTTAAAATAATTTACAAGGAAATAAAGTACTTACTTTATTATACGATAAAACTCCTTTTCTGTTGTTTCCTAGTATACATGAGGTTTATATGATAGAATAAAATACAATTCCTGAAAAAACGTCATAAGATAAAAGCTGCATTCACAGTGAGAAGCAAACGCAGTCATAACGAAGCAGAAGCAGAAGCGCGAAAGAAGACCGTTCACAATGCAGGCTTCTAGATTTGTAAATGTTGTACATTCGGATAACTTCCAAGTGTTCCGAAAGTTTCAAATTCAGTAAAATAACCAGCAATGCCATATAAGAAAACTCACTCAATATTTTGGAAATAAAAAATATAAACTACCACAGCTCCTTATCCAAAAATATTAAAAATAATACAAGCATAGAAACTACAGAAAGCGATAAACCTGTACATTTAATGAACTGTGAATTATCTCTTTGCGCCTTAGGATTTGTTAAAGCCAATACATCTTGACACAGATTGTGAGTATATCCATTAAATCAAAGGAGGATATGCAAAGTGACTGCCTTGCACTCTTGAGGGAAATGAGAGATGATGCGGCACAGCCAAATAGAAGAACATGTATGTAGAGTACGTCTAGTAAAATCTGTTGTTGAACAACAAGCAATGCACAGAGGAAGGAAAACAGATTTATGTTTCTCTATATGCAACGCAAAGATAAATTTTGGAATAAGAACTGAAGCTTTCCTGGCGACGTGTTAATTCCAAATCTTCTCGGGCTTCTAGCCAGGTAAAAACTTGGCTTGACACCAACGTTTCGAAGAAGTGCATCTTCGAAACGTTGGTGTCAAGCCAAGTTTTTACCTGGCTAGAAGCCCGAGAAGATTTGGAATAAATTTTGGAGTTTACAAACTCTTAAGTTGCATTGCATTGCGTAGCGTATTGCGTGTGTCTATGTGAATGCTTATATTGAATAACATAGATGAAAAGTCTTATGCTTACGTTGCGTCTGCGCTTACATCTCATTGTATATGACGCATTATAGTGTACACTAACTGAATAACAACATGTCACTTGACATTTAAAATATTCTTGCCGGAAAAAGGGACTTACTGAAATATTTCTCCATGGGAGAGCTTCGTAACATATTGTAAAAGTACCTAATGCGTTCCATTCACATGACTTTCTATATCTATTCTGTAACGAACTATTCTTACAAAATATTATTCTTCTATATAAATCATGCTAATAAAGATCCAAATAAGCGGAAATCTCTCATTACTTAGTACCATATAAGTAAAAAGGAGTACTTTAGGTAAGTGATGGTAAAATCTTTTGAAAGCTGATTGTTCTGTGTTTGAAATTCGGTTTTCTTTACATGATCAGGAGTAAAATAAAAGAAAAAGGAATGACAAATTCCCGTTTGAAAAAAGGTTTACATATTTTAAATTAAAACTGGTGTTAAGAAATATTTCCATAAAAGTTAACGTTTAAAAGTTAAAAAAGTGTATATGGCGTAAACTGTATTTTAACGAGATCTGCATTCTTTTTGTGTAGTAAGCTTTTCTCTACCTTTTATGGTTTACCAATTATGGAAAAAGAGTTCTTAGGAGCTATTCCTATGAAGTTCAAAATCTAAACTGTAGTTGTCATGTAAATTTCTTTAATATCTGTCATTTCATCCAAAACCGTTAAAGCCATTTTTGAGAAAATCGGGAATTTCGAAAAGTCTTCCATATAGAGGGTAGTGTGAGGAAGGGCTCTGTTTTGAAACTCTTTGCGCCTCAACCTTGGAAGATACTGAATTAAATACCAAGTTTGATTGGTATTTAATCGACTTTTTTTTTTGCATTATCTGTTCACGAACGAATGGTCACACCTACCCCACACACACGGGCTTTTTTTCTAAAACTGTATTTTTTTTATTCAGGGGACCCATAAACGTGCATTTTTAGTGAAATTTTGGTATCGAATTTATAATGAAATGCAACACTTTTGCGCTGAGTAGAGGAATCTATATAAAAGGTGGACAGGAAAAATAAGAATACAAAGACATTCAAATATAACATCTTAAATATAGACTACTCTTAGAAAAACGGTACACTGATTCCGATGTATTATTGTTCCCTATGATGATTAAAAATAACACTTAAGAGAAATAAGGACAACACTAACAATAAGTGAAAAAGATTACATAAATATAGATATAAAGCACTAGCACCACTGTTTAGTTCTTCTTACCTCTCTTCCCCCTCTACCCTATTACCAGCCACTTCTACCTATCGCCTCTACTTCTTCCATGCCTGCCAATAGCATCCAACATGTCCCTAATTATCCAGCTGAGGTGAATACTTTACCCTGCAATACTTGGTAGCACTATATTTTACCCAGATATACCCGCGACTTTTCTTCCTCACAAATAGAGCAGATTCTCATGTCATTTCGTCTGCAATTTTTATCCCCCACCATGCTACTAGTCTGAGCCATGTAGTCCTATCAAATGAGTCTTGAACCCAATTTGATGCATTGTTCCATATCCCATTCCGATTTTAGCCCAGACTGTATTTTCAACGTAACCTTTTCCATGAAATGTACAGAAACGACTGAAATATATAGGCCGACAGCAGACACTTTCACAATATGATAATTTATCGTTATTTCTATTAATTTACTAATTGTTTCAATATAGTAAGATTAAAAGTTAAAGTAATTTGCATTAAAGTAATAAATAAATAATTTGAAGTAAACATTCGAGACTAAACCAGAGTGGGTGTAGAGAAATATATCTATCTATATATATATTATCTGTAATTACAATAAGCCTACAAGACATAGACTAGGATCATGACGAGTGACAAATCTGTTAACAAAGAGGGCGTAAAAATATGTACCTGGTGGAGCAGGTTTATTTTTCGTAGTTGGCTCACCCTCCCCATATGGACTGACAGTCCCCTAGGACTTACAATCGGGTACCTAGGGGCCAGGAGCCTGTCGGGGAGCCAACGGCAAGCCACCACAGAATGAAGGACCTAGAATGAGTAGTCATTCGGTAGACAGACTTCATATACCCAAGGTCGCGGGTTCAATCCCGGAGGAGGACGATGGATATTTTTGGGCGTAAAACTCTTTAGCATAGATTCTTTCCGAAGGGAAGTAAAGTCGTTGTCCCTCAAGCCTGATTAAGAGGCCTCTGAGCAAAATTAAGTGGCATTCCACGCCGCTTCGTCCACCACAAATCCCACATGTGGGCGCTTAGGATCGAACCCGAGACGCCTAGATGGGAGGCAAGCGGTATAACCCCTCTGCCACGACGCCGTCTAGAGCGATTTTATATGTAATGAAATGATTGAAAATGTTTATAAAAGGCAGTGTGGAGAACGAGGTATTTTCTTGTAATTCTTCGTGTCACATCTTTAGAAGGTATTGAACTGAAATACAAAGTTTGGTTGAGTTATACTGATCACACATGCGCGCGGACATTTCAAGTGCTTTTTTGCATTCAGGGGTCCAAAACAGATGTATTTCCCAACTTACTAGACGTAGTAGAGAAACTAAAAAAAATTAATGTTCCTTTACCTTGTGGAAGCGGAACATTTGTTCACTTGCTTTGGCGGTAATACCTGAAGGATATTACAGAGATCCCTCTACAATACTTAGGGAAAGGTAATAGCAGTTTTGAAACAGCCTGTACATATAACGGCTTGTTATACCGGCTAATTTTATGGTCACTGAACTTTATGTAAAACTACGGCAATTAAAGCATTTCAATTATTAGTAAACTAATTAATCTGCGTTTTCCAGATGCACCGCAGGGTAGCTGACGTTGTAATGGGGGTTGGGAACCAACCGAGAGAGCGCGCGTCGCATGCAGAGTTCTTAGGTTCAATTTCTATGGCCGGTCTTCCTTATCCGTGGGTTTTTTCCTTCGGCGAATGCTGGGAAAGTTACTACACGCCAGATTTTATTTTATAATAAGGTAAAATATGGTGTTTTACATCCATATAGCTTTCTCTAACTGTTCCAGAAACTGATTTTTCTAAAAAATAGTATTCTTTTAACTACGTCATGCTAATCTAGATACGCATTAGCGGGTAGTCTTATTGTTTGTATCTTTGTAAGTAGGTGGCAAATAATGGAATATATCAGCCTAAAGTAATAGTCAAATCTTTTAATACTGATCGCTGTGTGAAACAATTGAGGTTTGGTTCGCTTTGTGTGGCCCCGTTTGAGAAAAGTTCATTAGATTAAAAATGTATTACATAAAAAGTGTAGACATTAAAGCTCATAATTTATTTTATATACGTTTTCCTTGTAGAGCTGAAAGTTTTTCGAGATATTCATTGTTATTGATTTCAAGTTTAAACTAATTAGCTTTTCTCAAATGGGAAAATGCAAGCGTACCGAAACTATTTTTTTATATAACAACCAGCATTTAAAAGATTTGACTATCGTTTTAGCCTTATTTCTCTCCTACTTACAAGGAAGCAAGTAACAAGACCAATTCTGTTAATGTCAAGATTAGTATGACTTGGATAAAAGAAAAACCTTTTGTATGAAAAATTTGTTGGTAGAACAGCTAGAGAAAGTCGTGAAAATGGATTACATTAGATTTCTTTTTTTCGATCACTTCCTCGTCATCTGTTTCAGGGTTAAAGAACCAGGCGACGGTGTACGGCGAATTGCGTCAGGGGTAGTTTGTGCACTGAAGAGGTTTAAGTGGTTGCAGGATCATTCTAGTCTTTCGGGTGTTTTGGGTGATTCTCGAAGGCATTCGATCATTACCTACATGCTTGTGCTCATCGTCATCCCGATCTAGTCACCCTTCGAATCTGTCCCCTGATCTTTCCCTCCCTGGTATCACGTTAGACAAAAAGGACCTCAGGACCTAAATACGGTCTCATTGATCAGGACCCCGTCTTTGAATAAATCCCATCTAATCCAGTCCAATAGGGGTTTGGAAAAGTAGAAATCGCCATTTACTGTTACAATAAAGGGGAAACTCGTGAATCGTTTTCATTTTAGCCATTATTATTTAACAATGGATTGATTCTAAGTTCTCTACATATACTATGTACGTAGTTGACAGATAAGATATTGCATTCCACTCAAAAATTCGGTACCAAGATTACACCAGATATACACGTTTAGGGTCCCTTATATCTAAAACAAAAAACCAATATGTGACAAAAGGTCCTTGTGTGTGTGTGTTCGTGTGACTGTGAACACGATAACTCGACAGCAAAAAGTCGGTAAATACCAAATTTAAGTCTATTATCTTAAAAGGATGTAACACTAAAATTTTGAATGAATGGAAAGAATTCTAATTTTTTATTTTCTCAAAAATGGCTCTAACGATGTTGATTAAAATGCCGCATATTACTACCGCAACAAATAAAATGCATATCTTGAATTGTCTTGAACAACCCTCTAGAGCCCTCTTTCTTCTGGAAGAGTTTTGCTGAATTTTGGACAACTGTTAAATAGTAAGAGTTAGACAAAAGCTTACCAAACAAAAAATGAAGTTCTTCTTGAAACTCACAATTTATGTTACATACATATTTCCTTCATGAAATTGACCATTTTTAAAATATTCCTTGTTATTGGTTTCAGTTTTACACACCATTTTTTTCTCATACGGGAATTTATTATATTGTGGGAATACAATGAAATGAATTTCAACCACATGGAAACTAGCTTTTAAAACATATGACTATCGCTTTAGCGTAGTGCATTCATTAATTTCCGTTCCACTTATAAGAAAGCCATCAGTAACAAAATTCTGCTAATGTTTATCTTGATAAGCATGATTCAGATTGAAGAATGAGGGTTTTAACAATAATTTGTTGCTGATATGTACCTATAAAGAAAGGCATGTGAATGGGATACATTGGAGATCCTTTTAGGGGTCGTTCGGGCTAATGCGCCACCGTTACAATATGCTGTGAAGTCCAGGTATCTTCAGCCTGCCTGGGTAGTATGGTGGTAGCCTCTCTAACTCACATTCAACAGGTCGCAAGTTCGAATCTCGCTTAGGGTGAGTTACTCGGATAAGAGCAAGTTCCATGGACCCCGATATCATTTGAGCAGCAGTTCACCAATTTCATTCATCGTCCGATATGACCAACCAGGATAGGGGACGCTATTAATATATATATATATATATATATAAAACTATAACTATATTCTACACCTACGTTGTAGAAAAAGTACAAATGTGGCACATCTAATACCGGAACTGGACCGTTGCCATACATTTATCCACCGGTAATAGTAAGCTTCCTTGAAAGTCATTTTCGCCCAGGAATATGCTGTATCACATGACTCTGTTAGTCCACCTGGCAACAACTAATGGACACATTTGCATACTCCTGTGTTCCTTGTTATTATGGTATGTGATACCATATGATATCGATTTTGTATTTCACACGTGTCACTGGTTAAGGTGGATAATACTGCAGTATGAGCCTGGATACATTGATCGGATTAGCAACGAAGAAAAAAATCTGGTGCATTCCGTTTACATGTCTTTACTTGTAAGGAAGTAATATAAGGAAAAGAACACGAGGCTAAAGGTATATTCAACTGTCTTAAAGGTCAATTGCTATGTAACTGAAATCCATTTCTTTGGATTTCTAGGAGCTGAACAATTCCCATATGAGAAAAGTTAAAGTATTTTAAAACTGAAACCGATACCAATGAATATCTCGAAAATGATCAATTCCACGAAAATAATGTGTGGCATAAATTGTGTTTTTTGACGAGATGTACATTTTTTGTTCAGTAAGTTTTATCAATCCCTTTACTGTTTTCCGGGCCGCGCCACGGCCGAGTGGTTAGACTACCCGCCTCTCATCTAGACGGCCCGGGTTCGGTCCCAAGCGACCGCATGTGAGATTTGTGGTGGACAAAGCGGCGCTGGGGTGGGTTTTATCCGGGTTTCCCCCGCCATCGCAATCCAACGGCACTCCATCTTCATTCATGTATCACCAGTGTCACCGCCTGTCGTGCAATAAGTAGTGAAAGCATTAAACACTACCCAAAAAAAAAAACAAAAAAACTTATGGTTAACTAGTAATGCAAAATTCAGAAAAATTGATTAAGAAAAAAGAGGTCTTCAGAGGTTATTCCCAGAAAATTCATTTTATTTGTCACGTAAATACCTTAAATTTGCATTATTTTAAACAAAATCTTTAAAGCCATTTTTGAGAAAATAAAACATTTTCGAAAATGTTTTCCATGTAAAAGGCGGTTTTGAGTATGGGGATTTATCTCAAAATCTTCTTGCTGTATCCTTGGAAAAAAAATGACACTTGAAAAAATCCATCATCCTCCACCGGGTTTGAATCCGCGACCTTGGGTAATGGTAACCATTACACCATGGAGGACGATGCATCCTTGGAAGATTCTAAACTTTAATACTGAGATGGTATCATTTCGTTTTTAAGTTTTAAGTGTCCAGAGATACACCTACAAAGTGATACACACAGGGACCTTTTGCTGATAATGCTAGGGGAGCCTAATACGTGTATTTTCCGTGAAATGTTGGGTGGACAGCAGTAGCTCCTCTACCTAAGTACTAAGCAGAGAAAGTAAAACCCGAAAACTTATTATATTACATGATATGCAAGCCTCCCGGAAACAGCTTTCATATGAGACAACTAGGGCATCTCTGAATCTTAGTATACAGAGCTCTTCTCCATGATGTTGGAAGTATGATGAGAAGGCGCCCAAGCTTTGACTGTATAAATAAGTGATTCCATGGAAGGTTTTAATTTAGACTCACAGCTCATAAATATCGATATACCTTTCCGATGTACCTATTAAAACAGATCGCCTGTCTTCTTACCCATCAAGGCATACCACATGTGTAACATTTGGAAGGTGTATTCCCTGTCCTTGATCCATTGCGCCATTTTTAAAGCTTAGAAATTTTCTCAAACTATGAAGGTCATTTGCTGTTGGAATTTCTCAAAATTACTTAATAATCATGTTTATCAAATACCAAAAAGTATTAAAAATATTTCCTTGGTAAATAAAACATATATCTTGAAATTTCTGAACCTTGCTTTTTATAAGCTTACTCGGTATATAAACACACATAAATGTGTCCGTTTACGTTCCCATGCCTGCGGTTATTTCCTGTAAATATAGCTTCTATAGCAAGTGGAGTAAACAAATGAGCTAACTAAAATGAACATCTCTATCTCGTACCCTTTATCGGTTATGCAAAAATCATTCAGGGTGAAGTGTTCTTCAGAGTCTATTCCCAGAAGATTCAAGATATACATTTTATTTTTCATGTAACTATCTTTAATATAGGTACAATTTTCGTAAATTTTGATATATAAAGGGTAGTTGGATGTGGGGTATTTTTTTTAAAATCTTCGTGTCGCATCCTCGGAAGATTCAGAACCTAAATACCCGACTTTTCGTCTTTGAATTACACTGTCCTCACACGCATACATGCCCACATAAACAATAGATACACACCGATCTGTTTCTAAATTTTCTTTTTTGATTCAGGGAGTTTCGAAGGGTTTATTTCCGGTAAAATCTGGTATCGAATTTTTGGGTGGAATACAATATCTGTTCTATCTACTAAGTACATTCTAGATGCGTGCTTGAGAAAGTAATAAATTTAGGAATGTTAAATGTTTCATTGGTGTGGTCACCGCTGCCATCATGTAATATGGATTCGTGAACAACCTGGGAACTGAAGCACCTGTGACTCATTTACAACTGTCTGAAATGCAGCAGAGTGCTAGTGATGTACAACTCTCTTTGGTGGTTTCGGTTCATCTGATGAGGGCAGTGAATGATGTATGATTCCAGGGACAGTCTGGTATATGAAGAAGTGAATTCGCTCCGTCCTGGGCTCAGGACACCGTAACCGCAGCCACCACTAAAACTCTAAACTTTCAAATTATTTGAAAAATCTAATCTTCTCCATTCACATACCCTTCTCTTCTTATTCTGCAGCAAAAACTTATTTCTTTCTCTACATATTACGTAAATAGAAAAGGTATGGCACACTACTCAAAAATTCGATACCGAGATTTCACTTTTAGGGTACTCTGTTTAAAAAAACATTATTAAAAAAAAGTTCCGCGCGTGCGCGTGTTTGTGTGTCCGTGAACACGATAACTCAAAAAACGAAAATTTGTAAAATACCAAACTTAATATTTAAGTTTATCTTCCAACTAGAATATTTCAAGAGCCCCCCATCTCCACTAGTCCTTACATGGAAAATTGTTTACAAATTTTGTTTTTCTCAAAAGTGGCTCTTAAGGATTTTGATTAAAATACCGTAAACTAAATATATTTACATGAAAAATAAAATATGTATCATTAATTTTCTTACAATAACCACTGAAAATCTCTTCACCCTGGTTGAATTTGGCATAACCGGTTAGCTTTTAAGATATTACGAAAACGTGTTTCACAAAAAGTGTAGATCCCGTTAAAACACACAATTTATGTCGTGTACATTTTTTCCGTAGAGTTGACCATTTCCGAGATATTCTTTGTTATTGGTTTCAGTTTAAAAATACTTAAAACGTTTCTCATACGGATATTTGTCAATTCCTAGCTATGTAAAAAAAATAATTTAAATTATATAGGAATCACATTTTAAAAAAAATTTTACTCGCTTTGGTTTATCGTACACCCTTCTTCCTCTTCTGCATCCAAGGAAGCAAATAATAAGACCATTTTTGCTAAATTTTATCTCAATCAGCATGAAGTAGATGGAAGAATAAGCTTTTTAAAAATAAATTGTTCCGAGATGTAGAGAAAGTCATGTGAATGGGACACGTCAGGTTTTTATAAACGCGAAAAGGAGCTTTAGATAGAAAATATGTTGTATTTAGATACGTTTGTTGTATTTAAAAGTTAGTAGATGCATATTTGAAGTTTGCCAAATATGTGTCAACCGGTGGCATATAAAAGATGCTGATGTATATTTTGAGGTAGTTAGGGATCACTTCGTTATTTATTTTTAAAAGCATCTGATTTGTTTCATTCACACGACTTTGTCTACATATCTAAGATACATTATTGCTAAAAGCTTATTATTCTATTTACTTCTTGTTAATTGATAAAAAGTAGCACAACTGGTGTTATCACTTGTTTACTTATAAACAAGAAGGGAAGGGAAATGAGTTCCATACGCTATAGCGATAGTCAAATCTTTTAAAAGCTGGTTGCTATGTGATTGAAGTTCCTTTGTTTGTATGGACAGGAGTTGACAAATTCCCATATGAGAAATGTGTAAGTAATTTAAAACAGAAACCAATAAATAAAGATATTCTCTAAAAAACTGTCAACTTCACGAAAAAATGTGTATAACATAAATCTTAAGCTTTAACGACTCTACATATTTTACTAAGTCAGTTTTTGTCTATTTCTTACAGATTATCAGTTATGCAAAATTCCGCAAAATTCATCCAGGATAAAGAGGTATTCAGAGACTATTCCCAGATAATTCTATATATACATTTTATTTTAATCAAAATGGTTACAGCCATTTTTGAGAAATTCAAAATTATCGAAAATGTTTCAATGTAAAGGGTAGTTGCGATTGGGAATTTTCTTTAAAATCTTCAGATCGCAACCTTAAGTGCTAAACCTTAAGAGATCTGCAAAAACTTACTACACAAAAATGTAGATCTCGCCAATACACACAATTTATGTCCTTTACGATTTTATTGGGGAGGTAATGGTTTCCGAAATATTCGTTGTTATTGGTTTCAATTGTAAAATACTTAAACTTTTCTCAGGCTAGAAGCGTCCGTTTATCTTTTGTTCTACTCCTGGCCGAGCAAAGAAGTGCTTTGCAATGACAATCACATAGCGACAGCCTTTAAAACATTTGACTATCACTTTAGCAGAGCGCATTCGTTTTTATCTATGTGATTCTCAGCGTCCCATTCTATGTGGGGCTCATAAGGAATTCAGTAATAATAACATTCTGCTAATGTTTATCTCGATTAGTATTATGTAGAAAGAAGAATAATCTTATGTAAGAAGTTTATTTGTAGAGCAACTAGAGAAAGTCATGTGAGTGTAACACATCAGATTTTTTCTTCTTTTTTTTTTTTTGATTTAGTGGGTCTCAAAACTTATTTCCGGTGAAAACTTGGTAGCGAATTTGTGCAAAGTACGTGTAGAGAAAGTAAAAAATCTGATGTGTTCATTCACATGACTTTTTCTACATCTCTGTAAGAACTGTTACTAAAAATCTTATTCCATCTACTTCATGCTAATCGAGTTAAACATTACGAGAAATGCTTTCTTGTTAGTAGAAGGAAAATAATGGAATACACTAGGCTAAAACGATAGTCAAATCTTTTAAAAGGTGATTTTAGGTGAATGAATCGATTTCTTTGCATTGCCAGGAGTTGACAAACTTCAATATGTGAAAAGTTTTAAATATTTTAAAACTGAACCAAGAATAAGGAAGATCTAAAAAATGATCAACTCCACGAAAAAAATGTGAATGACATAAATCGTGTGTTTTAACGAGATCTACACTTTTTGTGTAGTAAGTTTTTGTCTATCTCTTACGGTTTACTAGTTGTCTAAAATCCTGCAAAATTATCCAGAATAAAGGCTATTCCCAGAAAATTGAAGATTTACATTTAATTTGTAAGGGAAATATTAGTAATCTACGATATGTTAATCAAAATCTTTATAGCCATTTTTGAATAAATCAACATTTTGGAAAATTGTTCTATGTAAAGAGTAGTTGGGAATGGGGGGATTTTCTTAGAAATTTTCGTGTCGCATCCTTGAAAGGTACTGAACTTAAATACGAAGTTTGGTTTTTAACTGAATTTTTGTTTTTCAGCCATGCTACCTAAAGTGCACACAGACGGACCTTTTTCTTTTTGGTTTCAGGGGGTCTCGAAACATATTTCAGGTGAAATCTCGGTATCGAATATTTTTCTCTATACATCTTGTACATAATACACGTAGAGAAAGTGAAAAAGAAGCAGTACCCTTCCACTTCGAAGGAAATTTATGGCGTTCCGGCATTTCAGATTAAACGCTCGACTCACACGTTTTGATTATTGCATAAACAGCAAGGCTTACTTTTCTCGTCATAGTTTGCCGTCTGTGCGACACAATACGTCTTATGATTCAACTGATGCCTGAGATTGTAGCTAGAGTCAGCTTATATACACATTAGTTGGAGGTTTCGAAACCCGAACAAAAGCTAGGATCTACCGATGAGGAATCCCAAATGGATCACCAGTTGACGCGAGGTGAGAGCCAGCACACGCGCGCCATCAAGTCTGCTGGAGGAGGACAAAGGAATGTTGGCTCCAATTACGGTAGTCCGCTTCATTATTCCACCCCATCTGTATTCCCTTGGTAACCCACCCTCTTTTGTCACAACCCCCATTTTGTAGTAGGTATAGAACATCCCCCTGTCTTATAGCATCTTACACGTCGTGAATAGGATATTGAGTGGTGTATTGCACGACGTGTGAACTTTTTTTGGTTTATCCACCGTATACACTATAGATAGTACGTACAGAAGGCAATGCATTTCACTAAAAAATTAGATACCGAGGTTACACCGAAAATGCATGTTTTGAGAAACCCTCAATCCCCCCCCCCCCTCAAACATATTTAGAAAAAGACTCGTTGTATGTATGTAAGTATTTGTCTCTGAACAGCAATGATAAACAGAAACCGTAAATTCGGTTAAATACCACATTTTGTAATTAAAATGAATATCTTCCAAGAATGTAACATAAAGACTTTCGGAAAATTTCCCATTCAAAGCCACCCTTTACGTAGAAAATGTTTTGAATTTTCAATTTTCTCAAGATGGCTATAATGATTTTTATTAAAACGTCATACACTAAAGATATTTACATAAAACTTACCTGTTTGTCTTGAATTTTTTGGGGTGAACCTCTGAAGTCCTCTTCACTATGGATTAATTTTGCATAACTGACAAAGTGAAAGAGATAGACAATATCTTGCCATATAGAAAGTTATATCTCGTTAAGACATATGTCATACACAGGTTTTGGTGAAGTTAACCATTTCTGAGATATTTCGTTTTGTTGATTTTAAAATGTCCATACTTGCAATTTTCTAAAGTGGGAAGTAACTATTTAATTCCTGGTCATTCAAAGAGAACGCCATTTCAATTGAATCACGTAACGACCAGATTTTAAAACATTTGAATATTGGTTTATATCAGTGCAATCACAAGGACTAAGTAATAAAACAATTTTTTTTTCTAATTTGTATCTCAAATAATCCGAAGGTACGAATAGTCGTTGCAGAATAGGGGGGCTTGGAACATATAAGGTTTTTTTGACTTGAAACTAAGTACTCTTCCCAGATGTAGCAATGCTACTGCCGGATTTTGTATATAGTAAGAGTTATATACATATATAACCCATGCTATGCCAGCATTGCGGTAGGAGGACACGGCTATATCAGCATTTCGACATCTTGACAGTAATATCGATTGCTGAAACTGGCGCAACATTACCTCTTACTAAATTAAATATAAGTTACTCAAAATGACCATATCAGGTACCCTACAAAATATATGTGTATACATAGGCTATTCTGAGGCTACTTCCCAAAAATTGAAGACTTACATTTCATTTCTGATTTAATCATTATGTCCAATTTTGAGAAAAATAAAATTTAAGAAAGGTTTTCATACAAAAGGTAGTTTGGGGTGGTGGTAGTAGTAGTGGTAATGGTAATGTAGGTAGTGGTGGTAGTGGTAATGGTGGTAGTACTGGTAGTGGTGGTGGTGGTAGTAGTGATCTGGTAGTCGTGGTACTCGTAATCGTTGGTTTTTAAGAGAATCAGGAATAATAAAGATGAGGATGCGATAGCTTGAATTAAAAAATATTTTAATGAAGCTTCAGTAGAATATATGTTTTTGTTGGAAGATAGCGAAGGAATGAAGGAGAGTAAATTAATTTCTAGACCTATTCGTGGTGGTGGTGGTGGTAGTGGTAGTTGTGGTGGTGATAGTTGTAATGGCGGTAGTTGTAGTGGCAGGGGTAGTGGTAGTGGTGGTGGTAGTGGTAGTAGTAGTGGTGGTAGTGGTAGTGGTAGTTATGGTGGTGGTAGTGGTAGTTGTGGTAGTGGCGGTAGTTGTAGTGGCAGGGGTAGTGGTAGTGATGGTGGTAGTGGTAGTAGTAGTGGTGGTGGTAGTGGTAGTGGTGGTAGTGGTAGTGGTGGTTATGGTGGTGGTGGCGGTAGTTGTAGTGGCAGGGGTAGTGGTAGTAGTAGTGGTGGTGGTGGTAGTGGTAGTGGTGGTAGCGGTAGTGGTAGTGGTAGTAGTAGTGGTGGTTATGGTGGTGGTGGTAGTTGTAGTGGCAGATGTAGTGGTAGTGATGGAGGGGTAGTAGTAGTGGTAGTGGTAGTGGTAGTGGTGGTAGTGGTAGTTATGGTGGTGGTAGTGGTAGTTGTGGTGGTGGCGGTAGTTGTAGTGGCAGGGGTAGTGGTAGTGATGGTGGTGGTAGTGGTAGTAGTAGTGGTGGTGGTAGTGGTAGTGGTGGTAGTGGTAGTGATGGTGGTGGTGGCGGTAGTTATGGTGGTGGTAGTGGTACTTGTGGTGGTGGCGGCGATAGTTGTAGTGGCAGGGGTAGTGGTAGTGATGGTGGTGGTGGCGGTAATTGTAGTGGCAGGGGTAGTGGTAGTGATGGTGGTGGTAGTGGTAGTAGTATTGGTGGTGGTAGTGGTAATGGTGGTGGTGGTAGTGGTAGTTATGGTGGTGGTAGTGGTAGTTGTGGTGGTGGCGGTAGTTGTAGTGGCAGGGGTAGTGGTAGTGATGGTGGTGGTAGTGGTAGTAGTGGTGGTAGTGGTAGTGGTAGTTATAGTGGTGGTAGTGGAAGTTGTGGTGGTGGCGGTAGTTGTAGTGGCAGGGGTAGTAGTAGTGATGGTGGTGGTAGTGGTAGTAGTAGTGGTGGTGGTAGTGGTAGTGGTGGTTGTGGTAGCAGTAATTGGTGGTAGTGGTGATGGTGGTAGTGGTAGTGGTATCCGTAACAGCAGTATTTATTGTTAAGTTTACATAATACAATATTTGCGTCACACAATCGCATGGGTTGGGTAAAAGTACATGCTCTCTGAAATGCTCTTTTTTGGATTCAGGAGGACCCAAAACATGTATTTCCAGTGAAATCTCAGTATTGTATTTTTGGGTGCATTACACAACCTTCTCTATATCTTTGTTCATGGTACGTGTAGAGAAAGCAATACTTGAATTTAAAATATTACCTACATTTCTATTTTATATATCTTTACAACATGTGAAATACGCACACATACACGCACTCGCGGACTACGATAACAGAACCACAGAACAATAAACGAAAGAAAACTGATATCACACACACACACACACACACACCACACACACACACACAAACACTTGCAGTTACAACAACACATATTCACACATATAGATTAATTAACACCAAATAAGTCTAAACAATATTCACAGAATTATTTTATCTCTTAGTGCACGTACTTCCATTGAGTATGGCTAATTAGATTCAAGTTCCAAAATGCTATCCTTCGTCTGTTTGAAGCTAAAAATACTTCCGGCAATAATTTTTTCCTCGCATCCTTTATCTGCACGCAAAATATTAGTTCAGTCTTCCTGATCCCCGCATAAATCAAATCCTCCTACCAGTTTCATCAACTACCTTACTCGAAGTCCATCTTCCCAATCTGAGCCACGCTATTCCCGTCCGTTGTTTCATACCCAATTCTAAAATATATGTTTCTTTGCCCCCCCCCCCCAGCAATTTTTATTTCATTTTGTAGCTCCAATGACAAAATGTAGCGATAGTTGTGCGTGAGTAATTTTTATAACATACCTACAGATATTCCTTCGAACGTTAGAAGAGTTGCAGAACTAAACGGAGCTATTTCATGTTAAATCTAGTAAGCGAGGAACTGGCTTGCGAGTTTTATGTTACCTATCTTGTTTATTAGCGGTGACGGTCAGCCGGTCGAGATTATTGAGATGGGTAAAACAAAGGTCACGTTTCCCGGTAGTTCATTGGTCGGTTCTAACTTTAAATAGCCACGTTGAGTTCTACAAGTCTTTTAATTCACGGCAAATTTGGGGCAGTTGGTCCTTATATAGTTCGTTTGAAACTTGCGCTTGGAAGATTTCTCCATATGGGTGTACAGACACATAAAAACTTGTTGCATTATCCTTAAAGTGCATTGTGAATGGTTTACCCTCGCACCTGCGCTTATGCTGCGTACGTTAGCACTGCGGCTTCGTTGTGAATGTGGCTCGTTTATTCGAGCTATTGGAATGGTAGTGAACAAGGCATGATGTACACGCGCGGGTGCGCCAGCTCATGCTCCGTTAACTGCCCCTTGTGAACAGACAGTGATTAATTTGGGAACAAATGAACGTCCACAACCATCTAGTCTAATTTATCTCATATCACAGTGGCTTCCGCTACTCCCTTTGTGGAAGTATCACAACTAAAGGCATTCAACTCAATTGCATTTGTGTATACAACTATGGAATCCTCCGAAAGTCAAAACAAGGATACAAAACGAAGTATATACCAGAAATCTGATGAGTTCTATTCACTAAACGATTCTTACATCATGGTAATCAGGATAAACATTAACATAGATGTCCCTTAGACATAGCTGTTTCTAGCCGCCACCGAATTACCATGACAACATGTCGGCACGTCATTAAATTACTCGCATGTTTCCCGGAAAACCACAAGGCGATCTGAAATTATTTTGAGATGACACATCCCAATAAAGATTTACATTGTTGTAAGTACAATAAGACTCAGGATTCATAGTATAACTAACTTTTATGGTCAATTAGTGATAATTTAACTGTTTTTTTTTTTCACTCAGGCTGTGTGAACAGGAGTTGGATAGGTAGAGCCAGACTGAAAAATGCAATATCATAGCCGGGATATGAACCACGCCTCCCAGTCTCTAGCCGGTTTCTCTACCACTGAGCTATCATGGCAGCATGCAAGTCAGTGTAATGCCATGCCGACATGTTGCCATGATAACTCAGTGGTTGCTCTAGACCGGGATCCGTGGTTCAAAGCCCGGCTATGGCACTGCATTTTTCAGTCTCACTCCACCTATCCAATTACTGTCATACACATGGCTTGTGTGAAAAACAATTAAATTGTCATAAATGGCCTTATTACTTAGTTCCTTACAAGTATAAAGGAAATTAGCAAATATATTAGGCTAAAACGATGGCCAAATTTTTTAAAAGCTGTCGCTTTGCAAATGTCAATGAAATTAGATTCTCTTTCAATGACCAGTCGTTCTGCGTGATCTAGTGGTAACATGCTGGACTCTAGCTCCAAACACCACGGGTTCAAATCTGGTTGAGGGCGATGGATTTTTTCAGGCGTAAAACTCCTTAGCATGGCTTTCTTTGGAAGTCGTCGGCCCCTTGTTGTAGATTTACGGAAAAGAACCTCAAGGTGATAAAGCAAAATTGAGCGGTCATTCATACCCAATTTAGACTGCGACGCTGAGAACACAAGAGTTAAAAAAATCTATAAATAATAATAAATTTAATTTAATGTTTCTTTCAATGACCAGGAGTAAAAAACAACAAATTGAGAAAAATTTTAAGTATTAAAACTCGAATATAATAAAAGAATATTTGAAATGGTTAACTCTAAAAGTGTACAGGAATAAACTATGTGTTTTAATTTCTATGTTTTGTGTAGTAAATGTTTGTCTACCTCTTCAGAATGAAGGACTTCAGCGGGTATTCCCGAAGCATTCAGAATATACATTTTATTTGCCATGTAAACATATTTAATATACGCTATTTTAATTAAAATTATTTGAGTTATTTTTATAAAATATAAAAATGTTTCATGTAAAGAGTAGCTTGGGTGGGGGATCCTTCTGAAATTTTTCTGCCATGTCCTTGGAAGACACTAACCATATATACCAAGGCTTTTCGTTTTTTAATTATGTTGTCCATATACAGAGACAGTCAAATACTGATCTTTTCTAAACTTGTTTAATTCATAGGCCCTTAAAACATGTATCTCGGTCTTGAATTTCTAAATAGAATACAATCGTTCTCAAACTACTATGTTGCAGAGATAATAAAAATTGCGTACAAGGCAAGTGAAGAGCCATTTCTTTGGCAATTGTGCTTAAAATGTCTAGTAAACTATAGGGTACCAATTTTTAAATACAGAATTGCACCTAAATTAACTTTTCCATGCCATTAATCAATTTGACATAGTTATGTATGAAAGAATTAACAGGCAGGCTTACAGAACCTGCATAATGTTAATATGAGGCTCACTATTTCTAATATAAATATAAAATTAAAACATGAATCTGCAAGCACTAAAAATCGCTTAGTTTAAATCCATGTACAACAAGAATATATACAAGAATTAAGTTCTACAAAAATGTTGGTGTCCGTTTTCCTCAATGTATGTGAAACTTGGTTGTCGGCAAAGAAGATTGACAATAGAATACAAGGTTAAGAAGCAAAATCTTTGAGAAAAACTAAAAGAAATACAAGATTAAATCGGATAAATAATAACACTATAAGAGCCGATCTTTGTGTAAATTTCATAAGTGAAGAAATACAACGCTTCAAAAAAAAAGTGGCTCTCACATGTATAGAGAATAAATAATCTCAGATTTTCAAAACTGGCATTGAATTATAAATCTATAGTAAAACGTGAATTAGGCAGTCGCAAAAGAGATGGAAAGTGTTACTATGATAACGGAAAAGCCTAATTTCTAAACCATGGAGTAAAGAAGAAGAAATCCCTGTGAAAAACTTTCTGTTTTATGCTTCTGTAAAACTGTATTTTAGAGTTGCTTGTGTTTATATTTCTGCATTAAGTTAACGCTAATACCCCAATAAATAATAATGCAGGCTTTTAGAGGTATAAGTTTAGTTATTTGTACTGTTAATTGAGGACAGTACAATGGGCAATATTTGATTCAGCTGTAGACTAATAATTTTAGTTATTAAGAGCAATTTCTTTTCGCGATGTTTGTAACAGTTATTTTTGCCATACGGCTATAGCTGCCAGAGTTACAGTGCAATAACCGTTTCATGTAATGGTTGCCGGTTATTTACTTTAATTGTTATCACGTTGGCAGTTACATTCTATGTAATAGTTATCAGTAGAGATTACATTTCTAATTTTTATCATGTGCGCAGGTGAATTGAGGTAGGAAAATACATGGGAACCTAAATGTGTTTCTCATGTCAAAGTAGCAAAGAAAAACAAAGCACACCACTTTTGCCAATATTAACATGACTGAAATATACAAGAATGTCTAACATTATTACATTAGAAAAGCTGCACGTAATCTCAAGTCATATTGGTATGTGGCGAAGTTGATAAGGCTTTTTCCGCGCAAGATGGTATATTAGATTAGACTAGGTTCTTTGGCGACCTCTTGAGGAGCAGTATAATACTGCGTAATAGGATAACTATGTAGTTCCAGGAAAGCGATAACAATACATATGCACTGAAGAAGGCACACAGACTCACTAATCGTTAGGGAAATAACTATTTGCTTTTATCTTCGTGTTACTTTGTATTCGTTACTTCTGTAACTGTTATTCGGTAAATAGTCACTTTGTAATCGTTACGCGAGTAACCGTACTACATAACGAGTTATTCGCTGGCCCCGTTACTTCTGTAACAGTCATGTTACAATGTAAGTCGTTCGTTATTTCCTGCCCATTCCTAATTAGTACTTTCAAGCAGGCGTGGCACACACAAGCATATGGGTTGATATTCTCTAGCAGAGTGGTTGGAATTGAGTTCGTATGCCTTTACAAGGCTAATGACCGCAAACTACTTGGGGTTGCAAGTCGAGTATTGAGGTGTGAACGCGAGGAAGCAAAACAGATAGTCTATACAGATAGGCGTTGTTCATTTTGCGGCTCAGTTACGACCATGCAGAAAACATCAGGTAGTAAATTGTGTGATGCGTTTGTGGGCAAAGCTGTTAAACCAGGAATGGAGAGACTGCTTGGATTTGTGAGAAAAATTACCACCTGTTCCGTGTTCACTTCACTCTTCATGTTTAACTATGTACATGCCGAATAGCAACAGATAGCGACGTTTCATTGAGGATGGCACATATGCTGCTGGATATAAATTTCGCTACAATGGGACATTAATTATTTCTGTGTTTATTTTTGTAGTGTTTAATGCCAGTTTTTACTACTTTGGCACCGCAAGCAGTGACATGATGATACATGGAATGAAGATGGAGCACCCGGTGGAATGTAATGGCGGGAGAAACCGGAGAAAACCAACCCCTGCGCCGCTTTGTGCACCACAAATCTCACATGTGGTCGCTTGGAATCGAACCGGGGCCGTCTAAGTGAGAGGCCAGTGACCACTCGGCGTGGTCTCAGTTTCTGCGTTCAGACTAGTAAAAATGTTGAATGTTTAATGAGTTCTAAACAGTACTGCTGTTGAAAAATGAGATGGGTCCATTCACATTCACACTTTCTCTACATCTCTGTATCAATTTATTCTTAAAAAGTTTATTCTTCTATCTACTTCACACTAACCGAGATAAACATTAATAGAAATTATATTATTACTAGTTTCCTTATAAGCAGAAGGGAAATAAGGGAATACATTGGACTAAACCGAAATTCAAATGTTTCAAAATGTGGTTTCCATGTGATTGAATTTCCTTTCTTTGCATGGCTAGGAGTTGAAAAATTCCAGTATGAGTAAAGTTTAAGTATTTTAAAACTGAAACCAATAACAAGAAATATCTCGGAAATTGTCAACTTTACCATATGATATATTAACGAGGTCTACTCTTCTTGCGCAGTAAATTTCATGTCTTATCTCTTACGGTCTACCAGTTAGGCAAAAGTCTGGCAAAATAAAGAGGGCTTCAGTGGTAATTCTCAGAAATTCAAGATATACATTTTATTTGACATGTAAATGTTTTAATCTACAATATTTTAATGCAAATCGTTAGAGCCATTTTTGAGAAAATAAACATTTTCGAAAAATGTTCCACGCAAGGGTGGTTGAGGTGGAGGGATTTTCTTAAAAATCTTCTTGTCTCATCCTTGGAAGATACCAAACTTAAATACCAAGTTTAGTATTAACGATCTTTTCCTTTTTAAGCTATTCCCCCCTACTCACACACGGACATTTTTCTAAAAATACTTTTATTGGAATCAGGGGGTCTCAAATATGTAAAGGTAACGAATGTTTGTGTGCAATACAGTACCTTCTCTATACACTATGTACATAGTAGTGCAGAGAAAGTAAAATGTTAATACACACACTTTACGCGATATAAATTTATTGTTTACTTATTTATTTTTTGTAGAGCTAACCGTTTCCGAGATTTCCTGCTACTACTTTCACATTTAAAACATTTAAATGTTTTTCAAGCGAGAAGTCCTGATCCGTTTCATATACTTTTTTCTTCCTTGCCATGAAAAGTGAAGCGATTTCAATGCCAGTCGCACAGCGATAGATTCTATAAAATTTTACTATCGCTTTAGCCTAGTGTGTTTCCCTTCTACTTACAAGGAACTAAGCAATAAGATTATTCTGCTAATAATTTTGATTAGCCTGATGTGGATAAAAGAATAATATTTTTACGAATAGTTTGTACAAGAACAAATAGAAAATGTCACATGAATTGAACACATCAGATGTTTTCTTCTATGTTGCAAGATATTGATGCTTTTTGTAAAAGCTTCACCGAAAGCTACTATTTTCTGTGCTTAAAATATTCTACGTCCATAAGAATAAATTCAATTAAATGTTCATTTCCGTACTCGACTCCCTGAGGATTATGAACGCACTAATTAAAATGTCCATTATTTAAGTTTAATTAAACCTCCTCTCACTGTTTCTCCCTTTCCTTTGTCAAGATGCTCTCTGAGTATAAGCGGTAATTAAAAACTCCTCGTTCAACTTGACAAAAGATTGCTTTCTTCTAAAAGTCATACAAGCGCACTCCACATCGTTCCGTTTTACTTTCTGTATGACGTGCCCAATAGTAAGTAGGTATTATACTTTATTGTATTCTTAATTGTTGTGACCATACCTGATAGTTTACCATTGGTTCAAAAATATACATCATTCCTTTAAAAAAGAAAAAAAACTCGTGACATACTATTTGGCCCATCTGCCCCGCTGCAGAACGTTGCGCTCGCCAGTTCTCCGACAGACTTTAATTGAAATAGCCCCGTTGAGTTCTGCACCTCTGATAACGCACGAAGGGATATCTGCTAACGTCAAATATGGGACAGTTGGACCGCCTGGTACAATTATTTTTCATTTAAATATATTTAATATTTTGACTACGTCCTACGTCCATCTTTTGACATCGAAGTCACGCATTGTTTCACCTGAGAAGGTTTATGTCACTTACGGTGGTTTTCACGTGGATTCTTTCTGGAAGTTTCCTTCCACGTGATCGACATAAGGGATCGAAGTCCTGCCCAGAAATTACTTTCAACTGGAAATGCTGATGTGCAATAGTTGAGTGAGATTCGACAGGAAATTCGTAGCGTGAAGAGCAGTCGCTCCAAGGTGAGCGTCGAAAGAAAACTATACAGCCAAATTGTTGCAAAAACAACGAAAAAAGGAATTAATTTGTAAACAGATTTTAATTTTGAATCATAAAAAGAAATTATTTTGTCAGAGAGCGTTGTTTGCCGGAGAAATAAACAGTATTTTTCTTACATTTGGTGTTTTAAGAAAGCTCGTTATAGCCAGATGTGAGAAAATAAACGTTTTTAAAAATATTTCCTTGTAAAAAGTAGTTTTTAATGAGAGCCCTTCTCTTCAAAATGTTATTGTTCTATCTTTGTAAGATATTTAAGTCAAATACCAAATTTTATATCCAAGAATTTGTTATTATTTTTATCAATGTATACAGTGGGTATTCCAAACATTCGATGCCGTAATTTGACCTGAAATATCTGTTTTAAGGACGCAGGAATAAAAAACATATTTATAAAAAAATCCGTGTATGTCCCTATGTGTAGAGTGTGTTTATGATCTCTATAACTCAAAAACGAAAGTACCATTAAATATCAAAGTTGATATTTTAGTTCAGTATCCTTTGAAGTCACGACATGAATATTTTCAAGAAAATCTCTCACCTCAAACCATTCTTTACATGGAACATTTTGCGAAAATTTCGATTTCGATTTTATTTAAAATACCGTGTATAAGCTATTTTAATTAAAAGTAAAGTGTATGTTCTGAAATTTCAGGAAATAGCCTCTAAAACCATCTTCATTCAGGATGACTTTTGTATAACAAAAGCTGTATATCTCGTTAATTCATACAATTTATGATATATGTTGTTTTATGAGTTAACCATATCCAATTTATTCGTTGTTTAGTGGTGTAAATACGTTTATTTTGCTCAAGTGTGAAGTTTTTTTGTTGTTGTTGTATTTGTTAGTCTATGTTCCCATTGTACGTACAAGGAATTAAGTAATATGGCATGTTTATGCATGAAGTAATTGGAAGAATAAGTTTCCTTAAGTTTAGTTCGTCGCAGAATGTCATGTGAAAGAAACATATTTTTGTTTGTTTGGTTTTGTGTAATTATCTTTGTTTTAGACTATATTGGCACAATATAGTCTAATAGTAAGTACAATAAAATTAGTAGGAAATTTAATTCTTATAGGTATTTTTAATATATTAACTTATTGCAGAATATGCGTTTCAGTTACCTAAATTGAATATTGACCAACTTAGAGGTAAACGATCCCAAAATGATATGTTTCTAGGTAAATAGAAATCCAAGAAATGCATGCTTGTGGGACGATCGCCAGGTACTTCCTTGCCTCTTGGAATATGGTCGAAGAAGAATAATTCTGAAGAAGAATATAATAAGATTTTAATATCACCGTCTCCTTGGAGGATCAATAAATTTGCTGCATAGCCATTTTACAGAAATGTATTATTGATTCTATTAAAAATATATTTATATTACTTTAATGTTACTATACCTCTTTATTATTATTATTATTATTATTATTATTATGACTCTTTACATGGAATTTTTTTCGAAGATTTTGATTTTCTTAAAAATGGCTCTAACGATTTTGATTAAAATATCATATATTAAGGATATCTACCTGACAAATAAAATGTATATCTTGAATTTTCTGGGAATAGCTTCTCAAGACCTGTTTATTCTGAATGAATTTTGCTTAATTTGGTATAACTAGTAAACCGTAAGAGATAGACAAAAACTTACTATACAAAAAAATGTATGATTTGTTAAAATACACAACTTACAGCATATAATTTTTTTTTCGTGGAGCTTACCGTTTTCGAGGTATTCATTGTTATTAGTTTCAGTTGTGAAGTACTTATACTTTTCTCAGAGGGGAGTGTCCGTTTTTCTTTTCTTCTACTCCTGGCCAAGTAATGAAGCGATTTGTAATGACAATCGCATAACGACAGCTTTTAAAACATTTGAATATCCGTTTAGCTTAGTGTATTGCCTTATTTTCTTCTTACTTATAAGAACTAAGTAATAAGAACATTGTACTAATGAGTTCCTCGATTAGCAAGGTGCACAAAGAAGAATATTGTGTAAGCGGTTTGTAGAACAGCTAGAGAAAGTCATGTGAGTGTAAGATATTCTTTCAATTTGTAAATGTCTTTAACTTTTCTCAACAGAAAGTGACGTTTCCATTTATCTTTCTTGTTTTACTGCAGGCTATGCAAAGTGAACCGAATTTCTGTTGTTCATATAAGACCAGTTTTTAAAAGATGTGACTATCGATTTAGCCTAGCATATTCTCTTATGTCCCTACTTTTCGTTTTTGAGCTATGCTGTCCACAGGCACACACACACGTATCCTTTTCTAAAAATGTTTTTTTACGGATTTAGGGGGTCTCAAAACATATTTTTGGTGCAATCTTTGTATCGAATATTTGGGTGCAATACAATACATTTCCTATATACTATGTACACAGCATGTGTAGAGAAAGTTAAAAGGAATTAAATTTACAGTGTAACTTATTTACATTATATTACACATGTGGTATAAAGTTAAAAAAACATTATCTGTTTGGAATTTAAATGTTTCAGTCATACATGTCCATGAAAAGAAGGGAGTGTTGGCAACTGCAAGATGTTGTAAGAATCGAGAAGGGGAAGATGATATAAGTGTTGCGTCTGTTGCAGGTGGTGGTGAGGCGAGGGAGCCGGGGAATGTGGAGTGCCGTGACACCAACCCCGGACGGTCCCGCCCCCTCGTCCCGAGCCAAGCACAGCGCCACTCTGCTCGGTGGACACGTCTATCTCCTCGGCGGACGCAACGGCAACCTTCCTCTTAAGGACCTCTGGCGCTACAGCCTCGGTGAGTTTATTATGTTTGTTTTTTTTATTTTGATTGTTGCGCCAATTTCTAACATTATTTTATTACAGATGTAAATGTCTTGCCTGGGGTTAACTGCACCGTAGATACTTCGTTGATCTCTTGGAGCTTGGTATCTAAGATAAAAATATTTTGGTGTTATATATTAATATAAATAATAACACACAATACTCTATTTCTTTTCAATTATTGTAGTTAAAGAAACTTAAAATAATAACCGATGGGCCAATTCTGGAGGTCGTGCGATCGATTCCCGCGGCCGATTTCTGTCGGGGAGGTTTCTTTGTTCTCCACAACTTCCTGATCCTTCATTTCATCTCCTTTTGGTCCAACCGCTCTCTTTCAGGGTTGTAAGTATTGGCGAGGGAGGAGTGCGGTGTTGGTGCCCTTTCATGGTGATGACTGCGCTCTTGAAATTCAGCTCTGAGCGGCGGGAGTCCTCTGTAGACCCAGGCAGTTTTGTCAGACCTGAGGCGCGGACTCCTAGCGCTCCCCGCTTCGGAATGTAGAACTGTTGTTATCGGTTAGGGATCGTCCATAGTGGCTCTTCCTCCGCCGTCCGGTTTTGGCCGCTCTTTGAAATTGCTGTCCTCTCATCCTATGCGATGGCTCCGACATCACGCACAAACGGTCGATGACTGTTACAAATGCAAATAAACATTGATAATGTGCTTCCATCCCAAATAGTTATACTCCCATGAAGACGATGTTAACAGTGTCTTTTACTCATAATTATATGTTTCATTGGCATTCCTTCAGTTTCGTTATTAAAATAATACTTTAAGATTTGTCTGCATTCCTTAAAGGTAACATTAAATTACACATTTATACTTTACTAGCACATACGTACAACGTACATAGTACATAGATAGAAAATGTATTGTATTGCAATAAAAAACTTGATAACGAGATTTCACCGGAAATATATATTTTGAGACCCCTGAATCCCAAAAAGAAACATTTTCAGAAACAGGGCACTGAGTGCTTCTGTCTATGTGTGCATCTGTGCACAGTATAACTAAAAAACGAGGTACTTAGGTTCAGTGTCTCCCAAAGTTGCAACATGAAGATTTTTAAGAACATCCTCAATCCCAAACTACCCTTAAAAAGTTTTTGCAGATGTTTATTTTTCTAAAAAAATGGCTCTAACAATTTTGATTAAAAACCGTAAATTAAAGGCATTTAAATGACAAAAGATATGTCTTAAATTGTTTGAGATTAGCCTCTGAAGTCCTCTAGGTGTAGCGGGTTTATCCACACTATCTACTGTTGATACCAATTGTTTTGATTTTCTTTCATTCTTTCTAGTGTATTGAAGATTTTTAATTATTTATCTTTGTCTTCACTCCTCCTTCTTATACTCTGTATCCTGCTACGTGTCTTAGATTACAATTAGTTTGCTTCTTGCTTATTTTCAACTAAATAAGGAAGATTTATAATTCAGTACTTTTTGACTGTAAGTAAAATATTATGTTTAACTAAAAATTAAAGACATAAATCATATAGAACCTGAAAAAATCATGTATCCATAATATTTAAATAAATTAAACCTGTAATTTAGTCTATATTTAAATATAATTCTTCCCAACCACAATCCTAATAGGTATTATTTTTATACAAACTGGTAAACAAATAAAACCAGGAGTTAAAAACTAATTCACTTTAATGATCTCAGAAAACTCGTATCTGTTTCTATCTTTCTTTTCATTTGTTTAGTCACTGTCCAAATTCTGATCCATAGATTAACACTGGAACAGCCATCACTTTGTAAATTTTTATTTATGTCGCTTTCCTTGTAGAAGTTAAGATTCATTTGATGGTACCGTATATGTGGTTACATTTGTTTATTATGCCATTATTTTTTAAATATAAGGCGACCAAGGCGAGTGTGGTGCTGCATCGGAGAGCGCCACTTGTACGCATAACGGCTCTCTTCCCCTCTGTATAGTCCAATTAGAAAAATTCGAACGATTAGAACGCTGCATACATATACCAGCTTGAATGGAATCTGCTTGTATACCGCTTTGCCCAATTTTGGTGTGTATGTGTGTGCGTGTGTGTACATCCTAAGTTTATTTATATATATTATATATAATTAAAATGCAATAATACGTTAGAAAAGTTCTCTCTCTGGTAATAAAATGTGCTACACTTGGAAACACAAATAAGGCAAGAACTTGGAATAAATCCCATTTCCCAAACTCTGTGAACAATAATAAGCTGGTCAGCACTGTCTTTTGTCTTATACCTTACTTCTTCTGGACTGTTATCATTCTTCCGCCAACACTTAGATAGTGCCACTGTGAGTCCAGGCTGCATTATATATATATATATATCACTGCAGCCAGAACGTCAGAATATCTACTCAGTACACTCCTTTTATTTTTGCCCCCTTAATATCAAAATCCAATCTATTTCACTATTTTCACTATAAATCTCTCTTGCAAAATTGTAATAATTTCCACTGAGTAGGGATTTATTTTTACTTTTTCTACCACATAAATAGTAGAAATATTACCGAGAGTTCACGTAAAATACATGCTTTGAGGACCTCTGAGTGAATAGAATAATTTTTAGAAAAAGATCCGCATGTGTGCCTAAGTGTTTGTAAAAAGCATAACTCAAAACTGGAAAGTCCATTAATTGCCGAGGTTGAAATTTACGTCCAGCATCTTCCGAGGATGCAACACGAAGATTTTATGAAACTCTCCTCGCCCCAGGCTATACTTTACATGAAAAGTCATATGAATGTAACATCAGAGATTTTAAACTCATAATATTCCTGAAATTCTCTTCTAATAATGCACTTGTCCATGTTATGCAATCATGCGAGGCGATTTAGACTTGCTCACCGCATTTTCTTCGAGCTGATATTTCTTCCTGTTTTAAATATCGTTCGCTGTCTTATTAAAGAACAGTCAATTGCATCATCGCTGTAGTTCACTGACTTTACGCTCTCGGTGCAGGACTACACTCGCCTTGGCAGGCTTATATGAGACACTGCAGCCTAAATAATTAAAACAGTTTGTTTCTTCCGGTATTCCCTCGTTTATTACTATGCTTTCTCTTACTGTTTGCAGTCCTTTAAAAGCCATCGTTTTATTTTGTTTGGTGATATTTTAATATTAGGTATAATTTGGCTTATTTTGTTCAAATTTTGTAGAGTCTTTTGCATATTTACTTGTGAGTCACTTATTAAGACGACATCGTCTGCAAACAACAATAGTTCTAATTTGGTGTTATTTACTTTAAAATGTACTTCTAAATTATTTTGCCATTCTCTGGCAATATCACTTATATATAAATTTAATTAAACAAAATAGGTGACAATGGACAACCTTGTCTAACCCATTATTTATTCTTCTGGTATTTTTACTACTTTCTCTAACCTTAATATACGAGTTAGAGAAGGTATTGTATTCCACTCAAAAATTTGATGTCGATATTTCACCGGAAATAAATGTTTTGAGGTCCCCATATTCCAAAAAAAGCCTTTTTAGGAAAGATCCCCGTATGTATTTGTTTACAGCATAGCTCAAAAAGAAAAACACCAATAAATACCAAACTTAGTATTTATGTTTCTTCCACAGATGCGACACGAATATTTTCAAGAAAATACCCCCACCATAAACCTCCCTTTACATGGAGAAAGTTGAAAATGATGTTTTTCCCAAAAGTAGCTGTAACAATTTGGATTAAAATGCAGTATATTAAAGATATGTACATAAAATAAACTGAAAGGTTTGAATTTTCTGAAAAAAGCTTCTAAAGACCTCTTTACCTTGGATGAATTTTGTAGAATTTTGCATTTTTTTTGGTAGTGTTTAACGCCCGCTTTAACTACTTATGGGACCGCAGGCGGTGACTGATGACACATGAATGATGATGGAGCACCAGTGGAATGTGATGGCGGGGGAAACCGGAGTACCCGGAGAAAACCCGCCCAGCGCCGCTTTGTCCACTACAAAATCTCACGTGCAGTCGCTTGGGATCGAACCCCGGCCGTCTAGGTGAGAGGCGAGTGATCTAACCACTCGGCCTTGGCGCAGTCCTAGAATTTTGTATAACGACTAACTGTAAGACATAGATAAAAGCTACTATACAAAAGGAATAGATCTCTTTGAAGCATGTAATTTATGTCGTATGTGTTTTTCTTGTAGAGCTGGCCGTTTTCGAGATATTCCTTGTTATCGCTTTCAATTTTAAACCAAGTTTTTTTTCAAACGGGACCATGCAACGCGAACCGAAACTCAATTGTTTCACATAGTGACCAGCTTTTAAAAGATTTTACTATCGCTTTAGCCTAATATATTCTCTACTACTTACAAGGAAGCAAGTAATAAGACTAATGCTGCAAATGTTTATATCGCCTAGCATGATGTAAATAAAAAAATCTGATATGCTCCATTCGCATGGCTTTCTCTACATCTCTGCATCAAATTATTAAAAAGCTAATGCCTCTATTTACTTCATGCTAATCGAGAAAAAATTAGCAGAAATAGTCTTATTACTTGCTTCCTTGTAAGGAGATTCGAAATAAGGGAGAACCATAGGTTAAAGAGATATCAAAAGCTGGTTGCTATGTGACTGAAGTTTCTTTGTTTGTATGGATACGAAATGACAAATTCCTGTATGAGAAAAGTATAAGTTTTTCAAAGCTGAAACCAAAAACAAGGAATACCTAAAAATGATTAACTCCACGAAAAAAATGTATATACCATAAATTCTGTGTTTTAATGTGCTCTACATTTTTTCTGTGGTAAGTTTTTGTCTATCTCTTGCGGTTTAGCAGCTATACAAAATTCCGTAAAATTCATCCAGAATAAAGTAGTCTTCAGAGGTTATTCCCAGATAATCCAACATATACATATTATTTATCAGGTAAATATCTTTAAGATACGATATTTTAATGAAAATCTTTCGAACCATTTTTGATAAAATCAAAATTTTCGAAAAAAGTTCCATGTAAGGGTAGCTGCGATTTGGGGGATTTTCTTGAAATTCTTCGTGTCGCATCCTTCCATGATTCCGAACTTAAATACCAAGTTTGGTATTAACGGTCTTTTCGTTTTTGAGCTATGCTGTCCACACACACACACACACACACACACACACACACACACACACTCTCACACGCACACACACAGACCTTTTTCCAGAAATGCTTTTTTGGGATTGAGGGGAACCCAAAACACGTATTTCCTGTAGAAAGCTCGGTATCAAAATTTTGGGTGCATTACAATACCTTCTATATACACATATACATAGCACGTGAAGAGAAAGTAATAATCTTTTGTAAGTATATTTATATATGGAACAGCTAGCGAAAGCTATATAAATGGAACACATCAGATTTTTTCTTGGTCATAATCGATTATTATTCTCTTATTTATTTATAAGTTTCTAATTATTGTTATCACATGTTTTGGTATGTTTTTGTTTTCATTATTTGTCATAATATATTTCTGTGTATATTATTAATTGCTTTTTTAGAACCCTAAGCCCCTGGTACTATATTTTCCATTATAAATATTAATTTGTTCTTCATTATTGTTGCGTGTAGTTTGTAAGTATGAGTTTATTTTGTGAATTAAAATGAAACTTACGAATAGCATCCCTATAGTTATAATTTTAGTTTGAAACCTGTCTTATTGGTGCTACATTGTCATCTCACATAAAATTATGTATCGTATCGAATCTATTCTGCTGTTTTGGTGTACATAAGTGGCTATGAATACTTACGGTCTGAGTTATTTTAAAAGCAAAATACCTCAAAGGGATGAGCATTGCCTCTTAATACTTGAAACAAACATTTACAATGACTGCTGGCCCTGTCCGCAGGGTTTCGCCGCCGGCATGTTGATGACCAAGCCGCCGATGCCAGTGGCTTTTGCTAATTCAGAGGACTCACAACTTAACTAGATTTGAAACGCTCCAGTATTACTTTGTCATTTGCCATCAAGCGAAAACATTGACAGAGTTTCATATGAGCCTTGACCAGCTATAACCGCACATGACGGATGTGGTTGCAGCATATTTCGTCGAGTTCACTTCTGCAATATCAGGACAGAGGAATCTAGGAGAATAGAAACTGAACATTTAACTGTTACTTCATTTGTGATTAGTTAGTTTCTGTGAACACAAACAGCACCACGAATTTTAAAAAGCCCGCCTTTTTAGTGTGGTATCTGAGGTCCCGAGTTCAAAATTCGGTTTGGATGAGCTACCTGGATGAGGTTTATTTCGGGTATTTTCCCTCATTCTGATAAGACGTATGTCAAGTAAATTTTTAAGTTTCATAGACCCCGAGCTCATTTAAGTATCGTTAAGTGGATTTCAATTATCCTTCGATTTAACCTAAAAGATTACAAGTAAGTATAAGCGAAATAAGGGAGTACCAAAGTTTAAAGTGATAGTCAAAAGCTGGTTGATATGTGACTGAAGTGTCTTTGTTTGTATAGACACGAGTTGACAAATTCATGTATGAGAAAAGTACACATTTTTCAAGGCTGAAACCAAAAAACAAGGAATATCTAACAAAAGATCAGCTCCACGAAAAAAATCTACGAGTATATAACATATATTGTGTGTTTTAATGTGCTCTACAATGTTTGTGTGGTAAGTTTTTGTCTATCTCTTACGGTTTACGAGTTATACACAATTCCGTAAAATTCATCCAGAATAAAGTAATCTTCAGAGGCTATTCCCAGAAAGTTCAAGATATACATATTATTTGTCAGGTGTATACGAGGTACGTCCAAAAAGTAAGTTCCGTTTCAATTTATCTCCGCTGCAGCGCTGCGATCGCAGTTCCCCACATGCGCGGTAGACGCTCTGTATCAAGGAGAAGAAACATGCACCATTTTGAGATCGCTGTCAGCCACATACGCTTTGTTGTGCTTATTTACAATGCCGGTGTTGATTAAATCCCGCCGTTTGTGAAATCAGATCTGTGATTCGTTTTCTGAATGCTAGGAAAGTGAAACCAATTGAAATTTATCGGCAAATTTGCGAAGTTTACGGACAAAATGCGATGAGTGATTCAATGGTGAGAAGATGGGTCCGACAGTTCAATGAAGGACGTAGTGAAGTGCACGATGAAGAACGAAGTGGGCGTCCATCTTTGGTTACAGAAGAACTGGTTCACGCGATTGATGACAAGATCCAGGAAAACCGCAAGTTTACAATTAGTGTTCTCGCTATGGAATTTTCCCAAAGCTCACGATTGCTAATTCATGAAATTGTTACCGAAAAACTGAAATGTCGTAAACTTTGCTAACGTTGGGTACCAAAGATTCTTACTGAGCAACACAAAACAAAACGGATGGGTAGTGCACTTCAGTTTTTAACCCGTTATGATGAAGACGGCGAATAATTTCTGACACGGATAGTCACAGGAGATGAGACTTGGGCTTCTTACGACACCGCTGAAAGTAAGCGGCAATCAATGGAATAGAGGCACACTTCATCCCCAGCAAAGGTTAAGCCGAAACAAATCTTGTCACCTCGAAAAATGATGTGCACAGTGTTCTGGGACTGGAAAGGCATCTTACTCATTGATTTCTTACCGCGTGGTCAAACAATCAAAGCAGATGTTTATTGCGAGACACTTAGGAAATTGCGCCGCGCAATACAGAATAAGCGCCGGGGATTGCTGTCAAAAGGTGTTGTTTTTCTTCACGACAACGCACGACCACACACTGCAAATGTGACGTAAAACCTCCTACAGGGATTTGGCTGGGACGTGTTTGACCATCCTCCGTACAGCCCTGACCTCGCTCCTAGCGACTTTCATCTGTTCTTACATCTCAAGTCTTTCCTTGGCGGTCAACACTTCAACAATGACGGAAGAGCTGAAAGAAAATGTTTCCAACTTTTTGAAGACACAGGCGGCAAACTTCTATGAAGAAGGTATACAAAAACTTGTGCCACGCTATGACAAATGCCTGCAAAATTTCAGCAGTTATGTGGAAAAGTATTTTAAGAGTTGTAGAATTTTGTGCAATAAATAATTATTCTGTTTCTGTAAACAATTTAATTTTATTACCAAACGAAATTTACTTTCTGGACGTACCTCGTACCTTTAATATACAATATTTTAATCAAACTCGTTAGAGCCATTTTTCAGAAAATCAAAATTTTCGAACATTATTCCATGTGAAGTGTAGTTTGGGGTTGGAGGATTTTCTTGAAAATCTCCGTGTCGCATCCTTGGAAGATTCTAAACTTAAATGCCAAGTTTGGTATTTAACGGTCTTTTCGTTTTTGAGTTGTACTACCCACAGACATACACACAGAGACACACACACGGACATTTTTCTAAAAATGCTTTTTTTTTTTTTGTGTTCAGGGTGTCTTAAAACTTGTATTTCCGGTGAAATCTCGGTATCAAATTTTGGGTACATTACAATACCTTCTCTATACACTATGTATATAGTACGTATAGAGAAAGTAAAAAGAGAAAAAAAAAAGAATTTCCATTCACATGACTTTCTCTACAAAATATTGTTACAAAACTGTTTCATTTATCTATGTACATCGTGGTAATGCGATAAAACGTTATCAGTAATAATTTGTTGCATTAGTTCCTTAGATGGAACTAATGCAACAAATTATGATGTAGGAGGAAATAAGGAAATACGTTAGGCTAAATTGATAGTCAAACATTTTAAAGTCCTCCTGGGTAGTATGGGGGTAGCGTATCTCTCTCACAATCAACAGGTCGCAAGTTCAAATCCCGCATAGGGTTAGTTACCCGGATAAGGGATGTTTTCCGTCATCCAGAGAAGATGCTGAGGTCCTCGATGACGGTTCCCCTTTAGTTGGGCCTTTTGAGGGCTCTCATAATCCCCTTGTTAATCTACGCCTGCGAGATCTGGGGCATGGCGGCAGACTCCAGTCTGCTGTTGCTTCAGCGGGTATAGAATAGGTGTCTTCGGGCTATCTATTCTGTGCCTCTACCATACCTGGAGGACGAGATTAGGCGTCGGGCAACAAAATTCAACGAAGGGTTACCATTCCATCGGAGCGCCCTCGTTAGGTCTCTTGGGGATTACGATCCCACAAACCGCCGCTTCTGGCGAACCGGCTTCCCCGCATGGCTTGCGGGCATCCCCGGTAACGAAGGAGCACCACCAACAGCTGCTACGGCTAAGCTCCTTATAATCCTTCAAGAGTTGCTTGGATTCAAAATTAAAACCTCAAAACAAACATTTTGATCAACACACACCAGCGGTGCACAAGGGCCGTTGCACCATCAAGGCAACCGTCGAGGAGCAATATTTGCCTCCTCCTGTCACTCCACAACCCCAAAACACACCCGCCATCCTGCAAAACCCACAATCCCGTCAGAACGTGGTTAAGTTCTCTCCGAGAACAGGGACACGTCTAGCACACCTCGGGCTGCCCTCAGCCTGCCAATTACTGGACTGAACAGAGAAGACGAATGTCGAGTAACGTTAAGCTCCAAGTATCCCGAGGTCATTTGGGCTTCATTTCACCGATTTCATTCATCGTCCGATATGACCAATCATGTTAAAGGACGTTAAGCTACAAAAAAACTAAAAAGCCTGTCACTATAGGAAACAAGTGAAATTATGTTCTATTTGCACGACCAGGAGTAAAACAAAAAATATGAAATGAAAGATATCTTCCCGTTTAAGAAAAGTTTGAGTAGCTTAAAATTGAAACTAGTAACAAGCAATATCTGTGAAATGATCATTTTTTAACGAGATCCACATCTTTTGTCTTGCTCTTACGGTTTAGTATTCATGCAAGATGTATCCCAATGAAGGTTTTCAGAAACTATTCCCAGGACATTCAAGAGATGTATTGTATTTGTGATGTAAGTATATTTAATACACGGCATTTCAATCAAAATTGTTAGCCATATTTGAGAAAATCCAATTTTTCGAATTGTTTTCATGTAAAGGCTAATTTGGGGTGGAGAATTATCCTAAAAATCTTCCGAGTCACATCCTTGAAAGATATTAAATTTAAATACCAAGTTTGGTATTCAACGATACTTTCCTTTTTGAGCTATGCTATCCACATACACATAATACTTAGTCACACAGACGCACACACACATACACTGGATATGTTTCTAAAAGGAGGATATTTTGGACTCAATGGGCCTCAAAACGTATATTTCCAGTGAAATCTCGGCATTGACTTTTTGGATGCATCGTCCTTCTTTGTTGTTATCCCCTGCCTATCACGTTTGCCTTTACGCTGAGGAGAAATAATGCCGGATTCATTATAGCTCTAAGAATTTTGTTGACATAGCTTAAACTGACTCCACACTCTGTGGTTATATCCCTCTGAGGCATAGAGGTATAATTTTGCTTCTCTTTTTGGAGTAATTCCGTGATGATCACCAACAACAATGGAGGATATAATTTTATTCAAATGTTTACTGCACCACTAAAGCTACTTCAAAGCTTCTGTAACAACTTTTTGCACCTGACTGAAGGAGAGATAGGTGACTGAAATATGCATAAGTGCATCCTTGTACTAGAATGCCAATTTCTCTTAAATTATTACAGGTACGCTCAAAAAAATGTCATGTGCATGTATATTTGTGTCTGCTACATACACAGTACAGATTCTGTATATATTGATTGGTAACTTTCATGAATCAGCTGTTTTTATCTTGAGGCTTTATTGTTTTATTAGAATTTATGTTTCTTTTTAACAAAAACTATCCATGATAAATGTTTGAAATTTAATACAGAGAATCTTAGTAACAAGTTATTTAATGTGACGTAGAATCAATGCAATAGCTTAAGTAAACATTTAAGAAAAGAATATAATTCATGCAAAAATGTGGTCGAAGAAAAAAATACATATTTTTTATTAGTGATATCAACTAATGTCCATATTATTCAAGATACAAAGACGATGTATGCCACATTAAAGAACTTGCTACTAAGAGTGTCTGTAAACAATTTTAAAAGTTTTATTATGGATAGCTTTTTGTAATATGATGTGTTCCATTCACATTACTTTCTCCACGTCTCTGCAACAAATTATTGCTAAAACCCTTGTGCTTCTATTTACTTCATGCTAATTGAGAAAAAATCATCAGAAATAGTCTTGTTACTTGCTTCCTTATAAGTAGAAGGGTAGTGAAGGAGTACCATAGGTTAAAGTGATAGTCAAAAGCCAGTCGCTATGTGACTGAAGTTCTTTTGTTTGTATGGACAGGAGTTCTCTAATTCCCGTATAAGGAAAGTAATTATTTTAAAGCTGAAACCAATAACAAGGAATATCTAAAAAACGACCAACTCCACAAAAATATCTAAATAGCATACATTGTGTGTTTTAATGAGCTCTATATTTTCTGTTAAGTTAGTTTTTATCTACCTCTTATGGTTTACCAGTAGTACAAAATTCCTTAAAATTCATCCGGAATAAAGTAGTCTTCATAATCTATTCCCAGAAAATTATAGATATACATTTTATTTTTCAGGTAAATATAATTAGTATACAATATTTTAATAAAATCGTTAGAGGCATTTTTGAGAAAATCTAAATTTTCGAAAACGTTCCATGTAAAGAGTAGTTGAGGGTGGGGATTTTTTTGAAAATCGTCGTATCGCATCCTTGGAAGAATATCAAGTTTGGTATTTAACGGTCTTTTCGTTTTTGAACTTTGTTGTCCACAGTCACACACACACACTCACATACACGCACACACGGACCTTCTTCTAGAAATGATTTTTTGGGTTCAGGGGACCTAAAACATGTATTTCTGGTGAAATCTTGGTATCAACATTTTGGTTGCAATAAAATAATATATAACCTCAGGATAAAACCAGCTAATTCATGAAAGTTACGTTTCAGATATATACAAAATCTCACCATAATATACCAGGTAACGATCTTGCTGACACTGCAGCTAAGGAAGCTATAAATCATTCATGTATTTTACCAGATATCAAGGTTCCACATGAAGATTACATAGCACATCTATGACGCAGTATCTTACAGCAGTGGGAGACAGACTGGCCTACAACATCCAGCAGCAAACTACATGATGCCTGCCCTAAGCGAGACAGTAACTCGACTATATATTGGTCACACTGCACACCCATTCTTACCTCCTGTCTCATGAACCTGCTCTTACATGTACTCTATGTAACACTGCTCTCACCGTTTATCTTCTGATCACAGCTTGCCCGAGATATACTGCTGAGCGATTTAATTGTGGGGCTCTTGGAAACCTGCAGCTGGCCTTGGGTGACCAACAGTGCCGCAGGAAAGTCATCAACTTTATGAAAATTAAAATTATTAATGATATTTAAATTGTTACCAAGTTTGTTATTGTTAATTAACCAGAATAAGATTTAATGTAACATTTTGTAATTCTACCTCATTGTACAACTCAGTGTTCAGTCGTGGTATGACTTTATTGTTGAAGCGATTATAATAAATTTAAACAATAAAAAAATTATACTGTGTATGTATCAGACACCAATGTACATGAAATTTGTTGAGCTTATCTGTAATAGTTTTTAAGAGAAATTGCATATTTAAGTCACCTATCTCCCCTGAAGTTAAAATGTAACAACAATGTAACAACAGTGCCTTACACAAGCAACTGTACTAGTTAGAAGTACTCATTGTTATGATAAGCAGTGTTATAAACTGTAAAAACGAAAAAGAAAGTGCAGTGTACGATTAGCACAGATGGTAATGTAAAAGTTAAGATCCTCTAAACACATTTCGTTCCTTCAACAGATTCTTTACCAAGCTCTCGCAACAAAACTCGCAGTAACAGACAGAAATCACCTATAAGCTCTGGCTTAACATGATGTGTGCAACGCAGAGCTATTTATTATATTAATGTTACGAATTTCGTGGTAAACTTTACTTGTCTTTATTTATCGTGCTATATACGCAATTAATTACCCCGGGATTTGTATTAAATTTATTCGTTACATTCCAGAGCCGACCATTTACTCATAACTCACCTCGATACAGATCCCTTGTTTGTAAATGGTGGAATGAGAACGTTAGTTTATTGTGTTACAAATTGAAACTGGCTATTTCTGATAAACAGTGAAATATGGCTTTAGTAGGAAGAGAGAAAGATTTATTTATTTTAACACAGTGGTAATGGAGCTAAACACGGAAAGGGAAACCTTAAAATGTCAACGTTTAAGATTTAAGTGTTGTAATGCGTGTATTAAATATTATCATTCCTATGTTATGCTTGGATTTTTATTTTCTGGATCAAGCATCTACTCTGTACATTTTAGGTAGAGAAGGTATTCTAATACACCCAATAATTTGATACTCAGATTTCACTAGAATTATGTATTTTCTAAAATTTCTGATTCCAAAAAACGAAAGAAAAACAAAAAACACAATTTTTAATAAAAGTTCGCTCAAAAACGGAAGAATTGGTTAAATACCGAAATTGTTATTTTAGGTTCAGATTGTTCCAAGGATGCGGCACGAAGATTTAGAAAAAAAAAATAGAAACAAATATCCCCCACCTTTACATGAAACATTTTTATAACATTTGGTTTTCTCAAAAAATGGCTGTAGCGATTTTTATTAAAATATCACCATCATCATGAACATTGAGAGATTTAGGATTTAGAAAATCCTGTACTCGGAAACTCAGAATAGGTGATACTGCTCCCGCCATCGCCTTCGTGGACGTCCTCTTATCTCTTCTCCCTCGTGGGTTGTAGTCTCTGGCCATTTTAGGTAATCTGTGTTCCACCATCCTGTCGACATGTTGCATCCAATTTTGTTGATAATTTTTAATGTCATCCACTATGTTTTCAACTTTTAATTTTTCCCTGATGTCAGTATTTCTTTTCTTATCAAGTCTTGTAAGTCCAAGAAGGGGCCGTAAAAAACGCATTTGAGCTGCTTCTAGCTGTTTCTGTTCCTTGGTGTTTAAAATCCATGTTTCGCTTCCAAATCGAAGTGCAGCTTTCGATGTAATATTGTGGATTTTCAATTTTGTATTCACTAACATCTGTTTGCAAAAATGTCGTTTAATTGTTCCATTTAATCTATTATAGATTAAAATATATTATGTTTAAATTGTTTTCATGACAAAATGTCTTGAACTTTCCTCTAGATGGTTTTGTGTAACTGTAAGCAATAGAGTGAAACGTGTTATGAAAGGATAGAGTTGGTTAAAACAAACGCTATATGTCATACACAAAAGTTTTTCTTTAGAAGTTAAACATTTCTTAGATATTCCTTGTTTATTGGTTTCAATTTTAAAATACTTAAAACTTTTCTCAAGCGGAGAATCGTAATTTATTTCATATATCTTTAGTTGAATCCCTGGCAATACAAACAGAACCTAATTTTCAATTGCATACCATAGCGACAGATTTTAAAGGATTAGAGTAAATCTGCCATATTAGAATTACTTACTGATTAAAGTTAATTCATTTTAAGTATGTTTAACCGCTTTAGGCTTTTAGTTACAATGAACTAAGTAATAATAATGTTTGTGCTAACGTTTAACTCGACTAGCATGATATAGATAAAAGAATAGTTCTTAATAATATTAGTTTGCAGAACAAATAGAAAAAGCCATATGAATGGAACACATCGTATTTTCACATTCTCTTTTTAGCACATAGATAGACAAGGTATTGCATTCCACCCAAAAATTCAATACCAAGATTTCACTGGAAGTAAATGTTTTAGGGTCGCCTGAATCCAAAAAAGAACTCTTAGAAAATGGCCCACGTGTGTGTGTCTGTGTGTGTGTGAAAACAATAACTCAAGAACGAAAATTCGATTAAATACCAAACTTGATATTAAAGTTCGGCATCTTCCAAGATTACAATATGAAGATTTTCAAGATTCTCACTCCCTAACTAACCATTACATGGAAAAATATTAAATATGTTGATTTTCTAAAACGGGCTGTAACGATTTTGATAAAATACCGTATATTAGAGATAATTTTATGACAAATAAAATGTATATCTCGAATTTTGTGGGAATAGCCTCTGAGGTCCTCCTTATTCTTAATGGCTTTTGCATAACTGGTAAAGCGTAAGGGACAGACGATAATTATCGCAAAAAAAAATGTAGAGCTTATTAAACACTGTTTATGTAATATACTACTGTTTGTGATGTTAACAGTTTCCGAGATATTCCTTGTTAATTGTTTCTTTTTTATAATGCTGGTCAAACAGAGAGTCGTAATGCCTGTCATGCATCTTCTTTGACCGCTGGTTATCAAAGAGAACTGAATTTCAAATGTATCGCATAGCAACATATTTTAAAAAATTTGATTATCGCTTTAGCCTAGTGTATTCCCTTATTTCCCTACTACTTACAAAGAAGTAAATAATAAGGCCGTTTCTGCTAATGTTTATACTTATTAGCATGATATCGCAAAAAGAATAATATTTGTTAAGAATAGTTGGCAGAATAGATAAAGTTAAGCAAATGGATGACATCAGATTTTTACTTTCTCTACATATTACATGGCACCGAGGTAATGAAGCTATTTCACTCCACCCAAAATTTTGATACCAGATTTTACCGGAAATGCACGTTTTATGGTCCCTGTACCCTGTATTTTATAAACAGGTCCGAGTGTGTGTGTGTCCATGAGTCCATGTGTCTATGAATACAATAACTCCAAAGTTGATAAAGTACCAAACTTGGTATTTAAGTTTAGTACCTTTCAGAGATACGACACGAATATTTGCTGATTTTCTCAAAAACGGCTCAAACAATTTTAATTAAAATATTTTATACTAAGGATATTTAAGTGACAAATAAAATGTATATCTTAAATTTTATGGAAATGGCCTCTGAAGACTACTTTATTCTGGTTGAATGTTGTACAGCTGCTAAACCGTAAGAGATGTAGAGCACGTTAAAACACACAATTTAGGTTATTTATATTTTCACTTCATTCTGTATGTTTTTACCACATATGCCGTATGAGATAGACAAAACTTGCTACACAAAACATGTAGATCTCGTTGAAATTTATGTAATGCACATTTTTCGTGGAGTTTATCATTTCTTAAACTTTTCACGTATGGAAATTTGTCAAGTCCTGGCGGTGCAAAGAAACATATTTCATCCACATGGCAACCAGCTTTAAAAATATTTGACTATCGCTTTAGCCTGGTGCATTGCCTTATTTCGCTTCTACATACAAGGAAGTAATAAGACCATTTCTACTAATGTTATGTCATTAGAATAAAGTAAATAGAAGAATGAGTTTTTTTTAACAATAATTTGTTGCCAAGATGTAGCCATTATATTGAATGTACAGCATGTATTTTATTATATACGAATAATATATACAATATTAATCATTACAAATTCAGATATTATTTTTAGCCACTTTAATGCAAATAGTTTTTTTACCCAAAAAAAATAATATAGTCATTATATATTTCATTATTAAGAATATTAGTCTGCAACTTAAATTCATTAATATATTAATATGTTAAATACTTTAAGTTAAAATAAACTACATGAATGGAACAAATCAGATGTTTACTTTTTCTACAAGTACTATGTGCATAGAGTATAGAGAAGGTATTGTACTCCGCTCAAAAGTTCAATACCGATATTTCACCGGAAATATATGTTTTAGGGTCCCATGTATCAAAAACGGATGTGATGTCTTCCATTCACATGACTCTCTCTACATCTCTGTAATAAATCATTGTTAAAAAGCTTATGCATCTATTTACTTCATGCTAATTGAGAAAAATTAGCAGAACTATTCTTATTACTTGCTTGCTTGTAAGTAGAAGCAAAATAAGGGAGTACCATAGGTTAAAGTGATAGTCAAAATCTGGTTGCTAAGTGATTGAAGTTCCTTTGTTTGTATGGACAGAAGTTGACAAATTCCTGTTTGAGAAAAGTATGCTTTTTTTTAAAGCTGAAACCCATAACAAGTAATATCTCAAAAACCATCAACTCCACGAAAAAACTGTATATGACATAAACTGTGTGTTTTATCGTGATCTACATTTGGGTAGTAAGTTTTTTTCTATCTCTTACGGTTTACCAGCTATGCAAAATTCAATAAAAAGCATCAAGAATAAAGAGGTCTTTAGAGGCTATTCCCAGGAAATTTAAGATATACATTTTATTTGTCATGTAAATATCTTAAATATAAGAGATGTTAATCAAAATCGTTAGAGCCACTTTTGAAAAACATCAAAATTTTCGAAATTGTTTCTATGTAAAGGATAGTTTGGTTTGGAGGGATTTTCTTGGAAATCTTCATATCGCATCCTTGGAAGATACCAAACTTAAATATCAAGTTTAATAACAACGATGTTCTAGTTTTGATCTATGCTGTCCAAAGACACACATAGGCCTTTTCTCAAAAATGCTTTTTTTGGATTCAGGGAGACCCACAACATGCATTTCCGGTGAAATCACGGTATCGAATTTTGGGTGGAATACAATACCTTCTTTATGCACTATGTACATAGTACGTGTAGAGAAAGTAGAAACGCATTTTTATAAAAAGGTCCATGTGTCTTTGGACACAATAACTCAAAAACGAAGAGTTCGTAAAATACCAAACTTAGTATTTAAGTTTAGTATCTTCCAAGAATGCGACACAAAGATCTTGAGGAAAATCCCCTTGCATTTTCTGCATCTTGCATCTTCTGGGAATAACCTGAAGACCTCTTTATTCTGGATAAATTTTGCGTGATTTTGCATGTGTAGTAAACCGTAAGAGATAGACAAAAACTTACATCACAGAAAATGTAGATCTCGCTAAAACACGCAAATTATGTCATATATATTTTTTCATGGAATTTGCCATTTTTGATATATTACTTGTTATTGGTTTCATTTTTAAAAATACTTAAAACTTTCCACCTAGAAACGGGAATTTGTCAACACCTGGCAATGCAAGGAAACGGATTTCATCCGTATGGCAACCAGCCTTAAAATATTTGACTATTACTTTAGCCTTACTTCCCTTGTACTTACAAGAAAGTGAGTAATAAGATAATTTCTGTTAAAGTTTACCTCTAGTAGCATGGAGTAGATAGAAGAATCAGATTTTTAACAATAATTTGTTACAGAGATGTACAAAGAGTAATGTGAATGGAAGACATCAACATTTTAATTTGTCGTGAAGGCTTAATACTGCTTCATGACGTAGTTTAGTTTGAATTTTTTAGTTAGTTGTATGTATTTAGTATGGATTTAGGATCTAATCTCAGTATGTTGTTAATCAATAAACTAATGAAGAGGAGAACAAGGCCGTAGGTAAGTCAGGATAAGGACTCTTAATCCTAAACAAGCGTAGACCTAAGCGAGTATCAGGTAGGAGCTTCGAGCAAATTGAAGTGCATGGAGTACGCGGTCAAATTCATTAGTACACTCGCTGTTTTCTGAAGTGGTAGCTTTCACTTCATTTGACTGTACAGTATAAACACAAGGGTCACACAACCCCTTTGCTGACCCCCCCCCCACACACACACACAAACAGCGTAGTTCTATTGTAGGGAGCAATACCCAAAGGGTTAGATAGGGCTGGAAGCATCATACGTACAAAGCATACTGTGAAAGGATGTGGTGGTGTTCTGATGGATTGGCAGAGGGTGATGTGGGAGTCGGGGGAGGGGGCATGTAGAGGAGTGCAATGTTTTCATCAGAGTGAATTCTGGCGCCTACTAATGTCAAACATGGTCCACAACTTGTGGGACAAATTTAGTATCTGTCTCATTTTGTGGAAAGCTTTCTTATTCTTCCTTTCCTTTAAGCTTCTATGTATGTTCTGATGCTAATTTTAAGTCTATTCGTTCCATCTTTTACGTAGTCATTTAAGAAGAAGTTTATACAAAGGTAGCATGCAGGGTGGTGTGTAATGTATGTACCAATTTTGCTTGGTGTTCCTGTTCAACTTGAGGAGCGCTTGCGGATGAAACAGATATGATTATACGGCTACAATGTTTGCAAATTGGTACACTGTGGATTGTTGGGTCATACAGACAAGGGTTGCAGCTATCGAATCCTTCATTGTTACGCGTTCCTAACTGAAATATATGAATGAATGAATGAATGAATGAATAAGGGTATTTATTGACATAGCAATATCATACATAGAATTTCAACAATCGCACGGGTTCACAGACCGTACGTGCTTTTGTAATACACATTACAAGCAATATTAAAACAACAACAAAGAATTAAAAGAGTAAACACGAAAATAAAAAGACAAAGGAAATACACAGTCCAAAGCATTATTAAACAACAATAAAGAATTAAGAGTGAACCCTAAAATAAAAATAAAAAGATATTCAAATATAGCATTTTAAATTTACAGTACATAGTACACCTTCATAAATGCACCCTCTTATAATAGAAAATTACACTTAAAAGACATATATACACATAATATATACAACATATATAAAACCATAGCACAACAGTGACCTAAGTATGACATAATATATATTTATGTAGAACATTGTAGTCACTTTTGTTTAGTTGATCTTATTCCTCCCCCCCTTCTCTATTGGCAGCCTCCTCAGACCTTAGCTGTCTTGCCTTAAGTATAAATTTACCTAGCCCGTCCATGTTTTCCGTGCCTGCCAGTAGCGTCCAACATGCTTCTAGCCCTACATTCGCAGTGGTAAAAAATCGCGGCAAATATTTTTCCCGCCATTCCTCCTTACCCCTACATCTTGCCAAGATGTGAGTCCACGACTCTTCCTCCTCGCAAATGGGACAGATTCTCGTACCATTCTCGTCAGAAATTTTCGTGCTCCTCCATGCTCCAGGTCTAATCCACGCGAGCCCCCCTCTAATGAGTTTGGTACCTGTTTTGATGTATTGCTCCAAACCCCACTCCGATTTCAGCCCAGACTGTACTTCTAATGACACCTTCTCTGTACATTGCGCAATTATTTGCTGTCTGTCAATATCACAGAGGCGGTTTTTAATTTTTCTCCAAATACTTCGCCTGTTTTCCTGCCCCGCCATCCAAATGTCTCCCATCCCAATGGTCTCCAACCCTTTCTTTAATTTTGATGACCACGTCGAATTACCTTCCATTCGCAACTGTTCACGGTAGCAGACTGCCCTAATTAGAGATTGGTTTCCGTGAACGATTCTCATCCAATATTTAACTGCTCTGATTTTGCACTCTATCGTTTCACTATGTGCCCCAAATTCCCTCATTATTCCGCAGTTTGCTTTACCCCTCCCTACACCCAGAATTGCTTTCAAAAATTGGGTCCTCACTTGATCCAGATTCCCTGTCTGTTCCCCCCCCATATTTCTCCTCCGTATGTCATCGTGGATCTAACTGTCGCTCCGTATACAGTTTCCATTAAGGTTATGGATATATTCGGTATTCTGTAGCGTATCCGGAGAGCTTCCGCCGCTTTCATCCTTGCCTTGTGTTTCGTGATGTCAATGTGTTTTGTCCATTTTCCGTTCATTGTAAATGTGAGTCCTAAGTACACAAAATATTCAACATTGTTCAGTATCTGTCCTGCATATGTCCAAGTCTCCTCCCTGCTATAAACACAGCCCTTTTTTAAAGTATTTGTCTTAGTCTTATTCACATTAACTGTAAGTAACCGTCCAGTCCTCGTTGCAATCCATTTACTGTCGTAGAGCACAATACTAAATCGTCTGCGTATAAAAGTGTTGGGATCTGCAAATCCGCTACTACTGGTGCTTGGATATTCTCTGCTATCATTGTATCAGTAATATCATCCACAAAGAGATTAAATAGCAAGGGAGATAAAATACAACCCTGCCTCACTCCCCTATAGCTTCGGCAGCTCTCGGACACTCTGTTTCTGTCGTACTTTACACAGAATTCGACATTTTGATACATTGCCTGCAATGCTCTAACCCTTTTACTTGATAACAGCTTTCTGCCTAGTTTGTACCATAATGCATTTCGATTGATAGAGTCAAATACCTTCTTAAAGTCCACGAAAGCACAATGAAGCTTTCCCCGCTTAGTTAACAGTTGCTTCGGACGAAACTGAAATGTAGCTCCGCCTGCACAGATGGCTGCTTAACCAACAGTTCAAGTCAGATGAAGTGAGCTTCTCCTTCAGAAAGTTTGAGAACAAACAAAACCAAAATCCTTGCATAGTTTATGAGCCAGGATGTTGTGGTGTGCAATTGGAATGTTTGGGATTATTGGTCCATATTTTCCCGAGGATTGTGCTGGTCACGCACTAACTGTAGATACGAACCTCATGTTGAAATGTGCAAAGTTTTGTCATGGCAGAACTCTAAGAACGACAGGTGAACAACATTTGGTTTTAGCAGCTTGGTGCTATGCCATATACTGCACTTCAAAGCATGGTTTCTCTCCATAGAGTGTTCACCAACCGACTGATTTCCTGCTATGGAGATTTAACGTGGCCGTCCCAATCTCCAGATTTAATAGTTCGGAATAGTTTCTGTGGGATACTTACAAGAAAAAGTATTGACACACCGTTTGCAAACCATTAGCAGTTGAAAGATCATATCGGCCAGGAAATCAATGTCATTACATGGGAGACGGCGCGACGTGCGATGGAGGCACTTCCGCGTCTTCAAGAATGCAGAAATGCATTTGGGAGTCACTGAGCTGACGTCTTATTCAAGTAGTGTTGATGTAAGGGTAATATCCATAAATGTAAATGTATATTGTTTCTTTTTTTCACAGATACAATAGTTTTACTTGTATTTAGTAGCTCTATTTCTCAACTGAATTTGGTAGATATATTACGCGCCACCCTATACAATCATCATCATCATCATCGTTTTGCTGTCAAATATTAGGCCTAGTGGCCTGTTAGGTCTCATTCTATCTCATCATCAAACGGCCCAACATTCTTCTTCCTAGAGGTCTGTAATTTAATAGTTGCAATGGAATTCTTGATGTAGGCATTCTGAGTACATGGACCTCTAACTTGAATGATTACTTTCAATTCTTTCATAATATCTATATTATTTTTGTTTTATTATTTTGTTATCCAGCTTAGTGTACCCAGTTCTTCTTAAAAATTCCATTTCATAACTATGATACGATGTTGATCACCTAGTCGTATGGTACAAGTTTCACTTCCATATATTAAAACTGGCCTCGCTAGTGTCTTATAAGCCTTTATCCCAGTGTGTCTTTGTACCAGAGACGATTTGAAAATATTATTAATAGTATTCATCGCATAATTGAATTTTTTTAATTCTACTGCTCTATCTTTATCTGTTTCCTAACTTAAATAATAGCCTAAATACTTGAATGACATTGTAAAGGCATGTTTTAGTTCACAGATGATATTTTCCCTTAAAGGCCATTACTTTAGTTTCTGATACTGAGATACAAACAATCATAAAATTAAATATTCATACAGTATAATTTTTTTCGCAATCGGCTTGCCCTCACCATATTTAGGACCGATACTCCCCCTAGGACTTATAAGTGGATGTCTAGGGATCAGGGCCATTATTATGGGATTGAAATGTGTTTGTTTGCATGGCCAGGAGTTTACAAGTTCCCGTATGAGAAAAATTAAAAGTATTTTAAAACTGAAAGCAATAACAAGAAATATCTTGAAAACGGTCAAGTCCATGAAAAAATATATATATTACATAAATTGTGTGTTTTAAGGAACTCTACATTTTTATGTAGTAAACTTTTGTCTATTTCTTACGGTTTATCAGTTATGTAAAATTCAGGAAAATTCATTCAGAATAAAGATGTATTCAGAGACTTCCCAGAAACTTTAAGATACACTCTTTATCTGTCATGAAAATATTTTAAATATAAGATATATTAATCAAAATTGCTAGAGCCATTTTTATAAAATCAAAATTTTTAAGAATGTTCCACATGAAAGGTAGTTGGGGTGGGGGAATTTTCTTGAAAATCTTCGTGTCGCATCCTTGGAAGACACAGCACCTAAATACCCACTTTGGTATTTAATCGATTTTCGTTTTTGAGCTATGCTGCCCCCTCCCCTCCACATACACACGCATACAGATACACACACGGACATGTTTCTAAATGTATTTCGCAGGGTGTTCAAACATGTATTTCCGGTGAAATCTCGACATCGAAAACGGTAAACGTCACGAAAAAAATGTATATGACATAAATGGTGTGTGTTTTAAGGAGCTCTATATTTCTGTGCAGTAAGTTTGTATATTGTACATATGGGCTAGAGAAAGTTAATTTTTTAATTTGTGGTCCTCAAAACCTGTACCTGGATGAATCTTAGCATTGAATATTTGCATGCAATATCTTCTCTGCCTACTATGTGCACCTAGGTGATAGAGAAAGTAAAAGACTAGTAATAAAGTTAAATTAAACCAGATTTGTCACATCCTATAAATAAGTATTGCATCTGGTCTTATCGTGAGTAATATTATGATAGTTTGACAGTTATGTTGGTAAATGTAACAACAAAATTATGAGACAGCAATGCTGCGTAGGAGTGCGTGTGATATATGCCTTAATCCAACATTCAGTAACCATTATGTTGCGTAATACTGATGATTAAGTGTGCATTAGGTATATTACACGTTGCGTATGGCGGTGATTTACTAATCTTGGTAATGAGAAGGGGAATTGATCCTATTGGTTTCCTCTAATCTCTAACCACACGCTTTGCTCATCGGACCACTCCTGTTCCACTATAGCGTTTTCACATCATGAAGGCACAACGGCTCTTATGGAGAAACCATGCAGTGTTGCCACATAAGCTCCACCGCCACGAATACAGGTTTGCGTTCATAACCAACTGTACCGCTGCTTCTATGTTTACTTTCTCTACACTACTGTATACATAGTGTATTGGGAAGGTATTGTATTCCACCCAAAACATTCGATACCGAGACTTCACCCGAAATATTTGCTTTGAGATTCCCAAGTCCAATAAAGCATTTTTAGAAAGAGGTCCTTGTGTGTCTGTGGACAGCATGGCTAAAAATCAAAAATACCGTAAAATACTTAGTATTTAAGTTTAGCAGCCTCCAAGAATGCGCCACTAAGATTTTCAAGAAATATGATTTTCTCAAAAATGGCTCTAACAATTTTGATTAAAACACCTTATGTGTAGGATATTTTCTATGCCAAACGAAATATATACCTTGGATTTCCTGGGGATAGTCTCTGGATGACTTTTATAAAACTGGCAAACCGTAAGAGCTATACAAAAACTTACTACACAAAAATGTAGATTTCATTAAAACACACAATTTATGTCATATGCATTTGTTTTGTAGAGTTAATCGTTTTTGAGATATTGCGGATTATTGGTTTTAATTTTAAGCCCCTTAAACGTTTCTCAAACGGAAAGACATCTTTTTTCTCGTTTCTCTTTGTATACTCCTGACAAGCAAAGATATTGGAATTTCAAATGTTTCACATAGTGACCGGCTTTTAAATGACGAGAGTATCGCTTAGCCTATGCATTTTTTCTTGTTTCCCTTCTGTTTACAATGAAGCTAGTAATAAGAATAATTCTGTTTATCTTGATTAGCATAATGTAAATAACAAATTAATGCTATGAATAAAATGTTTGTTTACGAACAGCTAGAGCATATCATGTGAATGGAACACATTAGACGTTTCCCCTTCTACTTACAAGGAAGCAAGTAATAAGGACAATTTCTGCTAATATTTATCTGGATTATCATGAAGTAGTTAAAAGAATAAGCTTTATAACAATAATTTGTTACAGAGATGTAGAAAAAGTCATGTGAATGGAAAACATCATATTTTTTTTTAGCATAGCGTTCTGATACCTGATTGGTCATATCAGACGATGAATGACATTAGTAAAATGATGTTCAAATGATCTCGAGGTTTATAGAGCTTAAAGTTTCTCGACATTCGTCTTCTCAGGATAAGGGAAACCCCGAAAAACTTATCCGGGTAAGTCACCCTAAACGAGATTCGAACTCGCCACCCGTTGAATGTGAGGCAGATACACTACCTCCACAGGAACCAGAAGGGCTGCTGATACTACTATCATTATAGGCATTAAAACCAATAATATACAATTTTATTAGGATAATAGTATGATATTCAGGGTGTTCACAAAATAAGTAACTACTTCGTGATTGAGGTAACTTAGGAATGCCTTTTTGTTACAGGTTGATTACTGAGCAGTGTATTGAATATTCCTGAACGTATTGCCGTTGTCAAGTGGCATCTACAGGATGTGCCGCTGCGACGACGGTTTTAAGAGAAATTTAGAAAGGCTATTCCAACGAATAAAATTGTAAGGAAACAGTTAAATAAGCTTCAACGAATTGGCGCTGTTGTTGACGAACCCACGACCACGTCGACCGTTCACAAGCGCAGCTGACATTGACGCGCTACGTAGGTATATTGAAAGGAGTACAAAATCTGTATGTTGCATTTCACGTCACTTCCAAATTCCATCAATGTTCAAAGTGCTGAAAATTACCTTGAAGAAATGTGCAAACCATGTGCAAGTGTTACAGCAACTCCATGACGGAATTTCCAGTTGACGCGAAAGACAACATACAGATATAGGACTCCGTTCAATTGACTCCCTTTTGGGTCAATGTCAGCTGCGCTTGTGGAAGGTCGACCTGGTCGAGACTCGTCAGCAACAGTGCCTATTCATTAACAGTTTAGTTGTATTCGTTGGTCCCTCCTTTCTAAATGTTCGTTGAAACCGTCGTCACCGCGAAGAACACTCTGTAGAAGCCATGTGACAACGGTAATACGTTCAGGAATGGTCAACATACTCCTCAGTGGTCAACATGTAACAAAGAACATTCGTAAGTTAACTTAATTACGATATAGTTACTTATTTTGTAGACACTCTGTATTTCGCAATCCCTAAGTGATATTCGTCTAATTATTATTTATAAATAAGTTCTAACCTATAAATCCTTTGCACAACTATTATTTTATGAATTCAATTCTTAATGATAACTAACTCTTCACTTTCATACTTCGATTTTATATTACACATTGTACATAACTTTTTTATTTTGTTCATTTGTTTGATATGGTTTATCCTTGTGGTAATCTTTCCAATGGAGGAAGCCGAAAGCTACGCCTTTCAAAATAATAATAATAATAATTATAATAATAATAATAACAATAATGCCTCTATTTATTATATTCTCTTAAGATGATGCATATGCAAAATAATATAAAATGTATGAAAAGTTAAAAAAATATTTCAAATAAAATGATGTGAAGGCCAAACATTAACAAAATGTATCGTTTTTTACGTTCTCCATACGCACTATGTACATAGTGTATAGAGAAAGCATTGCACTCCACCAAAAATTCGATACCGAGATTTCACCGCAAATATATGTTTTAGGGTCCCCAATATCCAAAAAAAGCATTTTCACAAAAAGGTCTCTGTGTGTGTCTGTGTGTGTGTGTGTGTGTGTGTGTGTCCGTGTGTCCGTGTGTCTGTGAACACGATAACTCAAAAACGAAAAGTAGGTAAAATACCAAACTTGGTATTTAAGTTTAGTATCTTCCAGGGATGCGACACGAAGATTTTGAGAAAAATCCCCCCACCCCCAACTACCCTTTACATGTTTGATTTTCTAAAAAAATGGCTCTAACGATTTTGATTAAAATTTCGGATATTAAACACATTTACCTGACAAATAAAATGTATATCTTAAATTTTCTGGGAATAGCCTCTGAAGAGTAGTTTATTCTGGATGAATTTTACTAAAGTTTTAATAACTGCTAAACCGTAAGAGATGGACAAAAACTTACTGCACAAAAGATATAGAGCACATTAAAACACACAATTTATGTTATATACATTTTTATCGTGGAGTTCGTGGTTTTTGTAACATTCCTTATTTTTGGTTTCTGCTAAGAAAAACGTATACTTTTCTCATACAGGAACTTGTCAATTCCTATCCATATAAACAAAGGAACTTCACTGACATAGCAAACAGCTTTTGACTATCACTTTAACCTACGATTGTCCCTTATTTCGTTTCTAATTACAAGGAAGCGAGTAATAAGACTATTTCTGCTAATTTCTTCTGATTAGCATAAAGTAAATAGAAGTATAAGCTTTTTAAGAATTATTTGTTGCAGGGATATGGAGAAAGTCATGTGAATGGTACACATCAGATTTTTTACTTTCTTTAGCCCCGTATGTACAATGTACATAGGGATAGAGAAGTATTGTATTCCACCCAAAAAGTTGATACCGAGATTTCGCCGGAAATACATGTTTTAGGACCCTTGTATCCAAAAAAAGCATTTTCAGAAAAAGGTCCGTGTGTGTGTCCGTGTGTCAGTGTGTCTGTGAACACGATAACTCAAAAACGAAAACTATCTAAAATACCAAATTTGGTATTTAAGTTTAGTATCTTCCAGGGATGCGACACGAAGATTTTGAGAAAAATTCCCCCACCCCAAACTACCCTTTACATGGAACTTTTTTCGAAAATTTGGATTTTCTTAAAACTGGCTCTAACGATTTTTATTAAAATACCGTATCTTAAAGATATTTACGTGACAAATAAAATGTATGTCTTGAATTTTCTGGGAATAGCTTCTAAAGACCTGTTTATTCTGGATGAATTTTGCTTAATTTTGCATAACTAGAAAACCGTAAGAGATAGACAAAACTTACTATACAAAATACGTAGGTTTTGTTAAAATACACAAGTTATGTCATATACGGTCATCTCCTTAGCGCGGTGGTAGCGTTGCTGCTTACCAAGCGGGAGACCTGGGTTCGATCCCCAGTACCGGCGTGGGGATTTTTCCCCCGCTGGGAGACCTGGCCCGGGGTGCACTCAGCCTCGTAAGGTCCTTGGGGGCCAATTGAGGAGCTAATTGATGGACTCCAGGTGGCTCCAGGTCATGAGGACCGCATTAACCGGCCGAGGGGGACTCGAGGCGCTGACCACTTCTCACCCTCCAATACTGCACCCCATCCATGACGTCTGTAGAGGACCGAGATGGGGGATGCAGCGGCCGGGCGGTAGGCCAAGGTTCCCCGTGAGCTATCGTGCCATGGAGTTATGTCATATACATTTTTTTCGTGGAGCTTACCATTTTCGTGGTATTCATTGTTACTAGTTTCAGTTGTGAAGTACTTATACTTTTCTCAGACGAGAGTGTCCGTTTTTCTTTTGTTCTACTTCTGGCCAAGAAAAGAAGCGATTTGTAATGAAAATCGCATAACGACAGCTTTTAAAACATTTGACTATCGGTTTAACCTAGTGTATTCCCTTATTTTCTTCATACTTATAAGGAACTAAGTAATAAGGACATTGTGCTAAGGAGTACCTCGAATAGCAGGGTACAGAAAGAAGAATAATCTTATGTAAGAAGTTTGTAGAACACCTAGAGAAAGTCATGTGAGTGTAACACATCAGATTTTTTTCCATTTGGTGAACTGAAGCTTTAGATAGATTGGCTCAAGCTTATTAACAAGTACTCTCAACTTTAAACCTTATATTGCTCCTTAATTTTTCCAACATTTCTCCATACTCAAAATGTTCCACACGATGCAATTTTTCACAATTTGGCTTCAAATTGCAAATATACTGCCTCTCAAAAGCGCATACAAGAAAATTGCATTATTACTTTTTAATTTCTCTATACCTACTATATACATAGTATATGGAGAAAATATTGTATTGCACCTAAAATTCAATACCGAGATTTATCCAGAAATACATGTTTTGAGATCTTCTAAATCCAAAACAGCATTTTTAGAAAAATCTCCCTGTGTGTGTGTCTGTCTGTGTATGTATGCGTGTGTGTCTGTGGGCAGTATAGCTCAAAAACGAATAGACCCTTAAATACCACGAAGACTTTCAAGAAAATTCCCCTCCCCAACTACCCTTTACATGGAACATATTTAGGAAATTTTGACTATCTCAAAAATGGCTCTAATGATTTTGATTAAAATCTCTTATATTTAAGATATTTACTTGAAAAATAAAATGTATATCCTTAATTTTCTGAGAATGGCCTTGAAGTAATAATTATTCTGGATGAATTTTGTGAAATTTTACATCACTGGTAAACAGTAACAGATGGACAAAAACTTACCACAGAAACATTATTCCTTGTTACTGGTCTCAGCTTTAAAATACTTATACTTTTCTCACACGGGAATTTGTCAACTCCAGTCCATACAAATACAAGTACTTCAATCACATAGCAACCACATTTTAAAATATTTGACTATCGATTTAGCTTATGGTACTCCCTTATTTCCCTTCTAATTACAAGGATACAAGTAATAAAACCCTTTCTGCTTATTTTTTCTTTATTATTTATGTAGATAAAATGATAATCTTTTTAACAATAATTATTGCAGAGATGTAGAGAAAGTCGTGTGAATGAAACACATAATTTTTTTTAAATAATGCCACAATTTTGATAAATAAATTATTACAGTTTGAAAGATCAAGAGTTTGGGGAGTACGAAAAGTAATATGTTTACTGTAAAACCGGACTTTTCTATGTGAATATTTTTTTAGAAATGCATCACTTGGCTCTACGCGTATTATGCACATAATGTAAAGAGAAGGTATTGCTTCTTCACAAATATTCGATGCCGGGATTTCACCGGAAATTGACATTTTAGGGTGCCCTGTATCCAAAAAAAAAGTATTTTTAGAAAAAGGACCGTGTATGTGTCTGTGAACACAATAACTCATGAACAAAATTGGTATCAAAGTTTAGTATCTTCCAGAGTTGCGACACGAAGATTTTGAGAAATATCCCCCCACCTCAAAGTACCCTTTACATGAATAATTTTCGGAAATTTTGATTTTCTCAAAAATGGCTCTAACAATTTTAATCAAAATATCGTATATTAAAGATATGTACATGACAAGTAAAATGTACATCTTGAAATTTCTGGAAATAATCTCTAGAGATATCTTTATTCTGAATGAATGTTGCTGAATTTTGCGTAACTGGTAAACCGTAAGATATAGACAAAGACTTACTGCACAGCATCATGTTAAAACACACAATTTAAGTCATATTTTTTTTTCGTGAAGCTGACTATATCTGAGATATTCCTTGTTATTTATTTCAGATTTAGAATACTTAACTTTGCTCACAAGGAAAATTGTAACTCTTGGCACTGCATAGAATTGGATTTCAACCACATTGCAACAAGCTTTTAACAGATTTGACCATCACTATGGTATTCCTTTATTTCCCTTCTACTTACAAGGAACCAAGTAATTAAGACAATTTCTGCCAATGTTTATCCATCATTATAAAGTAGAATGAAGAATATGTTTTTTAACAATAATTTGTTACAGAGCTGTAGAGAAAATCACGTAAATGGAACCCATCAGATTTTTATTAGAAAATTACTTGAGAAAATAAAATTACTATTTTAATAGCCATTGATTTTGAAACAATATTGTATTATAACTAGTATAATGTCAATAAGATGTCATACATACTGTGGATTTCCCAAATTTCAAAGATACATTACTTTAATAATTGCCAAAAGATAATATTTTACTGAAGTAAAATTTAAATTAGTTTAGAACTTTAGATATTTTACTTAGAAGACTAAGAGAGGGGTGGTTTTAATGATAAGACCAGACCATCCCTAATCTTGAAACCACTTACAAGATAAGGTATAAAGGGAGAAGCTCGCCCTAATTGGTCGGAGTTGATTGCTGGGGCCTTGAAGAGGTGTGTTCCCCGCCGTTGACTTAAAAACCACTCCTCCCTTAGCTTTCGAAGTGAAATGTCAGGATGCTAATGTAATTTGAATTACATTGTGAGTAAAATTCACTTAATTAATGCTACCTTAATCGGGTACAGGTTCAGCACAAACAGGAGCTCTGGCCGGCCTGTCCACTGGCATTTATTTATTCCCTTATCCATTGCGCATGATTACCGGAGAACTTGGTAAAAACCAATAAAATTCAGAAAGGCCTAACAGTAATCAACAGCTAATATTCCGGCATTTACGGAGTTTTGTAAATATATTAAATCCATAGATATTTAAACAAATAGGTGTGTAAAAAAAGCTGATGTCTTACACTCACATTACTTTCTCTAGCTGCTCTACAAATCTCCTGCAAGAGATTATTCCTCTTTGTACACAATACTAATCAAGATAAATGTTAGCATATTGTTATTACTTAGTTCCTTATAAGTAGAAGGGAATAAGGGAATGCACTATGCTAAAGTGATTGTCAAATGTTTTAAAAGCTATCGTTATGCGATTGTCATTGCAAATCACTTCTTTGCTTGGCCAGGAGTAGAACAAAAGAAAAACAGACGCTTCCTGCGTGAGGAAAGTTTAAGTACTTCACAATTGAACCAATAACAAGGAATATCTCGAAAACGGTTACTTCCACAACAAAAACGTAAAGGACAAAAATCCTGTGTTTTGTCATGAGGATTTTTTGTGTAGTACATTTTTTTCTATCTCTTACGGTTTAGCAGTTAAGCAAAATTCAGCAAAATTCATCCAGAATAAAGAGATCTTCAGAGGCTATTCCCAAAAAAATCGAGACATGCGTTTTATTTTGGACATAAATAGCTTTAATATACGGGATTTTAATCAAAATCGTTAGAGCAATTTTTAATAAAATCAGAATTTTCGAAATTTTTTCCATGCAAAGGATAGTTTGTGGTGGGGAGATTTTTTTTATAAAATCTTCGTGTCGCATCCTTGGAAGATACTGAACCTAAATACCAAGTTTGGTATTTAACAGTCTTTTTGTTTTGGGACAGACAGACAGACACACACACACACACACGGACTTTTTTTTAAATGCTTTTTTCGGACTCAGGGGACCCCAAAACATCTATTTCCGGTGAAATCTCGGTATCTAATTTTGGGTGCATTACAATACCTTCTCTATCCCTATTTACAATGTACATATGGGGCTAGAGAAAGTAAAAATTGCTTAATTAATGTTACTAATTTTGAGCACAAAGTAATCGTAAAATTAATATACACAGTAAAATGTAGTAATACAAAATTATTTTAATGACATATGACCACAATAGGTTTAAATTTAAAACAAAATTTAAGTATATATTATTATTACTATTATTGCTATTTATATTACTATTTATTGTATTGTTTTTCAAAATTACATAATGAAAAAAAAATGTAATAGTGCGATAGCGTGTACAAATGTATTGAATATATGCAATGTTATTATTGTAACGGCGCATGCAGACGAACTTTTAATAAAATAAAAATCTGATGAGTTCCATTCACATGACTTTTTCTACTTCGCTGTAACAAATTATTGTTAAAAAGCTTATTCTTCTATCTACTTCATGATAATCGAGATGAATATTAGCAGAAATTGCCATTACTTGCTTACTAGAACAAAGTCAAAACGGACAATTGCTGTCTGACAAAAGTATAAGTACTTTACATTTGAAAATAACAAAAATTAATTTCTCGGAGACGGTTACCCCCACAACAAATACGTAAAGGACATAAATTGTGCAATAAGTTTTTGTCTATATCTTACGGTTCAGCAGTTAATCAAAATTCATCCAGAATGAACAGGTCTTCAGAGGCTATTCCCAGAAGATTCAAGATATATATTTTATTTGGGATGTAAATATGTCTAATATATGGGATTTTAATCAAAATCGTTAGATCCGTTTTTCAGAAAATCAATATTTTTGAAAATTTTTCATGTAAAGGGTTGTTTTTGGTGGAGGAATTTTGTTAAAAATCTTCGTGTCACATCCTTGAAAGGTAAATATCAACACACACACACACACACACACACACACATACACACACACAGTATTCCAAAGTAGTCCAAAGTGGCAAGTTCATAAAAGAGTAATGACTATATTGTGTATGTATCGTTTAATGCTTATAAGCCTATAAACCATCCACCTTCCTATTTTACGACATTTGCTTTTAAAATAAAGCATATTGTGTTCCATTCACATGACTTTCTCTACATCGCTGTAACAAATTATTTTTAAAAAGCTTTATCCTCTTTCTACTCTATGATAATCGAAATAATCATTAACTGAAATAGTCTCATTACTTATTTCCTTATAAGCAGAGGGGAAATGAGGGAATACATTAGGCTAAAGTGATAGTAAAATCTTCTTAAAGCCGGCTGCCATGCGGTTGAAAGCCGTTTCTATGCAGGGTAAAGAGTTTACAACTTTCCGTGTGAGAAAAGTTTAAGTATATTAAAGCGGAAACCAATAACAAGGAATATCTCAGAAATAGTCGATTCTACGTCAAAAACACATATGACATAAATTGTGTGTTTTAACGTGATCAACATTTTTTTTTTTTTTTTTTAGTAAGGATTTGACTAACTCTTGCGGATTACCAGTTACGTAAAATTTAGCAAAATTCATTCAAAATAAAGAGGTCTTTAGAGGCTATTCCCAGAAAATTCAAGATATACATTTTATTTGCAATATAAATACCTTTAATATACGGTATTTTAATCAAAATCGTTAGAGCCACTTTTGAGAAAATCAGAATTTTTTAAATTTGTTCCATGTAAAGGGTTGTTAAGAGTGTTTTTCTTTTATTTTTTTTTTTCAAAAGTTCGTGTTGCATCTCTCGAATGTACTACACTTAAATACTTTTGTTTTTTTACTCACTTTTAGTTTTTGAGTTATCGTGTTCACAGACACACGAACGCACACACACACACATGAACCTTTTTCTGAAATTACATTTTTGGGTGCAGGACATCTTAAAACGTCCTTTTCCGGTGAAATCTCGGTATCGAATTTTTGAGTGGAGCTTCTCTATACACTATCTACATAGCACGTGTAGAGAAAGTAAAAGACAAGGACAACAAACACGCCATATTGTTGTTACAGCGAATGCCAACCTAAAAGAGGGAGTGAGATCCCCTAGATTGAGTGACTAGGGTTTTGTCTCGAAGGTCCTACAGCTATGCTGTTGTTGCGTCAGTCCACATAAAAAGCATCCCTCGGCTACGTCTGACGGCTTAGTTCCCTTAACCTGGGCTACGCTTTGCGGCTTAGTCCCCGGAATCATTTTTCCCATAATGCTAGCCATATGTTGGCAGCTCTGCAGTTGCTGTTCACATAAACAGCGAGAAGAAAAAACACCATCTGCAACGAGACTTGAAAAATTTCACTGGAAATGCATATTTGTGGCCTCTGACTCCAGAACAGGCATTTTTAGAAAATGTGTATGTGTCTATGAACCGCAAAATTCAAAACGGGGGGGGGGTAGATTTTTCCTGAAAATCTTCGCGTGGCATCCTTGAAAGATATTGCATTTAGAATTTTACTGACTGTTTGTTTTGAGTATACTGATATACTCGAAACTTCTCATATTTCTTTTTGGATTGAAGGGCTCTTAAAACATGCATTTGCACTGAATTCGGAAATTGAATTTTTGGGTGGAATACAATACCTTCTCTAAATACTTGGTACATATGTGCTAGAAATATTACAAATCTGATGTGTTCCAATCACATGACTTTCTCTAGCTGTAAAACAAACTTTCCTTACAAAATATTAGCCGTTTATCTACGTCATATTAATCAATATAAGCATTGCCAGAATAAGTTTATTACTTGCTTCTTTGCAAGTAGAAGGGAAATAAGAGAATACACTAGACTAAAGCGATAATCAGATTTTTAAAAGTCAATCACTAAGTGAAGCAATTGAAATCTTTGCTTGCTAGAAGTAAACAAAATAGAGACGAAAAGAAATGTGTCTCCCGTTGGAGAAAAGTAAGCAGCTTAAAACTGAAACCAATATTTCGGAATATGTCAAAAACAGTTAACTCTACAACAAAACGTATAGTGCATAAAGTATGTGTTTTAATGTGATCTACATATTTTGTGTAGTAAGGTTTTGTCTATTTTTACGTCAGTTATACAAAAGTTGTACAAAAGTTGTACAAAAGTTATCCAAAATGAAGAGGTCTTCAGAGGCTATTCACAGAAAATTCAGGCTATACTTTCGTTTGTCATGAAAAGATCTTGAAAATATGACATACTAATAAGAGCCTTAGAGCAATTTTTTAGAAAATTAAAATTTTTGAAAAAGGTTCCATATAAAGGCTATTTGGTGATGGGGGAACTTTGTTAACAATTTTCCTGCCGCATCCTTGGAAGATCCTGAACTTATATACCAAGTTTGGTATTTAACTGACTTTCAAAATTATTTGAGCCATTCTAATCCAAACAAAAATGTTTATTCAAAATCAATTACATTTTCATTATATATTTACTTTCTCTACATGTACTATGTACAAACTGTATAAAGAAGGTATTGTATTCCACCCAAAAATTCGATACCGATATTTCACCGGAAATACATGTTTGGGGTCCCACTGAATAAAAAAAAAGTAATTTTGGAAAAAGATCCGTGTGTGTGTGCACAGCATAGCTCAAATTCTTGGTATCTTCCAAGAATAGGACGCGAAGATTTTCAAGAAATTTCCCCCACACCAAACTACCCTTTACATGGAAAAAATTCAAAAATTTTGATTTTCTCAAAAATGGCTCTAACGATTTTGTTTAAAATCTCTCAGATTTAAGATATTTACATGCCCAATAAAACGTGTATCTGGAATTTTCTGGGAATAGCCTCTAAAAACGTCTTTATTCTGGAAGATTTTTAAACTGGTAAACCGTAAGAGATAGACAAAAACTTACTGCACAAAAATGCAGATCATGATAAAATACAAAATTTATGTCATATACATTTTTTGTGCAGTTAATCGTTATTTGAGATATTCCTTGTTTTTGGTTTCAGCTTAAAAAACGTACACTTTTCTCATGCAGGAATTTGTCAACATACAAACAAAGGAACTTCAGCCACATAGCAACCAGCTTATAACTATCACTTTAACCTATAGTACTCCATTATTTAGCTTCTACTTACAAGGAAGCAAGTAATAAGATTATTTCTTCTAAGTTTTCTTGATTAGCATGAAGTAAATAGAAGCATAAGCTTTTTCACAATAATTTGTTCAGAGATGTAGAGAAAGTCATATGAATGGAACACATCAGATGTTTTGAGCTCTGCTGTTTATAGACACACAGACAGACACACATGGACATGTTTCTAATTTTTTTATTATTCAGGAGCTCCTAAAACATGCATTTCCGTAGACATCTGTATATGCAGTTTTTGGATGGAATACAATACCTTCTCTGTTCTCGATGTACATCATACATACGAACTAAAGAAGGTAAAAATATACCACTTAGTTGTTGTCACTGCTAAGGTTTAGCTCCCAAATGGGTCATCGATATTGCGTGCCCAAGGAGCAGGACGTAAACATTTGATGCGGGTGATATGAATAATTTGGCGCGCTGCACTCCTTTTCTTTGCCAACGACTATATTGCACTCGGAGGGTTGTATTAATATGCAGCGCGGCTGCAGGGGATAGAGCATCAAGAGGGAAAGGATTGCGGTCTGCAGCCCCCTTTCCACATGCTAATTACCATTCATAAATAAAAAGCGGAGACGCTATGCAACGTTCGGTACAGTCGGCTACATGGCTGCGGGTCTTCTTAAATCACTCTCATACTCCACCTTATTAATGAGATAATAATAATAATTTAGCTTAACTATTAAAGCGTCAATGCAATGGTCGAGATTAGTTAATTTCAACCAATCGCGGTCATCTGACTGGAGGATATTATCGAACATCTTATCGCAGCTGATGTTCATTTCTTTTAAATCTTGTCACACCTGACGTGCGTATGTTTAATTTTTTGTGTTGGTTATTGATAACAAGGTGTCAATTCAGTCAGCCAACCTTCTTTTTTAATAACTCTCAGTTCCACAATAAAATTGTTCTTTCAATTAATTCAGTTACAATGCTTATTTAAAGTTTTATCCAGTTCAAATTGTATTTAGTTGAAAAAAGGAGTGAAAATAATCATTATTTGTATTTGTTATGTAACAGGTAAGTGCAATGACTGAGATCAGGCAATTTCAACCAATCGTGGTCATCTAACTGGAGCAATATTGTCGAAATATCTTATCACAGCTGATGTTCATTTCTTTTAAATCTTGTTGCACCTGACGTTCGTATGTTTAATCTCTTGTCTTGGTTATTGGCAACAAGGTGACAATCCAGTTAGCCAACCTTCACTTTTAATAACTCTCAGTTCCACCATTGTACTTTTAATTAATTCAGTTACAATGTATATTTAAGGTTTTATCCAGTTCATATTGTATCTAGTTCAAAAAAGAGTGAAAATAACCAATATTTGTATTTCTTATGTATGCTATGAGTGCAATAACCTCAAAATAACATTTATTTTAATTTCATATACTAGCTATAAAATCTGATATAAAATAATTGTTCCCTATTTCTACTGTTGCTATCAATATTCGTAGACACGATTGGCCATAGCATAACTCAGGAGGCAGTAAAGAAGGCCAAAAATAGTAAATAAACATTGTCGAATGCGTCATTCACCATTTGAGAGCTAATGTAAGTCTTACAATCAAGGGTTCTATATATTATAAATTATTAATAGTCTATTTCACTGAATTTTCTTGGCAAATACAACTCGTGTTTTCATGTCTTAGGACAAATGACTCCCGTCGCTTCGCTTTGGTTGTGAATTATCGACAAGATGAAAACACTCGTGGTATTACATATGAAAAAGCAAGGTTTCGAGGTACTTCCGCGATTTTTGAAATAAGTAAATGGAGAACTGTAAGGATGGATGGCGGAAATTTTACCAGTTGGCCCAACTCTCTGTACTTGGCATGTGTAGATATCGTTTCGTGCGTTAAAAGGTTGCGGAACTCAACGGGGATATATGAAGTTAAAACCTGCCAGCGGGGAAATAGCTAGATATACCTTCGTTTCACACCTCTCAATTAACGCGACCTACCTCGCCGTCTCCACGAGAAACATGAGGGGCTAAAATGAAAATCGCTCAGCGGTTCCTCATTACCGGCTTTAACTTCAAATAACCTCGTTGAGTTCTGCATCTCTTTTAACACACAAAAGAATATCTGCACACGCCAAATACGGGTCAGTTGGGCCATCAGGTTTATCTTGACTTTATCAATTTAAGGCTTCTAAAAAATGGAAAAAAGTATATGTTCCATTCACACGACTTTCTTTGCGTATTCAACAAATTAACTATTCTTACAAAAGATTATTTTTTATCTCAGTCATGCAGATTCAGTTAAACATTAGTAGGATTGGTCTTGTTACGTGTTTCTTTTTAAGTAGAAGGGAAATAGGGCAGTACACTAGGCTAAAGCCATAGCCAAATATATTGAATAGCTCAACGCTATGTGAAACAATAGAAATTCGGTTCTCTTAACATGGCCAGGAGGAAAACAAAAGACATATGAAACCAGATGACGTGCTTACGCAGTATAGAATTGAAATTAATAGCAAAGAGTATTTCATAAACGATTAACTCTACAAAAAAACCTATTTAATATAACTTAAGTATTTTAACAAGATCTACTTTTCTGGAAAATAAGCTTCTAATTCAACACATATATTGAGTTTCTAATAAGATGTTTTAAACATGCGGTATTTTAATAAAAATCTTTAGAGCCATTTTTGAGAAAATTAAAATGTTCGTAAAATGTTCCATGTAAAGGGTAGTTGTAGGTGAAAATCTTCGCTTCGCATCCTTAGAAGACACTGAACTTAAACACCAACTTTGATATTTAATAAATGTTTAGTTTTGGGTTATGCTATCCACAAATACACACATACACACATACACACGGGCACACAAACACACACCTGGACCTTTTTCTAAAAATGCTTTTTTGGACTCAGGGGACTTCAAACCATATATTTCTGGACATGAATTTTTTAGTGGAATATGTACAATAACTTATCTACCTACTAAATGCTTATATAGTAACTGTAGAGAAAATAATAATATACATATATATGTATAAATATATACGCAAGCAAGTGCACCTAAGCTAACCACAAGCTCCCAGATGACAACGGAGGACTGCACTGCGAAATAACAATATAAAACACACATAATGAGAGTTTTAACGAGATCCACATTTTTATTGATGTAAGACTGTACCTGAGAGCCATTGTACTGTAAGTCGCATTTTATTGATTTTACAGGAGTAGTACAAAGCTAAAAAATTAATAAAACAGAATTAATATCAAGGTCTATTTTTTAATTTATTGCTTCAAAATTTATTTCGTGGTGCATTTTACCTTATCTTATCAAGTCGTGTACCATAATAACAATGTTTTCAGCAAGATAAAACATTAAATAAATATCAATATGAAAAACGTATTGTTCAAAGCTTTAAAATATATTTTAGGGAGTTAAGATCATCAAACATAATACATGGAGTAATAAACTCAATAATATTGCATAATTTTACCTCATGCATACTACTAACATTGTTGAAGCAATTATGCAGGTATGAAATAAAAAAATGTGTACAGCTCTTAAACAAGACTCTTATCCTAAATGATATTAAATTCACTGTTCTTCTTCTGGAAAATCAGTCATGTCATTCTGATGTGGTAGGATTTTAGTAATCCTGTATTCTTCTGGAATTCACTGCATAATTTAAGAATGTCATCATATTTTGCTTTACTTATGGACTTCTTTCGATCTCTGATGAGCGGTATATTTGAAGGTAACTGAAGCTGAAGTCATTCATTACTTCGAATATCAACTGTGTGAAATTCATCTTCATCAAAAGCCGTTTTATAACAATAACATCGTAGGTTCTCCTTTTGCACTTGAAGGTGCACGATTTTAGAAAACTGAACATCTTCATTATTAAGGTCCCTTTTTCGGCTTACAAATCGGGAGTTGATTTTGCCAATAAAGCTGATAAAAGTCTTAAAATCCTCTAGTTCCATCCTCAGACATTAATGACTTTCCCACCTTGTTTGACAAGCTCTATCCACTCGTTACAGCTGAAAATGTCTGCGTATTTAATTTGTTTTTTTTTTCATTGTGAATACCATCAACCTCCATGTGCGTGTGTGAATTTTAAGCAAAAATTTATGATTTATTTCTATCAGGTTTTCTCCAATAGTCAACAACAAAATACACCACAATCATTATATGATTTCGATTTGGACAATAACAGTTGTGTGACCAAACTGCCAAGTTTCCGCTTTCTTTTCGATTGCTTCCGCTGCTGCCTATTTCAGAAAACATGAGGCCGTCTCATTTCCACCCCGACCTCCTGTGCCGTTCATCATACATCATGCAGAAAGAAGTGGATCTTAGAAACTGGGTCATGTATTGTATATTTCAGCATCCACAGCTTTCTGAAATAAAAACTTTCAGAGTTAGTGAGCAATGGTGTTGGAAGACACTTCTGAAGATCTACCATCATCTTCTTTGAACTTGACGATTTTTACATAGTTTTCTTGAGTTCGTAGCGATTACATTCTTTTTTCAAATTCTCAATCTTCTCAGATTCACACTGCTTGCTTTCTCCATAGTGCAATGAAACTTGTTTTAACTCGTTTTCAATTCTATCACATGTGTCACAGGTATCTACATAAGGCTGTTTAAAGGAGAATTTGAATTCCGCATTGAATATGTTTCTAAAAAGTCATTCTTTGCCTATAGGCTTTGAATATGTTGTGCATTCTTCTGCATAGTTCCTATACGTTATACTTAAGTTCAAATGAGAGCTATAATGGCTTTCATATGCGGAATAGTTAGCAATATGATTCTTGATATCTTCAAGTATCAAGTCTTCAGTCTTGTTTATGGGGATATGCCGTCCTCTTTGGTCTCTATGAATCATTCCTGATCTTTCCATTCACATAACTTTCTCTAGATGTTCCACACACACATTTTTCTTACAAAAGAGTATTCTTTTATGTACGTCATTCAATCTAGATAAACTTTAGCAGTTAGCATTAGTGGTCTTATTACTTGCTTCATCGAAACCAGAAGGGAAATACATTGGGTAAAGCGGTAGTCAAATCATTCAAAAGGTGGTCGCTATGTGAAACAATTGAGGTCTGATTCGTTTTGTATGATCCTGTTTGAGAAGTTAGTTTAAAGCTGAAACCAATAACAATGAATATCTCGAAATCTAAAGAAAAACGAAAATGACATAAATTATGTAGTTTTTTGTTGATGTTGTTTTTACGATATTTTACGGTTTACCCGTTAGACAAAATTCTTCAAAACTCAACCAGAATAAAGAGCTCTTTAGAGACTGTTCCCAAAACAATTCAAATATATATTTTATTTGCGATGGGAATATCTTTAATATCTGGACTTTTAGCCAAAATCGTCAGAGCCATTTTTGACAACATCGAGCACATCAACATTTTAGTAAAATGTTCCATGTAAAGGGTAATTGGGGGTTAAAGGGATTTTCTTGAACATCTTTGTGTCCCGTGTTTAGTATTTAACTGACTTTTCGTTTTTAACCTATGCTGTCCACAGACACACACATAGACACATACGCGGACCTTTATCTAAAAAAATCGGAATCAAGGGACCTCAAAACATATTTCCGGTGAAATCATGTATCGAATTTTTGGGTCGATACGATGTTTTTTCTGTACACTATGTACATAGTACGTTTAGAGAAAGTAAAAATAAATCATACGTTTCATTTTATTAGAACCATGAATTTAAACAGTTTAAATATTATTATTTAAATAACCATGTAAGCTAGAATTTTGATACATGGCAGAATATCATCATTATTGTGTATAAATTTCAATAAGATATCTTACTTATTGTGGTATTTTCAAATTTCATAGATGCATCACATTAGTGATAATTTTGCTATGTAAATAGTTCTTTATGCATTAAAAATAGAACATGTGCTTTAAGACAAACAATCTGCAAGGTTTCACGAAGAGCTTGTATTCCTAAACTCCTTGGATTGCATGTTGTTAGAACACCACAACCCTGGTTAGGCCGGTAAACTGGTGCTGATTAGTGGCATGTTCTAATTTTGCTGGTGATGAACACAAAATCGTGTTTCTCTCAGGCTTCCACAACGCTCGATATACACCACGTGTTTCCGTTACTATGGTAGCCTGCAGGAAGAGGAGAGAAATTGCCTCGGTCATTTTCCATTTACCGCTTAGTTGGTTTCCAGTAAATTACGGGGATAGATCCCAGTTCTCTGACATCCAACATGACGTTTGTTGCAACCGCAAGAAAATCCACTGCCTCACTTAATGAGACTTAATTCCTGTCCATTCTCCGATCTTTACATGAACACATTTGCAATGCAACAGTTTGCTTTAGTTACCCAATAATTCATCATGAAATGCACTTCTGAAATGCAAGCAAGATATCTGTCACGTTACACCATGAAATGCCATTATATGCTTTTTACTTTCTCTACACGCACTATTTACATAGTATATAGAGAAGATATTGCATTGCATCCATACCAAATACATACATATATTGGGACCCCTTAAATAAAAAAAATGTTTATATGTTACACTCACATGAATTTCTCTAACTGCTCTACAAACTTCTCTACAAAAGATTATTCTTCTTTCTACACCATGCTAATCGAGATAAACGTTAGCAGAATGTTCTTATTACTTAATTCCTTAAGGGAACTAAGGGAATTGACTAGGCTAAAGTGATAGTTAAATGTTTTAAAAGCTATTGTTATGTGATTGCTATTGCAAATTGCTTCTTTGCTTGGCCAGAAGTAGAACCAAAGAAAAACGGACACTTACTGTCTTAGAAAAGTATAAGTACTTCACAATTGAAATCAATAACAAGGAATATCTCGGAAACGGTTTCTCCAACACAAAAACTTAAAGGACATAAAATTGTGTGTTTTGACAAGATCTACATTTCTTGTGTTGTGAGTTTTTGTCTATCACTTACGGTTTAGCAGTTAAGCAAAATGCGGCAAAATTCGTTCAGAGTAAAGAGATCTTCAGAGGATATTTCCAGAAAATTCAAGATATAAATTTTATTTGTGATGTAAATAACTTTAATATACGGGAGTTTAATCAAAATCGTTAAAGTCATTTTTGAAGGAATCACATCTTTTAAAAATATTTCCATGTAAAGGGTAGTTGGGAGAGGGAGGATTTTCTTGAAAATCTTCATGTCACATCCTTGGAAGATACAAAACTTAAATACCAAGCTTGGTATTTAACGCCCTTTTCGTTTTTGAGCTATGCTGTCCACAGAAACACACACGCACTCACACGGACCTTTTTCTAAAATTCTCTTTTTATTCAGGGGGTCCCAAAACATGTATTTCCGATGAAATCTCGGTATCGAATTTTTGGGTGCAATACAATACCTTCTCTATACAATAGAGAAAGCAAAAAGCATTCTTTAGAAAAAAATGTCCATGTGTGTATGCGTGTTCGTGTCTATCTGTGTGTATCTATGGGCAGCATAACTCGAAAACAAGGCGTCCGTTTTATGCCAAACATTAAATTTATGTTCAGTATCTTCCAAGGAGACTTTCAAGAAAATCCCTCCATCCCCAACTACCCTTTTCATGGCAAAAGCTTCGAAAATTTTTATTTTCTCAAAAATGACTGTAACAATTTTGATTAAAACCTCCCATATTTAAGATATTTATATGACAAATAAAATGTATATCCTGAATTTTCTGAGAATAGCCTCTGAAACCTCTTTCATCTGAATAAATTATGCTCGATTTTGCATAACTAGTGAACCTTAAGAGAGAGAGAGAGAGAGAGAGAGAGAGAGTGAGTGAGTGAGAGAGACAAAACCTTACTACACTAAATATGTAGATCTGGTTGAAACAAACACATTATAAACAGCTTTGTCGTGAAGTTGACGATTTTTGAAATATTCCTTTTTATTGCTTTTAGTTTTAAAATACTTACCTTTACGCGAAAAGCTTTAAATACTGTCCATGTGGATTCATCCACATGGCAACCAGCTTTTAAAAGATTTGACTATCGTTTTGGCCTAGTGTGTTCCTTTGTTGCCCTTCTACGTACAAGGAAACATTTCTGCTCTTGTTTATCTCGATTAGCATGAAGTAGATAGCATCAGCTTTTAAACAACAATATGTTACAAAGATGTGAGAAAGTCATGTGAATGATTCACAACAAATTTTTACATTTTGTGGTTTCTCTTGTTGTATATCTATGTGTCATGACTTTCTCTAGCTGTTCTGCAAACAATTTTTTTCTTAACATAAAATTATTCTTTTATCTACTTCATGATAAACATTAGTAGAATTGTTTTATTGCTTGTTTGTTTATAAGTAGAAGTTAGACAAGGGGCGCACATATTAAAGCGATATTCAAATCTTTTAAAAGTTGGCCGCTATGAGAAACATTTGAAATTCGGTTCTCTTTACTTGCTAGGAGTAAAAAAAGCGTAACGTAAATAAAGATGATCACCCGTTTGAGAAAACTTTTAAATAACTTAAAAGTGTAACCAATAACTCGGAATTTCTCCAAAATTATTAACTGTACAAAAAAGTGTATATGACATACATTGTGAGTTTTAACGAGAACTACAACTGTTGTACAGAAAATGTTTGTACGTGTCTTACAGTTTACAGTTTGTACGTGTATTAAAATTAATTAGAAGTTATCTGGAAGCGGTCTCCAGAGTCTATTCCCAGTCAAATATATTAAATATAATGCCATTTTAATAAAAATCGTTAAGACCTATTTTTGAGAAAATCAAAATTGTAGGAAAATATCCCACATAAAGGGTATTTGGGGTGAGTCGGATTTCTTGAAATCCTCGTGTCGTATCCTTGAACGATATTGAACTTAAATACCATTTGTAGTTTAACGACTTTTCGTTTTTGAGCTATGCTGCCCACAGACACACGTACATATGGACATATTAGTAAAATGTTTTTTTTTGTACTCTGCGGACTTCAAAATACATATTTCCAGTGAAATCTCGACATGAATTTTGGGTGGAATATAATAGCTTCTCTATATCTATGCATATGTGCTATAAAAAGTAAACCTGTTGAGCTACATTTGCTTGAGTTTCTCTACCTATACGGCAACAAACTATTCTTAAGAAGCTTATTCCGCTATGTATCATGCTTATCAAGATAAACATTAAGAGAAATGACTTTATTACGACATTGTGTCCTTTTACAAAGGAAATTAATAGGTTAAAGCGATAGTCAGCTCTTTAAAAAGCCAGTCATTATGTGATGATACTGAAATTCCATGCTCTTTGACAAGAATAAGTATTGGAAAATTAAAACCTATAGCAAGAAATATGTCGACCATAAATTGTACATTTGTATGCAAAAAGTATTTAGTCTATCGGGAATAGGAAGAAGAATATTCTGCAAATAAACAAAGGACAACTTAGTAGTTGGCCAAAGTAACACGATTCCATTAGGCATCCCTAGCCTTTGATGGTGGTGCGTTTCTCGGGTGAGGACCTCATATCTGTCTTGATATGTATTTAAATGTATTTTATGTACTAGAGGCATTTTAAAAGTTCCTGGAAAGCACAAAGAAATGCCACGCATTTGTTAACTAACTGCATTTCTTCCCCTGCAAGGTTTAGACCATCAGCGTGCTTCGATCCCAAACATTGTTTGTCCATCTTCTCATCTTACACACAGTGTCTCATCTATATTGAAATAAAACTAATGACGATGTGAACGTCAGGTGTAACAATACCTACTGTGCCACTTCTAGCTGTCCATATACATGTTGATGAGTCGTACAGTGGTGTAATTATGGATGATAGGAAACACAGGTATAACATAATGAGTACTCTATTCCATTTAGCTGTACGTACCTGTTATTAAACATGTCTTTAGATCTTGGTGTTAAAATCTGTTAAACACAAATGAAAACCACAACATGCCCGTTGGATAAATGCTGCAGTTGTGCATTTGGTTGTTGAGCAACGTGAATCCAGATAACATTGATATCGATTATCTGATACTTTCAACTCCTGGTCATGCAAAGAAGTGGATTTTAATCTCATAGAAACTGGCTTTGAAACCATTCTGCTACTGCTTATCTATATTTGCATGAAGTGCACAGAAGAATAAGTTTGTTAACAATAATTTGTTACAGAGATGTAGAGAAAGTCATGTGGGAAGAATGCATAAGATTTTGTTTACTCTCTCAAAATTTCAACTCATCTTTTAGCAAAGGTGTTGCATTATAAATTGGTATGTCGCTGAATATAACAGCTTCCCTCATGTGGATCCTTTCCTTCAAAATATCAATAAAACTTTTAAGAAGCTTATTCTTCAAACTAATTCTTGCTAATCGAGATAAACTTCAGCAGAGATGTTTTACTTCTTCATTCCTTGTAAATAGAAGGGAAATAATGAAATACACTAGGCTAAAGTGACAGTCAACTCTTTTTAAAAGATGGTTGCTATGTGGTTGAAATCCGTTTCTTTGCATGGCCATTAGTTTGCAAATTTTCGTATGAAACCAAACACAAGGAATATCTCAGAAATTGTCAACTGCACCAAAAAAAGTAAATGGCATAAACTGTGTGTTTTAACGAGATATACGTGCATTGTGTAGTACATTTGTGTCTATCTTTTACAGTTTATCAGGTCAGCAATATTCATTCTGATTAAAGAAATCTTAAGAGGCTATTTCCAGAAGATTCAAGATATACATTTTATTTGTCATGTAAATATCTTTAATTTACGATATTCTAATCAGTATCGCTAGAACCATTTTTGAGAAAATCAAAAATTTTGAAAAATGTTCTAAGTCTATTTCCGTTAAACCGACTAGTGTTTGCTGGTTCGCTTAGTCAAAATGATGATAATGTTGGTGAAATTAAAACACGCTTTTGTAAGAATAATTTATACAGAATAGAGAAAGTCATGAAAATTGAACACTTCAGATTTTTATTTAAGGGACCTTTAGGCGTGTATTTACAGTGAGGAAATTGTGGGTTGGTTACAGTATTTCCCTATTTACTACAGATAAATAATAAAGTAATACGATACATTGACTCATTATGGTGACTAATTGCTTGGTGCGACACTTGTAAGGTACTAGGACTAACGAGGCATCTCCGGTCATTATGGAGAGGTAGTAATGCGGGTGACAGAGGTCAAGATGTCGCCTCCTGTAGGTCGCAAATGCGTAATTTGCGAGATTAGAGCTGGTAATTTAAGAGGCGTTTCAACTGCCGCACGCAAGGAGTACGTGAGCTATAATTTCTATTTTATACATTACTGGTAAAAGAAGGGATTCTACTAGATGTCAGTAATCTTAAGAGTATAGCATTCTGTCTCTTGGGCCAGTTGTACGAACTCGGAATAAACCTCTGTTAGAGTTATACCATGGTTATGTGTTAAATTGTGTTGTGCGACAACGGAATAGAGACTATCTAAGGAATAAACATGGAATAACTTATTCCATGATTTCTCGCGGGGATAAGCCGATATTCCAAGAATACAGTAATAAAAGGAAAACGGTCGCTTGGGTACTGGACACAATTTTGACCCATATAAACGATAAATTTCTTTATAATATGTTTCTAAGGACATATTATACCTAAATACAATGTTTTGTAGAGGTAGTCCGATAAATGAACATGGCTATAATGAGATTAAAGTTGAGAAAGGATATCACACAGACAACTTGGTGGTTACAAGTAATATGACCAGAAGATAGTTAAAATAAAGTTGCACTTATAAAACAGTAAAATATACCTACAATATTATCATCAAAATGCCTCTATTTTTATGGAAACAAATAAATTTAAACCAGTCCAGGATAAATATAAAATAGTGTAGTGTAGCATTTCATCAGCACAATGCATAACGGTGAAAAGAACGAAGTTACGTTTTATTGACGATATACAAAGGATTGGTTACTTCTACGACAATATGTTTTAATTCGTAAGATAGCCACAAGTGTTAATGTTAGCGACATTCTGTACTATATTCAGATTTTGGAGGTGATGTGCAAGTTTAACAACGATAACACTACAAGCTTTGTGATGTAGGGAGGAGATGTTTATATTAAAAAGACACCTTCAGAGCTCGCAAATCTGAATACATTATTTTACAATAAATGCATACTTTTTCGTATTATATGCTGTAGATTTAATGCATTAGAATCAATTTTGATTGAATAGAGAATATCTTCCGTAAAATACAATGTTCTCAATTTTATTGGTTTGGTTTACAATTGTTTTGCATTATATTTGTATTAAATATTTCCATCAGCAAAGTGCGAGATGTAATGGGAACGGCTCAATTTACTATTCGACATAACTACCAATATATCTGTTATTTAATATTACCTGTATAGCAAATTGTTTTTGTACTTGATCTTGGTGCAAAAATTCAATTATGCATATCTTAAGTTGATGGTGACGGTGGCAAAACTAAAATTTAATTTTCAAAATTCGATTACTAAATATTTTAATGAATAAAATACAGAAGCCAGGCTAAGTACGTTAGCTGTTTTGAGCACAGAAAGGGAAATATGTCATATATCAGCACAAGATACAGCTTAACTCATACGGCAAGGCTTCAATTCCATACTCCTAACCTATCGTAAGAATTCACAGTAAAGTGTAAAGTGTATAGCAATTCTGCATCCGAATACGCTTATGAACATTCATAATTAGTTCATAGTACCGTAAACAGATAAAATAATAAATAATACACAGTTTAGGAACAGCTGATTGTGAAAACAATTCGAATTTTCAGCAAAATAAAGCAGTAATTACGTATCAAGTTGGCCATAAATGAACTCGAAATATAGCCAGCATTAGTTTTAAATCTGCAAACATTCGAATAGATATCTAAGGAATAAAATTGCATCGAACTCAACACCACGTTTATATCGTGAATAGTGTATTCCAAGAATAGATATTCCAATATTTATTCTGAGTTCGTACAACCGGTGTTTTAAAATTATAATACTCCAATGTATCCAACATTGCCTTCTTACGTAATGTGACCACGGCCATATTCAGTAGGCAGTGAATCTGACTTACAGCATGAATATAGCCATCCATAAAATGGCGGATAATATGAATGTCGTTGACGAAATTGTTTGTGGTTTTGTAACTCATCATGTTGCGAACACAGATGCTAACAAACGCAACCATTTAGCATCAAGTCCGTGAAATAAGTAAAACATACTATTCATAATCTATATCTATAAATATTCAGAACTGAGTTCAAAGCAATTCTACTCTACTTAATTTCTCCACAAAGTACTGTGTAGGTACATAGTAGGTAAAGAAGGCATTGTATTCCACCCAAAAATGCGATACCGAGATTTCACCTGAATCTCCAATCTACACTTGTATCTAAGCAACTATTCTTTTTACTTTTTCCACAAACTACTGTGTAGGTACATAGTAGGTAAAGAAAGCATTGTATTCCACCCAAAAATGCGATACCGAGATTTCACCTGAATCTCCAATCTACACTTGTATTTAAGCAACTATTCTTTTTACTTTTTCCACAAATTACTGTGTACGTACATAGTAGGTAAAGAAGGTATTGTATTCCCCCTAAAATGCTTTACCGATATTTCACCTGAATCCAAAAAAAATGTATTTTATTGGGTGTGCGTAGATGTTCGTTTTTTCGTTGATTGTGGCTAGCCTAACTCAAAAACGAAAAGTACTTTAAATACCTAATTTGATATTTAAGTTTAGTATCTTCCAAGGATGCAACATGAAGAGTTTTAGGAAAACCCCCCAACTTAAAATATATTAAAAATAGTTACATGGAGATTAAAAACATATCTTGAATTTGTTGTAAAAGGTCTCTGATGTCCTCTTCTTTTAGAATGGCGTTTCCATAACTGGTAACGGTGAACAATAAATGTAGATATCGTTAAAACACACCTTGTTACGTCACATATGTTTTGTAGAGCTAATAGTTTCTGAGATATTTCTTGTTATTGGTTTTCAAATTTCCAGTATTTAGTTTTTTCGTATGGAAAGTCGATATTCACTTGTTAACCTGGTCATGCAAAGAGTGCGAAATGTCAATTACGTCACATAGTGCCCGGCTTTTAAAAGATTTAATTATCCTTTTAGGCCAGCGTTTTCCCTTATTTACTTTCTAATTATAAGGAACTAAACAGTATACCATTTCTGCTAACGCTTATCATAATTACCATAAAATAGAGATGCATTTATAGGTAGAGAAAGTTATGTGAATGGAACACATCATATTTTTTGTTGCTTTTTCTTTCGTTTCTTTTTGATTAAGTCAAGCAGAACAAAATAGCTAACGCAATACAAGTTTTAAAACTGTATTTTAAATATAACTATTGTGTCTACAATAAGATGTAATTCAAATACGAGACGAAAAATAATATTTTATTAAGACTATCAAAAGTATTAAAAATATATAACTTGGTGGTAATTTTAGACATCTCATTCTCCCTTAAATACTTTGTCCAGTGAAATTGATTCTACAAAGTATCCGCTGAGTCCTAGATGAGTAACGGCATCAGAATCATCGAAAACAAAATATTAAAAATGTATATTCAACATATTGCTCGTGTAATTCTGTAAACCAGTTTGTAGATCATCAGATACCTAATCTTTATGGTGAGTGGGTTATTTTTCAATAATGTTTAAATCCCGTTCTTACTCTATGAGATCAATGCGGTGAACACATTAAACTAGACAATATTTATGAATGGAAATTTGAAAAGCAAACACTCAATGTCTAACTTTATTGGGTACCTCCCTGATTTTTGCCAGTCACGAAGACAGAGGTAAATCTTTAAAAGATACAACGGTCCTGACGGGATTTAAATGGAAAACCTCCCTTTAACGAATACATGTTTTCTAACTTTGATCATAATCGGAGTGATGCTTGGAGGAGATATACCTTTCTGCAACATTTTTTTCTTTTAAAAAAACTTGTGTGCTGCATACACATGACTTTCTCTACATCTCTGCAACAAATTAATGTTAAAAAGCTTATTCTTCTATCTACTTCATGCTGTCGAGATAAACGTTAACATTTCTCTTTCTTACTTGGTTCCTTAGTAGAAGGGTAAAATTCTAATGTGCTCCATTCACATGATGTCCTCTGGCTATTCGGTAAGCAGCCGTTTATTCAAACTATTAATCTGTTATATATAATGCTAATTACTAGCTTCCTTATAAGTAGAAGGGAAATAAGAAATTACACAGTCTAAAGCGATGGTTTCATCCTATGTGAAATAATTGAAATTCCAATCTCCTTGCCTTCCGGAATTAAACAAACGAGAAACGAGGAGAAGTCTTCCCGTTTGAGAAAAGTGACTACAATTGAAACCAAAGATCCGGAAGGTCTCGCAAACGTTTAACTCTACAAAACAATGTATATGACTTAAACTGTGTGTTTTAGTGAGATCTATGTTTTTGTATAGTAAGTTTTTGTATATCTCTTACGGTTTTCCAGTTATACAAAAATCATCCAGAATGAAAAGGTCTTCAGAGGCTATTCCTAAAAAATTCAAGATATTCATTTTGTTTGTCATAAAAATATCTCAAATATAAGGTATTTTAATCAAAATCGTTAGAGGCACTTTGAGAAATTTTCGGGAAATGTTCCATGTAAAGGATAGTTGGGGATGGGCCCTTTTCTTGAAAATCTTTGTGTGGCATCCTTGGAAGATACCACATTTAAACACCAAGTTTGGTATTTAACGGTCTTATCGTTTTTGAGCTGTGCTGTCCACAGTCACGCCCGCATATACGGATATTTTTCAAAAACTATTTTTTAGTATTCAAAAGGACCCAAAACATGTATTTTCGGTGAAATTTAGGAATCGAATTTTTGGGTTCATTACAATACAGTACGTGCAGAACTTTGAAGGGAATTAAAAATGACAGTGTATCTTGAAATGATTCCCAAACACCCTGTAGATGTTGTTGAAGGCAAGATGATATAAGGAATAGTGAAAAATAAAATAATGGAAATTTGAGCAAAACTAAGGGGAAGGGACGAAATGGTAGAGGGAAGGACCTATAATATAAATATTGGGTTGACTGAATACAGCCCCACAACAGTTCCTTCACCCTCTTCCAGCATGCCTAAAAAAATCTCACGAGATTCGAGCCCAACAAAGCATATACAGGGCCAGCGCCCCCTCCCTCAGGCTTAAATGTTCTATACAAACTTGAAATACTCACCCTCCCGCAGTGGAGAGTTGCCGACAGAACCCTCTCACCTCCTTGAGGTTAGGCAACTCATCGAACCGTAGTGTGTAGTGGAGAAGTCTAAGCAAACTTCAGCGTTGCCCTCGTTTAGTTCACGCACTTGTCAACAGAGGTAGCTTCTCCTTCGTCCCTTTTTTCTTGCCATAATTATTTTCTTTGCGTCCCCAAAACGAGGGCAGGCAAGGAAAGCGGAAGAGAAAGCAAGATGATGAGGGGAAACTCTAGTCCCTCTCAGGAACAGGATTTCGTAATCTTGAATGGAAGTCTAAGCTTTTCTTCAGGAAAGTTTTCCAAGTGATGTTTCTCCAGTTTAAACTACATTAAGAACTTTGGTCTTACAATGGAGCATTGTCACATTGCTGTAAAAGATAGAGCTGGGATTTTGTAGTGAAAGTAGAAAGAAAATAAGATTACTCTTGTCTCGACTTTTCTTCCTTTATGCTCGAGTTTGACAAGAAGCAAGTAATTCTGACCATAGAATGATTCGCTAATAATACTTAATTCCTCCCATATATTGGAGTTTGAAATATATTGAACAAAATAACGTATAAGACTGCCAAGGAAACATTCTCATTGGGCAGATAAAAATGTGACTTTTTAATTCCAACATGTTTGCAATGTCAAAACAAATGCACATACAAATTTTTATAACGCGAGTGCGATTACTTCGCGAGTTATTTACAGATTAATAATTGCGGCGGAGGAGGTGACATTTGGTTTCATATGAGAAGAAATCAAAGGTCTTACCTCACATCTTGAACACATGCCTGCTCATCTCCAAGTGCGTTTAATATTCCTGAACAGTTCCCTTCAGTAATGGTATCCACAAAAAGGTGTGTAAAACATAATTTTAATGTACACCATCCATAGCTAATAGTGCCACTTTTACGCATTTATTAAATAGTCCTTTCAGTACAGTTGGCTGCTGTCTGAACTGTCAGAAAAACTAAAAATGTTTCAAAGCACAACGGATTATTGCTTTAAGTTTGAAAGGGCTATGAGATAAATGCGAAAAAGTGGCAGTTATTAGGTGTGGACGGTGTACAGTAATATTATGTGGGAAACCATTGCTGCTGGGTTTATGTTCAGGAATAATAACCACATTTGGAGATATGTAGTACTCCCGAGAAGCTTCAATTAAGATAATAAATTTGATTTCTTCTCACATGAAACCAAACGTCCTTCCCCTTCCCCGCTTTTAATATGTAAATAAATCGCCAAATAATCGCATTCGCGTTATGAAAATTTGTATAAGCATTTGTTTTAACATTAAAAACATGTTAGAAGCAAAAAAAAAATAAAATTTGTATCTGCCGCATGAAAATGTTTCCTTTTGAGACATTTTTACTTTCTCTAACACATATGTATAAGTACATAGTGGACAGAGAAGGTATTGCATACCATTAAACATTTTGATACAGTAATTTCACCGGTAATATATGCTTTGAGGCATTCTGAATAGAAAAATTTTATGTGTTTCATTCACGTGACTTTCTCTACAACTCTATAACTCTGTGAATTATTGTTAAAAGCATATTCTTCTATCTACTTCATGCTAATCAAGATAAAAATTAGCAGAAATCTTTCTTGTAAGTAGAAGTGAAATCATGGCATACACTAGGCAAAACGACAGTCAAATCTTTTAAAAGCTGGATGTCCGGTGGATGAAGTCCGTTTCTTTACATTGCTGGGAGTTGACATATTCCCGCTACTGAAAAGCTCTAAGTATTTTGAAACGGAAACCAATAACAAGGAATATCTCAAAATTGGTTAACTCCACGAAAAATATATATATGACATAAACTGTGTGTTTCAACGAGATCTACATATTTTGTGTAGTAAGTTTTGGTCTATCTGTTACGATTTACTATTTATGCAAAATCCAGGAAAATGCATCCAGAATAAAGGGATCTTCAGAGGCTATTCCCAGAAATTTGAATTTTATTTGTCGTGTAAATATCTTTAATATACGGTCTTTTAATCAAAATCGTTAGTGCCATTTTAGAGAAAATCGAAATTTTCGAAATGTTTCCCAAATAAACTGCAGTTTACGATGGGGCATTTTCCTCAAAGTCTTCATGTCGCATCCCTGGAAGATACTAAACTTATATACGCAGTTGGGTATTTTAAGAACTTCGTTTTCAGTTATCGTGCTCATGGATACACACACATACATATACGGACCTTTTCCTAATTTGTTTTTGTACAGGACACCCTAAAACATATATTTTCGGTGAAATCTCGGTATCGAATTTTTGGGTGGAGTACAGTATCTTCCCCACATATTATGTGCGTAGTACGTGTAGAGAAAGTAAAAAATCATTTTAAGAAACTTGTCTGTGTGTGTGTGTGTCTGTGGACAGCGTAACTAAAAAACAAAAGTTGATGTAATACCAAACTTAGTATACAAGGACAGTATCTTCAAGCATTCGACATCAATATTTTCAATAAAATTCCCCGTCTCCAACTACTCTTTATATGGAGCATTTTTCGAACATTTTGAACCCATCAAAATGGCTCTAATGATTTTGATCAAAATGCTATATGTGTAAGATATCTACAAGAAAAACTAAATATTAGTCTTGAATTTTCTGGGAATAGGCTCTCCTTGTTATTAGACTAAATTTGTAACTACTTAAAATTTTCTCAAGGGAGAAGTTAACTTTCGCTTCATCTCTGTAACCTAATTGAATTTCTGTTACATAGTGACCAGTTTTTCAAAAATACGACTATAGTTTTAGCCATATTTCGCTTCTGCTTACAATTTGAATAATGCAAATAAAGGAATCTCTTTTGCAAGAATAATTTGTTTGTAAAACGGGTAGAAAAGGTCATGAAAATGGAACACTAAAATGTTTTAAATTAACCCTATTATTTTTAAAATATTTTAGTTTCTTGTACCCTCAAAAGTTCTTGATTTTTAAAAATGTAATTATTTATTTCTCAAAATTGGTGTATTGTTGCTAAAAACTATAAAGAATTTTCTTTTATGTAATTTTGAGAGACAGTATAAACGTGTTGATACAAATTAGTAAAATATTATATTGTTTGGATCATTTTGAGTACTGAAAAATGTTGCAAGGAAATAAGTTATAAATTTGTTCAATAAGCATATACCTTCTCATTTATAACCTCACTTAATGTGTGCCATTTGAAAGAAATGCTATTTTTTCTGAAGGTTTAGTGTTTATTATTTATTATTATTATTATTATTAGTTGAAAAGTTCACTGCCATAGCCGGGACTTGAACACGGTTGCTCTAACCATTGTAACAACAATGCAACAAAATTCCGGTGTGAAATTCACTCTTCCAACTGATTCGTGTGTTTTCTACCCGGCCAACTAACCGAAATGTCTCTCTTCAGAGAACATCTTAATTGGGTCTTAAATTCATAAGTACTTCGTATCCGGGTAAATTAATATAGTTGTTGCCAACAATGCCGTGTTAAAATCTCGACTACGACATTGAATTTTTCAATTGGTTGTAATAATAACAATTATACCCAGTGATTTTTAAATATAGGAGCATTACAATACAACAATTCTTCTATTCTGTTATGAAAAATATATCTTTTAATTTTTCACTATTGTGGGTCAAATTTCACAGATGAATGAGCTTAGACTAAGTGACGTATTAAGGTATCATGAAGAAGGAATAGACACAGTGGATAGAATCTGGTGGTAAAACTCTTGCTGTGGAAATTAAAGGAACAAATTTGAGGCCATTTTAAGACTTTGCCTTCTCGGAAGAAGTCTGATTTTGATAAATATGGTATTACTACGGATTTTATTATACCTTTCTATCCCTTACTTTCGCAAAAGAAAGAGTTAATTTTGAATGAAACATTGCATGTTAGATTGAGAAATATCGAATCTTTAAATTTATGAAGTTGAATTTATATCTAGCAGCACCATGGCGATGGTTAGACCTCCAATTATATCGAACTACTCAGGCATTTAAATCTCTCAATGCGCTCTTCAGATGTCAGTCTTTGCAATATTTTGTCCCTTAGCTTGAAATTTAATTTTTCAGAAGAGGCATCTCTGTGGGTTAAAGAGGACTGTGAAACCGCTTTCGAACAGTAACTTGTCTTCAGACACTGCTTTATAAGGACTATTATTCAGGTGGCCCAACTGCGCCATATTTTGGTGTGCAGTTTACACTTTGTACGTTCTAAAAATTGCAGAACTCCAAGCATAGGTATGACAGTGGTGTTGTAAGAACGCAGGTCACTCTCCTTCTTCACTTACATATCAGCGTAAATGTTGAAGGAATGAGAGGCAAATCCCTGGCTTGTACTAGAGTCCATGATGACAAACGGAGAAAGTTAACATGCTCTCCACTTCAATTACAAAAACTTTATATTTTACAGAATAAAGTCACATTTTAGATTCACAAATAGTTAAAAAGTGCATTTCACCTATCAAAGTCTATTTCACCTATGCATATCTACCAATAACTAGTTTTGTAATTTACGCTGTTTTTATTTCACATCAGAGACTAAACCACTCTAGGGTTAAATCAAAACATTAAGGCGCCGGAATTAAAACCATGCCTAAGAGCACCTATTAAAACTTATTATTATTATTATTATTATTATTATTATTATTATTATTATTATTATTATTATTATTATTACTATTATTGTTGTTATTATTATTATTATTATTATTATTATCAACATCATCATCATTATTATTATTAGTTAGAGTGGGGTGATTTGCTTCATTTTGCATCTTTAGAAGATACCGAACTTAAATATCAATATACATACATACATACATACATGCATGCATACATACATACATACATACACACACACATACACACATACACACATACATACATACATACATACATACATACATACATACATACATACATACATACATACATACATACATACATACATACATACATACATACATACATACATACATACATACATACATACATACATACATACATACATACATACACACATACACACACATAGGCAGGCAGGAAGGCGGGCGGGCTAGCGGGCGGGCATTTTTCTAAAAATTCCCTTTTTCCGATTCAGGGGTCTCAAAACATGTATTTCCGATGAAATACAGTACCTTCTTTATACACCATGTACTTGTAAAGAAAGTAATAATACATCGATATCCTTCAAGCAAAACCTAACGCTGTACACATTATTGTATATGTATAGAAATTAACTTTATAACAAACAAACTGATTTCATTATTGCTTACGATATGTGCCAACGACTATTTTCATGAGAACTGCAATGATTGTTTAACACTGTTGTGGTTGTGTTATTCCCACCAAGCTTTGCACGGTTAGAAGTAAAACAAAACGAAATGAAACAAAAGATGACCTCCCGTTTTAGTATAGTTTAAGTAGCTTAACATTGGAAGAGCAAGGAATAACTCGGAAACGGTAAACCCTACAAAAATGTATATGACGTAAGTTGTGTGTTTTAACGAAATCTGCATTTTTGTGTGGTAAATTTTTGTCTATTTTTCACTTAGCAAAATTGTTCCAAAATGAAGCGCTCTTTGGAGGCTATTTCCAGAAAATTCAATATACACATTTTAGTTGCGATATAAGTATCTTTAATATATGGTAATTTAATCAAAATCATTAGAGCCCTTTTTGATAAAATCAAAATTTTCGTACTTTTTCCATGTAAAAGGTAGTTTGGGGTGGGGGATTTTTCTCAAAATCTTCGTGTTGCATCCCTGGAGGATATTAAACTTAAATACCAAGTTTCGTATTTTACGGACTTTCGTTTTTGAGTTATCGTGTTCACGGACACACACGGACATTTTTTCAAAAATGCTTTTTTGGATACAGAGGACCCTAAAATATGTATTTCCGGTGAAATATCGGTATCGAATTTTTGAGTGGAATGCAATACCTTCTCTATATACTATGTGCATAGTACGTGTAGAGAAGGTAATAAAAATAAAATTGTCATACTTTTTTTCATGAAAAGGCAGTTTGCAATGGAGTGATTTTCTTGAAAAGTTTCGTGTCGCATTTTTGGAAGATACCAAACATGGTATATAACGGTAAGTTTTTAATTATGTTTTTCACAGACAAAAACACAAAGAACTTTTTGTAACTTTTTTTGATTAAGGGGATCTCTAATCATGTTTCCAGTGAAATGTTGATATCAAATTTTGAGTGGAATAATATACTTTCTATATATACTGTGTGCATAGTAGATGTAGAGAAGTAAAAATTATTATTTTAATACAATGGAAGATAGAATTTTGAATTTTGTAAATATATCACTTGTGTGTAAAGAATGGAAAATGTATCAACAACATACATTATATGATGCAGCGTTTCCTAGATTTATAGGTGTGTTAAGTTGCACTGAACTGTCCTAACACTACTCCTGTAGTTTTGGGTATCTTCAGGGGCCACCATTATTTTCGAGTTTCTACACCAACTTCAAATGAACAGTGAAGAAGCTTTAGGCATTTCTACACGAGCGGAAAGTTAGCGTATACTCCGGTCTCTTGAATCCTCCACTAAGGCCCACACTATATCTCTCATTTTCTTTTCAATCTCACTCTTGTCGACTCCTCTGTGCCTTCAATGGTCACATTTCCTTTCCTGAAAGATATAACCAGCTCTTCACAGAGCATTTTGCAGGTACACTGATACATCAAACGAATGTATACGCTGCTACGCTTTACTCCACTGTATACTGCCTTTTCACAAAGATTTGGCCAAAACACTGCTTTGAAACTTAGTATATAAGATGTGGGCTTCAGGACCCAATTTAAAGAACATAAAAGTTGAAAAAGTGTGGATGTTCTCTCTCTCTACATATAAGGTTTTCTCATTAGTTCGTTGGTTTTCTTCGCAAGTTCCGTCTATTACGACTGAAAACCCTAAACTTTCTGCACACTCAACTTATTATAGTTATCTCTCTACCACTAGGATTTTTTTCCCTTTCTCTATACGCACTATGTACACAGTATATAGAGAAGGAATTGTAATGCACCCAAAAGCTCGATACCGAGATTTCATCGAAAATGCATGTTTTGGGTCCCCCTAAAACATTCCAAAGAAAAAGAATTTTTAGAATACGTTCAGTGTGTGTACATGTGTGTGTGTGTCTATGGACAGCATAGATAAAAAAAGAAAAGACCGTTAAATACTAAATTTGGTATTTTCCAAGGACACGACGCGAATTTTTTGTTTACAAAAAACTTCAAACTATCCTTTACATGGAAAAATCAACAAAAATATTGTGTTTCTCAAAAATAGCTCTAACGATTTTAATTAAAATGGCAGATATTAAATACATTTACATGACAAAAAAACGTATATCTTGACTTTTCTGGGAATAGTTTCTGAATACCTCTTTATTCTAGATAAATTTCGAGGAATTTTGCAAAACTTGTAAATCGTAAGAGATTGACAAAAACTTTCCATACAAAACTTGTAAGAGTTCGTTAAAATACACAATTTATGTATTAAATATTTTTTCGTAGAGCTAAGCGTTTTCAGGTATTCTTTGTTAATGATTTCAGCTTTAAAATACTTATACTTATACTTTTCTCATACGGGATTTAGTCAACTACTGGCCATACAAATGCACTTCAGTCACATGGCAACCAGTTTTTAAAGATTTGAATATCACTTTAGCCTAATGTATTCTCTTATTTCTCTTTTATATACAAGGAAGAATTAAAAAGATCATTTCTATTCATTTTTTCTCGATTAGCATGAAAGTTATGGAAGAATAAGATATTTAACAATAATTTGTTGAAGAGATGTAGAGAAAGTCATGTCAATGGAACACATCACATTTTTGTTTGCTTTATCTACACGCACTATGTGCATAGCGTATAGAGAAGGTATCGTATTCTACCCAAAGATTCGATACCGAGATTTTACCGAATATACATGCTTTAGGGTCCCATATATCCAAAAAGGCATTCTTAGAAAAGGCCCGTGTGTGTTTCCGTGTGTCTGTGAACACAATAAATACCACACTTGGTATTTAAGTTTAATATATTCTAGGGATGCAACACGCAGGTTTTCAGAAAAATCCCCCAACCCAAGCTAAACTTCACATTTAAAAAAAAAAATAAAAAATTTGATTTTCTCAAAAATTGCTCTAAATATTTTGATTCAAATATCGTATATTAAAGATATTTATATGGCAAATAAAATGTATATCTTGAATTTTATGGGAATAACCTCTGAAGGCCTCTTCATTCTGAATGAAGTTTACTGAAGTTTGCGTAACTGGTAAACTGTAAGAGACGGACAAAGCGTTTTTATAGAAAAAATATAGATCATGTTAAAATATACAATTTATGCCATATACGTTTTTTCGTGGAATTGACCATTTATAAGATATTTCTTGTTATTTGTTTCAGATAATAAAAATAAAATTTGTCAACTTCTGTACATACAAACAAAGGAACTTCAACCACAAAGCAACCAACTATGACTATCACTTTAGCATATAGTGCTCCCTTATTTCTCTTCTACTTACAAGGGAACAAGTAGTAAGATCATTTATGCTAATATTTCTCAATTAGAATGAAGTAAATATAACCATAATCATCTTAACAATAATTTGCTTCAGAGATGTAGAGAAAGTCATGTGAATGGAACACGTCAGATTTTTGGAAAAAGGTCCGTGAGTGTATGTGTGTGTCTGTGGACAGCATAGCTCAAAACCGAAAAGACCGTTAAATACCAAACTTGGCATTTGGGTTTAGTATCTTCCAAGGATGTGACTTTAAGAATTTCAAGAACATCACCTTCCACCAAATAATCTTTACATGGAAAAATTTTCAAAACTTTTGACCTTCTCAAAAATGGCTCTCCGATTTTGATTAAATCCCGTATATTAAAGCTATTAACATCCCAAATAAAATGTATATATTGCTATGTATATTTTAAATTTACTGGGAACTAACTAAAAACTTACTACACACACAAAAAAAAAAAAAAAAAAAACGTAGACATCGTCAAAATACACAAATTATGTCCTTTAAATTTTTTCCAAGATATTCCTTGTTGGCTTTAACTGTGAAGCACATATACTTTTCTCAGAAAGAAAATGCCCGTTTTTCTTTTGTCTACCCTTGGCCAAGCAAAGAAGCGGTTTGCAATGACAATCGCCTAATGATAGTTCTTAAAACATTTGAATATCACTTTACCTTAATGCATTAGCTTAGTTCCCTTCTACTTATAAGGAACTAAATAATAAGAGTATTCTGCTAATATTTATCTCAATTAGTATCGTGTAGAAAGAAGAATGATCTTTTGTAAGAAGTTTGTAAAGCAGCTAGAGAAAGCCATGGGGGTGTAACACATCAATTTTTTTTCCCTACTGATTAACATGGTTATCTTTGCTAATGCATGTATGTATTTTGTTCCGTGTAGACGTCTTATCTGATGCTGCCATCTCCTTCTGTCTCTCGCTGTGGTGGTCCATCTGTTGCCGAATGTTTTCTTGAGATCGTCTGACCATCTTGATCGATGACGTCCGCTCTTCTTCGCCTGTCCTCGATTCCTATATCGTTAGCCTGTAGGCCCATCGGTTGGGATCTTGCCTCATGATGTGTCTCGCTCATCTCCATTTTTGGTAGTTGTTGGTCTGTGCTGCATCCTCTACTTAGAGGTCAACAACCAGACTCGCTATTGGATATCCCAGTGTGTTTTGTAACTGACGTTGGATGGAATAGCATGAACTTATGTTTACAAACTATGGAAAGTGAAAACGATCATTTCGGACATTTTATCATAAGGGTAAAACCGTTTAAAAATTCAGGCAGAAAATGGATTTACAGGGAAGATGCAGTAACGAATCCAGCAAATATTTTATTCGATTTCAATTTCCTAAAAAAACGAACATCGATCTGGAAGGCCAATTGTTACGGATGTGAAAAGAATTAATGAAAAGATTATCTTTCATGAATAAGTCGGGTGTTGACATTGGAACTCAATTTAGCTCGTGCTACTACAGCCAGGATCTTGAAAAAAAAAAAAAAAAAAACATATGTTACACTCACATGACTTTCTCTAGCTACTCTACAAAAAGGCCTACAAAAGCGTATCCTTCTCTCTACACAATGTTAATCGAGATAAACATTAGGAGAATGTTCTTATTACTTAGTTCCTTATAAGTAGAAGAGAACTAAGGGAATGCACTATGCTAAAGTGGTAGTCAAATGTTTCAAAATCTGTCGTTATGCGATTGTCATTGTAAATCGCTTCTTTGTTTGCCCGGAATTAGAACAAAAGAAAAACGGACACTCCCAGTCTCAGAAAAATATAAGTACTTTACTATTCAAACCAATAACAAGGAATATCTCGGAAACGGTTAACTCATAACAAAAACGTAAAGGACATAAATTCTGTGTTTTGACGAGATCTACATTTTTTGTCCGGTAAGGTTTTGTCTATCTCTTACGGTTTATCAGTTAAGCAAATTTCGGCAAGATTCATCCAGAATAAAGAGATCTAAAGAAGTTATCCCAGAAAATTCATGATATACATTTTATTTAGGATGTAAATATCTTTAATAAGTGGGATTTTAATCAAAATCATTTTAGCCATTTTTGAGAAAATAAAAATTTTAGAAAGTTTTTCCATATAAAGGGTAGTTAGGGGTGGGGGATTTTCTTAAGAATCTTCGTGTCGCCTTCTTGGAAGATACCACTAAGACATCTAAACTGTAAGAGACAGGCAAAAACTTACCACACAAAAATTTAGACCTCGCTAAAACACAATTTATGTTATATACACTTTTTCGTGGTGTAGACCGTTTTTTGTGATATTTCTTGTTAATAGTTTCAGCTTTAAAATATAATATGGGAATTTGTCAACTCCTGTCCATACAAACAAAGGAACTTCAATCACATAGCAACCAGATTTTGACTATCACTTTAGTCTATGGTATTCCCTTCTACTTAAATGGAAGCAAGTAACGAGACGATTTCTGCTAATTTTTTTCCCGATTAGCATGAAGTAGATAAAAGAATAAGATTTTTAACAATCATTTGTTTTAGAGATGTAGAGAAAGTCATGTGACTGGAACACCAGATTTTTTCCTTCTATACACTTACTATGTACATAGTGTATAGAGAAGGTTGTATTGCACCCAAAAATTCGCTACCAAGATTTCACCAAAAATACATACCTTTGGACCTCCTGAATCCCCCCCCCCAAAAAAAAGCATTTCTAGAAAAAAAAAAAAAAAAAACCTTGTGTGTATATGTGTGTGTATGTGTGTCTATGGACAACATAGCTCAAAAACGAAAACACCGTTAAATATCAAACTTTGTATTTAGGTTGAGTATCCTCCAAGGATGCGACCCTCGTTCAGTGATGCATGGAAGTGATATCACGTCTGGTGTCTATTGAGAAAAGATTTCCTCTGAGTATGCATATGCGCCGTCTACCCGCACCGCCATAGACCACGAACCTGGAAGTACTGTAAGGGAGCGTTGTAGCCTTTCTCCTTTAAACTTATGTTGTATATGTGTTTTCTTATAGCTTTTTTCCCTTTCCTCGTAATAACGTTATTTCGTTTCAATTCTGACACGAAAATACGTGACCACGCAGAACGTGACAGGAATGACTTTTACTTTTCAAAAATCAAATATAAAACCCGACCTCAAATAATTTCCCTTGGGATGCCAGAGGCAGCAATAAAATTATTTCGAAGCCAAACCGATGCTCCGTTTTTTTTGTTTGGGGTTTTTTTTTTTTTTTTTTCATAGTGTGAAAAAAACGTGAAATTTGGATGGAAGAAAGCTATAACCCTATTCTCAAACATTATGTATCTTTGCTTTCTCTATCACGTACATGTAGCCAGAAATTTGATATCTTGATTTCACCGGAAATATATGTTTCGAGACCCTCTAAAGCTATTAAAAGGCAATGATAGCATAACGGCCGCGCGCACGCGTGTGTGTGTTAGAGAGTGGGAGAGTGGGAGATTGTGTGTATGAGAGTTGAGTGTGTGTGAGAGATAGAGAGAGAGAGAAGATTGTGACTGTGGGAGATTGTGTGTGTTGAGAGAGGTAGAATGGGAGATACTGCGTGTGTGTGTGTGTGTGTGTGTGTGTGAGTGAGAGGGAGTGGAAGATTATGTGTTAGAGAGAGTGGGAGATTCTATGTGTACCTGTGAGAGAGAGCATGGAAAATTCTATCTTGAGAGAGTGGGAAATATGTGTGTGTGTGTGAGAGAGTGGTATATTGTATCCAGAGAGGGTCGAAAATTGTGTGCAAGAGAGAGTGGGAGACTCTATCTTGAGAGAGTGGAAGAGTGTGTTTAAGAGAGTGGGATATTCTATCTTGAGAGAGTGGAAGAGTGTGTTTAAGAGAGTGGGAGACTCTATCTTGAGAGAGTGGAAGAGTGTGTTTAAGAGAGTGGGAGATTCTATCTTGAGAGAGTGGAAGAGTGTGTTTAAGAGAGTGGGAGATTCTATCTTGAGAGAGTGGAAGAGTGTGTTTAAGAGAGTGGGATATTCTATCTTGAGAGAGTGGAAGAGTGTGTTTAAGAGAGTGGGATATTCTATCTTGAGAGAGTGGAAGAGTGTGTTTAAGAGAGTGGGAGATTCTATCTTGAGAGACTGGAAGATTGTGTGTGAGAGAGAGTGGGAGCTTCTATCTTCAGAGAGTGGGAGATTGTATCTTGAGAGTGTGGGAGATGTGTGTGTGAGAGAGAGAAAGCGGGAGATTGTATCTTGGGAGAGTGAGAGATTGTATCTTGAGAGTGTGAGAGATTGTATGTGAGAGAGTGAAAGATTGTGTACGTGAGTGAGAGTGGGAGATTTGTGTGAGAGAGACAGAGTGAAAATTTGTGAATGTATGAGAGAGTGGGAGACTCACTGCGAGAAAAAGAGTATGAGAGTGTGTGTGAGAGAGAGTTGGAGATTGTGAATGGGAGAGAGTAGGAAATTGTGTGTGTGTATGTGCGTATGTGGGAGAGAGTGGAGATGTGGGGGTAAGAGAGTGGGAGTATGTATCTTGAGGGAATGGCAGATTGTGTATGAGAGAGAGGGAGAAATTATATGACAGAGAGAGAGCTGGATATTTTGAATGGGAGAGAAAGGGAGATTGTGTGTGAAAGAGAGAGTACTGGAGATTATGTGAGAGAAAGAAAGAGAGAGTGGGAAATTGTGTGAAAGAGTATGAGAGTTTGTGTGATGAGAGTGTGGGATTCTATGTGTGTGAGAGAGAGTAGGAGCGAGAAGAGGTGTGTGCACACGTGAACATCATGACTAAGTTTCGAACATGACAGGCTGTTAACTTCCAGTAGATTATGTGATAGGTATAGGTGGGCTTAAAAGTAGATATAGATTTCTGTAGTAAACATAATTTCTATTACAAAGTATGAATTGCATGAACAAAATAATACACCTGTACTGTGTAGATGTAATAATCATTTTCACTTGGATTTACATTTGTGGACAATTATTGCAATGGATAACAATACCTTTTCTGAATGTATCAAAAGTAAAACATGTGCTATTGGACGTCGTACTTTTAGAAGAGACTATACATACATTCTGACAAGAAAGTACCGGAAATTGATAATTTAAAAATCCTGTTAAAAGGGCGATTCGAAGTTATTGTTGTTGCTAAGTTGGTACAACTTTCCTCTATACCCACGCGAAGTTTGGCCGTCATCTATCATCTAGTTTATTTACAGAACGCCATTTTGTTAGTTCATCTCAAAGGTGATTTGAGATTTTACGATGGACACAAATATTGAACAAAGAATCTGTCTCAAATTTTGCATTGCAAATGATATTTCGTGTGCCGAATCGCTGAAAATGTTACAGAGGGCTTACGGTGAATCGACTTTATCAAAAACACGTGCATATGAGTGGTACAGTGCATTCAAAAGTGGTCGAGATGTGGTGGAAGATTTGCCTCGCTCTGGTCGGCCATCAACGGTTTCAACTGAACTGAACATCGCTAAAGTGAAGAAAATGGTGTCTGAAAATCGTCATCTAGGTCTGAGAGAGATTGCCACTGAACTTTCTGTGTCTCTCGAATCGATTCGAACCATTTTAAACGATTGTTTGAGAATGACACGCGTTGCAGTTCGGTTAGTTCCGAAAGACTTGAATTTTCTACAAAAACTCAATCGCATAAGGAGTGCAGAAGACATGCTAGAACGAGCCAGTTCCAATCCCACATTCATGAAACGCATTGTAACTGGTGATGAGACGTAGTTTTACGAGTTTGACACTCAAACCAGTCAACAAGCTTCCGAATGGTACCTTCCAACTGAACCGAAGCCTAAACGTCAAACTCGATCAAAACTGAAGGTCATGTTGACAGGTTTTTTTATTATCACGGTGTTGTGCACTCAGAGTTCTTGCCAGAAGGTCAGACGGTAAATAAAGACTATTATCTGAGTGTTATGCGGCGTTTGAGAGAACAAATACGGCGAAAAAGGCCAGATTTGTGGAACGACAACTCATGGATTCTGCACCACAATAACGCAACAGTTCACAAGGCTATTATTGTGAACGAATTTTTTTAGATGTCAACTCTTCTAAGATTTTTAACTTTTCCTATAGGAAAAACGGGTATCTTTTCCTACTCTGTTGATTGACATTGCTTAAATCAGACTTGCTCTGAGCACACGGAAATTCCCATTTTATATGTAGGTCAAACCGTATGCCAAAAACTCAATAATTTTCATCGAACAACCACCGTATTAACTTGATCTGGTTCCTGCTGATTTCTTTCTCTTTCCAAAACTCATGTTACCACTTCGAGGCACCGTTTTCAGTCAATAGAAGACATAAAGGAACATTCACGGCGACTATTGACATCGATTCCTAAAAGTGTCTACAAAAAATATTTTGATGATTGCATTATTAGTTGGCATAAATGTATAATTTCAGAAGGGGCCTACTTTGAAGGCGATAAAATAAAATAGGATGAATAATTCATTTTTTGTGTTGTATTGGCAAATTGCCGGAACTTTCTCGACACAGTAGCTTAAGATTGCTTGCTTATTGTGAATGGTAGTGGTTGGGAAGGGGGAGGTCCCAGTGAAAGCTGTGCGCACATAACTATTTTCCAGCCAATTCGCAACCGTGTCCGAAACCTAATTGTAAGTCATACTGAAAATTCGGATGAATTTAATACTTTATATTACACTTTTAGCAACACTTTTCGAAAAGTTTTCTATTCTCAAAAATGACTCTTATAAAGTTTATACTTTTAAGATATTGCTATTGCAAATGAAATATATAGTCCTAGTTTTTTGGGGAGTAAATAGCCCTTAAAATCCTATTCATTTTGGATGACGTTACGTAACTAGTAAAACGCAAGGCTATACAAACTATTACTACACAAAAAGTTTGATGTGTATTATTCACATTACTTTCTCTACACTGCTGTAACAAATTATTGTTAAAAAGCTTATTCTTCTATAAACATTCTGATAATCGAGATAAACATTTGCAAAAATGTCCTTAATGACTTTCTTCCTTGTAAGTAGAAGGTGAATAAGGTAATACACTGGGCTAAAGCTAAAACGTTAATCAAATTGTTTAAAAGATCGTTGCCATGCGGATGAAATCCGTTTCTATGCATGGCCAAGAGAATATAAATTTCCGGACGGGGCAAGTATTTTAAATCTGAAACAATAACAAAGAATATCTAAAAAAAATAAAAAACCACACATATGGCTAAATTGTGACTTTTAATGAGGTCTACATTTTTTGTGTTGTAAGTTTATCTCTTACGGTTTACTAGTTACACAAAATTCGAAAATTTTTCTCCAGAATAAAGAGGTTTTCAGAAGCTATTTCCATAAAATTCAAGGTATACATTTTATTTGTCATGTATATAGCTTATATACAATATTTGAATAAAAATCGTTAGAGCTGTTTTCAGAAAATCAAAATTTTCAATCTTTTTCCCATGTAAAGGGTAGTTGGGGGTGGGGCCATTTTCTTGAAAATGTTTGTGTCGCACCCTTGGAAGATATTGAACTTAAATGCCAAGTTTGGTATTTAACGCACTTTTAGTTCTTAAATTGTGCTGCCCACAGACACACACACACATACACGGATCTTTTTCTCAAATTTTTTTTTTATTCAGGGGGACCCAAAACATGTATTTCCAGTGAAATCTTAGTATCGAATTTTTGAGTGCATTGTAATACCTTATTTATGCACTATGTACATAGTACGTGTAGAGAAAGTAAAAATATGCTTATCGTTAAAACACACATTTACATCAAATATTTTTGTAAAGTTAATCATTTGGGAGATATTCCTTATCATTGGGGATAAATCTCCCAATAATTTTCTCAAATTAGAATTCATCGTTCGATAGCTTTTAACAGATTTGACTAGTTGTTTGTGGAATAGGTGGAGAACGTTATGTGAAAATAATGTTTCCTCTACCAGCTCTTTCTATGTAAATCTCATCTAAAGTTAGATCACATGGTCGGCGTTTCTTTCTCGTTAGAGAGAAGGCGCATCTTAGGCTAGATCTGGGAGCACTCTGCCTTTTGCATTAACGGTAACAAGGAAGGCCCTAAAGCCGCCTCTAATTTCTCGCCTTGTCCATTCTGCTTGAATCCCTTCCGCCAGACCCCCCCCCCCTATGAGAGCTCCCTTGCTGGTGATTTCTTAATTACTTCATTGTGTCTGACGTCCACATGAACAGAACTCCCACACAATAGATGCTTACTAGACCTTTTAGGGCAGATTCTACCAAGGTTAGCAGCTAATCTGACATTTTAGAAAGTGAGGTCCTCTGCACTGAATATATTTGCATGGCATATTAATGAACATCCGTTACTCTCCTAAATGCGTTAAAGCAAACGTGTTACATGACTAAACCTATTTTACCTTGCCTTACCCTGCTTGTCAATGGTATCACGTGCTATATCTTATTGGCTGCATATCCCGTAGATACTAATTCTCTGGTTAGAGTAATAAATTATTCACTGCATTGAGACAGTGCGTTTCACATAAGATATATATATATATACTTTCGTAGTAAGTATCGTATGTTCCATTCATCTGGCGTTCTCTACATCTCTATAACAAATTATTGTTAAAAAGCTTATTTTATATCTACTCCATGCTAATCGAAATAAACATTAGCAGGAATTGTCGTGATTACTTGGTTCCTTGTAAGTAGAAAGGAAAAAAATTAGTGTTCGGTAAACAAACCTTTTATTCAAAACATTAATCGGATATCCACAACATGCTAATCAGAATAACATAAGCAGAATTAGTCATATTACTAGTTTCCTTGTTAGTATAAGGGAAATATGAACTTGCAGACGCTAATGCGATAGTATGCAGTGGATTTGTGAAACAATTGAAATTCTAAAATGTTTGCTTGCCAGGAATAGCCAAACGAGAAATGAGAAAAACAGTCTTCCCTTTTGAGATAAGTTTATGTGATTGAAATTAAAACCAATAATCGGGTATACTTCGAAAACGATTAATTCTACAAAAAATGTATGGGATATAAATTGTATGTTTTAATGATATCTGCATTTTTGTGTTGTTAAATTTTTGCATATCTCTTACGGTTTGCCAGTTATATACAAGTCATCCGGAAACAAATGCTCTTCAGAGGCTATTTCCAGATAATTCAAGTTTGTCATAAAAATATTTTATACATAAGGTAATTTAATCAAAATCGTTAGAAGCATTCTTGAGAAAATCAAAATGTTCGAGCAATGTTCAATGTAAAGGGTAGTTTGCGGTGGGGGGGGGGGTTTCTTTAAAAGATTCGTGTTCGCATTCTTGGAAGATACTACACTTAAATACCAAGTTTGGGTTTTAGCGGTCTTTTCGGTTTTGAGCCCTGCTGTCCACAGAGACACTCACATGAACCTTTTTCTAAAAACACTTTCTTTGGACTTGAGGACCTCAAAACATATATCTCGACATCAAAATTTTGCACAAAACTATGCACATTTTACATAGAGAAGGTAATCATATTGTTAAGCACTACTCCGAAGGAAAAGTTTACAACGAAGGGAAGGTGTACCGTTAAGGGTTTTTTTTTGCATTATTTCCGGCCTATGAAAAAGGAGGACATTAGCACTGGTCAGCTTCCTGGGGGCGGGGGGGGGACAGGTAATTTACTGTTATTGTAAGCGACAGGAGTCCAATGCTCCTACGCATATAGATAGTGGATTTCTTAAAGAAAGGACACAAAACGACCAATGGAAAACGATGTAACAGTAGAGGTTGAAAATTTTAAATTCACTTACAGTCGAGAAATCCGGCAGGTCACTTTAGTCGAGAGGTTCATCATTGCACTCCTCGTTGGAGAGTCGGGCACATAGCAGTATTGTCAGTAACTCAAGGGGTGAAACATAAGGTCGAATCAATAAAATTACATAGGGGAGTATTATTGCTAAATAACGCAACAATTTACGGTGTGTAATACTAGCATGTGAGTGTAATAAGGCATGGTTAACAAAAGAAAAATTTGGCGGAAAAATAAAGATTAAAACAGAATGCAAAATCAACCAGTCGCGTTGGATTTCAGCCTTGAGAGCCATATAAGATAAGATCCTTGCTACCCTGTGCTAGTCATGAACCCAAGCTCACCCTTAAAAATCCCAAATTGCCAAACCGACATTTCGTTTCTTTCAAGTAATGTGACATCTGTAAATTATTATTCTGAGACCTGAAAGCTTTATCACTCTTTTTATACTGGAATATTTATAACAGCAGTACACAGCTGAGTAGAAGTTTCAGTTTATTAACGGCCGTTATTCACAAAGAGTGAAACATGTGTGTTTCTTATATTGTAAGCAGATCGTGTGTAATAAAAACAGAGGTAAAGAAGGATAAACCTTATTCATAAAGTGTAACAAGTTGATTTGAGTGCCGTGATGTGAAAACTGTTTCGTCGCGACAAACATTCAAACTGCTAGAGGTTAGGGCGCTGCTTAATAAAGCATTGACGCAGGTTAACAGCATCAATTTGAAGGAGTGTTGTTTTTTCTTTCTCCTTTTTATTAATTAGCAGACTGTTTTCGACTATGCACCACGTATGGGTGATACTTTGAATTACATTTCGCACATCTCGTGGCTTAATTTCATGTGTCGGTGATGTTTTTTAGAATCTCAGTTTTCACGGCCAAAACAATAGTATTCTAGAGTGAAAACCTGTCCACGACTGCTCAGTGGTTTGCACAGTGTTTTGGAATTCAAACTATTAAGTTCGTTCTAACGGTGATCTCATTCTGGTATCTCAGTTGATTACTCTTGGAGCACGTGCTGAAATGCAAATAACTATTCCCACTGATATAACACTTCTAGCACTTCTGTAAGAATATTTCACTATATTCTAAATATTTAAACACTGAAATGTTGCCGGATGGGCAAGATTACAATCACTTTTACAATGAAGTTTGAATTCTGGTCGCAAGACCAATACTTTGTTGAGCGTGCGTACTGCACCCACGCGTAGAAGCAACTCAAGCGCTACTTATCTCCCGCCGTGCAACTGGCTATGAGAAACAAATGAACATTTCTTTTGCCTTTCAATTAGTTATGGACGTTGCACTTTATATAATATTCTCAAAGTTACATAACACATTAAACCATGCACTTTGCATCATTTTGATGCACTTTACTTTCACATGCTATTCGCCTATGAGCATTTATTTTTATACATATTTCAGGTTTCTGACATTGTTGTCCGAAAGTTGAGGCAAATCATTTTCATGCGCTGGTAGTTTGGGACTTCGATGTCTGCCTGTTCGCTCCATCTGACTACGGATGGTAGAAATGTCTTTGGTCAATCAGGGAGTTTACTGTTACGTTCCTTCTTAATGGCAATGGAGTTGTGTTGAAAACACGGCTCAACAATTTTAAGCTTTTATTTTCTGCAGCACCTTGAATAAACCCGAGAGATTTTAGATAAACGAGATCCACTGAATTCATTTTCAAAATGTAACATGTTTTTATCACACAGCACTTTTACTTACACTTTGTACTACATATATATGAATTATTATTATTATTATTATTATTATTATTATTATTATTATTGATATATAATATTATTATGCATATGTAGTACAAAGTGTAAACAAAAATGCTGGGTGAAGAAAATGCTGCATTTTGGAAATGAATTCAGTGGGTTTCGTTTATCTAAAATCTCTTGGTTTTATCCAAAGGAGAGAAAATAAAAGTTTGCCATTGTTGAGACGTGTTTCTCTATTGCCATTAATGAGAAAAGAAACAGTAAACTTCCTGATTGGCCGAAAGACACTCTGAGGTAGATATCAAACACATGTGGGGGAATTTCCGAGTCCTCTGCAGTAAAGCACCTGTGTTGGGGTGAAAAAGTGTAAAAGTTGGTGGTTTCGAGTCGCTCTGTAGATTAACGACAGTTGTAGGTACATAAAGAGATTTCGCCCCTCTACTTCATGCATCAGAAAAGAGCTCTTCCCTCTCGTACGTCACCTCAGGCGTGAAGGGAGTGACAGTCCGTGATTTTAAAGGTAATAAAAATGCGCGGGACGTGCTAATGCTCGCATCAAAAACAAACATCGCTCCCTCGCGTTGAAAAGCGACTTATATCTGCGTCCGCCGCCGAGGAAGAGAACAATCATTAATCAAACTCTTACCCCCGACGACGCGGTGGCTACACTTATTTTGTTTCTGCCCCAATAGTCACAGCAGTCGGTCTACCAAGGCTCTGTTTTGATTGGCGCATTCATCTCAAGTCACGACATCCCTTCCATTTGTTCCCAACATTAATCATCTTTGTTTGTCACTGAAGGCTTGAAAGGGTTCTCTTACGTTGAGTGATGCAGTATTTGAAACTTGGAATGTTATTTTATGTCATGAAGGCAAAGTGATATCTTAGTGCTGATGGAAATCGAAACATCTATCAAAAATTTCATGTGCTCTCTTCACACCACCTCGCGCGCTGTCGTGGGTCGGCACTGGCCAATGGGGGTTGAGGAGCATGGAGCAAAGCGGTTATGAATTACAGGTAGCCATGTTTTGCTTAATTGCAGACCTTCCTTTTGTTAAAATTATTTTTGTTTCTTTTATGTATATTGCTTCTTTATCAGTCTGTCATAATATTCGGTACATGTTTCTATTCTTAGGTCATTAATAACCAAAGAGGGGAAAGTTTCAAGTTTTTTATTACATTTACAAAACTTATTCTTTTATTTACTTTATTCTAAAAGTAATTACAAATTAGCAGAAATGGTCTTATTACTTATTTCCATATAGGCGAAAGTTAAATAAGGGATTACACTAGGTCAGGGCCGGTAAGATAAGCATTCGCAGTGTGAAATGCTCTACCCCTAAAATCTACCCCTTTCATTTCCCCTTCCCCCTGGCAGAGAAACGGAGCGGTTACATGTGCAACAGCTGTGGTTGTTCTTGAAGAAAAATATACTTTTTCGCCGTTCACTCATATTGCACATGTTAGGCACCACTGCACTGAATGTACCAGTTTCTTTAGCTCTACGTGACTGTTGAAAGAGAGCAGTAGGAATGAAAGGGAAAGTAAGCTCACACCTCTTGCGCTTTCCTTGCCAGGCATGCACTAGGTCCAAGCGAAACTCAAATCTTTTAACATCTGGCCGCTATGAAAAATGGACAAAACTGAACATTAGAAAAAAATGTGATATGTTCCATTCTCATAACTTTCTCTAGCTGTTCCGCAAAAAAAAAAAGAAAAGTTTCTTACGAAAGAACCTTATTTTATTTACATCATGCTAATCGAGATAAACAGTACCACAATTTGTATGTTACTTGCTTTTACAAGTAGAAGGAAATAAGAGGATACACTAGGCCAAAGCGATAGTCAATCTTTTTAAACAGTTGGCCGCTATGAAAAATGGACAACGGTATACATTAGAAAAAAAATCTGCTGTGTTTCCATTCACATAACTTTCTCTAGCTGTTCCAAGGAAAAAGTATTGCAAAAGATAACTCTTTTATGTACATTATGCTAATCAAAATAAACATTACCCGAATTGATCTTTTTACGAAGGCCATCCAGAAAGTAACAGGCAATTTGCCATAACTAAATAATAATGAAAGACATCAACACAAAACTTTACTTCCAAAGTTTCAGTACCTTATTCTATCTCCCAACGTAATCGCCAATGCTATGAAGGCATTTATTGTCACGTGGTACCGGATTTTCAATGCAGATGTTAAACTCTTTCACCGCCAAACATCTGAGCCAAAATGTCACTGCCACTTTGAGGTCTTCATCAGCTGGGAAATACTTTCCACCCAAAAAGTCATGTACGGTACCCAAATTGATACACCGGTTTCTATGAATTACTTTATCAACATTTCCTTTCAACTCCTCCATAACGATTGATGAACTTCCACTGCGGTCTTTGTCGTGCACACTGGCTCTTCCTGATTACTTGTAAATTATGCGTTATTTCCTCGCTGTGGACTCGTGAATTGCACTATCGCCATACACTTGCACTATTTGCCTATAAATTCTATCGGCCGAACATTCTGTGCATTCAAAAAACCGGATAAGTCCTTTGTCGTAGAAAAGTATAACATCAGCATTGAAAAACTAGTACCATGTGACAATAAATTTCTTGACAAAATGGAGATTACGTTGAGATATAGAATAAGACACTGTAAATAAAGTTTTGTGTTGTTATCTTTCGTTATGATTTATTTATGCCAAATCGTTACATTTTAGATGGTCCCCGCACTTGCTGCTTTGTAAGTAAAACGGATATAAGAGAATACACTAGGCTAAAGCGATAGTCAAATCCTTTAAAAGCGGGCCGCTGTGTGAAACAGTTGAAATGCGGTTCTCTTCGTTTGCTAGGAGTCAAATAAAAGAGAGACGAAAATAAAGAAATAGCTTAAAATTGAAACATGTAACACGGAATATCTCAAAACGCTTAACTTAACAAAAAAATGAATTTGACATAAATTGTGTATTTTAATGAGACCTACATTTCTATTTAGTAGGTTTTTGTTTATCTCTTAAAGTTCACCAGGTATGCAAAAGATGCACAATAGTCACTCATAGGCTATTCCCAGGAAATTCAGGTTGTACATTTTATTTGTGATACAAGTATTTGTAATGTACGGTATATTAATCAAAATCATTAGAGCCATTTTTGATAAAATCATAATGTCCAAAAATATTCCACATAAGCGGTAGTCTGAGGCGAGAGGAATTTCTTTGTGTGGCATCTTTATGGGATACTAAACCTAAACACCAAAGTTGGTATTTAAAATACTTTTTGTTTTTCAGTTATGTTGTCCACAGACAAACACTCACACAAACACACAGACAGGCGTACACACACTCAGGCACACACACACATACACACACATTGTCCTTTATCTAACAATGTTTTTTTGGGGGCGGGAATCAAGGGGTCCCAAATCTAGGTATCAAATTTATGAGTGAAATACAATACCTTCTCTGTCTAAATATTTGATGTGTTACATTCACATGTCTTTCTCTACCTATTTTGCAAAAAAAAAAAAAAAAAACTATATTCACACAAGCTTATTCCTCTATTTGTTTCATGCTAATAAAGATAAACATTAATAGAAATGTTTTTGTTAGTTATATACTTTTAGGTGTAAGAGAATTAAGGGATTACACTAGGCCAAAGCGATGGTTAAATCCTTTAACTGCTAACCGCCTTGAAATTCGTTTCTCTGTGCATGGACAATTGTAAACAATAGAAAAATATAAATAAAAACGAATGGGCCATCAATTTGAGAAAAATGGGCATTCAAATATATAAATCAATAACAAGAAATATCTTGGAAATCACCACAAATAATTGTATTTGACATGAGTTACGTATTTTGGCGAGATTCACATTTTTATGTTAGAGCACACAATTATATAGAATGCAATTCTATGTAGTTAACCATTTTCGAAGTAGTCCTTGTTTTTAAGTTAAATTTTGCAATTTTCATACCGTTTTCAAATAAGAAGCAGTTTATCTTTTTTCTTCATTCTGGCCATTCAAATAGAACGGATTTTCAAGATCATCGCAGAGTGACAGGCTCTTAAAATATTATACTGTCGCTTTAGAGTAGTATGTTCCCTTATTTCACTTGTACCTAAAAGCAAATATGCATGAAATATTTCTGCTAATGTTCATCTTATTTAGCTTTAGAAGAATAAGCTTTCGTAACAATGGTTTGTTGCAGAACAGGTATAGGCATATCAGACATTTTTGGATATATTGTTTGGTTTTTACTTTCTCTACTTACCACATGGTTAAATAGCAAACTTTGCATTCAAGTTCAACATCTTCCGAAGACGCGAGGCGAAGATTTTCAAGAAAATCCCCCACCACAAACTATCCTTCATTTTCTCAAAAATGTATCTAACGACTTTTATTAAAATGACGTGTATTAAACAAACTTGTATGGCAAACTAAATATATGAATTGAATTCTCTGGGAACAGTCTCGTAGTCCGCATCATTCTGAATAACTTTCGCATAGCTGGTAAACCGTAAGAGATAGGCAGAAATGTAATACATAAAAAGTATATCGCGTTAAAATACGCACTTTATTCAAATTCACTTTTTCTGTAGTTAACCATTTCTGAAATATTTCTTGTTTTGGGGTTAAATTCCCCAATTCTGATACTTTCTCCAAATAAGAAATTACTGGTTTTTCTTTTTTCTTTGTTCTGGTTATGTAAATAGAACAGAGCATCGGTCTTTTCCACGCACTATGATTCATTCCTGATTACTCGTAAATTATGCGCCATTTCCTCACCGAAGACTCGTTCATTGCATTATCGCTATACATTTGATTTATTTGCCTATAAAATTCGACCGGCCGTACTTTTTGTGCATTCAAAAAACAAATAACTTATTTGGCAATAGAAATGTAAAATATCGGCATTGAAAAACTAGCTTCTCAGAATGGAGATTGCGTTGATATTTAGAGTAAGGTACTATAACTTTGCAAATAAAGTTTTATGTTAATATCTTTTGTTAACATTTAGTTATGTCAACTCGTTCACTCCTTTCTGCATGGCCCTCGTATTACTTTGCTTTTTATTACTTTCTCTACACGTTCTATGTACATAGTGAATAGATAAGGTATTGTACCCATAATTCGATACAGAAATTTCACCGGAAATACATGTTTTGGGCCCCCCGAATCCAAAGAAAGCCTTTTTAGAAAAAATATCCGTGTGTGTCTGTGGACAGCATAGCTCAAAAACGAAAACTGTTAAATACCAAACATGGTATTTATTTTTGGTATCTTTCAAGGATGCGACATAAAGATCCCCACCCCCAACTGCGCTTTAGATGGAAAAAATGTCGAAAATGTTTATTTTCTCAAAAATGGCTATACCTACTTTGGTTAAATACCATATATTAAAGATATTTACAGGAAAACAAAATGTATATCTTCAGTTTTCTCGGAATAGCTTCTGAAGACATCTTTATAATAGATGAACTTTGTGGAATTTAGCATAACTGGTAAACCGTAAGAGATAGATAAAAACTTACCACACAAAAATTGGGGATCTCGTTAAAACACACCTTTTATGTCATTTCGTGGAGGTGATCATTTTCAAAACAGTCCTTGTTATTGGTTTGAAGTTTTAAAATAAACTTTTCTTATACGGGAATTTATAAACTACTGGAAATGCAAAGAAGCGGATTTCAACCACATGGCAATTAGTTTTATGAATTCGATTATCGCTTTCGTTTAGAGTACTCCCTTATTTCCCTTTTACTTACAAGGAAGCAAGTAATAAAGGTAATTTCTGATATTGTTTTTCCTCAGCAGCATGAAACAGATAGAAGAATAAGCTTTTTAAGAATAATTTGTTACAGAGATGTAGAGAGAGTCATGTGAATGGAACACATCAGATTGTTACTACGTTGCATAGTTGTTCTCTATTTGGTGTAGTAAAAGACGGCATTACCTGGAAAACATTGATCCCAAATTACAGTGAAGAACTCATCGAGTGTTGCTAATGATCCATATCTTTAATCCTTGCTCCTCTCCGGCTTCTCAAGCCCAAAGCTGGGTTTCCGGTTTCCAGTGTCATCAAGCCGTGCGATGATTAAAATTCTAATGAAGTACTGTCACTAAATCACCCTCCCACTTAACATCCATTTCTCCATCCTCTCAGCTTCCACGTTAGGGGCAGATAATTGCAATTAAAGCAGCAATTAGTACTCCAAGATGGCTTTCATAATAACAAGTTATTAAAATTCCACACTAATAACACACCTCGCTGTTACGAGGATAGATAACTCGGTTAATGTTGGCAGCAGTGCTGCTATCTGTCGCCCAACCGTGCAAAGCGAAGGTTATTAATCTTGAAAATTAGTAGTCAGTTTATTGCTGATAAGACATTTCAGAAACTTCCTCCGCGTTTCACATTTTAATTTTCTTCTGTATTTTACCTTTTCTCTAAGGCATCACAGAACTCACGAGGGTTTCTCCAACGTAGCAAAAAGTGTTGGCAGCGTTCATTTTAATGTGATTATTACTCTGCGAATTCAAATTGCATACTGCAGAATTTAATTCTTTGAACTTGTTCATTAAAATTAGGAATACATTCACGAAATTCTTCCCCTCTGGGAGAAAAGAACGGTTTCGGTAAGAAGGAGAGAAATTTGGTTGAAAGAATGACTTCTTTTCCTGGCAGGTACAATTTAAAGGAAAAAACTTTTCACCTTTGGGGTTATGAAATTATATTGTGAGCAGTTCGCGCCCTACCTTATCGGCAGAATGGTTTAGCTAAGTAATTTGCGAGTGCCTGTCAGAGGGTAAAGATTCATGTTCTCTCTCACTTTGTTTTTTGTTTTTTTTTTTAATACAGTCTGGTGCTGTATACCCTTTTACCTCTTTTTGCATTTTCCTAACATTTACTGTGCTTTCTGTTTGATTACCGTTTTTCTATTTTCTTCCAATACACACACAAACATTTTTACAAGCATACAATACCCATGCCCGATGTGGGACTAGAACCCACGATCCCCTGCGCCACGAAGCACCAAAGCGAGGCAGTTTGAGACCCGCTGTGTTGGTTAGGGGCTGGCCTACTGATCTCGAGGTCGCAGCTTTAAACCCGGCCTAGACAGGTGGTTATTAAGTGTGCTTAAAAGCGACAGTCTATAGAAGAACTCCTGCGGGACGAAATTCTAGCACACCGGTGGAGGATGTGAATCTGGCAATTGAGAGAGAGCAAGTCTTCATCTGATTGATGAAATCTCTTGTTTTGGCAGAACTTGTGGTATAAGCCGTGTGTTGCATATCGTGTTACTATATGTCTAAGCTCGTAGTTTGTCGCTTACATTCTTCTGTTGCCATGGCGTTGATTTAATAGAAGTCACTCCAGATAGATTTTCTTTTCACTTTCTCAGGCACGTATGCACAATGTAATAGTACACAGAAAAAGATTTGTTTTCCTCCCAATTAAACTCCGAGATTTCACCAGAAATATACGTTTTAAAGCCCTAAATCTAAAAAAAAAAATAAATAAATAAATAAAAAAGTTGGTAAATGCCGAACTTGGTATTTAAGTTCACTATCTACCAAGAATGAAGATTTTCAAGGTACTACCCACATCCCAACTACCCTTTACGTTATAAGTTTTTGGCACATTTTTATTTTCTCAAAAATGGCTCACACGATTTTGATTAAAACGTCATATGCTTAACATATTCTTATGACAAACAAAATGTATATATTGAATACTCTGGAAATAGCCTCTGAAGAGCGCTTCGATCTGCATGACTTTTGTTTAACTCGCAAAACCATAAGAGAGACACAAAACCATGCTACATTAGAAATGTAGATCGCATTAAAATACACACGATATGTCATATACACTTTTTTTTTAGAATTAACCATTTCCGAGATATTCCTCGTTATTCATTTCACTTGTTAACTTCTTAAACGTTTTTCAAGCGGGAAGACCGAATTTTGTTTCATCTCTTTTGTTTGCACCCGGAAATATAAATGAGAACCGATTTTTAATTGTTTCACATAGCGATAGCTTTTAAAACATTTGATTATAGCTATAATGTAGTGTATTCTCTTATTTCCGCTTTACTTACAAGGAAACAAGTAATAAGCTCATTAATGTTCATCTCGATTAATATGACAAGTAAATAAAGTAAGCAAAATTTGTTTGTGAAACAACTAGCGAAAGTCATGTGAATGGAACATATCAGACTCTTTCCATAAGTATTTGTCGTATATTCGCGCAGGCCGTGGTATTTGCCAGGAGTATCTGCGTTCTAATGTTTTCTATAAAAATATAAAGTCTCTTTGATAAGACGTGGGCCAATCTTGACGGTGCTGCCTTCCCCACACCCAGGATTCCTTCCATGTAGGAGTTTTGACCTTTTACTTTCTCTATACGTACTATGTAAATAGTGTATAGAGGAGATATTGTATTCCACCCAAAATTCGTTGTCGAGATTTCACCGGAAATATATGTTTTGAGGTACCCTAAATATAAAAATAGAAAAATATTCAGGTGTGTATGCTTGTGTCTGAACACAATAACTCAAAAACGAAAAGTCGCTTAAACACCAAACTTGAAATTTAAGTTTAGCAGGTTCTAACGATGCGACAAGAATATTTTCAAGAAATTACACTCACCCCAGACTACCCTTTATATGGAAAAAATGTTGAAAGTTTTGATTTTCTCAAAAATAGCTATAAGGATTCCTATTTTAATGCCACGTTTTGATAGTTCCGTGACAAATAAAATATATATCTTGAATCTTCTAGGACTAGCCTCCAAGTCTGTGCTCATTCTTAGTGTATTTTATATAAGAAATAGACAAAATCTTACTACAGAAACGATTCTTTTTTACTTTCTCTACTCTTACTATGTACATAGTGTATAGAGAAGGTATTGCACTTCACCCAAACATTCGATACCAAGAGTTCACCATAAATATATGTTTTAGGGTCCCCTATATCCAAAAAAAATCATTTTCACAAAAAGATTAGAACACGATAACTCAAAAACGAAAAGTCGGTAAAATACCAAACTGGGTATTTAAGTTTAGTATCTTCCAGAGATGCAGCACGAAGATTCTAAGAAAAATCCCCCACCCCAAACTACCCTTTACATGGAACTTTTTTCGAAAATTACGATTCTCTCAAAATGGCTCCTACGATTTTGATAAAAATATCGTATATTAAAGACATTTACCTGACAAATAAAATGTATATCTTGAATTTTCTGGGAATAGCCTCTGAAGAGTAGTTTATTCTGGATGAATTTTACGGAATTTTGCATAGCTGTTATACCGTAAGAGATGGAAAACAACTTGCCACACAAAAACTGTAGAGCACTTTAAAACACATAATATATGTTATGTACATTTTTTTTCATGGAGTTGCTCGTTTTAAGATATTCCTTGTTTTTGGTTTCAGCTTTAAAAGATTATACTTTTATCAGTCACGTAGCAATCAGCTTTTGACTAACTCTTTAACCTATGGTACTCCTTTATTTCACTTTTACTTACAAGGAAGCAAGTAATAAGACTATTTCTGCTATTTTTTTTTCCATTATCATTAAGTAAATAGAACAATAAACTTTTTAACAATAATTTGTTGCAGGGATGTAGAGAAAGTCATGTGAATGGAACACATCAGATTTTTCAATTTCTAAGGCTTAAAGTTTACATAAATATGAACATGATGTTCATTTGTTTGAGCTAAGAGCTCATGACCAACTACACTGGCGTGTTGCTTTTAAACAAATCTTTCTAAGGAATGTATATTATATAGTGAATAACATGAAGCAGTGTTAGAAAAACCTTTTTACTGGTGTAGAAGTACATAGGACGCTTATGAAAGGCTAATGCATCTCATTCAGCTTTGACAGATTTTTAGGAAATTATACTCATCAAGAGACGAACCATGTAATGAGAGCTCTTTGAATTTGTCATGTATGCTACACATAACTCATGGACTGTCACGTATTTTTACACGGAGAAATTATTTAGAGTTCTGTGATTTTATAAACAAACGGAAATATATCATAACGTTGTTAAACGCTATATTTTGTTCACAGAATGTAACGGCATATGTTTGGGAAATGATCGCTTCGTTAGACGTGAATCGTTTCCCGCCGAGCAATTTTTTCAAGTTTGGAAATAAAAAAAGTCACAAGCCAAATCTGATGAATACGGCGTGTGTTGCAATAACTTAAAACTTAATCATACAATTTTCACCATCGAAACTGCGCAGATGTGCATCCTTGCATTGTCTTGGTGGAAGAATATCTTTTTCTTTGCCAGACGAGGGCATTTTTTCTTAATTTCTCCATTCAACCGGTGCAATAACGATACATAATAATCTCCATTTATCATTCTTCCTTTCTGTAAATAATCAGTGTGGATGTTTCCGCGTACATCCCAAAAACAAGACCATCTCCTTGTCTGCAGATTTCACCAGCTTTACCTTCTCCGGAGCCGGTTCGCCTTTAACACCTCTTTTTTTACTCTAAATTATTACTCTACTCTAAATGTGTATCCATGTTTCATCCACAGTTGTGTACCGCCGCAGAAACTCGTCATAATTGCGACAGAAAAGTGCCAAACCAGCTGCCGAATCGATCATCAGATTGTGTTTATTATCCATTGAGAGCAAACGCACCTATTTTGCCGAGACTTTTGTCAGACTTAATTTTTGGTGCAAAATTGAGAACTCTGTATTTTGAAATGCCTGTGGCAAACTTATTTTTCGATCACTCAAAACCATATCCTGAATTTTGTCAATAATTTCGTAGGAAGTCACGTCTACTGGAAGTCCGAAACGATGTTCATCATTTGTGGATGTACGGCACCGCTTAAATTCATTTATGCAATTGTGAATTGTTGCGAATGCAGGAGTTGATGTGCCATGAACTTCATCCAACTCGGATTTTCTCTTTGGCGCTAAGGACTTTAAATAGAAGTGTTTAATCACAGCACGAATTTTTTTTTACTTACTTTACACGTACTATGTAGTGTATAGAGTAGGTATTGTACTGCCTCAAAAAATTCGATACTGTGATTTCACCGGAAATACATGTTTTAGGACCCCCTGAATCTAAAAAAAAGAAGAATTTTTGGGAAAAGGTCCGTGTTTATGTGTGTACGTAGACAGCATAGCTCAAACAAAAATTCGATCGATTAAATACCAAACTTGGTATTTATGATTTGCATCTTTCAAGGCGACATGAAGATTTTAAAGAAAAATCCCCATCTCAAACTTCTTTATCTGTGGAACATTTTTCAAACTGTTTTTCAAAAATGGCTCTAATTTTATTCATTAAAATACCTTATGGATAAGACATTTTTATGACAAACCTTGAATTTTCTGGAAAATTCACTGAAGACCTCTTTATTGTGGATGACATATATAACTGGCAAACCATAAGAGATACACTATAACTTACCACACAAAAAATATAGATCTCATTAAAACACACAATTTTTGTCATATACATTTTTGATTTTGTAGCGTTAACCGTTTCCGAGATATTTCGGATTATTATTTTCAATTTTAAGCCACTTAAACGTTTCTCAAACGGAAAGACACTTTTTCTCTCGTTTTTCGTTTGTTTTCTGGCAAGAAAAAATTGCAATTCAATTGTTTCACATAGCAATCGGCTTTTAAAGGACGAGACTATCCCTTTAGCCTGCGAATTTTCTTATTTCCCTACCACTAATAACTAATTGTGTTTATGTTTATCTTGATTAACATTATGTTGAGAACAGATCAATGTCTTGAATAAATGGTTAAATGCTTTGTTTACCGAACAGGAGGACATCATATGAATGGATCATATTAGTATTTTGCCGTATACTTTCAAGGAAGCAACTTTCTGCTATTGTTTATCTTGATTATCATGAAGTGGCTAGAATAATAAGCTTTTTTATAATAATTTATTACAAAGATGTAGAGAAAAGCATGTGAATGGAACACATCAGTTTTTTTTCCCATCTTTGCAGATAAGCGCAAGATTGTTGATTCAATCGCCTATGACAACGAACCACTGATGGATATAGGTGAAACTGTAACTGTCATCTGGTAAGAGACGACAGTTACTAAATACAACCTTTTTGCGATGCTACAAGTGCAATTTATTGGATTTTCTAAGGAATTATTGAATGCCCCTCGCAGTAGCATAATCTAAGCGTTGATTATTGGTGTTTTAGTCAGTGAATATCCGCCATAAGACGAGTTGTGCCACGTCAGTGCTGATACATCACCGAGACAAGAATGTAGAAGGTAAAACTACAACACTTATCAAATAATCGATGTTAATGTTAAAACAGAGCGCAGAAGTGCTTAACTAACGAGGTGCACAGCAGTGCTTCCCCGCACACCTCAGTAATTGAATAAAAGCGGTGAGCGTGAAAATGCTAATTAGCAGAGCAAACATGCAACCTGACACAACTCCAATAGCCTCAACTCTTGCAAAGAGCCTTGCTTTCTTTTGTTATTTGTGGTGCCTTATAGCCACGAATGATAAGTATTTTACCTTCTCTGTTGCTTATCTACACTAGGGGAAGTATTGTATTCTAACCAAAAATTCTATACTAAAGTTTCTTAGGAAATACAAGCTTTGAGACTCACTGTATATCATTGTTACATTCTTTAGCTGGAGGTACAATGTAAGTAGCAGGCAGAAGACATATTATATCACAACAAAATCGATACCGGAATTTCGCCACAAATACATGTTTAGGGTACCCATGAATCTAAAAAAGTTTTCAGGAAAAGGTCCATGCGTTCAACACCATAACTCAAAACTGAAAACTTCTTTTTAATTGCCATCGTTTTTTTAATTTTTGACGTTGAAATTGCATTAGTTCTACCAATAACTATTATTTTAACGGTTGAATTAAAAAAAATCTGTTATTTTCAAAATGACTCTTATCTTCATTAAAATAAGGTAGATATATTAAAGATTGTTTACCTAAGAAATAAAATGCATTACTTTAATTTTATGGCATTAGTCTTTGAAGAATTCTTCATTCTGCTTGACATTTATATAGCTGGTATATCGTGAGAGATGAACAAAAATAATTTGTGTCATATATAGTTGTAAAGCTAACCATTTTTGAGATATTTCCTGCTATTGCTTTCAATTTTAAAATACTTGAA